>JASFYC010000714.1:0-1316460 GCA_030412335.1 Botrylloides violaceus
TGCTCACTGAAGTGTCCAATCCGACATTGACAGAACCACTTGCCACGCAGTTCTACGAAAACACAAAGAACTTCGGAACCGTTTTGAGTAACACATTCAAAATGAAAGTATGGCAATGTCGCTGAGTTGATATTTGAATAGGACTATAATTTGATTACAACCTTACTACTACCACTGTTATCCTTTACAGTCGTTAGGACATAGGCTACAACCTTGTTTGGTCTCTATGATATCAAACCATGAAAACATAAAAATTGGTATACGTAGTTCTCTGCTTGGCAATACGTCAGTCAGTGTTCGGCGACGGTGGAGGTTTGTTTTTGTGATAGCAATCCGTCTATTTATACAGAAACCATAGTAGGCCTACTACTAGACCTGATGTACATGACTTTAGTAGTTGAAAAAACGCCATCAATTCACAACAACAACCTTATTGCGCTAAATAGTAACAATTGCATCTAAGATTGTGGTTTTTATCAAATTACAACAAATCGCAACCGCTTTAAACCGAGGCCTTGATTAAAACCATGGTTTTTTCGGTTTTTACTGGTTTTTATTAAAAGTAGGGACTCCATAGTGGAGACCAAGTTGTACGCGTAGAGGACGTTCACCTTCTCCCAGATTCGCCGCTTGGAGAATTTACGGCAACCTCCAAGGTTGCATTGTGGAAAAAAGCTTATTGTACAGTAGGCAATCTTGTAAACCGAAGCCACGTTTTGGTCCAAACCAGTCACAAGTCAGCCTACAGGGTGGCCATCAACACACGAGGGGTCAAAAAGGAATTTGCTCCTCCGACATTCCTGTGTCACGTGATCAAGAGCTTTTACGACTTGCATGCAGTACAGTACAGTTACTGAGTTAACTTAGCGGGCATTATTTCACCATGTTTGTAAATGATAATGATAAATATGTGACGTCATAAACCGTCAATGACATGTGACGTCACATCATGTTAGGATATGACGTCATTGGGCCCCCTCCGAAATCAAAAGTAGTTTGCGCCCTTGTTTTCTTTCGAGGATACTCTATCTATATCCATCGGAAAGAAATTATACTTCTAAAACTGAAACTCATTGAAGCATATCAATGGTCATCGACAGGAACAGCTCTGTGGGTTATCAAGATTGCATCTGCTGGGTACCCCCCCCCCTCCCCATGCATTTTCTACACCAATTTCTTCCTCTCGATACTTTTAACATCACTTCTGGTATCTTCAAGAAGCCGGCGATATAGTATGGTAGGCAAAAATGAAATATAAACATTCAAAACCGAAAAAACCAGGTGAATGTCACGTCTAAAGTTGAACTCTCACAATGCCCTTAGGTAGATGTGTGAAGCCAAAGTATTTGCATTTCCTACTCATCAGGAAATGAATTCCTCCAATAATGTTTTACTACTCTCAAAAAACGTAGCCCTATTAAAGACAAAAGAAATACAGTTGGTACAGACGACGCAAAAAGGACGAGGCCTAAAAACATGGAAAGTATGACATAAAATAACTGGTTAGGACATATCAAATGACGCTCCGGTACATCAATGATACGCATACCAGCAACTTCATGGTGTCTATTTATTGGTGTGGCGCAAAGTGTAGATGTGTTTCTGCCTTCGGGCGCAAATTTCACCCTTCCGATGAGTTCTTCCTCGTATCCACGCGCCTTCAAAATTGCAGCGCTGGGGTCCAACAGTATTCTTCTGCCGTTTATAAACCAAATCAATGGCAGCAACTCACAATTACAGTTCAGTGGGTTGCCGTATAACCAGATCGCTTCCAACATTGGAGCATACGATGGATTGATTTCTATCGTCAAGCTGGTAAGTGGAGCTATGCTGAATCTGGCAGAAAATGGAGATACCGATGGTTGACCAATTTCCAAATTCTTGAGACCACAACCATGTAGAAATAGGAATCGTAGATTTTGTAAATTAACGAATATCTCGTTCGGAAGAAACTCGAGATGAGGATTTCTAAAAGAAGGATTTCACAAGTGATTAGCCCTACATATTACACCTGTAATACAGTTGGATTGTCCCTCTAGATTCTAGAAATACATGGATTTTGTCAGTCTGTCTGGGAATTTTTGTTTTGCTGCAGTGAGTAGTGACATCACTTTTGTGTGATACTCCAATATTTTTCAGCCACTGTACCGCATGCTTTTGTCAAGTGTGTCGTGGGCAATTATTTATGAGTGCGCTTTTGTGCGGTCTATTTGTGCCTAACGTAGTAAACAGAATAATCAACTTCTCATGTGTCAGGCCCATTCATCCATCAGTAGGCACTGGCTGTTCGGTGCTTGCATACAAGCGATTAACAGCTCCGCTTACTCAAGAATGCACGGGTGACGGTCAAGCTGGTAATTTGGATAGCAGGAACAGCAAAGCATTTTCAGCTCGAGATGGTGCTGCGGGCTTCGTTTAACGATAGAAATTGCCTGTGGCCCAAGACAGGTTGATCATTACCTTCTAAAACTCAGCGCAACAGTTCATTCCAACAATTTTGCAAAGCGATAATTCCGCGAAATACGGGCCATATGGGCGATTGATTGCCATACATAAACCAAGAGTAGGCTAACCAATTTCCATCAGACCGTTATGGCTTCATTGGTAATCGATTCCACAAATCCACTAATAACGTAAAGAATCAATAATCTCGACATGTCGTGCAGAGATTGTCCATTTTCATCCGTACAAAAAGGCAATTTGGCATCAGCATGCCATGATTCAAAGTCGGCCAAAACATCTAACGAGACGCGGAAGAAACAGATTCTGAACATGAAATGACTTTACAAAGATGAGAAACGGTACAGAGGTCTATCGCCGCATATGCGGGAGGAAGATATGTACTTCTGTCGAAATGGACTGGGCAAATACGCTACGCCTATATTTTTGACCAGATTGCAGCACACCTACTGTACGCTACATTAGTTATTGGCATTTTTTTTCTTATCAAAAGCAGACGCGTGTGAGTGGACTTCTATTATGTTGTATCTCTCTGATAACACTGATTGCAATATTAAGCAAACAGAATTCCAGGCCACGTCCATGTTTTAATGTTTAGCTTACGTAACGAATGTGACTCGGATAGAGTTTCCCTACATTGGCCCCGACGATTTTAAAACCGTCACAACAACCAGGCATAAAATCCTACAAAATCGCCGGTTGCTAAACATTGTCGAAACCTTTGAAATATCGTAGAGAGTTGACAGGACAACAAGATGGGTGGACCATTTGGGATTCATCACATCATAATCAAACAGAATGCAAGGATTTGGGATGCTATGGTATATAGTTTAGGCAATACACCTGCCGCATGCCTATTTCCGTGGGGAAACGCTTATGATGACCAGCAGGGATGTGGGAGCAGTTCTGATGTGAAAGCGGAAGTGCGAAAATTCTACAGCTTCCGCATCCACACTTAGAGCAGAGAAGGCATAGGCTATACTCACGTAAATTCTCACGGAACGCTTCAAATTAAAACATAGCTGGCGGATATATGAGTCTCCACTGATCAATTAAGACGAATGCGAAAACGTCCGTAGTCTGACACTAGTCGATACAATCGGTTGTAACTGCATGAAATTTGGTGCTACTATAGATATTTATGCCTGTCGCCTATATGAGTCTTACAGCGTGGAAACGTGTTGATGATAAATTCTACAAATATTCAATCCGGGAAAAGACTGCTGTGTGCGATGTGATGGCAACCACCGCCTACCACGGTCTAAATACATTAGTAGATCGCTCGTACTCACCCATTTAGATATATTTGTTCGATCAGCCTTGTTCCGTAGAATATATCTGATGGTAACGTATACAATTTGTTTTTCGATAGATCCAATAGCCGTAATTGAGTCATGTAGAAAAACGCATCACCTTCTATGTCCTCCAATCCGTTTCTACTCAAATTGAGCACTTTGACATTGCTGAGAGTCCTTAGATTGCGAGAACTTGACGTGGCAATACTCGATATTTGATTGAAGCTCAAATCAAGTCTTTGAATTGTTTGTGGAAGACCGTATGGAATACTTTTGATTTTATTGCATGCGAGACTAAAAAGAAGAACTCGATAAGATATCGGAAACTAGAAGATGTTCATGACAACACGGTGATTACATATATTATGTGACGGCACCGAAGGTGCAGAATGATTCCATCGTATAGAATGGCATTGTATAGATCAGTGTAAAGATGATCACCTCAGATTTAGCGTCCAGCCTAAGTTTATTGCAAATTAATACAGGTGAATGAGCGAAGCTCCGAAAGCTAGTGAATGTTTTAATTCTCAATAAACTAAGGCTGGACGCTAAATCTGTGGTGATCTTCTTTACAATATCTATTGACCGTCCGCCATCTGCTCCACTTGTTCTGTATAGATCATGAAACACCAAAATTATTTATTTCTATACCACAGATCATTTAAAACATTAGGAACAATTTAAAACCATCATACAGGAAGTGCATTGGGAAATACATGATACGGTTATGTATAGGTCTGGATATATATATATATATATTCTTACGTAACATTACCATTTCGGAGAGTTGGTCGCATAATCGGGATAGGTATTGTCCTATATACTAGTGGTAATAGCAGCGCGGTCGCCAAACGTCATGAATCTAGTACCCTTGAGCTTTTCCGTTTTTGGTTGACCACAGCGGATATACGCGCATGTGATACAGCTATATGGTTTTTACCCTGAATTCGCTTCTTGCCTCAAACCTACCCATAGGGTTTTCGATTTTCGCCCTTTGTTATTTACGCCACAGCGGTTTCGCGCGTACATGGCGCTACAAGCTAAAAGCTATCCCCAATACTTAATTCACACTACACTACTAGGCCAACTGGCCAATTTTAGTTCGAATTATTTTAATGGGCCATGGATAGACCCTAGAGGTATCGCAAAATAAGACTCACTGTAAAGTGTCAAGGTCCGATCGCCTATGAAAGATACTCGCAGGGATGTTTTCGATGAAATTGTAACTCAAATCCACCATCGACAATTTTTCCATTCGTCGAAAAGCTCTCTCTTCTAATGTCCTGATGTTATTCAAACTTAAATCCAAGCTTTTGAGGTATCTAGACACAAACAAAAATGTGATGGCAATTCGCGCGTAACTGTATTTAGCAGCCGCTCAGAATATAAGCCTACCTTAGCCCGCCTAAGGAATTTTCTTCTAAATTTGGTCCGATGTCATTCTGAGCTAGATTCAAATATGTGACATGGTGTAAACTGGTGAGATTGGACGCAACATGATCAATGTGCCGAAATGAGGCTGGTACGTCATGCAAATGATTGTCTGGAAAGGAATTATAACAAGTTTATTTATAACGAAGCGGATATGTGTCATTGGCTATATTTACTTCGATGAGAGTGATGTGAGATATGTCTTAGGGGTGTGTTTTACCTTGACGATTTTGAGATGGAGAGTAGGATAGGTGTCATGACTTAGCCAACGGCACATTTTATCGAACAAGGGTTCGTGGGGCAAATCAGAGGGCCATGGCGACATTGGATCGTGACTACTCTGCCACACACATACCGGAACATAATCGTAATTTAGTCTGATAGGAACCCTTCAAGTGCAGTTAGATGTTGTTGTAGTCCCATGGTAGAAAGTACATGCGTAGAAATAGGCGAAACTGCCTCATGACCACCAAACCTATTCAATATTCACATTGGCTTGTAATTTATTTAAAACTCCAATAAAGTTCGCAGCGAAGGCCATTCGCTATAAAATGCTCACTTATCAGATTTGGCAAGGATGCTGAATAACACATTACGTTTGCTGCCTATAGTATTACAGTTGTGGTGGAATTGTAATCTCTTTTATCACCATTGATTACCTTTTCCTTGATTATTATTATTGGTGTTAGACCACGGTAAGTACTCTGTCGACCAGGGTACCAACAAACGTTTTCGAGACTGTCGCGTAACTGTAAGTTACTAGTTGTAATCTTTTACTTTTCTGTATTTTCAGTGATCGTTGGCCGAGTGGTTTGACTGATGGCCTTGTGATCAGGTGGATCCGTTTTCGATTACCCGACCCAGTCAAACCAAAGACTTTAGTTCCGTCTTTGTTTGGCAGTGAGTTTCCGGGGAGTGTGGAGGGTTGTGGACGTGGTTGTGATAGTGTGATCCGCGCTGTAAACCGGAAGTATTGACACGTATACCGTCAGCATTGATCTGGCGTAAATGACCTTAGTAGTTGAAAACACCATAACGTCATAACACTCATAACAACACAATCACAATACAGTGATGGTTGAGTTCTTTTAATAAAACCCCCGAGTTTGGAAAAGGCGTATTTTCCTCAACAACAGCCAGCATCAGGTGAATCTTGGGTTAATGTGTCAAATTGAGGACTAACCCCACCCAATACGTATGGGTTATTCTTAGATTAAGAAGTGCTTCAACATAGGTGAACTTATTGTGGCCGATTGAAACGACCTTTCTACTTGCCTGAAAAATCAATGCGCTCCACAGGCGAATGAAGTAGTGGTGGTGTTGCAATAAACGCTCCAATACTGACAAAATCCAAATGATTTCCAACGACTCTTATGTCCCGAATTTGTGGAAATTGACCAAAAGCCTGGTTCGGCAAGACTTCTAGACTGTTATTATTTAAATTCAAAATCCTCATGTTTTTCATCCTGTCCGGGAACTGCGGGACTTTCTCCAAGCCTATTGAACTACAATCCGTTTCCACGCCATCGAATGAACACGGTGAGCTGTATGAACTTACGCATACCAAGCAGCTGGTAGCAATCGTCACAAAAGCAAGACGAATACGCATTGGCATTGCCTCTATACCCAAGTCAGTTGCTGCGCTTGTAACTCTGGTTTGCAGTTTCAACGCAACGCAGCAAGCTATTGCGACGTGTCGTGTAAGTCGTACCCGTATAGGTTATAACAAGCCTAAGACCTGCTCAAAACAAATAGATGTTATAATGTCTTACCCTGTGTTTAAACCACGTCTGATATTGATGCTGCTGCTTTCGTCGACGACTCGATCTCATGACGGTCGTAACATGATGCGAACGCGGGCGCAATCGTGAGCCAATCATTAGCACAATACACAATTAGGTCGTCATCGCGAGTGACTGCAATGGCGTCAGTAGGCTAATGCTACAGAACTACTGTATGTAGCTGATACGATAAAGCTATGAAGTATCTACCCAAACTGATGTTTATTATAGACCTACACTCTCAGCTTCAATATGACTTCCTTAGACTCTGCATTAATCACTTGATGAGCGTCGGACGATTGATAGAAGTTGTATTCGAATATTCCCTTGATATGTACTATATAAATTTGACGTCTCTTTACGAGCGTGGGACTATCCTTCAAATATACAGTAGGCTAACCACTCAAGTCCTTAGGGAGCTATGGTCATACGAAGTCAAAAAAACCCGCGTTTTGATATTGGCACAACGCGCTGGAACCGGCTGTCTCGCTTATATATCAATATAAAATGGTAATGAGCCTGCAACGCTAATGACTTGTGGCCTTCAGGCAGACCAACCGAAGAGCGGTTTGGGGCAACTATGCAAATATGGCCGCTCAGTCATGCATGTCGATGAATGTCCTATACCTGTCTCATGTGGTGAATAGCGACGTATTTGTTGCTGTTGAATAATACAAAAGGCAGGAGAGTTTGACCCACCGAAGTTGCTCAAAATCTGGATTTATGATTCAGTTTCGGCGTGTCGATCGATTTCTTGTGATTTGATTAATTCGCATGAGCTGCAAAGTCGCACATTTTATTGACTTTCTTGATGCTAAATGAGAGAAAGCTAAGATTTGATGACCTCGACGTACTTTACGAATCACGATAACTCCTGATTGGGACGTTCAACCATGCGTTTGGATGAGATTGATTGCCATAAACGTACGTTGCGACATTATAGCCTATATATAGAACTAGCTAGATAGGGCCTACATTCGTAAGACACTGACAATATTTTAAGGCTACTGCCCTGTCATATTCTGACGAAGCTATAGCCGATGGCTACTGCACATCATGGATATTTAGATATAGATGTTTAGATGTCTAGATATCGCTGCTGCACATACGCGGTCGTCCTCTAAGTTACCGAAGTCTGCACTTCCAACCATCACTACAACATGGACGACGGACATGTGCTGCTGGATAAGGCTGCCTTGTCATCTGACATCTGAAGTCCACCCCTTCTTTTGCAGCCATGCAAATGAATCCGCGGACGCTTAAGCATTTCTCTGAGATCGATTGGCGGTAGAGCCATCACTCTATGTTCTCCCAGCTGTTTCGCACCGTATGTCATGAATTAGCTTTCATTAGTGGAGTAAAATCGATCTATCCTGGCTAGTCAACGATAATCATCTCAAGACCAACTACGTACAAGCCTATAGGCCTAGCCTACTCATAAAATTGTCGGTGGCTTGCAAGAATCCAATTAGGGCATAATTATTTCACATTTCTCGTGTTTAACCTATGTTTGCTCAAAAATCATACGTGCCGCTCCCACATATGGACTATGAACAGAGTGTATGACAGATGTGAAAGCGACGACTCGCCCTACGGATTCTGCAAGCGTTCAAAACGATTATTAAAACTCATCACCAACATAAAAATGGCTCAACTTCGCCTTGACATACAGGCAGACAGGAAAAGTCAATGATTCAGAAGGAATGGGTCATCAAAATATAGTAGAGTGTTCTATCCAGGGATATCTAGATATCCCTGGATATCCCTATCTATCTATCATAGCCAGTTACAACGCTGTAAATCCGTAGAGCGTACTGCCATCTAACGATCGTCTTCGACATTTTTCTGGTTCGTTGATTTCTACTTCCGTGTTGTTGTTGCCAAGCGTCACAAGCGTCGCCTGTCGTTTGTCGTCTCACTTGAACAAGAAAATTAGTAGAGCCGATGGCGGACGATTCAAATAGTAATAAATATAATAAGTCACCACAGATTTAACGTCCAGTCCAGTTTATTGGTATATATACCAATAATACCAATATACCAATAAACTGGACTGGACGTTAAAGCTGTGGTGACGTTAAATCTGTGGTGACTTATTATATTTATTACCAATTGAACAAGGAAATTAACGAAAAATCCATAAGTTTTCTCATTTATGCTGCCTCTGTGTCAAGCATCGGATACTTACCAGATTTCCGCTGCCATTACTGATGTTTGTGATGTACTTTCGCGCTGAAATGGGAATAGCGGGTTAGGATCAAACAGCCTGGAGCCTGCCTGGGTGAGCGATCGCAGGAGATGCCGCGCTGAAATCACAACCAGTAGATGACTGGGAATTGCCAGAATTCCGGGTAATCGCTCCCTCCGCGCAGTTCAAACATCATCTCACCCTTCCACCATAAACGTTCAGTAACCCTTCAATGGAAATTGGCTGGGGACTCTTTGATCTATTGATCATTTTCCACTATTTCCGTTCTCCTGCCAATTTGTATTCTAAGATTGCATCTTTCTCGTCCTGTCGATTCCTGTATTTTAAAGATGCATGTGGCTCCTGCCGTACTTATTAGAGATACCCTCAATCCAGTCTGCATTTCGGGGCCGGTGAGCATAAGAGATATTTTCGATTAAATGTTGCAGATGATGCTGCTGTATTTTGAGTGCAGGCAGACGGTGAGAATGCCAAAAAATACATGGTTTGAGCTGTCTGTCTATCTATGGAGGATACAGGGATATACCTGGGTCAATCGAATAAAATACGTATGGGTTATGTCAAATGTGCATTTGTGTGCTCAGATCAGAATTCTTACGTATGCAAGTTTTCATCGAGATCTGCCATGATATGCAGTGTGACCAGCAATGTGTTGCTTTAGTACTCTCATTTGTCACGGCAATAATTTGTCTCCTAGTAGAAGGAAGGTACTCAAAATATAACTTATGAAATTGATGATTTTTGTTTTGTTAGCAGTATTACATAACCTGGGCTCTATTAATGATGGAGGTAGATAGTCACGTTGACGCGGAGATTCTAAACACTCCCGTTTATGAGGATGACAATCCAGTGATGCATTTTACCCTCAGAGGAGACTTGCAATCATTAACATCGTAAGTAGTCGATCACAATGTTGATAAGTTTACTGTCTAATACTATTTCTACCATGTCAATGGCTCCTGTAAAATTGTCAATAACTGAAGGCGTATAGGTCTGTGGTCACATTCACGCCAAATATTAAAATGATTCTAGAATACTGAGTGCTAGATAAATTTAATAATGATTTATGATCATGATTCATGATCATTGATTTCTACAGAGTCTTTGAAGAAATGTCTGACCAGGAACAAGAGACTTTAATGGATAAAATTAATTTGAGAAATAGCTGTGGGAAGACTCCTGTTGAAATGGCTTGTGTTCTTGGAAAAGATGGAGTCCTTGCAGAACTCATTAAGAGAGGAGCAGATGTGAACCTACACACAAACAACGGTTTGTATAATTTCCACTATTAGTTTGCCAACAATTTTCTCCCGATGAGTGTGTCAGAATCGAAAATGTTCGACAAATAAATTACTTTTAACACAAAATGAATGTGTTACTGTGTGCGAAATTATAAAATGAGATTCTTGTTTGTAATCCACCTTGGCCACTTTAGTGCAATATATTGCTTGTGAAATCTTACTATTTTCGTGTTAGGTGCAAATGCGTTTTGCATCCACTTTCAAGTCATATTTGTCTTTGCAAATCAAAAATGTGGCATGCATGGACTCAATGCCTGTATTTTAGGAAAGTAGGCCTACCCATGATAGAAATCCACAGCATGTTGCATTTTTCCATGCAGATACATGTGCACATGTGTTGACATTTGGCATGGCTGTAGAGTTTTATTATATAGACAGAGGACAGAAATTTATCACGTCACAGCAAAATTTTACTGTCCTGTTTTACATATGTGCACAACAAGCCTGCACAAACAGCCTATTTTAAAATTTGTTACCGTATGGCTTGATGCATCAATGGGACAAATTCGATGTTAACTTTAGGTGTGAAGTGGATGACACTGCACAAAGCATTGCATGTGAACATGCCATGTTTTTCAACCAGGCTCATCAGTTAATCAGTATACATTGTACATTCATTTCAATAGCTAACTTTATATCTGTTACAAACTTCTTTGCTACGAATGCAAATCCATTTGTCCAAAATAGGTCTATAGTTCAAGAGCTGAAATATATCCAGTTTTCTGATTACCAGATCTACTGAACATGCACTGTATGAAAAGAGTGTGTGAGATACGGGTGTATGTGTTCAGTCAGCTTAATTTCCCTTCTGACAGGCTACATATCCTACTACTACTCCATCTTGGTTATCCCAGTATTCCGTCACGTTTAGATAGCAATGCATCTGCTATGTTTGGATCATTGGCTTTACTTGTGCCTTACTGCAAGATTTTTTAGCGACCTCATTTGGAATCAACATTCAAAACATGCAGCTCTCAAAACACTTGTCAAAATACGGATCATTACCAAAGAAAGGCAAAATTTGACTCGAAAAATCATAATAGCTAATATATACAGGTTACACCCCTCTACATATTGCTGCTTGCTGGGGATCTCGTCCTTGCCTTGAAATTTTAGTTGAAAACGGTGCCAACTTGAATGCAAGAAACACACATGGTGAAACAGCAAGACATGCTGCAATGCGCTATAGCATGGAAGAATGCACACAATATCTGGACTGGGCAGGTGAGGTCTTGAGGTAATGCCTTTGTAAAAGGTAGTATTCTAATATCTATAAATAGATCCCCATAACATTGGTGGTGACTCGATAACTTTTCGGTTTATTCACATCTCCTGTTAGCCAAATCATTTCAACATTCCAAATATAAATATAGGCAAGCTTTCATATGCATGCAACTATCATTCAACCTAATATACTTTTTAACTTGTCTAACCTTTCCTATGTGTATTGTAACTGTAGCTACTGTGTTAGCTGATAGGCAGGCTGAGTCGGAGTCTCTTTTATTAAGGTAACAATTATAACAGTTTAGGATAGGGCCTGTGTATTGCATGGATCCTTCTATACAGATGTTCTAGAGGCCGTCAAGTTCTTTATGAAGGGTGATTTCACAGAGAGTTGAGTTCAGATAAGAAAAAAATGCCGTCGATTTGTCGTATTTTAAATGCAGAAGCCGAGGAAGCAATCGATAGAGAGAAGCATGCAAACAAGAAAAAATGAAGCACTTGGGAGTGGGCATCGCCATTGACTTCTACACGTCAGATCTTCGTCTCCAACTTGCATAGCGATATTTTTATGACCTACCTCAGCAAATATATACAGTAGTTCTTTCTTTCACTCCGAAATCCTTTACGTTGTTGTTGTAGCATGTAGGAGATATTTGAGTGTTACGAAAGAAATGAAGGTTGGAGTTAGAAAAGACTAGGCTTTTTCATGACGTTGCGCTTGTTACAGGCGAGACGAGAGTGATCTCATCTCGTCCGGCGAGATGCGTTAAGGTGGACGAAGAGGCATGTACCATGTAGCAAACAGGCGACAGGAAAACGATTGGCGCTACTCTAATGGCAGATAGATAAAGCATATACACGTGCACCCTCGTGCGGAATTTCCACATACAAATGTCATCCGATAGGTGGCAGTGTTAACTTTTTAATGTTATGAAGTCAGGTCGATTCCATCATCCAACATTAATCTAATCCCTTATCCGATGTAGGCCCAACTTGGAAAATTTTACTCACTTTATTCAGATGCTCGAAAAACTCTGAAAGATTTCATAGCGCATTTACGCGAGATGCTGTCCGACCCAGAGAAATTGCAAGGAGTTAAGTTAACCAAAGAAGAAAAAGTGAGAATAGAGGATAGGCTATCTTTGGGGTATTCAAATTTTATGCGACATCACAATTTCCGAAATATTTGTCCCGGCTCTCTGTGCCAGCGATTATTTTCTGACCAGATGCAGTAGTTCGAAGATGTGGTGTTCAACCGGGTGTCCATGACGGTTTCCTTGAATTACGTGGTTCTTGATTGATTACGTAATTGGTTGATTGAATAATTGAATAAGCCGGTTTCGCACGGGGACGTTGATTTGCCCTTATTAGCTACTGCTTATGGCAATTTGGGTGTCAGCCGCCTAAATTCTGCCACTCCTTGTTCAGTAATGATTGATATTCTCTTAGACCACCGTTACTTTCTCATCCCTCCCGCAGCAGCGGCTCATCGCTACCGGCCTATTGCTAACAGAGCTGTGTGCAGTGTACTGTACATGTTGCGAACTGAAACACTTTGAATACTTGCTGACAAATCTCAAAGGACTTTGATCAGCAAGAATCTGAAAATTGCTGAATGTGACCCTTAAGCGATTTTTAGCTATCCGCTAGCTGGCGGAAAAGTGCGTAGCATCTTCCGTAGTGCTCCTGAATACTGATGTGATGCCTCGTTGCATTCATACATATCGGAAGGGGGGAAGAGGAGAAATGTATGTCCTCTATAGTCCCTTAAAAAACTAAAAAACCACCTAGTCGCACGTGTTATGTCACAGTCCAGAAGGCTACTTGTAGAAATGCGCTCCATCGCAACCCTTTCGTAATATTATAACTCAATGATCCATTGACAAACGCTAGCCCTTGCATCGTAGAGCACTGTGCTAACAGCTTGTAATGAAAAACAAGAATGGCTGGACACTAATACAGAGGCAACAGCATCAGACTTTCTATTAAAAAAAGAAGAATTGGAAAAAGATGTTGAAGCAGTTACCACCAAAGTTAACTCTCCGCGTAAGTAGGACATAAAGCTTAGTATAGAATCTTTAAAATGTTTGTGTGTCATTAGTAGGCCTACCATCTCCAGTACCATGCCGTGCTCCATAAGGGTGATTGCTATTCAGTTGATTTGTTTCATCTTTGCAGCGCCAAACACTGGGAGCACAGGGAAGAAATGAAAAGATATTTGAAATCTTCAGCATCACTACTTTCAATACCAAATACATTTTTGTACTATTTTTGATTTTCTCTTCAAACTGTGATTATGTGGCATCCGTATTTTTAATATTTTGCAAGCGTGAGTAATGAACAGAATCGTTATTAATAAAATTGTGCATCGATATTAATCTATCGATCGATTATATTAAATATTAGTATCGATTTATAGATTCAATGTCATTCTTATGGCGGTGTAGCGGGAATAGTCTCTTCCTATCCTGGTTTAATGCTCCTTTTTACAATTCGCTGTTCCATTTTTTGCATTACGCAGAAATACCCATGCAATTTTGCACAATCTCCTACGTACCAATGCTGCGTGGCCGAAAGCATCAACCCAGCGACGTTTCGGCGAAAATGTACATCAAATATATCAACAGGGTGATTGTACCACATAATCTAGCGGGTGGGCTCTTCGAGGATACCGCGGTTTGGAATATGATTAATAATAAAATTAATAATAATAATGATGGCTTTTTGCATCATCGCCCACTACCTAGAGTAGGCCATGTTTGTATAGTATTCATACACATGGATGCGCTGCCGTCCAGGTATCATCTATTGCAAGTTCGTAGTGCTTGGTGACCCTTAAGATAGCTTATAGTATAATCTATTATTATTATTATTGCTATGAAAAGTTACTAAGGTATACTGACAATGAAGTCCGTAGGCCTATATAGCCTACTATATGCCAAGCCAAAACGTTTCAGCTGCGATGTTCGTGGCTCATCAAGCTGGTGCTCTACATGTTTCAAGACCTTGAGGTACTGTCAATCAAAACCATCACTATAAATTGTGTCGTGTGAAAATAAGAAGACTCCTTGCCCTTTAGGCGTTCTGCCGCACTTCTTAGGAGTAAATCGAAACCCGCCTTTCCTACTTGAGGTTTTGACTTATTGTGAAGTTTTGCTCGCTAGTTGTCACTATTCAGATATCCAGAACGTATCCAGAATGATTTATTATCATTCACATTGTAGCAGAAAATCTGAGTTCAATGTTTGATGAAGGGTATACCGTTTCCTTCTTTCATTACGTCCATACGTCCAATAGGCCAGCAGCGGAGTGGGTCTGTTGGTAAGCAATGAAAATCCCATGGCAAATTTTGCTGCCGTCTTCAATAAACTTACTCCGCAGTCTGCAGGTGATTATTCAATTCATTATGCATGAGAAAACTGAGAAACTGATGTTTGCAGCGCGTTCCTCGGAATTTAGAAATCAAATTACCATAATCAATATTCCCTCTTATGGTGAATGCTTGGATAGCAAGCACATCATAAGTTTATAATCGCACTATGAACTTCATATAGTTTTCTCTGTTCACTTGCATTGTTTACAAAAGGTGTTTACCAGCTCGGCTTTGATCTAATCGGTGGGCAGCGGACACGGCTGAAAAAACAGTTGCATATACGCAGAATGACGTCTTTCGGATATTTATACATCGACGCTTGATCGTTGAATCCTATGGAGATACTGTATGTCCTTGTCACACTCGTAAGTATGTAGTGTGGCGATGATATACTGAAGGCATTAATGTGCTTGTTTACTGCTCCCGTACGTTTCTGTGATTGGCCGCAATCACTCAGACCCCAAAACAATGCATATAGTGACGTACCAATGTAACGCGAGGATTAAATTGGTACTACTGAATCCATAGGCCGAATTTGTTGAGTATACCTCTAATCTAAGTGTAGTCATTCATGTCAAAGCGGATCTACGTGACTTGTTCTTCGCAAGGCTATCAATTATTCTTCCATATGATCTGCATTGGGTTCGTCATTAACTTGCCTCAGAAGGCAATCAGAGATCACTTCAATTAACAATAGCTTATACACGCCGATATCATTACTGCACTAATTACCTAAACGTAGCAATTTGAATTATACGGAATTGACGCACACATTGGAATTCTATTCTAACACATCCCAAAAACGAATTAGAAGTTTCAAAATACTCCTTGCCCTACGTATATTTCGGGTACTGACAGCTTACAGCATATCTCTCAAATAGCTTCATGTTATCTTCTATCTTCCTTGGCGAGCTTGATGAGCTTCCAGGGCTCACTTTCTGTGAATATAATTGAATATCCTTTCTCTTAGCGCTCCCTGTTATCCCAATACATCAATAAATTGATAAACGAGCGAGCCAGAATAGATTTATAATAAGTTTTAATTTGAAAATCAGTCACACCGCCAGGAGCTTAAAGAATAAGATACAACTGACACTGACGTCTAAAAATTAAGAATACATGGAAAAAGAGAGCTTGGAAATCAATCATAGAAGAAATATATAAAGCGGTAGATTCTTATGACCACGAAAAACAACAAACGTAATATATCACAGTAGCTTTTACTAATCTAAACACGGTCTACTTATACACTGGTAGAAATAGAGGTATCATCTAAATCACCCTGTCAGGGTTGGATATAGTTGCATCAGTCAGCGTAACAATTCTACATTGTTTGTCTTTTTTGCAATTCATATCGCCGCAACGCATCTTTCAAAGGGTTGACATAATATATCGTAGCATCATTAATAAGATTCGCCAATTCCGAATACATTGGCAGCATCATACCTTTTATAAATCCTTCCTGAGAGTCAATGACGTCAACCTGAAAAGGTAACACAAATTTTTAGACTACTGGCGGATATCTCAAGTCAACATATTGATAATGTCATTTAATGATCATTAATTCAATCATGATTATAAAATATGAGTGCATATAATGCATACAGTCATTGTGATCAAATCACTTGTTAATTATTTCTCCTTCTCTCTTATCTGAAATTTATCTTTATATATTTGATATCGAAAATGGTATCAAATGCTTCTCTGATCAAAACAGCCGATAAAAGGCTTTCTATCGAAATAATAGCTCCCGACCTTTTAATTGAAAGTGTAGATGAAAATAGCCGCGGGAGAACGGCACCGGTAACAGAACGCGTGAATTTCTCTTCCGGGAATACGTTAATGGAATTATGAGCGAGTGAATTTGTAATCATAAAGTTTGTGTTCGCACTTTTCAGAAAAAAAAACAATAATATCTTTAACAACAAACTGTCAATATTTCGAGATATTTCAATCAAGATTTCAATGAATCTACGTGACCAATCGCATCCTCGCGATGACAGGAATTTATTAGTTACCACTTCTTCCGAAAATTGTCTAAAATCCTTTAGACTAGACCTAGTAATCTGCTTTTTTCTAATTTTACATGACTATGTCCTTTCCTTTTTCACAACACAAACATTCGGGTAATGATGAAGTCCTAACCGCATTTCGACATTGACTCCACCGCGCTTCATCAGATATTGTAATTTTCATTGACTTTTATGTCACAGATTAGAATATTGTTATTTTAATTGTTCCGCTTTCCACGAATTTTTCGGACAGAAATCTCAATTTTACAACAAACAAAGCAATCGATGTTTTGAGATATGATATCTTGGTTTTCAGAGAAAAAATGCAGTAATTTTCAGTATGAGCAATTTCTCGAGTCTTAAAAGATTAATCTGCGAGAAATCGTGACTGTCCGTTAACATGCGTTGACTAATTCTGTCCTCAAAAATTTGACGCTTTCTCCTTTGCGGTGTCTCTCACATTATCTACATTAAAAGCTAAGCGGAGTTACTGTCACATTAGGCGTCGGTGTGCTGCTTGAATTTCGAGGGAGAAAATTGGGTGACTATTTTGATTCATTTCAAAAAATTATTCACAAACTTTTTATCAACGGGTTAATTTGTTTACCTTCTCAGGATCCATGTATGGCGTTAACGGGAGTCGTTCTCGTTTTTCCCGAGCACTTTGTTCAAAATATTCCGAGAAGAGCCTTTCAATCCAAGGTGTGGCGATATTTTCCGGTCGTACTTCGTTAGACACATCTGCACATTTGACTATGATCTTCATTAGACTCATCACGTCCGATCTGAAATTCAGATTGTTGTTGATAACTAATGCTAACAACCAACAGTGGAAAATAAAATGACAGCAGCACGGCGTAAGCAAAACAAAATCAGAATCGCGTGTGAGAGATATCACTACTTTGCCCTGTACATCTATGATTCGTGGGATAAACTTGATACTAGAAGGGCAAAACATTGCACTTCACATTAATACGATCAGCAATGCATGGTCACAGGCTTATAGCACATTAGTTTAACTAGAAAGCATAACATTGCAGTTCACACTAGTGCAATGTGCAATCATCGATATGTGGTCACATGATTTACTTAACTAGAAACCATAACATTGCAGTTCACATTGGTGCGATGTGCTATTAGCGATGTGGTCACATGGTTTACTTTTATATTAGTGTTCTAGTGGTAGGAACCCTGTGCAATTCCAGCCTACCATAAATCATTGATTAACTGCGGTTCTGTTAAAGGTTTGTGGATAATCAATCGGTGCGTCCTTGTTACGTGAACGAGATTTATCGAACGTATCCTTCTCTTTACGAAGGTCAAATGATAGCAATCAGTAAGTGTCTTTATATGTTTACATTACAGAACCGAGTTATGGTTCCATCTGTTACGATTCTCGTGTGGAATTCTCATCATACACAGGAAAACAATTTCTAGTACATTTCCAACTCAGAGAAATGCACCACAGAGCGCAAGCTGCTAAGCGAAGCGATTCATGTAATCACGCTTTCATGTGAGAGTGAGATCAATTTTCTTTATGCATGGAAATCAATTCCTCTTATGTTGTGTAAATATGACAGTAGATAATTAAGACAAAGTTTCGCCGACGAGCAAACCGTTTTGTCCTTGTCAATAGAACTTAAGTTGTTCTACCACAAGCTCAGCTAGATTAAATTGTAGAATTGTGCGTCACGTCCCACCATTTGCGTCAATACAAGAGATGTGTCATGACAAAACACATAGATTAGAACTTCCACCGCTGAAAGTGTCATCAGCGAAATTACAGTAAAAAATCGGTTATTGTCAATTAAGAATATGTTACAGTCGGTAAAATATTCTGGGCCACACGCAGTGACTGATCATAAATAATGTTTTCGCGGTTTTCCAAAGGTATATTGACATTACAGCCGATGATGTACGAGCAACCCACATTAAATGTCCGGCAAAATTTGTTGCAAACTTTGTCCACCGTTACAACTGTAGCATGCTCACCTGTTACTGAAACTGAACTTCTTGATTCGTTGCGTGAAGTCGTCCATGATATTTCTATGTAACGCCAAGTCTGTGGCCAAAATTAACGACCGCGTATCACTCAAAATCTCATCCCGATTTGAAACGTTACGGAAGATATTCTTCTCCTTGTTCGTTAATATTCGACACGTGACAGCAAAATGATGCTGTTCTGTTAAATAATAAGATAAAATTGCGATTAGAATACAGCCTGCATCTCATCTTCATTATTTATACTAGTACAATTGCTCAATGGACAACGGGGTGGAATGTAGATGAAGTCGCCCACTCTGTTAACTCTGTAAACAAAATCTACAGGCAAGGCAAAAGAAGAAAGTCGAGTATAATACACACCTAAAATGCTTTTATAATCGTATAAAATAGCCAGTGGCGAATGGGCATGTGAATGATAACCGTTGCTAAGGCCGGGATGATCAACGTCGTGACAAACAGCCGCAGTAAGAAGAATCCCAAGATCGTCGACGGTCAGTAAATCACGCAAGTTGAGCTTACACACCATACTGTACACCATCTAAAAAAGATCAACATTTATAAAAAAAATCTCACCGATTGATGTACTAGCATAATGAAATAAAACATCATATAAAATAAAATACTTTTTAGAAGGGATAATATACATAATTTATAGGCCCTAGATATTTTATGAAGGATAAAAAAAATGCAAAATATCGCTGGTATTTCAAAAACTTTCTCAATTTAATTTGAAATAGCCACTCAAATGAGTCTATCCCATCGATAGAGCGCCGATATAATACGCATTGTCATATAGACCGATCGCAAGTTTGTGGAACTCAAATAACGCTAGTCAAGTTCAAAATTGGTTTGATAACAATGTGGTAATTTGTGTCTATTTACGTCCCGCCGTTTGATTTGATCCGAGATAATGACGTCACAAAGCGGGTGGTAAAGTATCAAATTTTCTAAACCTTGTCAATCTGTATTTTTTCTTCTTATTTTTTTATTTCAGTTAAAACTTAACTACAAAGCATGTCACTGTTCAAAAGAAATAAACAGCATGAGAGTTCCGATACATCGCCATAATGTGTGAGCACGTCGCCTACCTTGTCCCTTCACCGGTAAAGATAACCGCTATTAGCTTTTATAATCGCGACCACAGTTGAGAACTGAGAATTACGATGTTTTGATAGGGACTGACTTGATATAGCATACGTGATAACGCAGTAACGTTTTATGACGTTTTGGGATTACGATGAATCTTATGGTGAAATTTTTATCATTCCAGCCGGTATCATTTGCGGGACATCCGCGAAAGCGATTATTTAGCAATTAAGGCAAAAAATGTGAGCCTCGGAAGCGTACCTGTGTTACACAAAACGAATGTTTAAAATTGTGGTATGGGTTATCTTGGTATCGCTCTCGCACTCCAAGGAGAAACATTCGCAAGGTCAGTCGCGGTATTCTCCATGCTTGTGTCACTCCCAAGTCGTAGTACATGTATCTGAACAATGTAAAAATACATGTAAATATTCAGTGATTTCAACGAATTTACTGAGCATGTCAATATTTCTGTATTTGGAATTGTTGTGAATAGCACAGAAATAAGTAGGCTACTTAAAAAATTTATGAAAAGTTTAATTTATTGAATAGCTGCTAGTCGTAACATATAATATTAATGTCATTCTACTTTTCTCCTTGACGTTACCCCCAACTAGGAGAATCAGTTGAAACATTGCGGGCATGGTTTTGCAGACGTTGTAAAAGTTCTGAATCGTATTGTGATACTTGGTGATACTCACTGTATGTGCTCCACCATTCCGTCTCTCCCAAGTCTCCAGACGTTAAAATCGGGGTTTGCGAGACGATTCACAGTATCCAACGGCCAAGCCCCATCGTCCATCAACTCCATTGTACTATAACCGAGCGAATCGTCTTCCGAATCGTCGTCAACCGAATCTCGGCGATTTTGTGCCCCTCCGTGACCGTTTGTTTCCGGCGTTTTCTTTGACTTTTGGGGCATGTTCTTTTGTGGGTGATGATAATCGTCGACCATTCTTTCTATTCCGTTGCCGTGACTTCCTGAGTCAAATCCTTGACTGTCGTCTGGAATATCGTCCGCCGATTTTTCCAAATCTTGATCGGAACTTTCGTCTTCGTCTGCCGAACGGCGGTCCTCTTCAACTTGCTCAGATCTGAAGGAATTTACCTAATTCAATTCAATTGATTCAATAGCGTATTTCTAATAATTTAACTAATAGACGACTAGACGATGTCATGCTGTCGTTACAGATAACATGACTAGACACAAAGCAAGAAATAGCTATGGAGCTAAGCTATTTCATCAGCATGATAAGTATGTGTGTGCTCGTATTGACTGAACAGTGGATTTATGTCTGCCTTTACTTTTGCATATATGGTTTAAATTGCTAAGCAATATATATCCACAACTTTGTTGGTGAAAACAGGAAATTCTGGCGTATTATACATAAAAACAACTTTGCGATGAATTTTTTGAGGATATGGGTTAAACATGAAGGTATTTGTTTTCTTCAAGCATATTCTCCATCACGATCTAATCGCAAAATAGAGAAGATCATGTTAATCTGTCATCTTATGAACATTAAGCGTTCTGGAATCTGACACTTCCGATCCGCACGGTTGACCCGTTCCAACCGCCTCAATCACGTCCTACGATTCAGTGGCTCAACCACCGATACAGTGTAACTTACTTCAAAACACTATCGTTTGGAATCAATTACGGTTAAGTCAGATGATTTATATTATTTTGATTAACCGTCTGTGTTTATTAAACGCGATGATGTTTGTTACATGTTGTGAAAGGGTTAACAACCACTTTATACAATGTATCATGTATTTACGTTATGTGGTAATATTTCAGATATTATCAGTACGCACCATCCCAAGATTTCTATCTTAATTAATATCATGATGGCTCAAGATCAACATGAATTGTAAGTGTTACTCCGTTATGCTCTTTGCTAGGCCACACGTTTACACGTAAACAAGCTCCGTCTCGGGGGTGAGTCAACGTCATTCGATACGGTCAAAAGCTTATCATCGACATATTACAAGAAAAAGGATCGGAACACCTGGAAGGATCCAACCACGGTTTCAACCAAAAAGTATAATCAGCGTATTTCTACAACCCTGATAAACTACCAGATCAAGGTAAACAAGACCAATGATACAGTCCATAGTTAGACACAATTTGTTTTTGCAGTTTGGACGAAGTTGAGGCAATGGTGAGACAGGCGTTAAGGCATTTTAAAATTTTAAACAACCATTCGTTAATGACGGATTAATGACCATTACTTAATAATCATGATAATGCGATTAAACAACGACGCCAAATCTACAACGTATAATAAATTATCAACTTGGAAAACTTTGCTTTTTGTCAGCGACGATTGTGCTATATAGGCCTTATTCTTTGCCATGTACACAATTAAAATAACTTTTTGAATGCAATATTGCAACCGCATATACTGTAGACTATGTTACTGTATGAAGGTAGGCCTACGTTGGATTTCAAGGTGGTAATATATTGTAGTTCTTAATGACTTGTACTCACTGCTGTAATACGATTTGATTCCACTGTTTGTCTTCTTCGTAGCATAAAGCGTTGACAGCTATGCATAACATGTTGAGTTGTAAATCTCTCTGTCTTGCCGGATTGCTCCCGCTAACCTCCAGTATCATGTAGTCTTTGGTACGTGAAGGCGAAATCAGTCTGCAGCCTCACAACACTCTGCTCGGTTATTTTATCTAGACTCATTTGCCCGAGGAAATTTCTTGCTTCGAAGGTTCACGAATGATGTTATCGCGGATTTTTTCTCTTTTTATTCTACCAAATTGTTTTTTAAAACTTATGCCGGATTTCTGTTATGTTTGCCAACACAATTCTTCGTTGAAGAGTGTAGAGGAGCCGATGGCGGACGATCAATAGATATTGTAAAGAAAATCACCACAGATTTAGAGCCAGCCTTAGTTTATTGAGAATTAAAACATTCACCAACTTCGTTGGTAACGTGTGGTCTACTCTGTTGTTGCGCAACATAAGGCCGCATCAATTCGGTTGTTTTGGGCGGCCAGCGCATATTGGCATCTGACGAATATGGAAGTTAGGTTGATTTCATGGACTTTCGCAATATGATGAGACTTCTCTCAAATTTTTCCACTAATCACATCGTTTCGGTAAAAATATTTCAATCTGTACGGTGGTAATTGTAACGAAAAACATGTTTTGGCTACATTCACGGATGCGGTATGATATAGAATGCTTGAGCTCCGTACAAATTTCAAATCAGATGCAAATTTCAATGATTTCAATGATTTGCTGCCAAAATCTTTTGACCGCAAGGTTGGCGTTTCAATCAAGTGGCACAAAAGCTGCGCAAATAGTTATCCATAATGGTTTGTCAAACTCGCGGCTGCGTATATGACGAGTGGGAGGCTACAAATATATCAACGCCTTTTTAGTTCATTACCCACTCTGCATGGGTGGTGGGCATTCTCAAGAACGAGTGAACAGAAAAGATTGCGACAGGAAAGGTATTTTGCCATAGCCAATTCAATATGCTTTTCATTAGCCGTACCACGTTGTATTGTGATTGCGCAATGATTTTTTATGTGACTCGAAACTATTGACTAAGGGCTCGTTTAGTAGTCTACGTAAGTTCGCCCGCAGCTCCACAAGTCCCTAGGGATACTAAAAGGCGTACAACCGCGTAAAAGTTTCAGAGGAGTTGCTGATGAGTGGCCGGTCGAAGATATAGTCTTGACTAAGTTCGGGCGACCCTCCGACAATTTTTGTAGTCCGCGAATCCGTCGCGTCCGCAGTTTAGTATAGCAAAGTCCGCTACGTCTCGGAACCACATCATTCCTTTGATATCACATCTTTGCATTCGATGAGAGATTATATAACGCGTGTTTCGGTTCAGCGTTGTAGGCGAGTATGTAGCCGTCAATTATGTCAAAATCAATCAAGTGCAGGGTCAGACTATCTATCTAACCCACGAAGGTTGCAAGTTGCAATGCTCATTAACTGCTTATACAGAAGCTGTGGTTGATTAGGATTCGTGCGTCTTTATTGAGCTGCATATACCATTATGGCGCTGTTGTACTAAGGCGGATGGCTTCGCAATTTAAATATAAAGAGTGATATCAATTCTAAATTCAATATCGCACTATATATGGCCATCTTTACAGTGTTGCTGTTGTTTTTGGCGGTGTGTTATCGCAGCTGGTACACGATGAGATGCCATTTGTAACGTGATGCAAGCACCATGAAGCACTTAATACGAATATAATAAATCTCGAGACATATCCTCACAGCACAGCAGCCGTTGGTCGGCGTGAAGGTATGATAGCAATGTGTCAAGAAAGTAGAAAAATGTGTAGATTTCCTCACACACTCGACAACAAGACCGTTTATAGATAGATAATTCCATGCATCAATACGATAAGCATCATCTGAGGTCAAATATATCATTGTCGTTGGTGATGTTTAGCAAGATATCATTTAAACAACTATATAGATGTATATAGGCTCACCAAACTAAACAAATAAGGGATTAAGGAAGTGTTTAGTGGCTCGACGGAAACGACAAGAAGAAGAACTCGTTCCGCCTGCGAGACGAGCAACCGTCAGCAATCCGATTTCCGACTATAAACAATCATATATAAAATAAAATGTGAGGGATGAGAGAAGAGAAGAGAATTAAATGAAGCAAAAATTAATTCCATCAAACATATTTTGTTACATTCTATAGTCGTGTGGAAGTGTAATTATCGGAACAAAAATTACGTGACAAAAGGTGTGTTTCAGTCCCATCCCATCCCATCAAATATATGTTATCAATTTGTTTCATCAGTTGATCTTGATTCGTATTGGTCACGTGTGATGTGTTTGACAGGAAAATCACTAGTCCTTAGGCCAGTTTTTGAATACTGGGCTGTTTATCGTGATGTCCACAGAGCGAAAGATAGATGTAATTAGTGGACAGACCTG
The DNA here is from genome assembly GCA_030412335.1 of Botrylloides violaceus. Lineage (NCBI taxonomy): Eukaryota > Metazoa > Chordata > Ascidiacea > Stolidobranchia > Styelidae > Botrylloides > Botrylloides violaceus. The sequence goes on from JASFYC010000714.1 coordinate 25,107, forward strand.
TATTATTTCCGAAATCTTAGTGCACGCCTGTTAGTATTTCAGTTATTCAAGGATTTGTTTGCAGTAGATAAGCAAATAATGTAGGTCTACAACGCCAGCAACCGACTTTTGGCGAAAAGGGTATTACAGTCAGTCAGTCACCGTAAATGTTAGTAATTTATTTCATTCCATCTTCACCTGATGAAGGAGCATGGCTCCGAAAGCTTTTGTATTATATACCAATAAACTGGACCAGACGTTGAATCTGTGGTGACTTATTTTATTTATTACTAATTTTAAGCCCAAACACATAGTCTATGATGGTGACGGTATATGTTATTGCACCCCCGGTGACGTAGTGCCTACGTATGTAGAAAGGCACACATCCGTCCGCCCGATCGTCCTACGAATTATTTGGCATAGTCCTTTCATTTATAGTGGTACCGCATTAGAGATTAACCCATTCCTCAGGGCCGAACGAATTGCAAAAAAAATGGGAAGTATCCGTTCTATAACACTTATCATCATCGTAATCCATGTCTCCAGTGAATATTTGAGCTTTGCGTATCTAGGCTACACAGACTCCGAGATAGCAGGATCGATTCAATCTACCAGTAGTGCTTGATTCTGCGTTACAACAGTATTATGTCCTGCACTTTGGCTTGGCTGTAATTTTGATATTAACCGGGAGAATGGCGTAGACGCGTTGCTATTATCAATTACCCTATAGTCCATAATAGTCCATAAAATGAATATGATTCAAGATAAGCCAATTGTAATGTACTTCGCTCGACTGCTAGCTCCCAAATAAGAAAACTTGTCGATTGATTTTCTCTTTATCAAAATTCTCAAAACATAACAATACTGATGGGAGATTAACTCCTTAACAGTTCTTTGGACAATAGCAATATTACTCAAATGATAATATTGATAATTAAGACATGATAAACAACATCTGATCAAAATCGGTATGATATTATCACACAACATTATCTGTCGGATCAATCGATTCTAGTTTATTCAACCTGCTGACTTTTCGTTTCAATGCCTTCGTGTGACAACCGTGGACATTTAGAATCATCCTATCGTGCGCATGACTCATTACTCGCGGCCAAGTTCGGGTGTCTGGTTTAAACAATGTCGAAATGGTCTTTGATGACGGACTCACTATGCGACAATGGAGTACAACTGGCAATTGTTAAAAGCAGATTTGACCTGGACTTCGTGAGAAAATTTTTAATCTAACAACGCGATCTCATCGTGGAATAGATTCATCAGAGTACCGAATGTTCCCAGTGACTCTCCGTTGCTCTTTAGCTTGATGGATGGATTGATAATGGGCGTTTTTTCTGTGCTGTGTTTATCAATTTTGAATCGCATCGTTATCACAGCAAGAAGAAATCAGTTTGAGATCGTCACAATTTATCATCTTTTACAAAACGATTAGAATCAGTTTGCTGGTACAGTCAATGATAATAAAAATTACACGATCTTACTGCACCGTCCTGCAACTACTGAGGACGATATGTTGTGACAACAGCCAAACGAGTTTCAATATCTGCGGGCATATACACCTCATAGTTTATTTTGGATATCATTCAACATTGGAAGAAGCCATAAACTCTATACAGCTTTTTCAATAATTCATCATTTGCATATAGCGCGATTCGAACATATTGACGATGCATAAAATTGGTTTAAAAAATTAACGCAAACCTCTATCAATAATATTGACAACTTATCAATGCGAAGTAACGTCTAAGGCACTCTTGTTCAACCCCGTCAGTGATAAGTCAAAGAGTTGTTATGCCATCATAGTAAGGCGCCCCACCATGTCGCATAATCATTACAACAGATAAAATAATGCTTGGAATCGCATTCGAGGTCTCCAACTGGCCCTACACGAAATACAAAAGTCTAATAATTACTAACCCGCGTCCGTACAGCACACTTTCCATGCACCGTCTTCTAAGCTATACCGACGTGCAGGCAGTGCAGCACGGTGACTTGCCTTGTCGCAAATACTCTTGTCAGGCAGTCAGTGAAGGCAAACGTTAACATTCAGTCTGCGCGATTCTTCTTACTCATTCGTTGTATCTTAGGCATAGCCTTTTAAAACTAAACTACAAGCCGGAGATTGCGCCGTCGAGATCGTCCGATTTGCCCAATCACCATGCGGAGAACATTTCCGCTGTGGCGACCGCGATTAGGATCGAAGCCGAAATTTGAGCAAAGTCTTACCAAGAGTTAAAGGTAGAGGAGTGCACGAGACCTGATCGCCTGATATTTGATCCGACTTGGGACGCGAACGGCACCTGGATGGACGACAATCACTCGCTGTCAACGCAGCGATTGTTTTGGACGCACCGTGAGTAAATCAAAGTCATGTACCGACCCTTCGAAATCAAATAGTAGGGTATGGAAAATAACAGTCAATGTTTGAACCTGACTGACCAAGGCTAAAGGCATTGAACTGACGTATTACAAACACGTTAGGACGTAGCCCGACCAGATTAGGCGAAAACCATTATGCACCAATGTTAATATTGCTAATGGGATTCCACGGAATCTCACAGGAAGTGGCATAAAATAGGCGTATTAACATGATTAAGTTGCAGAACAGCCTATAACGATTCATTAATAATGTATTGTAAATATCTTGATAGACTTCTTTACGCGGAAAACAACATGGCTTGCCACTAATTATGACATCAATGTCCATTTCCGCCAGCATGATACGTTGTTACAGAACGAGTACGCGTTCCATAGCGTTGAGTAATCTCAAAATGATAGATTACCGGTGAACTAATATTTGTTTTTGTGAACGACATAAAACATATGCGTCGTTTGTAAAACAGTTTTGAAACTCGTGTGGAACATGAAACTTCGTTTCACACAGAAACTGATCCAGTAATGATGGTTTCTACTTGAAAATGAAGAATTTGAAAGCATCGATATCAAAGCAGGGTCTTTGCGCAATAAATCAGCGTGGACAAGCTGCCAGCTGTCTACGATCATAAATCATTCCATCATGTCTGTACAAGTATATGGAATTTCGTTCATTTCTTTATGAAGGAACAATGTTCCAATAACTTTTCTCGTAAAAGAAGATTCACCGTCGATTTTAACGTCGAGCCTCGGTGTATTGAGAATTATATAGCTATATAGCTTATAGCATTCACTTTCTGCAACAGTAAGGTAAATAGGAACTTCGAAACAACAGTGGGATCTCCAACCCTCTCCACAACGAAGCGATTTTGTAATACTTCTAAGCTGAATATTAACCGTTAAGTCGACATGCGCGAGACATTCATAATGAAATTGAGTTGGAGATTGTGAAAGTAATGAACAGATGACAGAAGGCCTATCTATATAAATGACACTGTACCAATACGGTCAACAGTTTTCAATAAGCCGGCGCTTTTGATCTCTTGAACGATTAACAACGAAAATATGACCGTTGCCGTGGACAACACCAAAAGCCTGAAAGTGATGAATCTATTATGCACCAGGTACATAAAGATCTGGGAGCTTATGAATATAGCCAGGTAACGCAGGTCTCACAGGTTTTGCACGTATCGTGGTATCACAATTTGTGGATCTAACACGATAATGCTGTTGAATGTTAGATCAAGGTACATACTAGGTATTATGTGGTACTACGAGTTTGTTACCAACCATAAATAGGTATCTCTTTACCTCAACGTAGGCTACAGCCCACTCTCTGTGCATGAGGAGCGAGAAGCATTTATTTTTTCGTGGTCACCAGACCACCAGCAGGCTTGATTACCTCATCCTCACGACTTTCAGGCAACAATATTGGAAAGGTGTCCTTTAAGGAACCACCACGGCAACCCCGGTCTCCTCTTCGAAGGTATTACTTTAAAAATATCGTTCATTCAAATGTCAATACGCCATCAAACCCACCTTTCCAATCGATCTTATGCATTTAAAATCACAAAGGCTCTTGCGGGAAATGCGTAGAACGACACTAAGTAAACGTAAATGATCAACGACCAGTTCCAACTCCACTGAGAAGTTCGTGATTCTTCTATTGTGGTAATACAGAAGCTCCAAGATGGATGTGGTGAAAGTCTGCACTTAAGCAGAATCCCATTTTTATAAAGAAGGGAAGGCACTGTAGCCTAATCGATCACTCTTAGACGCCATGCAGGGAATCGTCCTTATACGTGCTTGTGCTAGGCTATTCTACTTGTAGGAACACCTCATCCACAAATTGACATTTATGAATCCCTCGTCATCACCAATTTTTTTAAAGATGGTTCTTTAGTTTAGCAACTCCTTCACACCCATCTTTTTATGGAATACAGAAGTAGCAGCAGTGAATGATATTTTCTTCGCGAAGCCCCATTTTTACCGTGACCACCTATTAGTTAAAATTTGGCAGTTGCAAGATGTCAAATATTTTTTAGGAGAAATGATCCTATCCAGATTGGTGTTGATCATAACCCTGCCTTTATCTGTATTGTTGTTCATCTAGTATTCAAAAATTATTATGCTATTGTGACCAAGTCCCCACCGGCATTTACAATGTTGATGCATGCTAGTATATTTTTGTGCTTTCCTGGCGGACAAATACAAGAATCTCTTTCTCTCTCTCTTTCGAAATTTCGTCATTCAAATCTAGCACAGGAAAGTATTAGATTATATCTGTAACTGGAAGGATTGTTTAAGCGGGCTGATGCCGGGCGATCATTTGAACATCGCAAAGTCTTCACAGATTTTGACACCCCCGTCTCATTTATTGTTAAGATTACTTCACGGTAAATCCGTTGGTGACAATTTGTTACGTTAGATATTGCTTTGAGTCTAACAAGTCTATTTCTTTACGATACCGATACTATGTGTTGTGTTGAGACCTAATAGTTTAATCCCTGTTTTGTCTTTTCCGTTAATTGCTAATTGATTACTTTCCGTTATCTGTCTCCTAACCTGAGTATGACATTTGTGTTCAACCGCATATGCTGTGTCGTGTTAGCGTTTCGGTTTGCAATCGTTATTGTTTTCATATCCTGTAAATAAGTTTTAAATAAAGCCTACGTTAGGTGGTTACACTCTGCGTGTAAACGAAAATGAAATCGAACAAAGCATTCTTGGGAAATTCCATCTCCCCACACCACGGAACAGCGTTGCTAGAATTTATGGATATGTTTGTATCAAAACCGTAGTTTAAAAAAACCGTCTGCGGTGTCACGTTTATAGATATTCATCCCATCGCCAGCCGCAAGCTCTTTCACTAGGCATACTCACAAACAAACTGGGATACCACACAAACATTTAACAGGACAAAAAATGTGTAATAGACCTAACGGGCCTCCTTGGCACAAAACATCGTCACTGGCGTCACTGACAAAACGACATAAATGAGAACTTACTACGTATAGGCGGACATAACATATCATATGGTAATTACACATATGAGTCAGAGACTGTAATGACCAATACATCATGGCAACAAAATACTTATATTTCGGTTGATTTTCTGTTTTGTCAGACGGGCTGTGTAGCCCACCCAAGGTACAATGCAAGCCTTTGCGAAATTTTTCACATAAAAGCTACAGCGATTAGGAGGTTTTATCAGAGGTACCTTTAAACAGCTGTAATCTTCTCATGTTATATTCTACTCCGTTTCTATTGTTTAAGATTGACACGAGCAGTTTTAGCGAACATGAGGATGCTCACGTCTATATATTCACAGTAATTAATTCTCAGTAATCTTTCATCTGACTCATGATGATAACATGCCTATCCAAGAATTGTGGACAACATGATAATCTCGCATTCTAATCTAAAACGATGAACGTCGCCTGTAAGATCGTATCGCGATCGACAATGAAATGATACCATCTTTACCTGTAATCGATCAGGCTATGAATTATTAGCGAGTGACATATATAGTATACATTACATCCACGCTTATTTCGATGCATTTGCATTTTCTGTGGTTACGTGCTTTATCTATTTGTTGACAACTATACACTTCGGTTAAGTCAATGTCGTCATATAGACATCACCGCGGTGAAATATTATATACTAACGATGCACGTCTAAAGGAATACAACGAAATCAAATGTCTTTGATGTTGCCATGAATATTAAAGTATCTATACTCATCAAATACGGATATGTATCATTATTAATCAAACGTTCGTGTCACTGCATGACAAGTCGCTCCAATGTGGATTGGTTTGTGACTATTGCCCGACTGGTACCAAGTTCTTTGCTGCTAGTCACCGGTTAGCGCTATCTATTTAGGGCTTTAATATCCGATATAAGCAGTATCGCGTGCGGAGTCATACTCAACTTTCCCTTTGTATACAGTCACTGCCAAAAGAAAATATCGAATATATGGCAAAGGCTTGTTCATTATTGTCTCATAATGATGAGTCCTGCACCCGTATTAGAATACTTTCCTTATCTCGCCGCCTATCTGATTTGCTTCACGCGAGCCTTTTAAAAAATGCAACAATACCATAGCACGGCAAGGTGTGAGTAGCTTGATGCCTAATCATCTCTTTGCGTGACAAAAGTGAAGAAGTGGAGCAAGCACTACTTTGGTGGCATAAATGACTGATTTTGATCTAATACGCCTCTAATCAATCGCATCACCCACGACTTCGTACATGCGAAACCGCAGGTATTCAATGAAAATAAGTTTTTCTACGGAGAACGGTGGGTTCTCAACTTCTCACACCGCATATGTGCAACTATTCGACAACCATTTTAGTACTTTTGTTGCTTTGAGGCGAACATATGTATTTTTGTACATTTTAACATGACACGCTGACGCTTTGTCAAATGTATCTGCTATTTCATCTGCAGTCATTCGAAAGAAGTTGACAATTACAGTCGCTTAGCAATTATCAGGTCTCTAACGAGCAAGACCTCCAGAACAACTAAATAATCGTGACGCGGTCACTCCTTGTGCTAACGTAAATGCAAATTGCACATTCTTCGCGCTCGTCTATGCTAGAGTATGAGATGATCAACTTGTTGTGAGTTGTTCACGAGAAAAAGCGAACCCACTGTGGAAAACCTGTGTGTTATTTCAATGTCTAAATTTGCGCGCCTTCATTACTCAACTCGGAAACCTGTCTTTTATTAGTTTCATCTGGTTTTTATATCAGAGACATCGCGTATTCGCTTCTTGAGTAACTATACTGACGTATTGTTGTTGTTTTTGATTCATGAAGCTCAATAGTCATTGTAACTTGTATCATAAGCCTGCTAAAATGTCTATGCGTGTATTTTAGTGAGCCTGCGATTCTTCGTGATTATAGCTCGGACTATAATCTACTAAAGTATCAATCCCACAACATTTCCTACCCAATTTTTTGTGCCTACAAGCGTAGCAGCGGATTCTAATCCTATAAATCTTTGGTCTAGCGCTAGCCGATAGTTGAAAAGTGGTCTCGGAGAACAGAATATATCGATGAATCTAGATTAGACATGCTGAATGATTATTCGTTTGAGTATATAGGATTATTATGGGTGATTACATTCTCAATAATTATTGTCAAAATATCAGCAGGATGATCATCGAGCTGGAGCAGTTTTGGTCACTCGAATCATTTAATTTGCAATATGATTAGCAATGCCAGTGTATCGTATTAAAGGAGACTACTTATCTCTAGGTGTGAATTCGGATGCACGAGCATGGTATATTAGCTTAGATACCCTCCGTTTGGCAATTAGCATTGGGCGTAAATATGATCTAGCGGAGCATGTCTCACGATGTACAATTGCTACAGCAGGCACTATCAGATGCCAGGGATGATTTAGGGGAGAAGGAAGAAAACATGAAAAGTGGATCGAGTCTGAGGACCAAAAGTTTACTGAAGTTTTCATTAGTAGTGGCATGTTGCACACAACATTTTTGAAGCAGCTTCAGGCACAGCCTAGTATGGGTATGAGTGTTTACTGTATGTTTGTTACAAAGCTTGTCGTGGTGCTTTTCCACAACAGAAATAATTATCGGCACAATCCAACTCTTTGAGGCGTCAAGTTTAATACCTAGTTACCTACGTCGAAGTACAACAAATGGAGAACAGTCAGTATTCGCGTTCAAACGCGAATCTAATATCCCGGCGACTCTAAAACTCTCTATTAAAAGCGATTACAAAATTCTGGATTAAAGCTTACACGCCATATGATAGAATTTGTGTTTATCAGTCCGCCAATGTTTTGACGCTGCCGTCGAGTCTGTACGATAAATCTAATAATCCGAGGAGAAAATCCGTGCGTGGAATAAATGTCACAAATCATACCCCGTGTAATTTTTCCTAATGACAGCATCCCATAATACATGTTTACTGTCGAGTGCTGTGTATTCCCATTGTTTTGATGTGAAAGATTCCGCTATTTAATGATTTCGGATTGATCTATAGTCCTAGTGGATGAGAGCGAATGACCTCCCACGCAACAACATAAATTCTAGCTACCCCGATGATGTCTCCTCTTGCTGTTCCATCAATAGATTCAAAAGGCAGATTTTCCAGAGTAATCTTTCACAGAAACGATCGCCAAGCATAAGCTGACAACCTTAGGAAAAAAATCTTCATGCTACCTCGTTAGCTCATTAGCACTTGGTTACCGAGTGCTTTTCACGGCGATGATTATAATAACATTAAGGTGAAAATGAAGTAAATATATACTACTTTATATCCTCATTGGGTGTGGGGAGGAAATTTCAAGAAATTCCTTGTCACTGAATCACAAACGACGACGTTGAAGTAACGATACGTGTGATGTACTGTGCCGACCACATCTATTCGGGAAGCGTGGTCCGAGAACGTCTCATTATTGCTGTCTGGTAATACAGTGCGCATGCGCAGTGCCAAAACGAATGGTGTAGATTTCGTAAGGCAATTCAAGGTTTTGACAATGTAAATCGTACGGATCAAGCTGCTACATGGATGACATAAATTTCCTGAAGCTGGAAACTTTACACAGTCGTATTTTTGTGAAATATAGGCTAACCATGGAAGAATATTTCCATGCTTCAATCTTTTATTCTGCTCAATATCCTATTTATACCACGAACCCTTTTAATGTGACGCATGAGACTATAATCGTTAATCTTGATCACCAATGGATTCGGTTTCTCATAACGTCAGATCTGGTTTAGAATCGCGCCTTATTATTTCCGCGTGGATTATCTCACTTGATTAAAATTAATTGATTAAATCAAACTTGCACATTGGTTCAAGTTATGACTACGCAGACACAGCTGCCCAAAGTCGCATACTCGACCCTGGAATAGCCGAGGGCGAATTGAACTACCTATTGGTTGAAATGCCTAAATTTAACACACAGTTTATTAAACATTCTCAACAAAAATCTATTTTAAAACCTCATCAATAGTATGACCTTTTGGGATAACCGCAACCCGCGTTGTCAATTGGTCACGCACGTATAAGCTACATCCATCCCGACTCACGTAAAACCGTGCCTCACAACGTGAAGAGAAACGATCGTTATTACCGAGTATTAGTTAAGCGAATTAACTGGCGGTGTAACGACGGTCACTACCACACGTCAATTCTCAAAAAGGTCACGTTTAGTATCAGATAAATTGCACACATCCGCTTATTCAGATAAGGATCATAAATCAGATTCCCCAGAAGCTTGGGAAGGTTAGACGAAAAAATGTCATAAAAGTAACCGAGGTCGAAGAGGAAAACTGGCCACTCGGCAATTTGGCACAATCGGTAATCTCGTTCGATTCAACCAATTACATCCATGCCACACCAAATATGCGACGTGAAAACTAGGCAAGTTTCACTCCACACGGTGGTAGCCCATAGTTCGCGATGTGCCAAATCTGCATTCAAAGCAATACTATATGCATGCCATATCAGCACTTTTATTTTATCCTTCGATTCCTAAGAAGGAGAATGTACAGAAACATTGTCACCAACCTTTGGCTTGTCAACCCTTCTTCGTCTTTATTTTCCTCATCCTTTTGAATCAGCTGTTCACCATCAGTTGCAGTCAATACTTCTTCAGCTGACATACTGTGTAGTAGGTTTTCCGCCCAAATGAACTCGGCTATCACTAACACACTTAAGTTCAATTACAATATGCTGCAAATATGAGTACTCAGTTAGCAGTAAGTCAGTTTGCATAGTTTTAGAAAAGCAGTTATGTAACCGAGCCAAAAGATATATATCATGTGCAATTGAGATGCTACGCGATCGCAACGCCGACATACTGATAGTACAATGAATCCTCGCTGCGAACAACGCACTGGATCAATAAAGCTCTCACAAAACCCCCACAACAGAAGGAACCTAGGGTGCAGTCGATTTCAATCGATAGACGCAGTTGTCTTGTTATAAAATATGAATATACATTTGCAATTAATGTGGTCCTGCGGTAAAATTATTCCTTATGGCGTAAATAAAAGGAAGCGTAATATATCGTTTGGCCGTGCTTATTTCCTGGCCAATGACTGTTTAGATATGCAGGCAGTGTCAGAAAATTTGCCGACAGCTATACGGTGGTTAGACGGTCTCGATTGGCAGAGTTACCTCAAATGGATTGAAGAGCGTAGTGCAGCCGATGGCGGTCGATCAATAGATATCGTAAAGAAGATTCACCAGAGATTTAATGTTCCCCCTTGGTCAACTGATAAGGAGCAGATCTCCGAAAGCTTGTTAATGTCTTAGTTCTCAATAAACCAAGGCTAGACGTTAAATCTGTGGTGAATCTATTCTAATAGATACATTCCTGTTCCGATTTTCGTTGTACCGGTGAGTGCGTATATTCTCCATGTGCCTCGAGGTTACAAGTGGAAGAAGATGCGGGCGATAGGTACAACAACAGGAGGTTTGACTATAGCTATTGGTGAAGAGGGTAATCGGCGTATAAGGTCTCCGTGATGAGGTTTTTGCAGATATTTGCCATTGGAAAGGAATTCAGGTTATGCTACACTGCGCATTGTAACATCGATCAATCACGTATTCACGATTAAATGATTTTCTTCTCTTCGTGCGATGATTTTAAAGATCATAGGCGCGCCTATTCGACACTATCAGTCATGTTAATTGATTCGCCACCATGTAACTTATTTTTCTCAAATATCCGCCGTTTGCGTGTGTCCAAGTTAATTTTCGTCAGTCCTTCACCTGAATCGTGAAACGATTCGACTACAGTACATGTAAAGCGTGGAGGTCTCAATTAACACGCAATATACTATTACATGTTTTCAAATGAGCACTACATCTGATTGAACAAACATTTCTATGTAATCACTTCTATTATTGAAAATGTCAACCTCAACATTAAGAATAGGCCTAGTCTACACCTGATTCCATATACGGTATTGGAAGTCTATATACCTACCGCGATAGCCATATAAGGTATTGAATATCTTAGCCTTAAAAATGCATAGGTACCAACTGTGATAACTGTATAAAGTATATTGCAAATGTTACCTTTCGAAATGCATACGTAGGTTTACCTACTGAGATAACCAGATAAAGTATTGAAAACGTCACCCTTTTAAAACGCATGGGCATTTGGAAAGATTTTGAAAATTCAGCCATTATATCTTGTCGTTCCGAATATCTAGGCTTACTGGGAAGAGTATTTCATATACTTCCATCTTTCAGGTAGGCGAAAACGCCATATTTACACCGCATGCATTCTCCTAAACAGACTAATTTTAAGCCATAAGGACATAGCTCTGAGGAACAGCTCCGAGAAACACCATAGGGTACCGAAATTAGGCTGTCAATTTTTTAGTACGGCTTGACTGAAAGGATTTCTCCAAATTTCCGGCAATCAGTCAGAATCTCAATCCCTTGACTGTGATAACATCTTTACTAGATAACCAAGCAATACTTGCTAGCATTCCTTTTGCCGAGGGGGGGACTCCGACACAAGTCACCGGGCTGAATAGTTGTATAGCTGAGTAACTCCCTGCACCTATCCACTAAACTAATTTATTCAAGAGTGTAGTGGAGCCAATAGCGGACGATCAATAGATATTGTAAAGAAGATACAGGCTGGACGTTAAATCTGTGGTGATCGTATTTACAATATCTAATTTATTCAATGAGACCTACCTATTCGACTGTAAATCTTCAAGTAGGAAGATATGAACCTGTCTAATACATTGTTTGAGCACCTGCGTCACGAGAGGTTCTATGCATTCTTAGTACAATTGAAACTTAGTTTTGTAGCATATTAGAATATGATGAGAAAATATTCGCAGTGACTTTTGCGCAGCGTCGCCTTGCCTAGTCTGTACACGCTATAGGCCTGATGTATTCTAAACCGGGTACTATATTATGCACGCGCTAACCTGGCGAGGCGTCGCTTTCAGAGAACGTTTGTTGTATGCTACTCACAACGCGACGATGATGTTAATGACAAAGCAAATACAGTTCCTACCTTCCCTATTTACTAATTTACGCATTTGACATCGAACACTTTAGTCAGACCTCTCTACCCAGGTATAAACCTTGTCACGATTTCACTAAGCCGACGGTTTGAAAGCGTGCGCGTAGGCCACCTTAATGGCATTGGCAGGGCGTATTGCGGAATCTATACATGAGATGGTCGTAGTTGCATTACTGTACATCGCTTCAGAGCCCGGCCATACCCTTGCACATGGACAATTGTACACGGATAGCCCAAGTGTCACCAATTGCTAGCACTCGGCCGGTGGCGTAACTCATTTTCTTGTTTCAAAGATTGAAATGAATGCTGACGGCTATACCAGCATTGAATACAATGCACAACGAATACCCGCTATCCTGTACTCGCAAATAACCAATATAAGCGGTGATTAATTGCTCGTACCCATCCTTACAAGTTATACTGTATAGTTCACACCATCGAAATGTATAACCCGTTATAAAGGTTTTCATGTCAAAATATCAGCGTTTTCCGTACTATTAGAAAAAGAGATGAAAGAATACGCGCTGGGTGCCGCCAATGTAGATTACACTGAGGATTGTGTCGATTTGCAGCAGCACCGCTATTATTTTATCAGCTTTCTATATCATCAATTATGAAAAATCCGATTCGTAATGGTGCTGCATAATGTTTAGCGCATTTGGAATTTTAGTGAAAGAGCATTTCTCCTTTCATCTTCTGATCTTCCTAGTAAAATATGATGAAGTTGCGTAAGATATTATACTGATAGCATAACTTGGTTAAGATACAATAAGTCGTCAACAATGGGTTGAAAGTGCTACAAAGCTCCCAATTATTCGATATTAGAGATTTTCTCCACTAAAGTTGATGCATGCCAATATCTTAACAATCGGATTTGTTGTTATTGAAAATTCAATTTTTACCCATTTTGCAACATTACTCGCACAGTGATAAGTTTTGATATTAGGCTTTTCGAAGAATTTTATTTAAAAATTACGAAGTCTTCAGACTTTGGGCGACACACTACTCCCGTCGACAACCACACTTTTCAGCCAAAACAAAATTATGCGCAAAATTGTTCCAGCATTGTAGGATGACATAGGCTTGTCAATACACACAACAACAGCACAAATTTCTAATCGGTGAAGGCCAAGGATTGTTATTATTTTGGATATTTGGTATTTTCAACTACTCGAGTGGTGTGTACCGTATTCAATGCTGATATAGAAGCGAGCACGTGTCGATACTTTCGGTTTATAGCTTTTATACTTTCGGTTTATAGATCACTATCACAAGCACTACCATATCTACCACCCACCGACTGAGTGCCAGATAGAGGCGCAACGGACGCCAAAGTATTAAATTGGAGTCGGCCGGGAATCGAACGAGGGACCTCCCCATCGGAAGGCGGGCATTCATACCACTGACCATTAAGATTGGGATTTTGATAAATTATTTTCCATATATAATAATATAACTATTTTAGTGTGTGAGTCCCATCAGGTTGGTCGTTGCGGTTCTCTATGATCATAAGTATGAACTCTAGCAAACATTATCCATCAACCTCCCACCATGTACCAAAGTAGGCCATGCTCCCACCCTGTGTGTGTACCAACTGGTTTACCGTGCTATAAGCCTATTTGACTTCGAAATCATCAACCAGTCTGACAAAATGTAGTACAGAAACTGTCATAGAAAAATTTCGATACCAACGTAACGCGGTTCAAAAGCAGGTTGTGGATTTACGCGAAATAACCACAAATATCAGTTTTGGATTCTATAGTGCATAACTCCACCGCCATTTGTTATTGGCTCTAGGAATTACGTATGCTATATGACGTTTCACTGAAAGGATAATCTTCCCTTCCCTTGAACTTTCAGCTGTAACAACTGTGATTTTATCTAGTAGATTAAAGTCTCTGTAGCGCTTCAAATTTATTGTTTTAAAGGCGGGTCACCTTTACGAGATTGTTTTGCAGACTGTGGGAAACGCCTCCTTACTAGTTATTTCAGGGCTGAAGCCGAGGTTACAGCCGAGGTCACAGCCAAGGTCACAGCCGAATTTCCAAATAAATGACCGAGTGGAAAAAGCCATTTGAGTAATTTCAAAACAAAATGAAGCAACATTTGCGGTCCATGCTAAGTATCTTGATATTGCACCCCGGAAAATCATGCATTCAATGTCGTACCATAGAAAACAATAATAATAGAAGATGATAAGTCTTTCATCAGCCGATGTATTTTGCTAACTTCTACATAGTTTTGCTCCCCTTCAGACTACCGAAATAGTGAATGCACCCTTGATTCGGTGCAACTTTAGAGACCCTGTGCTTCCCTAACCTGTCATAATTGTACAAAGTGAAATTCCCTGTTCTAAGACTCCTAACTCCCAAGCCACTATCACTGAAGTCTCCCAGCCCAGGACGAGAGCGAGCTCCTCTGCCTGTTTTCCAATAGACCTACACAAGCAAAAGCAGTCGCGGAAAGAACGTGACCACCGAAATCACTGCGGTTCTATCCGTTGAGGCTCCTGATTATCTGACGACTGACATGTACGGAAGACACCCTCGCAAAATATCTGCTGCTATAGTCAGACGTCAATATATCTGATCCAAGGATATCTAAAAACCCACCGCCATATCGCCTTCCCTAGCCTGACATTCAACTCAATTGCTCTGAACAACGACTCAGCAACTGCTCGCCACTGAATACGCCTAAACTCTTCATCCGCATCGCACACGAGGCGCGGGTTGAGCAGACGCGTAAAGATGTTGATTGACTGGTAATGGAATCAGTTCATGTAGAATAGGCCTTCATAAGTGCGACGTCTCAAGACCTGCTACAACGTTTTCAGCAAAACCGTAATCAACTCATTTATTACACTGCAAGCGTAAGTGGCCAACGAGAGCGACTTAATAATAAGCTACCATCGTGTTATTTCGCGTAAATGTTACGCCATTAATATCACTCCACTTCCAACAGGCTACGTATGGTACCACAATTTAATTAGATCCTAATTAATATGCGGATGGTTTGACAGTCAACCCAAATCTTTGTGTAGGTTACGAACGGTAGATTAGCACATACGGTTACTTAACTCAAAGAAAACGCTCGTGCGTGACCCGGTTTTCAAGCTAACCTTGAGCCTGAACCTGGGCTTAACTTTCAAATACTTTCTGAATAATAGCTAAGCTGCTTCTACAACAAAAGTGTTTCCAGGGCTAACTCAATTGGCGTTGAAAGTATGGCGTAAAATAACAAACCAAGAAATCAGCAAGACAGAGGTTCCTAATCCGTCGTAAGGAATATATAGTTATTGTTTATTTGATGCCAAATTTCATTGTTCGTTTACGATTCAGTTTTCAATAACGTCCCGTCATAACAATAGCACAATATAGCGTGACAGATTTCTAATAACGTATCAATAGTAATAAAGGCATTTAACAGTATAGAATTATTATTGTTGCTGTGTTCTCAACCGATGCCGTGAATGAGTTGTCAGTCTTTGTTTTCTGTAGCCATCGACGCTCGTTCCCATAAAGGTGAATAAATACGCCCCATCAACTCATCACTTTCGCCGGATGACCGTCACATCTACCTATAGTCGACTCGGTGCGCCAGGTTCTTAGGGATTGATAACTACGACCTCGAAGTTAATTCATATTTCATATGTTCTAGGTATGGACTCTGCCCCGATTTAGATTCATTGTGTCAGGCGGGAAGGTAGCGGGAGACCGGCGGAGATTGCCGCGCCCCACTGCATAGGCCTTTTAGTAATTCGTGGCTCATCTTCCACAGACCGTTCCTAATTTCGCACGCGTCATCATAGAGAGTGTTTCAACGTCTAACCAGCAAATTTATTGGAATCTATCTTACAAGCTTTCGGAGATCCGCTCCTTGATCATGAAAAATGAATATGAATCAACAGGTGTCATTATGTGTCATTTCATGCCCGTTAATCGATAAACCCTGAAAAATACTCTGTATTCCTGATCCAAACAAACACTAAAAAACATAACCTATACAACACTCATCGCAACGTTGATAGGTATGTCTGGTAAAACATAGGCTATAACCACGTTGGACATATCCAGTTCGCTTGATTTATAGCACAACGAAAACAGTTCAGCTTTTTGGCAATAGGTCAACCCTTTGTTATAGAGTCATGAGCCATATCCGAATCGACTCCGGAACGAGTACAGCCCCGCAATGACTACGAGGACTCGCTCTCTTTCTTGTTGTGATGTCGACTCAAGGACAGCGTGTTAGGAATAAACGTACCTTGTTACTTGTAGGCGTAATAAAAAGTGTTATTGTGTTTCAACGAAGTAATAAACAGAAAGCGTGAATACAACACTTATATATATATTGTATACACTAGTAATATTCTACGTCAACGTTAAAAGAAAAGTAAGAGAAACAAAGGCTTGTAGGCTACTTGAGATGGAAAATAGCTGAGCTGAAATTCTTAGGAAAACGTGTAGTGATTACTATTCAGTGAATATAAACATGAACCATTCCGAAATCCATCACAAGAAGTTGACCTCAAAAGACCATTATTCTTGAAAATGCTGTAGAAAACCGCCAGGGTGGCAGATCAACATCTGTGAAAATATCGTGATGCAGAAGCTAATTTCGAAGGCAAATGGATGATGCTGTTAACCTTTCGATTATTTATTCATCAATATAAGTAGCCTATGCAGCTTATGACTGGAAGAGACAATTTATACAACCCGCGATCCATTAGCAGAAAACCATCTGAATCTTCCAAACGTTAATGACACCGTAAAGAACAAGAAGTTGGCCTACTTACGATGTATAGAGAGTACGCCGGAGGGTAAGCATGGGCCTATTACGCTACCAAATATGTACCAATGTACGATTGTCGCTGTGGGTGCCGTGGTACTGCGGTATTTGGTAATGACTTTTGTGACATCTTCAGTGAATCATTCGCACGACCAAGTAACTATAAGCCGAACTGACGGGGATATCTTGACACATTAAGACTATGCTTGTTGATATGAAAGCGTGACTTGGTTGAGTGGTTTTGTCTCAACGATATTTGGACCGTTTAAATCGATCGATTGCAGGCAAATGAACACACTGACGAGCTATAGTATGAGTATAAAATGCTGTTAGACACTGTAAACTTCGATGTAACTTCATTTAAATGTGTTTGATGAAATCATGGACATATTTCACTCGTGGTAAGCCTATAGGTGTGATGTGAGGAGGCGTAAACACTGAAACACAGGTTACCGGCGGAACCGACGCGTATGGACGTTATAACGTCTTATGTGGTCGAGTCGAAGTCTCATCTCTCGTCCTTCAAATAACTGTGGTCACAACCAGGCACGTCTTGGGGATTCCTTGGAGACTGCAGTTGTCCTATAGCTGGCTATCGCAACATTAGAAATCTTGACAGGTTTGCATTGCGTGCATCGGCATATAGGATTGCCCTTCGCAGAATAATGAAAATTTCTGTTATGTTCTCCCTACTCTCCGTTTACATGTTCGGCATTCCATAATGATGTACCGTTCTGTTTCGCACGCCAATAGACTGGCGGAATCGCAGAGATCGAGCACGAGAGGGTATACACACTCGGAGTGTCTGACCATAGGACGTTAGCCTAAAGGCATGCCACTGAAGCGATGGAGTCAACAATGACGATGTTTTCTAAGTTCTATAGGATAACAGTGCTGATATTAAAGAGGTCTTGCGCGGAGATCTGTTTAAATATTGCTTTTAGCTTGGCGGGGGCTTCCATAGTGAAGGTACATAGACTACAGTTGCGAAATGCCACTCGATCAACGTGATGGAGTAGATAAAGCATAGAAAATTAACACACCGATCCGTCAGAAATATGCTACGCCCATGGCGACACCTTGCGACTACGCATAACATTCATGTCAAGTTCAATGCTGATTCAAGTCTCAAGATTGTTATCACGACGCGGTTTTCTAAATCCAAACTAGCTGTCCGGATAAAAACAGTACACATCATCAGATACTGTGAAAATAATTCAAGGGTAAATAGAAAGATGTGATATTATTTCAAAAACTCTCACATCAAACTTATGGATGACATAAATAGTAATTAAAAGAGAATTAATACATTGTACACTATACAGAATGCAGAATATAATCATGTAATTTCAAAATTGACTTCGATGTACCGGATACATTAATTTAATTTTCTTAAAGAAGATCCGGACAGGACTGTCGCGATTATCCTCACTAAAGTATTGTCGTCGAGATTTTCAATTTTTAACAAGCATTTCCATGTAGTATTACCGCCGTGCTGAAGGAACAAATGACGGGCATCGTCCAGCTGTTGTTTGTTACTGAAAAAAATATTCCTAAAATTTCAATATTACATGGCAAAATTGTTGTGAGCTTGTTCAGTGAGCCCTGTTCATCTATTGACTTAAGTATTGTGGTGACCTGAATGACGATGTGGCTCGAGCTATATATAATCAAGCCTATACCAGCCGTTCGCACTGAACCATTTCACAATATCCGGGTTTAGCACTGATAGAATAGTATCTTACTGGTATTTGCACAAATATGTGGTCTTGCTATTATTATACTTGCAATAATGATTAAACTGAAAACGAAAGAACTTTGTCCTTAGCCCTAAGCTAAACAGTGCGTCAAGAGATATAGGCTACATTGTCTATCAGTCGTCTGTAGCCTACCCATCGGCCGGCGCAGGTGTGATTGAAAGTCTCAGCGAAGTGTGCTGGCAGAAATGGGACACTTTATTACTCAGCGACTTGCACTGATTGAAATGAGATACGATATAGACTACTCAGCGCTCTGCTTTGGTACTAACATGGCCTACTTGCCTAGTAGGCCATGGTACTAATAATGAAATAATAATTACTCAGAGCAGAGGCGTGCGGCGGTAGGCTACTAGTAAAATGGGCAACCAGCAGCGTGTTCTGATGGTGGTGAAATACATTCCTGTTCGGTATTATGGTATAGTTTTACCAATTAACACTCATAATATCGCAAATTTCGTAACCATTGTCGATAGGCCAGCGAAAGCAAGGACATGTAATAGAACAACATATCCACAGTAGCTCCAGTCAAATCTATCCCTGCGTTTGAAATGCTGTTCCACTTACAGTAATATTCCACTATGAATGACGATTGATGTTACATTATTCGTCGAAATGATCGGTCTGCTCTTCGATAATCCCATACTCTGTTTTATGAATTCATGGAGAGTTACAAACCATGATAAAGTGTACTGCAACGAATCGACTCACTTGATCCAGTGCTTCTCTTCTGTCTCGATCCATCTTCACACCTGCAAACAATTCAACACAAATGTTATCGCATATCATAAGTTCAGAGTTACAAAAGTCGTACTTATCAGGAAATTTCATTTTTCTTCCTCCAGTATTCCATGTCGCTGGTCGATTCGGAGGGGTCTCCATCTCATTTTGAATAAAATCGTGTTCCGCAAAACCTTCCTGCTCCCAGTAATTGTCCGACTTTTGATTCGGAATTTCTATACTTTGAGCTGGTGCTGGCCTATCGATAAATTAATACGAAACAACAAATTAATTTTACAGCAAACTGACCATTCGGACTTACCAATACTAAACGGCGGACCGCGGACATATTACAAAAAGGGTACTAATGAGGTTATGGCACGGTTTGAAGTGTCATAATAGCATATTCAACGCGGAGTGAGCCCTAAGTTCGCGCGACTCTCCGACCTTTGTAGCCCAAGAGACCAACGTTTAATATTACAAACGGAGTCCTGATTAAGATCGGGCGACTCTTGGACAATTTTTGTAGTCCGCGGGTCCGCTAAGTCCGCCGTTCAATATCGCAAAGCCTGTCCTGTCCGTAGTCCGTTTGGTCCATCGTTGATTGTCACCTAAAGGTAGGCCTTGGCCTAAATTCTAGTTTAGAACCACTCACCTATACAAATATGGGCATAGTATTTCCCAGAAACTCAAATAATTTCTGGGATCTTGTGGACATTGAAAAAATGTTTTCTCCACCATCAGAAACTTTAGCGATTGTGGCATCGATGACCAGGCGAGCGCATCCAACACCAAGATAATAATAGAATCGTCAGCGTGGTTGATCGAACGCTCTCGAATGATCTATGCAGAGATAGATACGTCAGATGAACACGCTTGTCACCAAAAATAGAAGATAACCCGTGTCAAATTATCAAAATATGAAAACCTACATTTAATAATAATAAGCTTGAGCTTTCTTCGATAAAATTGTGCGTAGCAACAATCACCAATCGCTTGTTGGAATCAATGCACTTTGATAGCCTGTCAATCTAGAAAGGTCAATGTTGTTTAGAGATGCGAAATCAATATTTCCTGTGACTAGGCGATGGGCGAATCGAATTATTTGTGATTCTGAATATGAATCGAATAATTTCTCCGAATCGAATCATCAAATCGCTGCTTCTCCAGATTTATCCTATCCTGTAGGTCATGCATAGTGTTATCAACGGATGCATGACATCACCCCATTAGCAAAAATGATGTAATAACAGCCACTGAGGTGTTCGATTGCCTTTAGCTCTTGGTGTCTCAATGATTGCGGCCCTGGTGTGTAGTAGACTGTTACAGGGGGAGCTTACTAATATGCTGAAACATGAAAAAATGTCAACTACTAGGTGGCGATATAGATCCCGATTCGAATTTGCCTTCGAATTGAAACTGAATATTCGATTCGAAGTGCCCGTCCCTAACTGTAACAAAACAAGTTTGTAAGACTTAATGGGGACGGGAGGTTAAAGCATCGTGATCGCTTGAATGAAAGACGAAAGCTCGAAACGAAGAAAGCAATATCAAATTCCGGCTTATAGCCCGGATCACTATTATAATCACGACTCTCCGCACTTCCCCGATACCGACTGCCAGGTAGGGAAAGAACGGAAACCAATTTTCAAGTCTTCGATGTGACTCGGCCGGGAATCGAACCCGCAACCTCCCGATCAGAAGTCGGACAGTCTAACCCACTCGGCCAACTGAATAGTATTCAATGGTCTTGCTTCACCGGTCGTAGCTTCAAGTGCTAGCCTACGGTTCAGGCGTCGCGTATTGACGATGGTACGAAAAACATGAATCACTGCTGCATATTTCGGTGAGAATGGGATCTGCGAAGTGACTCCTATCAAAAATTATTTTGCACATTCATCTTTCTTTCAGACAGTCACGATGTCTAGTTAGAGACTTCACGATTCCTTTACTATAGTTCCAAACCTTGATGTTTTTGCCCACAGTGAAAACATTCAAAACCAAGCGTTTCGGGTTCCTATCTATAGTTGCATTGTCAGAATTCACGTTAGTCGGCATTGTGTCGCCGTATCGACGTATCTCCGGCAACATGCGTTCAGTAACCCACGTTTGATCCAGATTGTGACAAAGAATTGCAGCATCTCCTAAGCATCGTCTTCGCTGTGAAAAGGAAATGCTTGGTTCTGAAGTTACTGTACATATCCGATACACGAAAACGATAGAGCATACCAAGATGCTAAAGCGCGTAGCCTAAGTGAAATATCCTACCCAATTAAAGTTGACTCAGCTGCAAAGGAGTGATATACATTTAATTTGAGTCCTTTATTACTCAGGAATGACTGCGGTTGAAGTAACAAAAAGTCTTCATTGCAAAGCGTTGCAGCCAACTCGTTAAATAAACTAATACTCCATTATCTCGGGCTATCACCAAAGAAAGTAATATAGGCCTATAATTTTATATGCTGTCGCGCTCACAATGTAACTCTTGGCGATGTGTTAAGAATGAGCCAGCCGCTACGATGAATTAATTGCCACGTGCGCATAATTAATTGTTTTTACTTGGGACTAGTGTCAAACTCACATGCTATACACTTACGCTATACCGCGGTACGTTTGCATGTCGTGCGCGCATGCAGTGAACATGGAGGACTAGAGATACCATTTTTAGCATCTTTGGTGTAACCCAGGCAGGAACTGTCGGTTTCGTGGCCGACGATCTACCATTACACCACTTTAGTTTCTCTACCACAGAATTGATGCTCTTAGTTATCTCACCTCAAGAGTAGTATCAATTGGTTGTGTCAAATTCAACGTGAACGCTTCATTACGATGGCCAGCTCCCATTCCAGAAGCCAGTCTCTGAGCGCGTTTCTTCGCTACCTTCTTCTTGTCTTGTCGCATTGCTATCACCACCACGACCACCACAACAAGTATGATAAAACCCAAACTTGCTGGAGCTGCGATCGCAACAATGTTAAACGACCCTTCCTCCTCACAAACCAATGAATTAATCTCCAATGTCAGCAATGGCCTCCCTTTGAATTCAAGCGGGACCGAGCACGCATAACGAACTAAAAAAAGTGACTCACAGATTTAATCTAACCGACACTGCTCAGTTGGCGGAGTGGGTTTCGATTCCCTACCAAATCAAAACAAAGACTTTAAAATTGGTATCAGTATCTTTTATGCTTGGTAGTCAGTATCGGGAGAGTGCAGAGGATCGTTGTTGTGACAGGGATTCGGGCAATAAACTGGATGTATCGACACGCGTACTAAAAATCGACCGGGCGTAGTTGAAAATGACTGACTCCTAAAACAACACGTCATCGGACATGGGTGTGCCTTGTTGGCAAACGCTTGTAAACGCACCAGAATATGCGTGGAGGTCGACAAAATCGATTTCGCTCGCATGATATCCAATCAGTTGAAGTAAAGGCTTCAAATTGCAGTCACATCTCCATTTGTTGCCTTCCAAATTGGCCTTCCTCAACGAGGGAATTTTCCGCCTTTGCAAATACCCAACATTCTCCAGTATATTGTTTTGAAGGTAAAGCTCTGTTAAAATCAAGGCTAATTTTTCATGCATCCCAATTAGTACATCTACTGTACTAGCTGAATATATATATATATATGCCGCCGCCAGATTCAGAGGGGCGGATATAATGAGCATGAAAACCTGACTGTAGGCGTCGGTAGCATTGGCCATTACGCATTGCTGCATGAAGGATAGAGAGACGTACAGGCAAATTTAAGTTTAAGCAGCATACCAGTCGGGTCACCAGCTCACCGCACGGGATTGCGATGCGCATAGTCATTATGGAGAGCTTGTGTATCGGTGGGCCATGCGCGCCGCAAACATGGTGATCTAGGCTTGCGAACGGCACTAGACAACTGCTTTCCTGAGCGGGTTTGGTGCGCAATTTAGGAATCCAACGCGGATATCTTGCGTGGAACACGGGAGAAGGCAGCAATCTGATTGCAATTTGCGCCTACAGCGAAATCAGTAAAGAGTGCGCCGGTGATCGGTCGTGACAAACCCATCTGCACCAACTTACCTTCAAGTAAAGATAAATCCTCGGTCTCAAAATGCATCAGTTGGTTCCCACTAAGATCAAGCCTCATCAGATTTCTTGGGTACACAAACGTATGCGGATGAAAGAGTGACAATCTGCACCCACTCATGTTCAATACCTGAAGAACACGCCGTATTGTATTCTTTCTTTTCCAAGACCCATGCACACCTTACTCGTAAGTTCTCCATGTTCAGAAAATCATCGATGCAGAGAGATGTGAGTGCATTCCCACTCAGATCCAGAATTTGCAAAGTTTGAAGTCGCGATAAGACAGAACCCACAGGTTTTGGTAGGTACCCTGATTTTGTACAGAAAAATTCAATTCCAAGGCTTACTGTTACAATCAAGGGATACAGCTACATTGTTTTTCACGTTAATGTGATTGTTTCTCGTGCTGATTAATTTAGCGCCCATTGTAATCAACGCATGTGTAAAATGTCTGTGCTCGCACGCACGACACTCGACTTTCACACCTTTGTGATATATATATATATATACTTGTATGTAGCTTCAATACATTTCAACTCTTCAACTTATTGGTTTTGCTGTACCCTTCAGAGTATGCATCATTACACCTAACATGTTTAGGCAACACTTCTGTACCGGTTACAACATTACTCACCGCCCCCGAATTCGTCAAATTCTCCATTTCCATTCATTAAATTCAAGCTTTCCTTCAAATAAGCTTCAGTCGCACATTCTCCCTCCTTGATATCAGCGATTCTAAGTCATATAGCAGTACGTTACTTCGGTCTGATCTAGAGTCGACTTCGACTCGGGAACGGCTTTCAACTAATTCGTTCGGCTGGTGTTCGGATCGAACCGACATCGTGTTTCTGCTCTAGCATGAAAAACGTTAAAATCTTACGAGAAATGCGCTGTACGAGCAAGGAGCAACGTTGTCTGGTAAGCTATCCTGTAATCACTGCAATGCCATAGCACGTGACTCTGATTACATGTACATGACCAATCTTGTGACGTCACCAGTTGGGGCTCAGAGTTCGGAGTTTGTAGTCGTCCGAACACGAACCTAATCCAGCTTCGTAAGATTCCCTAGTCTAATCTCCATTCCAGTCTTTTTTAATAGATATAGGTCTACCTGTTATTAGAAACGTCCAATTCAATGAGCGAAAGCGGTAGGTCGGCTGGAATTCTGGAAAGATGGTTGCCGCTCAAGTCCAGACGTTTCAATCTAGTAGAACTACTAAAAGCACCTCTTTCAACAGCTTCAAGTTTCCTCTGCAACCAACAACAGGATAATGTATTAAATATTAGCCCACGTGATGGATTACGTCACGCTAACTAAACCCTACCCGTAATTTATTGCAACCTCGAATCACCACTTCCTGCAGATTTTCCAACCCTGAGAAAGCATTATTCTTGAGGAGCCGTGCGTCCAAGCATGACAAGTCCAAATACGTCACAGTTGGTGGAATTCTTTCAGGAAGTATCGCCGGGAAACGATTGTGACCCATAAAGAGCTGCGTCAATTTCGTCATGTACACACCTGTAATGATCAAAGATGTCAAATCTCAAATGCAAAGAATTTCGTAGAATTATCTGTCTATTCGTCTACCCAATTGGAGGTCCTGGCCTGGACACTTACTCGAAGTCGATTTGAGTACAATTTCACTCGGTGTGGCTCAGAGTGACATTCATCCGCTGCAGATATTTCGAAAAATGATATTTAGCAGATTGGGGTATAACAATGCTTGGAGGGATACCACGAGAAGCCTGTAATATACGAATTGGTGCTGCTTGCTTTACTCGGGAACGAGGATTTAGCAAGGGCCATAACGCACGCCTCATGTCGTAGGCCTGCAATACAAAACTGGAAGAGAACAATCCCCAATACGACCGTCATCTCCCCAATGGGGGTGAATAAGTAGCATATATTTAATGTACTGTGACATGTAGGCTACGGTCACCAGAGGAGCGGGAGATCTTTGTAACAGTAACAGGAATGACTAAAATAACATGACTGCAAAAATATAGTTTTGAGAAAAGAGGTGCTTACCTGATCTATCTTGAAGGTCAGGTATGGAGCGCATTTCTGTATTTGAGATTACTAGAACTTCCAATTTCAGGGCAGTTGGACCCAGTGTATTTAATGTGATATTTTGCAATTTATTTGAAGACAAGTCTAGGTACTTTACATTGGATAAATCTTTGAAAGCGGACGGTTCGATAACCTGCAAAAAATTCATGACACGTCTGTTTTGATAACATTTTATAAGCGGCCCTAATGCACTGGGCGTATAGGCCTAATTTACTGAGCGAAATGTGAACCGCAGTGGAGTATACCTCAATTGGTTGGGAAGTATTCTCAGCCGCATGCCTGCCTTCCAGCGTCGTAGTGATAATGTGGCCAAGTGGTGGAATACAGGTGGCGGCAAAACTATAAAAACTTCTCCACCCAACGCCGTTGCCAGGGCAGATTGGAAGATAATCAAGAGGAAGAGCATGTGGCGTAAACTAAAATGAAACATGGCCAAAAGAAAGGAGAGCATCGCGCAATAACGCACTGTAAAGGCACTGTAGATTTGCCGAAAAAGCAAATGGATAAATATAAGACACTATGTGGTGCAATATTTCTTGACATTTAGACAAAGGCAAAGCGCTTAAGATGGAGTACGTACCAGGATAGCCGTACTTCGAATCTCTGACCGTCACCTCTGAATCGCATTACACATGCGCCAGGTCTGCTTCATCGAAATGATCACCGATAGGTCTAAAACTAGTATGTAGGCCAAATGCCTAGCCGAGGCTGATATCCCACCTCTATTTTGTTATGGGATAAATCCAGATATTGTATTGGATGTAGATTATCCAATGCCCTCTTTCTGATTTCCCCGATGGAATTCATGCTGAGATTTAACTTCGTTGTATCCCCCGGGATATTAGCAGGGACAGACATTTTTCCAGCGTCATAACAGTTTACCTCTTTGTTGTCTGAAATTTGTAGTCAAATCTTTTGAGGAAAGCAGTTTTATCGGGTAGGCTTGAATTCCGAAAACGATTTTTTGGAGAGATTAATTAGTCTCTCCTTTCTATTATTTGACCGATATCGTCAATGGATTCGAAAGTGCATGCATTCAGTCAAAAACTGCCGAAATTATTCGCCCCTTTGGCGCGGTAACTACCTGTCTATATGGCGTAGGCCTAGAGATAGATCGGCATCGACGAAAAGAAATATACCGACGAAAACGTTCAAGTGGAAGCAACCATACGCATATCCTCATATTTTTGTAAACAGGGACTCGCCCACTGTTGGCTCATCGGAAAGGTTGGTGTCCCTGTCCCACTAAGAAAGTGAATTCACATACCTTTACGCATGGCCTCGATGGCCACGCTTTATGTCTATACGTCTTGCTAGACTGCATGTAGTCTATGACGTATGCTTACATCAATTAATTAATTGCGATTGATATAAAGTGTCACCAGTCACCACAGTTTTAAAGTCTAGCCAAATTTATAAGAAACCCGGTTCACTAATTATTTAGTCGAAGGCGGACGATCACAGTGTCGCTAAATTTATTGGATATTTGGTCAATCAAACCATAGAAGAAGATTAATCATATAATAAAGCTTCTATTGTATTCTATCGCCCTACCACAATCTCCAAACTTACTGTTTTCATATGCTGTACAGGTGCAATCTTCCGGACACGCGGTATGTTGTCCATTAGCTTGCCTTCTAACTCTGTCGGTGAGCAACTGCGTGAACGTGCTCCCTGTCGTGACGGCGTTACTCATTCCAATACTCCAACATATCAGCGGTAAAAGAAATATCACGTTCTTCGCCGAGCTAAGCATTATCCCCTTTACTACAATAGGCCAGCAAGAGCAAGCATTCGTGTATCAGCCGTTATCTCAACGAATCCACCTTTTCCTGATTCACTTGTACAAATATGAAAATCGTCCTGTGGATGATCGCTAGGTATATACCGGACAAGTCCTTCCTATAACTAGAATATGATTCGACGTCATACAGCAGTCTTACTTCAAGGTCTACAATCAAGTGCAATTACAGAATAGGAAATTAGATACGTAAACGTGGTAGTTTACTGACTTAGCTGTTTAGCTACAACACTGACTGGCTTACCATTTGTGTGTTCGATGCATTGCCTACGGCGACAAGGATCGCTGAAGCGTTGCTATTCCAGTTCCGATTAACTTCAAATACGTCGAAATGTCGAACCTCTATACGCTGTGCTTTAAATGCCTTATTTTTCGGTGTTCAGTGATAAGGTGTGATGTGGTAACACATTCACGAATGACTGAACCGAAAAAACCGCTCCCGGCCTTCACGTGGGGACTGGGGAGGTCCCGCCAGGCCGCTGCTCTCTAGTCTAGAGTCTAGAGCCATCCGGATTATGCCCGGACCAGATGCGAATGACTGTACGTTGGATTCATCACAAAGTTCGTTGGTTAAGCTAACTAACCTACAGTATAAGTGCCTTCCTTGAAAAGTATATTTTTTCTGTTGGCTTCAGTTCTATCTTCACAGGTCTATCAAGGGTGCGAATAAAATCGAAGCCGAGCTTGGACGAAAATTGATCATAAACAATAAACATGTCGGTTGGGGCAATTTGGTGATATTCTGGTTATCGCTTATGAAGGGTCAATCACAAAACGTTTAGCCCTAGCTTAGGCTATCTTACCTTATCTGTAACCGATCAAAACATTTTGGCACATGGAAAGGCCCTCGCAGTTTGCTTTTTGGAGTCCGGTTCGAATCTTGCTATGAAAACTGTGAGGTACCAAGCCACAGCCAAGCACCAAGCACCAAGCACCAACCAACAGATCCAATCATAGGTGATAGTTTTAAATCACACTACGACTACCAATTGCCAATCAATCACTAATCTGCGGTGTCTCCCGAAGGCAAAACTGTAGGCCTAAAGTCGAAGCAATTTAAGCAATCAAGGGCATGATGACTAGGATATTTAGATTTTTTTTTGGTTGTTTTAGACAGCAGCAGCCCGAGAGCCAGATTGTGACGTATCACTCGCATCTTTTAAACCAGGGGTCGGCAACCCGCGGGCCGCGGGCCGCATGCAGCCCACGAAGCCTTGTAATGTGGCCCCCGTGATTTTTCCAATTTGGGCTTAATGGCTATGCAAAATGAAACAGATTACATTTCTAACTCAAGTTATTATTACAAGTCATGTCGAAGATATGTACAATTGGCGCAGTCATCGTCGGCAGACCATTCGCTAACACGGTTTACTAAATGGCCGGCCAATAACGACCAAGCCGACGTTGAACGGTTGAGGGGATTCCGTTATCGTCAACTTTTCACAATCAGCGACATGCGCGGCCCGCGGGCTCATCGATTTGACTGATGCGGCCCGCGAAACTGAAAAGGTTGCCGACCCCTGTTTTAAACAATATAGCCTAATAATAAGACACAATCGGTGACTGCTCGAAATCAGATAGGACTACTCACTTGGCGTTGGCGCCTTTTGCTTATGCGGATCCTGCGCGGTTGACCTAGACCGCGACTGGGGCAAAGTCCTGACAAGACAATCCGTCCCAGCTGACATTTTAAATCAGCTGATCTCAAGGCCTTGGCTGATCCAAAGCTACTCACACGCGACGACTCCGATCGAAGGTCAAAGCTCCTTTTATTCGCCGGTGCCAAGGCTGCGTTAGTAATAATATTGTTTGTCATAGAAGTTAGAACTTCTAACAGCTCATAAAGTCGAAACTTCACTAACTATAGCCACTGCGGTGTGCCTGATCTCTAATCTCTAGGAAAATTAATGTACTCCTACTACTATCTAGAAAATACCCCCTCCATCCTTCAGGATTATCTTACCAAAACAAAAAACAAACACACCCACAATACCAGACGATCCTCCATTGACCTATTTATTCCCCCAATCCATTGCAATACATCCAAAAAATCCATTTATTACCAGGGCCCCTACCTTTGGAATAACATCCCCAACAGTATTAGGCAGTCGAATTTTCCCTTGTTTAAAAAGAAATTGTTACATCATTATTTATCTTATTATTCTTGAACTGATTTTCCTTCATGCTTCTTTATTTATACACTTTAGTTCAGTACATTTTGCCTTATTTTCGCTTTTTCACTATAAAAATACCTATTATGACAGCTAACCTATCTTGCCATTCATATATTATTTCAAGTTAATTATTCTTATTCCGTTGCTCTATGGGCTGCAGCTGACTAGATGATCACCCGATCGCTTCGCTGCAGCCCAGTCGTTTTCCTCTCATTTTTTTCTACTAATTTATTCATGAATGACTGAATCAATAAATCTGTCTGTCTGTCTGTCTGTCTGTCTGTAAGTTAGTTATCTATACTCAGAGCAATGGTGAATGATTGCATGCTTGGCTGATTCCAAGTGAAAACAACCGGCGAACTGGGCTTGCGACTTGGGTCTTGCGCGGCTTGATGCGTTTGATGGGCAGTCATGGCGGGCAGAGTCACCCGTCAGTGCGGCGTAGTTTTAGAGTATATTTTTACATTGAGGAATTGGAAGGTACCGATATAAGTCTAGAGTGCAATAATTCAACCCTTTGAGAAACACCTTTAGGTTCAGACGCTGTAAAAGAGAGCTGTTTATGCTTAGCGTGCGCTGGCTTATCCATATTCGACGTTCGTAGATCGCGTATCCGCCACCCTGAAAATTCGCAGTATCTCTTTCATTCTAGGTTGCCACATATATTTACATTTATACTATGACTTCGTTGCATTCGGTGAGATCGTATGAGTCTGATCAGCAAGAACATGGGAACCGCTATGCCATGACCGACGACTTCTTCACTGAAGATAGCTTCCATTGTTTCAGTTCCAGTTTGCCAACAATTTATGGTGTGACATCGATAACTGACGAGAGATCAACAGAAACTTTAATCGTGGCTTTAATCAAAGGCAGCATTATGTCATACAGTTTCAAAAAGAGCGGACCATCATTTGTAAATGCTGAATGTTGCGAGCTCATTTTTAAATCCTTGCCTGCAGACTGCACATTTACAGCAATTGATTGCATGAGCTACAAAGACAAAGGTCTTGCTATTGCTCTCACCTTTTGTAAGGTGGGTTTTACATCTAAATCAGTGATATAGTACAGTATATGCATATGCTCCTGTAGTGTGTGTGAAAATCGTGTGAGTCTGTAAATCCAGCAAAAAATCAATTATGGACAAAAATAAACAGTGTCCTTTCTTTTCCTGTCACACTGTCAAAACCTCAGGAGTGAACTTTTTGTGTTATCTCCTGATTGTTAGAACAAGCATCTCTAATTTATTCGTAAAATGTAACTAAAATAGCAACTTCCAATTCAATATTTTCCACACTCCAGGAAATTAGTGGAAAACATGTGCACACTCTCAATATCTACGATAGAACGTGCTCCGACTCTGACGATTCTGCTTTGGAAAGCATGGAAAATTGTGTTTCGTTTGATCTAGGAACCAATCCACCATTCCAAATCACACATTGTCAGACTAAACCAAGAAATGGTAAGTTTGAGATTATGTACTGCATCATATGCTCACTATGAATTCACCAGAGACCTGAACGCTTATATCACTTCTAACTCTAGTGTCTTGTACTTTGTGTGGTGCACAGATAGAGGTGGTAAACTATGTGAACTAATCAAATCGGCGCTGATGACGTAGGTACATTCTACAGTCAATACTCTGTGTCAATATGACAACACATATCATGCTATAGATCCCTACCTTGTGCACATTCACCACATTTTAACTTAGTCCTTTTCACACCTCAAATTATCGTAAAGAAGAGTCATCACAGATTTGATGTCCAGCGTTGGTTTATTGGGAATTACAATATTTACAATGTGTTGAAGGTCCACTCCTTCATCAGGTGAAGATGGAATCAAATTGCGAAATATCAATAAATTGGTTGATTGGTCGATACTAACCACAATCCTCCACTGTTCCACAACTATTTTCTTCTTAACAGCAACCACTGAGACGTTAGTGCCTGCATTTCTGCTACTTGGTGGAGATTGCCGTATTCATGTCTACTCTCAGAACCTCGATGATAACGAATTCTCGGAGAGCTTGCTTGATGATTTCTTTCCTGAGTTCAAGAATGTGTCAAGTGCATCTCTTTGGGTTGATATCAAGGTGCCATTACCACAAGGCTGAAGCCTTTGATAACAGAGGGCGGCTTGGTTGATTTAGTGGCATCATTGTTAGGCCTACTACTGATTTGATTAAATTCCAAAAATTCAGATATCCATTATTATTCATGTTACTTTCTCCTTAACTGTATACTGGTAGTCAGTCATCTACTCCTGCTTGAGTTGTGTTCTGCCACCACCATACTGAATTGGTGAATTGAATTGAAGCAAAGAGCACAATATTTGATCTTACCAAATCTCTGGAATGACATTTTGTCATGCTCCCAAAGCATGTGTTAGAATTCACAGCTATATCAAATGCAATTATCTTTTAACCTTACACCAGGTCACATTGTCCGGAAAGAAACGGATAAGCGCTCTGGGGCAGGCATCTGGAGAAGTTTCTATTTATGTAACTGATTTGACATTGCCTGATTGGACCACCTTATCTCATCAAATACAATGCGACAGCCCTGTCACATCAGTGAGACTATTTTCCAGATATTCCAGTTCACCGAAACCCGATTTCTTCACCAGCAAAGTCAACTTTGAGGTATGCATGCGGGTATAGATGCTACCGGTATGTCACACCCACCACAACGTATTTGCATGGATTTATATGGTGTGTAACGTTGTAGGGCACAAGTCAGTAGGTAGTAGGTTGAAGTTTCGACAGTATCGAGGTGTCCACCAGCTTCGTGCTGTAATGGTTGGGTGCAGCCAGCCTCAAAAAAAGGGGAGTGTTCCAACTCGTGACGTCACAATCTAAAAAAATATATAAGCAATTTTTGTGAACATCGTTTTTTCACCAGGTGGTTTTACTGAGCTCATGGATAACATAGTGCTCATGGATTACACTGTCCACCTCCCCCCCTCCCACACACACACCCCAGAACCATGTGCTCATGGGAAACACTGTGCCTTCGGGGCGGCTTGAGCCTGCATTTGATGATGATAATTATAAGCATAAGTACTGTACCTGTGTTTAATATAATCAAGGAAGCAACCTAATTGTTATTCAATGCTGTGCTATATTTTAATAATCACGTTGTTCCGTTTTTTCAGGCGGAGTCGTCTCCCCAAGAACCGTGTCACTTGCTGGTAACCTGTGCAAGAGAATCAGCTGTTGTATATTGCTATTGCGGGGAGCAAGGATTTCAGTTTCCAGTCTTGCTTGAACAAAGCTCCAAGTTTGATTGCGTGACCTGCTGTGAAATAGCAGACGTCAACAGAGACGGCAGAAATAATATCATCATTGGGACATACGGACATCAGATTCTTGTTTATCCATTCGATATTGCTGGTTCTCCGAATGCCAACGAGCTTTGCCCGTGTTGCCCAAGTTCTGTTTACCCGATGTGGTCAAAAAGTCTATGTTGTCCTGTTATCAGCATCAAATTCCTGGATATAAACAGTGACGGGTTGAAGGAGATGGTAGCAGTCAGCGCCAAAGGTGTGCACATTTTGCACTGTGAGACTAAAACGGCAATCGACGAATGCGTACAGAAGTTGGAATGGTTGCGAAAGTTTGGAATTAAGTAATGGGGATGGTGGCAACAACAAATGTTTCACCTACGACTTGGATGGACTGTGAAGATATTTCGAATGAATGAGAGGCAAATAGTTGTGAGGATGTGCACACAAAGTGAAAAGGGCCACAATCGAGCATATACATGGCCTACTGTATGTGACAGTCCTTGTGTTGTGTTAAAACTCAGTAGATCCCATTGAGTAGGATTCTGTTATTCGGCAAAGATTCCAAATTAATCTTAGACGCCTGTTTCGTTTGCTGTGGTGACTCATATACCAAGATCAGATAATGACGCAGTGTAGTTTTTTTGCTGCATATTTACTCAAACTTCTGTGATACACACACACACAAACTATTGGTACACATGTGATGGGTATTATGCATCCGTATCATGTGAGCATGATGTCTGAATGCAGGTTGTACAAGGGGGCAGCAAAGAAACCGGTAGGCAGTCAAACTGAACCGCGCTCTCTCCATGCTATCCTCAATGCGCTGGCCGTCTAGCGAGGTGTTACTGATACCATTTT
This sequence comes from Botrylloides violaceus, assembly GCA_030412335.1. NCBI lineage: Eukaryota > Metazoa > Chordata > Ascidiacea > Stolidobranchia > Styelidae > Botrylloides > Botrylloides violaceus. The sequence continues at coordinate 59,032 of JASFYC010000714.1, forward strand.
TACAGATATATGGAATGACGCAGTCTCGGTATTTGACTCCGAGACCTACTGGTTTCGAGGCTGACGATTCTCCATTACACAACTGAACCGGATTCACGCATTGGCTAAAGCCTGGCCGCCAAATCGGGAAGGTCATTGCTAATTGCATCCAATGGCTAATCAAAAAAATTTCATCATTGAAATTGACGTTTTCTTTACCCTAGCTTACTTTAGTTCCTACAGTAGGACATGTTGTTTTTTTAATTTATGGCATTTTTCATCTACTAAGGTCATTTACGCCATGTCGATGCTCACGGTATACGTGTCAATACTTCCGGCTTATAGCCCGCATCACTATTACAATCACGGCTCTCCGCACTTCCCCGATACTGACTGCTAAGCAGGGAAGGAACGGATACAAATTTTAAAGTCTTCGATTCGACTCAACAATCGAACCCGGAACCTCCCGATCAGAAGGCTGACAGTCTAAACCACCCGACCAACTGAATGTCTCAGTGCTGTATGTTTTGCTTGATTACGCATGATATTTCCAAAGAAGATACTCGCGATACAGGACAACCTCGCACGGGATGACTGTGCTATATTACATCCTTGTTGACCCTAACGTCTCTATCCACAGAGTCGTTGCAGACCAACACCCCAACCCTCTCGTTTAACAGCTTCTCTCTAGGGCTCCCTCAGCTTCCCTCACAACGATACCAAGGGCCTCTAATTGGAGAATAATTAGTCATGGGCTCCGGCGGATCAACCGAGCGAAAAAAAAATGGTGCGGCGATGTCTAGAGCTTTTGTACCTAATACCGATATGTTACAAGGTGCTGATTTTATTAGTCTAACTTTGAGAAATAGTACGGCCTCTATTGCTACGAAGTCACTGGGCCAACAAGTTTTCAAGCCAGTTTATCGCTAGTCGATACCGTAAGGGCATCGATTTCGTGGTTCACCGCCTATGCGCAATATGTGTCTATGAGTTATTCCAAGCTTGTAAAAAGGTCACCTCTCCAACCGGGGCCAACTACACTTGCCATTCTTTAATAGTCATCTCACAATATTTTATTTGCATTAAGGACATGGCGCGAACAAACACGTATGTTATATAATACAGAACTTGGTGGAATGGGTCAATCTCGTTTCAATCCATCAGTGACCAATCAGCCTGCGACATCATCGCACTAAGAAAACATTGTCATTACGGCGGATGTTTGGACAAGTCTTTGAAACTTTAAACTGCATAGCAAGCAAGACCCTCATTTTGTAAGGCAATAGCTATTGTCTTTGTACACCAATCGGGAATTTACCATCGTACCGTAGAGGTTTTATGTAGATAAATGATTGATCAAATCGCGGAGTGATTTACTGCTTGCTGACGCCTTGTTGCTCTGCGGACATCGAAGACCTCGTAATAAATAGAATTCGAGCCCAGAGATTTCAAATTTTAGAGAAAGTCAGATGAGATGCGATCGAGTATAGGGCAGACCGCAGTGGGTGTCTGGTGGGAAATTTAGGGGTTGTCATGGCAATTGTGACGTCATAATCGAACTGGGCCCCTTGAATTACGCGTTCGTCTACCCAAATGGCACAAGCAAGGAACAGGCGGCATTTTAGCGCCAACGGTAACACGTCGAACCGAAGCTAGGAGATCATATTTCTAGTACGACGGCACGTCACCATGACGGGCAACGCGTAGCATGCCTGTAGCGTTGTAGGTATAGAGATCGACCGCTATAGGTTATTTCAAGGCCGATACGATAGTCGGCATTTCACATGACTGCTGGCCAATATCGATAATCCTAAAATCATGGATATCATCGGCCTCGATAATCAGCCAAAAGTCGATATTAGGCCGATTATCGTCTGAATATTGAGGCCAGTATCGAATATTGACTTACTTGACTAACTGCCGATACCGATAATCGCAAAAATACAGCAGATATCGGCCTGGGGGATAATCGGTCGACATCTAGTTGTAGGCCTACGCCTTCGAATTGTTTGGTGCCCCGCTGATTTGAATCCCGACTGCTACTATTGTCAAAGACTTCCCGAGTGAAAAATACCCTACAAATATCCTTTGAACGACATAGACTATCTGCTACTGTAAATTCGCTTTAAGGACAACGAGAAATCGTCCGTATTATATATATTTCATAGCATGTACGAAATCGGCATGCCTATACGCGAGAGATTTATTCGCATTTTGGACATGCCGAGGACGGTGGACAATGTAAGTCCAAATCTCAGTGTGAAGCGGGCATTCAAGAGATATTGTGGGCCTAGCCTACTTATATTGTGCAGGGTAACTTTATCTAGGATATAATAGCATAGGGTTAAAAAGGCGCATTGGCTCTCGCATGGAGTAGGATAACAGGATATTTAGAGATTGCAATATCAAACGGAGTGATGCATCGTTTTAAAAAATGCCTTTGCATATCGTGTATTATGCATATTTACATTAGAGAGTAGGCCTATATGGATGCCAGACTATGTGGTCTGCAAATTGACATTTCGTATCGTATGTGCATGACACTTACTGATTTTGAGGGCGTATGATTTAAGAAGTTCTTAGATTCATGTCATAGCGTAGTCCCCCTTTAGGCTGTGTTGCGGTGTTTTGCAGCATCGAAAAGTGTCCAAGACTCCTGGTTACAGATTCGATATCCATTATTTTGAACGTAGGCCTATTAACATAGAGGAAGGATTTCACGATTGTAAGGGGCAAATTGCTACAATGATTGGCATAAAACGTGGCAATTAACCTGAGTATGAAATTAGGGATATCTGTCTAGATATCCCTGTGGCAATTATTGGTGATCCGGTGTCAGGTGCCCGCGTCAGACGCTCTTGCACACTCAGCATCGCCCTACTTCGGGCAATTCAAAAAATCCAACAGTAAGGTTGTCAAGACATTCTGCAACGATAGAAGTATATATTCGCCAGATGCTGGTTCATTTTGCCGTAAGTCGACGAGGCAAAAGCTAGTAGGCCAATGCTATGCGGTCAATATTGAACCAGAACCGGAGGCGCGTGAAGCGAGAATAAGAGTATAAGATTGACTACTCGACTTCTACCAATTCAACAAGCTGTAAATGTGCTTTCGTGTTATATAACAGACCTAAAATAATTATGGAGACGACAACAGCTGGTACAACGCTACCTAATGTGTGCGGGGTGACGGATACAGGGTCTCTACCGCCCGCATCGTTGGACCCAGCAGATATCGCGGTTATTGCAGTCTACTTCATCTTCATACTGGCTGTGGGATTATGGGTGAGTTTTAGGCGATACCCCAATAAATGTCCTTTTTGCCTCGTATGAGTGCAATTTTTCATGCTAATATTGTTTGGCAGGCTATGTTCAGCGCTGAACGAGGTAGTGTAGCCGGTTTTTTCCTTGCTGGGAGAAGCATGGCTTGGTTTCCCGTGGGAGCTTCACTTTATAGCAGTAACATAGGAAGCGGTCATTTCGTTGGACTGGCTGGTACCGGAGCCGCATCAGGAATCGCACAAGGATCATTTGAGTGGAACGTACGTGCACATTCGTTTTGTGAATAACTTTACAGCGTTGAAACGAGATATATCAAGCAAAGCGAAGAAATTCGTGTTGACAAGTCGCTGGGTGTCCTTTAAAACGCTGTCGTCAGATCCTACCACTATGTGAAAAGCCTATACCCAAACGCGATAGTGAGACCTAAACTGGCTCACGTATGCATAATGCATTGAACCATATGCTTAACTGAGCAGAATCCCTATAGGGAAGAATTTTCAACTCAAGCGTGTTAGTGTTTCAAAGCGTCCCCCTAGAGAAAACCAATGGGTGAGCTGATATGCCAGCAGATGCCAGTGACTCACTCAGCACCCACTTGGCTTAATATAAATGAGAATTCCTTCATTACAGGCTATGGTAACTTTGATGTTGTTAGGGTGGTTATTCGCCCCTGTCTACATAGCCAGTGGAATTGTAACAACCCCTGAATACCTCGCAAAGAGATTTGGTGGAACGAGAATTCAGCCATTTCTGTCGATTCTATCGTTATTCACATACGTCTTCACGAAAATATCGGTAAGATGAAATAGCTATACCTAAGCCACATCGGATACTATGCAGTCCTACTTGCGGGGCTCGTGAGGTAGACGATGTTAGATTGAGGCCTACAAGTACAAGTACAAGGTCTATACGTTTCAACTAACCGTTGGTTTACCGCAAGTCTGATGCTGGATGGATTATATTCTGTGTCAGCACAAGTCCCAGCCATGGCTACTTCTAAGCCCATGGTCCACACGGAGTGGGTTGCGACACGCCGTACAGTATCCGACGTACGCTCAGTGCTCACTTGTCGTTGTCACTCTATCGCCATGAGTATACCTAACTACGGCTGCTTTCAAGTCCAACGGGAGGGCGGTAAAAGGAAAAGGCATACGGTGTAGCCTACAATCAATGTCAAATGGAGAACAATTCGGGGTGCCATGGCCGCTTGCACCTAATAGCTTACCCGAATGTGCACGTAAGATATGCCCATGGTAAACATCGAGATAGGCCTATCAGTAGGGTTGTGGTTTTTATCAAATTACAACAAATCGCAACCGCTTTAAACCGAGGCCTTGATAAAAACCATGGTTTTTTCGGTTTTAACTGGTTTTTATTAAAAGTAGGGACTCCATAGTGGAGACCAAGTTGTACCCGTAGAGGACGTTCACCTTCTCCCAGATTCGCTGCTTGGAGAATTTACGGCAACCTCCAAGGTTGCATTGTGAAAAAAAAAGGTTATTGTACAGTACGCAATCTTGTAAACCGAAGCCACCTTTTGGTCCAAACCAGTGACAAGTCGGCCCATGGTGGGCATCAACACACGAGGGGTCAAAAAGGAATTTGCCTCTCCGACATTCCTGTGTCGCGTGATCAAGAGCTTTTACGACTTGCATGCAGTACAGTACAGTTACTGAGTTAACTTAGCGGGCATTATTTCACCATATTTGTAAATGATGATGATGAATATGAGACGTCATAAACCGTCAATGACATGTGACGTCACATATTGTGAGGATATGACGTCATTAGGCCCCCCTCCGAAATCAAAAATAGTTTGCGGCCTTGTTTTTCTTTGAGGATCTATATCCATTGGAAAGAAATTATACTTCTAAAACAGAAACTCTTTGAAGCATATCAATGGTCACCGACAGGAACAGCTCTGTGGGTTATCAAGATTGCATCTGCTGTCCCAGTCTGCTGGGTATCCCCCCCCCCCATGCATTTTTTACCAAATTTCTGCCTCTCGATACTTTTAACATCACTTCTGGTATCTTCAGGAAGCCGGCGATATAGTATGGTAGGCAAAAATGGGAAAAAACCATTAAAAACCGAAAAAACCAGGTGTTTGATAAATATCAAGAGCAAAAAACCGGTTTAAACCATCTGGTTTTAATCAGGGTTGATTAAAACCACAACCCTACCTATCAGTGGGCTAGGTTTGTTTTTAAGGTTTACACCAACTCCAGACAATTTAGCTAATGCTAGATAAAGATAAAGTATCTCAATTGGTTCAATTATAATTTTCATATGCATTCTGAATATGCCGATCACTTTTAACCGGCGTCAGCCGCGCACTGTCACAAAAGCTTGGTCTAAGAGAAACCTGTAAGAGTTTAAATCCAATGTTCAACGTGATTTTATCAGTGCTCTGTGTTCTGTTTCGCAACTCAATATTTCCGAGGACGTTTGCTTATATCGGTCATGTTACATACACGACGAACGTAATGAGCTCCCGCGTCACAAGGTCACAAATCCCGATCTTCCGACCGAAGAAGAAACTCAACTCAGAACCAAGATCATGAATATCTATTACGGCCTATAACAACAAAATACACACCCAGTCCTAAGATCTCGCTAATTAATGTCGCCTATATGTAGACCTTAGCGGTGAGTAAAAATGGTATCATCGGCTTCAATCCTCACGCAATCCTATTCAATAAAAAAGATGCTAACATTTAAGATATATTACAGGCGGACTTGTTCGCTGGAGCGATATTTATCCAAGAAGCCCTGGGATGGAAACTGTATCCTGCAGTACTTGGCCTTCTAGCCATCACAGCTCTTTACACAGTAACGGGAGGTTTGAAAGCCGTGATATACACCGACACGGCCCAAACTCTGATCATGTTGTTCGGAGCATTCTGGATGATGGTTGTCTGTACGTATTGACTTTAGTGTTAAATCGTAACTAGTAATATTGCCTATATAGATGCTTTAATACGATTTTGTCGCAGCCTTTCAAGAAATCGGAGGCTACGGAAACTTAGAGGAGTGCTACTTTGCGGCTATTCCGGATGAACGACCGCCAAACACAACTTGTGGACTTCCTCGAGAAGATGCTTTCCATGTCTTTAGAGATCCAGTCGATAGTGATCTTCCCTGGCCCGGCATGATTTTCGGAATTACAATCATCGCAACCTGGTATTGGTGCACTGATCAAGTAGGCGGCTTATATATATACTGTATATATACGTCAAAATTATTATGACGCAATCAGATATTTCAGTAGTTTTTGTACAGACTTGTATTAGTTCAGTAATTAATGCTTTTTTCTGCAGTAGATTAGCTAATAATGTACAATCCCATCAACCAAATGTCTACGACATGGTATTGCTGGCACGATAAATGTTAGTAAATTTACCAAGGGAAACCCTAACCTGGCCTGTCCGTCCGTATGTCGACGCGATTTATTGCAGTCACCATAAACGTTAGTAATGTACGTTCAAACACTCACATTCGTCAGCCCGAGAGCCTCGCGGAACGTTTGTAGCTATACGTTACTTCGCTCAAACCCGCAGACAGCCTCGGTTCATAGCCCATACCATGGCCTACTTTAGACTACACAAAAGTAGGCCATGCCCATACGTTCCAAAATCCGACCGCATATCGCAGATCACCTGATATGATGCTTCACCAAATTCATACTACCCATATTGGGCCATCGGCACTAAAGTAATCACAGCAACTTAAATAGGAAACTTGTTGATAGACCTACTTGTTTCTCTTTGTACAAGTGTCATTAATGTGGCAAAGTATGTATACGCGATTATGCATATAAACGCCCGTTAACCGATAACCAGCCAGAATAGTTCGCACGATATCTACCGAGTTCATTTCACAACAGCTTCCATTAGAATCTCATTTACGTGTTTATGCGGTATGATGCACGAGTGAAACATATCCCACAGATATCCAAAGACCAATTGCCTGGCTGCAACTAATCGCCTGTAAGCCCTATTCAATACGCCTACTCAATCAGGAAACCCCGGGCCCCAAAACAATTGGAAAACCTATGTATACTCACATATTTTGCAGCCCATCAGATGGCGGCCGCGTTAAGTAAATCGTATCTTCGCACTTGAAGTTGATTTCCAGTTGGCCCTTACATGCAAGGCGTAGAGCTGCACTCAACATTTCATCTTGCTTTCATAGGTCATCGTGCAGCGCACACTTGCTGCTAAGAATCTTTCACACGCGAAAGGTGGTTGCGTTTTTGCTGGTTTTGTGAAATTCACACCGATGTACATGATGGTCATGGTGGGAATGATTAGTCGAATTGTGTTTCCAAGTATGTGGCGCTACATTCGTTATCGAATCACTGAGTAACGATCATTTGTTTTATAGATGAAATCGGCTGCGCTGATCCTGACGTATGCCAAGAAGTTTGTGGAAACCCTAGTGGTTGCACAAATTATGCTTATGCCAAGCTGGTATTGTACCTTATGCCCCCTGGATTAAAAGGTAGCTAAAATGATAGATCTCGCGTACATGGCCTTAGTAGTTAATAACGCCATAAATCAAAATTGACAACAGCCATTTTTCCAAACAGGACTACTACTAGCTGTGATGGTTGCTGCACTAATGTCTTCGCTGACGTCAGTATTCAATAGCTCCAGTACTCTTTTCACTTGTGATCTATGGACCAAAATTCGACCAAAGGCAAAGACCAGAGAACTTATGATAGTCGGAAGGTATAAGTCGTATCCATACAGGCTCTTTTTTATACGCTCAGTCGCTCGCTCTCTGAGAGTGACTGAAATATATTCTCAAATGCAACAGACTTTTCGTCCTTCTGATGGTGGTGGTGAGCATTCTATGGATTCCGATTGTACAAAAAGCTGCCAGCGGTAGACTGTTCGACTATATTCAGGCAGTGACGAGCTATTTTACACCTCCTATCACTGCAGTATTTGTCCTTGCCGTATTTTGGCCTCGCCTGAATGAACCAGTAAGCTCTTTCATTGACTTGACTTCGTGGTTGAAGTGTAGTAAATTTATATATCCTGAAATGTTTACAGGGTTGCTTTTGGTCGCTTGTGTTGGGAATTATCCTCGGGTGCCTGCGCTTCTTTTTTGAAGTTGGAGTGAGCCAGCCAAACTGCGGTGATCCTGAATACAGACCGAAGATTCTAACTAAAGTGCATTACTTGTATTTTGCGATGTTGCTCTTCGCAATTACAATTGGTATTGCGGTTTGCGTTTCCTTCCTGACACCACCTATACCAGACAAGTGTGTAAGTAGACCTTAAATACATTTTTGTAGTGAACACGGGTGTAACTTAGGACTATTTATTAGATTTAAATTACGAAAGCGTGTTCTCTAAATAACACATAGATTGAAGCGTAAATCCTATCCGTTGCAGCGAATAGGGAAGTTACAGCAATTACACGTTGCCAGTTTATTCGTAATAAAAATCGTTGCAGTCGACTACTCACGAGATTGATGTAAGCCTATATCTACAAACGTCCCACCCAATACGATAGGGGTAGTGTTAGTAGCCTTATTTGGCTCATCTCCTCCTGCCAGTCAGTTTTTAATGTAATGGGAACAGTCTCTCGCTTTGATCTTCTTTCCTCTTCGACTGGTGAATAATTATACACACATACAAAGATCGGCATTTCTCTTCAACTGTAGCTATGCCATATTCAAATCTTTCAGCTCATTCGTTTGACCTGGTACACGAGACATAGCAAGAGGAGGCGAATTGATTTACAGGAGGTGGAAGAATACTTTGCTCGGGTAAGTCTGCAATAGGTATAAACCCTTAGTCTTGTCTAGAAATTATTTTTAAATGATCTCGATAGAAAGACAAGCCAGAAGAGGAAGAGGAGGAGGAAGAGGAAGCAGAAAGCATAGAGGAAGAAGGTAGGGTTCTTGTATTCATGTTGTCAAGCAGGTGTGTCAAAAGGCGGGGTATCCAAGTCAATATCCCTACCGGTACTTTAAAATTTTTAATTATGCTTTTAGCAAAGGAAATAACATGACATCTTCGTCTTTCGTTTGGCATTTTGAAAATGTCTTTTCCTCGGACTAGACGTCCGACGTCCGGCAGCTGCACAGCAGCCACTGATGGGTGGCCTCGTCCAAGTTCTTCAGACCAGTCACTCCACTGGGCGGCTTATACACTGCACATGAGAGTGCATGCCGTTTTCGTGTCCATAGAATACCTATATACCCATGATATCATGGTTATTTTATTGGAAGTAGTGGACTCTATTTGCACCCCGTCCTCAAAAGCAGCATGACAGCAAGTTCTACACCCAGAACCTTATCGACCGATTCCGATATCTGCGATGCATATATTTCAATCTAAAAATGGTCGCAATATATTGTTGGCCGGCACATCAAAACGATAATGCTATAGGCACTTAACCTTGCAGAACGATCTTGGTGGAAAAAAGCATGGTCAAGTTTCTGTGGTTTGGAAGATTCCACCGCAAAATTGACTCCGGATCAACAACAAGTCTTGGATAACATGAAAATTGATATCCACGAGGAGAAATGGCCTGCCGTCATCGTCAACATCGGAGGACTAATAATGCTTGCTGCTGGAGTCTTTCTATTCGGTTTTTATGCATAATAGTTTAGCGCCGATAAACCACACATTTCAAGCAATAAGAATATACATCACCATAACCTATACCTTTTTGTGCGATCAGATTGTAAAATGTGTAATAGTCCAAATAAATCAGATTTAAAATACTTTCGAATAGTGATGATTAGCATAGGTGAAAGCAGCCTACAAGGAGCAAACACGTCAGAGAGTGTGACACGTCGTTCGCGGGAAGGGAACAAGTCACGGAGTCAATATGTCAGCAATGTACCCACGATATAGGTAGGCCTATATCTATGGCATGTTGCGTGTTGCCACGCAGGCACACACAGTAGGCCTATTATACCACCTCAAATTGTCGTAAGAATAACGTTAGTAGATCTAGATTGCACTGGAGCGTGAAGACTTAATTACATGCAATTGCATGGTTACAGAGTTTGCATAATTGGTCCTAGCACGAAGTAATCTGTTGAAGATCCGAAATATAATAAGAAAATTGACTGAATATTAATTATTGTGATTACAGCGTGACGGGGCCCATCACGCCATCCTGTCCAAAGTAATAGAATTAGATACGTTCCCTTGTGTTCGACGTTAGATCCGAATCCAGATTCGCCAAATTGACTTCGTTTGCTTCGATGAGATATAGGCTACCATTTTATTGATCGTCCGCCATCTACTCCACTATATCTTCTTCAAGAAAAAAAGTCATTCAACCTAGACACAAACAAAAACCACCAAGTTGCTATGCTGAGTCTCATTCGATTTTGTAGCCTACAAAGTCGTATACGCACCAAATGACAAAACGATACTGAAAACTTGCCGTGTATTTTGCACTTAGACTATATCCTGGATAATGGGATTTGTGGCGATATCATTGCCGTTTTGGCTGTTATACGAGATACGTACCAGTAACGAAAGTTCTGCATGCGGATTGTTTGATACGCCATCAGACTTGTGGAAAGGGTTGACTGGGATAGGAATGACATTCGGGCTCTTTCTCCCAACATTCCTAGTGATTGCTTGTTCCATTGCAATGGTAGCAATCAGAGTAGCGAAATTGGCCTCATTCTAAGAAGGGATCGCATCAAACGTGCAGGCGATCGGCTGTCAACCTCATGCGCATAGGAATTGGTACTGCTAATCATTTGATTGCAATTTCGAGCCCGAGCGCTGCTAGGCCTCTCTGCTAGACTATATAAATAAAAGAACCTGTTTGTCTGTATGTGTGTATCTATGCGTGTGTCTGTCTGAAGCTATCACTAAAAGACTTTACAGGGACGCAGAGACGGACGCTAGCGTGCGACCAGGTGGCTTTTTAGTGATTCCAGCTGCTATTTCCACGTTTCGATACACCGAAATCAGAGATGCACCTTTTAGATCGCTTTTGCCATCTAGCGGAACAATTTCTTCCCCACTTCTGGGCGGCATTCAGATAACGTGCACGTGCACCATGGTCGCTGGGAACACATGTTCACGGGGAACCACTTGGTCGCGGAGAACACGTGTTCATCGAGAACCACGTGGTCGCGGTTGACGACGTGCTCATGGGAGACACTGTGCTCACGGGGAACCACGAGGTCTCGGTTAACGACGTGCTCACGGGGACCCACGTGGTCTCGGAGAACACGTGCTCGTGAGGAACACTGTTCTCACGGGTAACACTGCTGATCACGGTAACCACGTTGTCGCCGGGTAACCACGTGCTCAGCATGGGGAACACTGCGCTCGCGGGGACCACGTGGTCGCCTGGTAACCACGTGCTCACGGATGAGAACACTTGTGCTCACGGGAACCACGTGCTCATGGGATAGAACACTGCGCTCGCAGGGAGCACTACTGCTCACGTGAAACCGCGTGCTCGCGGGGAACACCACTGTGCTCCGAGCGCCCAGTTACGTCCTAGGTGTAAACATCTATGGTGACTGGAGTATATACGGTTATAGCGGTGTACATAAGCATTACGTCGTTATATGTTGCAGTCACCATAAATGTTAGCAAATGGACAAGTAAAGCTAAGTCACTACATGTCCCTTCCTTGTGTACATTTATGGTGACCGGAGTACCATAAGTGCTCATGGGGAATGCTGTTCTCACGGGGAACCCATATCCATGCCTAGTGTAGGCTACATTTATAACTTTTGTGGTGACTGGTGAAACACGTGCTCGCGGGGAACTACGTGGTCAGAGGGAATACCCTGGTCATGGGGAACACTTTCCTCACGAGGAACCACGTGCTCATGGGGAACACTCTGTTCACGAAGATAAGGCCCCACGACTTCCCAACTGTCTGGCCCTTGAACTGCCACTGCCAAATAGGCCGACTAAGGTAGCCTGGCTACGACGTTCTGCTTTATGTAGGTTTACTATCCTTCGGTTCGGCGTCTTAGATATATTTCATACGGGTTTATATAATGCATATGAGAAGTGAATTGAGGAGCCATTTTCCTTCGTCAAGAGAAGAGAGGAAATCGTCTCACCCACGATTAAAAGGAGGTCGCATTTTTCGCCAAGGCTACAACGTCTAATGTTGTATCCTCTTGAGTAAAACCGGGATAACCAGGTAGTATAAAATATGCTTGTACATATACAGTAAATACCGCCAACCCTCCCCGTCGCTTATAGATTGTTGTAGTTTTTGTAAAATCGCGGGCGATGTATTTGGAAGAATCTATTGTGTGCATTATAACGCAATACGACGCCAAATAAACAAAATATGAGACGCCCTCGCCATTTACAATCTCAATTTAGAGAAATGCATACCTCAGTCACTCAGTGCAAGGTAGTTTTAATGATAGCAATAAATATAGCATATTGGAAAAGTAAAAAAAACATCTCTAACCGCATTTCCAGATAACACGAATCGTAATTCTATTGCAAAACGAGAGAAAAGGAACGACACAGTAATATTAAAATACAAACGAGACTGCTCAGGCAGATCTTTGCGACCTCGTATGATCAGACTGTCGAGATGTAAATGAGTTGGATTGGAACTGACTATCAACTTGCATTGCAGACTGTGTATTCTCAGTAGCAGCATCAACGAAATCCATCGAACTGGTTATCCCAAGGGGGTCGGCATGTGATTGTTCATTCGTTGATACAAGAGGATCGTGATGTTGTGTATGAGGAGTATTTTGATCAGGTGCAATGTCATTTCTTTGTCGATTCTGTACAAAGATTTTTGTATTGTAACAACCAACAGCCTGTGGAAATTGATCTCTTGCGTCATTCTACTGATGGCGGTACTGCAAGAGTTCAGGTGTATCTTGTCAAAAAGAAGATAAATGAGCTTTGGTTCAGATTAATTAGTATTCAATCGAATCAAGCAGGAGTCTCTTCTGGCGGGAAGATTCACATCACCGGATGTGGGCAATGTAGCGATTCAGATCCGATTGCAATATCTGAATCAATCCCAATATTCGATTTGAAACGGCCATCGTTATCAAGCTATTAGCGATTAATGAACGACTGCTGCATAAGCGCACTGCACATCTCTAGTCCTATCAAAACGTGTTGGTTTTTAATTGAAAAAAACCATCATATCGGAATACCTCGTCACCATACCTGTAGAACAAGTTGTATATAATATATATGTATGCATACCTCAGCCTATACTTATGGTATGTGATGAAAAAAAATTCTCTCTTTCTCTCAATCGAGTGAACCGTACCTGAGAATTTGCTGTTTCCACCGCAATATTCTGCATAATGACTCTTGCCTTTTTCATTTGTATGGCTGCTAATCGTTGTTTCACACTAGTCTTTTTGTCGTAAAAATGGATGTCCCTGCAATGAGCACGGTATCAATCAATATTATCCAAAAACAACACAGATCCAACATGTTACCGAAGATGCCTCTTCAGCACACCAACGTGAGCAAATCGCTTTCCACACTCGATACATTGATGTGGTTTCTCTAATAGATGAACGGCTCGAACGTGCTTGTTTAAATTCCCTTGCAAACCAAAACTTTTGGAGCAGATGGTGCATTTATGTGGTTTTTCCTGAACAAAAATACTAAAGTATGAAGTTACAGTATGCACAACATCTGTCAATCGCCCAAATGAGCTTTATGGTCTGCATCATTTATCCGTTAACCAGCCTTACAGTCGTGACAGGAAAAACACCTGTGTAAAAATCACTGCCAAATCATGAACGGTACAACCGACTGTGGCCACGCCACCCACAAATAGAATACAGTCAAATGGCTATAAGAACTTTTACCGAATCAAAAATGAGCGGTAACCAAGTGCGCCCGTTTCCAATCATGGCTACTTACATCACTAAACATTATACAACATTAACCTGCATTGGCATTTGGACTACAGAAACAGTATGATAGACCGACTCTTCAACTAGAACCTCAGATGTTTGTGAACCGCAACAGACACATATAGACTGAATATTGAACAGCCGGCATAAGCTCAAGCCCAAGCTTTCACAAGCTACATATTTGTGCTTCACCATTGAGAATTTGCTTTCAATAAATAGGAATTGAATGCTAAGAATATGAGGTCAGAATAGACCTTTTCCATGAAGCCCTGTGCTTCTCACTGGAGCAAAACTTTGGTGGCAAATTGTCCGTAGCTCGTAGGCTGGTTTGTACTATGATTTCAACAGCAAATCAAATGAAAAACCGAAACAATACTACAGAATACTTTTCAGACGAGAACACACACAGCGAAAACGCAAAACCATACTTTTAAATGAACTGCTTGGATGTGTCTTTCTAGATCGATAGACCTTCCGAAAACTCTCTCACATTGGAAACACTTGTGTATCTGAAAACAGTACGCATCTTGAAGGCTGTTTGATAAAGGAAGACATAATGGGCTTACCTGTGGCTCTTCGTGCTGGCGGCCATGAGCCGCTCTAGCGTGCCTTCGTAATTGCTGTATCCTTTGAAATCGTTTCGAGCAAATAGCGCAAAAATGTGGTTTCTCCTCTTCGTGGCAAATGTGATTTTGGAATGAAACTTCATTAGTGAAACCCTCCTGAAGCACGTAAATGGGATTACTCCAACTACCGGCATCTCCAAAATTATATCCATTGGAAGTATAACAAGTGATGCAGATAGAAGTTATCACAGAGTTAATAAAGGGACATCAAGACCAATTAAGGATCATTTTAATAAGGGGACACCAAGACAGCCTGTCGGCTAACTGGAAGGATACTGAAAGACAACAGAAGAAGTGTCATAGCTGAAGTTGGTGAGGTTTTATTCACAACATCCTCTGTGATACACCTATCAACAGGTTGCCAAACAGCATAATTAGAGGGACATCAGGGCAGCGTCACAGCTAACTGGAAGGTTACTGAAACCTGAAAGACAGCGGGGGAAGGGGGGAGTGACATAGCCGAAGTTTATGTGAATTTTCTACAATAGACTTAACTGCATGAAAATCTTACATCAGTGACATTACTTTATGAACTTGAATGAGACTGTTGTACGCATGAGCTTAATGGGAAGCTATCTCGCCGAAGGTGTATTACCATACCTGACAATCTGCGCATTTGAAACTGGGTTTCCCATGCAAATGATGAGTGTATATATGCCGTTTCAGTTGACCGGTTTCTGCAAACATCGCACCGCATTCCGAACACTTTAATGTCACAAAGATGCCCGTACGAGTACTCTTCAATTTCTGATGAACACCCTTTACATGCCTTCAGATCGGAAAAACATCTTCGTTGAACAAGGAGCATACTATACAAGGATCACAAAAAGGCAGCAAGCAGTGATATCTTCAATTATTATTCTCAAGTACTGTAGGTATGACGCGAGCCGCTTTAAATTTTCAGCAACGCAGCTCCGACCATGGCCAACAACTATTTGACGTTTTTTTTAGTTTTACCAGGATTACTTCTCCACCTTGGCCACTGTTGCCACGTGAGTCTACTTCCACAAAGGCAGACTGCTGGGTAAGAACCTAAGAACTGGGCTAGTTATCAGCAGAACACAGTGATAGTAGCCGGAGAAAAGCCTTCACACGACTACCTGTGTGAGCAGGAGAACTCTTGTGATTCAGAGATACAATTCACTCAAATTAATTGCTTCAATTCAAATTTCGAGTCGGTCGAAACCAACCTGTTTAAATCACTTGTTCTTGCGAAGCTCTTCTCACACTGATTGCACTTGTGTGGTTTCTCATTGGAATGGACGCAGCGCACGTGCTGCTTCATATGCGTCAACGTTTTGAACCGTTTCCCGCAAGCACTGCAACCGTGAGGTCGTTCTCTTTCAACAGTGAGGTTTTCCACAGTCAAAGTACCACCAATGGGCATCTGAACGACATAGAGGTGCATTAGAGATGCAAGAATTCTCATTCATAAGTGGAAAATACGGAGTTAACGCAAAATGTTTCGTAGGAACATCAGGCGGACGAGCACGTGTCTTGCATGTACATTATTAATGCTTACAGTGACTGCAATGAATATATCGTCACAGTTAGGTGGTCTCTTACCTAATAACTGACCAGTCATGTGTCATCCTGCATATATTTACTAAGTTTACTGTGACTGCAATTCGCAAATATACCATCACAATTGGGTGAACGCTATTCTTGACCACAAGGCTTACATGGACATCGCATCACAATAAGGAGGTCAGTTTTCTAAAACTGGCTCAAGCACTAGGGATTATATAAATCATTTCACCTTTTTCCAACAAATATGCTTGCTATCAGCAGAATTGCAGGTAACCCCGCACCCGTTGCAATTGGTTTCGGTATTGGGTGTCATTTCTTGACTTGACGGTGGTGGCACTTCTACAGGTGCTTCCAATGTAGATGGCTGAGATGGTACCAAGTGCTGCTTTGGTGCGACGGAAACGCCTTGTGCAGGTAAGGCATTAGTGAGGGGCAAGGCATTTCTGATCTCCAAGGAAAATTGACCTAAGCATAAATAAAAAATTGCATTGTTAAGCACTATGAAACCAATTATTGAGCAGTTGTGCAACAATGTCCGTATAAATATATTCAGCTAAGTGGCTCAAATTCAGAGAAATGTGTCGGACAGTGGCTTCATAGAAATAATGCAGCCAACACAGAAAGCTCAAGACAGATAGGCTTAAAAGTATTTATTAGGTAGATTGAATTTTCACAAATATCTAGCACGCTGTGGTCCTACTGCACCACGACAAAGACAAAAGTCAGGGGCTGGCTAATCTCGCAAAGAAAGAAACAACGCTGTGAAGTTGGTAAAAATATTCGTCGCCATGAAATGAAAACCAAGCGACTTGAACCTCGTTTGACATCCTGCATTACTGAAATAACAAAATCAACAAATAGCAGACAAATTACCACTAGGCGTTCTTTGAAGATCAATTGCCTGTACCGCTTGGATAGCCGGCGGCTGAACAGGTTGCTGCTCAATATCGGAATGTCTCAATTGCAGGTGAAGCTAAAGACAAATGATTTGTTTCAATTTCAATGAAAAGGCAACTCTAGTATATATTATCCTTTTCCATAAAAGCAGGAAGGACAGGTCCTCTCACCCGTGGACTATCTCCACAACATTCGTATTGTATAAGGCTGGCGGAACAGTAATGGAATTTTTTCAAATCCCTGCTTGCAAACAAGCTGCGCGAAGTGGCCAACTGAGTGAAAAGGCCATGCAATGCTTTTCAGTTGAGAGTCATACAGGCAGATATTTTCTACCGAAGCCCAGAGCATCTATGCATGAATGAATGTCGCCTTTAATAAATTAAAGAAGTTACCTCCCCATGGGGTGAGCAGTGCAACTGAACTATAACAGCCTAAAAGATCAACCGCACCCTTGTTCAAACGCTACCGCAAGATAGCTGATCAACGATTCATAGAATGGCAAGGCACTAAATTCTGTTTGTCACTACTAAATCCGATTTGGTCTCTACGACAAAAACTAATCAGGTTCATTTTTACCTGTAAATGAGAAGCTGCCGAAAATCCTTCACCACACAACGTACACCAAAAGGGTTGTGAATGAGTGGACATAACATGATCCTGAAAATAGCAACGATCTTCTCAGCTTCAATCTTAATCGCAATTTCTTAAATAGCCAAACCTGAAGCAGCTGAGCGTTTTCGAACGTCTGGCAACATTCATAGCACCGAACAACTTGCGCAATATTGATTTGTAAGGCTTCCAGTGATACTGTACTAGGCCTGGATCCAGTTGAGGCCAAGCTTAACACAGCAGGGGTTTGTGGCGAATCATTCATTACCCCTTGTCGAGGGGCTTGATTCAATTGCACTGTTCCCAAGGTCAAATGTTCTGTTACTAAATGTGAAAGCCATGATTAAAAATTGACTGGTAAATCATGTAGCATCCAACAACACATGTTAAGAAATCACCCCGTGCAAATATCATTAAGGTTGACTACATAGAGAGTTCATTACGGCAACTTTTTACAAATCCTACTAGTAAAATTGTTTATGAAGAAACAGTGTGTTGAAATGAAAACCCACCAATATCCGACCCAATGATAAGCTGGACCTTTTACTGGTATGACTCTAAAAATGGCACCAAAATCACGAAATGACAATCCGGTGGATCTCATCTCCAGTATGCTGGACGATGCTATATCACTTTTACAAGCCCACAGTCTGCAAGTTGCTGATATGTGTCTCCAGCCTTCTTAATAAAGGCAAAGTGAAGCAGGGGGCATGCTATTTCCTTTGACTGGGGGCAGGCATCCAGATATTCAATATAATAGAAAAGTTATTACACATTATTTATTAGCACTGTGTGGATTTGAATTCCATATTCAGTGAACGCGAGTGTGCCAAGCGCATCTGGTAAGGACGGTACATGCAGTACGTGTCAAAGTAGAGCACCTCCGCTTCAAGAGAGGAGACAATAATTCATTGACAACGAAATGGATCAAGAATGAACAGACTCTCACAAGATGTTCATCAAACAAGTTAAAGCATTGAAGACTTGCATAAATTGAGTTTAAAGAATTGCAAAATACTGGACTAGATATGAAGCTATACAAACCTTTGTCGTTTTCAGATGGAGGATTGAGCGAGTCCAGGTCAATGCTGTGCATTCGATTAAGGTGAGTCCTCAAGTATGATAGCAAGGCAAAGGTTTTGTCGCAATACATGCACCGAAAATTCTTCTGCTTTCGATGCACGGCCTAGCACAAACCAAAAAGTGATTCAAAATAATTATTCTATTAGCATTTTAATAAAGCAATACCTGAATGTGATGTTTCAAGTTTCCCACTTCAGAGAACGTCCATCCACACTTGTCACATACATGCGGCCGTTTCTTCATGTGCACCCCTCGCATGTGTCGTTTCAGGTCACTTTTCCTACCAAATCCTCGACCACACATCGTACATTTCAAAGGTTTATTCTGCAAAATTTTGTAATCTGGTCAACACCTGCTCACATAGTTTAAGCCGGTCGGGGACGCTTCAGGGGCGGGGAAGTAGTAAAAGTAAAATCTGTACCACCTTAATTTCCATGGAGTAGTTGGACTGTATTTAATCCTGTTATGAAAGGCTGAACAGGGACATATCATTGATGCAAGTTCTTTCGCTCAATTTCAAGTCTGCTTCACTTGGAATCTAGAATCCTGATTATGCAGAGCAAGACAGCCAGGAGTACCAAGTTAGAAGTGGTTGGTCTGACACAACTGGAATTCAAAGCCAGACTAACAGAATTTTTAGACTTCCTATGAGGGAAGTTACAAGAGACATGGGTCTACAAAATCCTTCTAGAGCACAAATATCTCGATAGTTACATAAACGATTTGCATAATGATGAAGCTGTGCAATTTCAGCTACCATCCCACCAACACACGGTCAGTTGTCATAAACAGAGCAAATATTGAAACAAGTAGAAATAACACAGCCAGTGCTAACTCAATTGAGAATAAAAACTTACATGCACCGACATGATGTGTTGCTTCAGATATGATTGTGTTTTAAAAGATTTTCCACATTCTGTGCAGTTGTTTGACATTCCACCATCGTTGACTCTGACCGGTAGTACAGTGATTGTTGAAGGTAACGTAGTTGGAAGGAGCGATGTAATTTCGTTGTTGTGTTCGTTCCGTATATGAGCGGCACGTAATACTAACTTATCGAAAACTTTACCGCACTCGGGACATCTACAAAAAAAAGCCTGAGCTGATGGAATTGTAATAAAATAGGTAGGGCCAGTCAGAGATCGATGACCTAAAATGCTGAGAGAATTATGTTCGATCAAGAACCAAAGATCAATATGCCCACAGTGAAAGAGACAGTTATTAAAAAATTTATTTGTATACAACCATTACAATGAAGGTTAAATAAACTGTAGCCTATATATACCTGCATAGCAGAGCTTGATAGCTAGGATGTTAGTCTTAACCTACTACCAAAATGACTAGGTTGGCTACAACTATGAAATGGCCAAAATACTCAAGTTTTCCCCTCAATTATTTCCACTTTTTAGGCATTCTCAAAAGCCGCCAGGGCACGATCAGGCCAGGGCCAAAGAGTCACATGTTGCTGGCTGACCTCAGGTCTAGGTACCAGCATTGCACCTCGCATAAGGAAAGAGCAAATCATATGAAACAGAGCGATCGAAATAGTAAAATAATACGTTGCTCAATGAAATATTGATGACTTGGTCAATTCTGGTCTAGATCATGGCAAGAAATCTTTAGGCATACACAACACTATGTAAATAATCTTAGGCATCGTTTAAATTCAGTGATGTCACTATGAAGTCCGTGAAATAATTGGCCGAAACAAACTTACGTGAATTGTTGTCGTTGTTTCGACTTTGATCCCTGTATTGTATGTGACATGTACAGATGAAAATTGAGGTTGCAGCCATCTTCAAATACTTCCAAACATTCACTACAAATAAAAGGCGGGCCTCCACCTTGCTCTGCAGGAAGATGGAGGGCTCTCATATGATCCTGGTAAACAAAAGGAAGTCAATTTTATGTGTATTACAAAATATGGTGGAGCCAATGATGGACGGTCCAAATAGTAATAGATATAATAAACCACTACAGATTTATTATAAATTCTAAACTGGATTTGACCTTAAATATGTGGTGACTTATTCTATCTATTTGATTTGTGTGTAATATGATGACCATTTCGTAGCAATCAAACTACGGCCATAATCAAAAAACAAGAAAATACAATGAACCCGTAATGGATTGCTCGGGGAATCTTAAGAAATTAGTGGACACGGTAAAAAATATACGGTATATATATATATATAAGATTTTATAGAAAAATGTGATCTGAAATTTACCGCAAATCTACCCACGACATTCACCAATATATTATACCTCTCTGGTCATGCCACTGCCTCCCTTGGATTTCTCCTGCAGTGGCATCGAGTTTATAACAAAGCAAAAATTTCAATATCATCAGATTCATCACAATCATGTCTATTGCAGGTTGCATAGGGGTTAGTGGAGCTAAAGGCGGACCACTCAAACAGTAATAAGTAGAATAAGTCAACATAGATTTAAACGCCCAGACCAGTCCAGTCTATTAGAATATAATTCAGAGGTCAGCTCTTTCACTTATTTTATCTACTACAATAAGGGTTATTGTGGAAGATCACAAAAACAAGCGTTAGTGAAACCAATGAAAGACAGGCACTAGGAATGCAGTATGCACACAATATTAGTTTTATTACCGAGAGATGAAGTTCTGTCAGAAAGCTTTCTGGACAAGAAGTGCACTTGTGTGGTCTTGCCTGAAGTTCTCCATGAGCAACAAAGGTATGATAACTCAATTGTCCATTGTTTTCAAAAGACTTCCCACATTCATCTAAACAAGAGAGAGAGAATTGTGTATTTGTCAACCAAGACATAAATAATGAATAATGAGGAAAGTATAACAATAAAAATGTTAAAGATAGTTCCCGGTGTGTAGGCTACAACTACTAAGTGACTCTGTTATAACAAAAGTCTTCGAGTTGGAGGTAAGAACAGAGTTAGAAGAGTAAAAAACAACTTGTTGACTTACTGCATAAAAATGCATCACTATGAATCGGCAGGATGGAAATGGCATTCTCCGTAGCACTCACACCGTTAGAAGATTCGGAACTGTTTGTAGCACTTGGCACCTCTATTTCTATTAAACAAGAACATAATAATATAGATAGACAAAATTTAATTGCAAAATTTTATAGATATTATACCATAAGTACCATAAGTTTGAGTTGACTGATCAGGAGTTGTAGTCAAGAACAACGGATTTCTGGCCGTTGCCAAATTGTTAGACGTAAGGCCACTTTCGGCAGCAGCCTGCTGAATGAAATTTTTCTGTAACTGATTAGGATCAGTGAACAATGGCAATGTGTACACAGTGGTAGCATTGGTTGATGTTTCAGAACCTGCAAAAATAGAACCCAAGTTCAAAGACGTCTATTTCTTTGACAATTTATCAACGTTATACCATTTAAAGCATTGACCATAGGAGTTGTTGTTGTGCGAGATTCAGCACTGATAGTTACGTCGCTGATGCATGAAACTGGTTGCAGGCTGCTAATTGGAATAAATGTCGCAGTTCTTTTTGATGGAGAAATGCCAATCTGATGTAGTGAAGGCACAGTCTGACCAGGCTGGAAAATTGGTAATGGTGTGATAAATCCAACAAACAAACTTGTTCAACAATATATATATATATAAGTCAAGTGGACTCTCAATATAAAGACGTTATAACCTAGAACACAGGGTAAAAATATTCTAGCAAAATAATTAACACCTTGCCATTGTCTCATTTTATGATGTTTCCCCAGCCAATTGCTTGTCAGTCGATCCATATATTCAACCGACGGAATCGTGATTTAGGCTACTAATTATTAAGTTGTTTGGCGTCTTAGTGAGAGAGTGTGTGTATTTGTTGACTGATTCAAAAATTGAAGAATTATGTAAATAAATATATGGAAGAAATATATACATAAATAGGCCAACATTACGAAATACAAATAATACGTTTGGTATGGTCATGGAGTAGCCTACTATTAGAAACCCTGATATGATAAACGTCTTCTTTCACTCGTGCATACAGTCTGCATTGCTAGATGGCCAGTGTTATAAAGATAGTGCACGGGTACAGGGAGGCTGAGGCTGCTTATAGTCTACAAACTCACCAAGCGTTTCCTTATCTATTAACATTTGACAACATTCACAGAATAACATGAACCAGGCCATATATATAAGCCTAGGCCTATACCGCCAATGTCATAAGCAGGGCTGGGCAAAATCAAATATATAGTACCAAACATCGGCTTGAATCGATTAATTTCAACCAAATTGAAAACGGAATAGACGTGGCTGACCTAGATATTATTCAGCTAATTCGATAAAATTTGATTGAATTAGGCCTATATATATATATATATAATATTATATACAGTAGACAATATATTACCAACGGTCAGGAACATGAGGCCTGTGGCAGCTAGCATTGAATCAACGAACAAAATCGGCAAGTAGCGCAGGTGAAATATAGACGCAGCTAGCCAAAGATTCAGTCATGTCCACGGCTTCGTGGCGTGCTGTCCAGGGAATAGCAATAAAATGCACAAAATTCCAATTTAATATTTTGGCAGCACAGAAATGGAGTGCTTTGAGCCTTAAACCTCTCCTTCCATGTTAAAGAGCTTTTTCAAGTTGTTGTAGTACCGCGGTATTCGTAATTAGAAAAGAGAACACACTGTCATTCAATTTAGTCAGAATATCTCGCTATTCGATTCAAAATATTCGAATTCAAGTGCCCAGCCCTATACTTGTAAATTTAAGCATAAATGCTGCAAAATAGATTTAAAAATGATAAATGCAGTTCTTATACTTACTATGCTAGTAACTGTACCAGCAATAGATGCTGAGGCACCTGCAAATATTGTGGCGAAATTCATCACAGTTGGTTGGTTGAACACAGAAGCAAGTTCCTCTGTCTTGTTTTGGCCATCTTCTAAATTAGCACTAAGCAGTGAACCGTTTGGCGCAGTCGTCACCCAAAAAGTTGCTTGTTCCATCATGTACAAACAAGGTGACGGCTGTAATGCGCCAAGGAGACAGTATCGCAGAAATAATATCCAATTATTTGGCTGACAAAATCTGCAATACCGATAGAAGGGGGTTATTCGTCCATGTCATAAACTCAATAGAAATATTTAAGAGTCCCCGCAACGTCCCAAGACCGATGTTTATATTGTCTGTACTTCCCTGGGGCATGTTTGGTATGCCATTTATTATTAACTGCTGACCCGTCGCGGGTAGACACGCCTCCCTTGTTTACCATACCCCATAGGCCGTACAGATCTGTTATTACTGTTGCCCTGTGTTGGCGCAGTCGCCACTGACCGGAGTGTGAGGTCTGGGCCTGGCGGCGGTATTTCTGTGCTTAGTAATAAAGAAATGACGACCAAGTACGAAGAATTCATAGATCTCTGCGGATTTGCTTAGCTGTCTGGGGTTGAACCCTTCATTGCTCATTACTCATTACCGGTACCGTAAGCCTACACCACCACCGTTCGCACGTTCGATAATTCATTTGGGCCACCAGCCTAACCATCCCAGTTTGCTTCTGTCTCAGACGTTGCCAAAAAATGGTTCGCTTGCTTCTTCACACAAACTACGTACTATTCTTCAAGGAAATGAAAGAATTTTTTGGAAAACGTATGGCCCAAATAGACTTTATCACAAAAACTAATGGTAGTACAGCGCCGACTGCCGAGCTGAATACATTTGCAACTCTATCCGGAGCCATCCGAAGAAGCGTCCAAAGACTTGTTTCGTATAACAGGTAATACTGACTATATATCCCAGCACTAACAGGATAATTTGGATAAGCGTCACTGAGATCTATAGATATCTGACCACTAACCACATAATCAAGGCAAGCTATGCTGAGGAATATGCTGTTATGCTCTGGAGCCAGAATATCAGTGTTCCGGATGTGGCGACATAGAAGAAGCCCATGCGCCTAAATAATCGTACGTTGTGAACTGTGGCCATTGTGACTTAACGGTATCGTACCACCAGGTAAGATCATGACTTCAAGATATATCTAGGCATCAAGATACTGTTTATATCTCGATGGATCAGGAATGAAAGATGAACCCCATCTCTCTCTCTCTCGTCACTCCCTCTCTCATCCACTATCTTCTGTGGTTATCAGCTGTCACGTGATTAAACGACACTTTCACAAGTGTAACCGTTTTCTGATAGTGATGTACTGAATGCAGAAGAAGTTACATGCCTGTGTTTCAGCCCTCATATACCAACCGATACTTCCGAAGAACCAGTTGATCACCCCCTCGAAGAAAGCTCGAACTCGAAGAAAGCGCTTAACGATTTCAGCAATGACGTAACCTTTGGGTCACGTGACACGATGATATCTGACTCTGAGTTCTTCCATTTTCGCTAACCCAGTGGGATTTTTATGCAAGGATGAGTAATGGCTGGTGAATGGGGACTAGCGCGGTTTAAATTTCAAGTTTATTATTGTCTTGTAAATTGAAAATGTGCCAGGCACAGAGTTAATATTCGACGAATGTTAAGCATTTGGCTTATTGCCACAGAGAGGCAATTCAAGAATGGGAAAGGAATGGACACTGTATGTTTTTATCCATATTTGATTTTTGCTGCATTTACACTGGCTCACATGTTGTACACACACATTACTGGTATATATGTAAGCCGGACAAGGAGATGCGACTTCTTATTTTTTAAGTTTTGAAAGACTCAAACTTAAAGCCTTGTCAACTTGACTTATGACTCGAATGTTGAAAGACTCAAACAAGAAACTAAGGCTAGCTTCAGACCGCCTGAACGGCGTGCTTTGCTACTGACCGATATTATATACTGTCACAAAGTTACTCATACGTCAGAAATAAGAGGATTTCAGACAAGGCAGGAGTGAAAGGGTTAGACATGGGATAATAGCAGGCCTGTAGTTATCGCTGAGTGAGTGATTTAAGGTGCAAGCGGAGGCCCATCCCAGTTTGCAAAACCTGGCGTATCTGTGGGCTTAATGGATGTAGAAAGATATCTGCTTGATACCTGAAATATGCCGTTGGCATCCATTAGGCCTCGCCTTATCTCTTACAAGGATTTATGCGATGGGTTGAAAATATACAGTTTCTGGCAAATGATTTGATGGAAATTCATGCAGGTCATGCCGGTAACAAAAAACAGCCGTATGGTTGCTGTGCTACATGTTTTTTTATTAAGTTGATAGGATTAAGTTGAGGAATACTGAATAGCGTAATGAGCGAAGTAGCCGCACTAACAGAGGACTTGATAAAAGCTCTGGGAGTGAAACACGCATTTGTCTGTGGAAAATACACCATTGAAACTATCACAAAATCTGACATTGAGCAAGTCCAAAAGTATGCCTTCGAGTTATACGCAGGTGGTAACTTGAAGTCCAAGTATTTAACTTCCGGAATCGCTGTCGCAGCAATTTGTTTAACTGGGTATTTTCTTGAGAAAAAATATGGCCTCATGTCACGTGTTCTTGGACTTGGCTCTGTGATATATGAAGTATCGTTTCCAGTCGCAAACTCAGAAACATTCGAGAAGCTGGTCAAGGCTGGTGCTCTTGAAGATGAGCTTAAGAAAATGTTTGAACATCTGGAAGAATCTCTACGTGAGCTTGGATCCGAGGATGTGCTGACTGAACTCCACTGTTCTAAAGAATTTGCTGAGTTGAAAAAAGTTCGGTTAGACTCCTTCCAATTTGTGGATTTGGAATATGTTCAAAAACATCTGAAAGATTTACAGGAATCAAAAATTGAACCCAAGCACCAAGTACCACAGCACCAAATACCTCAGCCTCCGAAGGGATTGAGATTGGCTGAAAATTCTCAGTCACCAAGCACTAGCATCTTGGTTTATTATCAACAACCTGATGAAAATGTTGAAAACTATGTGATTACTGTCAGAAATTTGATGAATGACGCAGATTCGGTGCATATTGAAACCACTGATGAATACTGTGTTGTTACTGGACTGGAGCCTCGGCAGTCATATTTTGTGTGGGTACAGTCGCAGCATAATGGTGTACTAAGCAAGAAGGTAATGGTGCAGCAACCAATAGAAACAGCTCCATTTGATCCACGGCCTTGGAGAGGAGCACTTGATCTAGAATCCGAGTCGGGATATAAAACACAGAGTGAGGTATTTTCTGAACTACAGATTCCAAATCAATCTGAAGATGGTGGTGTTGAAACTGCCCCGGCAGAGCCTAAGCACGATTTGTGGAACACGGACTTGCCAAAAGAGCTGAGCAGGATATATCCAGCTAGCTTCAGGGATGTCAGGCTGAAGAGATTACTTTTCAAGTTTGATGAGCTGGGAGTGGCAGAAGCTAAAGACTTGAAGTACTTCAAGTCTAAAGATGTGGCAGAACTGCTAAAAGAAGCCCTGAAACCAATTGAGATTCTTAAACTTATGGACTATGCTTCAGACTATGGCTCAAGTGAAGTAAAGCATCAAAGCCCTTTCAATCTTCATAATTATAGATAAATTCTGTGGTGGTTCTGTGGTTGCGAATAGCAATTTGACTGAACAGTCAAAAATCGGAACAACAGTGATAGAGGGGGGGAAAATGAATCAACACTTTTCTAATTAATTACCTTATAATTTTTACTATAGCATCCCTTTCGGCAATTATCTGCAAGCTATATATTTATTATATATATAGATATTGCTAACTGGTCATATAATATATATATGAAAGATGTTACAAGTTGGCACTCTTGGCAATTCTGACATATAGCGAAGGCCTCCTTCCAAACCAATTTATCACTCGTGTAGTTTCATTTACACCCTGCGTGTGGTTATTGGGGGTGCGATTGCAAAATTTCAGCGAATGAGAATGCAACAAACAAGGAATTCATGGATAACCATACCTCTGGGAATTGCTCACCTTTTACATTGATTTATGCAATATCAACAAACGAGAAAACAATTGCAATTACGACATCTACCACACAGAACAAAGTCGGTGGTCTGCTAGATCTTTGTATATGTTGGCCTAGACAACAGCGTTATCTCACTGCATTACTTTTCCGTTGCCAAACCCGATTATTGCTTCAGTGAATTGGGATGTGATTCTTGATGCTCCACGAACCTGCCTGAAACCTCTTGATATAGCGATAGGTCAATGTATATAAACATTTCGCCATTGATTATAAGAATGACGGTAGTGAGAGAGCATTTCGATTTTCGTCACTGTACATTAACATACAAAATCGGTGCTGTCGATTTCTACTGCGATTAGCCGAGTCCCATATCTGCTAATTGCAAAGTATAGAGACTAGGAAGGAATCGTGTTGTTGTAGTATATAATAATGGTTCTTTTTGATAATTTTAACAGTATCACATCTATTGTTTATAATTATGCAAGCACAGGGCCATTGTCCAAAAGCATCTTCAACGAAATGACAAGGCCCTTCTCTACAATGTAGCATTATTTGGGTAAATGTATGCTTCAGTATTCGGCAAATCGATTTATCTTGCTGTTTTTCCATCACTTCTTTTTACTTGATCAGCATCATCATGCTAATGTCGTAATGTGTCTGATTTTGCTGTTTCCCTCGTATTATTATACGACTCATTTTCATTTTTTTATTGCAAAACTAGTGATGTTGAATTCAACGGAATATTATAATAATGCAATTATTTATATCACTATCTGTAGTTTTTTATTGACGATGTGCGTGTGTATGTATATATATATATACATTTATAAAAGGGCTTCTGGTCAAAATTCCTATAAATGATAAAATGGTTTTGCCGGTAATATTGCTTTGCAATTGTCCATTCCCACAAAAATCAACAACATCAGTCAGAATTGCCTTAAAATATTGGATCTCTAAAGGGCTTGGTCTTGCTTAGCTACTCCTGTCACAGAGCTAAAGTAACTATGGATATTTCATATAATTGTATGTATCTTCAATCCAAGCTCGCGCCAAATTCATTCATTCGACAAAGAGTGACCAAACCCCAATATAATATTGGGTCTCACTAATATATACTGTTAACTTCTGTGGGAAATGAGTATTGCTAAACAATATTATAAATTTATACACAATTTATTTTCTGTTTGAACCATCATAATTAACCTAACCAGTGGTTCATTTTACTTTCAGGGATACTAACAGAGCTATTTAAGCGATAAAAGTTGAATTAAGCTACAATTAATTTATTCTAAGATGAATATTATCAGCTTTTGCCTGGAAGATGTCACGTAAATCTGAATGATTGGAGAGATCTCATCGTTCCTTGTGTTTCCATTGCCACAAGTATGGTGAAACACGTTGCGATGAATAAAAGAACTGCTGATGCTGCAGTTGACGCCGACAAGGGCGCCGCACTCAATAGTGTGGATTCCGGTTCTCTCGAAGCTGATATCATGATGGCTATTAATCGGGTGAGTAGGTCAATCCACAGTGGTCAAGCATGGATTGTTGTTTCATGGTTTTACATCACATAAAAACCACGAACAAAGACATCACATATATCACCATCATTTTAAAAAATGGAGATGAAAAATTCGCTCAAACTGAATAAAAATTTGTCACACATTAGGCTGCATTTTGCCTTAGATTATATAAATCTTGATTTGAAATTTGTTTCGGTTATAAATTGATTGGTATATAATATATATATCTTTTGTGATTCTATTCAATGTGCCTGTCCATACCTTGCTCCAACACAACACCAACCCACCTTGAAAGTTGTTTAAAAAGAAATCTAGAGAGTGAAGGTAAATGCCCCAGTAGTCAATGTCAGGGTTAAGAAGAGTTTATACAATGCCTAAGGAAATGGATTACCTTTTCACTTGATCTCTGGATGGTGAGATTAGTGTCATTATGTCACATATAGCTCTCTGTTGAACCCGTTCAACCATGCCAATCTTGCAAACTTCTATTCAAGCCAGACATGAATGCCGGAAGAGGACCAGTCCGGTAATGGTCGACCAACGCTTTCAATTCCTATTTTGTAGATGCAATAAGCTTCACAGTCAAGTGCTGGCAATGGATTTTGCTAAAATATCGTACTAACTTGTGTGATTTGTGACAACGCCAAACGTCCATATCTGCAGATTTTGCTAAAATACTGGGCTCATTACGAACAAGAACGAAATTCCTCCCGGTGTCAAAGTCTACATTATCGTCGCTGGTATCAAACAAGAGACATGGTGATTTTGTTAGATTCGAAAAAATACTCAATTCGTATTTCGAATCATAAATCTACCCATGCCCACAGCATCCACATGCCATAGTTTGCATACACAAATGCATGTGTGCCAGACCAGATCCCAGAACATCTTCTTCTCTGTCTACTGTACAACACATTGAAAGCTGTATTCGGCATTTTAGTAGCCTGTCACTCATAACCTTCTACGGCTTTTAACAGGTTAAAGGACAAAAGCAACGACCCAACATCAAGAGAATCGTACACATTCTCAATAAAATCCACCCCACGCTGACAGAGACGAGCATTACATCTGTTATTGATGAAATGGTTAAACATGGACGTATAGTGAAACTTCTGAGTGGTGGAGAGTGGTCGTATCGAGATCCTGTGAGCTTAACACCAAAGTCTGTTGTACGTATTCAATCGGCGACTCCGAATAGAACTCCTAAAGGTACATCATCACCTGTACCGACTACACCCGTCACACCAAGTGTACCTGTTCGAGAAGTCACACTAATACCAAAAGACCCATTGCAAAGGCATAAAACGATAAAAGTCAGTATAATTATATTTTTGAAGTGGAATTGGGTGGGGGAGCATTCAATAGTCTGATAACGATTCGAGTTCATTTTCTGGTTACCAGTCCGATAATAAATTTGCCTCGTGGCACTCGTGGCCTCGTGTCTATTTATCAAAGTCATTTTTCAGACAAAAGGTTTGTCAGTGATCATTCCTAGGTAACTGTAAATTGCTTTGAATGAATGAGAATTTTTATTCGCCATGGCAATGCAGGGGAATCTCACCTTACTTACAACCTAACAAATATCTATTTGAAAACAATTGTCTGATCTGTGAATTATTGGCAAAATGACTCGACTCGTGATTCTAATTTTAAAAAAATATTGAAAGACCTTAACGTGTGACTCAAAATCAGTGACTTTGTCACAACACAGTCATACATTATCC
The DNA here is from genome assembly GCA_030412335.1 of Botrylloides violaceus. Taxonomy (NCBI): domain Eukaryota; kingdom Metazoa; phylum Chordata; class Ascidiacea; order Stolidobranchia; family Styelidae; genus Botrylloides; species Botrylloides violaceus. Next base: position 90,018 of record JASFYC010000714.1, read on the forward strand.
AAGCATTGTTTTAATCATTTTTTAGGACACTAACTACCTCAACATTGTGAAGCATGTCCTCGATACCATGAAACAACCTGATGGATGCACTCTGAAAGATGTAGACAAGCATATCTCATCATATTACTTCATCCAGGTATATAAGCAGTAAGCACAGATGCCACCACCCATAGGAATAGGGTAGAAATTGAATCTATGTTAGTAATGCTTGTGAGTCTGACGATTTCATACCGACAATTCCATATTAACAAAACTAGAGATACAATACTGAATGAGACAGACGGTTTTCTTCACTACACCCTTCACAAACTGTCTCTGGTCCTTTACCTATACATGTGTAGCAATCTGTCTGATGATACAAATTTTCCTCATCCGGAACGGTGGATGTTATGTCCTTATAACCCTAAACATGTTCAAACGTTCATGCTCATTGCTCGAGTTCATTTCATAGCCATATCGTACTCTTGGCTTCGACGTTGTGCGACTGGTTAGTTCTAAAGCAGGCTATGGTGGGAGCATCCAATCAGTAATAAGTCACCTTTTCCCAGCGGTGCTACTAGGCGAATTCTATCTTTGACTGTCGGTTTATAGGGTTTTCAATTTCCTGAATGTAGACAGTCTGCCCATTCAGAAAATGAGAAAATTCTCCCGTTCATTTTTACGTTTCCTTCAGAGCTTCTCTAGGCCTAGTGCAATATAATCCTTAATTTACATTGTCTGTAAATAGTAAAAAGTGTAATGGGCCTAACCAGAATAACCACTAGATTTGACCCGTCTTTGTAGTGCATTGGTGTCTTGTGCACTGATGTTCTTTATGTAGGCCTATTGTATCTAATATATATAATTATATACATGTTTCTAGGGTTTGCCCGCCAGTGACTTTTTGCGTCAGTTGAGATGTGCCGTGAAACAAGGAGTTGCGAAAAATGTATTGATAAAAGAGGGTCACAACATCAAAGTTGCTAAATGCAATGAATCGTCTACTGCTAGTCAAGTTTCCACAGAAACAGCCAAGGTGAGCAATTCACGGACATAGATTTATATTTTGTTCTTTTTGCTGTGATTACACAGACTCAACATGACACACACATTACACATACACTACTGGTGATTGCATAATTATGCATATGCAGGCTGGACAATGAGGCACTGAATGAGATGGTACACTATCGATGTCAAGCCCTACCCTCCCCTATCCTCAATGTGCTTCCCGTCTGGTACAGAAGCTACCGATACCATTTTTAACATCTTTGGTACGATGCAGTCCCTAGATTTGAACCTGGCGGCTGGGACATACCGGTTTCATGGTCAACAACTTATGCCATTACACCACAAAGCCAGAGGCATCATGTCTGGTTATTTACTGTAGATCACCCGGTGATAGTAATACTGTTTGCGGCCTATTGGCAATTTACATATCGTAATTATCATCGAGACTTCTTGCTGTATTTAACTTAGTTGACACTGAAGGAGAAGGTGCTGCAAAGGATTTTTTTCAAATTTTGTTACTCAACCTCCTTTCCTTGGATATTATTAATTATGCAACCCGGTTGTGACAATTGCCTACTAGTTGATTTTTCTCATGCCCTTCTAACAATTAGCCGACACAACCCTTGCTTTTCCTGTACTTTAACAAGCTTGCGGTTGTAGCCTACTTCTTCGATTCAAATTAGAGTATTCATCCATTGAAACATCATAATTGATCAAATGAGGGTTGGTAGCCTACTGTTGTGGAAATTCACTATATTGTCAATGTATTTGCTAACTTCGGATGCTATGCAATATTTAGTCTTCTCGTTTGGCACCGGTTTAAATTCCTTTCCTTTCGTGTATACAATGTGGCGTTCAAGTGCCACAAACATTGTGTGTAAAAATAATGAGACATGTCAAACTCCTTCGCAAGCTAAACCTCTCAAACATAATCTTGTTGTTTAGACTGTTGCAGTTCCTATGTACATATGCGGTGACTGTCGTGGCACTTATGAATGCAACAAGCACGGCGAACCAGAAGAACTGTTGTCCTGTGCTGATTGTGGTCACAGTGGTGAGTGAACTAGTTGCGTACTCACAAGTAGCCGTGTTGAGCTAACGTTTTCCCTCTGTTGATGTAGGTCATCCTACTTGTCTGAAATTGTCTCCGCAAATCACTGCGAAAGTACGAACCTTGAGATGGCAGTGCAACGAATGCAAAAGCTGCTACGTTTGTGGATCTCAGATGAATGCGGTGAGTATCACCATTCTGATGGTAATTTAGTACCGTACTGTAGCCTTCTCTTAACCTCTTCTAGTAGATGTAGGGTAAATTTTATAGTCAATTGGGGAATGGTATAATATAATTGTTGCACATTTTAAAAAAAGAATCATGGTGAAATGCGGAGCTAGTCAGCTATGTAGCCTATGTGTTGAAAAAAATCTTTTCTATGTCTAGTACACTTACAGGCACAGCCAGTTGATTTTCTATATCGGTTATGTTAGCAGTTATTGCAAAATTTTAGTGGCCAATAATCACCCCAGTAGTTGGGAGGAATATTGGACCTTTTGTCCTCTCATCAATTCTCTAGTTCAGCCGAAGTCATTGGGTATAAGTTCAGATCTGGTACTTTCTCCTATTTTATCAGTTATGACATGATTGTACATTTTGGGTTTGGTGATTCATGTGGTTTAATACTATATATATAATACGTAGGCTACGTATTGATAAATGTGTTTCAAGTACCACAAGTGAATAGCTTATTGAATTGATGATGCAGTTGACAATCTGACGTATATCCTTTGTGTTATGTTACTTCCTGAATCGTTATTAAATTAATTGCACTTAGCTCTAGAAATTATCATATTTTGTACTTGTTTAAAATTGTCTACCATTACAATTGTGGATATGTTCACCTGTCATTTGTCACTTAGAGCCTGATATATTGTCTTCCTACTTGTGAATGTTACTTAGAATACGTATATGTAACTTGAAAATTTTGATTCTTTTGCTGTGCTGTAGCGGTTGCTGTAACATCTTGTATCCCCCATGCTCATTGGCGTGACCAAGAAATATTCTTCTTGACCTTTACATGGTTTCCCCAACCCTATAGCGATGAGAGAGTGTGCATATCTTCACATTATTCACTCATCTGTCCTATGATGCTCTCAATTGTTTACTTTGCAGTAGGAGATGAACCCATATAGTACTTACCATATTTACTTGCGTGGTTATGGCCTGAGTATATAATAGGCTATGATTGTAATTCCAAACGGTTCGTAAACGTATTGATGGTATATTTACTATGTATATGATAAAAAGAATTATTATCCAAGTATTGGCACTGGTATGGGGAATAGCTCAACAGGACCGAGCTTATCGCATTTGACATTGTAGTACACTATGTATATATATATAATATATTGTATTGTTTTGGTGGTTGTCACAACTGAAAATATTACATATCCTCACTTCTATAGGATATTTGTAGCTCTTGTTCTTTAGGATTCTAGTTATTGTACAGTGAGTGGCCATTGTCCGTGATTCAAATTTTCTGATTCCTGCAGCATTTCGTGAAACAATACTCATTAATTTCTTGATGTGCAGCCAATGGGGGCTTTGCAGTTCTAGAATCATAGTAAACCCATAACCTGCTACAAATAGGCTATCGGTACCGATTATTATCTTTTGATGGTCGGAATTGTTTAGAAGTTACTGCGTGCATACTCGTGATAAATAATCGTTTGTCGCTTCATCACATTCCCATCCATTTTCCATTGGTGCATACTTGTTCAGACTGCCTACGTAGAATTTCTTCTTGTTTTCTTGAATATGGGACTGGGCTTACCAAAGAATTTTGTGAATGTTATCTCGTAAGTTTATAAAGACTGCTTGGTCAATTTGGGCTTAAATAGAATCGTGTATTAATGCATAGCATTGTGTGATATACATATATATACTTATATTATATAAATCCTAAAAATGATAAATCAGTTGGTAAAATTGTGGCAGAATTTTACAATTATTTTTTGTGTTTGCATCATCGGAAATTGTTAGTTGCTATTGTCAATGATCAAAACCTTTCTTCAATGTAACTTCAAGTCATGCCATTGCCACTTGTCAAATCTTTTCATTCCATCCCTAATGGCAATGGCAAGAACATATTTATTATCCGAGGCTGATATGATAGACATTTTAGGCATTATATATAATATATAATATTATAATACTTGATTTTTTACTGGTAGTTTCAATTTTATGAAATGATTAGTAATTTCATATACTTCCGGATAACAGGATACTACAAGCATACTTTAATTATACTGGTACTCTGAAATATTCTTGAAAAGTTCAAGTGGATACAGAACTGTTGTGGCTACAAAGGCATGATTGTGGGGCTAGCTCAGCTGTTGTGTATCATGTCATTTATGATGCTCCAACCAAACAAATGATTATGCTACCATTGGTAACATTTGTACGTAGAATTGTGCTTACTCCAAACTAGTCATGAAATAAACAAAGTCATTAGATGCTTATACTAATCAATAGAATATATATTATTGTCGGTTTCACTGGTACTTTGGGAGTAGGCCTACTACTTCCTAGTTCTTACAGTACACTAATAGTTTTTCAGCCTACGTCTCTCATGCTAATTCTTTGAATATTGAATAGCCTAAACTTTGCATTTGATGTGTCATGAATTAGACGGTAATGGCTGATGATGGAGTTTCATGGCAGACTGAATGTTTCATTGTTGATTAGGCACAAAAATAGTAGCTTACCCTATAATATATATTGTACTATTGATATGCGAAATCCGACTTATATTGTTATTAGATTAGGCCTATAGAATAGCTAGACAGTATATATACCAGTAGGCCTACTGCATACGCCATGGATAAAAGAGCAAAATAATCGCACATGAAACATAAAATGAATTTATTAAGCAGTATGTCTATGTCTATACTGCTATGATGTGTGCATGCATGTGCTCTAAATGGAGGCATAATGCTGTTTTGCGATTCTATGATTCACAATCAAGAAGATCTTGATTCACCTTGTTCACAATCCATCCATACCACTGCTCAAATTTCCAGAACCCTCCTGAACTCATGATCTGTTGACATGAGTCACCATGTTTAGTAATACAAATACAACCACTAGAACAACTGTCGGTACATAGAATTGCTATAGAAGTTATTGACAACCCATGAAGGGTTGAGATTTGTTCCTGTACCCTGGTTCCCGTTCAAATTTCGATCACCGTGTTGGGTTGCATGATGTCCATAACTTCTGATTAGGCCTTTCAGTCACGTTCTCTGATATAAAGTATATTAAATAGATGAGTTATTCTTATTACATTAAGCAATGAAGGTATCAAATATCTTTAAATGCGTGCCTGCTTGTGCTATAATTGGATGTTCCGTCGAGTCCACATTCACATATTCATTAAAACATAGCATTCAGCATGTCCCCTAATTTATTGAGAAATGTTGAATAATTGATGAGAAATTGAGAATCTCTCATCTCCTGGTATCCATATGCTATTTTTTTTTCGAAGCTAATGATAGATGATTACGCGGTTTTTTTACCTGCTTGCTCTCTTATGGCTAGTCACCATGCAAACTACAGATTTTGTGTTTATGTGAACTGTGATAGGCTACTGTAGGGGGAGGATATTAATTTTGTTTTCGTCTTTAACTAATTGGCGTGCCCAAGCGGATCAGCCTACTGCGGTACTTCCTTACTATTCTTGATTCGCATCATGATTTTGACAGTGGTTTTACAGCAGATGTCCTCCCTGCCGCAATCCACTCTATTTACCCGGGCACAAGCACAGGGGTTTTTAGGGGGGCTAGCTAACTAGGGTCTTAATTGCCTGAATGTAAAGTCATGCAGGACCCATCCCCTTCATGGTCGCCCAGCCCTCCACCCATAATTGTTGTTGTTTTATATTTATGGCATTTTACCTATCGTACTAGAATTATGTATGCCAGGTCAATGCTTATGGTATGCCTGTTGATATTTCCGGTTGATAGTCTGGGTCACTATCACTACCACAGCCCTCCTCGCTCCTGGATACTGACTGCCAATCAAAGGTGTTACAGACGTTACAGCTAACAATTTTGAAGTCTTTGCATTGACTTGGTCGGGAATCAAACACGGGACCGCCCAATCAGAAGGCAGGCAGTCAAACCACTCGGCCAACATCAATAATATCAGTCATTCCGTGATGCAGACCACATTCGTGGCAGTAATATACGGTATAATATCCCCATAATGAGCTTTCATTGGTGCTGTCCGATTGTTAAAATATCGTGATTTATTTATTATTATTTTTCATTTATTTCAGGAGAACCTGCTGTTCTGCGATTCCTGTGATCGTGGTTTCCATCTGGATTGTTGCACGCCTAAGATTACACAAGTACCAAGAGGTAAAGTCATAGTGCTATTGTCCATGCATGCCAGTATCTAATCTATATATCTAAAATTTATATGATATGCCTTTCAGGGTCATTCATTTGTCAAATTTGCAAGATAGAATCGGAAAAATCAGACCGAATTTCATCCGTCCAAACATCCGCTGTAGCCAGTCCAGGATTCTCAATGCTGGATCAAAAGAATCCAGGTTTGTATTTATATAGTTCATCATTAGTTCGGTGCAGTTCTGCTCGTTTCATGGAATGTAAGTGAAGCTGATTGTATCTTGTATATAATGGTTGAACTGGATCATAATTCGTAACCCTGAAAATGATTCTCATTTGCCTGTACTAATAGGCACTTTGTAATTGAACTGAGTTGTCTAAAACCAAGAAACAAACAACTGCTCTTGCATAAAAATGACCTATTTATCGCTTGTAGGAATATTGATTAACAGTCTGCTATTCATTATCCGAGTAAGATTATTGAGAATCAGTCTGGTATTGTGATGTCTATCATTGTCTTGAATACCCGGTACTACACTTTCATCACCGGTTTTTCACTCGACAATGTGAAAATTTCTCTAATAAAATTCTTTCTTTCACATTCAGATGTACTCACAGATGCCTGTGCTAAGAGTATCACTACATCAGGTGGACAACACTTTCTTCAAGTGCCTTATGACAAAAAGCCGAAAGGTCTTATCGATGGCATGACAAGGTGTGTATAAAGTTGATTTAAACCTTCGCCCCTCGTCACTGCACAAGGACGAATGCTTACGGATACTCTCATGACCGAAATAATTATCTTCGATCTGTTACTTTTATGCTTGACTTTGTTATTAATCCGCTCTTGATAAATTTTCTTCAAGGTTCTTCACTCCATCTTTATCTGGGAGAAGAACTCTGACATCGATGGCAAGGACGACGCAACTTGTGATCATGGGGCAGCAGCGTAAACAAGACGACGACGATGGAGAAACCTCTAAGGATACCGGTAAATTTGAGTTGTAATTGCAGTCACCGTGAATATCTGGGGATGGGCATTTGGAATGTAATATCCGGATCGACCTGAATTTTGTTGATTTGATCTGATCCGAATCGCTTATTAATATCTGATGTTCGGTGATTCGAATTATCCCGGCAGACAAGACACTCTTACTAGATTCGATTTGGATTCAAATTTGATTTTTTTAAACTGAATATTTGCTCAATGCTCCTGTGACTTCTTTTTGACAAGATACTATGCTACTGAACTAATGCCGCATAGGCATCTGGCATCAGTAGTATGATTCAAAAAGTCAGTTTCAGCCCAACCAGTACACAATGACCTGGAGCTACCGTAGTTGTTGTGGCGCCAGTTCAAGTCATGACTGAGCTGGCTTTTCATCGGTAACGGATGAAGTATTGGTATACAATTAGATATAACCCGAATCGAGCAGAAAATTCTCTTGACACGCAATTGTTCAATGCGAATGTGTAAAATTTCTACTATTCAATCCAATATGAAAAAAGTATCCGAATCATAAACATATATATATAATTCAAAAAGGCCCATACATGGGTGTTATGAGCCTGTGAGGCAGGATAAGTCCCGACACCAGATCAATTGGGAATCTCCATGTAAAACTATTACAATCTGATCTCAACAATGTATATATACAACCTCCTCAAAATTTCCCTCCAATTTGCATTATGTCACTCCTCACAAATAAATAGGTATTGAGAATTGTTGAAAACAGTTATTTTCCGAATTATTGGTTTGTGATCTGCCGCCTGAGGGTGTACTCCTTCAATTTTCATTGTGTAAATCGTCATTGTGACGCAACGTAGCGACAGCTTCCTTGTGAAATTAACTTTCCATCGTTTTTAAAAAAAACATTTCATCCCTGATCAAGCACTTCCTCGTCAAGTTCATTCTTTGATGCCCTCGAGCACTTTTCTCAATTGTGTCGACTGTCACCTGGCATTCACCAAAAAAACTAACTTTTGCAGGTGAGGGGAAGTCTTGCAAAGCGGATATCACGGAACTTGATGAAGATATGTTTTTCAAAGCTAGAGAGGAATCACTCCAGGTAAAGTTTTTGTGTGCGATGTGAATTTTTCCCGATAAGCAATCGTCCAATCGTTTTCAGAGAGTGGGAATTACTAACGCAGAGGCTCCGGACCCATCCAAGACACGGTGTCCTGAGCAAATTGAATTTGGAATGCATTCTATTGAAACATGGTACTCGTCACCTTACCCTCAAGAATATGCGAGGTATTGTTCAGAATTTAGGCAGGACAGTTCAACTTTTTGTACTGCTTGGTGTATGTCTATTACTACTTGCGCTTAGGCCAATTTTATAAAGCTGGCGAATTTATCATGATAATCATTTAAGCGAAAGATAAGACAATTTGTTTTCTGTACACTTATCAACATATTATAGTGCACTGAAAGCGGCCAGCTTTTATAAAAGCGTAAAAAGACACACAAATTTGTACATTTTTCAATGTTGTAAACGAATAAGTTGACTTGTCAAGCCGACAGTGCTAGGATACATTTAACCAGCGTGGTGGTTGAACTGTGCCATGCACACCAGTCAATGTTTTTGTAGTCTTACTGTGTGACTGGTGTGAGTATAGTATTGAATGCAGTGCGGTTTGCGCACTGACATGATCAAAATGTATCGTGGTATCGGTCGAATTTCAGTCGATACCGGTACTCGAAATATTGGGCGATACCGATATTAGTCCCATTCCTAGTCACCATACATATTACTCCGTGATGGTATATACATTGCAGTTGCCGTAAACGTTAGTAATGTACGTAGAAAGACACACGCTCGTCCGCCTGACGGCACTACAAAACATTCGACTGGCGTTTATTATAGTTATGTTTTACTAGGTTGAAGAAACTATTTCTCTGTGAGTTTTGTCTGAAATACATGAAGTCAAGAACTATACTGCGGAGGCATATGACAAAATGCCAGTGGTTTCACCCCCCTGCCAATGAAATATACAAGAATGGTGATCTCTCTGTCTTCGAAGTAGACGGCAACATCAGTAAGGTAGGCCATGGAGTTGTTGGAAATACACTTAATCAATATTACCCGTAGCTTGGTAGCTGGCTTATTGACTTTGACATCAGCTATAAATATCTCTATATATAATACAGCACTGGTCATTTGAGTTTGTTGTGCCTTGTGTGATCAATAGGGATTGCATAGTAATCTAATTATATACTGTACTGTACTAGTGCTTAGGCCAGTTTTAGAAAACTTGCATGTTTATTGTGATGTTGATATAAGCAAAAGATAGGCCTAATTAATGTAAGGGTACATAGGCATGTAGTGTTTCTGCAACTCATTGGCCTGCAGCAGATCACCAATTAATCAACAACACCAACCACAAACTTAATCAAAATATAGGCCTAATTAATGGACAGGCCTGTAGTATTTCAGTACTGCATTTGTCTGCAGCAGATCAGCAAATATCTACAATACCAACAACTGACTTTTGGCGAACAGGGTATTCTAGTCATTGTAAATGTTAGTATTTACACAGGAAGACCCAAGTCCAGTTCGTCTGACCATCTGTTGATGTATTAGTCATTTTATATTCCGAAGTATTGTGGAACCGATGGCAGACGATCCAAATAGATCCATTTTCACATGATAAAGGAGCAGAGCTCCGAAAGCTTGTGATTCCAATTTCCAATATACTGGACTGAGATCTGTGGTGACTTATCTATTACTATTTGGATCGTCTGCCATCGGCTTCAATATTTTTTGCACTTTATATTTAGTGACAATGCTGAATCCAAAATTACTGATTGTGGTGTGGTATTGCACTAATTTGAACTTCGACAATGATGTAGTATAAGCACTGTATATCTGCATTGTTTTATTATTCGACTTGACCTTGTAATGTATATATTTCAAATTCAGATCTACTGTCAGAATTTGTGCTTGCTGGCAAAGTTGTTTCTCGACCATAAAACACTTTACTATGATGTTGAGCCCTTTCTTTTCTACTGTTTGACGAAGAATGATAGCAAAGGGTGCCATCTGGTCGGATATTTTTCAAAGGTACGGTACTATATTGTTTGTTGTTGCATCAGATTCATCACCTTCTTCTTAAATAACTTTCAGCATCTCTCTTTAGGATGTTGCAGCGTATCATTCTCCTATATGCTGTAGTGATTTTCTGTAACTCTTTTTTTTGTGATCATGATTTGGCTGTTGCTTTTGACAGATAGCACTCTTGCTGCACCCCACCTCACCCCCACCAAGTGTCTACGTTATTATGACTATTATGAGATCCAGTACCTCGACTAATCTAGAAAAGCCAATTGGTCGGAGAAGTATGATGAATAGGTCAATGACCATTGGCTGCCATGAAGCCTCGTGTTTGGCTTCTTGACCTGCATCTTGGTAATTTATAATGTTTTGCGAACGTCACGTACTCCAGGTCAATGCTTTGTCTAAATTACTTAATACTTATTGTAAAGAAGATCACCACAGATTTAGCGTCCAGCCTTGGTTTATTGAGAAATAAAACATTCACTAGCTTTCAGAGCTCCGTTCCTTCATCAGGTGACATTGATACTTTCTGCTTATGGTCCAGATCAATGCCTCTGCCACAAGCCCACGCTCCAAGATACTGCTAAACAGGGGAGCGCTGTAGTTGGGAATCCTAGAAATAGCTAGTTTCTGGTTTTGCTCGTGAAAGAGTTTCCTCGTGTCAATGACACCAATATCAAGTCCTTCATTCTGAATTTGAATCATCACAATGTTTTCAAACTGGTGAAAGACAATTGTAGGCTGCCTTCCAAAAGCGGAGAGAACTACCATACAAGTTGTCCTTTTTCCAGGAGAAGCATTGTCAGCAAAAATACAATGTCTCATGCATAATGACGATGCCGCACTGTCAGAGACAAGGGTACGGACGGTTTCTTATCGACTTCAGTAAGTGGTTTGAGTTGTTCAAGTCTTTCTATGTGCCGTAACAGTAACAATTTTGTATTCTCTCTTCTGCAGGTTACCTTTTATCAAGAACAGAGGGTCGGATTGGCACACCTGAAAAACCTCTCTCTGATTTAGGACAAGTCTCGTACACTGCTTATTGGAAAAACATCATCTTGGAGTATTTTTTAAATCATCCAGAGGATCAATCTACTTCGTTGAGAAGTATCAGCAAGGAGACAGGTATGTGGATTTGTGCAACTCTGCTTGAGCATATCTTTCATTTTCTTCTGGGCCATTATGCGCTTTCTAATCTCAATGAACTGTAACCTAGGTTGATCGCTTCAAGGGACTCTGTGGGTTTTTCGTTGCAAGGTAGTGGGTGTGGTTTTACTGCGCCCATCTGTTTACATTATCATTCGACAATGTTCAATGTATTTAGGTGACCCAGTGAAAGTTCACTGGGCTTGGAGCCAGGCGTGGCTGGGGAACTTATAGTTTTTGTCACCATACATTCGCTGATAGTACAGTCCACAGTGTCAGCATGCAGTCTTTGTTGATGAGGCGCTGGGTGTTGCCAAACTAGACACAAACAGCACAGTAGGAAAGCTGCGAGGTTCACGGGGCACTCGAGGCAGATGCCACGCTCCCAACCTAACTGAGTTAGCGCAACTGCCCGCCGCCCTTTGCTTTAAACATTATAGTGTCTTGTGGCATTTTTGGTAATGGGCCATGATAATTTCCTTTCTAGGGCTGTGTCCTCATGATATCTCTGCTACGTTGCAAAAATTGGGTATGATGGAACGAAAGGATATTGCTCTGTCAGAAGCGTCACCCGTTTCAGAAGTGAAGTAAGTTGAATTAGAACACTGTACCGGTATGAATAATTACCATGATTCAGAGTTTGTATTGAGTATCGGTATTGGCTGAAATTCGACCGGTACTTTCAATACCATGCTGCTTTAGATCAAGTCATTCCCATGTTGCACAAACTGCACTGAATTCAATATTATTATCACACCAGTCACACCATGGGCTTCCAAAAACGTTTACTAGTGTGCATGTTAAAGTCTGACCCCATGCTGACTGCATGCATCCTAGTACTGTTGGCTTGACGAGTCGAATTATTCAACCACAACATTGAAAAATATATTTGGTGTGTGTTTTGTATTGGAGTACAAATGCTTAGGAGTGGAATTTCGGATCCATTCAATAAATATGTCATGTATTTGTTTATATTATAGTCACTATCAAGGTAAACATGTATACCGTAAGCAAGTGCTTGACTTCTGAAGCTCCATGTTTCACAAGTATCGGCCAAATTTTTGGGAATCGGTATCGTCCCATCTCTCATTTGTATCATAATTCTATACCGGTAGTAAGAAATTGACACCACAGATTTTATGTCCTGTGGTAGGCCCTACTTCATTTATTGCAAAACGCAGTTCGCAAGCTTTCAGAGGTCCGCTCCTTCATTAATAAGTGAAGATGGATGAGTTTGTGTTCTCATACAGATTTAAAGTGAAGAGACGTCGTCGTCTCTTGGCCGAGTTTCAACGCAAGCAACGCGCCTTGAAAGCTAGTGGGAAAATTGTACATGTAGTCGATCCTGATTGTTTGCGCTGGGCACCATTGATCACAGTAAAGCCGAGTGGTGAATATGTAAGTTTTATCTTTTTGTTGGGCTGCTCGTTTTAGTAAGTACCAGTAGGCCTATTGCTAAATGTCTTGACATTGCCTTTAGAACGGAAGGCTTATCTCATCTGAGATGAGCGGATCGGATGTACAAAAATTGAATAACGGTGCTGAAAACATGGTGTCTGATGATGGGCGAGATCTGAAACAGCATAGCTTGTCTGCTGATCAAAACGCAAACGGACATTCTGCAATATCTTCCGACGTCGAATCAAAAGATTCCGTTTTCTACCCTGATGACGTCAAAATAAACTCTCACAATGCGGACGGTGAACGGGGCTTCCCGTCCCAAACGCCCCAAATCAAGTCCCGAGGTCGTAAACGAAAGCACATATTTTTTTCGTCCTTTGCTGATCGTAATAACGTGACTGATAATGCTACTGCATCCAGTACGTCAGTAAACGGACAGAATGATCGATCTGCCTATCCTCCACCTCACAAAAAGCGGCGGCGTAGAAAAGTGAAGGGCTATCCGTGGGGAACTGAAAAACCGAAAAAGAAAAAGGCTGCTAAGGTGAGTGGAAAAACGCTCACCCGTGCCTTGCTGTGAAATGTATAATTTGTGCTACAATACGCTGTGCAGTTAACGAGGTCCCATTGTATGTATAAAACTCAATGAGCTGGTATGTATTCTACATCTGTTTAGTGAAACTTTTCGTTTTTAGAAAACGGAAAAGAAGACAGATGCATGTGAAGATAAAGGTTGGCGACTTGGGGCACCTCACATGACGTCAGGAGAATCAGATAATGGGATGACTGACCAAGAACCTTGCGTAGATTGTAAGTGTATATATATTGTATTTACGTTATGGTTTCACCTGAGGGTGGGATTAAAAAGACATAATAAGATATGCATGGCTTATGTCTTGAACTTGGTTACCTTCCACGTCCATTATAAGGCAACAATAGAGTCGTTTGGGCGTGTTTCTCCTATCCGAAACTGCTGCTGAATATGCGGTCGCTTAGAAGTTGAACTACCTCCACTTGGTAAATTCTTTTCACAAACCGGATTTGCCATCTATTCGAAGTTTTTTAATGCTCCCTACCTTTTTTATCCCATCCTTAGTTAGCCTATTATGTAGAATGAAATCCTTTGATGCCTGTTGGTCTAATGTATGTGTTACTGTGTAGGTGACTACAAGCGAAAGGTCCAAACCAAATATCATCTTATGTTTGTCGTGGTTTCACTGTATAGTCCATGTTAGTCAAGCTACTCTCTTAGTTGAAATTGTGTCAGGTCAATTGCAAGTTGGGGATGACGATTTCATGAGTCATTGATGCACTTATAGTTAAGTATGGTTCAATGAGTACATTCAACCCACCCAACCTTCCAGCTTAGTAAACAATTCATCATCATGCAATAAAAGTTTTAGAGGATATCGATTATTCTACTTAACGTAACACATTGTTGTTATTTTATGATGATTTTGATATTGTATCGTTGCAGCTCCTGCTCCTGAAGCTACTACCGCCACTTCACAAAACAGTTTCCCTGAATCCAGAACAGCTCTTGATGTTCTTACGGCTGATGGAATCTCATCGCCCGTAAGCACACAACAAAACAATCCTTCACCCAAGCAAATATCAACAGGCAAAAGCAAGGGATGTAGTCAAAACAAAGGCTCTAAACCAAAGGTGTTGCAGCAACAGACAATGCACAAATATTTGACTCCTCCGCGAGGTGCAAAAAACGGTGCGCATCATAACGGAAAAAATGGCTTCGGTGCAGATAAAGATGTGGCCTCGACACCAAAGGCATCGCATGGCTCCAATAATAATAAAAATAATGGAGTTGATACAAAAATAGACGTAGACGTGTCCACTCCCTCGAAGAAAACAAAAAGTACTCATTCTGAAAACATTTTTGATGAGTTTCGTAAAGAATCCGAAGATTATCTTGAGGGTTGTGACATTCCCGATTCTTCTGAAAACGCAAATGATAAGGCTTTGTCCCCCGGTGCTGCCGAAAGACTGACCAAAGAAAATTCCCAGCAGTTTTTCAACTCTCAGCCTACTAAAAATGGAGAGTCTTTTTTAGTGCAAAGCCCCCAGCTTCTGGAGCAACTTCAATCAAATAATTCTAAATATGAAGATGTACCTTTTCTTCACGCCATACCTAATGATACCCGGTGCGCTGATTCTCCGGTGTCTTTCCTGCGACCAAAGAAGACTAGCGATGATGAAAGCATTTCATTGCTGTTTTCCAAAACAACTTCAAAGGCGTTCCAACCTGCCGATATGAAGTATCGTGACGTGTCAAGCAGGGGAGGCAACGACGATGGGAGCACGTCGTCATCGTCTTGCTCTGGAACAGAGTCATCCGTAGGCGAGTTATCGTCGTCTTCTGCAGAGGATGACTCCTCCTGCGACGATTCGTCTTGCGACAGTGACGAAAGATCGGTCACATCGCGAGATTTTATGTGCACGCCATCTATCATTGGTTTGTGCAAAAACGTTTCAAAATCACCAAAAGTTGTAGAATATTCTGACTTTGACAAAAATGATGACGTTTCTGATGAGAAGGATAATATGAAAGAAGAGAATGGCTCAGGACTGGGGGCGATTGCAGGCAATCTTCCACATAATATTGGAAGATGCGAATTGAGAGATGCTGATGAGAGCGATCCCAGGCAGCAACTCCCACCAGTGAAAATGAAGGGTGGACTTCAAACAATGCCTACTAATAACAAACATGTTAACGAAGACAAAGAAGGCAACACAAGTGCTGAGTCAGAGAAAAGTGACGCAGTTAGCAATATCTCCTCGAAAGATATTGATATGGATGAATCGCGTTGTCCAACTTTGGCTGATGAAGACAACGTATCATTGAATCAAAACTCTGAATGTAACAATAACGAACTCAGTGAGGAATCGGGAGATAATGACGATAAAGAATCGCTAATAGCACAGGATTCTAAAGTCTCAAATCAGCATGATTCTGTCGTTGGTACTATGTCGTATGCACCGATCGATATGATGGAGTATAGCAGTAGTGCTGCTGACTGTTTGCTGTCTCAATCTCGAGAGAATGACAGTAAGTCAAATGATCAACTCGACGATCACGTACGTGAAAACTCACCATTAACAAAGTCTCCGGTGATAATTTCTGATAATGGTCGGGATATTGCTTCTTCGGTGGGTTCCAGCAAAGATTGTGCTACTGAATGCGATGATGCTGAAGGTGAGTGAGCATTGTGATGCTATACCAAAGTACTGTCAGACATGGGTGAACTACAGTCCGGTGCAGTGATATACACGCTGAAATCAGGTCTCTTGACAGCAAAAAATCCATCACTACACCTTATGTTTTATTTTCACCGCAATTCCCTCTAGCAAGAACATTCATTTCAAATAAAAGTATATATGTCTTTTCTACATTGGATTTTTCTTCAGTGGGGTGGGTTTACTGAGGCATTCCATTGGTATATCGCTCTTGTTTTGGGTCTCTTCGTCAAGTGGTAAACCCCAATATGGTCCGCAAGTGAAAAAGTTTGCTCACACCTGTGTTATACTACTACAGTTAATCTATATGTTGATCCATTTTTATTCTATGGTAGCTATGGATCACCAGAACATCAGTGAGGCCGTGTCGGTGAATCGACCTACAGACATCGACCCTGATTTGCAGGTGAGATACCAGTGCTGATTACGAGTCACAAGTCTGAATTGCAATTTGAGTATTTTTGCCCAAAAATACGCATCCTGATCATTTTATCTAATGTGAGAGACTGAGAGTTATCGCGTTTTTTACTCGAGTGAAGTCACAACCCTCCTTATTTATGGGGTTGGGTGGGGCTGCTGTGGCAGTGGATTGTTTGGTATATAATTATACCTGGTTTGATGATGCTTGCAATGTGATATTTCTTAGTACCAGTACGGGTACCCAATGATAAGTCCCGCCAAGTACGGTAGGATATGATGGCGTATTTATTAACAAATATATATTTTTCTCAATAGTTTTGGTATTATATATATGTCTTTTGTTGCATTGGTATCAATGCTTTCGTTCTATTAAGGATGCTAATGATTGGGTCGATGAAAACTGTGACAACTTTGACGATGATATGAATTCGGCTGAATTAAATGCTGCTGTGGCGTCAATTACACCATGTCAAGGTACGATTGTCTTACGCTCAGTCTTCAAGTATGATCTTTTGAATATAATAATTCTTCATACAGATTTGGACAGCTTTCAAGGCGAAAGCATGTATTGGGCATCACCTGCCGAGCTCCCGCCTGCTCCAATCACTACATCGGAAGATCACGGCGGACAACTAGAGCCGAACTGCTTGCCGCAAAATATGCCAGAAGTAGATCCGCCTCCGAACAAGCAGTGCGATGTGCAACTACACATCACCGATTGTGTAGCTACAATGCCAGCAAACCATAACACAGCGCTTCGGAACGAAGTTGATTCGATCACAGCAGGGAATTTACAGATCGGGGACGATTGCTTGCTCTGTGACGTACACGATCCGTCAGTAGATGATCCGTTGCACCAGATCAACCCGCCGAATATGAGTTTAAGTCAAACTGATTGTATGTTGTCGCAGACCTCTCGGTCGAGAGTAGGAACCGAATCGATCCCATACACCGACAATAACTCAATGGTCGGTATAAAAAACACTTCAAGCAGCACACAAAATGTATATACCGGTTACACAGGGAGCGCGACATTTTGTATCGAACCCACCAATGTCGGAAGAGCATTGCACGAAGTGACTAGTCCTCCGATTTTGAACGAAGTCGCAGGTAACAAATTTTGCTCCGCACAATCGAACGAACATGCTCCAAGCATGCCATTAACGAACGATGACGCAAACCGTCAAGACAATGTCGCTTCTTGTCAGTATGAACAGAAGACACTAGATCATATGAACAATATCTACAATCAAATCGCTCCCGAACGAACTGTTACTACGTCAAGTTTACCTTTGATAAGTGAAGGCCAGCAATCATGTTCAAAAATTACTGTAACGCCGGCTCCCGGTGCTCAGTACCATAGAGTGCAACAGAAACGCAAAGGACCACCATACAGTCATTTACGCTCTCAAACTATCAATCTACATGATCCTTGTTCAAGTGGCTACGAAACTTCAAGCGCACATGGATCAAGCCCGTACACATCTCCAGAAAGCACTCATAGCTGCAATCCAGGGAGTTGTGATAACACTATTGCTAATACAGGTAAGATTTTATATTTTTGCATTGTTTGCAATCGTATGACTTTGCTATATTTCATTTCCCTTGTGGGAACCATTTAAGACTCTTGTTGGTTCAGATGGTAGTTAGATAGCAGTATGTGATCGTTGATACTGTTATATTTTGTATCACATGATAATCGGATTTTGGTGTTTGCTTCAACTGTGTTGGATAATGTGCTGATGCTGCGTGACTATGGGCCTGGGCATTATGTTACTTCTAAGTTCTATGCCAAAGATCAGAGTTTCGTTCCCAGCCAGCTCATTAAGTCATTGCTGCCAGCAAGAATTGGTCAGTTCCAATCCAGAATTTGCCATAATTGGGCTCTACGTACCATTAGGCCAATTGTTTATATGCAACCCCCATTTGGAATGAACTGTGAAAAGATTTGAGTCTTGACTTTCATCCGGATTTAAACTTTGGAGTGGTGCTAATTTCTCTCTAAGATTGTGACCCTGGCATTTTCGGTAGTCATTATTATCATTATGATAGGTTACATGGGTTATATAAATTCTATGTTATATGCAGGCAGCAGGATGAATTAATGATGGCGGTCTGTCAAACCGACCTCCGACGTACAGTCGTAATTCTGTTTGTCAAATTTGACCGATCGAAACACACCATTTTATTCACGCTACTAATCTAGTCTTCATTCCTATATATATACTACAAGCCTGTTGTTCGGATGATAGTCTTTGACTTACAAGAATATGTCATTACATTACAGGAAGCACAACTTCTATCAATCCTTCTTCGGTTGCTAGGCAGACGCAGCATAGTTTGCCTGCCACAAAATTCGATAGTTCGATGCAAGTTGGTTCAGCACATAATATGGGTAAGAACAACAAGTTCTTCTTTTGCGACTCTGTTCCGCGTTTGACACATCCCCTTTCTTTCTTAGGTCAAAGTAACACTGGAAACGAACTGATGAGGGAATTGCCTGCTCTGGGAAATGTGCCACGTAATATTGCCAATCCCTGTGTACAAGGAAACCAGACGCAGCAGCCACTACAGCAAATGTTGGCAGGCGGCAAAGATGGATTAGCATGCCAGAAGATCCCACCAGTACCGATGCGGCCGGCCTCGACCATGAGCTCATCAAGCGGCACTTATATCTGCCCTTCCCCTGTGGTCGGTTCTCGGCAATTATCACAAAGTCCAATGCCACAAGGAACGGTTCAATCACCAAGCGACGCAAAAACAATGTCATCGTGTCGAATGCAACAACGATCACCAGGCTACCTTCAACCTATGGGTCCCGGTCCAAGGGCACGATCACTGTCATATTGTGGGACCGGGCCTCCAAGTAACAGCAGCCTAGATTGTGTACAACAGCCGCCCACTCCCACACCTCATCAAAACTTTTCCCCGGCATCGGGAGTTCATGGACCTCCAGAAGCACTCGACGAGAGAAGGCATTCTGCGATTGAGGTGTCACACATGTCAGAGTCTTCAGTCATGCATAAAATTCATAAACCATCACAAATATTGCCTCACAGGGACGCCCTATCGAATTCACCTAGCCTTCACACCATAAAAACAAAGTCACCAAACTCTCGACCCGATACTGGTGAACAACATGCAAGAACTGGCTTGAAGCAGAACGCATGGTCAGTAGGTTTGGTTCAGTCACAACAATACAAGTACCCTGATAGTCGTATGGGGATCTCGTATTCTCGTGCTTCGAGCTACTCCGAAGGTAGCTATAGAGAGATGCCTCCCGATTGTTCACGAGACTTCCGTCGTGGTGGCAATGCAAAGCAGGACCGCCCCGCACAATCGCACTTCTCTAACATGCCACCACATATCGAATCCCCCGGCATATATGGTTCACAATCCACTGTTTCTCCGACAATGCAAAGTACACAAACCTTGCTACCACAAGGTAACATGCCGTACCAGCAACAACCGTGGCTAAGCCAAAGTCCGTTACCAACTGAACATTTGTCGTATTCTCCTTCGTACGGGTATCCTGCTCAACAACGCTTACCTGTGTTCTCACCAAGTACGGTGTACCCACCCTCTATCGAACTTCAGTACAATCCCGGCACCAACGCCATGGGACATTGGCCACACGGATCACAAAGAATCAATTCCACTTGTGCCTATGGTGGTGCGGAAGGATCGAGAGCAGAACATTATCACAATGACCCTCACCTTCACCCGCACGAAGCCATTTACAAACCCGCGCCAGCCCCGTTTTGCCCTATCCCTGGAGATCACCATCGGCCTTATCACCCCTACCCATACCAGGCGTCCCAGTATCATGATGTGTATGGACACAGCAGTGCCAACGTTATGCCGGTGCGACCAGCCAACATGAGGTATACGACGCCGCATTACTCTGCCCGATGATGATTTGTTTTGCGAATGGAATTTGTTATTTGTCAAATCATTTTTTTTTGTCTTGATGATTTTTTTACTCTCTTTGTATCATTGATATTTGCTGAGCGGTATTTCCGTAGTCTCTTATCAAACCTGCTACCATATTCTGTGAGTTGCTCATTGCTATATCAGCAAATTCATGAAAAGTATAAAACTCGGTTAGAAGAAGTATACGGTTATTGCCCACAAGCTGATAGATACCCAACAAGTTATCTTACACATACAGCGTTTTGGACTTTGCCACAAACTTCGATCTTGTTTATGGCTCGAAGTGGTGAACATGTACGGACGGTATGTTTTGCACACATCCCAGTTACAAAGTTCAGTCGGGGATATACAATTTGTACATATTTTTTTCCATTTTTGACAAAAAAATTGCAGTTTTATACGATTGCTAATGAATAATTAGTTGAACTCTGAAATATGTCCATTTTTACTGGGGGGTAGGCTATATAGCTTGGTATTGGGGTTCAACTTGACTCCATGAGCGGAACGTCCAAGGTTAGCACGACAACACTTTGCTTCCATGATGTATTTATTAAACGGTAGTCAACAACATATTTTTAATTCAGGCCTATACAACAACCAGAGCGTTTGCAATCGCGAACAGCTGCGGGGAGTATTTCGGCGGAATGAGTTGTTTTTTGCGTAAATGCAGGGTGTGTCCTATTAGGAAGGAAGTAATGCAAGCAAAGCAATATTGTCACGATTCGAGGAAATATAGTCAATTTAAATATGACTCCTTGCAATTGGTGTTAACAGGGTGTACAGCCTAGCCTATGCATACACGAGTAAGTAGCTGAACTTTGTGTCGTAAGCGAGGAGGATGAAGTCTGGGCTGTGGATAAACTTCCAGTAGTATCAGACTATTCCAGCCATCAATCCCGAACCCTCCATAGCGCGCTGAGTAAAACAGCCTTTGGTGGTTTTATTGTAGATGCGGATGGCGTAGAAAACCAGAGTAGGTTATATACCCGAAGTTAAAGAAGAAGCTAAGTAGAGCATAGAGTAGACAACGTCAGTGTTCCAGTCATAAATTTTCTTGACGCCGGATTACCTTCCCACCCTCTCTATTTGACTGGTCCTTGGATCCAAGTCAAATCCAGCCGAAACTAGGGTGCCGCATTGAGTAGGCCTACTTATTCACCCATGTTCCAGTCACAAATTTTTTTGACGCCGGATGCTCTGCCCACCCTCTCTATTAGGCTGGTCTTGGGGTCAGGTCAAAGCGATCTCAATCATCATCGAATCCAGCCGAAAATTCGAGAGGCGAATGACGTCACCGCTAGTGGACGTGCCATCAATCATGGTGATGCGCCAATCCGTCACCACAAGGGAGCGTTCCCGTGCGTCGCATGAATACGCCAACTGTGTGGGCTACACCCGTGTTCCAGTCACAAATTTTCTTGGCGACTATGAACTCGTCACATATATATCTGGTATAGTATATGTTTACGCGTCTGCTAACACAGGTCGCCAGCGCCACAGTCATAATAAGGTCCCCCTCAGTCCCCACAGCAAACGACGTCTCTTGCTTGCATTGAACAGCAAACATTGAACGGGAGGATTCGTTGTCAAAAGTTGTATTCAAACTAAGTAAAACTCGGGCCTCACCAATCCTTTGAAAGCCGAATAACAGCAATTAAAATAAGGTTAGGAGACCTGCGTTTCAATAAACAGTCGCGGTGCAATTCTTATTGGATGTCCAGATGTGCCTGAACCACGGAATAATCAGAGATTTCTAAATATAATGCGGTGTGTTGGGTGCAATAAGTGGGTCGACCTGAGCACTAGCCAACGTAAACTTTTCATCCACGTGAGCGACCGCCGTGTGATTGCGATTGCCAGCGACGATCTTCCATTTTTGCCCGTGGATTCGCACGAAGTTTCAAGCATATCAACCTCTACGCAGTCTAACTTGCCTACGGGGATCTTCTCTCATCTCTACCATGGTGGACATTTCTTACTTCGTGGTCCTCGCTCTCGTAAGGCATGGAAACGGCGCTCATGATTTTTCCACGCGACGAGATGGGAAAACAGCACGGCACGTATTGCTGAACGTATAACATTACGTGATGTTAGCTAGGGATGCTTCGTCATTCAACGAAATGGTCATCAATCCGGTCGTAGCCAGTCGTACAGTCGAGTCTTCGTGAGATCGGATAGCGATGCCACAAGACAAGGCAATAAAAATATCTCATTGAAAAATGTTCTGTCGGTAGAACCGAAGCTTGTTGGGCTGCATTGGTCTCATCGCCTCTGTATTGAGATCGGTAGGCCCACCGGGTCAATTTCCAATGGAGTGTCACCATCCTGCGTGTCATTCACATGTGGGGACGCGCAGCAGAAATAGTGTTGCTATCGAAAGATTCGGCGGGCAAATTGAGGGTGCAATCAGTGTTGGTCGTGACTTCAGCCGGCCGCACAACGAACCAATCGGTACCACCTCCACATAACACAACGACACCTACGTCTAAGCAGTCAGTTTGAGTCAGTCGGCACCATGTGATCGCAAGGCGGACAGTCAAAAACTTCGGCCTTCTGATCGTCGTACAATTTGCAGTCTGCTTCGATCCTCGCAACACGGGGTTTTGTTTGTAAAATCGCAACCGACACAGATTAGACACCGACACAGATTAGACACCGACACAGATTTTTTTTATTCAAACGAGCACACTGCGCAAATGTTTTTCTTCTGGGCAATAGAAGAATGATAACAATGAAAACAGAGAAATCCACCAAATGCGCAATAGACATGGCAACGCAACCATCATCAGGCAAAAGTTATTGGTTGTAGCTAGGCTTCGTCTCATTATAGATTAGTATCAATGGATCTCTTGGCAGGACCTCCAGGACAAACTATTCGGGGACCACAAAAGACGAACGACGCTTTGGTCTCACCATTCAGACTCGCGGGTACCGTCGAAATCCACTCGCCAGTAAAGGCATTTTTTGCAGCGAAAAAATATGAAGACCACAATCACCGAAGAATGATATAAAGCAGGGTGCGTATTCTTAAGTGCACTGACCCGCAATTGCAGTAACCAAGCAGCAAATTGATTACTGGAATGACCATGGGTGTTCCAGTAATACGAGGTTATTCAGCTTGACAATTTTAAATAAAATTCAAGATAGTTAAGTTGGACACCAATCGAATCCCTTGTATCAATAAAACCACTATTTACAATGCTTTTCGCTTCCTTTTTCCATTTGTCAGCTCTCTGGCCAACTGAACCTTCTTCTGAATGTCTTTTGAGAGGACCAACTGTTTTGGTTGCTCCCAAGAGAAGCACTCCCGTCCGAAATGGCCATAGCACGACGTTTTGGCATATATCGGGTTCTTCAATGAGAGCTCTCTGCAAAACAAATCGTTATCAGTATGGCAGTCGACTCACAATCAGGGAATATTAACACAGAGTTGATACCCAGCCCACCCAAGAAACTTTGAACAATGCACATCAATACGTATGCCAAAACTGGCGGCCTACTTGTAATACAGTAGGTATATTGAAAGACTGAGTCTCAGACACAACTTGGACTTGGAACTCAATGACTTGATCAGAGCACTGCTCATAGGCAACATAGTCACAAAACTTAGTCAATAAAATTGTATTCGCGCTTACTTCACAATAATTCCAGGTCGCAGGTCAAAATTCTCCTCGACGATTGCGAGAAGATCACGATCATCGAGATATGATGTGCCGTATGAGCTTACGAATATCGACAAAGGATGAGCGATTCCAATGGCATAGGACACCTTTGCAAAGATAATGAGTCATTATTATTTCAAGTCAGTTGTTAAATAAGAGGCTAGCTCACCTGTACCAACACTCTCTTGCACAACTTGGCAGAAACGAGTGATTTTGCGACCCATCTGGCAGCATACGCTGCTGATCTATCGACTTTGGAGAAATCTTTTCCTGAGAAGGCACCACCGCCGTGAGCACCCCACCCACCATAGGTATCAACGATGATCTTTCGGCCGGTCAATCCAGCATCACCCTGCAAAAATCATAAATTTAGGTCAATGAAATCAGGCAGTTCTCTTGATGGGCCAGAACATTGCTCAACGACCGTGGTGGTATCATAAAATTTAAACCTTGTATACTTTATATGAAAGCAGCCTACAATGAAATGCAACGAAATTGTAGCTGTCGCCTGTCGGGCTGTGCCACATTACCAACACTTTGCCTAGAAATACCGAATCGGAACAAACATGCTCAAAGGCTGATATTTTATGCTTGAATGCATTACCCATCGCAGAAAACTTTCATAATTATCACAAATGGAAATATCGTGCTTATGCTCCATATCACGAATGCATTTTACTTTTCGGGATTTTGTGATTGATTACAGCTCTTTTTTTATCAACTTCCCAGTGAAATAAGTCTTGACCTAAACCTGCATAACTGTCTTGAGTTTTGGAATCTCTCTGTAATTAGAAGCAGTGCAGCTAAGATGTGCAAAGCCAGAATTGTATACCCTAAACCAGACCAACTTCAAGTCAAGCTCAACCTGACTCGCACCAACAAGCCATACTCGATCAATTAATTATCTTGCGCAGTAGGCTACATATTATGCTGCAGTCTGGGAGAATCAACAACATATTTCTTTGTGGATTAGCTGCTAGTGTGCTAGACCCCACATATCATTTATAAATGCTTTAAAGGGGCATTGCACTCAAATACACAAACGTTGGAAAAATATTTTTGACAACTATTGTATTTACAGTGCTGAGCACCTTTAACATTAAATAATAGCAGACTGTAACGAAGACTTCATCTTGCTAAATTTGAATATAATGCCAACGTCTAATTTCTTTTCTTTATTACTTACTTCTAGTAATAACCTTCGTTAAACAAGAAGCCTTCATTACTGTCTCCTATTAAAAATTCTGTGGTACCCAAGGACTGCTCAAGAACCAGTAATATTCGTAATATAGGTATAACAAATGTCTCCAAAGAATCAAAAGCATTGCGGTTTAACTTCTTTCAAGGGCCATTTGCAGATGCCGATTCATGCATTTGCATTAGTGGAAAGAGATTTAGAGACAAAATTCATTAGGTTCCGCTGTTGCCAGATCCACGCAGTCATCTAATAATACTCCATACTAAAGGCCATTGCATCATTAACTTACTTGTAATGTGATGACAACAGCTGTATCAAGGTGTGATAATACCCTTCATCATACCAGAAACACAGTAGCCTACCGGTAATCAGTTTAAAACAATTTCAATTAAAGACCATATTAGGGAACTTTTCAACCATTGACAGCTTACATTCAAACAAGGTAATTGTAATTGTCACCATCCAAACTTTAGACATTCGAATGGCACCAACCTGTTCGTACTAGTAGTTGGTAACCAGTATCCTCATTTTTCAACGAGATTTCAATTATATTCCACACCCGTCGTGACGGAGGCCGACATGGTGGAGTTTAAATATTAGCCGTCAATATTTAGCTAGGTGCTTGTGATATATTTTTAAATCGACGAGTTGCACAAATTTTCAGCACGACAACATAAAACTCAAGTAATGGTCTACTGAGACAGTTACCATCTGCTCAATAAATATAGAATGTTGAATTAATTAACATCAAAAAGCAGTCTGTTGCCAAGTATGAATGCATCAATCACCCTTGTAAACACCGTCTATTAATATGTTGCTTTAGACTTGCAAAGGA
Organism: Botrylloides violaceus; assembly: GCA_030412335.1. Lineage (NCBI taxonomy): Eukaryota > Metazoa > Chordata > Ascidiacea > Stolidobranchia > Styelidae > Botrylloides > Botrylloides violaceus. The sequence continues at coordinate 116,319 of JASFYC010000714.1, forward strand.
CTTTGGACACAAAACACATTACCCACATCAACAGCTTCAAATATTACTAACCATCCCACCAAGTAAAGCATTGCATAACAAAACCCTCATATTTGTCAGACAAGTTGTAAACAAAAACAAGTCAAGAGATAATGACAAGACATCGTATATTTGGCTTTGCAATGTCGCTTTATGATACATATAAACCAGTCATAATAATATTGCTTGCATGCAATACACAGATGTATTGAAAGCAAAAGAGAAATCAATGGGAATGCACAATATGATTACAACACAACACCAGTCAGTACTTGGGCAATTACTTAAGTTAGCATAGACCACCATTACATTGACTTATGATACATTACACAAGGCAGCATTGCAATTAGACTTGAACTACTACTTTAAAAGCTGACATGGATATAAAAGTGTGAAATTCAAGTTTTTCAGCAATATACTCTCAAGTCCTACATGCTGATTCAGGCAGCCGTGATGGTCACCAACTACTATACAATCCCCATGTCATTTGAAAGGAATGCTGCTTTGTGAAATAAAAGTGACTTGATCATTTTAACGAGAGTAACCACTTAGCATGGAAACAAAAACACATTGTTGTTCACACCTCGATTGCATGATTGGGAGTACGGTTTGGGTAGCAAGACAAAAGTATTAATAGAAAGTAAAGTATAACCACTATAGTACTATTACCCTGTTTTCCGATTATACAGAAACATCACGCAGTTAACTAATCACAAAAAATCAAACGCACCATAGTCAAAACTTCAAATAATCCAATCTAGTACCGGTACAACCATATACAATCTAAAAACGTAATGCAACAGACAATAAAACCGACGAGGCAACAAGATACGGAATTTACAATTGATCACTAAATTGTCTGCATAGAGTGAATAATACGGCACCATAACCATGAAGGCACTGTTGCAGTTGTCATGGGACGCAACAGGACAGAAACGATGATGTAGGCCTAATTATTGAAAATGACAAAATATTCCAATTTTAAAAATAGCTAGTAACGAGTTCAAATCGTGCCAAATGTAGAAGACAAGAAAAATCGCACAATTGAAGGTACAATTTCTGAATCAATTACACTTTGTACCATATTCTACCAAATTAAAGAGTAACTCAAATGAGATGCTTTGGTATCTTCAAAGTCTTCGGTTGCTCCCACGCAAAATCAGAGTGACCAAAGTGACCGTTGCTGCAAGTCTTGTGGTAAATTGGGTCTTTCAAATTGAGTTGACTGTCAATAAAAGCGGTTGAATTGATTCATCGACGCAGTATATAGCAACACAAACACACAATGTAGTTCATACCGAGTTATGGCACCGGGACGGAGATCAAAGTTGTGAGTGACGATGTCATGCAGTTCCTTATCTGAATAAACTGACGAAGTCCCATAGCTGTGGATGTATATGGCCATCGGCTCAGCAATTCCAATTGCGTAAGACACCTAAATGCATGCATTCAGACTTTATTATGCCAGAGTTGGTAAAGGAATTGTAAAATATGCTTGCCTGCACCAAGACTCTTTTCACCATCTTTGCCGCTACCAGTGACTTTGCAACCCATCTTGCAGCATATGCTGCTGAGCGGTCTACTTTGGATGGGTCCTTGCCGGAAAACGCTCCGCCACCATGTGCACCCCATCCGCCGTATGTGTCGACAATGATTTTCCTACCAGTTAAGCCGGCATCCCCCTACAGATAGTAGGAAACCATGAGGGATGGCAATGGAACAGTACTAGATACAGACTGCCATTGTACACCATCCAAATTAACACCGTCTATAAAACTCAAGCACGTGCAACTCGTTCCATAATCGCTGCGGCAGTGCTGCCACAAATTTGTAGCCGAACACCAAATCGGCATTCGAATTAGAAACACCAACTTCACTCTAATCAATGAAAATTCAACAACTTGAAATAAGTCACAGACTCGCTATTACCACGGGATTACTAATTCCACCATTGCACCGACATTCGAGATCCAAGCTAAGATTTGAGTCATCATAGATTCACAGTCCAACCTAGTTTTTTGGTTATATTATAATTATACATTTCAAATTTCCAGAGCTTATGCTCCTTCATCAAATGCAGACAAAATTGTAACTCAAGTAAACAAGGCTAGACTTTCAAATTGCTGGTGACTCAATCTGAATCATTCACAATCAACTCCGCCTCCAATAACGTAAATCAATATATTTTTCAAATGTAGACTAATAGATATATATTGACAAAATTAGAAATTAATCAATCGACATAAGCTAGATAACAAGACTGTCATCTTAAATATTTTGTGACTGTCACATAGTCAAGACTGTAATTGGTAGAGGAACACTGCCTACGACAAGCAACCGCCATTCACCAATACACACCTCATGGCAAGCTGCTTGATGAAACTGTTCATAAAGTAGATTTGCATACTCAAATCAGCCTCAGACAATGACATTTTTCAAATTTTTGAAATAATTGCTAGTCTGCAGGGTGGATGAACAGTCACGTTTCTGCTATAACAGCACAGGATCCAAGAAAATAAGTTTCGTAGATAGCATCAGGCCATCAGCAACACGTTTTAAATGAGGCCGTCAACCACGAGATTCCAGATACCAACAATCCCGTAAGCATAGCATCACATCATTGTGGAAGATATTTACAACAATAACATCCTGGTATTAATAAGATGATATTTGCAAATATTGCAATGCGGTGCGCACATGACAATCAGTGACTCGCATGATAAAAGCTGACCGACGACAAAGTTGAATGCATGTAAGTAGACGGTAAAGATGTCAAGATTTAGAGAGAGATGAGACAGCAAATCCTTCACAGAAGAGTTTCTATTCTCTAATATTTGATCAACAATACACTCTCCAATGTGCTACAGCTTTACGTATCTAGATCAGTAGTTAAACCTTTTACTATGGGAACCGGTAAATTCTTATAAATCTCCTTCTGTGGACTGGCATTAATATTAATGACATAAATCCTCAAATAGAACTTGATGCAACCATTTTAATAAGTTTGCGTGTCTCTATAAATGGCCACAACCAGTGGTAAAATGACAATGAACAACATACTTTGGTTGCACAGGTACATTATGAAGCCGCAACAAATGGTCTGGCTTGTAAAACCACCCGTTCTGTCATGGACTGATAAAAAAATTACCGGTGGTTGAGAACTCTTGATCTAGATTTCGGCGGGGCAATCAAGCGTTTGAATACTTCACACAAATTTAGACAGGATGGGTGATCACTTGAGCAATCATTATGTAACAGTCGTCACTACTATAAATTATATTCTTGTTATATATCGGTACAGATAATTATGCCCTGCAGTTGGATAGCCCACATACCTTAATTGACAATGTGATGGCGATAGTATAAAGTGCTGGTGCCAAGTCATGGTTCAAATCTCAGGCTCATGCCAGGCACCAAAAGTTAGTGGGGGGGTTGGCATAGATGAGTGATCCGATTGGCCGATAGGCCTACGCCTCCCTTGCATCACGGAAGATCAAAATGGTTTGGACAAAGTCAGATATTAATAAAACGAGTCACCAGGAAATTAACTTGATTTGCACGATGCCAAGATGAAATATTGGTTTGATCTCGACTGAAAACTCTCCTGGCAAATACCTGTCTATTCAGTTTTGCCAATGTTTCAACTTTCACAGTTGATAAGGCCGATACATAGATATATATATATTATTACATATTGTGCATGTAGCACTCTCTAATTAAGCAGCAACGATTCCAATTTATGATTGATGCTGAGCACGACCCTACAAAAGGTTAGGCAACCCAACATACAGAATTCATATCAAAAATGAATGACTCAATGCTTTATCGCTATGCACCACCAATTCAAAGCAGACACATTCGTTCACCATGTGCAATCAATTACAAATTTAACTCAAAGCATGCCTTTCTATTTAAGGGACCTCATTTCAAGGTCCTTCTCCAGTTCCAACAAACATAATGTATCTCCTTGATCTAATCACTTAATTACTCCATCAAACCACCATTAATCATTACCAATCTGCGATGAAGGAAGGAACTGTCCTTTTCCCCACTAATTACAAATTATGATATGTCATAGTTTACTGAATAGAATAATCTTTCAGTGATTCGGGTGTGTAAACAAACAGCATAATTGTACTATGTACATTAAACCATTGCATTGTAATTATCTCGAATAAGACTAGGAAACTACTTATAGCTAATTGGCCTACGCATCAGATACATGCAGCACAAGAAAAAAAATTGTCTTAATCATCTCACCTGTGGTCCACCAATTATGAATTTGCCTGATGGTTGAATATGGTAAACGGTGTTGCTGTCCAAGTACTTTGAAGGCACGACAGTCATTACAACCTGAAGAAAACTCATCGTGAACAAGGGTTGAAGCAAGACTGACCAAACCAGTGGGATGGCATAGAAGCTGTATTCAGCTTTCGGCAATCAATTGCACACCTAGTCTAGTAAGGTAGGTAGACAGGAACATAACAATAAATGTTCATGTTTTTTTACGTTCTCCATCATTTTGAGGCTATTTTCATTTGTTTTATTAGGCCCTACTTCATATTCCTGTTTTAGGCAGAGGTGATACTCTGTGTATATGTGACAACATGCAACATGTTCTAGATCCCTAATCTGGGTGCTTTCCTCTCTTATTGAATGTGTGCATGCCAGATGATTGATTAGCGAAAGTGAGAAATAAAACTTGTCACTTCTCTGCCAACTCCCTAATAAGGGTAGGGATAACAGACTTGGGTTACAAAAAGCTGACCATTAGGCTGCATCCTTGGATAGGTTTCAATATGAGGAATGAGATCGCCTTGGCAACTAAATCAACTGTATTAGGCTTTTAGCACTGAACAGTGCAGAAATTCACAAAGGGAGAAACAGATGTGCAAGTAGGGAATATAGTTACAAGTCACCATAACCGCCTTCATTGTTCATTGTTTTCGTGCCATTCTATACTAGTTAGTTAACCTTATTAACCCTACACAATCCAAATGAGATATTACTACTAAGTTGCTACAATAAATATATCATTGGCTTTCTAATGTGTGTGTTGATTCATCTAGTTTGCATAACTCACTGAAATGCTTCAAACCCATTTAAAGACTCTCAGTTATATAAACAGAGCATATATCATAGACAACTAAATCAATTGGATCATTTGGATGATGAAATTCAGCATAAGCTTACAGAAAGATGGAGTTAACACACGTTTGGTTGCACAGTATCGCAATTCACAAAAAAGACATCAATCTGGGTAGGGCTCAAACATTCTCAAGAATTATATTAGTAGTTTTACAAATTCTTGAGTGTAGCCTATTTTGCATAAGGTGGTGCTTCACCATTTCAACTTGTGTCAAGCATTTGTTGTTCAGCTAAGCACATTGAACGCACTGCCACAGACACCGAGATCAGTTGCACTGTATTTGTCAACTGAAAACCAGTTTCAAAATTATTCTATCCAACTAACACACGATGAATTCACCAGTCAATGTCATTGCATAATGCAAGACTCTAGCCAAAATACATGTGGATAACATTATTTCAAGATATGCTGTCGCAGGCAGAACACAGTAACTGCATCTTGTTCAACCTACCTTTTCCATAAGTTCCCGACGAAGGTCTTCAATACCGATTTCTGGAGAATGCTGAACTGATATTACTATCGTGTGAACTCTGAGGGGAATGACTGCTCCATCATCTAGTTCATGCTCGATCGTGACCTGAACAGATTCATAAAGCATTGACAACAATTCTAATAATACGATATTATAATCAATTATAATTATAGGCATCCTATCTCTTGAGATTGGCAATATTCAAACATCTGGCCCTATACAGCTAATCCGCTGTTGCTTAGATGCGCATAGTTCATAGTTTCTCCTTCACATGATGCAACATTCGGTCAGAAAAATTGTCAAGTGTTTTTGCAATTATCCACTCAAAATGCTCTATCAATTATCGGCCAAATCATGTCGGGCACAGTGGATGGTGGGTCATTATCATGATTCTGCCCTAACCTATCCTGAATGGACCATTAATGTGACATATGATCGTTTTGGACCCACCACTTCGGACTGTGTCATTTCGGACCTCGCCAGATCCCCTGTCAGTCCCGACTTACCAAAGAGGAATTACTTATCGGGTTATGGCCGACAGTGTAGTTCTAGTGGTACGAAGCGGAGAGTTTTCTCAAATTATTGCAGTCCCATTATCAATGCTAGATGCCACCACTCCAGCGTCATCTGCAATTTTCCCTGGTAGCTGCTTGACATCTGTAGTGCTCTGACGCAATGACTAGGAAATGGTCACTGAAATCTAACATTTCATCAGGCTGCACATTTGCCCAACTGTCCGTGCTCTATCATTACCCCACAAAATATATCAATACAACAACCACAAATGAAACCATACCTGGGTTTTTGAATCCGGTCGCAACCAGTCAAGTGTGCCATCGCGCCTTAATTGCGCCATCTTTTCGTTAAGTCGATGTGCTAAAATTACTGTAAGTGGCATGGCCTCTTCAGTCTCATCAGTAGCGTAACCGAACATGAGACCTTGGTCACCGGCAGCAATATCGTCATCATCTTTACCGACGTGAACTGCACCAGCAATGTCAGGACTTTGTTGCTCAAGCGCGATCAAAACGTTACAAGTCTTGTAGTCAAATCCTAATAAAAACAACGTGTAACATGTCATCCGGGTATGCAAAGTGTGGCAGGGCTGCACGGAACGTCGCACCAGACCCTTAGAATCCCTCACAAAAAGTACAGAACGCTCCAGTAACCGCGTATAAAAACAAGTCACGTTCCTGTGTCATTTGCGATGCTACCATGTTGGTTAATGATGCTGTGGCCACCGTGCAAACTGAATTGGGTTGTTAGAACGATTTTCGCGCACCATGAGTCTACTTTTGGATACCAGAAAGGAACAAATGCTCATTTTCCGGCACCAGCTAGCCAATAATTCCGCTTCAATAGCCCATGCCACATGGAACGCGTTCCGTTTGCATACTGGATGTCACCTACAACGTTACCACTGGAAAAGTAAGACAAGAATATTCACCTTTAGCTGAATCGTCATATCCTATCTTCTTGATAGTATCACGAATAATCTTTTGATAATCAACAACTGCACTGGAAGTAATTTCTCCTCCAACAAGGATCATACCAGTCTTTGCAAAAGTTTCTGTATTGGTAAATAAAATCATGCATTAAAGAAAAAAGAGAAGTGACATGCTGAAGGCATACTAAACAACGTAAAGGTTGGGGTAGACATGTACAGTATAGTATAAATAGATCGATATTTGGCTTTTTCGCTAATATAGGTCATTTTGGAGTTTGGACGCCGATAGACTCTTGCAATATGCTTGCGCACGCAGTTGTCTCACTTCCCGTGACTCTCTTCTTGGATAGCCACAATCAAGCCTAATGTAGGAAGTATGTGCCGTACGCCAGTGCTGCCGTCGCTTTAGACGGTTCATGCTATGTCGTAAACAGGAAATGAAACATCCGGAAGTTCAAATAAAGAAATGAAGCACTATCCGAACGACATGAGGAAAAATGCGGAAAACAGAATGTGAACAGATTAATTGTAAGCCCCTCACCGGATGACCAGCACCTAGTTGATGAGGAGGCTGAACAGTAGGCTACCCTACATCAGAGAAGCCGCAATTAATCGGAAAACTGGAAACCCATTCGATTGGTGGAAACAGAACCTTAGTCGATACAAAGCGCTGAGCAAAGTTACAAAAAGTTAATGTGCACCGCCATCATCAGTTCTCAGTGAAAGAGTATTCAGTACTATAGGAAACATCTATCATGACAAGAGATCCTGTTTACTTCGGTCTAATGTGGAAGCTTTGCTTGATATACTACAATCTAAAACTTCTTGATTTTGAGTGTTAACTGCAACAATTGCATTTAATTGACACTGTTTGTTCTTTGTGTTTGGAGTTACACTGTTCTTTTCGTTCCTTCATGCATGCAATTTCGTTCATTTTCAGCAGTTCCTTTCAGCAACTGTGATTTTATTCACTGTGCTTTTACTAGCAGAGATTTTCTTCAATAAATCGTAGCTTTTATGGGTATTATTGTATTATGGAAATATCAGTAAAAATATCGGGAATCGGTGGATGGTTTTTTGAAATATCGGTATTGGTTTAGAAAAAGTGATATCGGTCGATCTCTAGCCATAATGTTTAGAATAAGCTGCATAGTTTGCCAACGGCAAATCCTAAGAGAAAAGACACAGAAAACAACAGGCATTGCATTAAATGAAAAAAAGACTTGGTTCATTAACTTGCTGCAGCTTGCAGCTCAGTGATCTGAGGCAGGTAAGAGGATAATATGCATGAGCATTAGCATTTTCAAAGAAGTCCTCATGGCGCCAAGTATTTTGATTGCGAACAATAGCTGTCAAAAATTGCCCTACTAAATGATTGCAACCGTACATACCACATGCTACTTTAGCGTTCGGATCTTGAGCAAGATGAGCATCTAAGACAGCATCACTGATCTGATCACAAATTTTATCTGCAAAAGTTTATCAGAATTGAATAAACAGCGATATTGATACGACCTATCAATACGATGAAACATCAAAGCAAGCAACGTAAAACGTACCTGGATGTCCTTCTCCTACGGATTCTGATGTAAAAAGGAAAGTGTCCTTGTGACTTCCTATGTGTTTGGATTGTCCGTTGCCGTTTGCGAGACCGTTCATTTTGTGGTTATAGAAATTCTGTGCTATGGCAGTAAACCGACTAAAATACTATGGTGCTGGCAAAAACATAACAGTATCTTACGTTAACACATTGTAACCTCTCTTGCGGTCCGTATTTAACTTTAAATCCCGGTCATCCAATTAAACTCGAGGTACCAAACTGCACGCCATATAGCCTACGGTTTGCCGTAGCGCACAACAGTAGCAAATGCGCATTGGCTTTCATAACAAAGCTATCGTCCCACGTGCTACCCAACAGCATACGCCAGAACGTGCGCTTGGCTAAGGAGAGCGAATGAGAGCGTTCTCGCTTTATATACAGGAGAGTTGTGTGACGTAGAATGGGAGTAAACAAGGAGTGAACCAAAATTTATCATGAATTACGCGCCCCACCTAACTATTTTATTTCATGAAGTAATGTCACCGCTAAGTGACGCGCTTCTTCAAGTTCGTACTTCGCATATACCGGGAATGAAATTTAGGCTACCTATTGTCCTTTATCTAGTACCGTTTCTAAAGCTTGAATCCTCAAAAGGGTCCAATTCCGTAGTAGGCCATTGCAATTTCGAGTTTAGTCCGCGGAGGTGCCAGACCCCGTTCATATAGCCTAGAGCGTTTTAGGCGCAGGCCTACGACCCCTACGCTGATCAGACGGGGCACAGTGTAGGCCTACGAGCAAGAGGCAGCTCATTCTGTATCTGTGTGCTCTCTGTCGTGTAAGATTAGGCTTAGGCTATGTCTTCATCTGTGAAGCCAGTCGAGGATGGGTTCTTCTACTAGTTTCAGTTAGAAATCATAGACATGTTTCTCATCTGCTTTATGTGGGCACTCTGGAAGCTTTTAGCTAGTGTACGGGTGATGACAACCAACTTTTTATATTACTTATGTCAATATGTTCATAAGTTTTCCGATAACGGTGAATGCCTTACCCCAAGTAGGCTAATACGAAGTTAAAAAAAGTATATGTAATGTTGTTAATGTTCGCTCAGGCGTGCAAAACTGATGCCAGTGTGCGACGAACGTTGTTCAACCAGTAGCGTAACAGTTGTGGCCTCAACTGAGCGGACATCTGAGCACATGGGTATAATCGAAGCCATAGATATCCCTGCGGCCTGATTCTGGTCGCCGACTAGACTATATAGGCCTATATGTCAGTCAATCTCATTTTCTGCCAGCACATCAAAATGTAACACACAGTGTCAGCATACTTTCTGTGGTGTCAGGGTCATAGTTTGTCATTCGGCCAGTGCAATTCCAATGAAGTTAATTATTCATTGAGGCTATTTTTATGTCAAACGTTTGGTCTGAAAATATTGCTTCATAATCAGGGATATCTTGACTCAAGACAAAACGTCCCTGCTCATAATCAATGAGGCGTGACCATTCAAAATCGATGACCTGACCAGTGGCCACTTCGCAAAAGAAGGGGTAGGCCTACTACTACACTAAGTGCGCGCCTATCGCGGTCTAACCTGCGGCTCGCCAGTGGCAAGCCCGAAACTAAACCACAAAATTATTTTCGGTATTTGAGTTCTCTACATCTGCGCAATGACTCAGCAGGTGATGGGCATTCAAGGCCAGACTCCACCACAGGCATGTACGAGTTCTAAGCCTAGAGCCCTGGACCATACGGAAGATCAGTGATGCTAATGCATGAATATTTGTTTGTTTCGACTGTTCTTGTTTAATTTGACAGGCTCCATATTTTTTAGTTCCAAAATTATGCCGGCCGCCACATTTCGCGCTTGATCAATCTAGCCTATATGGGTCAGTGAGCATATAGAATCGAAAAATTACGTCAGACAGTCAGGATGTAATGTTTCTATGCAGTTGAGGCCTTATGCTTTACGACACTGTGAGCTGAGGTCACAATAGCGTTGCGAAAGATTCGTCGACGAAAATAATATTCAAAAATGGACAGCTCGTGACAAGAGGCTATTTGGAGATGAAAAGTTGCTGAGGTTTTTTTTATCTCCGCACGCCACTGAAAAAAATATTGTCAGGGGTCTGGGCGACTGTTTAAAGTTAGAATGTGTATGTAGGCCTACCCTATCAATATAATGTGCTTTGTCCGAAAAGAATTCACTGATGTTATTACACTCAACCGATACGAAGTTACGTAAGTTGGTGCACCACACATGCCCATGTGAATCGCCATACGTCAACCACGTGATATTGCGATGGTGGGTTTTATTTATACGGATGGCAGACAAATATTATCTTTTGAGAGATAGTAGCCTATATATGCGTATGGATTGGGTACAGAGCAGAGATTGCTGCAAGAACTTCGAACTCGTATATATCCTTGCGCAAAATGGCCGGGCTCAAAGGTTGAAAGAAAGCTACCGGGGCCTACATGCGGCGCCCGAAGCAATAATGCTTTAGTTTTGGGACTATAAATACACGGGAGCGGAATCCGAAGACGAATACTGTCATGATAACTTTGCCGAGACAGCAACATACACGCCTTTCTATCAGTGTTTAGCAGAATGATATCTAGCAACGCTATGGTTTTTATTAATTTCCATGTGATGGCTGAATAAAGTTATATATAGCCTAATGAGTGTCGAATGTGTCCTATTTCGAAACACCCACCCGAGCACACTTTGAATCGCATTGGCTGACAGCGCTACTGATTCTGATAGGTTACGAATGCAGACGCCTCAAAAGACATGACCACTTTATGCAATTATGCATACACCGAGAAGCTTTTGGGGTCGTCACGCTGTAGGCTGCAGGTAAGTTTTTGTAGGCCTAGTTTAGACAGTTTCGCACCGTTGCCAGATGACGCAATCTTGCCACCAAGAGTGTGGGAGCGTAGGCAACTTCAGCCTTCACGCAAAATCCTGCACTAACGTTACCAGCAGATCTAATATCCCAATCAGTGAAGTGATCTGCAAGCCTGCCAGACATTAGACGATGAGTCACTCTGATTAAACCACGTGTAACAGACTCATGAGTCGGACACAAAATTCACTATTTCTTTAATTTCCATGGTTGTATGATATTGGGAATAATTATAATTGGAACAGCATATTTTTCATGTGGACTCGATCTAATCTGAACATTGCAGTAGACTAGCGTCTGATCTCCCCGACTAGCGCTACCTAACGGATATTTATACTAAAGACTCGACGCAAAACTCGCGACGGCGGAGGTCACCTCATTGGCTGCGCAAACTATACGTTTCGCGTTGTGGCGGCAGCACCGACATGTTTTATTACAAAAATTGAATGCAACAGTGACAATCCAGGCCATTCCACTTATCCTCTACGGGCAGAAATAAGAATCATACGATTTTGGCAAAATCCACAAGGGTTTGCTATGACGATGGCTGGCAGACGGGGAAATAATTCCTCAACATGTTAAACCAGTGGTTCTTAACCGGTGAGGAATTCCTCCCAATGGGAGGAATGTCAAAATTTATATTTTAAGATTACTACTGGCTTTTGAACAGGGTGTTGCGGGTCTTTACTTCAACAATATTGGCATGGAATTTTATCCTTGTCGAAAATGTGTTGATAGTATAGTGCAGTGGGCCAACCCGCACTGTTCGATCTTTACTGGTCTAGTGCAAGTGAATATTTAGATTAGGGTAGGAATTTTTTTTATAAAATCAGCAAAGGAGGAACGTAGAAAAAAAGGTTGGGAAACACTGTGTTAAATATTTCGAGTTCAGCAAGAATATTAGCCACAGCACCAACATCTTTCAAAAAATAAGACCTGTTCCCATCATCAGATCGACGTCTTGCATAATAGGTCCCTATTGATAGCGCCCAGAGCCACGCCAATTCAGTGGAGAAAAGATTTAAACAAGTTACTAAATGCACAGCAATCATACAGACTATTCTGGCTTGAATAAGTCTTTTAAATTCTGTATTTCACCGCCAACATTGTTGTGTGTCCACTTTTTACGTGAAAACATTGGCGGTAATTTGTCCATCACTTCTACACGTTTAAATTTTTGGCTTACATGTTGATCAATGACGACGGTTAAAATTTTTCTGAAGTTGGTCTTTCTCTTTTTCTCTGAAAGTTTTGCATAGTTTTTATCAAATAATTTCAAAGCTTTATGATCAATGCCTGGAAGCGACTGCAGAATCTCAAACAAGGACATGTGTTCAGGCCTGAGTGAGACATAGACAAAGCAGCTGAGAGCGATAAACTGAGCTGAGCATCCATCATGTTGGCCATGTCTGTGTAGGCCTTTTAAGAGAGCTTCAAAAATAAATTGTGCAACGCCGTCGTCAATAGTTGGTAGTGTGAACGCTAGTTTCAGAAGTGGCCAGGCCAGTTGTATGCCTTTGAAAACAGTTGCTGTGTCATTCCATGATAGGCACACTAGAGATGTCTTGAGCAGAGTCTCAACGCACTCTGTCGACGTCAGCAATTTTCCCATTTCAGTCAGCTGATATGCATTGGAAGCTGACTGTGTACCATCCTGGACATCTTGCATTTCAGTGTCAATCGCATTGTTTATTTCAACATCATCACCATTGCCATCTCTTTGCTGTGGCTTCTTGGGACTTTTATTGATGCAGACGTTTACCAGCAGATCAAGATACACTCTTGACACAGTTCGTAATAATTGCTCTTGTAGAATTTCGTCAGTGGCCCTCATATCTTCAAAGTCATCCAAATCACCATTACAATCTTCATATATTTTCAAACGTGCTTGCTCTTTGTTCGTGAAACTGATCCAGTTTTTCTCAAGCATGGAATTCATCGAGCCACAGTACCCGATGATGATTGGTGCTGCCACCTCTTGAACCATTTGTTCTGGGCAGTATTTGAAGAAATAGTAGAGAAACTGACGCGTGAAGGTTCGTATACGTAACTCTGGTAGGCAACAAAAGTTAGCAAAAACCCTCTTGATAAAACAAGAAAATATATTTGGATCACCATATATGGCAGCTGGGCAACATTTCCCTACTTTTCCCATAATTTGATAACAGTTCTCCAGTACAAGGATAATAAACGTACGCATTTTCTGACATGGATTCCTTTCTTCATTATCATCTGGTTCTTTAGCAATAGGGGTACACGAAATCATAGACCTTTTCTCACAATCCCTCAAATCCAAACAATTTGCAAAGTCTTTGTGGATAGTACTTCTGATTGTCTCACTCCAAAGAGTGTGAAAATGTTCAACTAACGCCACAATGAACGGCATAGCGGACATGACTTGTGCACCACACGGATTCTTAACAGTCCCTTCTGAGTCAATGAATCCTCCAATTTTCAGTGACTCGGCATCAGGTGGAACCTCTGATCGCTCTACTAAGGCAAGTGTCAGGGAAACAGTGAATCTAATGTTGTTTCGACAACGGCTCACACCTTCATTTGACATGTCTTCTGATGGTGATAATAAGCCAATTGCATTTGCAAATTTTGTCACAGAAGACATACACTCATCATTGTCAGTGATCCATTGACTACCAGAAGCGGTCATGATCTCATCGATCAGTTTCTGTTGTCTTGCATAATCTTTCCAGTCATGGCTGACAATAATCATACATTCAAAAAGAGGAATCGTTTCTTGATTGCTAGCGAATTCCAACATTGCCAAAATTTCTTTCCTGAATATTTCATATATCGGTGAGACAAGTGAAGTAAAATACTTACATAGATGGATTAATGAAGAAAGACAGTGTCGGCGGTACATTACTTCTATTGGGGTTGCCACTCTAGAGGCCTGGCTGGTCTCTTTAAACAGTGTTGAAACTTTTTGAATAATAGCAGCAACTATATCATTCGTGTCAGGCAAGTGCTTCAAAAATGGGAAGAAAGCACCATACAGGCTTAACAAAGACTGAGATATGGAAGCGTCTGGACTACTGCAATTTAGAGCCTTTCGTAAGACTGCAACACCCGTTCTAATGATCCCCATATCCAAGTTGCTTGATCTATCCGAGTAAACCACGCCAGTCTTGATGGTAATCTCAGCAATATTCTTTAACACATCCCACTTCAAAAGTGCTTCTTTTCCTGATATAATCCAGCCATTGCCTTGTTGACAATCTATCTCCTTCTCAACCCATTCCAGTATTTTGCACATAGTCTCATTAGGAAGTGCGATTGCACACCCTCTTAAAACTTGTAGCAAATTAGATTTCTGATTTGCGAGATACGATTTGATTTCGCCGCCATCGTTGAAATCATATTGCGCATGTATAGGTAGATCAGCAGAGACGCATTTTGAGAGCTTCATGGAAGTTATTTCTATGAGACTATTGATGTAAGAATGTAAAACAATGTCTTTTGAAAGTCCACGATGTTGCAGCAACCCTTTGAAGCTGGAAATAGGATATTCCGACAGGCTAAAGTCATCTAATTTCAGAAAGTCTATCAATAAATTCAGAAAGGCTGTGAAGTCTTTTAGTGACTTGATATATCCTATATCCAGACTTTCCTCTTCTGCTATCCATGAAGAAATTATTAGCATCACCAGGCAATGAAGCAATTGTCCTACCCTTTTCATGAAAAGATATCCCGTTTCACTGTCAGTTGTTGACACTAACGTTTGCTGAATTGTTGTATTTATGAGTTGAACGAATTTCTCAGAAGTCATGCCCAAAATATATTGACGTTCAACAGGCTGTCCCTTTCGCTGCGCTAGCAAAATCAGGCATTCCGTAGATAACACCTTTAAATTTTCATCGCCCATTAGCTCAAACAATTTCTCGATACCAGAGCCATTGTTCATAAATATGTGATCGACACTTGCCCATTCAAAGTAGCCCTGATAAGTCACCAACGTATTTTTACATAAGTGAAGATATCTTTCCGATTCTTTTGCTTCTGCTACATTTGGGGATCCTTTAAGCGCTTGATACTGACTCCAGCTTTTATCCAAAATATCAGCTAAGAAGCTTAGTATTTCCTTCATGACCAAAGACAACCCCTGACGTATGTCTTGACTTCTATGTGATACAGATATGTTTTGCAACACTGCCACGTCTTCGGCAATTCGTAAAAATACCAGTTCCACAAGTTCGACTTGTGTTATACCAAATTTGGCTTTCTCGAGGAGATCTGGTACCATTGAAGGCCATCCCTGAGGCCAAACTCTCTTTGCAACTTCTGCCAGTGCATGAGCGATGCCATCTTTCACGTAACAGACCTCATCTTGGCTGCACTTTTCCAACAACATCACAATGTTATTTTTTGTTTGAAGTTGAGTCTCAGAAGACAATGATCCCCAATTTTGACGAATGTAGCCTGTTATTAATTGCAATCCAAAATGCTTGACATGAGTTGGGGCATTTTGCTTCATAACAAGAGAAAAACCAATGGTACTACAGTTGGGGCTACACCTGACATCTTCACATAACTTTTGCGAAGCAGCTCGTTCGGCTTGAGAAGTATTCGGATTTAGAGTTGCATCCAGTGCTGTAAAAATCTGAACCAATTCTTGGTCGTTCATGATCTGAGTAAAACAAATGCCTAAAACCTAAAGCTGAATATCGTATTGTATGATGTGTGAGAAATAAGATATTCAAAATTCGTGTCAGCATGACCAATATTTGTTTCAACTATTAGGAAGAAATCATGACACTGAGTGGCTCAGAGTTGGAATTCTCATAGAACGAGGAGTGTTTCTGAATGCCACCAATTTCAGCATACCGGTACCCGGGTATTCCAATTTCGGTCTATACCTATATAGGTCTATCGTTTTGGCCTATGCCAAGTCTGCGCGCATTTATATCGGCATACCCTGCCTCACTCAAACATACCCTTTATATTTATCATGGTGAACCTTTTGATTTTCCCACCAAGATTTATACCGGTAACGTTGGTTTTGCCACAGAAATGACACGGATATCAAACATAAAAGACAAAATATTTTTGTGCACTTACTCTCACCCTTCTGCTCTCCGTTTCCATTACTACTGTACTACACGGCCTTAACACAGCGACAACCATCCACATGGTTATACTACAGAGAAGTCTCTCTCTCTCTCTCTCTCTATAGTGCGCAGTCTCTATAATTTTACTCAAGTAGCACCAATATCACAAGTATCACCTCAAGTACCACAAGGATCATGGATGTACTCAAGTATCACCCTTCAATCATCCCTGGATCACCATAGGACCATAGAATGTAATAGGACCAATGTAACATATCAAGTATTACCATAGGACCCATGTAACATCACAAGAATCACCTCAACCTCAGGTACCATGGATATACTCAAGCATCACCCGAGGACCATTATGGTGACTCAAGTATCACCCTAGGACCTATAATATGGTGACTCAAGTATCACCTTGGGACCAATATAATGGTGACTCAAGTATCACCCTAGATAACGTTTGGACAAATATAAGGTATGTAAATGAGGGGTCAGCAAAGAGCCAACTATAGTCTCATCGGGTCAGATTACGCTAGTAGTCACCAGAGATGATTTCGGTAGTCACTATGGCGCGGACTATGGTAAATCCTCAAGATCCGCGTGGGTGAAACCATGAACAGTAGAAGCATAACAGAAAAATAGATTAGGGTTATCCCGTTTATGTTATGACGTGTGCCGGCGCCTTGTAAACGCTTTGACAATCTGCCGATCTAGAATCGTCCCGAACGGCGGATAGGCGAACAGTCATTTACACTGCGTATTCTAGGATTGTGCCAAGGCATAACGCAGTTGGAGGCGTACGTACACCTAGACTTGAACGTTGATACAGACCATTTACTATATCCTTATAGCCAATGACCACGACCTACAGGCCTGGTATGAAGTAGAACACAAAAATATGTGCTAAAATCCACCAGATCTAACCTTCACTACAGTATCATCATAATCCAATCAACAACAAGATATATTTTTGATACACACAATGTGACGGGCATGAGACAACATGTAACATAAATGCAAATGCAGCACGTTTCTTACAGATGGGCAAACAATAAAGCCACGCATTCAAGGTGAAACTGGTCATGGCTGACAGTGCACTTGCAATGACACTTGGCTCAATTGGATATTGATCTCGCACAAGTAGGTCTACAGTAAATGATGAGCATCAGTCAAATATTGCCTTCATTTTAGATGTTACGAACTGCTGATTTGTAGCAAAAAACTAAAAATGTTATGATAGCCTACATGCATCATCACAAATCGGCAGCTTCAAAGTTAAAGAGGTCACATCACCACCCCAAGATTTCTGCGCTGGCTACCTACCGTACACACAGTACCGCACACATCTGAATATTATGAATCCATGATGTGCATGTGCAACAAACTTGAATATCATTTTGCATATATGACATCATAATGTCCAGGTCTATAAAGAATATGCAGCTGCGGAGTTGACCCCTCAGGAAAATCATGGAAAACTATTTTGTCACAGTCTGTTCTATCGACATAGGCTACGCGTATGCAAATGTTCAAACCCTGTGTAAGGGCAATGATGTGAATATGATCACTTTCTCGATCCATGGGCTCCACTTCCTATAAGAAAAACAAAATGGACTTGACTTGGAATTAAAGTTCTCTATGACCTAAATTGACTTGGTCTTGGAACTGACCGCCACAATTATGCTGTACCTTCATGAGACAATACCCACAGTCCATAGTGTTATCGGCAAATTACCAAAGCAGTGGAACCGATGGCAGATGGTCCAAATAGTAATAAATTAGAAAAAGACAACACAGATTTCATAACCAGCCCAGTTTATTTGAATACAATTCACAAGCTATTGTAGGTCTGCCTCT
This sequence comes from Botrylloides violaceus, assembly GCA_030412335.1. Classification (NCBI taxonomy): domain Eukaryota; kingdom Metazoa; phylum Chordata; class Ascidiacea; order Stolidobranchia; family Styelidae; genus Botrylloides; species Botrylloides violaceus. Next base: position 134,777 of record JASFYC010000714.1, read on the forward strand.
CTGCCAGGTGAAGATGGAAGAAACAACAATGACCAATATGACCATGGTATTGTGTGGCAGAATATTCCACTTTGGGTTGAGGAAGCATTACCGAGATAAACCGGGTAGTTAAACTAAAGTTTCAAACAATGCGTACCCTGGTTGGGAATGAGACTTGAAGACAACAATGCGCCTGCGGGGCCTACTAAGTAATTAGATTTTCAAAAAGTGTTAAGAACGCACCCCTTTACAAAAGTCCTGTAACGTTCGATTTTCATCAATAAAATTCTGAAAGAAATCTCCATTCTTCTGAAGGTAACATGACGTAATTAAGCGGAGGTAGACAACCAAGTAGTTTGATAAACCTTCATCACAAAAAGTCTGAAGAAGCTCCTTGGGAGTCATCCCATCGGAAACTTGATCAATAACTGATATAAACTGAAATATAATTCAGAATTCAGATATATTCAATATACCGGTATTCATGTTTTAGTTTGCTGGCACTCAGGCCCCGTCGCTTCATTCTACAAACTACTGGTGATGATCACATCACATGGTTTCTGTATGCTCCCATTATTCAATTTTGGTTATTCTATAGTCTAGACTCGGGGACCCCAAAATCTGCTCCAATCCAGTTGGTTACAATCACGATTCACGATATCCTTGGCCCGTCTTACATGGGTCTACTATAATTGGTTGAGCAATGATGCAAAATGTAACAATCGAGTGAGTAATCTTGTAAATGCCAATGCCATAACTCACTTGATCATGAAAATCTTCTAACGTGAATGACGGATATCCCAATTCTATTAAATCGTCCTTGGCTTTTGAAGCATTTTCTCGAAACCTGTGTCAATACATAAATACAGTATAGCCATATTAGGTGCATCCTTGATATGAGCAAGACATCCTAACCTAATGAGAGTTTCTTTATTTGATAATAACTGCTCCAAGTATCCAAAACCGAATGCACGAAAAAAGCAATTACCGTCACCCCTCATTCTGCGTAAGTGACTATAGGTTTCAGAGAGTATCTGGAGGTTTAAAAACATGGACAATGATTAGCATAACATTAAGCCTATTTATCAAGCATGCGATGTATTTCAAAGACACCTTTATCTTGCCAATGTATATAGCATCATCATCTGCATATTCCTTTAGTAGGCTGGAGACATCTTCTTTGTCACCCACCAGAGGCGTGCTCTCTGCTATCTAAGGACGCAAAATACTCGGCAAATATACCAGTAGTCAGTTTTATCAAAATCATGCATAGCAAGGCAGCAAGAAATAGAAAATGAAACATGAAGAAGTGCGTTCAGGGAAAATCGGTCAGGAAAATTTTATCACTTTATACTATCTGATGGAACAGTATATTTTCAAGACCATTCAAGACAGCAATATTGATAAGCAATGCACAACACAGCAACATAATTCCCTTTTTTGTGCCACATCAAACTTGAGTTGTGATTTGATGAAGTAACCAAGAGTTAATAAGACAAGTGACCAGTTTCCAACGGTCAATTCACACATACATAGACTGGAGCAAAAGTTAATTTATATACAGGTAGGCTATGATGGTATATTATAAAAATATTATATCACTTAATAAAACGGGACATTACCAAACTGCAAATGAGAATGCAAATCCTACCTCTTTATGTATTTGTGCCTGCATTTCAGTTACAGCTTCATCAATCTCTTGATTAGACATAGCTGGTAAAAACAAAAGAGTAAAATTTTTACATATTAGCTGATTGACAAGAACATACCAGTTCGGCGACTCGAGAAGTATCGTACCGTTAGGTCACACTTGACAAGTTTAATGCTTTCTCTACATGGTACAATTAATCTTATGCCAATTTAGTCAAAAGCTGAAAACGTACCTGGAACCCCCGTCAGAGTTGTTTGGTCTGACATGCTTGCATTTTGATCTTCGGATGAGTGTGATGCCATATTGTGCAATTTCAACTTGAAGAAGCAAATTTTGAAAAACAAACAATCATACACTTATTAATTCTGAAAGTCAGGTATAGTTTAATCATAAAGCTGAGCTATGTCAACGATGAGGTACGGTAAGTTGACTACAATTGCAGAAATACTGTAGAAGCAAGGAACACTAAAACTAGAACCAATTAAAGAAGATGTACGGTACAGTCCATTACATTTCAAATGGTTTGACAAAACAGTGACTTGCATATCACAACTTCAGTCCTATCACGTACTGGTATCATAATTATCCGGTGATTTGTTAGCACGGATTCGCCTCTTGCTAATCCACCCAGTGAGACGGGATCTGTAGCAGTTATTTTTAAGCTATGGACTGGAAATTTTCAATCATCATCCTCACGATACTTCACCATCAAACTAATTATAGATGACGACACTTCACCAGCAGACCGATTTTGTCCAAAATATTCACAAAACCTGCCCTTCGGATCCATCAAGTACATGATAACAGTGTGATCAACGATATAGTCACCATCTCCATCCTTTGGCCCATCTGCATAATACACCCGAAACGCCCTTGAAGCCGCGTCTACTTGCTCTCGGTTGCCTGTCAAGCCGATGAGATCGGGATGAAAGTCGGACAAATATTTTTTAACAGCATCCGGACTGTCTCTTTCTGGGTCGATGCTTATAAAAACAGGCTGGAGGTCAGAAACACGCTTTGTTCTTTTTACAGTGTCTATTATGCTTCCCATTTTTTCCAGTTCTTCTGGACATATATCTGGGCAATGTGTAAAACCAAAATACAGCAAGACCCAACGACCTAACAAGTCTTTGTTTGACACAGAATTACCATTATGATCAATAAGAGTAAAGTCTCCACCTAAAGCGGGCCGACCCAATGATCTAAAATTGTCCATATCTATTTTGTCTTCCTTCTTCTTTTTCCAATGTTTCATTGCCAAAACAGCAAGAGTACCAGTAGTGATGGTGAAGAGAACAGTCAACCAGGATACAGGATACTTTGATTTCTTGCGGGTTGGCCGGTTTGAAATAAAGGTACGTTGATAAACTGACCAATTACTTTGTGATGACAAGCGCATTGACCAAGCCTGACTAACACAATGTGTCTGCAGCTTGTAAAACCGTGTGATTCCATTAAGGCGATAAGCCATGTGCAGTATTACTGTCTAGTACAGACTAAGCGTTAAATGTAGTGTTGATTGTAGTCTATTGGGAATGAAAAAGTAATGTATAATGAATTAGTACAGTAGGCCTAATGAAATGTGTGGATATGTCTGCCAATACTTATTTTGGATCAAATGGGGCTAAAACACGCGTGGGATGTGTGAAATGTGAACGAACAACGGATGGTAATTCTTGATTGCACAACTTCTGATAGAGATCTGCCATGAAATGCAGTCTGAGCGCTTGCATAAAGACATATACAGTAATCCTTCATACATACTTGATAAATGAAGTCACCAATGATATATTTATTCATCAACATTCAAACCATTGCTTTTGTAAAAATTGAACACAAAAGAAATATAGGGGTACGACCGTACTAGTACAGTAGCAGGAGTCCTTATACCATATCCTCTTTATTATACCTGTATTTTCCCTATATAGGCCTATCTCAGGCCCTGACTGTGAAATGCCTAGTACGAAACTTTTGTTGAAAAATACAATGCAACTTACAGCCTACGCTAACTGTAACGGTGGTACTGCATACCGGTAAGCGGTACCGCACAGCTCATTGTCCAATCATCAGTTATCATAAAAACTCAATCCTTATCCTTCCGATTCATCGTTTGCCTTCCCTCTTTGCCTCAACTTTCTAACCACTTTATGCCTGGATTCTTGCTCTATGTCTTCGAAATAATCAATCATGCATGATAATGGGTCTTCTGGCTTGCCATAAAACAGAATTCCAGCAAGTTCCTCAAGATATTCTATCATGTTAGTTGCAGCCAAATACAGCACAGCCTTTCGGACATGATCTTCCAGAGTTCCCGGCTTATCTTTAGTACCGGTACCGGACATATCGTATCTCTTTCTGGATTCGGTGACTGAAATCTATGAATCTATCAAACTATAGATAACTATATATATAATCAATTAATCAATATATATAGTCAATATATAATCAATAAATAGTCAACTGGTGTTACTGGGTGCCGGACTTGCACGAAATAGAGATATTTTGAAACTGCACTGCATACAAATCCGCGTTTTTTGATTGTCGGATAATAATCCCTGCATAGATACGATGTTCTGATACATACGTTTCATCGCCGCGAGATGGCGTAGCAGTAGTTTTATATATCCCAGAGTAGTGCGCTCATTGAAAATCGGCAAGCGAATACTCTTGACACGACACTTCTGGTCGTTGACATTGCATTATACCGTGCGTCAAAACTGGAAAGCGAGGTGACTGGCTACTGCTCATAAGACCAACCTTGCTACGGTAAAATTTCGACGTATGAGCGATTGGGCATGGAGACGTGAGAAACGTTTGGATCCCGGGATCGGGAAATTTTCGCATTTCCCGGTGATTTCTCGAATCCCGTTTACCCCGGATTGCATTGAAATATTCCTAGGAGTCTCGAAATTTACGTCACAATGCGATATATAGGCCTACCCCGATTAACATAGTTTCATCCACGAATGAGCGATCACCAAATGATCATCAAAAAACTGACGAACTCGCGTTTCTGTGCGTAGGCTATGCATCATGTGTGCATAATTTATGTGTTCTCTGACGGTACTTCTGTGTTTTGTGAAACAGACGGTAGGGCTATGCGATGAAATAGTACTCAGAAACTCAGATTCGCAGGGCTTGTTTGACTCGCACGGGGTTCCTGGACATTCTTTAGTTGCTCCCGTTATCGAAACGCGACCCCAGAAGATTCAAACCCTAGACGGGAATCACTGGAAAAGCTGACTGTGCCGTCTTTGTCGGAGGTTGTAACTTGCAACAGCAGGCCTAGCTCACACCACATGGCTCAAGCAACACCTAACAAACTAAAACGAAGACACACCATTCTGGTCGTACATTTAGTTTCCGATTCAATAACACTTTGCAAAGTTATCTTTGCATGAACGAAATATAGTGAAAGAATTATACAAAAGATATTCTCGCCCATTTTCCAGTGTAACCCGTTGTAAAGTGACAGGTCGGCAGTCGCAATATTAGGAAAATAAGCAAATGAAGTAAAGTATCCATGTGAGCTTTCCAAAGAAAGAGCAATTCAAATCATTTTTCAGCACCTCAGAATATGAAAAGTCAATCAAGGAGCGTCATTGCCTCAAAACTGAGCTCGGCTCTTAGTGCAGAGTGCATTACAAGCATTGTGTAATAAGCGCAGAGTGGCCAGCATCTGACAATCCAAATGAAAAAAATAAAAGGGTAGGCGAATCTCACGACAAAAGTGTACTGCCATCTTACAGATCATACAGTTCATTTGAGTGTTGGGTATGAACATTAGCATTTGGATACCTAAACATAGTGAAGTGACAGATTTACATTCACTTGTGAGGCTTGATAAAAAAACAGGATTGCGGCTTCATTCAACGAACCAAAAACTATCACAATGATCACCTACGTAGATCACTAAGTTATGCACATGAATCAGGGCCTTGGTAGATCAGAAACAAATGCCTACCATGTTATATTAGTTGCTAAAATCGAGGCGGGCTGCGCAGATGTAAAATCAAGTCCATCACTTTGTGTAAGTCACCGATTGGTAATGGCTTATGCCACTAGCAATGAGTTACGGATACACAAGCGTAATCAGTTGAAAAATCACACACGCAAAGGTACTTGAATTTGGATTATTGTAAAAAGCCATAAAAACTCGTAATCAGTGGTTGCCTTCATTTAGTATCTGCGCAACCCGCATTGGGATTGGAAGTTCAACAGTTTATCATTGCCTTGTGACATAATACGGAAGCGTTCCACAAAATTTTACAAATGCGCACACTTTTGATAAATATCAGGATGTCTTCGTTTAACTACAATAAAGAATACACATTACATACATCTTTGAGGCTTTCAAGTGTAGGTGAGATTTCACGATCTCTTGTTGTTGGTTTATTCGATTCTCGACTTAGGATCGATTTGTGATCGCTTCTGAACTTTTTGGCACCGACTGTGAAGGATCTATCACCACTTGCTGAAACATTGAATTTCCACCACGATTGTAAAAGCCTTGTCCACCAAGCACTGTTGATCCATCACTCCCGATGTACAACCTGAGGCCACCATCCTCTGAAATGAATGTTCCAGTTTGAATATTAGACATACCAACTCAAAACAGATCTGGAGAAGCGTTAACTAAAGAATCCACAGTAATTTAGTTGGTTGAAAGTACATAAGTAAATCGTTCCAGTAGTAAAAGTGTTTTAGGTGGAATAGCTGTTGCGATAACACTTTGCATTGCTCATAAAAATAATCTCCATACCGGTACAAAACGAAGTTCACATATTAACAGACAATATTACAGGAGAAGTGAATGAAGGCTTTGTGGCATTTGTAATGCAATGCCTGGCCAGTTTCTAGACCAATTTGAACACATATCGCCTAGCCTCTTTTCAAACATTAATCTTATATTTACATCAACTTACTGACTTGTCCCAACTGCTCGGGTGAAATTAGGTGGTATTACAGCCAAACCAGATAAAAGTGAATGCTTAATTTCATGAGATATATATACCGGTACATAAATATAATAAATATTTACCTTCAGTTGTAGTACTATCTGTGAAATCTTGATCCGCCATGAGATTGTTTACAATATCATTAGCGCTTACACGTGTGTCACATATTCTCTTGTCAGGTACAAAATCAAGAGGTTGTCGCATTCTATCTCTGTAAAAATGATAATGATATTTTTCATGGTGCAATGGTGTGTGAGCACTGGTCATTACATTAGGAGGTCACAGGATCGAATCCCAGTCACTTTACACCAAAGACATTAAAAATGAAACCGGCAGCTTCACCAGCTCGTCGGTCAACAAAATGGAGATAGTGTCGTGCCTATCCAATCGGAAATCTAACACCTCATGCAGGCACATGTCAAGTCACACGCAAAGATGCTCAGCTATGCCTGCTCTCAACCCAGTGCAATGGCATGAGGACCCACATGAAACTGCTTGGGGAGAAAGAAGTTATCATAAGGATTCCAAAAAATATTAAGCAGCCAATTTTACCAGGGTGTAAAAGCAAAGTTGTGACTAGCAACTAGCATTGATATAGCATCGATGATCTACAACTCAAATCTGCGTCTTTGATATCAAACCAACCTGGGAGGTGGAGGTCTTGGTGGTGCGTTTTTCTGATTTTGATGAGATGATGCCACACCATCAATGCGAACGATATTATAGTCTGCTTCTTTTTCTCCCGGTGAACTTGTTATTGTTACACTTGTACTATTAGGGGTGGATGAATTTTTTAAATCAGAATCTGAAAAGTATGGCAGTCATTTAAACAAATTACATTACTCGGGCAGACAGGCAGAGACAGGTTGCACAATCAGTACCTAGTAGGGGGTTGTCGCTCATCAAAACCAAACATGACTTAGTAGTACCTGACAAGCATAATCTATGATACTGTTGATTTAGGGAGAGCTAAACATTGCTATGAAATATGACATCATTACATTACACCTTAGGTGAATGTACTATAGCTCGCTCTTTGCACTGTGCAGTACACATTGTAGCATGGTGCAGCGGTGCTGTGACATGCAGGCATTTCCTACAACCAGCAGCTAGTTAATAGGGAACGATCCTATCGATATGCAATATATAAATATACATTCTACTGTTGTTCATTGTTAGGAACACTTTCATGTCAAATGGCCTGTTGTGGCAAAGCCTCGTCGTTACGTCTCACGGCTCTATTACTTACTATGTTACTAATCTAATCACCTGATAATTTAGAATGTTGGCTTGCAGAGCTTGTATTTCGTGAATGTCCTGATTCATTTGAATCTATAAGAAAGAGAGAGAACAGAGAATGATTTATTTGTCAACAGAGGCATAAATATAAGAAGGAAAAATGATGAACATAAATAATAGTGAATGAAAGTTACTAAGCTTGTAACCTTGCCTTTTTAGCAACACCTCCTCTCAAAGCCCGTTTTCAATTGTCACCTAATTTCGCATAAGTTATTCAGATTATAATAAAGTCCTAGTCAGATATGATTAGTGGAGAGGAGTGCATAATGTCCCAGTTGTTTTGAAAGACTTTCTCAGAACTGACATTAGAATTTACCATAAATATTTTGAACTTATAAAAAACAGAATGAACAGAATGAAAGGCAACCAAGTGACTGAAAGTCAAAACTCAATTGTGAAATTACTAGTTTGTTATTTTGGGGATTTACGGTGATTTCCAACTACCAGTACTCAGGTCATTTATACACTCTGGAGGTCATCGATTTTCTGGTTTATAGCCCGGATCCCTATCACAACCACAACCCTGCGCAATCTCCGATGCTCACTACCAGAGAGTAGGAACGGATACCAATTTTAAAGTCTTTGGTTTGAATAGGTCGGGAATTCGACATATTGCAGAAACTTACTCGTCTGCGAAGTCGAAGGCTTTTGTGATTTTCTTGACAAACTGCCAAAGCCGCTACTTTCACTTCCTTCTAGTCTGTCACCACTCCTCCCATCCTCAGGAAGCGGCAACGTAACATCTCGCATTCTGGGACTGAAAATGACAGTCATATATTCATAAAACACCATTCTCTCACAATAACAAACAATAACAACTCACATTTTAAAGCAGGGATCGCCAGACAATAAATGCAGATTGATGATGACCTGAAAAGTAACATTGGTATTGGTTGAATGCACATTTCGGCTACCAAAGGAATAGAACAAAAAAACATTACCCCCCCCCTCCCATGAACTGAACAATCGACTAGGCTTATTGCATTCTTTTGCCACCTAATGACCCAATCACTTTCTCATAGCAGACAGATTAGGCAGGCATTTGGAAGTGTTGGATTAAATGGTTATGAATTTTACTCAATAGAGTAAATGGTGATTTTCCAGGCAAAATCTTGTAATCTAGGTTTCCAATACATTTGACAAGACATAAAAGCTGATATGACATTATATATCCAGTGTAATATGTCACAACACAATGTACAAAACTATGCCTAGTGCTGCGAGTTTTTCCAACAGGACAAAATTCATTTAATGCATATTTGCCATGACAAAGTCACATAGAATCATAAACAAAGTCCAGCCATCGCCATTTATTTACAGAGGAATTTGTAAAACATTTTACAGCTGTTACAAGAGATAAGGAAATGTTTCATCTACCGACCAGTCAAAACAGGATATAGCCTACTGATATTTAATACTGGCAATAGTTATATATTAAGGATAAGATAGTTGAATTTTCGTTATGCACAAAGTCAAGACACAGGAGAGGCATGCCCAGCAGCAAAGTAGACTGTCTACTACAGCCTCCAGGTTGATAGGAACCATAGATCTACTATAAAAGCAGCGGCATTTGTATTTCATGTTAAGTTAATAGGAAATATAACTTACTCCGGGTAAGCTTACCTTTAGAAGGGAATTGTCGAGTCTATTCTTTTCTTGATACGGGTCAAGCAGACAGTGCCTCGTCGTATGGTTTGACCCAGCAAACTCGGCGAGATTCAAATCCACAAGACCAACCTGAGAAATACCGCAACTTGTGAGCATACTATGAGCATACAGTAGGCCTACAATAAAACAGGTTACCGGTACCAACTGAACGCTGCAGTGCAATAAGGATTAAGACAATACCAACCACAGCACAAGAAAACTGCATGGTGATTTTTATAACAGGTCACAGGACTTCAACACCAAGTACACACAATCGTTTCAACTACTTCCATCTCGACGTTGGGATTGAATGAAACACACAAGGGAGCAAATGACTGATAGCCCAATTAATGCTACGACTGAATGGTGCTTTCTGTTATAGGGGGTCTCATCCATCATAATCTGATCAAAACTGCATTGCCTTTTGTTACTGGTACTTACTTTTACCACGCCTTTCCCTCCTTTAGACTCCTGGAAAAAAAACAGATTTTGTTTTCATAACAGGTGCATAGCAACTTTCAACTTAGATAACTCAGAAAGTAATTCTAAACATTGATGCCTGGTAAAACATTAACTGTTGTTGTGGTGCAATGATTAGCACGGTTGACCATGAAGCTAGTAGGCCTACCTGTCACAGGTCGTGTTCACCACTGTATCATTTAATATAGTCTGGCCTATCAGATTGCCCGCTAAGCGGTTATTGCCATCGTAGTTGTGTGAAGCTTGTTTAGTCACCTATATTCTCACTAAAAATGCACAGATAAAATTAATTGATTGGCATCTAGCATTAGTATGATAGAGGGTGAATATCCGCAAAACCTGCCAGTCTGAAATGTCAAGCCTAGGCAAATGCAAGGTTGCCACAGGAAGGCATCCAGTGTGAAAATTAACTTGGTCAGACATACTCAACAAAAATATGAAATGGCCAAGGGAAAGGGATGCCTGTCACTCAGTGTGTACTGTGAAAATATAATTTGTGCCAAGCCAATGGTCTTTAATAACACCTCTGAAAGTGTCCCTTTTACAAATACCCTTCTACGAAGTACCAGTACCTGTACTTAGATCTACAAGTAACAACACACACAAAACTCATACGACAATATTTACATGGTCACAGGCAAATTTCATCAACCTTTTCAGATCAGCCTATCAATGCCATTGCCTTGAAAATTTATCATCAGGAATTTAACGTGGGTGTACCGGTATATACCTGTACGTGATAACCTACTTAGGCTTATAATGGGGTCACGAATCTTTGTAGTGGAAAGAAGCCATTGTGTCGAATGTTACGTGACACCAGCATAATGGAAAATTCTATAAAGGACACACCGACAATGCTACAGAATGAAGAGGAGAAACAGTCATCGATTGGACAGTCATTGTTTGGGTAGAGAATCAAACTTCTCACCTTCCGGATTGATATTCTGAGGACACATGTTTCCAGGATACCTGTGGTGGGGTTAGCTGACATTTTACATTGAAAAACAAACTTCTTTTTCCAAACAACAGTATGATTCTGAACATCAGACCTGCAAAAACCAAACAAGCAATGTCACAGTGTCACAAAGCGCAATCAATCGCAGGATATAATGAGTCAACACAGAACAGTATGCATTGAGCAACATAACGTTGATAAAAACATTGATGAATTGAGCTATCTTCAAAAAAACTGAAGTAGGTACTCACTCATACATCAAAACAAAATCAAGCCCAATGTTTAGGCCTACTGGTATATATATAAATAATTCAAACTTAACCGTTCTAGCGAATTCCAACCAGGAAAGCTGATACCGGTAAGGTAATACAAGTGATATCAAGGATAATAATGCTTTTCAAATCAAAAAGTCAGAATCAATTCGAATCACTAAACGTTGGTATGGGATCCATGGTACCACTTAATGTTTGACATTTTTCCACGTATAAGCACATTTTTAGGCTCCATCCATCCTGCTACACACTAGGCCTGCCATGGCCTACTTTACCTAGAGTAGGCCATGGGCCCCCGCCATCAAGAAGACAACAAGAGGTAAAATTATACACCTCAGTGGCTGGAATTTCATCTTTGTAGCAATGTGATAAGGTCCGATTATGCCTGACCTTTAATATTATATATATAGGCCTAGGGTAAATCAAACGGATACGGTGATCTGATTCAATTCGAAAAAATTATTCGATTCATATTCAGAATCACAAATGATTCGATTTGCCCATCCATAAACAATACTGTGACCGTGACCATAATGCAGCACAATGGCTCATGACTTGCTTCACTCATTTGAATACCAGTAGAAATTTATGAATTAAAGGCTACAAGGCTACCTACAAGGCTACTGGCTGCAGACGGTTATTAAGTTAGTGTCAGCATGTCAGCAATTTTTATCAAAGCACCCAATGTCACCACGTCATGAGCTAATGATGAAAGTCAGAAATCGTGGCGGTAATAACTTGTTAAAAGCTGCCTACGCATGAGCCTCTTTGGCAAACAATGGATCAAGCTTCGGTCGCTTCAATCACTTAAATACCTGTGCAAAAGTCCATGACTCAAATCACACCTACGACAGTTAGGTTAGTGTTGGCAGCAACTTTCTTGAAAGCACGCAAATTCAGAAAATGTGACAATGAGCTTCCTATGCGTGAGCCTTTTGGCGACGTGCATTGGCCTACAGATTAAATGAGATCTGTCCCACATGCATTCAGATCATTTCAATTTCACTACAATAAGACATCTAGACTACTAGTAAAATTGATAATGCCAGGTAATACCGAAGTTTTAATAAAGGCCAGCCATCCTGTTTATCAATAGTTAGATGCCGCATACATATTTATGGGGGGAAATTGGCAATTATTTCAAGCCTCCTTAGCAGCAGCTCATCATACTTTCAGAGAGTAGTTGGAAAGTTCGAAGCATTTCAAGCGGCTTTGTATGAACTGTACTGTCTAGCTAATCACTGCCAATACGCCTATGAATAAAGATTGAATAGGTTATTAAAGGCTTGATTTATGGATTCAGCATTGCGCTTGACTAAACCACAATCATAAGTAACATACCAACTACCAAGAAATATCACGTATATTTACATGATACATTACCATTGGAATGTTACTGGCAGGGATAATTATGTTTCCATCGCATGTCTAAAATATAGTATGCGTATGACTAATGGCTGGGATTACGTGGCATAGTTTTCATGCATCACTGTTGCCTGCACTACCGAGACTATTTTCTCAGTTTTCAGGTTCTCACAACACAATATTGAAATTGAGCAGGAAATTTATAGATCCGAGTGACATAAAATGCCTGCGAAATATGGTTTTTCTAAATTCCTTAAATTCAATGAGATACCATCACACTCGACACCTGCGGCATGCTAGTTTTGTAAGCCCACATATTCCAATTCCAGTTTCAGCTCACTCACTGAACCATGTTGCAACACAGCAACTAAACAATAGGCCTAAAACAAACAAAGAACAATAATCTTTAAATAACAATTAAATTTGGCGTTATGACTTCCACACTTACAAAAATAGACCTGTATGCCCGTACCTAGCACATATGTAATTATGATGTTGTTGGCATATACAGATAACCGGTTCAGCAAAGAAAACTAGAATTAGGTGCTGTACGATACTATAAAAGTGTAATCTCAAATCTGACCAAAACCATGGTGGCTTTTGCTAACCTCATAGCTGACGCAAACCCAAACAATTTTGAATCATTATTGCACCACTTGCCGATTACAACGAGTCCGAGAGCTAACAAAGCTAATAATATTATATAAACATGCCGGTATTCAATCACAACAGCATAGCATAGGACTCGTAGAAACCGATGACAAATATCAAAATGTATGGGCTTATATTGATCATTGTAACATCACTATCAGAGATATATTAGTGCCCTATGGCTGATTTCCAACACATCTTGAATTCTTGATTAGGTAGCCTACCAACACTAGAGTGACAAGTATCTTTTTCAAGACGCTGTTAAATATTTTGACCTCTTGATACCGTACTGTATATACCGTACGGTATGGGGAAACGCTACAATAACATTATATGACATTCACAGCGATGATATCAAAGTACACCCGTCCACAACTTCGTTTTCAATCACAAAGTAAACAAGAAGCTTGACAGAATGACAGGTATATATACGATTTCGAGAAGCATAGAGCACACATCAGAGATGTGCGGTACAACGTGAACATTTGAACATTTCATGCAACTGGAGAACCTTCACAGCCCAACTCAGGATTTGATTTTCTACACATACTGGAAAGTTTAGTATGACTCATGAAAAATTTCTATCACCAATATTAAGAACTTTCGCCCGATTTTTAAGAGATCATTAGTTGACGCATTGAAACAAGGCACGAAATGCCCAACCCTTTTAATTTAATTGGATCACAGATTTGATGAACCATCATGCTTGTGCAGTCGGGATTTTTCGTTCGAGTACGACCATGTTTATAGCGTCCATAAGAACCATGCTTAACGAAAGGTGTTATTGTGAAACAATGACAGATTCTAACCTATCATTAAATGTCAGCCTCGGGCTAAGGCTATCAAGTTTCAATGCCATCAATTAGACAATATTACACTGACTAGAACATAAAACCATTAGTCATTATAAGTTACAAGAATTTATGCCAGAAACCTGACACCTATAACAAATAGGTCAAAGCGAACAAGCTACAGAGAGAAATGTCAAATAAAGTGTTACCATACCAGTTTGTAGTCTCCGTGAAGTTACCACCATCACGCAGTCGCACTTTACAGTGCAAAGACCCAGTCACAAATGGTACTGAACAAAGTTCTTCCAGAAATAATGTAACCTAAATATAAAAGTGATTGCATTATTGCATCGACAAAAATCTCACTTGCAGGTAAAAATTTACACTAAGAAGCCTGCAAAGATAGACGAGGGCAAATTCTTTGCCAGTAGATATATGCAATGCAATCATGATTAAGCAATGTATTATGAGCTTATGACGATGGATGTGATCTCAACAACCTGCAATTTACAAAGTAGGTCTATTTAGACGTTCTGGGCGAAACAATGCAGCAACATTTCAAAATTCAGGGGCAAAGAATTCCCATTGGTTTGGTAACTCAAAACTGAAAATGAGTAGGCTGGTTTCTGTTGCTTTCATTAGAGCTGATACCATTTTTGATGCCAGTACTGAAGATACATTAGATAGGCTAATTGTATTAGTGTTAAACAGTGAATGGAGGCAATAACACACACACATACACAATGAAATTGGCTTCAGTATTACTAGCCGAACATTCTCAAAACGGCACTGTTGCCTTATCGAGGCCACAAATGTGGTAGCATTTTCGATAAATCTTTGAATGGGCTAGTTTGGACATTGCGGTAAGTTAGGGCAGATTTGTAATCATAACTTCAGCGAGAAAGTCTCGCTAATTCACGTAGTATAAAAAATGCCAAATACCATAAAGAACTGAAATAAATTGCTAAAGATAGAAAAGTGGTTGGCTAACCGATAACTAAACACACTGTTACGTCTACCTCACTACCTGCAAGTTTAACATACAAAATGTGAAATTCTTTTTGGAGGACCACTTGGCGATATAGGCCTGCTGGTTAGCAAATAACCATAATTATCATGTGAAGAAAATTCGCAACTAAATGCATCTTGGTATTCATAATACCGTACCTCAAATTTGAAACGCTTCTTCATCATTTTTGCAGGTTTGAAAAAACTCATGTTCTTAACAACTTCTGCTCCAATAGGCAGTTAGATGGGAACCATAACTTTGCCTTGATTACATTTACACATCATCAACCACAAACTCATGCATGGAAACTTCCAGCCTATTATACCATTAACTGTCATCAAAAAAGAATAAAGAATAGTCAATTATCCTTCCACGGTCTAATCAATTCGCTAATTCAAATAAAAGGATGTATAATACAGTTCTCTGTTTTCATATTATATATAATTATATATATACATATCCTTGTTTACAGTCATATATTCATAGGACAGCATTACACAATATGGACCGTGACATACCTAGAGGTGGCAAAGACAGTCAATGTTTCACAACGGTTACTTATCTAAGCGGCAGTATGGTATCTCCCTCACTACTACTTTCAGATTGAGGGAAGTAGAACAAACAAAACAACACAAGTATAATTCAAGTACGTCTATAAAATATTCAATACAACAATATCCCATCTTCACCTCATGAAGGAGGGAAACTCTTGAAAGATTGCAAATAATGTTCTATTAAACTGGACCAGACACTAAATCTGCGATGAGATAACGTATTCTATTTATAACAATATCATAGGCTAGTGACATATTTTAGTTCATATTATATACTTTCTATGCATTTCCAGTTAATTTACATGCCGTAAGGAAAGCAATCAGTTTAAGAAAGTATATGCCATATGTAGCTGGTCTGGTCATACAGTGTACCTCCGGCTCTGTTGCTATCATGCTAACCTATTCAGTAACAAGCCGTGACTTGAAACCTTTTGTATTGTAAATTGAAAGCAAATCCTTTTGTATTGTAAATTGAAAGCAAATCCTAAGCCTATGAATTTTTGATCAATGTCTAAATATTGCAGTAAGATTCAACAAGGATACCAAATGCGATTCAAAGTGAATGAACGACGACGGTTACTAACAATTTTCCTATACCTAGTCCTGATGCAATATCGAATTCCATTTGCCAAGAGCAAGAGAGAAAACGTGGATATAAACGAATTCGGCAATTACGACAAAATAATCATTACTCGAAATGCTGATTACAGCAGTACGTGCACAATACACGTAAATGCTTGATTACAACACCACACGATACGCAAATGCAACCGTTTGAATGAAGCACCATACAATACTTAAACTTGGAAAACTAATTGGGAAGTGACATACCGGTACTGACATGTTTGAATGACCGATAAGGTAGGCAGCGTAATCATCACATTAGTGGCTTAAGGTAATTGGCGGGGTGTTTATAGCCCGTTCTCATGACACCATTCCGTATAGTTTCCGCTTTACCGTTCTTCTTATGGATTCCCTGATTACCGTATAAGATATAACGTCTGCTTTGAAGTCTGAATCTAAACTACAACTGCAAGGTACGGTAGCCAGGCGGGTAGCGAAGCTGGAACCTACTGGAAGAATATATATTCTAATAGAATTTTCACCATGGCCTAAATTAGGCCATGCTTTTCACTGCATTAGCATTCCTGGGTTTTGCGGCTGTGTCCGTCCCCATCCCTCCCTACAGGCTGTCTAGCGTCTCCTCCTCGGACACTCAAGTGACACGACTTACCCCCAGACCCGCGAATCCGAGATAATATACTGTATATCAATAGATAACTACCCTACGGATGTCCACAACACAAGAAATTCGAAAAATCACTGAAGCGTTAAAAACGTCGCAGCAGTCATCTCGAAGGATATAGCCCAGCCGAAGCAAATGCTGTCCTGTCGATCGCACTACTATCGCTTTTCTGGTCGCTTTCATCCTGACCAAGCGGATCAGTAAAATTGCCTTTCAGTTCTTATTGAAACCACCCCTTTTCTAACCGTAATAACTTCAGCCAAATAATGTCGTACAATTCTATCCGCTAGATGACGCAACGCAATAATTTGTTGGGTTTCCGACTCCCCCCTTCCCAGGCTCCCAGCAGTGCTGATTTTCTATATTGCGCGTGAATCAAGGTAGCCTAATAGTCTGGAGTATGGTTAGAGGACGAACTTTGCGTCGTGAGGCTAATGCCAGTTACGCGAATCCACCCCAGGCCAAGCTTTATGAAAAGGTATGCGCGCTTGTGTGTGTTCACCGTGCTGTGTGTTCCGATGTGATGTCAACCACCGACGTTTGCGCTATCGGAGAAATCCACCCATATAACCTGCCACCAAGACCAGGAGTTATTCCGAGCTTACATGCAAATCCATAGGATCCTGCTTACCCAAAGTTATATTTCGGTGCTTAATGCGATAGTTATTCTATAATTCCAATGTCTCTACCTGACTTTCCCGGTTTATGCATTCTTGCCAGTCATTTATTCCTTTTCGTCTAAATTTTATGGCAAGTCATGTGACATATATCGTTTATATATAAAAACCACCAATATATGTACTGTGGTAGCCTATAGGCCTACTATGGTAGCTATAGGCTACTACTACCAATCGGCTGTAGGGGCGTAGGCTACTTCAACAATTTGATTGTCTCTGATTAGTAGGCCTACGAGTGTCATGCTAAAATGAGGAAAGGGGGCAAGACTGGGGCTCCTTCTTTGACCAAAATTGTTGGGACACCCTCCCCCCAACGAGCACCAAACGGCACACCGCCACCATTTCTCTAAAAGTCGTCAACGTAATTGTGTTGCATAGCCTATATAAAACGGAGATATCTTGAGTAATAGGATTTCCTAGTCGACTTAATGCATATCATAATTTTCGACGAGGATAATAATTGTGTATCTTTATAAATCGTTGCAACGAGGAGAAAGTTGCAGGTCGGTGCAATATATTGCTGTTGTTCCTTTGTTTTCAAGCTGGGATTTGAGCGTTTATTCGAAAGTTAGCTATTGCGCAGTGACAACCAATTCCGATGCTTTGAATTTCCTCACTGCATATTCTCGTGTTGCATTCGCTAAACTTTCTCCCGATAGCACTCTTTCTTATGACTGTTACGTCCACCGTCAATGGTTGAGAAACCACCGATCCGCCGTTCTCACGCCCCGTCCTTAGGTCAATACATCCATCGCAAAGACACTGCGCCGTGTTGAGCCATTGCGGAAACCTGAAAAATGATGGTGTAATTGTTTAGACGACGGTTTTTCAGTAGGACGTGCTTGGTTTCATGGCTTCATGCTTAGTTTGATATTATTTTGTCTGAACCAAACTCAGGCTCTTTCCCCTAAAATTTTAAAAGCCGAGTAGGCAAACTGAAACACTGCTGACACAGATGTTGGTTCGGGTTAAGTTCGGATTCGATGTAGCCTACCGTGTTGCCTATCTACAAAGCTGTCGATTAGATTTCAGTCGAAACTTTCAATTCAAACGATCGGCGCCAGTTGGTCCAACCGCACCCTTTCCGAGGCGGAACGCCCGTTGTTTATATAACCTAGGAAAATGCCGCAACTCTGACATCGCATTGATAACCGTTAGATGACGCAGTAGAGTATTTTGACGAAAACTCGTTAATTGATAGGATTTTCGCTCAGCATTCAGCATTCGCTCGCACCCCTAATCAAGGGATCAAAGTAATAGAATTCGTTGCATCACCGAATATTTTGCCTATCCCGTGTGGCATTTTCTGAAGTGAATGAACTCCGAAGTCTATAAATACTCCTATGCATGATATAGCCTACAGTAACCAATCTGTGTAGGCATAGTACCCTACACCCATAGATCTTGTGCACTGTAGTTATAGGCTACTGACCTGTTTGGATCATACTCTTGACAAATTACCCACGGAGAAGTAGTTCGAAGGTTACGCAGCGACGGAAGGTTATTTATATCCAGATTAGGACACGTATCTGGGCCTTCACAGAATAATTGTCTCCCCAGAGGCTGACGTACAACTAACCCTCTTGCGGTAATGAATGATCCCACATTTAGTTCTTCGTCTCCGACATATCCCCGCACTCCCTCTTGTCCATCTAGAATAGGGTTCTTTGCGACACGTGCGCAGGCCTCGCGAAGAGCTCTAGGTCGCAACTTTTCGCATTTTAACAAAATATCTGTTTGGTTAGTGAAGCTTCCAGTAAAATTTTGTTGATTATTATTGAATGACGTTGTCGCAGTTTCGACAGTCCCATTTACTGTATCGTCTGTCGCTGTCACTGGGGTACCAGATATGGTTCCTGCTAGATCGGTAGTAGACGGTGTGGCCGTTGCGTTTGTAACCAAAATAGGCTCCGCTGAGGTACTTCTTTGGGACATATTTTTGTCGCTTGGTCGTTCTGTCGTTGAAGTAGGTAAGGCTTGCTGTTTTGTCACTGTGATCACGTATGGCGCGACGACCATCGGAGCCTGAACGGGGTGATGGGCTGGTTGGTATGTTCTTCTCCACCAATACGGCGGCTTCCACATCCCAATTCGATAAGTATTTGGCTGATGATAACCATTAATCGCATGCAATTTCACCTTCGTCACGTGCAACAGGAGTACGATGGATAACAGCTTCATGATTGTCTGCACCTTATCTATTCCTTGATCCTATCGAATTACAACTGTCTTTCAATCACCTCACTGGCAAGATATATGGAAAATTTTGAGGTATATTATCATATATTATGAGACTGTCGATTTGAAGTTATTCTATCTATGCGTCAAACATCATCCATATCGCCAAGCGTGGCGTCATTGCTCAATTACAAGGGAACGCCATGATATAGCAACGGGCGCATTTCCGTCACGACGAGCCGATGTACTATTACGAAATTCCGAAATTCTATGTCGCCTGCTAACACTTTACGGATAATAATTGGCTATCACGTGTCGCTAATTATCTTACCTTGAGACTAATGACGATGAATACATCGTAGGAAGCGTAAAGCACGTACGGCATTCATCAGCGGCGCGAGTAACGTTATGTTTTTGAACGATGGATCTCCTCGATTCCTGGTACGTAGAATATTTCGAAAGTCGAAACTTCAGTAATTCCTCAATCACGACTTAAACTTCTACGAAATATTTTAGTAAAAGTATGAAACTCTTATGTAATTCCCTGACATTCGAAACAGGAAACTCGTTCACATATGCAAGCCTAACTCTTTCGTGGAATTTCAAAGACTTTGATTGTCCAGCCTACGGATAAAGACCGATGTGCTCTAAGGCTTACCCACCATACCATTCCCTATCCTAGGCTTGTGAGATCCTAACGCTGACAGAGCCTATAGCCTACTGTATTCAACCACGTATTGGAATGTGTGAGATTGAGTTGTATCCAAAGTAAAACCACAGATCGTTCATCTTAATGCTTTTGCGATTGATATGCGTTGAGGAGGTGACGACAATAAAATATGAGCAGTTGTGCCAAAAAATATGACATCATAAGTAAGTAGGAACAAGCAGAGTAACAACAGGTGGAAGTATTCCATTCCACAATTTGCGATCGCGCTGCGCCATGGTTTATGACTTCCGGGCACTAGTACGCCATCGGTAACCTACACAAAACTATTTGTAGCTATAGGCTTATCCGGACGTGCATCGTCTAAGCACGAAACTTAGCCTAACGCGAAAAATGCGGAATTGAGAATGGGTCTTGGACCTGATCCAATTGCCATGTTTAATTAATCGAATGATTAGGGACTATGCATACAGAGGGAAGTGAAACCGTGGTCTCATTACATTTTCCCACATAGTATAGGCTATTAATTCATTTTTGTCACGAAATACTTGACTACGAGGATGGCAATCACTATGCATTTGGCATACTACTGCCTACTATTTACAGAGCTGAGCAGAGATGGAATTCTTAGGATGAAAGTTGGTGCGGTCTCGCCATCGAGGCGACCCACCCACTATGAGTGGCGGACCCCATACGACCAAAGTTGCACTCTACCAGCGTAAATTAGTGTTTTCTTTGATCGTGGAGTGGGGAGATTTCCAGCCATACTTCATAAAATGGTTTATTAGCTATTCATCAGCGCCGAAAACAGAGGAATCACTCTTGTAGTGCAATTGGGTCTTACTCATGTAATTAAACAATCTTTGAAGCATAATTTTCGCCTTATGCCATATCGTACTCATGCACTCTATTAGAATCTCAGAAAAGTAGGCCTAAGTAACCTGTAACCTATTGTTTATAGTCCTGGCCGTGTAGATTTAGGGGTTTCTATTAGTTAGACGGGATGCGTTAGCCTATGGGCGTATACAGTATACACTACTACGCTTAGAACATCTGACTTAGAGACCAATAGCGTTCTGGGCATGAAGGTTACGCAATTCACATCGAGGAAACCGTTCTGAATGAAGTATGGAACTGTCCCAGAATAATTAATGGAATGACGCATTACATAGTATTACGTAGTTTTAATTTCATGAATATAATTACACATATATAATAGTGAAAAACACGACACTTATAATTGATATGGTAATCACTCTCGCCGATAATTTTCGTAACGTGCCTTTTGAGGGTTTTTGTGTTTGCACTTCAATGGGATTGACGATAACAAAATGTCATGGATAAATAAATGACTTTTAGGAAGTACGAAATTACGCTGGGATTATCCGTGATTTTCACGGAAGCTAAGAGTATATGACAAGGGATAAGCTCCTGATATGCCGCAAGCAAAAGAGAGCTACCAGTCAAAACTTGCATTTGAAAGTTATGAGAAATTAGCTGTGGTCGACGATTTCGAGGCAAGTTAAATTTAACGAGGCGATGAGTGTAGACATTGAGGGTTTCGTTTGCGTATCCATGGCCTACTTAGTACCTAGAGTAGGCCATGGTGTAACGTAGCCTATATACATAAAGTCAGGAAGTCTACATTTTAGCCTGATTTGACAGGTAATGCACAATCGGTTACGTACCGTGCATAACTTGCGCAAGGCGTTTTAGTCGATTCTTCAACCGCGCACCGCTCGGGATTGGGAAGTGAGTAGCCTACAGCCGCATTTTGAACTCTTGCATAACAAAGTAGATATAGAATACGCATATACACGCAAAAAATTCGTTCATCTAGAAGGTTTCGTAAGTATTTACCCCTGGCGGAATCCCCTTTTCCCAATTAGGTGATTGATTATTATTATTAGTTGTCTTGCGGTCATCGACGCGGAGTGCCTCGCTACTGCAACACAGCACAGGCATTTTCTTATTCAGGGCCTCCTTGCCACACGACATGCTGGATTTTACTCATCACGTCTGCTCAGCGAATAATAGCATTATAATATTAGAATATTGTTTACCGGTTGTGTAAATATCAGCAAGTGGTCCGTTTAGGAACCGAACCGGACACGATCTGGAGAAAACACGCTGCAGCAACGCGAGCTTAACACTCTCAACTTCATAGGTGGTATGGCTAATTGCCATAAAGCTTGTATGAGAAGAGAACACAAGTATAAAGCATCTGGTATAAGCCAAGTGACATACGACACAGGTGTATATACTGTATATAGGTGGTTAACAAGTAGCGAGGACTCAAGAATGCTGTTTAGCCAACCTGATTTGTGGTAAGTGGAACAAGCGTAGTCTACGTTACAGATTGGATGACTATGGGTGGTACTGGTGGAGCGCTAATTCGCATATATGAGATATGACGACGGTGTTTTGTGAGTTTAATTTCAGAAGCTCGTGTACTCGATCCGACAGTTACGAGTCAGATCCTGTACGACATGACAACGAGCTTTCGTAATACCATTCTCTAGTATATTTTGCATCTGATAATCCGAGCGTTTAGTGTTGGGTGAAAGAGATTATCCGTGAATAGTTTGGAAGTAAGGTGGTTGTCAGATCAATCTTATCATATATTGTACAAAAACCAAAACCACTACTTATCCCAAATATAAACATGAAACCGCCTATACTGTGAACTTTCGACTCAGCCTAACTCAGTGATGTCCCTCGCGAAACAGATTATGATGTCGGAAACGAAACCGCCTAACTGCCATCGCTAAGTTAGCAGGTACAGCAAAGTTCAAAAGACACTCAATATACGCTGGGGGCCTCTATTAGATCTATATATATATATGCATACATCGTCGCTGTACTAAGCTTCCCTATCATATTCCGGCGGTATGGGTGGAAGCAGGAAGACTCAGGATAGCCAACATGTATTGACTTACAGGGCTACAGCATATAGATTATTGTGGAGGTCACTTTATATTTGAAGACGATGCAGTGTAGCACATCAATGCAGCAACAGCCGATGTCAGTGCAGGCCAAGTCCTATTGAGCATCGGCCGGATATTGCTCCTATAACTTGCCAGCGATAAAAAGTACTAAATTATTATCATTATTGCACTAAACCACGCAACAAGTCCTGTGTGCGATGCGCCTGCTTTGTTAAATCATCTAAATAAAACGTGATAGCGGCCGGTCGCGGATGGCAGGCCAGATAATTTATGTATAGGCCTATATTATTTTCGTTGCCATTTACGGTAGCTGTGATATGCTATTTATCGAAAGTCAATCCCCGACATTCTACTATGGATCTATTTTTCCTTTATGGATATTATGATGCATTTGTAAACGACATTCAAACACGAGAGTTTTGGCACTGCATGCAAGTGGGCTGCAGACCAATGGTTCTTGTTAACGGACAATAGCCCTGGGCCATCAGAATAGAAGCCTCTTGCCTATTGTTACTATAGTCTAGTGAGGTTAGAGACATCGCAAGCGAATGAAACGATAAGGTCAAACATGTGCCTCTGTTCTGTGGTTATCTTTTAATTACTTTCGCCCGATTTTCCCACAGGTTTTATTTCATGTCATTGAGAAAATCTCCTCTGAAATATTTATAAGGACGAACAAGAGAATCCAAAACTGATTACCAGAATTTTTGACTTTAGTTAATAATCGCGACAAATTTGTGCTGAGCGTATAAATCGCTAGTATCTTGACGAATTGTAAACAAACAAAGAGACAGAAATAGCGGATTAGAGGGAGGGAACTGGCTCCGTAATAGCCAACGGCGCGTCAAGGGACAGGAACGGAGATTGGATATGTCTAGTGATCACGATTTCCTGAAATTTAAGTTCGCATCTCTGTGTGCTGTGTGGTGAGCGCGCAAACTACGAGTATTACGACGATATCAGTGACTCATATATAGCCAACGATGGGGCGAGGCCAGCCGATATTCGTCACCTGCAAAATTTGCGAAATAATTTGCATATGACATATATGGCTATATTATATACCGTCGGAGAGGGTGGCTTTATTTTGACGGTTTCCTGCAGCGAAATTTTTGGTCACAGAAGTTTTCTTAGGATTCACCTTTACAATAACTCGTTTTTATCATCTTCATTCAATTACAAAAGCCAAAGTTAGAATCGAAACATCCACAGCGTGAAGACGTCACGTGACGTAACTTCTAAATTCTATTACCGCCGATGGATATGGATGGTTTCAAGCCAAGGTGATCTTAATCTTGTTTCAAGCCTTCATACGATAACATAGTTGTTCCCAAATTCACTTCGGGTATTTCCAACTTCCATGTTGTAAACCAGGGATAATCCGGTTCACGACCTTTACAACTATCATTGAAGTCAATTCGTGACTGATGGAGACAGTCAGTTTCAACTTGTCAAAAGGTGTGAGACGTTACGCTAATTTGCTAGATATGATGACAAGCAGAAATCAATCTGGGTGTGTGTAGATCTAAATGAATTTAGCAAGGATTTTCTGAAATTTCAGTTAGTGTAATTCGAGAAGGAAGTATAAAAGACATATATATGTATATCCGCTATGGGCAATCGCTTGAAAAGTTGGAACTTTTTCCAACATTCATATTTGTCCAAAAGGTTATATGTTGATCCCAATTCATGTATTGTTGGAGGATTTATATGATGTCATAAATCCAATACATTTGTCGCTGAATAGTGCAAAGGAAGTAAAGGAATGATCTAGACCGAAGCTTATCAACCATTTTATCGCGATGCGTAAAACGTCGAATATGCGGAGATGCAATATCCTATTGGTATCGGGATGCAAATCCGATGAGTGTAGCCAGAATACGATACTTTCAGTAGTGGGTTAGAGATGCGAAAGTATACGCTACGTTGTGGTTATTTGTCATAGTATGAGGACACCCCCGGCTTTGGCACTTGATTGCGGAAGGATTTCCAAAAAAATTGACTGGACGTTAAAGTTAAAACTGTAGTGGTGCCCTCTGAATTTATCGAAATATATCGGGCGAAGATAAAGTGTTTGATCAGTAGTGTAAAAACTTGAACCAGTTCTTGAGCGAACGACCTACAAATTCAGATTATGACAATATATATATTTAGATTACCGCATGATGTCATTTTGCAGTCACTTAGATTAGCAACGTCGCTATGGCGCCTTTATGAATCTAAAAGAAGATTCCGATGACCACAACACCTTTGTCATCCATTGGTAAAGCGAGATTCCTTGAAAATGGTTCACATAAGACTGTTCACAACTGTGATTTGCTTAATACGATTGATGACGTCTGAAGGAATCGGATTTACGCGGTTTAGCAACAAATCATTCGAACTTCGCAGAGCAATGTGGTCCCAATGTTACTTTTTTAAATCGAAAACATTGCAGGATGGTTGCTTCAGAATAACGAAGAATCCATCACCCATAGAAATACGCGGATTGGTGAGAGATAAAGGACTGCCAACCGAATCTCCGAAAATGGAAAAACCAGCGAATTCGCCAAGTCACATTATAAGGTTGCAAGATTGGCAAATAGGAGCCAATAGTTCGCTCGGCTGCAGATCCGATTTACTCTGCGGGGAGTACATACCTGAGTCCGTCACAGCTGAGCATTACAGAAGTACTTCACCTTGGGGTTTTTGCGAACATTACGATCCAAACAGGTATGCCTATATACGCGATATCAAGTAGGCCTATCACCAAATGTCCCATTGACGAACGATGGTGTATGGTATATATATATATGTATGGTACAGTGATGGGTATATGGTAGTCAGTTCTACTGTCAGGTCTCCTAATCTTTGTCTGCACTCATCCCTACTTGACCCCCGAATAAATAGGTCTATTTTGTGTGACATGACCTGAAGGAAGTCTTGACGTCCGGGTATATTTGAATTTATAAGGCTTCCACAACTAAGCATCCAATTAGCCTAGGCGATGAATGTGATATTGACAGTGTCGTTCAACACATTTCAGATTTCCACAATGGATAACAGAAGCCGTTTGCTTGTGCAAGTCTTGCATCGACCTTGACTCAGGACGGCCAACGTATAGCGGTTACTCGAAACCAATTCCGATATTTGTGCCCGTGATTTATAAAAATAAGCAAGTTAAATCGTTCGAAGACTGCACGACTTTGACGTGTTACAAGGCAAATTTGAGCGTAGATGTTGGTTGCCATTGCGTGAGAATCGCGCACAAAGAAAGAATATCAAGACATTGAAGCTTTCGATTATTGATACATATAATTATATAGTACAAACGCATATGTAGGCATATATTAATAAATTATTATGAAGATATATGGACTGCGATATATTGAAGGCTAGTTTTCGTTGAAATGCGACAAGCAGCAGTTTGTTATTGCTAAACTAAAATTTGGCTCACTTCGTTGTCAAAATTAGCGCACCATCAAAAGATCCGTAAGGATATCGTGACGCAACGCAATGTGATTTATATATACGTCTAAAACGGCACTCCGTCCCCTTTCAAAGCGCAAGTCGCTCTTCCCAGTCCCAACCATCGCAGAGCAGAAAATTACGAAAACCCCTCTTGCGCTACCTAGCGCCGTTAAAAGTTGAGATTAAGACACGGCCCACACAAAACAGTGGTTTTATAGCTACCCCTACCATCATGTTCCATTCAGCGGCTGGCGGAGCTTTCTATAGGCGGCATCCGCAGTTCAACACACTACCATCATAATTGTAAGCACTTACCATTCTACCGTCCACGGATCACAACCCTCGTCAATATTCCTGACCGCGAAGAGTCCGTCGTTTGTCCCGCTGTTCCTGGCGCCATAGGCCCAGAGCATTGTTTTCTTCCGTATTTCGATGGCATGGGATACTGACAATACTGCCCGCGGCAGACAACACTCCCTGAAACGTCCAACATAGATTAATTCATCCCACAAGTCGCAAGAGAAGCAGTTAATTGGAGCCAATAGCCAGTGAGATTTTGGGCCAGCTCTCGGCTCTTACGTCATCATAATGAAACCATAGAGTGATGAAACAGCCACAGCATAGTGACCACCGAGTCGCTTCGGTACCATTATATCTCTGTGGGTAGCATGAATATTCAATCAAAAAGACGTTGCACGAACTGTACAATTGCGTTCTTTCTTCTTTGTTGAGAGCAGCAAAGTGGGCAAAATGCTTTTTGCCTAGTCTAGGTTTGGGCCTGTTGTGCACTTCCCGTTAGGTGATGCTGGTGGGTCCGCGAGGTGGGGTACTCGCCACTCGGTGAAAGTAGGTTAGTTAGTTAGTGAAAGAGGGCGGGAGAGAGAGAGAGAGAGAGAGGGATGATGCGCGTGATCTCGGAACTGCCCAAGCGTCTGGGTTCGGAAAACCGTATTGCCTACGCGATAAATAGATTACTAATGCTAATGTATGTAGGTCAGAAATATACTGTGCATCCCTGGCCTACTAAAACATGATGCACCTTATCTAACCGTGGCCCAGTATATGCCGTCCGTGACTTTATATTCTGTAGGCAAGGAGCAAGTGGCAAGCTGGCAACACTTTCCCGTCTCTACGGAGGCAGAGATTATGAATTTCTAGGACCTTGGACCTGTAAGGCTAGATTACTAACCAGTTAGGTCATCAGTTTACTATGGAGATTACCTTACTACGGTAGCATAAAACCTACATACATAGAATACACGGGCGGACTGAGGGTTGTATACTGACTGAAGGGGTAATTCGCCATAAGCTATATCCTGTGCCGTAGACTTTTATCGAGGCTTCTGAACCCAGAATTTCGTGGTCACGGCAAATTGCTAACCTATACCTGTATATTTGGTTGTTTTATCCTGCATGTCCCCTTAGATCTCATGACTGACGGATTTCTCACCTCCACCAATATCTTTGTCTTTTAACGGTATTCGATACCTGCCGGTCATTGTCTATAGGTCTAATTCTTATGTGTGGCAGTGTGTATAGGAATTGAATCATAACATAAATAAGCTAATGAATAAATTGCGAAATATTTTGAATGGAAATGAGGATGGTGGTGATGGTGAATCTGGACTGGTCACTTCGGTGAGTTGATGAAAAAATTCATTGCATGGACCACGCTGTTGTGTATTTTTACATAGTTGCAGAATGCCTACGGAATGTTTTAGTGTAGGTGATGGTGGATTGTCATAGAATAAGTTAAGCAACTGTCACAGCGGTATTAAACATCCTCCCTCAGATGTTTTTTAAATATTAGTGTACAAGCTTTCGATGTACATCTCCGCTATCAAATGTAGAAATGGTTACCGTTGCTGGTAGGCCTGAGGAATTGAGAAATATATAAAATGTTTAGCAATACAAGCCATAAGTCTACCATATGTTTATTTAATTTTCTTCCAATTGACTTTACTTGGTGAGGAGCATTAGTGTGATTTGCATCTCATATAGGTATACTAAGTGGTGAACAACGGCACTGCTGGACCTGGCTACCCTTCACTTCACATAGATTGCAATGCCTTATAATTGAACTCCTCCTGACCATTCATCTCAGTACGGGGCACATCAAAGTCTCAAAGGCGGGTTGTTACTGAGTTTGGTCCGGCTCCACTTTATTATACTTGTTCATCCGCAGCCTACCCATCACGCTTTCTCGATTGTATAAGAATTATTTGGCTTCAGCACAACATCTATTTGCAACATATGTGTTTGCAATGCAAGTGCCTAGTGTAGTAGGTATGCGAAGAAAATCACACCAGCCCTATTGGAATTACACAAATTTAATATAGAGATTTATTTGTTCTAAATACTTGTCTTATGCCATGGATCCGCAACCTTTAACATTGAAAGAACCATTTGGTATCGCTTCCATCAAACTCAAATCTACTCGGAGCCACAACATCGATAATGACCCAACATCAAACTCAAACCTACACTTACACGTAAAAGACTTTAGTGCGTTTCTCTTATTATATCGATAAAGAAAACAGAACTGCTTTGGCTGGGAAACGCAACTCATCAGTTCATGACCTGATATAAACATGCACATTTCACACAGTTACTTTGATTTCTGCTCCTGAACTTCACTGCACAGCTTATCCACTTCAAGAATGTAAGAATACAATTTTAATCTTCGAGTCAGGGGAGCCAGAGCACTGAGAACATAGAGCTGCGGGTTCGTTCGTTCGTTCAAGTAGGCCCACGAAGGGGCTGCAGCAAATGTGTTGCATTTGGTGGCAAGCAAACAAAAATGATAGAGTTCTCCGCACATTTTTTCAGCACAATTTTGCTGCATCTAATTGCTTTGAAACTGTCTTGTAATAAGAAGCAAATAACCTTCTAATATTAAACATAAGTAGGTTTGTATAATATGTTAGTTACCATATTTGTAGGTTTGTACAATAGGCCTACTGATGCTGCTTAATGCCGGATACCAATGTAAATTTACTTCATATTAAAGCTGCGCTCTGCTTGTAACCCAAGTCATATTTCCTGCCAGAGCATATTTATCGATTGTTCTTGTAGTCGGTAAGCCTGCGTACATTTTTACTTGCATCTGCCAGCTCATGAGCTCAGGTTTCTCATGGAATTCTTCGTAGTGATTTTATTACATTATTGTGGATTTCACGTGGCTTGCTGGTTGTTGGTGAAATTGTAATCTTTAATCAAAGCAGTAGCCTCATGTAGTAAAGATATTATGGGATTCACTGAAAGATTTGGGCCGTGGAGTTTGCTTTCACAATTTTGTTTTCGATACTGGTGGCAGACAATCTTAGTGAAGAATGAATGAAAAACAAAGCAAATATTTGAGAGACAACTAGGTTGCAGTGAATTGATCAGATAGGCCATTAATACATTACGCAATTACACATAGGCTACAGTGCTACACGATCATGTTAAGGCCTGAAATCTGAGCTTGGCTAAGATGCTTCTATAATTGTAACTGTTTTAGATCCTTCTGATTCTTGAACGTACGGTATTCTTGATGAGTTATATTGATTAGGCTCTAAAGAGATAGGTTAAATTCCCAATTGTAATGGACTCATTACGAAAAATGCTCAATGATGATGAAGGACATGATGAGGAATCTCATATTCTTGGAGGCGATGTAAGATATTATATCCCTTACTTAAGGCGTTCGGATAACTCTTATAGCCTAGCCACTTTGCCCATGATCATTAAAAATACATATTTTTGTTGCTTTGACTACATCTTCACACAGTTTGTTTTTGTTTCTCCCAACTCCTTTTACAACTTTTACTTCGAATGTACTACTAGTTATCGATCGCTTAGTCAAAGTTTGGTGATTGGGCATATTATATAACATGAAGATGCCACCCTAAAAAAGAGTAGATTGTAGACAATCGGCATTGGGTAGGCTTAGTTGTAATGCTGGTGCAATTCAGCAACATGACATATTGGTATTGAATATGTTTTGTGGTGTCTGTTTATAACCCTTACTACACGCTCCACACTAATTTTTTGGCAGATCATCAGTTGACGTTTTCTCATGCTGAAATGGGTAGGTCTATTCGAGTTTCCGAAGGTTATTATATTAAGCCGTGCGAAAGTTGCTTAATAAGTTGGTAGGCGTACTGATTAATCAATTCAACAAGCTAAATGGGCCTCAGAGGTCTTTACTTGTGTTTTATTTTTTGTTATTGCCTGCTTATGTAGGAAGTACAAGGTGGGTTCCTACTGCACTGATTGCTTAGTCTAGTCTTTCAGTGTTCAATATCTGCAAAAATCACCAACACAACATGAATGGATTCATTAAAGATAATTATAATATGAGTGCATGCCTGCATGCTTTGTTTCCTGTATCCTTTCATCTGGTCTAACCAATCAGGCCTAATGAACAATATTGCTCAATGTATTTTCTCTGGCAAAATATCATGCATGTTCTGGAGGAAACCACTGATTTTTAGGTACTTTCCAGCAGTCTCATACATGACACGTCAGAGTGTGGCCTTGCAAGCAAACGACTCATGTGCTAAAATGATTTTTTTTTAAATTTACCTTTTGTCTTCTAGCTGCCAGAGATGTATAGATGGTATCGACTTTTGGGTGCTATTTGTTATATACAGTATATTTGGTTACCAGCTAATAATTAAACTCACGTAATTGTTGTCCCTGCTATGACCATAACATTCAAGACTGTGCCAAACACGACCTTATCCTAATTTATACAGTTACCTGTAGGCTACTTGATATCATTGGATTGCACGGTAGGCCAATATTCATGTTTTAGGGTACTGGTACATACTTTACCTACCGTGTATAAACATTTTTCTAAAATTTGAAATAGTCCATGTTGTTTGTTTTTGACTTGTGCAACTGTGGAGCATGATTTTATAATTACCCGGTATATAATATATATAGGCTACGTGTTTGTTTCGTTACTGATCTGCTTTCATGTGCATGTACGTACGCTACTACACATGCAACACTTTTTATGGATTCCAAAAATGCTAACGTGCATCTGTCCTCCTCTGCATAACTCTTGTTATCATTAAATCTCAAACTGATTTCTGACATAAAACTACAGGTTCTAGTAGTCTGGCAGGTAGTCTCTACATATTCCTACTTCACGTTTCTGTGTTTTTATTAGCTTCGCACGACTAACCTATTTTTTTCTGACAGGTTTCAGGTGGGGGTGATTCTTTGTGCCCATCGTTGAGCTATCAGACAAGAATTCAAGGCTTTATTGGTTGTTGTGTACTTGGTTTTGTCCTTTCTATTGTGGTAAGTAAGGAATGCTTCCAATACCGGTATATACCTATCTGCATTGCCGTTATCTGTTCCGAAACAATGCCAGTCAACTATAGATGTATAGAACTTCAGAGTGTTCTGATCTGATTCTATCCATCTAGTTGAAAATGAGGTGGCCTAACATACCAAAATCAAAACCAGTGGGTCATCAGAACTTTGATTTGATGGGCTTGGTTCAAAGGCCGCTCACTCGACAGCTTATACAGTTTTGATATCATCTAAACATTTCATTACTGGCAGCATTCCACCTCCATCCCAAACCTTATCCCGTGGTGCAGGTTTTAAATTTTATGGTTGGCTTTCAGACACCCATCTGCATGCACAGACTGTCTTGTAACTAGATCTTTTTGAAATACCGGTAGCTATTTGTAACTATCATATGTATTCCAGGGAGTCATATTAGCTTTTTTCGGAAATTATCTTGGATTTGGATTATTATATACTTTCGGCTCTTTGACTGCAATTTGCAGCACATTCTTCTTGCGTGGACCAATGGCTCAGTTGAAAAGCATGTTCAAGGAAACACGGATCATTGCTACCATTGTTATGCTTGTAAGTCAGTTATTTTAGTTCGACGAATTTCTATTCGATCCGGGATCAAAATAATGCTTTGTGGTCGTAAGCTAACAGTGGGTGTCTAGACTAGGCTCAACCACTAGTCCGTGAAATTTTACCGGTCCAAGAGACATTCTGAATATACATAATGAGTGGGTGTACCAGCTGGGCCTGCTTTGGCTTCCTAATGTTTCCAGGCGACGAAAATAGAATGTCGTGCATGATCATTTTACCACTGGTTGCAGTATTTATAGAGACGTGCCAATGTCGCGATATGCTATACATCAAAGCTGGGGCATTAGTTTCAATTTGAGGAATGATGTCATTGAAAGTCGATCCACGGAAGCATAATATAAAAATATGCTGGTCCCGTGGAAGAGGATTGAGAACCAGAGCGCTCGGCTGTATGATTATGCGTTCAATGCGGTACTATGAATAATTCTGCTGGTATCATAACTGCTGGATCAAACATATTGTGACTTGTTGATGATGCAAAGCTGAAATAAGACCTGGAGACTGAATTGCACTGACATGCGGTCATCACTTTCACAGTGACCGCAAGTGAGGAATCTGAAGTTTATGTCATTTGAGGCACTCGTCCTATTATGGGAGTAATAAATTGCAATTGATATTTTTCTTTCAGCTCATGTTGGCACTTACATTGATGGCGGCAATCTGGGTAAGTTCACTGATATGCTGTAGAATTGCCAATGAGTTTATAAATTGTTATTATTATTTAACAGTGGGGAATCCCTCTATTGGCTCTGCTTTTCTGCTTGTTGCAGTTCCTTGCTTTCACATGGTATTCGCTTTCTTACATTCCATTCGCAAGAGATGCCGTGAAGAAGTGCTTTGGTTCATGTTTATCGTAATATAACAACAGTATGATTCTGTTCCTGCCTTATGTAAGAACGCCCCGCCTTGTCGCAGTGCCTTCAGTCTCTATAATAGGATTTAATATCATATTTCACGTTTTGATTGTTTTTTGCTTCATTTTCTAATGATTCTATGGTCTGAAGGCTAGGAATCAGGAAGTCCGACCTGTAAGGTATTGGCATGAATTAGGATATGTTACCGTTACTGTAGCCTATCTCTCGTTTATAAATATCGATAACCACCTCCCTATTGTGATAGTATGGCTCAAACGGTTGATTGCTCATGTCTGAATACGAAATTGTGGCATCAGTATGTTGCTTGATGTGTTGCTAATAGTGACTGCTTATACTCAACTACTAATGTGAAGGTGGCCTGGGGCTCGTTTGTGTTTCTGTAAGGCCACAAGATCACGATTTCTCTCTAGTCTGAGTGTTGGGAACCATACTCTATTGCTTTGGCTTGAATAAATCTTCTAGTGAATCCTATTGCTTGAGATATTGCCTTAATGCTCATAGTTGGTGATGAACTGCCAGGAATAGCTGTGTAGATAGTCATTAGCTACTAGTACTAGCTAGTTTTAACTTATTGGTGACATATTTCAGACACGTAAAGAGAATAAATATATTTGACAATATGTTAGGCTCGCAGAATTTTCCGTATCCGAATTCCTGTCTCTTAATGGTGGACGACAGTGTTGGACATGTTTGGCTGGGTGCGTCGATGAGAAGTTTGACAGATAAATGGAAATTCTTGTCTAGCTACAAATCGTTGCGAGTGGAAAGGGAGCCAACAGCTAGGTGTTGGTAGAGAAAATAACTGCATTGGTATGCAAGATCCACATTCAACGTCTTGGAGAAACACCGCGTAAGGGGCAACGCTAAAATACGGGAAGACGGAAAGTCCGACGTCACTAGAATACGGGAGCCGTCGGGATGAACGGCACAGCAGGAAACCAGCAATCCTAAACACGGAAGGGCATCGGAAAACGGTAATTGCGGGGTACGATTAAACTGGCCGTGCAAACGACGGGATGATAAACAAAGTAGACTTCCCAACGAGCACATAACCTGGAATCTTCAGGGGTCGCCCTCCTTTTGCTGGATTTGTGGCGTTTTTCAACTACTAAGGTAGTGTAGGCTACTGTAGGGGAGATCCCCACGCCTTAGAACACCTCCAATATCCCTATAAGTCTGTACGCTATGCATGCTCTAAACGCATGACTAGCTCTGCATAACTCTCTCACCTTACTAGTATATAAGCTCTTGTAACCGCTGGTATTGATGAGACTCGTGTGCCCTACTGAAAAGGGAACCACTAGACTACTAGTCAGTGTGTATTAGGCTAAGGAATAAAGATTCGATCATCCATCACTATTCGTGTGGACTGCAAGGGACGGGAAAGTCAGGACCGAGCTGCGTCGCTATAGGACAGAAGTTAAGTATACCTGTACCTCAGCCGACTCATATACGGCGGTGATACTCGGCTCTATACATCGCTACACTACGCTAGTTCATGCTTATAATGCGTCTCAATACTTGGGTTTATAGCCGGATCACTAAAACAATCCCAGCAATTACTGACTCCTACTATTTCTGTTACTATCGACTATTATAGGCCTATCCATGTATCTGCCCCAGCCTATCCTGTACTTGGTGCAAAACGCCGCCCGGTGATAAGCACCACTAAAAATATTCTATATATTAATAATAACCACGACCCTCTGTACTCCTCCGAGACTGACGGCCAAACAGACGCACCCTCAGCTATAACCTTTTAACTCCTCTATGAAAGTGACGGCCAGTCGTGATGTCAGCGCTGACTATATCCCCCACCTAATCCGTTTGTGATCATATCTCCTTACGCCCAAGCCCATGCGATCTCGTATTTTAAGATTGCGTGTTCCCACACTATAGGAATACTCCGTAAGTTGCCTACTTCCAAGATGCAATGACATCACTGGCCTGTCACAAACCCTGTTACCGCCCTCACTGGTAAACACACTAACAAGACAGTTTTGATATATCATATTTTACGATTGTAAGGTAACTGCCACGATTAGCCATATAGTGAATAATCGGTTTAAAGATGTGGCAAAGAAGCAAGGAATATTCAAAAGAGAAATCTATTGCTTGGAAAGAGGATAGGTTGATTCGGATTTGTTGTGAGTATTTTCCCGTTATTAGTGAGAATGCTTTCAAATTCTCTCATCGATCGTCTTAATGAATTCTGTAGCCGCGGTGAACTGCATCCACCAATACGAATCTTCTCCGCCTAACTCATCGCCTAGGAAGCTCTGGATATACTGAACTGTCGAAAGCAAATGGCTCGGATTGGCCTGTTAACAAAAACATTGTACATTTGTCAGTGGGTGTTTTCGCACAAATGCCCCAACTGTGCATGCAGCAGCATGCAGTATTGAGCAATATGAGTATGAAGAATAGGCATGAACGTGCTTGAATAACCCATAATGCACCCCCCCCTCCAAAACACATACACACAGTGCAAGCATATCTTTAACACAGGGCAGTGAATCTGCAGTGCGGATACCTGATTTCAAGTCTTAGGTTTGAACCAAGAACCTCCAGGACAAGCGGCAGGTCCATTACTGATTTTTACCGATTCGCTGGGCACATAATACAATCAAATACACTCACCTTAATTAAAACAAAGACTAACACCGGCGTGAAATCATCTGCACCCGGTACATGACCTTCATCGGCAAGTTTTAGCAAATTCATGATGGTGTTACAGCATCTGAGTATAGCAGCCAGTTTATCCCGTGGTGTTTTGTATGCATTCAGCGACCTTGCTTCTGCTTGCGCTGACGACCACGGGCACTCATTCAGATAATTGTTAGGAATAAGAAGCGCTGGATGTTGCGGCGTTACGACTTCTTGAAGTCTGTTGATATGTTGATGAAATAACCTGAAAAACCACCAACGAATCTTCAATCTATAAAAAATGGTTCTGAACCACCCGTACGCCTCTTGAAAAA
Organism: Botrylloides violaceus; assembly: GCA_030412335.1. NCBI lineage: Eukaryota > Metazoa > Chordata > Ascidiacea > Stolidobranchia > Styelidae > Botrylloides > Botrylloides violaceus. Next base: position 171,302 of record JASFYC010000714.1, read on the forward strand.
TGGGATGGATGAATACTCATGCCGGACAATTAGTTTTGATTTTGCAATGTACATGTGCGACTAAAGTAAGATGCTGCTGCGGGGTCATTCAAAGTCAATTCAACCAAAAAAAAAAAAATTTCCACCCACTAGTCTAGAATCTTAACAATACTTAACTAATTTGAAAGAGATTTTCATTCTGAGCAAGACCTATTTTAGTTTTTCGAAAAAGAGGCTGTCGTTGCCAAGTTATTGCATTGTGAAAAATCATGGTTTTGTGGTCGCTCATCCATAACAAGAAAGCAGTTTGCATACATTTTGAAAGACTTATAACTCTGGCTAGAGTTGAGATATTGACATTAAAATAGTATGGTTAGGAAGTCTATTGCATGATTCAAGGTTCTAAACTATTATATTCTGACAAATGCTTCCGCGGCTTGTGGTTACCATAATATGCAAATGTCATGATAGGCTGCACATCAAAATGGTGTCAAAAATTTCCATTTGAGGAATGATGCCATTGAATGCCGGTTCGCAGAACAATAATATACGAATTTGCTGGTCCCCGCATATCTATAACAAACTAGGATAAAGCTATACCACTTACTGATCTCTCATGATGTCACCGTCACCATTTGGAAACATAGCAAGTTTGTATATGTACAAGAATATGCTACGTTCCACTGCTCTTTCTGCCAACTTCAAATGTTCTTCTTCAGCATCTGATGAAAATTCAAGTCTATGTACTTCAAACAATGAAGATAACCGATTGTTGACTATTTTAACAGATCACACGAATCAAAGTGTGAGTCAAGTCACTTGTGTACTGCTATTTGCGAATGGTGATTTAACATAGGTTGCTACATAGCCACAGTTAGGTTATAGTTGCCATATGCTATAAAACACAATCTACCACCACAACCACACGAATCTGTATAGCATGGATTCTCAACCTAAGCTGTACCGCTGGTAGTACGGAGAACCTGGGGTGCACGAAATATTTTCCAAAAATGCAGGAAATCTTTGCTTTCAAAGAGATTCCACGCAAAGACTACCTTTTCTTAACACAATGTAACGTACCGGTAGCTTATGTGTGAGATTCAAGTGATGAAAGGTCCCATTTCACGAGACTATTTGCGACATTGCAAGATAGATCAATGCAACTGAACATCTGATTGCTGTTGTTGCGTCCGTAAACTCTACTTCTCAACGCATGGTGAATGGCCACAAAAGTACACATCAAGTCAGTAAACGGTGCACGGCAAAGTTGGGAATCACTGTTGTTGCTGTACAGTGCATAATTATGCTCATAGCTCTCACTGTGCACACGGTTTGCAAATGCATGGCTACTTAGTTGAATGCAAAAATAAAATTCCTAAATCAAGGTATACGAGTTGTGTCTCGACATATAGACCTCAGTCAGCTCAGATGTGGTTCAGTCATCAGTTTAAGGAGCGGAGCTACGAAATCTTGTGAATTATATTCCAATAAACTAGACTGGAACTGGACGTTAAATCTGTGGTGACTTATTATATCCAATACTATTTGGATCGTCCGCCAACGGCTCCTCTATTTTTCATAACTTTCTAGAAATCGGAAATAAAGCAGAACAATCAGATATCAATCACTTACTTTCCCAAAACTGGTCCATCACAATTTGGCCATTCAAGAAACTTAAAAATCCATGAACAATTGAAACTTTCTCATCTGCAGTGGTTTCGGTGGAAAACTGATATCGAAATCGTGTCAGCTGCTTATCCATTCGTTTCAAGAACAACTTCACAAAGATTGAAGTTAAATAACTCCTGAAGAAAAAAAAGGATTCAATATCATACAATTACATTTTTGGAAGCACTCTAGCAAGGAAATACTCGACAATTTGAGAATCCTATCTCATCCCTGAGTGTGAAGGCAGGTCGATCAACAACTAACAGGTGTCATGTATATTCATGGTAAAAACAAACAAGCTGCCCAACTATGTTCAGTCCCAGGCAGGGATGTGGAAGCGCTAATTTTTCAATCCTTTCCGCTTCCACCAAGCCAATGAAATGATCCCGTCCCATAGCAATTAGGTTACCTAAATATCGTAGGCGCCAAGTGTCACTTTTGCATTTTGGGCTTGTTGGCATTGGTGAGGATAAGACTACAGACGCTTCAGTAGCAGGTAAAAATGATAGAAGGGAGACTTGCATGGTCATCAGGCTTGTATATTTCCAAGCATTCCATGAGAATCATGTTTACCTCATTATGCATGGAAGTGGAAGTGGTGGAAATTTTGCTTTTCCACAGAAAAGTACCACTTCCAGCTTCCACATCCCTGGTCCCAACAAGCCTGGGTATATGGAGTGGATTGCGGGAGGAAGGGCACCCCGTGTAAAATTGCACTGAATAATCTTGTGCGGTTCAACCTGCTGTGGCCACTCAAATATCAAAGTGCCGAAAGGAGAGAGATGCAAGAGAACCAATAGAATTATAACATTCTGCAATTCTGCCATAATGAATGGCTACCTGCAAGTGTCCTGGTCTCGTTGGGTACATTTGAAGGAATGCTGCAATCCGGACAAGGTGCTCAGCAGTATCTGTCGTGTTCTCACGAGATATGTCACATACACAGACCGTTGCTTGTACTCGCTCCATAAATTCTGAAATAGAAATAGGCCTGCACGTCTTAGATGAAGCTTGAGCAAGAAGCGCTTATTTCCGCCGATACACCAAAATAGCTCAGCGGCATACCCTTCGATTTATGCTACATTCCAGTCAGGGTCACCAGAGTGGATACCAACTCAACAAGCTGATTAAATATATATATAGACAACGAACCTGGAGGAGCTGCTTGCAACTTTTATTATCAAGAACCTGTATGCATCGTATTGTTTCTAGAAGTTGCGCAATTCTCGAATGGTCTTGTAAATTAATAGACTCAGCTAGAAGCAACTGTAGCGACATGAGCACTTCGTCTTTCACACTGAAGTAAATCATCATAGTCGATATTTACACACAGTTATAACCCTATGCACATGCGCATATATTACCCAGTGAAAGCAGATTGCCTTCGGTTATCGTCTAGATTCAGACGAGGAAAGGCAACACCCTTCATAGGTGACGGAGTAAAACTTGTGGAATTTGATACCGACGTACTAGCAGCCAACGCTATCCTTAATTTTCGCTGAGCGTCGGCGATGGCTTGTGATGTTGACGCTCTGTTTTGTTTATGAGAGGACGTCCCAGGACTTGGACTCTTCGTGTCTGCTTGACGTGATTTAAATGGTTCGGCCCATGCTACTTCCGTCATCCTTTCTCCAGATTGTGCTGCCCCTTCGTCGTTCGCAGAGTGTTTTGCAACAGCACCGTTTTTACTGTAACGAATGTCGTACTTTAAATAGGCTGGCTTCATGGTGCACTAAATAGTTTGTTTGTTACGAAAACGCCAATCAAGTAGGTTGCAGCACCTAAACTTATCATTGCGAATGGTATATCAACCCCTTCCGCACAATGGGATTAGTTTGTATGGTGCACAATCAGGAATCTGGCCTCATAAGCGCATGACTGTGTGTTGTACAGTGGCGATCATATGGTGTATGTAGTTCAGTGTATGTATGGATATGAATTGGATCAAAAGTTTTAAAGCAAAAACCCCAGTGAACCCCAGAGTTAACGGGGAGATTTGTGGCAAGATTGGCGTCAGGCACTTTGGGCATCCAGTGTAAAAATCCCAGTCATGTATGTCATGAGCAATATAATTCACCATATGGCAACTCTTCAGCTGTTTGTTGAATTTCTAGCCGACATGTTTTTCTTGTTAATGATTCAGTATTGAATATCACAGAATAAAACTACCTTGAAATTTCAGGAGATAAGTCAGAGTGAGTGAGGTCGATGAGACTGGACTGGCTCTGGCTTGATGTAGATTTACTAGAAACCCCAGGTGGAGTAGTATTGTCGACAGATGTTTGCTGTGACAAAGAAAACTGACTAGATGCCGCCTTCTTCATGTATTTTTCCATAATATCTTCGTCCATGTGAGCCTAGATAACAAAACAAAATTGATTTGATTCAAATGTTGTATTATAAATTTATGCACCTGCCATACGATTCACATGTTTAGCCTAAACAGCGTCAGGTAAATAGAAAAGAACAAAAAGAAGTAAGGAGGAGACACAGTGAAATGTAAAAAACAAAAGTATGCTAAGCAAGAACTTTTAGTACAGGTTAGCCACCAGTACTGAATGGTCAAATATCACTTGGAGCTCCGAAAGCTAGTGAATGTCATGATTCTCAACAGAGTAAGGCTGGACGTTAAATCTGTCATGAATCTTCTTTACGATATCTATTGATCGTCCACTGGCTCCACTAAATAATGCACAATGACATGACTTGAGTGAGATCGGGGAATCCCCAAGTTTAAAGCCACAGAAAGGAGTCAATGGTGCCGTTCCAGTACGGTGAATTTGCGATTTCCATAAAATAAGTATGTAATAAGTCTATGTAGACCGCCTTTCTACTTTTATAGCAACCAAAAGTCTATGCTTCTATTACCTTGTTTGGTATTGGAGAGTTATGCCCTGAATTTAAAGGCTTTGCTCTGCCGTCCGTAGTATCAGAACTGGGTGATCCAGACGGATTAGGCTTTGAAATACAATTCAATATGTGAAATACAAAAGAATAGACCACAAGAATTGAATCAGTAGTCACCTGGGTATTTGCGGCACCATACGCCGCCTTCTTTTTCGTAGACAGACCAGAAAACACGATCTTTTGTTTCCACCACGATTTCTTTCGTTCGATATTGCTAGGGGTTTTATCAGCACCTGGCTTTTTCGAGCCATGGCCTTTCTTAACAATATCCGGGTAGTTGCTCTGTGTAACAGATGGCATCGGTGACTTTGCTTCGTCAAAGATATCAGATGCTTTCTCTGTATGATGAAATTAAAATAGAAGAAAATAGTGGAGCTGACGGCTCACGATCAATAGATATTGTAAAGATGATTCACCACAGATAGGGTCATATTAAACGGCAGACCACTTGGATCGATACTAAACGGTGGACTGCGGACATGCCCACAGATTAAACCATCTAACGTCCAGCCTTGAGAATAACAACATTCACAGGCTTTAAACCTGTGGGAAATTTTCTTACGATATTCCAATATAAAAACAGCAAATACGAAACGCCAGTTACACTACCTTGAGAAGGTTCCTGAGTCGCACGAAACCCGTCAAACGGAGACATTTCCGACTGGGCAGCAGAGTTTCCAACTGGCGTATCCGCTAAAGTTATTAGGCAGTTCTCATCTGCGACATCACTTGATTTGTTTGAAACAGAATCCCCATCGAGTTGAGATGACTTTTCAGGGGTCGCCGCGTCGCCGTCCGTTGAAGTCCTCGAGTTATGTTGATGCGGACTTCTCTTGATCGTATTGGTATCGTATGAATGCAACCCGGAATCCATCAGAGTCATAGCAGACAGATCAGAAGAGATATCATCAAGAAGGCTATACTGCGAAGTATCACCAACTGATGACTCATAATTATCTAAATCCACTAAATCATGGACGCCACTCGGCACAGTTGTGTCGTCGCTTCTCATGGCCTTGGCATCTGGAGTCGACCCAAACACACCGATTAACGAGTCTTCACCGATTTGCGGTCTGGGTTGAAGCAGTTCTCCTGCAAACGTCACGGACGATGCTATTCCGACCAGAGATAAACCGGTGGTGTTTGTGCCGGCGCCCATGGTGACAACAGACTGATTGATGAGCATGTCGTCGACATCAGGAGATATGCTGTTCGGCGCCTTGCCGAAACTCTTCTCAGAACTGGAACCGTGTTCTTCTCCGCCTAAATATGAATCGATATTATAAGACCGGTCTTAGATCACATGGAAAGTACTACGATACCTTTGGCATGAAGAACATCGGATACTAGACTCATTCCAGAAGCCCCACTAACTCCAGATATTGCACTAACACTTGGGGAGCTTGCTCGTGATCGATTATCTTCTGCAGGATCTACAGAATCTTCATGCCCCTAAGACACAAGAATTATCACCAGATCAACTTTAACCTATGCCATAAATGCATCAATACAAAAGAACGTGAAAATACAATTTGTAAAAACCCAGAGACATGATAGTTAAGCAGTATGCCTAAGCATGATCATGCTCTGCCTGCATACAGCTTCAAATCACTGGGTGGTTTTTATTGTTTTGAATTTATGATACTTAATCACATATAACAGGGCAATACTTTCAGTACAGGAAACGAGATCTGGGTATTTCCGGTTCACAGACCAAATCGGTATCACAACCACAACCCCCTGCACTCCCCCGATACTGACGGCCGAACGAAACAGGAACAGATACCAATTTTAAATTCTTTGGTTTCACTTGTTCGGGAATAGAATCTGGGACCTACTGATTAGAATGCGGACGTGTCATGGAAAATCTCAAGAGTTTGTTGTATAACATAATCTCACCACAGTGGATTCTGATTCCAGTTCTTGTAGTCGGTCTTCGGGTTTTATATCGGGAGGCTCACTGTCTCCTGGCAAAACTTCTACACTCCACACATCACTTCGTGAATCTTCATCTCTTGGCAATAGAGATAAATACGGTGTTTGACTAGAAGGCCTACAACACAATGCACTGGTGCATGTAGCTGAAATTTGAGAAATACCAACAATCTACATACCTAACTACACGAGGTGGGTTGTCTGGTGGTTCGTTAAGCCTGTCAAGCTGCGGTTCAGGACGATCATTAGTCGTTTCAGAGTCGGAAGCGTAGACATCCGTGCTCCAAGTTTCACTTCTGTTGTCCATATAATTCGACGGACATTGACCGGAATCTGGCCCGTCGTCTTCTTCAGGTAACCCGGCAATTACTGCTCCGCCAAAACGAACTCCGATTATCGTCGGGCGAATTTCAAACTTTCTCATTTTATCTTCGATGCTCTCGCTAAAATAGACTTGCACAATTCAAAGCGTTGCCAAATTCTCCCAGTACTCTACCCTACTATAACATGGTTTTACATTCAAGCTACAGAGCAACAGGTGCAGAATATTTCAATTAATTTCGGCGGATATAATTTGATAGTAGAGTAGGACAACAAAACTGTGATCAAAGTGCAATCAAATAGTGGAGACGATGGCAGACAATCAGATAGACAAAAACTACAGTATCACCACAAATTCCACGTCCAGCATCATTAACAAACAAGTTGACAAGATTTCGGAGCACTGCTCTTTCATCTGACAATAAATTTGTAATGACGACACTGTTGTCAACATCGTATTTCGACAGTAAAAATATTAGAGTCAAACAGAATTCAAAATACCGAGATTTTGGCAGTTTTTGTTCTAACGCTCTGAGTGCTTCATCATTGTTTGCTTTCGGAACGCTCTCCATATCTCCTTCAGTCTCCAGGTCTTCATCCTGATTCCCATGTGAACTTGTTCCACGAAAGCTACTTGCATCGTCGGCACGAACACTACCACTGGGATCGATATCGTCCATAGACGAGCCTGAGGTGCTCGCCAATTCTTCACCCAAGTCACTGAGGTCTAAAAAAACACGAGATAGGATGAGAAACAAAAGTTATATACAAGAAGTCAAGAATATAAAGATGATAGCGTATACAGTATAAGTGTTACATCTTATTAATGGTTATCTTGGATTTTACTTGTGTATATGCTCTATAAGGTGCTGTTTTTCAATTGGAACCTTCTTTCGTTTTGCCATCATTCACTTGTGAGAGGTATAGGCCTATCAAACTCCTCATGATTTAGCAGTACAACGAGTGCATTTGTACGCCATATGAGTGCCTGTCGTAACACTCCATATTATATTTCCATTTGCATATTATATTTGCCTAGACTTGGAATTGGTCGTGACTTGGGAATGTTCGGTTTGTGCCACCATTAGAGTGTACAGAACGTTACTTGCGAGCATATGACAAAGAGGCGCGGGATATAAATCCAAGCCCGACAGGGAGCCACCGCCTCACAGGTAAGCTCCAGACATACAACGAACTATGCCAACTTGCCAGCCCAATTCTCAATTCCTAGAACGATATAATAAACTCTGACTTATTAATCATGATTGGCAAGGTCGGCAAAATTATTGCTTTAAAAGATGCTTAAGTTTCAACAACATACCTGTTGAGCAATGTGAATATCGAGGAGGTTCATTGCAAGAGTCAGGACCATTTACAGTGCTCGAGTGACGCAACATTATATTTTTATCTCTACCAAACTTGCTGTCACGTTCCATATTTGCTTCCATTTCCAACACCTGCAATTTCAACTTCAAATTTAACGGAGGTCCATGTATACAAGAAAACGACTATACCTCGTTTTCTGAAAGCATTCCCGGTGGATCGGAAATGGCTGCTTCTGGTGGTGATATTACAAGAACGGTATCTGGCTGCCACGGACATGAAAGAGTCTTTCCATTATCGGTTAAAGAGTCTGTTCGTAGAGGCAAAAGTTATATTGGCAGAATGCACAAATTCAAGAATTCATAGGTTATCCAAACACAACTCATCACACACAGATGGCTCGGAGAATAGCATAAAGATAGGTCTGGGCAGTTCATCAGTGGCTAAATGCCAATTTTAAGGGCAATGCTTTTAATATGTTACTACATCTTTAATTTGCTTTCTTCAACGTAGGCTACTAGAAACGCGGTGTTCAAACGTTCACATAAAGGTGTAGTGTGTGTAATTGTGTGCAAGTCAAAATATTTAATATCCTAATCGTTAGGGAGCCGATCAACTTATATCTACAGTTTGGGTGAAAGAGTTTTGACTTCGCATGCATCTAAGAAAGAATATTCAGTTCAAAGATGCCATGAATACGAATTGTTCGAGACAAAAACCAACAAAGCATCAATGGAAGATATTTCATGTGCTGTCCTCGATTGTGCAAGAGGTTTAAATGAATCCTACCTCCAGATCCTGTGCTCTTTGCTGAACTCAGAGATGAAAGAGCATTCGAAGAATCTTCTCTCGTAATTCCAGATGGCGGTCTTACAGACTTGCCTCTGCCTATAACAAAGCAGGATCAATGTCAGGAAGATAATTACTGATCAATCCATCTACACCGACAAAGAAGTGACTAGGAAAACGTCACCTCTCCCGAGACTCACACCTTGAAGAGATATTACTCAAGACAGATAAACTAAACTTTATAAGAATCTTGTAGTACCACAGAATTTAAAAATACCAGACTGTAACGAAGATGTCATATTGTTTAACTGAATTTATTACTCCAAGTTACTATTCGTTGCCCTTCATCAGGAGATTCCGACACTAATAAACGTAAGAAATGAGCGTTGCTAAATTTGAATAAAATGCTAACGTTACATCATAAAGTGGAGTAATGCAACATACAGTAAGTGTAGTGCTAAGAGACAGCAAAGGAAACGAATGGGATACGTAAATCAATGGTGATTATAAACATAAAACATGACAAACAACACCCATATACGGACTGACGACGAAATGACTTTAACAGGTAAAGATATATTAAGTTTATATACAAACAAACTCTGTTTGACAATGCAAAGCAGACTCACGGAGATCTTGGTGAGCTTGTTCTACAACTGGTACAGACCCAATTATAACTAACTTGAGAATTCAGATTCATTGTATGCCAGTTGGTAGTAATCAACTTACTTTTTGAAAATAGTTTTTTTGGAGTAGCATCGTTATTATATCGTTCACCTCCAATCGTTGGTAAACCGCTGTCACTGGGAACAACAACCTTGCGGCTTGAATCTTGACCGCCTGAAATTTACAGAGAGTCAAGAATATTACAGGCAGTCTGATTCTACATTGGCACATAGCTCCAGCTACAGCAATACCTACAAACACAACTGCTGCGCTGCACTCAGTATGAGTATGAGAGAGAGGTATATATTTATTTTGTCCAACCAAAATTCACACACAGCTGTTCTTTCATCAAAAGTATGTAGAGTTACTTTGAAATATTTACTGTTTTGGTGGAAGCAACTGCAATTTCTATCCTGAAATATCCATCCCTCTTCTCTTCATTAATTGTCTACACATCACAATCTACTAGCATCGCAAAGAAGATTCACCACACATATTTATAACAGATTTCGCATCTAGCCTTGGTTTATTGAGAATTTTTATCAAGTAAAGATGGAATCTATTAGTAGAGAAACGGAGATTGTCCTTGTATAAGAGACATAAGATAATTTACCTTGCTGAGGTAAATGTGTGCCTCCATTTTCCCCCCATGCAGTCGCGGTATTGGATTGCATTTGTGCAAGAGCCTGACTGATGCTCGATGAATGTTGTTCTGGCAAAAGTTTCAGTATTTTCGCTAGAGACGATTGATCCACGCCCTTGACATTGGCAATCTGTATCAAGAAACATGCTGAACCAACGCATTTGGCTCAGATCAGAGTATTTTTTCACATGAGGAATTCTCTGATTAACCCAGGCAGCCTACGTATGAAATATATGAAAAAATTATAGACGTCTTCCTCACTGATGTCAATTTCATGCATTACCAGTTACGGTATTTGAATCACATATTTTTAATTGACCAAAGATCGTACACGCTTCTTCCTATTTTGAGGAGATATGCTGAATAAATGACACTGGTATACCTGCTGGTATCAACATTGAGCACAATTGCACATCGTTACATTAAAAGTCCAAGCATCAGCATCAATACAAAATTTTGATACTCCAATTTAATTAAGTTTGAAAAATTGACACTGCCCGGCTGCAACATTTGAAAAAAATCAGTTTGAGTGAAAGGATCTTATAATATCAAGTGATTCCAGTATTTCATTTCATTCCTGATTTGACATTCAATTTATGTAGGGGGTCTGATCTAATTATGCTCGTCAACAAGCAATACAGGTACCTCAGGTTTCCCGGAAACTATATCCCGCTGAAGATAAAAACACAAGAGCATAAAACTTATCTTCAAGTTCACAAACTATATACATTACATAGCTCATAGAAGATACCGAGAATCCCGACTACCTGAAGGTCTTGCAAAAACTGAATCAGCTCGGCAAGCTGCTGGCAAGTTAGAAACATGGCGCAATCGATAAAATTGTGTTTGGCCAGAGACGAATTTAATGCTTCATCATATGGTACTGCATCAATGACTTTGTCCACTAAAGAGCTCACACAACCCTAAACAGATGAGTGACATTAGAAAGGATAAGATACTAGGGTCCAGCACTCGGCATGCAGAAATACCAAGTACGTTATTGCATTTCCCTTTTCTCTCCACCTTCACGATTTAACTAGAGTTTCACATTACCTGTAGCAGCCACCTGACCGTAACTGTGGAAAAGGCCTATATCGATAAGACGGCAGCATACACTGTTAGAGTTTGAAAACAGCATACATGCAAACCATTTAAGGAGAGCGTAACTGAACTTCGCTAACCGGGTGACCCCTTGAGCCAGGCAGAGAAGCTGCCAATGCTTTATTGGACATTGAGACTGCTGGTGGAAATCAAACTAAGCTCCCGGATGAGCATTGGGCATACTGATGACATGCCAACTCATTGCCCTGTTGGGGTCGTTGAAGTGACCGTTTAATTGGTACATAGTAAATACTATCGCTGGTCGGAAGTTGGAAGAAATACTTGTTGCTATTCCAATGGCATCAGTAGTTACAGTGCAAACAGCAATCGAATATTAATAGTAGAGAAGACTTGCCTTTTCAAACCGGCTATAGAATGTAGCATCACGATGCGCATTTCCTTCTTCCAAAGCTAGCACCTGTAGCGTCTTAAAGAAAGGGACACTCCATTCAATACAATAGCCTACCAACAATAAATGATTAAAACTTCAAAGGTCCAAACCTGTGCAATTTGCATCAAATTGAATCGAGTGAATTCGCTAACTGGAGCATCCCCAGTGATACCATAAAGTTCGGGGGTTACGATAGCTGTACTTATAAACATTTGTATCATCAGATCAGCACATACCGCTCGTGCATCTTTTGGACTGACCAAACCTGCAGTATATATGACATAAACAAATGAGATAACAGACGTCATAATTACGAAGACGACATGTGAATGATCCTGAGATTCGAGATATGTGTGAAGGGTCTATGGGTGAGATTTCACTTTTCGTACATTGAAGTTTAAAACTAGCATCACAGTCGATTCATCATTGAGTTGAAAGTATTTTGAACCATTCCCAAGTCCTAACATAATTGTGTGCGTAAATCCAAAAAAAAAGCAAAGAAGGACAAAAATAAACCAGGTCCTATTCCTATTACTGAGATACATGTTAAATTACGGTATGCTAAATAAGTCATAAGTTACTACCGACAGTTCAAAGTCTAGTTTGTGACTTCAAAGTTGACTTCAACTTTGGCTAGGAATGCCAATGGTTAAGAGGTTCAAAATAACATTTTATTGAATGACGAGACATGCCTCCTTATCACAACTCCACATTGTTCTTAACAGGATAAATTACCGCATAAGAAGTAAGTAACTTCTTGGCATATCAGAAATTAAACAATTTAGTAACACATCACGTCGATCATGAAAATGAGTAGAACCTTTAAAATACTGTATCATGTGCTCGAATCTCACAAAACGCACATTGAATAAGCCAGATATAGGAACTGCAAGTCGGTAGCGATGAGGAAATCACAGAAAAGTAAAAGAATTCAAATTTCACGATACCACCCGTCAAGATTAAATGCAGAACTTTATAATACTGGTAAATACTTTATCAAAAATACTTCCGGCATAACTTAAACTTACCAATATCTTTGATAATGTGGTATGTCCTGGCTATAAGCCATGCTAGAGACTTCGGAAAGCAGAACATGGCTGCTTGAATCTTATTCACAAATACTTTGCAAATTTCAAAAAATCTATCCTCGGTCCATTTGATATGTTTGTCAACTCGTGCCTGGTAGAAATTATTAACAGTGCTGATTCAAATCAATGAGATCTATGGCAGTGGTTCTCAACTGCTGGTCCGGGGACCGATGGCAGTCAAAAAAATTATTGTATTGGTCTGCAAGGCCTCTCGATTAAACAGAACGGGTGGGTCAACGTTAGAAGACTCACGTCTTTTGAAACTCAGTCGTCAGAACTGTAATACATTTTGCTGGCTCACGATAGTAAACAAGATGAAAACCACTGATCTATGGTCTGCCACATTGAAGTGGTGCTGTACTCTAAATACAATTTTGATCTAATAAAACCGAACAACTTAGCAAGCACTTCCACTAGTCATGCGGCTATGGCTATATGTAGAAATCTTGATGGCTATCGTCTGCAATCAAGCAAACTTCTCAGCAACAAATCATAAGGGTCAATTTGCTTCGTTTTCATGCTCCTACCTGAAACTCTGGATCATCTCTTTTTCCAAATTTCTTCTCGATATCAGCAGGAGTAAAGCAATCCAATATTCTTCCAGCATCCCGCTCGAGGTACAGTTCGTCTTCCATGAGAACCTAAAGAATGAATACAATGCACGGATGGTCCCATCTTATGACTAATTCAAGGACAACTTGCTAGCAACTCTGTGACAAATGCCAAAAACAACTCAGGAGGTGACACAGTATGGCCCACCACAATGTACAGCTTCAAAAATCATTGAATTTTTCCTGCGAAGCCTAGACATTTTGTTCTTATTTGATTTTAACCCTGTTCACAGACTTGCCCAATATGCATACACACTACACCGCTGCATACTGCATAAGTGCATATCATATGGATATTATGCAGGTCGAGAGGAGCTGGAGCAGTTAGGTTGTCGAAGTGAAGTGCCCCCTTCGCAGCATCTCCAATGTGATGGCTGTTGAGGAGAGAAGCTACAGAAACCAATTCTTTGGCATGATGGAGACGGACCTTGAACCCACTACACCACAAAGACTGCTATTGACGTTGGAGGAGGACCAAGGCAGTGAACATGGAGGTTGCCAAATTCTGCTTGTACAACAGACATTTTTCGCAATCATCGGCAGTACCAACCATGATCAATGCCTGTCAAGTGTGCACTGCGTCTAAGTAGTTGTAGATACTTTTTTTCAATTCTAAAAGGTCCACGATTCTACAACGGAGCATTGGGATTGGCCCAGATTAGGAGTACCGGTACCTGCATTATAGGCTCTTGCAGAGCACACGTAAGAAACAGTCTCCCAGCTATTGTAGACTCTGAAAAAAGCCTGCAAAAAATATTGAATGGATACAGTACTCACTGCAAGTCTGTATAAAGCGAGTAGGCCTATATATATATAGTTCACTACTGGGTTGCCTTGAGTGATGTAATTATGGATACAGACTATTTTTTAAATCTTTTACAGGGATGACTGATGCTTGCACTAAGCCTACGTAAATGCATGGAGTAAAGCAACCCTCCATATAGCAAATACTTGTGTGATATTAAAGTTAAATGGTATATAATTCAAGTCTGTGAAAGTCATACGGAAACCTAAATGGGAAATAATCTAATACAATGAGCTATCAGTTCTTGAAATGCTCCATACAACATCGAATTGGCATAGACCTAATCAATCAAACCACTGATCAATCGATATTTATTTCATTGTACCATCATTAATGTCAAGAAGCATTGAAGTTTAAGGAGAAATCAAAATCGACAATAGAACTCTACAGTTATCAAGTTACTCCATAGCAAAAGTGTCTATTGGTTTCTCACTTGTAAGCAATACAGAATTGTGAGTTTCCTTTCCGTATGAGTCTTCTTGGTTCCTCTTCGCCAGAAAGTTGCAACAGAATAAGAGTTTCCATAAGCTGTTTGTAAAAATGTGATAAGATAAAAAAGTCGAGCAGCATGTCAGCACACAGTACAACAGTAGGCCTACTACATGTTCCAGCAGAAGGTTCGTTGTAGAAGAGCAACCAAATATTAAAAGCTGCAATCCCGATAAAACAAATATATAGTGGGGACGGTGGTAGATGGTCAGATGTACCGGTATTAGGGATCAGCACATTGAATTAAATATTCGGAAGCAATTTGAATCGCAAAAGATTGGAGGTCAATATTCTAATTGGGATCTACAGTATTACCTCAGAGTGTTCAACAACATTATTGTTGGCAGCTATACAGACTTAAAATAACTTATGTGATCTGTGACGAAAACAACGTTCACAACAACAGATTTTGTTAAAATAGGTTACTGGGCTCACTATAAAATGAACTGTATTCAAGAACAAAATTCCTTCCTATGTTCAAGTCTACAGTCTGATCCTCATTACTCTTTAGAATAAAACTGCAGTGATTTGCTGATTCGTATTCAGAATTATAAATTATTCGATTTGTCCATCCTTTATTAACCAGTATAAAAATTATATAATTATATAGGGCTTAACATATATATATATATAATATACTATATATATATATATACTGGTATTGTATGTAATGTCACATAAAACATAATATATATATATACACCAGTAATTATTTCCAAATAAACTCGAGGCAGACGATTTTTAAAGGACCGTAACTTATAGCTGCATACCTCCAAGAGCTGTGAGTAGGATCCTGACAACACACTGTTGCCATATATTCCAGTGATAACGGAATGCATTACACGAGGAGATGCTTCCAATGATAACTTTTCCCCATACACCAGACAAGCAGCAGTGAGGGTTGGATTGTTACGAAAGGCTTGGAGAAAATTTGCATACATCGATTCTTGGTAACCAAGTTCTTTGTAACCATCGACAAATTTCGTCGCGCCGAGCGAGTTCAGTCGTTGCGAACAATTTGCTGGAGCTCCTACAAATTTAATACGGATGTTTAAATAGCATAACAGGGATCTCGTATCACGCACCAAGCACAAAAATAATATTTAAGTGTGTGTTCCTAAGCAAGTATAATGCACTGCATAACACCATAAAGCTAAACAATCATTGTAAGAGGAACATTTTGGATAACACACAAGGGTAGTAGGGCTATAAAAAGTCATTTCAGTTATGCCTATTATTTGAACCGGTGGTCTACCTGAGATAAAACCTAATTGTTGGACCCAGAGGGCAATGAAAAACACCAATGATTCAGTCAAGCATTGATAGGCTGCACAATGCTTAATAAGGTGATATACCGCCAGTACGCTATGCAAAGTGTGGCAGGGCAGCGTGGAACGTCGCAGCCGACCATCAAAATTCCACAAAAAAATGTGGAACGGTCCCATAAGTGGAAGTATAGGTGCAATAAATGTTGATGTTCCCGTGTTATTGGCCCTGCCCTTGTCATGTTGGTTGTTGATGCTGTGGACACTGTGCAAACTGAATCGGACTGTTACGTCAATTTATGAGCACCAGGAGTCGAATTTTGCACACCACAGGTGCACAGATGCTTATTTTTCCGCATCAGCCAGCAACGGATTCTGCATGGATGTTTAGCCTGCTACACAGAGCGAAGTCTTGAAATAGCCTATGCCATGTGGAGATAGGCTACAATATGCAGCCTGAAATATCATGATAAAGTCTCAAGACATAAATTAGGGTATTTCATATTGAAGCAACATCTACACATGCAATAAGTATACAGATACTGGTAAGAGGTAACGATAGAAGAGGTTATGCATCAGAAAACATGACAGATGTGCTTCAGACATAAAATAGGCCTACACTATACGGCAGCATCCAATGTACAGATCACATTAAGATCCACCAGTGTATTGCACATTCTGTGTAATATATATATATATATTATTCATAATTTCATATGTGAACAAGTGTTAACGAGTGTTACAACCATTGCGTTTATCTTACCATGAGAGCTGTTTGTGATGAAATGGTTCAAGTTAACATGATGCTGACGAGTTGTCCAATATAAATGTGATAACTGCTCAGCCTGGATTCGAATACGTTTATTCAATTCGTGGATTGCTTCCTGGAAAGATGACGACAGAAGTGAATTAGTAGAACCGTTGCTGTTGACTCAAAATGTAGTAAAATTCAGACTATTAGGCTCACTTCTGTAATTAAGCTTTATGGTATAGGAACCGATATATAAAGACACTCTCCAAAGTCAGTAGATCTATCTTAGTATAACAATAATAACATATCAATCAATCAATAATAAAAAATCAAAATGGCGAGTGGTGACACTGTAAGAGTTACAATGTAAATAAACATACCAATTCAGACTTTACAAACAGTCTTTCAAGCTGTAATTTCCAGCTTAGTTCTTTCAGGTTCGGCATGACCACAGACTACGGAATTTCTCAAGCAATGGCTTAGCAGAAAAGATATTTCATTGTAATTACAACGTTAGGTTCAAGATGGCGGTTGCAGATATTCTAAATTTATGACCTGCACGAAAACAGTTTGTAACTCAATAACCATTACAGTTGGAATGGAGATCGTTCGGCCGCAGAACATTTGGCCAAACTGTCTGCTACTGACCGTGTTTAATTTTGGATGGTTAGGCAACACTCCATTTTGCAATGAGTTTGTGGGAGGTTGATTTATTTCTGAATTTTTCATTGCATTTGAATAGTTGTCATTTCATGAATTTTTAGCTTATTAAATACACGGATTGTGAATAACAATCGACGTAGAGACAAGGCTCCTTCGTTTTTGCAGGCACAGTGAAACTTGGGACGGGAGCAGATGAGCGTTGGCTTTCCAGTTATAAGAGTAATAACCCCGATCACACGAACAAGAAGCGGTTTTCCCTGACATAAGAGCAGATCACAGTCAGCGTACTTTCGTCTATCCATGGAGAGGAGTTGCTGATAAGGTTAGAGCTGACAGAGTATTTCTGACAGTCATAAGATGATAGAAAGTAGACAGAGAGAGTGACTGTATCCTTTGGAGTCCTGACGACTCTAGATTATCTGCCAATTGCTCCATAACGGAGTTAAATGATAACGTCGGGACTGAAGGTGTATAGATGATACTGTATAAAAATTGCGTACAGGTACGGTAGCGACCCTATCTATGACCCACAATCCTGTTCCGCTACTCTGACGTATGTCGAGATTGGTGGTATGTCTCTCCAAATCTCAAGAACATATCACTTGGAAAATTCATGTTCAAAGACAATATATAACAAATCAAAAATTACGGAAACGCATTACTCGCTCTCGCAAAATCGTTGCTGAACCGTCCGCGGCGTCCGAACGGTCCGCAGTAGACGTTTCGGCCTCCCGTGATCTGCGTCCAACAGTTTGGAATCGATTACAGGCTGCGGCAAAAGCAAACTTGCGGGAGGTTCCAACAGGGATTTTCAGTTTGCACTTGCGACTTGCCGACCTCGACAGTATATACGGTCACCCTTTCCTGGAATACTCACCTAATACTTGCTGGAGGACTAATATTTTTACGCTAACCGATTAACGTACTATTATAAACCAGTAGGCACTACGCAACATCACTCGCTCAACCGTCTCGCAAAAGTCGACTCTTTCGATGCACCGACCGCCATCAGGTCACAAACTCAGTGGGGTGAGTGTGGAATATGGCCAAGTGGCTTTATTACGGTTCTGTTGTGGGTTGGCGTATTAACATCGCTACCTCGGTATGCTAAGCGTACGTGGAAAAGTGTTTCAACAGTAGTTAGCAAAACCTATTACTGGATGCGTTCATCGACTTATTTGGTAGTCTTGTTTGCTGCTGCAGGGTTACAACACTAGAGGCCGCTGGTCTGCTACGATGACTGCCGCAGATCTTTTTGCTTTTACTACACCTCACCTCCTCACCATTACCTCCGACAGGGGCTCATTCTGCAACATATTCCGGTTTTGACGCCGCGCATTGGAGTGAGGAAGTGTTCTGTTTTCTGCAATTTAGGTGCTCATAAACATAGATCACTGTATGCCTGTTGATTATCGTTGGCTTAGCGTGGAGGCCATAAAGTATTCTTAACTTAAGCTTAGCAAGTATCAATTGAAACTTAAAGTTAAGTTGAGACCATAAACTATCTTGGGTCTTAACTTAACTGAGTGCTGATTTGTTTAGTGTATTAGACCACAAAAGTCATCAGATCCGGTCCGCTGCTCCAGGAAGAATATGATAGTGGGTTAAAGACAGCTCGTGGTATTCTTGCAAGGTGACGATATGATGAAATGCCCCTTTTTGTGCTTAAATAGCTCAGATATCAGAGCTACATTATGCGGATACTGCAGATATCACAAAAAAGGTGGACGGCACCGCTTAACTAATTTTGTGTGTCACCGGCTTCCTTAAGGCTACATCCACTCAGTACAAGAACAAAGCTTGTCTATCACCATCCATCTTGTCAAGATGTCAAGACAACCCTAGACTAACCGGAATCCCTCAAAGAGTTCTCATGACCGATAATTTTTCAATAGTCTACCGGTAATAGCAATGTTCATGAACACAACTCTGATATAATTATTGTCTCTATAACAAAATGAGTCTCCCTCACAATGCTCTCACAAAATCGAGCACCCCCGCAATTCGTATTTTGTTAGTGCAATATTAGTTTATATTTACAACATAAGATTGCAGCCACTGCGAAAAAATAGTAGGTGAACGTGGTTGAGAAAGTGTAGCGATAGACATAGCCTAAACTAAATTATAGTATAAAACTGCAGAGGTGTGGTAATTTGATGGTTCGAAAAAATATTCAATTCATATTCGGAATTGTAAATGATTTCATTCACCCATTCCTAACCTATTAACTTCCCAGCATCACTAACCTATAATTGTATCTAAGAATGAACGTACTGGTAAGCTAGATTCTGATATAGGCCTACATCAGAATTCCTTTCACGAAGATGTTGACGAGCCTAGGCCTATCTCTCTGTCGAATAGAACTTGAAGACATACCAATCTGGTTCAGGTTTAGCATTTGCATTGCATTTAATATTGAATCAGGTTACAAGCAATTTGAAATCCTGTGTGGCTGTGTTGAATATACGTGGGATGGCCTGATCGGCATGAGTCTATTACCGATTTACTTGCTGTATACGCTTAATACAGCATACACTTGGCAACTTCAGCTAGGCAGTAACTATAGACATTGTATAGATAGTTAGATACTGGTAATTTTATTTTCCATAGGTCTGAGCAGTCCCATGACATATTTCTGAAACCATACTGGCATTATCTTGAAAGCCTTTTAGCATATTTCGATATTTTTTGTTGTTGCAGTACCACGACCTACCCTTTCATGTAAGATTGCTATTACTTCGTAAGTTGTTCAATCATGCACACAATACTGTGACTAATCAATCTATTCATGCTGTGTTGTTGTTCAATTTTAGCCTGTTTTTTAGTTTGTCCATTTTAATGGATTCGGTAAGTACTCCACCGTTTCTAAAACTGAATAGTAATATTAACCGTAGGAGGTTCTCCCAAGACATTGCGAGTCGTGGCAACTTTGCATCATCCACACCTTCGGCACCTCCAAGACCGTTACCAGAGTTTCTCGAACCAAACGATAGACTATTCTGTTTTCGCAATCACCAATCATTCCAGTCGAGATCAGTATTACCAAAATCTCCGATCAAAAGTGCCCCGCCTATCAGTAGAGTATTTCCTCATCGACACTGGGCCCCAGAGAAAGCACATACGGTATCATTTCGCGAAGAAAGCAAGCAACGAGATTCGGCGATCCATAGCAAGTTTTATGACTCTGGAAGGTCCGAGCTGTACTTTGAACAATGCTTCACTATCGAAAAAAAACTCGGAGAAGGATCGTTCGGCGAAGTGGTGGAAGTGCAGAGTGTGGAAAACGGTCAGCGATATGCAATCAAGCGATCGCGCGAGAAGTTTCGCAGCGAGGCGGACAGACGAAGGAAATTAGATGAAGTAAACAAACTGGAACAACTACCAAAGCATCAAAACTGTTTAGAATTCACTAAGGCATGGGAAGAAAACCATCGTTTATACATTCAAACAGAGCTATGCTGCATGAGCTTACAAGAGTACATGGACAGCACTGATGGGATTCCCGAAGTTAAAGTCTGGAGCATGCTGATTGACTTGCTCAATGGACTTAACCATATTCACAATCACGGATTTATACATCTAGACATCAAACCTGCAAACATATTCTTATCTGCAGATGGAGTATGTAAAATAGGTGATTTCGGACTGGTTGTGAGAAGAGAAGAATTGTCTGATGCAAGAGAAGGAGACAATAAGTATATGGCTCCCGAGCTATTGAACTCAGTTTTTTCACCAAAAGCGGACGTCTTCAGTCTTGGGATCGCATTGTTAGAGTTGGCATCAAATATTAAATTGCCGAGTGGTGGCCCGTCTTGGCGGCTTTTGCGTCTCGGCTACATACCACCAGAGTGCTTATCAATGATCAGTCCGGATTTGCATTACGTTATACAATGGATGCTAACTCCAGATTGTGAAACACGCCCGACTATTGATGACATTATCAAGCACCCAATCATTGTGAGCCATAGCCGAAAGTTGGCACCGTGGAATGTATACAGATCTTGTTCTGATTTCTGTAGCGCAGCTTGTGCTGCATTCATGCCTTACGTATTCATAAGGTTTCTCTTTTTACCGTTCCTGGTGATACTAAAGCCATTCACCACGGGAAAGAAATCGAAGCGGCGTGTTAACAAAAAGACTGCGAAATATAAGTGGGCATCGACTAGCTTAAGTAATGTTCAATGGTCTGGCTCAAACAATGATTCTGTTTTCTTCACGCCAACTATGAAGTCAGCAAGCTGTTCCAGAATTAGTCCACGCAACTCGTCACCCGTTTGCAGCCGTACACGAGTCTCGCGTAATTCAGAAAATCCATCTCCTGATATCAGCCCACTTTCCCATGCTAGATCTCATCATAATTTGCTGAATTCGTCGGCGAGCGATGCCAGCAATATTGACTGTTCATACAAAGGCAACGACAACGCATTGATCTCAAAGCCAAGGAATTTATTGGACTTGTTGAATAACGTGTCCGATTCAGAAGAGTAAGAATAAATACGCAAATATCACTGCCCGTTGTTTGATTATATTTAAATTTCAATGCAAGCTTCTTGCCTGTTGCTTCGTTATTCGTGACTGCCACTGAAAACTGCCACCACACTCTAGTGTTGGAAATTTTGTAATCATAATGTTATTCTTTTTTAGATATACCTATAGTAGTGACATTTTGGTAGGCTTAATCAGGCACACAAATCATATTCGACAGTAACTTTGATGAATCACACCAAAGCTTAATTGTCTGACATTCTATGAAGTGTTTCCATTCTTCAATACAAGTTTAATTAAGGTCAGTATTCCTTTTCTTTTCGCCATATTTTCTGTTAAGACTGTGTGTTCTAAGATTGTGACTGTAACCTATATATATAAAAAGAAATGCAGATATGCCTATCTTTTATTTGAAGTCCAACCATTAAACTTGGTAGCATTTATTGATACATCCATGGCCCAAATTCATATGAATTACCAGTATGTTACTAATCAGAGTAATAAATAGGCCTATAGTTAGTATGGTGTGAAAGACCAGGTGGCTTCTACAGAAATGTATTGATTCAATTTCAAGTAAACCTTCCAAACTATGAAACTCATCTCTGCAGTTCAGTGAATTTAATATGTGATATTTCATATTTTCATTATATACTCAAGTCATGATGGTTCATGTAGGTTGCTGCCCTTGGTAGGCTGTGTATGTCAAGTCTAAGGTCTACTCTTTTAATCCTTGTTTTCTTGGCTGTGACTTAACCTCTCTGAGCAAAGCTTAACAGGAATTCCTTCGAGGAAATGATATTGTGAGACTGTGAGAGTTAGGCCTATAGCAAAAACATTGTGAGTGTGATTGTTTGCTCAACTTGCCAGCCATGTTCAACAGTGATTCACTCTTGAAATGATTAAGAGTTGATAAGGACTAGTCTACTATGTCATCATTGATGTCATTTCATCCACTTGGCTATTATTGAAGTACGGTATTATTACATTTGGCTCAATGATTCCAGGATTGAAGGTCCATAGATATGTTGAGGCAGTTGAGCTATCCTTCTATGCTCATATCACCCTCCATTTAATATTTAATAAGCTAGGTAATTGTTCAAGTGTTTCTCATTCTCAGCAGATCTTGTAAAGATGGTTTTGCAACCACTGGAGTTTAGTGATTGTTTCTTGGATTCTCCATGGTTTCGATCTGGGATCAAGGAACATGAAGATGAGTTAGAAAAGACCAACTCTCAAATTAAGCTATTAATTAAAGTAAGGAAATGGACTAACTTTCTTATAAATAATGTATTTATACGGCAACATCGGATGCTTCGCACGTGAAATGTGCATGGGCTGAAAAATTGATCATGCCAACGTGGCCCAAAAAATCACCCCATATCATTAAAAAGATTGGTAGCCTAACCATTATCATATGGTTCAATTTGCCCAAGTGCACATGTGTGATAAGCCCAGGGATATCTAGATATCCCTGGATAAGCCGCTAGTTGTACTGTCCTGTTTTGAAATGAGAAACGGCTTGCGGCGTTGATATCAACTGAGAGGTTTTGCAGAATCCCAAGCTCAATTGGCACAGCACTTATCCACAGTGTAGATAAGTCCCCAAACTCCACAGTTATGAATATGCCTCTGCTTGTTTTAGGATGCGAAGGCTATGCTTGTATCATTCAAAAAACAATGTGAAACGATGCACACGTTCAGTGACCGATTAAAGAATTTTCAGTTTGACATTATAGGCACTAACTTGACCGATGCTGAAAGAGGAATTGGTGAGGCTGAGGATTATTTCATTTCTATTTAGCACAGTGATCAGGACATTCCGAGTTCGATTCCCTATTGAGTCAATCCAAAGACTTTAAAATGGTATCTATTCCTACTCCGCTTGGCAGTCAATAATGGAGGGAGTGCGAGAGTTGTAGTTGTGACTTGTGATAGTGATCTGGGCTATAAGCCGGAAATATCAACATGTGATGCTTATCGGTACTATGCATTGAAGTGGCATAATTATAACCTTAGTAGTTGAAATTACCAAAAATCCATATTCCAACTATGCTATGCATTGATCTTGTTAACACTCTTCGGTATTACCAGATAAAGAAATGACATTAGGCGGATTTTTGAAGCTTACTTCGTGGCCTTGGTGCATCATGAAATTTTTGTAGCATGACCAATAATAATCTGTTCTGGTACATTACCACTTTTCAGAGCCTCTTCATTTTTAGTGGGCCTATTTATGTGCAAAATTGTTTTAGCGGGATTTTTGAAAGAATTTGGATCTTTGATTGAGGAAATTGAAGGCGAATGGTCAAAGACAATTGAAAGATCTGAAATTCAACTTATAGATCCATTGGAAAAGTATGTGAATAATGGATGATTGCAAATAAGCCAATAAACCTTTGGATTTTCTGTGGTGTCAGCGATGACACAGTTTGGCGCAGCGGTAGGCCTAAATTTGAATACGCCGGGAGTGGCACGGGTCGGGATGAATAAATCCAATAATGAGTTGGGAATTCCTGGATGTCTTGAAAACCCACTTCACAGGTGCTGAAGCGTTTTCAACCATCCCTCGTGTGGCTCGTTATATATGATAACAGAATTGCACGGCTCGATAATCATACATGGTAGTCAGCACTGATATTTACATTGGAAATACGTGTTCACGTTTCTCTTAGCTACTATTACTGCTGGGGTTAATTAATTAAGTTTGAAAATATGAATCACTGCCGTTTAGATTCCGAAAGGATCATATCCACAGTTACAGAGAGGCGAAGAAAACTTTTGATAAGTGTAGCGATCGTTATTATAAGCAAATGGAACAAACACTTGGACTTTCACATAAGAAAAAAGATATTCTTTTAAAGGTAAGGGGTTTGTTGTAATCATCGGGGCAAACCTACAGTCAGGTTGCTATGATCTTTTGGCATATTTCCTCGTATAACCAGTTAACCATGTCAGTGATATCTGATAGCTCTATTCTGTGAAGCACATTGGTGTGCTGGATTGGTTTCTGCACTTGTAGATATTGTGTTGTTTACCTTGTTTTCCATACATCACTAACATTGTTGTGTTCATGATCTAACCATGGTTTGCAAGGTAGGCCTAGCAAGTCCGTAAGCATTCGCGTCAAAGGTAGAAAGTCCGATTAGGGAATTTTACATGTCTCGATG
This sequence comes from Botrylloides violaceus, assembly GCA_030412335.1. Lineage (NCBI taxonomy): Eukaryota > Metazoa > Chordata > Ascidiacea > Stolidobranchia > Styelidae > Botrylloides > Botrylloides violaceus. The sequence continues at coordinate 196,349 of JASFYC010000714.1, forward strand.
CATTTAAGTTAGTGAGAAATTGCAGCTGACACCACAGCTGTAGCCTGTTGGTTTCACACAGACAATCGATTAGTTAGCTTTTTTAGGTGTTTTTGTTATAAACTAGACAATGTCGCTTCTATTCTGTATCACAAATACATACGGTAACATTAAATATGCGTCGCACTGTAGTAAAAGTCAGGCTGTAGATCTATGCGTCTGACTACATGTTGTAGCTCTGTCTCATAGTCATTTATAGCAACTGGTTGCTATCTTAATCAACTTGGTGATGTGCCGATAGTGGTAAGTAAAAAGTCCCCACCTTGGCCACAGACACGTCGAATACGCAACACTTATTGTGAAACGTGGTTTAATAAGTAATGATAGTTTTAAACTAGTCAAAGGGGATAATCCCGACTACAGCACTGAAATTAAAGAAGATATAAACTCTAGCCTAATAGCCATGCTCCTTCAGAGCACATTAGCAGTTTGTGAATCCCCAAGTCGCCTGTCAATCAATGTATTCACTGTAGCGAGTAACCCTGCCGAGTTCGGGTTTATCAGTAAGGTGATAAGCAACAAAAGTGGTGACCAGTTCAAGTGTCTACCGCATCATACGATAGTATCCGATCTGTGTATCCTTTCTTGATGGCCAGTGTTGAGGGGGTGTTTGACATTGATGGCCTACTGACTCCTACGCCCAAATACGCACATCATACATGCATGGTTATAGCCCTTGTGATCCGTCCATAGTACCGGTACTTTTTTGTGTTTGTAATGTAAACTGTCGGTTTGCTATACTCTATGAGCAGCATACAAACTTTATTTTCTGATATCCAATAGGCTTATAAAGATGAAATGAAATATGATGTAATAATATGCTCATCCTCATTGCATTGTGGTATTCCTCGTATCGCGTCATTAATCAAAAAATTTTTTGAAATATCGACAACGATAGGAAATGAGTCACGTTCATGAAACGATTGCAGCAAAATTTGTTGAATTTGAAATTGACCAAAAATAGAGATCAACAAATTCGACGTCCAATGACGCGGTGTTATTGAAATTTGCACAGAATCCTACTAGCTACATGGGCCTACTAACAGATCTCCTTGCCTTGAAATTGACGCCTATGGAATGGTATTATTATAATTTGTACATAATCCTACGTAGGCCTTTTAACAGATCTACCAGGCCTCCTGGCTGACTGACCCAGTTGCGAATTCTGCTATAGATCTCATAGAAAAGTTTACATGCTTACATACATTGGAATATAGTTTCATTCCACTGTCACCGGATGAAGGAGCGGAGCCCTATTACTATTTTGATCGTCCGCCATCAGCTCTGGTATTTTTATAACATAGATTGAGAAATTTGTTAAAAATCAGAATTCAAAGGATACCAGTTTCTTGTTGTTTGACAAGACGGGTACCCATGCGTTCACCTTCTCTTCTAGAGTTACAATAGACTATGTGATAGATAACTACTGAGGCTTGACATTTTACTTTGTTTCCAATGGACGCACTTTAATCGAAATGCATAACCGGCTTTCATATGAAACTCTATGAAGTGTGTTTCCATTGTGACTCAATAGTAATTTCCTACACACCACCATCAGGCCTACTGCATTAATGTATGGTACGTCGTTAAGCCTGTCTAAATCTATTTTGATGGTGACTTTTAATGGAAAGTGTATTTTTTAATGATTAGGATTCGGATGAGGAACTTCATCAGCAAAAGAAAAATTTTCATCAAGCGTCACTCAATTACATCTATAAATTACAAGAAGTGCAAGAAAGAAAAAAATTTGAATTTGTGGAACATCTCCTGATGTTCATGCAGGTAGAATTTGTGCTGCAGTACTGTTGTTTTGTACAGTGAGCTTCTGTTTAGTAAGTACAGCAGGCAAATATCAAATCGTTTGATTTAAACTTTAAAGATACCTGTATGCCAAATATTATTCCAGCCTAATAAGAAAAGCTCTTGAGTGGCTCCTGCCCACTATGCTTGAATATTTTATACCCTTTTGTTATTAAAAGGGCACTGCCACTAAACCCTATACCAGTATACAATTGTGACTGAAAATGAAGACATGTTGATGATATTATGATGTCGCAGCGTTACTTTCTGTATTCGAGATTTCAGCGAAAACAAAAGCCGCTGATGGCTACTTATTGGCGGTTTCGCATTTTGTGTCTGTCTTAACTCCTGGTTGTTACTACTACTAAACAATGAAGCAGATGTGGTGCAGAGCTCGAACGTGATGGTCATTTGGACGGACTGTGAGCGCATCATTTATCCATGTCGTATAGTAAGGATTATTTCAATGAGCTAAGATTACCAATGCATCCCATCCATTTTCTCCTGGTCTGGCCCCTTTTGTCAAATGTCAGAACCGGATACGGCCAATGAACCAAAAACTTTGGCAACCCCTGACGTAGACGCACTTTTTTTAGTAGATCAGGATTGCATCAAATTTCTGACCTTATGCGAGTTTAACGTGGTTACTTAGTAGTTGTTACCAGTGTAGTGAAATATTGCCTGCCATTTAAAATCTACGCTGTTGGTACCTCGTCGACGTTTTCCATTTTGTAGAGAGGGCATTATAAGATTTCCTGCTATTCATGAGTCACCACTGTAAGCACAGCTAGGAGTATTGTTCGATTATCATGCATTACCTGGCATGAAGTACTTGTATTGTCATTCTAAAGAAGCCATATTGCTTACAATTGAAACCCCATTATTTTTCAGATTTACACCAATTTCTTGCATCAAACTCACGAGACCGCTGCCGATTGCAAGGAATACATGAGTGACATACAGGTAGCCATTGCAAATGCTTGTAGGCAATATATTACAAATTGAAAATGTGATGCATCATTCCAGAGAAGCTTGGTTAGCACGAGGTCCCAGTATGAAGGTACAAGGGATAAAACGAAAACGCTTATGCAAAAGATGATGGAAAACCCGTCCCATGATACACCAACTACTGGAAGTGACTCACCACAACATCTCATCGGACATCGATGGACGAGAGCAGGTTATCTGTTTTTGTCAGAGAAAAATGCACTGGGATCTAGGTAAATAAAACTTGTCATTTGTTACTGGTTGGTATAGTTCTTTTGAACAGTGTAGTAAACTGTATTGGTATAATATACTGGTATATTGATCGATGTTAAATGTCGTTGTAAACAAATTTTTGAAAATTCAATGTGAAAATTGGAGTCTACATCGCACCAGCACTTCTTCTTTCATACGAATTTCTTCAGACTAGACGCCAGGGCAGCCACTGCTTGGTGACCTCATCCAGTCCTCGCACTTCCATTGAATTGAAACTAAACTCATGACCTACACATTATATTATTATACAGGATACGGTACCGGTATCTATAATGTGTAGCCTACGTGTTTTGTATCAGTGGAAGCGCACTAGACTTCCCTTTTTGTATAGAATTTTTAAAAATCTGTGTACCACGACATTTAGCATTGATCAATTGATCTCGCCCATGATGTCATTTTATATGATTTTAGCTCAGAGCCAATGAATTGTAAAGTCATACACGATAAATCTGTTGTACACTATATTTTATTCAATTACCTAAACCATAGCTTGATATAACCTTTCGTTTTCGGTTCTGTCTGGACTGGTTTATTGCCTTGTTGGACTGACTGAAGAGGGTTCCGAGATAATTTTCCACGCCACTTTATGACAATATCTTGCACTTGGGGCACTAGCTCACGTTATTTTGTACGCCTGGGCAAAGAGGGTTGAAATAAAAGTGTCATACGTATGGCCGGGCTAAATTGAATACCGGTAGTATTTTATTAATTTCACTCAGCAGTCTTCAAAATTGGTAAAAATATCGGAGTCTTGTTTTGCAACGATATCATACGCTGGGTCGAACATCGAATGAAATAATTTCAATCGAATCGAATGCTGAATAGACGTGACTGAGCTAGATATTAACCAAATTCAATAAAATTATATATCGTAAATATGATTCACCACAGATTCAACGCCCAGCCTCGGTTTATTGAGAATTATAGCATTCACAAGCTTTCGAAGTTCCTAAATTTGTGGTGAATCTTCTTTACGACAGCTATTGATCATCAGCCATCCAAATGTCAAGTCCAGTCCACATCTTTATAGCGTACTTTCAAGAAAATAGCAAAATGAGCTGAAGTCCATTTTATCATTTGGCACAGGAGAAGACAAATGCTTCAATCTCTATAAACTCTCTCCTGGCTGCATTAACAGTGAAACGCGTAGAACATTCACAGGTTGTTATTTGTTATTCGAAAAAAGGTTGAAGTGCTGTTCGATTCAAGTTCTAAGTCGTAGTCGTGTGTTGTGACACCATTTTGACTAATTAAGCTGCATTTCAACCTTATGTTTTTGGATGACGACCCTTTTATGTTCTCACATAATTGCCTTATTATGTGATGGGTTTCTGACTAGTTAGTGTACAACATTTGTTCCTAGATTTACTGCAAAGTGGTCAAGATTCTTCTGTATGTACACCAAAGAAAACAAACTTTTTCAAATGACTTCACCGATGGGTTCTACGTCATTCTCAAATCCGACTTCTTCAATTAAAGCCAATCACAGCAATATCCCTGCCATCGCAGAACCTTTAATCGTCATGTCTTGTACTCGTCGTGCAACAGAATCCATTGATAAAAGATTTTGCTTCGATATAGAAGTCCAGGTGAGTTGCTAAATAGTTCTGGAATCTTAGACTTCCTGCTCTTAGCTCTGCCTATAGGCTAAGCTAGACATGGCAAACTGCCACCCTTGCGCCACATCATCACACCAGCATTTATGCTCCACCAACTCAAAAAGCATAGGAATAGACCTTGCTAATATTTATTTACCGGAACCAGGCTGCAATTCTGATGTTCTAACTGTCTAGCCTCTAGCAAGAACATTCATTACAAATGAAAGCATATATTTTTCCATATCATACATACATGGATGCGTGGAAATTGGTCCCATGGTACCTGCATGTTCAGTTGTTCACACCTTTGACAGTTCTTTGTCCCAACCCAGGTTACTACATGTTGACTGTGCTGCAAACGTAGACGGTTTTTTGCCGGATGCCCACCTTGCGACAACTTTCTCCATTCGCTTAGGCTCGTGACTAGCACTGAACATTATTATTGGCCGCCGGCATGAATCCTACTCAACTACAGACTTCGGCATACTAGCCCAGCTGTTAAAACTTATGTAATATCGCATGCAAATCGAGTCATAGCTCAGCTGGTTGAAATCGTTATACATTGATAAAATTTTCATACAAAAAAATGGTCCCTTATGAATTGTGCTACAGGGTGTTACGTAACAACAGCATGAGTCTGGGAATATTCGAGCATACATGAAAGGCTGCCTTAAAAGTAATTACAGTGCTTGTCTTCATCAAGGTACCATACTGATGTGATAGGAACTGCAGTGTTGCACTTGTGTGATTTGTAACATTGTCTGACGGCGTGCTGTCTTAAAATGAGTCCTAATTACCAGAAATAAGATCAATTGTTAACCATGACACTATCTGATCTAGCTCGTACTGTGATAACCTCCGAAACCCTGGGGACTCTTGTGCTAAAGCTGCTGGAAAACTGAAAAGACTGAAAATCCCAACATTTAGCAAAATTTTTAGAAGTCTGCGCAAACTCTTACAGTCTTACTCTTTACCCAAATATCCGGCCATGTGGTAGCCCAATCTTTGATGGATTTCTAACCTTCATCATCACGTTTTCGTGTTATATATTCAATAAATATTGAATGAAATCTCTGAATCTTATTAATCTTCTTTGGTCGTTGACATCTTGACTTGATATTTCCGATGTGGTGACATTGTGATATTAGCGTTGTTGGTTGATTTGTGTGTTGTCTCAAGTGTAACAAAGTGTGTTTCGACTGATAACGGATGATTCGATAAATCGTCTCTTTCACGTGACTGATATTCAATATCGATATAATCGAAAATTAATGAATATTGACTTCCTCACTTGACTAACGGCCAATACCGATAATAATCGCAAAAATAGAAATATATCATAGTCAGTAAATCATTCGACCCCTATTTGTGATACATGGAGGAACCGGTCGACCACAAGTTTTGTTACATGGAGGCCGTTCCCGTTATGCATACCGATGGTGGTAATATTTTTTTCATTTAATAAAGGATACAGCTGGAAAGCAATCAGTTCTCACTCTTCAAGCCATCTCGTCGCCTGATAGGAATAAATGGTTATCTGCAATGGACGGCAAAGAGCCGGATTACATCTTATCACAAGTATGCCGATATCATAGTCTATTCTGATGTTTTTTATACCAATACTTATATATACTGTATATAATTCTTTTAGGATCACAAGAAACCAGGCGAATTTGTTCTAAATAACGTTGGCATGGAGTTTGTTGAGAATGTGATTGCGGAAATCGAAAGAAGGGGTGTCGATGCCGAAGGCATTTACAGACTTGTTGGCGTGTCGTCGAGGGTTGAGAGAGTGATGCAACTGATGATGGATCCCAAATCTCGCAATCAGTACGTGCCTCAAATTTTATATATTGTCTATAAATTAACGTGGAAGGAGCAAGTCGTTATTGTGTAGGATTTCCAAAATGCCTGGCTGATAGGAAATTACAAATTGTGGTGTTTGCACCTGTAATAGCTGTTGTAACTCTGCTGTTTAGTGTGTTTTCAATCAGTCTGCGACTTGGCTGACACATTGTATTGAATACAAAAGTATGTAAGTGACTGCCACTCTTTGTCTTAGCACTTGATCCGAAGTACGGGAGCCAATTTCTCAAGCCTTTTCGCTTAACCTTAATCTTTGAAAACTAGTCGAATGATTCCTTGTTGTAGAATCAACATTCAAGATGAAGTGGAGTGGGAAATGACGACACTGACAAGCGCCTTAAAAAACTTCTTCCGGAATCTCCCCGAACCTATCATGACCTTTGAACTCCATGATCAACTGATAGCTGCAGCTAAAAAGGAAAATCCGGAAGAGCGATTGCAAAAGTAGTCAAACCATTCTTACGTTAAAATTTGTGACAGCATCCTCACCGTTTCATTTCCAGCATTCTAGACCTCGTCTCAAAGCTTTCGCCAAACAGCAAGAAAGTTTTGAAAGTACTTTTAGCGCATCTTGTGAAAGTTGCCGCACATAGCCAATCCAACAAGATGCCTGTTCAGAATATCGGAGTTTGTTTCGGTCCGACGTTGATGCGTCCAAAACAGGTACAAAAATGGTAGAACATGGCAGGCCATGCAGTACATTTTGCTGACGTTTTATTTCTGTATTTGCAGGAGACCGTCCAATCTATTATGGAAATAAAGTTCAATAATATTATTGTTGAGATCTTAATAGAAAATTATGAGCCGTTTTTCGTGCACGGTTCTCTTCAAGGGGTTGTGGAGAAAAGTCATCACAAAAGAGGACCCGTTGACAGCAGGCCGTCAATGAGGTAAGAGTTCCTTGGTTGAGTTTCATTCAATCTTCGATGTAATGTGACTCCATTCACTTGCTATTTACATATCCATAAATTCAACTCTGTTTATGGTGGTGGTTGTAAGGCAGCATACCGACACTATTCAGCATAAGTGAGTCGATGACTGGCCTTGGCAATGTAGTCTACAGTATTTGCAAAAGGGTTTGGTTGATTGAAATGAATGACGGTGCTCTTTGATTACAGATTGAAAGCTCGACCTGCACGACATGCCGTTTCTCAATACGAGAATGTACCAAGCGAGCGCCAAGCACCTAATTCTGGTGAACCGCAACTCGATGCTAGTCCAAAATTTCAACGGGGTCACGCCATCAGAGCAGTACCTAAGAAACGAAGTCCCCGCCTTCTAGATAAAGTCTACACGACTGGCAAGATTTTTTTTTATAAATAATTCTCAAAACCGGTAATCATAACAATTGTTGATGTTCAGGCGAAAAGGAAGATAGCAGTCTGTCAGACAATACCTCCGATGAGTTGGGGAGGATATCTCCATTGGATTTAAATTTGTCGTTGGAATTCCCAACTAGTCGTGTATCGAATATTTATATGAACGCGCCACAGTCGTTCTCTGTCAAGGCCAAATCTTCCAAAGAATCCTATGATATTAGACGTGCCCGTTCTCACCGATCGACACATAGTCACTCGCAAGAAACAGAGGCTCAGAGCAAGAATGAAAATTTCAATAACTCAAGCGATGTTAAATCTGATGAAATCGTTTCCTCTAGTAAGGATGAAATCGTTACCCCGAGCACGGATGAAATCAAACCATCAATGCTGACACCTAAACGACGAGCGCCAAACGTGTTGCCAAAGACCTCCGTTGTTAAGAAGGCAACTACTCCATGCCAGGTAATTAATCACCGCAGGCGAAATGTAGTCCCTAGGATACCTAGGACTTTTTGTCGGGATATTTCAAACCCCTCTAAGAATATAGTGGGGCTAATGATGAACGATCAGTAGATATCGTAAAGAATATTCACCACAGATTTATCATCCAGTCTTGATTTATTGAAAATTATAATGCTTTTGAAGCTCTTCTCCTTCATCAAGTGAGTCTTCTACATACGAAATCCCTTGAACAATGATACATATAACACCAGGGCAGAGACTTTAATGTGTGCAGAGTGTGGATTGAATTCACTTGCAAAATAGAAATCTTTTGTGCATTTGGGGGATCATTGTCCCAATAGTAAAACCAGTGTTTCGATATCCAGAACATTAGTACCGTGCTGATTGCAGTATACCACTTCCTCGCCCCATCCCTCACATCGTCATCATGTATGGTCAACAAATCTTACCAAGTAACGTCTAGCCAACCATATTATGATCCAGGAAGGACTGTGTGATCCACTAGAATTGCAATCCGTAGATTAATTGCACCTTGCTCGTATGAGGTATATGCTTAATATGTATTGCCTATTACCTATTTGTACTTCAGTCATGGTGTCTATTTAACTAATACCAACAATCTGCAGAACAAACCTGGGACCTTCATGATTCAGTCGAAACACCTGCCTTCTTCAACAAGAAATGAAAGTAACGCCACAGTCGCAGAACCACTATACACCAAACCCATTAAACGAGAGCATCACGTTTCTGGGCATCATCCAATCCATAAGCCAACTGAACTGTCAAGCAACGAACTTTTACCAGTTCAAAGACCCCGAGCGTCCGCAGTTTCGTCCAGATATCAATTTTCACCGACTCAACAGACTATCCCAGTCACGACCAAACGTGCCTTCGTAGCCTTGTATTCTTGTGAAGCTGAACATGAAAGTGAATTGTCGTTTGAACCTGGCGACATTATTTATGACGTGGTTGACTCTGACGAACCAGGCTGGCTTATCGGAACTTTAGACGGAGTAAGCGGGCTTATTCCAGCCAATTATGTGGAGGAGGCGCCTTGAGTTAAATAATATCTACATAAATCAAAAAAAATTGCATTATCGAATGAATGTATATTTTATACCCTGCTCTGTCAGCTTACGGTTTCTATAAACCCAGTTCCATTTTGACCAAAGCCAGTATATTTTTAATCAAGTATGGCTTATTGCCTAGTGATTTATACCTATATATAATCGGAATGTAGCCTATATGTTAAATACACTTTATCAAATCGTGGTCGGAAAACATTGGAGTCAGTATGAGTATGAGTTTCACTAGAGAATAAATTTTACCGTAATTTGGCAGCGCTACTGCCTGAATTTCGAGCAGGTTCGTCCAGGCTAACGTCAGCAGATTCTTCGAATAGATGAGTAGGATAGAGCGTTGGGTCACGCAATATGTTGGGAACCTCTAGCTGCTTCACTGGCTAACGATTGAGGGTTTTAGGGATGAGGACTGGTCAAGGCAAGTCCGATGGAATTGGTAAATACTTGTCTCGCCAGCAAAGACGACTTATATTTTGCACTTCATTTCAGATAGCAACCGACAGTAGGCTTTATGCGGAAATAGGCTAAGGTATTTCTATCCATAGAATGTAATCATTACATTCTATGATCTATCTCTCGAGTCTAGACCATAGAGATTATATAAAGTTGCGTCGCATGCGCGCTGCAATGTAGGTCGCCTAGGGCTCTAGACGACCTTTCCTACGTACACCGAGTCACCGATACGCGTTGTAGACGACCTTTCGAATCCTGCTTACGCATACGTATGTCGCACGCGCTATGTAGATGAACTTTCGGCTCTCATCATGCGGGCTGATAATGGTATGAATCGATACGTCACTGCAACAAGATGGACCTTTGATCTCATAGTATCTCGCGATTTGTGTAAAACCTATTCTAGTTCGAAAGCATGTTGCCAGTTACGCAAGTTGTCATCCGAACGTGTTACGCGCGTGATGTGACACGTCGAAACGGTCAAAGAACGACTCACATGCCGGTCTCCACTCGCATTCTCTGGTTATAGTCTAGTTCGTCACAGCTGTAGTTTTCCAGGCATAAGTTTGAAGTCTAGCGAGTACCATGGTATAGTTGGGCTATGGCCCACGGTTACGTAGCATTTACCGGATTGGCCGGGCACCCTCCTGACCATTGTTACGTGCCATATATTCGAAATATCCACGGCGCCGCTGGGGCCTCTCTCCAGGCGCGCTTCACACCAAAGACGTTACAATTGGTATTCGCAGCTGCCTTGGTAGGTGCCAGCAATATGGGGTTATTGTGGAGGGTGGTAATGACTTGAATAGCTATAAAGCTTATATCCGTGTTCTTGTCCGAAGGACAAATATAAATGGAGTCTACTCCTCCCTCCCAACGACTGGTGATAGCACAAGCAATACCAATATTACTGCGTAAAAATTCTATTAAACCAATTAAAAATACTGACGCCTCGTGGCTATACACACGGTTGAAAACAGGAGATGAAATCGATAAGAATTTAGCTCATTACATCATTTATTAAATTACAATGAATACAGTAGGCCCAGCATCAAATTACTATGGAGGAACATCGAGGTGATAACTTCTCATTTATGGCGGATATCCCAGTTGTCAAACACAATGGATGCAGAAGAATACCCAATAAAATTCAGAGCCCTTAAAGTGAAGGAAACCAAACCTGATCCCCCACCCCCAGCACTCCATACAGCAGTCAGAGATCGTCCCATAGCAATTAATATAGCAGGGTACCACTTTGGATAACCAGGGATGCCAATTGGGATGAAGTATGTGTGTTAGCCTATCGCTGTACAGGAAGTCATATCTGAGTGTTAATTTTGACTCAAGCAGCCACATCCACCGTCCCACACACATGAATCAAAAATCTGTTGGCAGGTCAAGAACAATCCATAGCAATTTACCCAGGCCCTGGTGATCCCATAGATACTGTCAAATGAGTCGATGCCAGCCTACAGTAAAGTTAATGCAGAACCATAACCAATCCAGTGAAAGTATACAATACAGTATATAAACACATTCAGATGACTAACTTGGTAATCCTACAGCGCTACTGGAGGACATTCGGCACGGTCACTTAGCTAGTAGGTTACTTTTGTGACCAGAAAAAGCAGGAATCAAGTGTTTGATGGAAAACAACATGTCTTTGTTATATTCCGAGATAAAGGAAAAAACGGGGTACAATTTCTAATCCAAAATAGGTCAACAGAAAATATACAAAACATTTTGTAGGCACTACCAAGTCCCAACAATTGGTCGTATAAGTAGTATCATCTAAGTTCCTAGCCTTTGCATCCTGATAGATATGTCTGCTCTCAATCAACGGTGCTGTATAACTGCCATCAGTGGAAGAGCAGTCATCAGAATCATCTTTTTCTGATGATTTTTTCATATGCACTGGCGTCAAAATGAAATCATCCGTGTAATGTTTGAACATAGTCAAGCCAGCTTCTCTGTATGCTGAGCTGCTATAATACTGGAGACCAAACATTCTAAAAATGACCTTGATCACTTTCAGAGTAAAAAATTTGAGAATGGTACGAACTACAAATATCGCCACAGCACCAATCACTAATCTCAAAACGGTTAAATATAGAAACGAAAGGAATGCTGTATCAGAGGGTAGAGTTTCCTTTAGAGAAAGAAATCCCAATAAACGGCTGCGTTGACTTCTTGCTGCTATAAGACCAGTCACAACCCCTGCTAAGCAACAGTTATCAGTAAATGATGGATTCCCAGGATCACATTTGGGGTGCAAGTACAACAATATAATCATCACTATTGTTGTTTGTAGAACCGGCTCAATGCTTTGTTCACTAATGAAGGAATCAACAAGATCATCAACTTGTAGCCACATGCTAAGTACAAGAACGCCAACAAACCCTCCAGAAACAATGTCTGCTGGACTATGCACCCCTAAATACAACCGGCTAAACATCACACTGAATGACCACAGTGTAATAAATGCAAAAGTGAGCGCAAATTGCGTGGACGATAATTCCACATGAAGAGTCACATAAGTCGATATATACCATGGCAAAATAGTACCTAATAATGAATGATGGCTTGGCAATGCCCAGTCAAATGCTTTTTCTTCAGGCTTAACATCAGGCCATTCAGGACGCGGCAATCGCAAACTTGCTTTTAGTACTCCAGCAGCATAAAATCCAATGCCCATCAGGATGCCAAACAATCGACCAAGTCTTGCATCAAATCCCCAGGATATAAGCAGAAAAAGAACGGTATAAAAGTCTTCTGTTCCTAAGAAACTTATCATCTTCATAAAGGCTGTGCGCTTTGGTGTTCTATACTTTTGTATAGTCGTTAATACGGGAGCGCCGACTAGGATTCCATCGAGCAATTTATGGCGGAGCCAACGCCCTGGTACTCCGAGATTGTCAATTGGTGCATTGACAAAAGCATTTTTCTCACTGCCTTTGCATGTATTTCCAGAACTGCTGTCTGAATCATCAGAAATATCAGCAAAAGACCTATTGCTAGATAATCTAGAAGTCATTCTATTTATGTTACCTACATAAATAAACCTGAGATAAAAAATATCTCTTTATAAACATCAGCAGGGAGTAAGAAAGGAAAAGACACTGGTTATTTTTTGTTCATATTTGATTTTAGCTGCATTTACAGGCTCGCATGATATACACACACACTACTGGTGTATATGCATATCATGCGTGCATACGCAGGCCGGACGAGGAGACGCTGAAGGACCCGGAAGGCTATCGGAAGTCCTCCCAAGTACCCTGAAATCAGTGCTGGCCTATGGAAAATTTGCAAAAGAAATTATGACTGTTTTACATACGTTTTTAAGGATGAGTGTGGTCAAGCCGAAAAATCCACGTTGAACTTGAAATTGTGCACTTTTAGCCAGGAGATATTACTTCCAATACTGTAGCAAGAAGCACACAATGACCTACTTTGGTAACGGTGTAGGTGGCGAGACCAAATATATTAATACGTAGAAGTTGAACCGGCACCCCATACCGTGCCTGGGTAGCGTATAGCCATAGTACTTGGCGGTCAGGCGCCAATTATCATGATCTGAATGAAGTAAAGCGTACGGAGTCCTGCACCCGACTAAACCCTCACGCGGCATATGCCAAGCCGACTGCAGCTGTACTACACGCACAAAGCGATCGTGCGATTTCGCAATTCGTTGGAACGAACATTGGACCGGGTGAGGGCGAGACGTAAACTACTTTGCGTTTGATGTCTACTACAAATGTCCTAGCGTCATCTTCCGGTATTTAAATGTACATATTGCAATCACTAGAGGAAGAGTAGAGCTGTAAAGCTAGTCAGAAGCAGCGTGAGTTCGGTCAGGAGTCGGCAGTGGTCTGGTAGGCTGCTGGGTAGGGCGTCCTCCTATATTTTGGTTCTATCCGCAGGATAACATTTTCCTTACCCCCTTTGGCGCAGTCGGGAGTTGGAAACGCAGGAGGGGGGGGTCATCTCAGTAGTCTGGGTGGTAAGCGCTTAGGTAAATAAAGCTATCTCGGTTGTGGTAAACGTCTTTGCACGCATGAGTACCTCTACAAAGTGCAGCTCCGTGCAATGTACGGGTACATGATGACAACAACCCCTCCCCCCGTTGCACTGTCTTGCCTGTTGTTCTTTGCTGTCACCGCGAGTTTCCCATTTATTATATCACTCCCATAGGCTCACGGATAACTAGTGAGACATCTAATTATGTACCGGTACATTCTTATCTATGATGTTTAGGTTGCTATTACTAGGTACTGTATAACACGATGGGCTTATAAAAACAGAGGTGGAAGTGCTGGATCTCTACCACAAGCAGAAATTCTTGTCAAGCAAATATGCAGTGCCTCGCACTTCTGTCATTGTCATTGCAAACAATTTTATCTATTAGTGGAGTTGGTGCATTATCCAAGACGGAGTCTTCAGATTGGAGCTCCCAGGTATTTTTCCCCGTTAAAAATTTTAACTTCATATATAGCCTACATAGACTTGCAACACAATAACATAACTATATAAAATCGACACCGTATGCACCATATATATTATTGTACTCATTTGTTAGATTTTACGAAGCCTTCTTAAAATCTTCCTTGTATATATTTTCATACCTCCGGGTACAGAATAACGTAATGCAGACGGTTCAGCCATATACCATTAGGCTGAAACGTCCGCTATAGACTCGTCCTCTTATAAAATTTGGGTCTGAACCGTCTGTGGCTCGATCGTCTTGTCAACAATTAAATGTGGTCCTTAGCAGATGATTTGACCTGGTGGTCTGCGGCTGACAAATTTGGAATCCCAAAATCACAGGGTCATGTTTCAACTCTAACCACCACATGAAGCTGAAGGCCAAGCTGATTTCCGACTTGCTGGGTTCCGGTGGACTTTCGATAATGTAATGTTCTCTCACGGTGTGGCTTGGCAAAGGCATAGGATATGTAGGACCTGCTTTTACCAGAAACATGACCAAATGAATTGTCATTTTTATATCTTATGTATGCCCTACCATGGCCCTACAGGGCTGATAATCTGATATAGACAATGATAGTATCGATTTAGGGTGGACATATGCAGTATAGTGGTTTAGAAAGTAAGTTCTGCATCGAGGAAAATCTCCCCATGACGTACTTAGCATCCTATGGATGGAGCTTCATGAAATTCAACCCGTCATTGTCGTTTTAGTCTGCGATTTATAGATATTTTTTACCGGTTTGATTGCTTGCATTGTAGACATAGACTTCTTCTGTAGGCATGCACTAGTCTGACTACCACTATTGGCTATCATGTCCAGGTAATCAGATGAATTTCACGATATTTTTAGGTTGGAGACTTCTTTGAACCAAACCGCCACACAAACAATTGGGCAATTTTGGTAAGATCATCTAGGTATTGCACCATCATATTCAGCAGCTCTTAAATGCTAGCAAAATGATATCGCTTTCTTAACTTTCGTAACTCAAGAATGAAGGCCATGTCCATTATTCGATATGGTGTGGTGGTCATGGGTAATATGGCTTGGTCAGTGGAGCCTGTCTCCCAAATTGTGTGCTTGGCTTGGCATGTCCAACATTTCATTTGATTACCGTATTAGGATGGTCATTGCCGTAAATATGGCTTGGTCAGTGGACCAAATTGCCCAAGCGTGCGTTCCATATCCATTATTCCATCTTCCATGTGGTGATGGCGGTGTTCATATGGCTTGGTTAGCGGAGCGGGTCGTCCTGATGTTTACAATAATCCCACACCTAGATTGCTTATTACGTTTTCATTGTAGGTCTGCACTTCAAGGTTTTGGTTCAATTATCGGCATGTTGCTAATGCCCTCTCCGTCTACCGCAGCGTAAAACGGCTTGGAATACCCGACAGGTTGTGTCATTGCATGATTTTGTTTTCATCTCAGATTGTAACACTATTATATTGAATGTTTCAGCCATATTATATTGATGACAGCTGATGACATGGCCTGTAATGCTCGAAACCCTCGACCTGGTAAGTACGCCTACTGTATGTTGCCTTGTGTTGCAAGTTATAGTTTTGGTGGAGGCTGTCGTCATATAAGCACTGTGCTAGGGTCGTATGTAATGGTCAAAACAGCTTTGACTCGTTTAGCCGAGAATTTTAATAAGGGATGTTCACTTGTGTTGCTTACTTCCTAAATACTGTAGCGTAGGCCTAAGATTCTTTCCGATAACTTATAAATGTCCTGTAAAGTCAAACTTTTTGAGATAGTCAAGATAGCAAGAGCTCGAATCAGTATCTTCTTATCCTTGAAAGGCTATGCAAGAGCCCTCTCATCCACCGCTTCCTATTTGACTCTTAAGATTTATATTAGCTGTAGAGTGTAGACTGTTTATGACTTGCACTTTCCAAATCAAAAAATATAGTGGGGCCGCTAGTGTATGTTACAGTGAGGAAGATTCACCACAGCGATGTCCAGCCACGGTTTCTCGAGAATAATATTCACAAACTTGCTTAAAATCTGCGATGAATCTTCATGACATCAGCTATATTGGTTATCTATGTTGCGAGCATGGTTTAGTTGAGTGGTGATCACCAATAAAACGAGACAACTACTAAATGAGCTTATTAATCTCAATGGATCAGGACTTCAGGTTAAGTTTTGAGTGGGATATATTTCAGATATGTACATTCTCCTGTAGGCCTTCTGGTGTGTTTTTCAATTTGACTGAGTATGTCATACATGCCAGCACAAAGGTTGCTTCCTTGCATGGTGTTTTCAGTATCAACTGCCTATAACCTCAAATGACTAGGATGGATTGGAATTTTAATGTGTAAATGGTTAGAAGTTTCGCAAGTCTTATGCTCAAGTGGCTATTTTATAGTGGGTGGGAAGGCCATACTGATGTTAGTTTGACGGCGTTTCGCGTGCTGGTCTTGTTTAGCCAAGTATTAAATCACTCGTGAAAATGTCTTGAAGACCAGGGAAAACTTTCTTTGACCAGCAGCAGTTCAATTATTCTTAATATCATAACGCTAAGCGGAATTTACCCTTTTGTGTTTATTGAGTGTTTCAACGCCTTTTCCGTTTTCCTCGACAAGGCAGGTCTAGTGTTCGACGACAAACTGTATTTAATGACACATCTTCATGAAGTGACGTAGTGTCGCTCGACCTTCTACGTTTCTTTTTTCTCTTCATGATATGTTTATTGATGACGGAATCGAAACCGCGAGTTGTAACGCCGCTATTTTTTTACTGTTTTAAACTATTGTAGCGGTGAACTGAGATTTCTATTAGTCGTTGGGAACAGTTTCTGTCATATACGAGAGAAGGAAGGCTGCTCAGTATATCACAGGATATAATCTATCAGTGATTGGTGAGACTCAACTCTTGCGGAGTCGTTTTTATGGTCATTTGTGATATGGTACTCTGGTAGCACTCACTTAGGGTTGCTCTTTGACTTGTACAGTTGCGCACTGAATACTAACAAACCAGAAGCTCGTATAACATTGGAAGCTGTTATTTTAAGAGTGGTGCAGTGTGGGAAAGTTTTTCGGAAGAGTTTCGCGTTCGGGCACGATGAAATCATTCCTCCATGATGATTAAGTCTCTGTTAGTCACCTTCAGGCGTCTCAAAAATGAAATACGCCAACATCTTTTTAGACCGGAAACCTAGAACATCAGTCTATTATGTGTATCGTTATGAGTTTGATTTAGAAATAGCGAAGAATGTAATCGGTGTGATTCTGTCTCTTGACCTATGGAGTGTTGTAGAGACTAGACTCCATATAAGACTTGCTCCAAGCAACTGATTTTGACGTATTCCCGTTGAGATCACTACATCAATTGTTGTTTGTGGCCGCTTTGTGTATTCATTATTTCCGTCATCTTTTAGTCAAGCAGCTCTCTTCTTGAACAGTTGAAGTATAGTCAGACTTCCGCCCGCACATGGCGACAGCCACAATGTATAAATTTACCGTGATGATTACAGCGTGAATCTTTATCTATGACGAAAAACGGCAATTTCGAGACGGCGTTCGCTTTATACGGAATGCGCCCGCTGTTTTTACGATAAGAATGAATCATCCGTGAGGTAGACTTATAAAAGTGTGGATGTGAGATGGTGGTCTCACTATTCGACGAAGTAAATCACGGGTGTTGGTCCTTTGTACAGTTGTAAGCCGTAACATCAGTGTAATGAATAAAAGCGATCGCGTGTTGCGTCGGATGGACTCTTGGCTACAACGTTTTCGATAGCAGGAAGACACATTCAGTTATTCACGGTTCAAGGAATACCGATAGGGGCAAGTAACGGCTAGTTTCTGGCCTTTGGACAAATGGATCTAGTAAACTGATACCATTTTGCTAGAGCATTCGCAAGTCGTGATGTTGCATCTTGCTGTGTCATTCGAATTTTAGTTAACACGTATCAGTCCGTAGATGAAAGTAACCGAGATATTCCGTCGATCTCGTGACCAACTGGTGAAATAACGCAAACGACTCGTGATTCAAAGAGTTTTCGTAGCGAAACGTGACGAATTGCAACGTCATTGAGCAACGGATGTTTGCGTGCGTAACTTACGCTTGCTCTTCGTTTCAGCTCGAGTATACAACAATCAAAATGAAGCCATTGATCTGTATGGATCTGCTATTGAGGTGGATTATAGAGGCTATGAGGTGGGTTGTGAAATTTATATATAGCGCAACATACCGTAAGTGTCTTGGAATTTCATAGCGTGGGTGCTGGTGAAGATTGCGTAATGCCAGACGCCGACACCTATCTCATACCCTTTTCTCGGAGTGAGCGCTCTCTATAATAATAAAAAAACAGGCCTATATATTCTCAAGGTGTTACCGGGTTTAGGTCACAGTGGAAAATTTCATACGAGTCTTGACTGGGAGGCTTCCTCCGGATACTCCACGTTCAAAGCGGCTGAGCACTGACGATAGAAGCAATGTACTTATATATATGACAGGTATTGTCAGACTCTAAAGTGTAAAAGTGTTGCTATATGCCTACATATTTATGCTACGTACACTGGCACCTTGGTCACCAATTCTGCTGGAAAATGGCTTTCAGCCTGTAATATATCATACGCAGTGTTGGTGACGGGTGAACAGAGTCCAGTAGCGCCTTCGTCGCCACAATGGTGAAGTCGACCATAAATTAATAACGAATTTCCGAGATTACTTATGGAAGCATAGCGTATAGTACGTGCATCAATAGATAGTTGGCTGTTACGACAGAATTCGGTCAAACAGGGACAAGTTGATGTTTCTGTCATGTAAGCGATTCTATTGCAATGGTGAGATTTCTAACCGGCCGTCAACGTTTGCTGTTCGCTAGTAACACCTTAATCACCAATGTGATTGTTGCCTGCTCAACCACATTGGATTAGGGTTTCCCAGCGACACGGCGCGACACATCGTACTTCCTAGAACAACATTGATCCTATACGTAACTTATTGAATATGAATTCGAACCACCCACGCGATACGCTTGAATCCTCCATAATGTAGTCAGTCTCGCTGACATTTCAACTTCGCGGTAGGTCATGGCGGGGAAGGCTTCCTCAAATTTCAAGATGCTGAAGAGATTTCTGATGTCGAGTTGGCCGACGCGTTCGAACAGATGTGGCGCAAACAACGGTAAGACACTATAAGAACATTGCCAATGTCACATACAGGACTATTATGGTAATACCAGATCTTTAATAACAGACATGTTACACTTTGATTCATACTTGTGAAGTCATTTCATGTGTCCTACTTGTGTTCTTCTGTCATCGAAACCAATAAGCTGCGCAGGGATAGTTTTTCCTTATTGGTACTGTTTAGATACAACGAGTTGCTGTTCATAATCGATACTTGTCAAGCGGTATCAATGTACAGACGAGTATATTCACCCAACGTGTTGGCGATTGGTAGCAGCCAGATTGGCGAAGACTCGTTATCAGTGAGTAACCGTATGTTGATTTTGTCGAGTGTCTGGAGAGCGGTTTCTCCAAAACTTAGTATCGCCCTTTCCAGGAAAGGAGTAGATTCTAGAGAAATGTTTCAATCTACTGTATAGTCTAGTAAAACACCGAGCTGTATTTATTTACAAATCAGCAAGCTCGTGTGTCATTTATTATGATGTCGTGACGGGCGAACCACTCGATGACCGGATACGAAACAATTTAGTTATCAGCAAGTCCCTGTATGCAAAAATGACGGCGGAATCGGT
This sequence comes from Botrylloides violaceus, assembly GCA_030412335.1. Lineage (NCBI taxonomy): Eukaryota > Metazoa > Chordata > Ascidiacea > Stolidobranchia > Styelidae > Botrylloides > Botrylloides violaceus. The sequence goes on from JASFYC010000714.1 coordinate 216,430, forward strand.
TACATACCGTCTCCGAAACATCGGAGGGCGGACTGACATCATTTTCATATTTTCGGGTATCTACTGTTCTTGTGTAGTTTGGCGATTTTACTTGTTACTGAAATACAAATTGGCTCGTTGTGATCACCGACGTAGCTGTGATTCTATTGAGCAGAGGTCACCAAGTGTTAATTCGTTTCGGCATTTGCTGTCCATGTTCAAAATGACATGAGGCTACTGTGTGCTTAACACCATAATATCCAATAAGATTTCCGTATTTTTCCGTAAGATTTCTATGCTAGAGTTGCTAAGATGGCCGAATGGCCGTGTCCGGAAGGTATATACGCTCGCTTTTGTTCTTCGCGTTCTCTCACTTTTTCCGTGTTAGGAGAAATAGCCTTTACGCGTGTCCTACTTTGGCGAATGCCAGGGTTAGATAATTGGGTTTGCGCAAGAATTGTGGAAATAACCGTTACGTCATTTGTTTTTCGCAATTTGATCCGATGACTGTACTGCGTTCGTTCATTGTGTCGCGCTGTGAAGGACGCGTGCTAACACGCCCTACAATTTCGCAATAATGTAATACCGTCTCATCTCTAAGGTCTGATAAATATTTTGCCGTCTAGTTGACCCCGTGTTCGTTGAAAACGTGGGACGACTTTATAGTACGCTGAATTTTTCGTCACCTCAATATTACACGACGTATTCTTGGTATTCCACATTTTGGCCATTATATTCATTCTTATCCAATTTAACTAGACCTTTAATGATGGATTGAATTGTATTTCTGTTTCGATCGTACTTTCAGTCATTAACGGTGCGCTAAAAACGGGACTTCTCAGCTACTGTATAGGAAATGGATTGATTGTATCTTATCACAGGAAATTGTGACCACAGATTTAATGTCCACTCTCATAAAGTTTAGAAGGCCTGCGGTCACAATATATTGCTGGCTTAAGATGATAATAGTAGCATAGAAGACGTTTTGGGAAAATTTACATCGTACCAGAAGTTGTGATGCCCATGGTTACTTAGGCTGTTTGGAAATTTCAGGGCGTTGCCGAGTCCACCTTCACTTTTGGCATCCATGATCCGGGTCAATTCAGTCGTAATCTAAAGCACTTAACGTGTTTAATACCTCATAATATTTTCCCTACCACCACTTAATGATTTATCTACCTACAACCTTGTTGAAACAATTGATGTTCCGCTATCGCCTGTACAACCTTTCAGTACGGGTTGATCTTGCGAGGTTGATTTGTATCTCGGCCCGTGACTTGGTTAATCATTTGATGTGACAATTCTTGCATCGTTGTATTGTATGTGTGAAAGTTGTCGCCCATCTGTCTGTAAAACTCAGTCGCGCCGCGGTTTTCGTATCGCTGGGAAGGAAAGTTTACTCAGTCTACATGACTATGTTGGAATTTGATTAATATTGCTCGCTGTAGTATCAGATACGCGGGTGTACGTGAGGAATGGGTATCGCTTAATGGCGAGGAATCATCGATGTGTAGTTGTCTTTGCCAGATGATAAAATCGCGCGTTCTGCCATTTCTAAACCTTGCCTTGGAAGCCTCTCTCCGTGTTGACTACACTGCGACATGCGATCATGGTATGGAGTAATCAGTGTAAAGCAAGAATGCAAATAACACCAAGCGAACGCAAATTGCACCACATTCCATGTTGATGATTATATACTATTTTAATATAGAGTTGTAAAGCTGGCTGTGCTTTCGTGGGTCCACTAACCGATCTAATATGATACACTATTTCATTGAAGCATCACATCGATCCTGCTTTGGGCGTTTACGTCATCGACAGATTCACTTACCACATGCTGGATTTCTTGGAAAATATCACTCCCTCTAGTAAAAGAAATGTAAAGGAACTGGTAAGTATAATGACTGGCAACAATTTTTCGATGTCATTAAAATGAGTAAAGTAGGTGTGGTCTCAAACGCAACCCTCTTGCAGTGAAATGAAGACGGGATAAGACGTTTCAAATTTCTGTATGCGTGTAGGATAACCGAGGTCAGCATGGAGTCAACTTGCACTTTTGTGATGGCTGTAGCTTGCGCATTGCGTATTGGTTTCTGTCACGACTGATCACGTGACATCACATATTTAAGGGGACTGTGGTAAAATCTTATTATGATAGCTAAAGTGGAAAGTGAAACATGTCCATGGGTGGAAGTGTAAAATATTCGTTACGCCACCAAGATTCGCGGTTTACTGTAGATAAAGATTCCGCCGTAGTGTCGAACTCTGCGTTTTTGCCGCAGTCCAGGCCTTTTGTCCGGGATGAGGTTGCGAGCATAAGTATTGGTTTAGGTAGACGTGTCATCTTTGATATGCAGCGCCTGGACTGAAGAAAAACATGGTCCCGCCGACCCCTTTAAACGTTACGCCGAAAAATCCAAAAATTATTCGGGCATCATCGTAAAGTGCGACATCTTCATGTCGTCACTGCGCCGTCGTTTGCTACTAGTGCTTCATTCTCACTTCACAACCGAAGTCTTTGTTTTATACACACCCGTGACGTAATGCGTATTTCCTTGCTGGCACTCATTTAGGCTATGTCATGATAAGCATATTTCTTCAGTTCAAGGTATGCCCAAAAAGAGACTGCATATCTACTCCTGGATCGTGGACGTCTGGAATGACGAGACCATTGGAGCGGATCCTTATCACAGACTTTTTTGGAAGCGTTCGAACAGTGGAAGTGAATGACAACATCGTTGATATTCTGATGACGTCAGCTGATAGCGACAGGTAATTACAGGATTCATGTTTTCGATCACCTGCAGATTGGATTAAATCTGAGGATTAATTGATTCAGTCATTCTTCGAATTTGAATAAAAGTACTTCAGTTGACTTTCAGTGTGTCAGGTGGGGACTCAAATCATAAAAATTCCGAATGATGCTGGGTGTAGTATAAGGAATGACAAGATAGGCCGGCCATTCGTAATTAATACCCAATATGATGTTACGGTAGAGTGTTAGAAATGTAGCAAATCCTAATTTGAACTATACTGTACATGACACTGTAGCACAGTGCATCGAGATTTTATACATTAGGCTTACTCTTTTTGTTATAGCAATTTCAACCGTGATCAAACAGTGGCAGATGCCTTTGAAGCGAAGAACTATGTGGAGGATGACTTCCTTGGCACTGCGAATATCGGGAAATTAAATGAACTGGAACCAAAAAGCACTGAGAATCGATCAAAATATCTTTATCAGCTCATTCTGACGATAATGTTTTTGTATATAATGAAAAGATGAAGAAGCGTGACCTCACACCTCGGAAGTGTTGTTGGGGACGTTTCAATGGCCCAAAGTTAAACTGTCGTTCTCCTTCCGGCGTTCAGATATACGGCGATTCTCGTTTGTGTATCTATTATGTGCTTGTGATGATATTTATGCAACAATCGGGCATTTTTACAAGAACAGAGCATCAGATGCGACCTATAGTTTGTTTCTTGTATTCGCTATGAGTGGCAGACGGTTTTATACACGAGTCTCAAATTGTTGCGCGTAAAGCCAGTTCTCAGTACTGGCGCGCTACGGATCAGCGGGCGTACATACATAACCTATGGCGCTGAGGATGTTGGTTCAAGTAATAGATACGATGGGTGGCTACAACCATCTTGTCATTGCCTGTTTGGTATTCTTTAGCTAACGGTACTGGGCACGGCAACGTAATGAAAGGGTTGCATCTCGACAAAGTCTGCCGATCTTCTACCAACAGGTTTAGATTGTCTCTACTGCGCCATCTGACGGAAAGTATTTTTCTGCTTGTGTCGGAAAAATGTTAGGCATCCCAAAGAAAAATGGTGGTCTGTAATTTGAATATGGAAAGTAGCAACATGTCTTGCACATGGACATGTGTGCCGATCAATGGCCTCTTTTACGACAATGACGTCATCAATACGGAACGAAAAACTTGGCGTCACGCCCCTAAGGTGGTGATAGAGGGCAAGTGTGTGAATGCTTTTCACTGCCTCATGAGTTCACGGAGGAAATAAAATATAATCCACTGTACGTATAAGGCCAGTGAAACCTAAAAAATCATATGTAATGAAAAGTAACAGGCATACCGTAAAAAAATATCCAAAAGCAGGGGAAATGATTATGCATGCACCCGCTTTCGCACTTTCCGATATTAGATTGGCTATTCCAGCTACCGACGTGTACCCTGAAATGTATTGACCGTGACATACGAGTTTTACGAAAGATAACCTATAGGCCTAAGCGAAAAACTTTCATCGACATTGCGATCGCATAATTCTAGCAGGTCATCACATGTCACTCTTCTGTCGACCAAGTTTGTGCCGACGTCCGAATTGCACCTCATGTGATATTCCTTGCTCACTTCCTCCTCCATGATGGGCTGCAACCTGTAGCTGACTATATGATCGCCCGTTCGCTTCGCTGCAGCCTAGTCGTTTTTCCTCTTATGTTGATCTATTTACTTGTAAATGACTGAAACAATAAATACGCCTTTGTGCCTGTCTGTTTGTCCTCCTGCGCTCTGTAGGCCATTTGAGAGGAATTATCTTGCGAGACGCATCGATGGCATCTCAGCAGGAAATTGACCGATATTTGACCTTTGATCTTGATTGTGTTTTCCATCGCGACAGTGCAACCCTGGGATTTTAAAACGTTGTTGTCGAGGCCACAAGTGTGTGTATTCAATAATTATGTTGAATCACCACGGCGCGACAATCGATTTTTGTAGTTATTGTGTTTGATTTGGCGAGTAATTAAAACACAACGAAGATCCAATTTGCTCACTATCGAATAAGGTATATGAAAATTTACTCGACTTGGTGTCAACATTCTTGTGCGAAATATTGCTTCAGGCAACGATGGCAAGCCATCGATATATATTTCTTGACATTCGCTTGAAGCCTTAATTTTTCCTTGTGTGTCAAATTCAAAAACAGGGCATTTATTGAAAATGTGTCTTTTATTGTCATATTTAGATATTTGATCGCTTTGTCGGATGTGTTTAACGTACAGACATAGTGCCCAGTTCCTCGCTTATCCTCGTGTCCACGATGGTTGCGGCTCGAATGAAAATCTATTGCCTTCTGATGTTGCTTTTCGTGTCGACCTCTGTTTCTCAGGATTACGTTGGTGAACAAATATGCAGGTAAGTAAACTTATACAACAACTATACTACACTAGGCCTGATAACTGACAATTGATCAGCAGAATAAAATAGATATTTCAACTTGGTCAATGGATGCAATGAGATTCCATCCACAATATGCCAGCTACCACCGTCCGTGAGCCTGAACCCAGGCGGGGGCATGTGTGTTCGTTAGATTCGTGGTGCAGCGGTAGGTGGTCGGTATAAGTCAGTATAAGTCGCGGGTGCAAATCCCACCATGTCATGAATTACGGTAAAAATGGTGCTCGCACCGTCCCCGTTAGAAAGCCCCGTAGGGCCTAATGCGTTGGGCAAAGTATAGAGATTTGCAAGCAAATAGACCTATCGCTATTCCTTGTCGTGAGATTTTGCATAGGTAGTTGATTCTCGTCTTGCAATTTTTCGCTAATACCTCCCGTGCTTCATCGCCCTCGATAAAGTGTTGGCCTATATACATGTTATCAGATGTAGCGTTACGAGAAACTACGGGTGAAAATATATTGATGTTCCGGAAGGTACGTGAGCCGACTAGCAATATGCACGATTTTTGCGGGAATTTCGTTGGTGGAATTTCTGACTTATTCGCTTATAGCTCATCTAAAACGAGCGAAAAATTGCCAGATACAGGCTACACTGTGGGCATCCGTGTCCGCACGCATCCAACACCTGCAATCTGACAGTTTGTCAGTTTCTGCGGTGGGTCGGTAGATATTCTGTATTTCCAATCACTTGTGAATGTGATGATCAAAATGTGCCGTGAAGTGACTGGTTAAGATGCAATCCTGATATCACATTATTAGCAAGGATGTAGCCTGTAGCATTTGTTAGTTATAGTCTACATCACGAAAACCGAGATATAAAGGACACCTGAGGCCAGAATCGACTGTCACGTAGTGATTGGATTTCTGACTAAAACTGTAGCTGTTTAGAATTAGAACACGTCGACGCGGCACATAAAACGTAAGCGCTGTTGATCAAGGTTTTAGTGGTGAAGGATTAATGAACCCGCCAACCATGATTGATTTACCGTTTGCGACAGACATTGTGATAGCACTATAGCCGCTGTCGTCTCTCCGTTACCCGCAGAAATTCGTCGATGAAATACCGACGCCTCCTTCCCAAGGTCAAGAGTGTGGAGCCTGTTGCGATGTTTTTGGTTAGGCTGACTTTGCACTTCACAGCATCAGGCACGTACATTATAATGTATTCAGTGTATATTATGTATATCCAGCATGTCACAAGCCACGGCTGTAACCCGCAAGTTTGCCTATTCTCTGTTTAACACGGCTTCGAAGCTGGTGGGACATCGTCGGAATATACTGGTGTCACCATTGGCAGTCGGATCAATGCTGTCAATGATTTCTCATGGCGCATCTGGACGTACAAGGAATGAAATATTCAAAGTACTGAAGCAAGGTGAAAGGTTTGAAAACACATTTTCGTGATTGGAAATATTTGTACTGCCATTTGCGCTTGTCATTCGCTGCCGTTTCTCTTCTCCCGATCGTCTCGCATTTTTGTATGGATATAAAACCTCTAATCTGTTTTCTGATTATTTTGGACTTTTGAACATAGGACGCACGCGTCGTCATATTTCATTCGTTCCACTACTCAGCTCTTGTGTCGTGCTCTCTTCATTGCGCGTAAGACGTACTGGACTTAGACTTGTGTGAGGATATGTGATAAGTACAGGCTAATCTTGGGACAGGCCCATTCGTCAAGGCAACCGTTAAGCCTACTAAAAGTATATTAGACGCTATATTTTCACTGCTAGTGACAACGAGAATAGCAGTTTGCTCCTTAGTTTTGCTGATGACATGATACCGATTTCTGAACTTTTTTGGCACACATCCAAGGCGATCTTAATTAAGATCGCCTTGGCACACGCTGAAACCCATCAAAATTCCTTGCGACAATTTCGTGAAATAACATCCGATATCAGAGACAAAGTACGTCACTAGGCCTATTATTCCGGTTATGCAAGACAAGCTGCGAACTTTGTATCGCTCATTTTCTAATCAAAGGCTAGTGAGATTCGGCGATCTCCGAGAAGTCAACCCCGTTGTCTATAGGAATTCCATTAATTCGCACTCAATATATGGAATCCCTATATGATTTGTCTATTTGACATTAATCTCTTGAAGGAGAAATTACACCACAGAGACATGGCTACTTTGAGCCGTCCTACAAAGATCTTAGCAATTTCGTTTGTATGTAGGTTACTTACAATTCCAAACCAGTCAATCTATTCCGTGGCCTATAATCACGCCGTTCTTGCGAACGCTTATGTACCTAGTAGCATCGACATATACCGTAAGATTAACCGTATATCGAATCAAATAAAACAATGATTACTTTGGCACATGCCGTGATTAAGTGAATGCTTGCTGCTAATCAGCTAAGACGGTGAATACCAACTGACTCAGGGAAATTGAGTGCAGGCTGTACACGTATACTGTATAGGCTATGTATCGCGGTTGTATACTATAGATACGATATTAGCCGTGGCTAGCGACCTGGAATGACATATATTTTGGTATTGAAGGTTTGACGATCTGAGAGGTCTATTCGCATGTGCAGAATTATGTGCGTTCTGTTCTGGTAATATCGTCATGTAGAAATGGAGATGACTGCTATCGTCAGCGTTTAGGCTACGTACTTCCTTGTCGATAAGCTATCACTATTTTTGTGTTAAACTATTGTTTGTTCGTTGAGAATGGCCGTGACAAGAAACTATTCCTTTTCAGTGGAGTCTTTGTGTATATTTCACCGGTGTGTTAATTGCCAGACTAATTGCTAATGTCCGGGATACCTACTGTATTTCTATCTAATAACACCTAATAGACTAAACCGTACCATCCTGTGATATCTTTAGATCAGAATTTGTTAACGAAGAAGAATTCAACAATTGCGTACTTTCAGCGTACCATGCTGATCGATTCAACAAGCATTTTATATTGAAAGACAGCCCTCAGCGTAACACGGCTCGGCTGACATCGGCCACACGAATATTTGGCGACAGCAACTTGACCTTCGACGGCGACTTCGTAGCGAATACGGGACTTTATGGGACAGAGATGGCTGCGGTTAGTAATACAGTACAACCAAGGCGATCTTAATTAAAATCGCCTTGAGTACAACACAACTTCGATAGCCTGCTTCATCGTTGGTTTCCCCTACATACACTGCGGTACATTTACAAGAAAAATGGGTATGCTCTTTTTCTCCAGGGCCTGGCCACTAAAAGAGTGCTGTGGCAAATTTTACTTTTTTTTACCGGTAATTCAACAAAGGGTACGATAGAGACGAAAATGACCCTTGTCTAGACTGATATTCTGCTCGAGGGTAGTACTATGATGATTAGCATATGGTACTCAGTGTGTCTGCGTGGCAACACACAACATGATCTAGATTCCTATTGCAGGTTGATTTTGTGCATGCTATATTTTCAGTGTGTAATCTATATAATAATCCTGTAGAGGGATTTCTATTCGGAGCCGTTCCGCTTCGATGGTTTTGCTCATCCTGCCTATTTAAGGGTCATCTTCCTGCGTTTTTCTGTGCCAGATTGTCGTTTTAGCACTCTTCTACCTTTTCCATGTCTGGAAGCGCGTGGGACGGGGCTGTGGGGGCTTGCTCGAGGCCTCCGTTTTTACTGTTTCCCCATGAAATTTCCGTGATACGAGTGAGCAACGAATTTCAGGTGATGCAGGCGATGTGCTGACAGCATTCGCGCACTCTCGCTCTCTTGGTTCGGCCAAGGACCTTGCGTGTTGCAGAGACAGTAGTACTAATGTGGGATTGTCGCTCTTTCATTACGTGTTCCGCAGATAGTCTGCAGGAATAATTCAAGGGTACACCTTTGGGTTGATCTCATGTATCACTGTGATGGCCCATTGTTTTTAGTATTGTTGTGTTTTATCCAGTCAGGTAAGAGGCTGTAGGCATTTATTTTTTGTTCGCTAAAAGATGAATCAGTAATTTAGTCATACAGTCATGTATGTAAGGGTCTGCACTGCAGGCATGTGTATTTGGGTGGGGGCTTCATGCTGTTTGCTGAATGCTGTATCCCGCGCTTACAGTGGGGTGACCAAGACAAATCCTTATAATTATAACATTTATGGTGACCAGGATTTATACAATTAAAGCATTTATAGTGACCACGACGCGGCATTGTTCCCAGTGAGCACGGGGCTTTACGTGCGCACAGTGCTCTCTGTTAGCACGTGGTTCCCCGCGACCACCTGGTTCTCCGTGAGCAGTGTTCCTCCCAAGACGTAGCATTATAATTATAGCATATATGGTGACCGGGATTTATACAATTACAACATTTAGAATGAACAGGATTTATACATTTTATAGCATTTATGGTTACCAGAACGAGGCCTTGTTCCATGTGAACAGTGGTTCCACGTAGGTACAATGTTCCCCGTGAGCACGTACTTCCCCGCAACCACGTGGTTCCCCGTGAGTAGTGTTCCTCGTGAGCACGTGGGGTGACCAAGACAAATCCTTATAATTATAACATTTATGGTGACCAGGATTTATACAATTAAAGCATTTATAGTGACCACGACGCGGCATTGTTCCCAGCGACACGTGGTTTCCCGTGAACACGTGGCTCTCCGTGAGCAGTGTTTCTCGTGAGCACGTGGGGTGACCAAGGCATTATAGTTATAACATTTATGGTGACCGGGATTTTATATAATTATAACATTCATGGTGAACAGGATTTATACAATACAAAGCGTTATAATTATAGCATTTATGGTGACCAGGACCACGTGGCTCTCCGTGAGCATATTTATTCTCGGACGGTGGCGACGCAAAAGATCTCGCCTGATTGGCAAAATCACTCCCCGCGGTAAATTCTTGATATCGGAACATGGCCTACTTTAGTAGTAGTAGTAGTAGTAGGCCATGATCGGGTATCGGGAAGCTGTTACCGCCGACGCTGATATTGGTAAATATTCAGGCTTGAATCTAAGGTAGCGCAGGTGGTTTCGTATTACAAGGGAATTAGAAGAGTTAGTGGAGCCGATGGCGGACGATCAATAGATATTGTAAAGAAGATCACCACAGATTTAGCGTCCAGCCTTAGTTTATTGAGAATTAAAACATTCACTATCTTTCGGAGCTCCGCTCCTTCATCCTTCATTGGAGCGGAGCTCTGAAAGCTAGTGAATGTTTTAATTCTCAATAAACTAAGGCTGGACGCTAAATCTGTGGTGATCTTCTTTACAATACCAAAGGAATTAGAGTAATAGCACCGCGGAGCCGCTCCATCGCACGAAGCGATCTGCTGTCGACCTCATGCGCATAGGATTTGCTGCTCCAAATATTTTTGGTCGTTTCATTGGAATTCCACTTTCCACCCCAAGCGCAGCCGGGGACTCTCTGCTAGTAATAAATTTAAATTGATAAATGTAAATATTGTCGGTCACTTCGGGCAGGTTCCAATTTTGAAGGCTACAAAAGTCGCCGAGCGTCAAATAAATCGATGGGTTAACGAACAGACGAATGGAAACATCAAGCAAATCATAACACGAGGATCTTTACAGAAATCCGTAAAATTTATAACGACGTCTTCCATTTTCTTCAAAGTAAGCAAGACAAAACTGTATGTGTGTGTTGTGTTGGCAATATGGCATCCGCAAAAAGTGGACATCGCGCGATCAGTGAGTTGCTTTATGGTGACATTTCGAAACCGGTGATGGACGCGTGATATCGTGGGGTGACCTGAACTCATGGGTTCGCTAAACCTGTCTATTCCTTTACCCGCGTCGACAGAACGGATTGCCTTTCTATGCTCTGGCATTGGAAGTCACAGATAGGACTACTGGAATCAATTCCAAAGCGTTGTGCATCACTGCAGCTACGCGTAGGCCAATGTCGGGGAAGTGCGGATGATACGCGGTTGTGGCAGATATGCAGGCTGAAAGCTAATTTTACAGTGACTCACTTTTTGAACAACAACAACAACAACAACTGACTGCCACACAACTGTATACAGTCGGTCTTCGTCTCGCTAGTAGGACTTTTCTTTTTTTGCAGGGAACATGGATTTCACCGTTTCTCAACGCTTCTAGGGATCACTTCTTTATTTTCAACAAACGCAGAAAATTTACTGACTTCATGACGTCTCGGCAGCCTGTAAAATATCTTTCGTCAAAAGAATTGCATGCGGAACTCGTGGAGATTCCTTACGACGTTCCAGGTGAATATTTTAGCCACCATGCTATCCCAATCCCAATAGAGGAGTTCTCGTCTTCAGAAATCCCATTTCAACGTGCGTTGAGTCCTGGTTTCGATTCCCGACCGAGTCAAGCCAAGGACTCTAAAATTGGTACCCGCTACCTCTCTGTTTGGCAGTCAGTATCGGGGGAGTGCGGCGGGCTGTGGTTGTGATTGTGAACCGGGCTATAAACGAAAAGTATCGACATGGCCTACTCTAAAGTACTAAAGTAGGCCATGGTATCGACACGCGACCTTATGTATGACCTTAGTAGTTGAGAACGCCGCCAATACAACGAAACAACAACAAAGTCAGTCGGCCTATAGGATACGTCGAGGCGACCAATCAGCGTTGATTACTTTGATGACGTGATATCTATTTGGTTCCGTATGCCTTGGCACAGTTGATTTTCTTGTTAATTCCGCACATAAGCTTTCAGTTGAGTAAACAACTGTTTGGAGTCAGCCTGAACATCAGCTGTGCGCAACCATTCAGAACCAGAAAATTTGGAGCTGTGACGTCATAGAAGTACTAACTCACTGGTGAACCAGTCAACTGTTTCGTCAGTTCTCTCATACCATAGGGCCCGACTTCGGCTCTTGATGCCAATGACGTTTTAATAAATATATGAAAATGATGTTTAGGATGTTCAGGAAGCAAGACAAACTACAGTAGCTACGCATATCCATTGCCATGCCTTAGATCGCCAAACTTGTAATTGAACATTAACTCTAACTACAACTGAGCCTTCGTACGTCTTACAATCAGATTTATAGGAGAAATAGCCTTGCTTACCACAGTGATTGCGATTTGTGATAACCTGAGTTAGATGTCACTAGACATCGCATTTAGATATTATCACACTTATTAATACCAAATCATCATATATTGTGGTTACATCATTACGTACGTTAGTGCCGGAGAAATACCATTCGAAATATTTGTCAACTTACACTTTTTCACGACGCCATTGATTGGAACGGAATTTATGTTTTAGATGAAAGCAACATCGATCCGAGCTTAATTTTGATATTGCCTTTTGACGGCACCGCTCTTAGACAAGTCGAGCTTGGTCTTAAAGACAGCCTAATTGAAAGCTTACTCCATGGGAATATAACTCAACAGGTATGCGAAGGGTGTTGCTTTAAATGAAACGATACACTTTCATAGGCCTATAGAAAGTATCTGTACAAAAGTAGGGAGCTGTTCACTCTAAAGGTCGAAGGCATCAATTACGATGTAAGCCTAATCCCGATCTTTTCCCCAATTCCGCGTAGCTAATCAGAGACGACGCTTCGCGCATGACCAAACGGCATTACGCCGCCTAGTTCACTGAGTGGTTTGAGTGTCCGGGCCCTCTGATTGGGAAGTGCCCAGTTCGATTGAGACCTGGTCAAACAAAAAGGCGTGCATGGCCTAGGCAGTTGAAAACGCTATAATTTAAAAACAACAATTGACATTACCTGGGATCCGGTAACCTCTCAAATTCAGTTCCGGTAATTTCCCCACCCAATGGTTGCATTTGCCTGGCGGCGCGCCCATTCACCCCCGCTGAAAGCATTCAATCCCAACTATTTTGCTATTTATTCATTAACGTCAATCCTATTCCAGAGGATATGGCCTATTAGCGTATGTCGTACCATGGCCTACTTTAGTCACCTAGAGTAGGCCATGGTCGTACTCATAACCGGGAAGCTCCGCGTGATTACTGCACATCGTGCCGCAACTATACTTCTGAATTCAGATTAGGATACGGATACCCAAGTTCGTGTTCTTCGGATCACAAAAGTTGAAGTTCTTTTTGAAACGAATGGGCGTTCGTGATATTTTTTCTCCTGGGAGATCCCAATTACGTAATACTTTGTTGAGAGGGAAAGAGTTCAAAGACAGAGTATACATATCACATGCAGAGCATAAAGTTCGATTCGAGGTATGCATATATAGATTGCTTACGATGTATTACAGAGCTATGTGTATTTATGTAACGTATAGATAAGCTAGATAGCCTTAGAGTTAGATAGAATATCGTAATATGCATACAGTATCGCATTGCTGGTACTCTGGTACTCTGGTAGACAGCCACACATTTGAACTGTGTTAGAACTTAAGATTAAGCGGTTTTTCTATACCGTTGTGTCATCTCCCGGCTTGTTATGCAAGTCCATAACTGCGTATGCTATGAATTTCAGATTGAGGAATACGGCTCGCAAGGATATGTTCATCAGCCTGCCACTGTTGCTGATTCTCCTAGTGACAAAATACTAACGTTTAATAGAGCCTACATATTCATACTTTACGACAAATTTACGAACACTGTTGTGTATATTGGAAGAGTGTCAGATCCTAAGAGAAGATTATAGCGGAAATATTTCATTCATTGCTTTTTCTATCCTATATTATACCGAAACCAAGCGAAACTATGACGACGTACATGCCTACGAAAATACACGCTTCTTTTTTTTTCTGTCTTAATTTTTCGACTTGTATAGTTGTTTCAATTAGCATATCCACGACTTGGTGGGAAGTCGTCCAACCATCCTCGGGTATGCTATACGATAAATAGACCGGGTGGAATCAGTCCCCTCTCCTATGCATAAAAGTCATTCTGTTTCTAACCTGGATCCCTATCGTAGCCACAACCATACGCACTCCATTGATACTGGCGAGAAAAGGAACGGGTGCATTTGTTTGATACGGTGGGGAAACGAACCAGAGACCTCTCGATCATGAGGCATTCCATCAAATCATGCTTGACTACGGACAGAACATATCACCTCCTCCTGATTCCTCATTTGCACCAATGCTGGGATGCAATATATCGTTCAGATTTCCGAATGGTTTAGACTGTCTGACTTCTGATCGAGAGGGTGCGGGTTCTATTCCCGACCGAGTCAAATCGAAGACTTTGAAATTAGTATCTGTTCCAGCCCTGCCTGGCAGTCGGTTTCGGGGAAATGCGGAGAGTCGTGTTTGTAATGGTGATCTGGGCTATAAACTGGAAGTATTGACACGTATACCGAAAGCATTGACCTGGCGTAACGCCACAAATTCCTAATAAACAAACAATATATCGTCCGTGGCCCTTTCTAAATCTCCAGTTATCTTAACCAAAATCCTGCCATGATATTTTGATAGGAGATTGTGGATGATTGGTAAGAAGTGACTAAAACATTCTCTAACCTAAAGCTGGAAGCAAAGTGAAGTCATGTGGACAGTAGGCTATACTTTGTCTGAGTCGAAGGGTCTGCAGCAAATGCGCATGTCAAGTTCTGAGTAGCTACAATTTTGTTTCGTGAATATGCTTGTATATCCTCTACGTACATGGAGTGGAATTTTGAACTGGATTCACCTTTTGACATAAGATAAATCGACACGCGATCGATCCGTAACCTAAGCTGATGTGTTTTGATCTTCATAATTATTCTAACGGTTCGGAGGAAACTTCACACGTCGTTAAAACAATAATACAGCCAACACGCAACCACAAGTAATGATCATGACATTGATTATGGTGATGGACTATTATCAACACCCTTCGACGTCCGGCTGATGATCGTACAATATTGTGCCTACGCATATTGTACAGCCAAGCAGGTGAGACGAGCTTGAGGGAAAACGGTAGCATACAGTTGTATTTTGAACCTCGCTTCTGTAATCCCACGGGAATGCTCTTTACGCCAACTACTGGTCAAATTAATCAGTGTCTAATGTAGGAGGCAACGCATAGCCTTCTAGGAGATCAAATCCTTGATAATCTGATGCTAATTTGCTAGAGTAAAATATTTGCATTTTATCAAACCTATCTGGGAGGCACTGGCGCTAGCAACATGGAACCAGACGGAAAGATGGAGGCACGAATCCCAATGGAGTTGAACCACGTAAATACAGACTGAGACGTTTACGGTTCGATAACTACCTGGTATGGTACAGTCCCAACGGACAGTAAAGGTTCTAAATTACGCTCAAACCAACTAGAACAGATATTCGTCTCGTCAGCAATTAGCGGATATACAATGCACACCAAGAAGAGTTCAGCGTTCAGGAGAAACATACGGTCGATTCTTTAGGCTAACGGATCAATCGCTGATGCGCTGCGGTGCGTACGCTTCTATCAAAACGTTTTGTGATGCTATACCTAAGCGATCAATGGAAGCGTAGGTTGTTTCGATGTTTACAGTCCAAGGTATAGGCAGCCAAAAGTCAAAAGTACAGGCTCTGTATAGGTTTACTTATTGGCACTGGCACTCTACTAGCAGTGACTGTCAACAAGAAAATAATTGGATCCTAGTTGCACACCATTAGCTGTATAGGAACAAGACCGTTCTCAGCGTAATTAAGGAAGCTGGCTTAACGATTAGGAGATTCATCCAGCACACAGGAAGTAAAATTTGCAAGGTCGATTCCTTTCCATTCTGTTTTGTTTTCAGAGGCGGTTATCAATATATACTATATAACGTCAATAGCCTACCTGAGGCATTTGCCTTTTTTACCGCAATTTAACCTAGTCGTGTATACCTTTTCAGGCAAAACTGCCATTCGTTATAGCAGGAAGAGTAGGCTGTATTTTGCATTACTGTGGAAGGCTATTTCCATTGAGCATTGTTAGCTGATTTAGGCTAGCTATAGCCGGAATTGACATGTGCGCATGTATATAGGTTTATTGCAGTGAAAAACTTACACATTTATAGCAGGCTATGGTGGTCGACCAAGATAGATAAAACAGAGTAATACTACTGCTTTTTTAACTTCAAGCCTGAGTTACTGGAAGGTGATGAAGTTTTTTCACCTAGCAAATGTAGCGCAGCCACTATAGCTTGTGAATTTGGTTCCCAACGCATTCAAAACAACAACAACAACAACAACAACAACAACAACAATGAGGTTTCCAACAAATTTATCTGGTTTGGCAGTTAAAACTGCAGTGACGGACTAAACAGAGATTTAGAAATTTCAG
This sequence comes from Botrylloides violaceus, assembly GCA_030412335.1. NCBI lineage: Eukaryota > Metazoa > Chordata > Ascidiacea > Stolidobranchia > Styelidae > Botrylloides > Botrylloides violaceus. Next base: position 232,757 of record JASFYC010000714.1, read on the forward strand.
TGTTAGCCTACGTTTCAGTGACATACGGGAGAAGGTATTGGCTTATTTAAATACAGTGTACCGGTCGTCGGAGAGATTTCCAGGACCCTCGTAATACAGTCGTTGACAATATATATATCATGTGGTGTAATTTAACGGCTGGGAGGTATAGCACTTGTCAAGGTTATGGGGCGACATGTCATGGCTATGTAGTATGCAACAAAAGCAATCCAGTCGCGGGCAGGACATTCAATTTTGTGCACCATTATGGTATCCTAGTGTGACACGCTGGTCTGTTCGAACCGTAATCTCCCAGCGTCATACATTTGTTAACTCTGTAAGTTCATGCATGTGACTTGCATAGACTGCATTACAGAAGTTGTCCATCTTTCTGTTTCTCTTATGAATAATGGACGCCACATAACGGAAGGAAACTGACTGCACTCATATACAGAACAGTGACATCCCCTTCGCAGGGCTCGAGTTACGCAGCAGAATTGAAATGATAAATTGCCACCACTGCAGCTGAAATTTCACAGGCTTGCAGGATATCCTTAACCGAAGCAGAATTCAGAACCATTGTCACAATACATTATGAGTATCTTTAAACCACGGAACAAAATTGCGTAACAGATATGTCTACCTCCACCAGCTGCGCGCTTCTTTCCGCTATCTATAGGTGTTTTGCTACAGAGACTCCGCGCGTAGACTACGCAGTCTCTATAGTTTTGCGCAAAGAAAACTTGTGTAGGCTGGGCGAAGACGATCTGTGAAAGGCCAATGACGAATTGTTTCAGCTATATGCTGTATCGAATCTTACAGTCATTAGCACTGAAAATCGATCTTGATATCAGCTTGTTCCTTTGATACAGTCATATGGTTTCATTTAGCAATTGTAGCGCGCAGCATCATAAAGTAGGCCTAAATAAATGAATCGGGTGCGATTTCATTTTAGTTCTGCTCGACCACTACCACTGCGTTGCTAAATGGTCATTCAAACCGAACTCCATTCGCAAAACGACTCGCTCAATTACCGCGAAGCTGGACAGCCTAGCAGTGTGTCACCGGTAAAAGTATCAAAGGAAGTGTTTCTTCAGCATCTCCTTTCATTCGACAAAGTCATTAAAAGCAAGGCTAAATCACGAGAAGGAAGGACGACTGGTAATATTCCTCGTAGGCAAAAGTGGTGGGACATTAAAGAAGTAAGAAGAAGTGATCACCGACGATATCGCCAGCAACCAAGTCAACGACGCAAGAATAAGCTGAGGTCGGGCTGTAGGACTGGCCACCGTATTTCTTCGTCTCCACGAGTTAGAGTATTGGAGAATATTTCGTTGTCAAGTAGACATCACGAAGCAATTCATGCACCCATTCCTCGAGTGACAGTTGGTAAATACATCTTACGTAATTACAAATTTTTGAAAGTCTGTAGGCATTCGTTTGGTTGCATTTCTAATATCCTTCATACTTACATACCATGCCGCTTTAGTCGTCAGTTTTCAATACTAGATCAGTGTCCAAAACGCATACCGTTACCTTGGTATATGCTTCATCACCTAATAGTTGCTCGAAATTTGTCCAGGGGTCTAGCCATGGCCAACTGTAGTTAGTACCTAGAGTAGGCCATGGTCTAGCTATGAAGTGATGTATCATATACTGTACAGTATTATGAGTGCTAGCCCGACGCGTCAGGGACTAAGGGAGACACGTCATGTCCCATCTAAAAGCCATGTCGAATGGCAGTTGGGACAGTTAATTGTGAGGGATGTATAGTTTCCTAGCACCTGTACGCAGTGCTGACCTCATCGAGATTGTATGACGGCTTAGCCACTGAGCTTTGGAGGTTTAGAGAACGGGGTGTGGGGTAATATTTCCCTTATGCTCGTCATTGATATTTGCTAATGAACCACCACAGCAAGCATGTAGTCTTATCGCCTTTGCTGATTGATCGCGTATTGCTCAACCAGAAAACATTCTTGCTCATTCCCGAGCTTTTAGCTAGAATGTCGGGCTAAATTTGGAAAATATTCTGCAAAGCCCCGGATGTTAATGGAAACGCCGAGGCCCTAGGTCTAAAGGCTGCTATTCTCTTCAATGCAGTCATAACATCGAGACCAATCACGTCATGTTTTTTTTCCTACAACAACTAACAGTCTACCACATATTTATAACCAGCCCAATTTTGTTCATTTTTAGTCAGTGTCTGTGGAGACAATGACAACTGCGCAAGAAGATATAGTACGAATCGTGGAAATATCCTAAAAAATCCTGCTGAAATCACTACTATTGTGGATCCTTACGACATTGTGGAATTATCCGAGAAAACAGCTGGAACGGCCCTTCACACAGACAGTCGTCCTCACTCATTTGAATCAATCTATACCGAAACATTATCAGAACGAAGAGAAAGTGTGTCTTCGTGGAGAGCTCAGTTATTGCGGGCTGCTAATACATTAGACTCAATTGAAGCCGATCCTCTTTCTTCACAATACATTAAAACCAAATCTAATATATCGGTGCCGAATTGGTCCTTAAAGCGACACCAATCGACTAGATCACCGAATCCACTGACTTACCCTAGCAGTTCTAGTACCTCGTGTTACTCCAACAACAACGCAAACGCAGCCAACTCCCAAATATTACCCAGATCGTGCCTCACGATATCTGACCGTAGCAGAACATATCCAGTGATCATCAGCAATTCATTTCGAGTGGATAGTGGTGACGAACTCGCGATATTAGAAGATTCAGACTGCTTTACGTCACAACACCGCGATTTCTGTCCGAAAAGAATTTTTGACGTTGATTTCAATCGGGATAATTCAATAACCCGGCAGCAAGAATTTCAGCCACCGTTTTTATCATCCAGAAAATTTGAATCAAGACATTGTTGGCTCGATCAAATCGTCCACTCTTCAATATCAAATCAGGTCAGTATCCTGTAGGGTGTTAATTAATGCATTTCTCTAACCAACAACACCTCAGAGTGCCTTGCAGTGGAGGCTCCGCAAACGTGCAGCACAAGCGCCTTATCATTGCACAAAGCCCATCAAGGATCTGCGGATACCCTATTCCTACCATTTCCTTGCGGTTCGAGCGACTGTGTGAATTTAACCCAACCTACCCTCTATACGCTATCCCGTCAGCTAAGCTAAACTTTTTTGTTGAAAGTTCTGTCCTCCACAGATGTATCATCTACTGTAGAATAAGGACGTTTAATTAAAACCTACAATGCCGAACCCGAAACCGACCCTGGTGCTCATGCTCACCAGACTTTGAAATTGAAGTCCTTCCACATATCAATACTCGAAAGTATAGAAATTTCGAGTCCAAATAACCGAGCAAAATCGATGTCAAGATTGTAAAATGAAACATGACGGATAGAAACACACGAGAGAGCTTTATAAGGCATAAACGTCTCTGAGCCCAAACAGGCCATGTAAAATCTCTTGATAGTGACCCATTGGCGGCGGCGCCTCACTGCAAATATCCAATGCATGATATGACTTGTTGGGATTTGAAAAACAAATAGCCTCAGCCCATATTGTGTGAAAATTCTCCTTAATCGTTTGCATATGTTTGATCGACATACTACGTTGCAATATGCGTCCCTCTGACGAAATATCAGGGTCGATGTATTATGCATGAACCAGTCATCGACTTTTCTCTGAAAACAGCTGGGCGCGGTTGAAATTCATTTTAGGTCGACGATATATCTTTTTGGATACAAAACGTGAGAATGTCACGAAATACACAGCGTGCTAAGTTTGGGATACTTGAAGTTCGATCTGTTTGAATTCTTCCCTCGCAACCACCCGTCCAATCATATCATGTTGGCCTAATACTTCAACAGAATGCTGTGTGTGTATATGAAAACTTGATAGCTGTTTTGCCGCCTTCGGTCGGTCGATTGTTCTATACTCAAGCGGCCTTCATAACCGGATGCATCTACGACGGCTTGAATGCGTCGTCAGCGCGTTTGGTATTTTTCGTGCTAGGATGCATTAAAACTAACGCGCCTCATAGACTATAAAGCGTGTTACATCATTCCCTGTGCTTTCAACTGCGGAAATACGCAATCATACTCATCCACCAATGGTCGTTGCATTCATACATTTAGCAAAGGATATATCCAGCGTATAATAACTAAGAAGACGCAGAGCGGTATGGTATAATACAAGGCGTTATTCTGTGTTTGTAGGCAAGACGAGGTTCGCCGAGGAGTTTTCAGGGAGACATCTGGACGAGGCAAAGTACGTATAGTTGCAAGACATCCAGGAAATTATCTATATCCACCATGTTAAGTAGACACAACTATTATCTCGCCTAGATCATCCTAAAAATCGCCTTCACTCGAAAGATTTTAACCTGAACAGCCATTGCGAAGCTTGTGATTTCAACAGAAGTTCGCTGTGTTATATTCCCCGAAGAGACATGGGATGCATTCAGAGTATTGCAAAAGCAAAAGTAAGCCCAGACCGCTTCAACTATCATTGCGTCATTGTAGAAGATATCCAAGCTGCAATCGACAGAGTTCCAACACAAATCGAAGAAAAATCAGAGATCGTTCTTCGGTATAAGACTCCTTATTTTAGAGCAAGTGCTCAAGTTATTGTTCCACCAATACCAAAAAAAGAGACTTGGACGGTAGGTTGGATACAAGCATGTGATTCAATGAAGTTCATCAATGAATATGGAGATCTGGGAAGGTAAAACATATTCATTATTCAACTTGATTAATATTGATATATAAAGTTAGTTCGATCATACCAGATCGTTCTATAAATCCCTGGATCCGACATCCCGCAATTTCCTCCGGTTGGTGAAATTGGGGCGCATTCGTGGACAAATATAAACCAATGACTGATATATTATCTTGATTATAATAGTATCCCCACTTGGCATGGTCAGACTCCGCAAGGATATTTTGAGTCCAGATAAGTGCCGTTCTTGATGTCCGTCCGGAAATCGCTCAACGTTTTTTTTTATAGTCAATATAGAAATGGAGTGCTTCGCTTCACAATCTATTATTTTCAGTGTCTTATACAATTGGCGTTTGAACGAGGTAACAAAATCAAGTATAGTTTACTATAGGGATCGTAGTGCCGGTAATGCAGGTAAACCTAAAAAAATTGTTCCCGATTAAAAATATGGCGTGTTTGTAGCAAATTAGCAATACTGCAAAGGTCCCGATAGTTGTTGGTGGTATTTTTGGGGAACTAGGGAATTGAGAGAAAGAATTTCATTTTGGAGCCGCGTTGCACATACCAATTATTTTCTTGACCCCACGACATAGAAATTCGGCTTCATCATGACTGTTCTGAAAGACTAATTCAAACGAGGTCAGGCGAGAATCCATATTATTGGTTTGCTGCAAACGATATGATTCGTTTCGTGCACCAAGAATAAACAATAACAGTAGACTTGTTTTTCATCCGCTTGAAAACAATTCTGTTGCAATTTGAAATAGCATTACCAGTAGAACGGTATCTGCGCGGTCCAATTATAATGAAGGCTTAATATAAGGTGAAGGTGTAATACTTCTTCGTCAATCCCATTTCTCAGCAAAATCGGCGATTTAGGCCAGGGATATCTAGATATCCCTGATTTAGGCATGGCGCAGAACCTTCACAAATTTCAGATATATGGGGATTCATGGTCTCGCTTCATCGGTCACGCTACAGAGCTCCAAATGTGCAAATGTTCACTTTGAGGACAAAGCTTTACAGTATATAGTCCTATGCTCTTCCACGATCCAGGTTTTCGTGTTGAAGAAGCTGCATTTGCGAGCATGCGGAATTGCAGTTAGAAACGACTTAGATATGCTGGAGCAGGTCCGATATGCACGCCTTGATCGCGAAAGAACGTTACTAATCATTGCGACAGCAACGAAAAATTGAAGGAAATCCGACCGTCACGAGTTGACCAACGAAGCGATCCGATGACGCATCTATTGGGGAGTTACTGAGACTGCTGCTAAACCGCGATTTCGGTTCGGTGGTAAATGACTGTTGCCAAAGAGTATTTTACAATTCCATATTTTGTTAAAGCCAGCATCATATTTTGACCAAAATTGTCCCTTTTCAGTTATCAAATATGGCGTGGGCCATGTCGGGCTGCATTGTACCCCGCCAATAATTACTCTCCTACGCTAATTTCACTCGAGAAACTGAGAGGCATCTTCGACCGCATGTCTGTCGAACATATGAAATGCGTTTTGCGTTGTCAGATGTACCATATGGTGAAACACTAGACCTGTACCGTATTGATCTGTTCTGAGATCTTTATTATCAAGCAACATATTGTAACGCGTGAAATGGATGACGGTATAGCTTTCACTATGCCAATAGAATAAAGGCGTACATGCCTAGTTGCGACTAGCTTTACAGTACAATACCGTTGCGACGTGAGGTGAACTACTATACTGGGCGTATAATAAGATATGCGGAAGTAGCTTCGTCGTACGTGCATTAACAACAACAACAAATGCATTCTTTCAAATAATCAGTAAAGTCAAGCGGTGATTGGACATCGGAGGTAGTTACTTAAGCAAACTAGAAGCTACAACGAGAACCATATCCTGCAATATCCATCAAAGTACGTTCCCCGTTATTCATAGCAATTAAGTTCTAAACAATGTTCGGTGATCAAGTTTTGATATTACGTAAATAGGCAGTCGAAATTCGTGTTAATGGTGAACTTATACGCTTACATTAACGTGAAGAGGATTGGCTGAGTCATGTCATGTAAATAGCATTTGATTTAAATGGAATCGACCGCTCCCGGCGTCATACTTCCATCGCAGGTCCACAATAATGAGTGCAACAACGCCTTCGAAAATTGACAGTGTGTTCACCGACTGTATGTATCTGATCGCGTGACTGCTGTGCCACCACACATGAGTTGTCATAATTTTTTTTTCAATGTGCCCATGAGACCACCATCCTTTGTTAAACACAACAGTACTGGTTTTTTGTAGAAATCGATCATATGTTAGGAAAACTCGATGTTAAAGACTAAATCAGCCGAAATGGCATTTCAGCATCAGTAGTCAATTCCCAGAACGGTATAGTAAACTATTTATATCATGGACACGCTATTGCAGTAAAGGCTGGTTTAGATTCGTCACATTTCACGAAATAGCATCGCATTGACGTCTGACGTCATTGAAACCCGAATAAAAATGTTGCTTCAGTAAATAAGATTCACAGAACAATATTCGAAGCCCGATGACATACATATTTTGCCGAATTAAAAATTCTGTAAATCAGTGCTCAGTGCAATGCCTTGCTTAATATTACTTTCTAATAGATAGAATGGTCACCACGGAATTAACGTCCAACCCAGTTTATTGGAATAAATTCACATGCTTTCGGGAGCTCCACTATTTCGTCGGGTGAAAGGCAATTGACACAAGCAGCTAGTGTATGGCATGTTGGACACCGGGCAGGTGCTTACTTCAGTAGGACCAGTAGCCTCAGAAAGTTTTATCATGTTAGCTGAATATCGTATTCTATACGTCATCTCTGGCGAACAATTTCACAGGTCATCACGGGAAAGTCCCCAAATATGAGTTATCAAAATTTGAATTCGTCTATAGGCCTATTGTGAATGCCAAAAGTGCTTGGTGAAATACAACTGGTGCCCACCAACGCTGCGTCTTTCTATATCCTGTGTTTGGCCATTTGCGGTGGTGGATTGCATTTCAAAAATCACACACATAACACACAACACGAATATTCATGACGTGCCGTGCCATGATGACCGAGGTTATAACAGCCATATTCCACCGTGATGATACATTGCGCATAAGGAATATATTGTAGGCCTACTTTGTAGAATTAACGTCGCGATTGTATCTGGAGATAGATGAACTTACTCTAGCGTCTGATCTTTTAATAATTTATGAAAGTTTCACTACATCAATGGAAGCTGGCTTTCTTTCAGGAAAATACCTCGTTAATCGTAATGCATACTATGACCTACAGTACACGCATGAATCAACTACTGTATATCACTCTATTTTTCTAATTTGTGCAGTACGGACAGCGGGACAGGTCCTGCATTTTCGTAAAGTAACATATGTGCAACGACTAAGCTCAGTCGCTCACACCATACAGAATCTAAATCACAGGGTTGTGCACATGTGTAGGCCTACTACCAGAATCTTACAGACAGGATTTGAAAAGCCAATATGGCAAGGTTTCCTTACCGTTGCTTCCGCAACTTACTGTATAGAATCACCTTTAGAGTTAGGAGTGCAGCAAAGAAATCGATTTGCTGTGTCAAATATCTTGACTGCATGAATGTATGTTGTGTATATATCCGTTGCTCAGTTATTAGTCACAAAATCTTCCCTAATAATTACGAAATCTCAATTAATCACCGGTACATTGAGGTCGCGTAAAGATAAATTGAACAACATCCTGTTTTTAAGGTGCAGATTGTCTAATCATAATTACACAATGATGAAGTGGACCTTTGTTCGATGACCGGCGCCTATGCGTTTCGTATAGATCCTAACAAGAAATCTGAAGGCCCTGATGCATAACCAACTTAACTGTAATGTATTGTAGCCTGTAGGCCCATGAAGACTCCACGCCATATCGAGCTACGTAGTCAATGTCTTGTCAATTTAATGCTGTAGCGGCGTCTTGCAGAGTTAGGCTATTTGCCTAGTGCTCTCTATTGATAGCTGTCACCTGACTTATGTGACGACAGGGGCAAAATTACTACAGAAATATTCAGTCCGATGTCAGTTTTCCGAGTTGCGATATAAGATCGGCATACTCCCTATGACACGAGTGAACCTTAAACTTGATCATTACAAGCAAAGCTTGAAGTAGCGGACACAAAAATGTAAAGATAAAATTAAAGCTCATAGCTACTGGTCCAGACTCGTGAGAATTGGGAATATTTCGATTCATGCTCGCACCATGCCCCGACATATCTAGTTAAAGCCATTCTCAAATATTCACACAAATTTATGACAGAATAACATTGGAAACAGTTTGTTGTTATCGCTATCACCACGTAAAACGCCATAAGCGAACTGCTCTTGCAGTGCAGCGAACATATTACCACGACTCAGTGCGTTTGGGATGGTGCGTTTGGGATGGTGCGTTTGGGATATTCGAATAAAGGCATTGAACGATGTGGATATTACTCGTCCAATAATAACGACTCACTAAGCCTAAACCGGCATGCTTGTGGCGACGCATCTGTATCCGTTTTGTCGTTTGCGTCGCGTACGTCATTGAATTGCCTGCAGGAAAATATGCAGGCCTATTGATCGGGTCAAGGCACGTTAATTAAAATACTAATGAACAAATTGCCCCTTCGTTTTCCCTAATTAAGCTATTCGCCTTCATTTTAAATCAACCACGAAGATCCTACCGTTGGTCGAGTGGATTGAGCAGGCGAATAGAGGCCGTTGATTAGTGCTCCAGTTACACCGACGAATCTTGCAGCTATCCGTAACGGCATCTGTTCCTACTTTGCCTGGCAATGAGCAACGTGAGAGTGCTGGGAGGTTGTGACTGATTCGGACTATAAATAGGCAATATTGCTATCTCATACTATTTACATTGACCTGTTGGTGTTAAGCAGTGAAACCCCCCTAAATTCAAAACTAAAGCAGCATCATTTGGACGCGGGGGTTCTATGGTCTGTCGAATTGTCGATACCTTTACCCACAAGTTGATATGCTCTCCATGATGCAGGGATATATAGTCAGTAATGTAGCCTTGGAAATTTAGCAGAGAATATTCTATATTTACAGTTCCAGTTGGGAAATCCCCGCATTGAAAGAACGAAAAATAACAGCCGTCAGCGACAGCGATGGTGTGTCATACCCATGGTACGGAAACACGACGGAAATCGCCTCCATAGAAGGACCGACCGATACTTCACGAAGTATACTGCTACGAATGAATGATAATTTTCATCCATCGGTTACATGGGACATACCCGTGAGTGAAGGATCTGAGGCTCACCTGACCCACATTGTACGCGATCAAAGTTTTACCACATGGCTTGCAGCTGTTAATCAGACGACGGGAAGGCTGGAAGTTCTTAGGACTGTGAAATGGCACTTTTTCTTAGAGATAGATGTAGACCCGACAGAGGAACTAGGAAAAAGGTAAGAAGTCTGTCTGACTCTTAATCCATCCAGGCTTGCAACGCTTATTAACATCACATTCGTAGTAAACGTAGGCCTATATAAAGCGCGTCATGCATATGGAAATCGGGTAGAGCCGGTACCCGGTAGGCCCTTTATAAGAGTAGCACCATTGCTAAACTCCCGAGGGCCAATTTCTTTTATGATGAATACAGCGTTAGAACATGGCGGACGTACAGGCGCTATCAGTGTACAAGGGTTTGGTATTTCACTGGGTTCGCACAATAGGCTGTATATAGCCCACAGCATTTCACATGGCAAAGCGCGAATAGATCTCGTAGCCTCTAGTTTCGCCTGTGTTCATATAATTTGATGATCTACAGACTGGTAAGTTTAAAGTCCCCTGGTTTGTACATGTACAAAAAGAAGGTCTTTTGCTACATCCTACAGGCCCTCGAAAAACATTTTTCGCAGGAGGCATTATGCTAATTGCCCGGGGAAATGTATAATGACGCTGCTAGCAACGATATGATAAATTGCAAACTTGGTGCAAGGTAGAATACATAAGCCGCTACACTGATACCATCTTACCACAAACGTTATATACCTTAACTCTGTGAGAGATCCAATGAGCGATTCAACATGCATCGCCAGTCATGTAGACTATCAAGATATACAGTAGCCCGATATTCTTGATAATAAATGACCTCTGCATCTTACGCAGTCACATTTTCCCATGTTAAGTTGACACATGTATAATCCGTCATGTTATAATCATGACCTCAATTGGAAAAGCCAATATGTCATGTACTCATGTTAGATTGTCACCTCTCGTTTTCAGAGCTCACATCGTCAGTCCGTCTGTGCAGCAACAACCGATTGTTTTGAAGAATAGCAACGAACCGGTGTACTTGTCTCATACCTCCAGCAACAGGAGGGAATCATTGCCTGATAGGCAACACATACTTGAAAAAAGAGTTCGAAACAGCGGCGATAATAACAGTAACAATCATTCAAGTTTTATACCAAAGTCTGCGCTTGTGCGACCTAGCGCTAACAATGCCCAGACTCTCGTGTGGCGTCCGACTAGAAATGCCCCGGTGGTGGTTGTCCCACCGAAAGAAGTTTATAGAGAAAACAATGAAGTGATATGGTTTAGTAACGTGAATGGACAAGGTCCAAATGTGAAAATTTTATCGCAACGAGAAACAACTCAGTTAAGCAAATCTATGGATAGCTGACGACATGATTCTTTTTTCACTATCCATCTGCAATGGTATCGTCAGCGTATACTTAAAGGTGCGATGCACGTGATAAACTTCTGGCAGTATTATAACGTGTAGACCTAAGTGCAATATAGCATTAGCAAAACGACAATGCTTAATCCAACGGCTGTCTTCACTCTGGCCAAGCGTCCGGTTTATTACTCGAAAACTTTTAATTCGCGTCATTAGCTACGGGTACAGTTCCACGCTACTCTAACTGTGATTATTTCCCACCCACATGCCGTGATGATTACCACCGATACAATAGCTTGCGATCCAAGCTTCGAGTAATGCACCGTCAGCGTTTCCAATATCAAGGAAAAGAGGATGACGAATGTAAATTAGCAGTGCTATTGAAGCATTGCTTCTTTCCTTTGGCATTGTTGTTATTTCTTCAGACTACACGTCAGGGCAGCCATACATCAGCCACTGTTTGTTGACCACATCCAGGTTCTTCAGACCCGTCACTTCAGTGGGTGGCCTGTACATTGTACAGCAGTGAATGACATGGTCTTTGGTTTGCTCCTCTGCACCACACTCGCATGCCTTACTGGGCACGAGACCCCATTTGAAGCATTGCTGAAGTTGATGAAATTCAGACGAAGCCTGGCGTTGTGATTGGATGGAAGTTTGGATCAAAGTTCCATAGGCCATACTTAAATCACCAGTTTCATGCTAGCAATAACTTTGCTGATGTCACCATCATGTTCCCAAAAGCTCAGGGTCTCTTGTACTGTATATATATATTGAAGTATGCTTAAACAATTATGCATACCAAAGAGATCTTATCACGGAACCTGGGTAATTACGGTACATTGCCGAGAGCAAGTGTCATACCATGAAGGATTAGTTGCTCTCTATGCATAAAATGAACAACGGGTAAAGGCCTACGCGATCGTGTTGTTTTCTTAATTCTCGTCACATTTCGACACATATATGTACGTTGAACGTACCTATTATTGTTTATGATTATGCTCGTGAGTCGTGACCTGATTTTTGCTAGCGTGATTTTCCTGAGGCTCTATATAAAAGGATGAATTGATAAATTTATTCTATAAAATGGATTTTACAACAGGCGAGATTGGTGATTGCCAATAACAATGAAATGTGACTAAAGTATAGCCGTGTTACGTAGCCGAGCCTGGTAGCGTAGCCGCGTGACGACAATTAGTGTTTGAAAGATGCCCTCAAATCCCTTCATCCCGACGCTTATTGCTATGCACTTGACGCCTACTTCTGCACTTTATCCATATCCATTGCGACAACCTACCAACATGTTCAGTGCATTGCTATTATACACGGCAACCTGGTAAATCAAAGAATATTGCGGTTATCCGTTGACAACCGCAAATATTGCACGAAGTGTCAATGTATCGTTTTATAATGTAACGTGTGATTTCTCTGTTGATGAGTGTTATAAAATCGGTTCCTTCCAAAGTCACTCTATATTATCAATTTCCTTCGACCCTAAACCCAAAGTTTCCATAAAATATTTGAGGAATAACAAATGAATTATGAATTATACTTTATATTTGTGTTTTCATTTATATATCAACTGTATATTTATGACCGTATGTCTTTCTTCATCTATACGCATATATGCACATATTCGTTAAGAATGGATATACTGCATGCAGTATGTATATAAATGTTCCAAAGCGTGCGTCACTTTTGTCACTGGTCCTGACTGGTCTGGTAGATGAATCATGCACAAAGTATATATCAGGTTAAACCTTGCCGATTTGGTCATGATGTTGTTCCATGCCTTGTACATGACGCTATGAACATGGTATAATTCACGGTAGTACTGTATTGCGGCCTACACAGCGTATTGATATCTATGGTCATTGGCCATTGCACAAGTGACGGATGGCGTTGTTGTGCAATAGTTCAGTGGCACGTACATGGTCAAGCACTACAGTCACACGCCTGCATCACAGACTATATCATAGTCTCTATTCGAACAATTACGCTTAAATCGATTGAAGGTAATTGTTACCGCAACCGATTATGAGTGGGCCTTCGCCTTGACGGCCATGACGCTCTTCATATTACAGTTACAACATTACGCTGTCGATGTCCTAATCCATCGAATAGGCTGCTGCACATCACCGGAGTTATCCCTAAACGGGTCTGCGTGAAGACACTAGTGTAGAATGTAGATGATAGCACCGCCGTAAAGAATGTGAGAGATAACTCCTCGAGAATGCCTTGCTAGATTGGACGACGTTTGGTAGGCGGATGCGCCGGATGGGTTCGTCCTCAAAATCCAGATGTTTTAAGTATCGTGGTTGACGGCTGTCAAATATCTATAGAATCTTTTGTTGACATATCATGAAGGAAAACTCTAGCCTGTTTCAGATTGACCTTGCAAAAGATGTATTTGCTTTATTGCCCTTAAAATAATAATTTGTGACTCCACAATCAACATGCACTTTGATCTTTCTATCGCTAGGATGACATCGCGAATATTTTCCTACTTATATAGGCCTCTAGGTCATATTGCGTGTAGGCCTCTAGGATAAGCTATGTCTTACATTTTCATGCCGTTTTTGTTATTTTTATTATGATTATTTATAATATTATCATTATCATATCATTAATGATAACTGTTATTCTAATAATTATCGAATTTATTACATTTCCGTGTAATTCAATTTATAATATAATCAGCCGCTCTCTCTTCACAATATTTTTCTCTGTCGTAATATGTATAATAGCTAAAATTTGAATTGAACTTGAACCTCTGTCTGATTGGAGGCGTAGTAGCCTATATATTCGAATTTAGGCCACAAATACACAGGTCTACATATGGCTCTCTAATCGGAATTGACGTGCTTCTTATTCCCCTCATTATATGCCTTTTACGTAAGAGTTAGTGTAATCTGTATGCTCACCTTTTATGATTTAATAAAGACCACATCCAATATTGCTTGCCTACCTAAAAATCCCCGTTATGGTAGTCCTATATAAGCCTAAGCTACATGCTGCATCATCTTCACGGAAATACCTGAATAATAAACAGATTGGGACAGTGGGGCTACTATGGCACCTGCGTTCTGACGGCCTGTAACTTAAAAATGACAAACATTCTACAATTGGGCTCGAGGGCTCAAAAGTGGAAAGATAATAGGCCTATAGGCCTACTGTAAGTCTAGATAGTAGCCAACTAGGTCGCTACGTCTCTGTCAAAAGACGTAATGTGAGAGCAGGCGAAGGCTTACCACCTGTTCCGTGTGAAGGGTGTTGCCCCCACCCCCGAAAAGTCCTGACGGGGACCCTTATCAACACTCACAAGTTTGGTCACGTGGCAAGTGACATCACAGGGGATCAGAACAATTGACGATATCGGGCATTTTGCTTATGCATTCTTTGACGGTAGCCTATTTTAGGTTCGTAAACGCATGGCCCAATAGGCATTAAAATTGCGAGAAATCTTTACGGTGTATCCCCCAAGCGACACAGAAATAACAGAGACGTCCTGTGATTTACGAATTGGGGGACACGGGCATGCGGACCTGATATTTCAAAATCGAACCACACTGTGCTAATTAACTTAACTAAATAACTTGCATCTAAACCACTTCAAACTAACTTGAACGATTCAACCTTAGATTAGAAAAAACAGTGCTTTCGTGCCTTTGCTGCGGCAAAATCATCAATGATATTGTTGTAATCCAAACTCCGAACGCATTCGCTTTCAAATGATATTAATAAGGCCATGGCCTACTTTAGACAGTAAGTAGTGTAGGCCTAGGCCATGATAAGGCCAATGATGTAAGTTTATCATCCATAGTAGTTGATCGATGGAAAGTTTTGATAAGTTTTAGTTTACTTCTTTCTGCACTGGCAACAGAAACGCCGCATGTCATTACTACTGGTATTAATGAGTCGACCTCCCTACTTGGGTATTGTCCGATATCGTCGACCCCTAGTACAAAGTTCGAAATCAGCGAACGATAAGATATTGGATGCTTTTCCCTACGGGCAATTCATTGAGGGCAAAAACAAGAAAAACAAAGGTCGAGGGTAGAAAAATGGCTAACTTACTACTACAATATCTGCTGTACTATATGGGGCTCCTATGAGTAGGACATGCATGAACTCTGAATGTCCTCCCCCTTACCTTTAGAAAGTACCTGTGTTTACAATGTTCGTCGTACTTCATTTCTTCATAGGTTTACGCATATGAGGTGCTAGGCGTTTGATAAATGCTTTTAAAAAATACCTCAAAGCAGCCGGAGCCGGCTCTATTCATATGTTAGCTGCACTCAATGGTTGACAGAATGGTTTTCCGCGCGAAAATATATACAGCTGGAGTGGAGGCGATCGATGAAACAAAAACAGCAAACGGGGAAGAAAACTGTTTACCGACTGTACAGTTAGTTTATATCGTGGAAGTACTTGTCTGTCATAGCTTCAAAAGATCTAAATATGTCGGATAAATCTTCTTGTAAGTACCAGTAACCGTTATACTCTGTCATTTTCGTGACAAACAGTGAGAACTTGAGCATGAACGGACGAAAGAAACGGTGCCGGTACCGGTAGATAGATAGATACGGTAGGCTACCACTTGTCTTGATTCGACGCATGATAGCGATAGCTCTATACACATACACGGTCCCTTAGTGGAATCTACTGGCTGGTAAAACGGGATCACGTACGTAATGCTTCATAACAATCCAGGTCTTCAGAGGTAGGCAGACTCTTGTAGAAATGTAGAAATACGGGGTCACTGATTCAATGATGAACCTGAGCACCACAGCAACCAGTAATAGGGCTGTGTGTGTATATCATATGAATCTGTGTAAATGCAGCAGAAAGGATAAAACTAAACCCTGTCATATGATAGATGAATGCATTAAGTCTACCCTATTGACTTCCTACTTTGCATCTCTTGCTTTTGTTTCAATGGTATATTGGTATCGTTACAGCCTCCTCAAGAAAAGGCCGTCGACGTTCAAAGTCCAGAACACCTGTCAAAGCAAAGACACCCCATCTGGTTTGTTGAATTAGCATTGAGACGGAGACTGAGCTGAGGCACTACGCGAGGTCTTCTTGCGCTGGCATGGAATTGCAAATTGAATTACCGCCTCGTCCGTCTCTACAGTTTTACTTACGATATGTAGAGTTGTAGACATGAACACTTGAAGTTTTGTTCTCCGATACCGTTCATTTCATAGTGGGCCCAGTATTTTAACAAAATCTGTTGATTTCAACTGTTTTTGTCATAATAGATATATATCGTAAAGAAGATTCAGCACTGATTTAACACCCAGCCTTGATTTATTGAGAATTAAAATAATATAATCACATTATAAAGTATAAGTAAAGTCCATATAGCTGCCAAAAAGATGTCAAACACAGCCCATTTGAAATTGGCTGCATATCGATTTAAATCGTTTGCGACTCGATTTAATAGGCTATTCGATCCACATTTAGTCATCAACACAGCTAATAAAGCTAATTTAATTTCTGCGCACTGATTTATAAATATACCGGTATTGATTTATCATTCTTTCCAAAATTTTAGCCACCGGCAGCTGACAATAGTGACCTGCAACTACTACCAACATCGCCTGCCCATGTTTCTGGTGGTGCAGCTCCTAGTCCATGGTCTTCCCTTGGTAAGTTCTTGTGTTTATTACAACCCTCCGCGATTCAGTGAGGTAAATAACATTATAACACCACCTCGTCATATTTCAGTTGGAGGAAGTGAATTGAACTTATCATCACCACTTTATTATGGAACACCTGGTCCCAGCACACCCGGCCGTACTCCTCGAGCAACTGGTACGCCAGTGAGACTGAGGCCAGACCTTGGAAGTAATCGCAAAGTACGGACGGTTGAAATGAGCTCAGACGCTGTAAGTTGACAGATTTTATATTATTTATTATCATATTATATATATATAATATATATTGTTATTGTTGACTAGTATATATATATTCTGATTTTTCTTATTGTGATATTAAGCGAGCGCATTCAACAAGACCGGGAGCTGGGGATGCTGGAAACGACGTACCCAACCGAAGTACGCAGAGCAGACTTGTGATCTGGGGAACAGATGTGAATATAAATGAATGCAAAGAAAAATTCTTTATGTTCCTCACACAGTGAGTGAAACAGCTCGTCTTTATGAGAAACTTCTGCAAAATAGGTATTACTTTTGAATTTGCAGGTTCACTGATTCTAGCGCTGACCAAATGGAAGTTGATGAAAATATGGATGTTTCCCATCATATCTATCAGCAAAGACTTGTTGAGGTAAGTGTGATTTATCCCAATTTTGTCTTTGCGTGAGTAAGTTGAGTTGGCACAACTTGTTTGAGACCCACTGCTATCACACAAGGTCATTGGTTCAAGTCCCAACGACCGATTGAAATGTTTGATAACAAAATAGGTTGCTTGTCCTACCCATGTTTCCCTGCCAGGCCTCCAGACCAGGAACCACCACTACCACAACCCATGTCCAGTTCCAAGTCCAGATAAATGGGAGGGTCACAACAGAAGCATCCTACTTCAAAATCGTAGCTACATGGTTAAATCTGCTCCACCCAATAATGGATAGATAGACTGCGTGATGTTGGCTTGTTGGTCCGTGTAACAAGCAACTACTCGCAATTTCATATTACAGATTAGTGTTACAGAAGAACCGTACTTGGACGTAGACTGCCTGCATTTGAAATCATTCGATGCTACTCTCTATAGGCAGCTGATTTGTTATCCACAGGTTTGTTAAAGAATTCTATTGGCTGTAATGTTGTGGTTAACGGTTTTTCGATATTTTAGGAAGTTATTCCTGCTTTCGATATGGCCGTAAATGGGATGTTTGTGACAAAATTTCCGGACATTGTTTTGGAGCATCAGATCCAAGTTCGACCGTTTAATGCAGAACGCACAAAGAACATGCGTACACTCAATCCCAGAGGTTTGTTCATGAAATCATCTTAATTTGATACTTAGACGATTGCAGTACCTAATATCTAAGTACAAGTGGCGGTAACAACTTAAGTATATAAGAACTTGACTTTTTGGAAAGCTTTACCGTGTTGATACCACAATGCTAGGAGTGGCGTATGTCAACCTGTTCGGGATTTGAAAAATGTTGGAACCGACAGCAGACAATACAAATGGTAATAGATAGAATTTGTGACCACCAATATAACTACCAATTCAATTATATAATTCACAAGCTTTCGGAGCTGTGATTCTACATGAGGTGAAGAATTGGAATTTGTGTCTGTGTATGTGAGTTTTGAAAGTTTTAGATTTCGTGCACCGGTGCACCCATGTAATATCACCATTGGTGATTCCTAGGATCCGATGTGATGTCCAATGTATCTCTTGCAAACTGGCTGTGATTTGAAATGCAATTTACATTCTGAATGCACGTCCGAACAACTTCAGGGTCACAGGAAACTTTGTCATAACGATAACACTATCGTTATAGGCTGCATGAGATGACATCTCAGCATTCTTGGGTGTCTCTGTGTGATATACAAATGTGATTTTCAGATATTGATCAATTGATCACGGTGTCAGGCATGGTGATTCGGACGTCGACCTTGATTCCTGAAATGAGGCAAGGTTTCTTTCGATGTTCTACTTGTCGTCATGAAGTTGTTGTTGACATCGAAAGAGGACGTATATTAGAACCTTCGTCGTGTACAAACTGCTCTGACTTGCACAGGTATGTAACTGTGAGGTGGTCTTTGAATATCTTGAACATCAAAATGAATTAATCTGGTCATAATCAGATAGTGTGAGGCCTAATTGAGAGGTGTATGAGAACCTGCCTAAGTCAATGATGTGATTTATGGCTAATGGTGAAATGCAGCTATGGTTTGTGTAGCTGTCATGTACACAGTCATATTCATCGTCTCCAACTCTTCAATCCATGCTAGCGTTTTTGGTAACAATTTATCTCTATAATTATGCTTTTATTGCCTATTTATATAAGATTCATTCCATCTTCACCTGATAAAGGAGCAGAGCTCCAAAAACCGAGGCTAGGCATAAAATCTGTGATTATCTTCTTTACGAGAAGGATAATGAATAAGGACCTAATAAACTTGGTTTGGGGAATATCTCGTTCCATGCAAAAGAGACCGACTTGGATCGGGCTCTGCGTGGCAAATTGCTAAATCCTCTTCTTTTGGACAGAGATGTTCAGTGATAAGCTCAGGCTCAGACAAATGCAAGGCGTGAGAGAAGGGTATCCACGCTTCGGTGTATAAGCTCTTGTTCTATTAAAACACTGCACGTGGATCATCTCTGAGTCTTATAAAAAGCATTGAACAATGAATTGATATCTTATATGATTGTACAATGTACACGCCTCTGTGTGGAGTTGAGCAATATTTATTTATCATTCCCCGGAGTTATATATCTCCCTGGCATTGTTGCATCTTTGATATGTTTCAGCATGGTGTTGATCCACAACCGTTCCATCTTCACGGACAAACAATTAATCAAAATACAAGAAAAGCCAGATGATATGCCAGCAGGACAGACTCCGCATTCGATCATGGTGCATGCTTACAGTGATCTCGTAGATGCAGTAGATCCTGGTGATAGAGTCATCATCACGGGAGTGTACCGTGCACAAGCGTTTCGCGAAAATCCACGAATGAGAACGGTCAAGTCTGTCCACAGAACATACGTGGATGTTCTACACTTCGATAAAAAGGTGATTTGGTGCATTTCTGCGAACAAGTAAACCTATGGGAGTCTCAAATGCTCTTCCTGAAATTCTTTGTTCTCTAGGCAAATTGCTGAATGTGGTCTAGTGGGCAGGGACTTCTAAGTTAATTGGGTCCAGGTGAAGTACGCTACAAAAAAATTTGTTGGCCAGGTCATTGATGTTGGCAATGAGGATCAGGGCTGTACTGATACAGTAAAAATTTTAAGATCGCAGTAAAGTCAGTTAGGAAAATGGATTTGGCCAGAGAGACATTGATTAAATCACCATAAGAAACATAACAGAAATTCTTAGCGAGCCCCAGACAGACAACGATGACGTTCGGTGATTTGTCCTAAATTGGAACAAAAGTTCAAATTGTTGAGTTTTGTTGTTTTGTTTTAAATCCTTTTTCGAATTGATATGTTTGCATTCTAGTTGGGCTGAAAATACATTACTTTCATTAAAAAGTTAGCATTAAGAACACTGTTGAGTATCATCATGTAATGCCGCGTTATTCCATTACCAACCACTAAATTTTGATCTCTAATTTAGCAGAGATACATATTTTATCAGTTAAAACCATTTAAGAAAGGCTAGAACAGCAGCAAAAGCAGATTTCATCAAAATATTTCAGAAGCTGCCATTCCGTTACCATGCGCTTCTTGAACATGAGGGGATTATTCAGATCCATGAAGTCAGTGAAAATTGTAATGGGCAATTTTGAAAAGCTAAAGGGTTGCAATTTTGCTAGTAGCTGCCCAGTTGTCGTCCATTACCAACGAACTTGCCACAGCCACGAAAAGACCTGGATATATATCGCAGTATTTCAATGTTCTCAAGATAGGGGTGTATATTTGGTACTAGAATTGGAGGATAATATTGTGTCTAATTGTATCGTTTAGGGAGAATAGACAATGGAATGTCAAAAATTGGCTCCGATTGTCATTTCGTTACTGTGGAATTGCCCACATATTGTTTCAAAAATCTTTGCAGAGGTAGCGATTTTATAGTCTTGCTTTGTCTGTCACCTCAGAGTAGGTAGAGGTGAAGTTTGGTTCGAGTTTTTCTTGAAGCTGCAAGGCTATTATGGTCATCAGTGGTCCAGTCATTGGGCGTGGAAGATGGTGATATCAGCCGTAATATGTGAGTCCATGTGTTTGATGATATTAATCTGCATTCTTTGAATTCAGGAAGAGGGCATGCCAAGAAATAAAGTTGACGAGGAGGCGGTTCACTTCTCGAAAAAAGAGATCGACGAAATAAAGCTCCTTTCACAAAGATCTGATATTTATGACACGTTAGCGTCGTCCATCGCTCCGAGCATTTACGAGGGTCGTGATGTCAAAAAAGGCATCTTGCTGCAGTTGTTTGGAGGAACCAGCAAGGATTTGACTATGGCTGGAAGAAAACACTTTCGTGACTCGATCCACATTTTGTTATGCGGAGACCCAGGTGCTGCGATATCTTCCGAAGTTTTTAAAATGCTACCGGTACTATGGTTGCTTAGTCCTGTGTTGCCTACCAAAGGTGCATTGAGTGCATGTATATGAGTTATGACACTTTTGAGCAGGGATGTGTGTGTGATGCATAGTGCAATTATGGTATGGAGGCCAATGCTGAAAGTCTAAAGGTACTTGTTCATTGCAAGATTTAACGAAAAATTTTCCATTCTCGATTATATTCAACTAATTGTTGGTTTTCGACTGAGTTGTTTGTATTCAAACTTATGCCATGACAGGGTTTGCCATATTGTTTAAAATTCTCCATAAGTGGGGACTTGACGGCATATCTGTATCAAATGTAACGTTATTTGTAATCTTGCTTCTTCAAGGCCATGTACGGGTGTATTTGTATGTGTGTTGTAGTTGTTAACATGTTGCGTTGTAACCTTAATGTTGACTCCTGATCTCACAGGTACAAGCAAATCGCAGATTCTTCAGTACGTGCACAAGATCGTACCGCGAAGTCAATATACTTCTGGAAAAGGCTCAAGCGCAGTTGGTTTGACTGCTTATATCACGAAGGTAAAGATCAAGACCCTTTTTAGTGTCTAACTTTTTCTGTTATTGTACTGTATCTGATTTTGACAGGACTCTGACACGAGGCAGTTAGTTTTGCAACCAGGGGCTTTGGTGCTGAGCGACAATGGTGTGTGTTGTATCGATGAATTTGACAAGATGAGTGACAGTACCAAGTAGGTCTTTTTAGTAAATAAAGTTCCATTATGTATTTTCATGAATTTATCAGAACACGAAATTTAACAGGTCTGTGTTGCATGAGGTGATGGAGCAACAGACTCTTTCCATTGCCAAAGCTGGCATCATATGTCAGTTGAATGCACGAACTTCAGTTCTCGCCGCTGCTAACCCGTGTGAATCACAGTGGAATCATCGTAAAACAATCATCGATAATATCATGCTTCCTCACACTCTGCTATCAAGGTTTGCTAGTTTTGTTTAGCCAATATTGCTTGTGAAAAAACTTTGAGCTTTTTTGTTCTAGATTTGATCTGATTTTCTTAATATTGGACTCGCAAGATGAGGCTTTCGATCGAAGACTTGCTACTCATTTAGTTGGCCTTTATCATGAAGGAACTCGCCAAGCTAACATGGATTCTGAACTATTGGATATGACTATCCTGAAGGTAACCATATGACAAACGTTTTAGGGGAGGATTTTTTTTGATGAAGCACTTTAAGTGCAGTCCTTGATCAGTAGCCTACATGTAGACTGTTCACTTTCCATGACTCCCCTCCTTGGTGTTCAGTGCTGCAGTCCGCATTGCATTTCTGTGGTATATTTACTTATCAGTTCAATCTATTAAAGTTCCATGCCATTTCCTTGGTGCTATGGATGCTAAGATCATGTAGGTGGGATTTGAAAAGTCTATTCCTTGTAAGAAATTGTCACCGCAGACTACCTCATTTATTGTAGCAAAGAAACAGAAGTTTGGAATCGTGCGGACTAAGCTTTACAATAAATACGACAAAAAGTTATGTGGTGTCGATTTCTTTATGCTCTGCTCTCTATTGATTGCGTGATGTCGGCTCTAGTGAACTCTAGGCATCTAGTGAAGTCCCGTAGTCTAATATAAGTCGAGGAATTTTAGATTTAATGACTTTCCAGTAATTTTAACCTGACTGACTGTGATTACGCCGTGTGAATATCAGATAGGATAATAATCTTTTACCAAGTCCTTCGGTAATAGATGTGATGTGACGTGCCACTGTGTTATGTTCTTGTTTTGCTGACCATCCCAATTCCCTGTGCAGAAATACCTCGCATATGCGAAAACATACATCAAACCGCGACTCAGTGAAGAAGCAAGTCAGTCTCTTATCCATGCTTACGTCAATATGAGAAAAGCTGGAAGCGGAAGTGGAAAAGTCACAGCGTACCCAAGGCAACTGGAATCTTTGATTAGGTTTGATGATCTATTTGATTTAAGCTTGCGAGTGTGGGGTCAATTTTACGGCAGGTTTTTCGGTTTTTGACTAGGCTTTTGTTGCAGGATCGCAGAGGCTCATGCTAAGATTCGACTTTCTAATGTTGTGGAAGAGCGTGATATACAAGAAGCCATGAGACTTTATCAAGAAGCTATCAAACAGTCAGCCACTGACCCAAGAACTGGAATTGTAGACATATCCATCTTGACCACTGGTAATTCACTTGATATTTTGTTCTCTCAATTCAATTTCCATGCCACAGTGCACCCTTCTTTTATATACGTTGTGTAGGATCATTAAAGCATATGTAATTACGCACTTGTGAACCAGCCCCTCCTCATCGTCGTATCAGAAGCATTGTACTGTTACACATGGTCTTTCCTGCTAATGATGTTTGGTAGCTGCCCGAAGTTTATAATTTTCTATAGAGTTGTGAAATTTTTCTGGCCGTTGCATAGCTACTTATGGTGACGCTTTTCTACACATATACAGCAATCGTGTAGAATCTACACTAGATATTTAGCATGCCACAATATCTAAATATTATATCAATTCAGGAATGAGCGCCACTGCCAGAAAGCGAATTGACGAATTGAAAACCGCCCTCAAGTCTGTTATCAATGTCGAAAAAGCAAAGGCATCCGCGATAAAGTGTCAACAGTTACTTGAAAAATGGAGAGGCGTGTCTGATCAGGTAAAATGTGCTCTTTAAAGCCCCTTTATTCATGAAAGTTGAGAACAAGAACTTCTTGTTTAGTTCTGGCTTCATCCGTGCTTTTCTAAATACCTTACTGCCCACTTTCATATGATGTTGTACCATAACACAGTACGTACTCGTGTGCAAAACCCCTGCAACTGTAGGGGTTGATATGAGTCTGCACTTTTACATGACCGTATTCTGTGAGTATAAGCCAGGAAGATACTTGATCTCATGTATTATGCCTGGCACTCAGATGACATTTGACCCGGTAGTTCCTCTGAGATTGTTTAGTCATATAACATTTCCATTTTACATGTAGGCCTACAACTACCAAGTTTTGCTTGGGCTTATTCTGGATATGTACTCGTACTGTAGATACCAGATATCTAAGTTATAGCTTTTTTATTCAGGTAATCACGCGTCCTTTATTTGATGAAGTCGTACAAGGATTGCAAGACGACGAGTTACTCGTACGGACCAGTGATGTTATTAGATTTTGTTGATACTGTATGATTGCTACCTGCTCTCGACTTGCTCGTCAACAATCATGCACCCGACCCATCGTGTTGGACTTTACAAAATCTACCCCGATAAATTGTGTATTCGTTTATGTGTGTTATGTATCGAATCGAGGTATCGATAATGTAGATATGTGAAAATTTGCTGTTCCTTTCGATACTGTTGTCGTCATTTGCTTTTTGGATACGGGCCTTGACTTCAAGGTAGTTGGTAGGTGGTCTTCCAGCCTGATATACGACGTCACAGGGGTTTTTGCCTACGAAAGGCATAAGCTTTTAGATGGCGTCACTGGGTGTGGAGGGATTATGTGTTTGTGCGTTATTTGCGGGCTTGGAAATGTGTATAAAGTGTTGGGGGTGGAGATGGAATGGAGATATGTTAAATGTGTTCTTCCGTTTCCATCTATCTTGACTTGACGATCCGAGGCGGCGAGTAGACCTAGTATGAAAATATCGTCCTGGGGGCGGTTTCGGTATCTGTCTTTAGTGATTAGTTTTCTACCAACCACATCAAGCCTAAGACGTGGCTATGCGAGCCCGGCTCTTGCGGCGTGGTTAATGTTGCTTGGATGATCCGCATTTTGCATATGCACCAGTATTGTGTGTGTGGTGTATCATGTGAGTCTGTATGTGCGTAGCCTAAATGCATCAAAAAACAAATACCCACAAAAATGAACGCAGGCTAATATTCCTAGGATGTATAGAGATATGGTATCATAAAAGCTAAGTCCTGCTTCCAGCTGTTTGATCAGTCATACATCTCGATTGCTCACAGCCCAACTATAGCCTTCCGTCTGGATGCATGATCGCCGGCGAAATACAAGGGTTACTTCACTCGAGTCGATGCCCGATGGGGATGGTTGAAGAAGGAAGAACGGTAATTTTTCAGAATTAGACACATGCCCAAGTTCGCTGTGATTCGTTGCCTCAGCGATTATTTCTTTAAGCATCTCATTGATCATGTGTGCTTAGCCTATAATAGCCTTATTCATCAAAAATAATTTGCGACACACGGCTTTCCGTAACAACTTGCTGCACAGTCAAGTACTTCTTTGAAATTTGTGTCGACGACTTCTTATGGAATATAGCGAACCCGAACAAGGCAGTCAACAGTCTCATCTTTCAGAGTAATTGTCCTTTTCCGACAAATCCAGTTTGTGTCACGTTATGTTAGGTCAATGTGTCCCGTACACACTATGGTAGGCCTAAATAACGGGCTAAATCGACATCTCCTGTGCTCCCGAAAGAAATTTGGTCATGAATTTGCACTCCGCCTGACTGCGACCTAGGTATATAGCCATACATATTAGAATATAGAGGTTTGACATTTGACATCTTGTTCAGAAAGTAGGGGCCTACTGGGGCATTGATCGGCTATTTGGTTGGATTCTGCGATGATTCATAATTTCATCCCTGGAATTTCTCAGATTACCATTCGACAAACACGAAAATATGGTAGGCCATCGTGGTGATGCTCGCGAAGACTAATTTGGTATATCGTCTCGCACCTAATAAATAGTCGATCCGCCTGTTACTAAGTCGTAACTTGGATGAAATGGTAGCGAAAATAAGAATTATATACTAAATTTTCGCGGCTAAGGACTTCAACAGCTTAAACGGTTGCACCTTTCTTATCAGACGCTAAGTAGCCACGCTATGCCAAGCGAAGTTTCGGGTTTAAACTGAAATCTGCGAGTCTCCGAAACTAATGAACAAGAACAAGAAATGAGGGAGCTGAATTTTAAGTTTTGATGCACAAATTTGCAAACTAAACATATTCGATTGCTGCTATTTTCTCAAATTAATATGCCTACTGATCATCAAGATTGTTAAAAAAGCTTATACACACTACGTGTGAACAGGCAAGATAGCCTGAGGGGTGCTGCCCGCCGTGTATTCAGTAGATAAAGACTGCCGAGCCGGTCAACCTATAAGATCTCTTATTAATATCCCGCTGTTGCGCATTGCTTGGGACTTCAGGGTGGAGGGGTTCAACCTTTGTGGTCTTTGCATTTATTTGGGTCATAGCTCGTAGAGGCTACACTGAAAATGTCGAATTTGCGAAAAATCCTTCCGGTGTAGGGCTAGGGTTTTTGTTTGAAAATTGGCTACCATAGCCAGGCCTGTAACTCAGAGTGTTGTAACTCAACAACATAAATTCGAATGACAATTTACGGCTACTCATCAAATAACCTAAGATCACATATAGGCCTACCACCGAGGTCAGATTAGCCAGTTTTGACCGATAAACCCGAATCCGGCGTAGGCCTACCATATAAAGCAAAATCACCCATGAATCTACAGTGAATTGAATCTTGAATCTGGCCCAGATGACTCAAAGCCCGCAAGGTTCAAAGTCACGGTGATGACGCATATTCGAACTTTGCATAATACCGTATCGTTCTCTCGTCGAATTACGGCAAGCGCCAAATTTTGTAATGAATTCTGTTGCATAACAATTTACGTAACAGCAAATATGCCTAAACGTCAAGTAATCTTACATGAATTACGGCACATCTTAGATTTGACAGGAAGGTATTGTGTCAGCAAAAATCCTGTACAGTCAGGCTGAAGAAACGGCGATATCCTGACATTATTATAATGTTCCTACGTTGCTATAAGCAGGTAATCGCTCGTACAGACATTGTATTTTAAGAGATAGAATGAACGGTGTGGGTCTACGCGGGTGTGGGATCATTTAACTATTCTCAATCGAAATCAACTTCTCTCCTAGCATAGTACAGCTTCGAGAATCTTATGATTATACGGCAATTGACGTGAGCGATAAAATCTAGTTAGAAAGGTAATAAGTAACTCCTTCCATACGCTTGTTTGTCAGTGTTATGCGAGGGAAACGCTGCAGATTTGGTTCAGTTGTTCTTTGTCCACAAAGTTGAACGAAGACATATAAGCCAATTTATAGGCATGACTCGCGACCATTCAATTCAGTACTTAGGCTACGTAAAGTGTGACCTGGTTTTCGAGCTAGAATTGATTTTACATAACTCTTGCGGTACAAGATCAGATCATTGGCCCTGTCGTGTCCCAATAGGATCAGCCAGAATTGATCGAATCTGATAGATCATAGAATGACAAACTGATAATTTTATCGACCATGACATATACAGTAGGCTACCTCTTCCCATGGCCAACTAAATGAACTAGGCAAGCCGTATTCATACACTTTGATCTACCTACATGCCGGTGGTGGTAATAACGTTGGCTCATTTGACGATTTGTAACCTTCTCATCTTGAAGGTATCCTACTATGTAGCATGTAGTATTAATAGAAACGGTGTATACAGTACATGCAGTTTTATGCTATGTATGTATAGTATGGTAAATTTGTAACGTCATAAATTGCTTTAAAATCGCGTATTTTGGTTTATAAATAATTTTTGGCTTCCCTCTGATCCTTCAACATATTTATTTCATAACGCAACCTGAAATTCGGTTACATAACTAAAACACGCTGCAGGATATGTCTTCAAGTCACGTTGCTATAATTCTCTGCGTAAAGTATCGCGTTTCGATCGAGAGTACAAATTTGGCCTTTATGTAACTCGAAGTTATGTAATTCTTGAATCGAGGCGAACCCTGGCGGCAGATATATTTTAGACGTCGCAAACACGAGAAAGGAAAATCGAGACAGAACAGGAACAGAGCACAATAATTGCGTACTCGGAATGTCGATATTAGGCGAATAGCCCAAATTTCCGTGGACTTTAAGAGTGTACAGCAGGTTGAAGTGAGTCAAGTGAAGTTACTGACAGAGCAGAAATCGTTAGAAAGATGTAGAAAACCGATCGCTTGAGGCAGCCGTCAGACATTGTTGCACGAGTGTCGTTTGTATCAAAATACTCACTCATGTATCACGCTTGCATACAGCTCAGGCACGTGAGCCTTTTACCGCACGTGATTGATATAACTAAAACGAGATAACCCATAGTGATATACTTTACATTTCAGTGCACAGACAACGTAACGTTAATGGATACAACTGCTAAATACTTACTGTCATCAAAAGGAAAGAATTTGCTCGTTTACGATGACTGTATTTTCCGCCGTAAAAGCAAATTGGGAGGCCGGTCATATTGGATTTGTTCCTACGACAAAGGTTACAGATGCAAAGCACGACTGTGTGTTTTAGACCATTCGAATCCACCCAAAATTCTCACAAAAAGTGGCTGTCACAATCATGAAAGAGAGCACGGTCGAGTGGAGGCCAGGGAAATGGTCAATACGTAAGTCACGCAGGAGTAGCTAGCAACGCCGTGAAAGTGTGACCTCATTGAGTTCTACGTATTGAAGGTTAAAACGGCAAGCCATCGAAAGCAATGACACCATCGACAAGATATACAGTTCTTGCGTGAATGTAGGACTCTTGTCCGAAGGTGGGATGGTTGCAATGTCAAATAAGGCTGCGGTAAAAGCTGCGATGAGAAGGGCGCGTATACGGAGCTCTCAAGTAGGTTAATTTCTTGTATTGCAGACGATTCGTTTGTGTGTTTCTCTATAACGTGCGGAGTGGAACGTTTGGCCAATTTTACTAGCAGACGTGTGTGTATGTAGCCGCTATGGGCAGTCATACCATGAGTCATGACCGGCCGTTCACAAAATGGCGGACACTGCGCGCGCTGCGGAGAGTTTATTGCCTGCTACGACTTTTTGCATCAAGATCCGTTTCTTAGAAGGTTGGAACCATTTTGAACAATTTTCCCCGACTAGGTCAATGTATATATACAAAAAGCGGCAGACCAGAATGATGCAATACGACTTGGCTATTGCGTTGAAACGAGGTGGTGGTAACTGCCGCCATTTGTAGTAACAACAGTCGTCGCATTTGATAAAATAATAATGGCTGAAAGCTTCCTTGACTTTACAATTTGACACAGCCCTGTTTCATACAACTGTGTTTGGTTGGTCGGTGTTACGTTTCAATGTTCTCAAGATAATTTTGATTGCTAAACTTGTGTTTTTACCTGCACCTAGCCAACGCCAACACCGACCTATATGGCCACACGGCTTTATGTAGGCGTACAAATTATACCACAGTTTACAGTTAACATATTGGTTACCCAGATTGGCTGGGATCCATTTATAAAAGGCCCATATATTGCGACGTTATAAAATCTAACAATACTACGGAAGATGTCTCGAGGTCCGCTAAATAGGAAATAGGTAGGTCGCAGCGCTGCGGTCGCGCCGTAGCCGCTGAACATTTTGATGATAAACTTAGGCGTAAAAAACCACTGACGCCAATTACTCTACCCAGTGATGGGAATCATCTTATAACCTTTAACTTCGCAAGCAAAATTTAGTTTGATGAATCTCTGTTGGCCTGTATCTCATGTTGTGGTGTGGCGGTGTTGCCCCCTGACTTTGCAACAAAGGTGGGCATTCAATAGACTTGTTATCCTTACCGAGAAAGACATCATAAAATCCTTCGATCATACTGTATGGTGTTTCATCGTTAGCAACATTGCAGGCACTATCAATATTCAACAGCTTCCCATATCCCGCTCTCTATTCTCTATTAGTGACATGTGTATGTGTGGCAGTGCGGGCTCATGTGAAACAACCTTTTACTTTTACGGCAAACAGCCGGATGGCTGAGGCGTTTCATCGAGATGTGCCTAAGCTATAAGCCTACAGGGTCTGCTATTTTTATAAGATGAGACTGTGAGCGTGATAATTCCCAACAAAAGTTCAGTTCCTTGCAATTCTTCTATACGCCATAAAGCTCATTATTGACAGCTGCTACTGTCATTTCGCAAATTTTGTCAACCTCTGATGGAGCGCTTACTTGCATACGGATTTTTCTTTTGTCCTTTAGTGTTTCCCAAATCTCTTTGATGCCGCCTAAAGTGCGAAATTGCTGTTGTTGTGTCGTTGTCGCTGTTGTGGAGTTATTGCGGTTTTCGGCTACTAAGACACATGCATAAGCCAGGTCAATGCTCACTTGTTAAATGATGGTGTTTCAAATATTGGTAAGCCTTGTACTGAGCTGTAGCATTTTTGAATGAACTAAGAAGAGCCCTAAAAACCGGACCATATGCCGCCGGTATGAAAAACCGTGGACATGTCTGGACTACTCCAGATTGTTGGTATAGGCCTAAGCCCTGCACAGTTGCGTGTAAATTTTCCGGTGAGCGAAAGCTTTGAAAACCCTGACCAACGTTTATCAAAACATATCAGCGCTACAAGTTGGCTGAACGTTGAAACGCGTGATTAAGTAAAAAAGGTCGTCAAGCAATGAACTAAACGTCTGAAACTATGACGGCGAGCTCGATCTTCCTTTCCTTCTATAAGGTCGTCGCCGGGTGGCGACAGCAGATGAAACAGAATGCGTGTTGTTTTAACCAATTACCAATCTCGGTCGGTCGCGGTCTTCTTCAGCGCACACAATAATTGAAACGGCATATTGTACGTAACTAGCTCTAAACAATGATTAGATTTGGTAGTGGCAATGGCTTGTTGCTGTTGTTTTGGCCGCTATCAACTACTAAGGTCATGTACGCCAGGTCAATGTTGACGGTACACTGGCTAATACTTCCGATATATAACCCGCATAACTATCACAACCACAACCCCCACCCTCCCCGATACTGACCGCTAAGCGGAAAAAGGACTTTATATCTCTGTACAGATCCTGACCACAAAATGGTGTACCATGCCGAAAAGGTGATAAGCGCCATTGAATACTTTTATTCACTATCAATAATAAAAATGATAGGTATCTTGTTCAATTTTTGATCACATCATACCAATGACCCTAAAACTGGTTCCTTTGGGTTACTGCATCGCACTCAGTATCCGCAAAGCGCTAGAGTTGTGGCTGCCACACACAGAGGTCCGTGCAGTAAATCGGAAGTATCTGAATAGAATTAACTTGTATTGACCTGGTGTAACTGAGCTAGGCAGTTAAGAACAATAAAACCGAGACAATAACAACATATCAGTCAGGCATTACAAACCCCGCGCCATGGTTTTGTTTGCTGCCTGCAGCAAATGGTTAAGCCTATAGATAATGGTTGTTGAGTTGTTGTGATGAAGGTCAACGTGAACAAAAATTGATGTATACTCTGGTTTATACACTGAATTCCTTCACAATACATATACAGTGATGCTTTCTTCTTCAACATAGCCAAATGATTGTTTACATTCTGTACCCTGCAGCCATCGTGAGATGCTGCTGTCTTAATCATCATATCACACGAGTTTCGATATGCTTCTTCGTGCATAAATAACATAGCAACAATTTGTGGTTGGAAATTCGCGCTAGGCTATTGCCAGCATACGCAGCTTACAGGCGAATATTTCTTCTTGAAACTACGCACTCGGCAGTCTCGTTTTAAACACGAGGAGTTCTTTTCTTCTGACTTGATAGTCACGCGCCGCACGTGAGTTTATGTTTTAATTTTTTTTATTTGGAATTTTATGGCGTTTTTCACCTACTAAGGTCATTTACGCCAGGTCGATGCTCACGAGATTTTTGTCAATACTTCCGGCTTATAGCCCGGATCACTATTACAATCACGACTCTCCGCACTTCCCCGATACCGACTGCCAAGTAGGGAAGGTACAGATACCAATTTTACAGTCTTCGATTTGACTCGGTTGGGAATCGCACCCGCAACCTCCCGATCGGAGGACGGACAGTCTAACCCACTCGGCCAATTGAACGGTACGTGAGTTGATTGAAAAGCAGCTCTTGACGAAACGCAAAGGCCAAGGGGTTTGTTGGCTTATGAACCTATTCTTATCTAGTAACACAAAGCACACAGTCGCCTGAAATTAGGCATCTCTAATAGGGTCAGTAATTAAATCACACCGTGTCACAGTATCATACTGACAGAATATAGTCTTTACTGCACCGTTATATTCGTTTGCCATGCATACACCAACCTTGAATGTTTTATTACACCTTGTGAATTACAAAATGGCGCCTGTACCAAATCGATCATCAGCTATCAGCGTATCACGAAACACGAATCTTGCGTGATTGCTGTAATACACCAGGAGGTGTCGGTATCAATCGCTATGGTAGACGTGCCTCCCAGCACTGTAGCTGCCTACGTGACGTTAAAACTCACGTTTCCTTTTTTTGCAGAATCATGAGTCGGACGGTGAACATAACCGACCGAAAATGTCGCGCGATCGTTGCTTATCTGACCCAACATCTGATTTTTCAATAACTTCGACTAAAAGAGCTGAGATAGCAAACGTGGAATTTGCTAGCAGAAGAAATAAGAGGAAAGGCATCCCAAGAAAGCTAATATACCCAACAGAACAAGGTGTCGACAATGATTGCAATGGTATCACTATCGAAGATCATATACTTGATAATCACCACTATTGACAACAGTATTTCGAAGTCAGAATTTCGCAAGATACTTTCGCCTTTACGTACAATATATATTGCTTCTTTATGTTTTATGATTTGAAATAATACATTATTCTATTTGCCTTATATCTAACTGGTAAATTTCTATGGCTATATGCACGGTATACAGTGGCACAAGTTCAACTTTTCGAAAAATGAGACTTTTGTTAACCGATGTTGACAGTTGACTGCGTTAAGCCAAGTCGCTCAAGCTCAGAGGCATATTTCCACCAAATTTAGACTGAATGCCTAAACTGTGAGGTATCAAGAAGTACCAAAACACCAAAGTTAAAGTATAGCGTTGATTCACATTTCCGTCTACGAAATAGCCGATGGTGGGCGATCAGATATATAGACCGAAGTATATTAATATAATGTCACCAAATTTATCGTCCCCCCCTGATTTATTCGGAAATAAATTAAAAAGCTTCAGGAGTATTGCTCCATCATCAGTAGAAATTGATGGACTCGAGAATGGAATAAGTAGGCCTACTCAGGTAGGCAGCCCACTCCTATCTAACGTCGTTGAAATTTGGCGCGGTTCTCTAGCAACTACGTACATTTATAGGCTTACGTTGCCTTCCTACATGACTTTCTCTCGACTCTCAATCACATAATTATATAGAGTACCACAACTTGCAGATGCAACCTTGAAAGCTTGAAAAGATATCAATCTTCGGCTGAAAGCATGCAAACCATCAGTTAGAAGCAAAAACATGTTGTGCCTTGTGCTCCACGCAGTACATTGTATGGCAAAGGTACAAAGCAAGTTTGGGCTATACTTAGTGGCGGGGCTTAATGATACATGAATTTCACGAGGTGGCACGCTGCTAAGCAACAACCAACCAAACAACAGGATGTAGCGATTATAGATCGTGTTACCGAACCGCTGCGAGCTAATCGGCCTTAATTACGTAATCAACAAGCCGAATGCATCGCCTTCTCATGGCCTTGCTTGATTTCACTGAAATCATATCAGTAAAGCTCGTAGCCTACATATGACCCGTAAATTAAGCTCGCGTTTTCGCATGGGGGTGACAGCCATACACATCTATATATGACAACAAATCCAGGAATTGTAGAGCTATTTCTTGTCCCATGTGTGTAGTTTGTTAATGAGGGTTTAAGGACGTAGAGAGGAATATTGCTGTTGAAACTTGCGAAGTGCAACTGTTCGTATAACGGAATGCGGAACTGTGTCAGGCCAAAACAAAACTTTTTACCAAGGCCTACATACTGGGGTTTATCTCGCCCTTATCTTTTTACATGGAATGTTTCAGGCATTGATAAGAATATCCTTTCTGTGCTTATTACCGTCGTCAAGCCAAGTTTCTACATGAGTCACGTGACGCAACGTTGAATGTGACGGTCGGTTTCACAGCGTGCACTTGTCATTGCTCGTGCTAGTCTCGTGAAGTTCTTGCCTTAGGCATTGTAAGAGTTATGTAAACATTATTTTCGTTTCTCTGTGTCTTGGTTGGTGTGTGTTACGGATTTCTTGGTGTAGTATGATGATCACTGGGTGCGGAATTCAGCAACAAGTAGGCCTTATATGATAATTGTCAATATCACGCTGTTGGTATCGTCCACAAAAAAACCGGAGGAAAAGTGCGTTATCAAAACGCATACTTCTGCTGCCATTCAATTATGAAGTTGTCATGCGCGTAAATCCAGAACTATTGCTCATTTTGATGCCTAAAATCACTGATGCCACGACACACAAAATTTATATTGATAAAGGGTCTACCTAGTACCTACTCTACAAGATCGCTTACAATATAACTTACTACGCATGGTATTAATCAATCAATCAATCAATCAATCACGTTAGTACTTCGCAAATTGAAAATGCGTGGCATGCACAGAGAGTCAATATACGCCACTGGCCTATCCCAATCGTGGAGTAGCGTCTGTTTTTTGATCGATTATTATTCATCAACCGCCAGACCATTTATTCCAATCGTAAATGTTACATAATAGCTGACCGTTAGGTGACGCTAACGCGCTACACTTGCGTGTAGATCAGGCGCTAAAATAGTACCATACAGTCGCAAGATGGCGCACGTAAACAAAATGAAAGGCAATGCGAGATGGCTCTTTACGACGATCAGGAGTCGTTGATTCAAAAAGTGGCGAAATGCCCGGTATGAAACAAATATGGTAACAGTGGAACACTCGTAGATGAAAAGAGCCACTGAAAACAATAAAATATATACATATATACACATATATCATAACAACAACCAAAAAAATGTGGAATCATCACAATCCTAAATAGATCAACATGTCATTACATGAATTGCTAATCGATCGATCTTTCGATTTAACATCTTGCACAATATTATTTATCTGGTTATTCTCCCTTAGATAGATGCTTCAATAATGGGTGGCTGACGCCAAAGCAGATATAGCTTATATGATCCTTTTTCTCCTGCCCACCAACGAAACCTTCTTACTATGTGATTTTCCTCCCTATTATGATATTCTCGCTATCAAGCATCTAGGTTTAGATAGACTTATAAAGAATCTGCGACCTCAATGCTTTTTACCCTGCACGAAACGGAAAGGTTTGAAATCCGCTTCGCGTCTGTCGTTCCGTACATGTGAACCGCATAGTACAGCCCCTTTGTTAAAAGTATTAGAACCCAATGTCGCCGAAGAGTCAAAACGTTTCCGCACCTTCGGTCTCCTCGCGTGTATCAAATGAAGGCAGTGGAAATGATGTTTTACTGATGTGAAGCGTACTTGCGCAATCAGCAGGGCGCACCGTTGCGGTAACGGTTGATCGGTTGCGATAGACTGTTGAAATGGAGAGTGATGCCTGGTCGTATTTGTCGCACCTACATCGGCAAATGTGGTGGTTTCACCACCACCAGTTTAAACTCAAGAGTTCTAATTCCTTTACAAAAGAATTTCGTAAGTAGTCATACTGTCCGTTAGTCTTTTTGAAACTCACAGCGACAACCGACAATTGCGCGACTAAGTCATGTAAGAGAAAGATAATCTTGAATCGAGGGACGAGCTGAAAAATCGATTTCATCAAAATAAAATGATGAGGTTGAATGATATCGAGATTAAAAATCAAAGGGACCGATCTAGGTCGCTAAATTGTTAAAACGCCTAGATGTCGCTGTCTGCGACTTTTTTGAATGATCATAGATATTGTATATCATATCATAATATCTATACGGCGCCGAATTTATCCGGAAATCCGAGATATTATGGACAACCATTGAATACAAACAGATAATAATAATAACCACTGCAATCGCGTATGAGGTTAATAATCTTAAGAGTAATGTGTCGGAAGATCTACAAAATTTCAATAAGTAGGGTAAGTGGAATACTCATCCTACAGTATCATCATTTCAATACATTGGAAAGGATCACAACGCTCACCCAATTCTAGTATTGCATTCTAAAATATCCCATTACCAGGTAAAGCGTTTATTATCTGGTTCTCTCGCATATTTCATTGCATTATATATAACCGTTGAAAAACAAGGATGCAAATATTGGACAAATTACTCCTCTTTCAAAAACATTTCAGTGAAGATAGGATTAACTACCGGCTCGCATATCTGAGGATCTAACAACCTCAGATCAGACACCAAAACAAACGAAATACTCAACCGAGTTTTAAGCCCATAACCCTCCGCATGCTTCTCGACCGACGTAATCTAATTAGGCAACTTGGTATATTTAGCCTGTCTGTTGTCCGTTATCTCGATCGGATGTGTCTTTAAATGCTCAAAAATTCCGTTTTGTGCCACGTATACTGGCGGAGCTCAGAAATGGAACAAAGCAGCGTCGATGTATCTCGCATCAATCGAAATATCAATCGAAATATGTGAAGCTGATTTTGTGGCACTCCAGTTTTCCAACCGTTGTGTAGATTTCTTCGATGTATCCTACTCCATTGGTATAATTCATGAGAGGTGTGTAGAGTGTACGTGGCGAGACCAATCGCGACATGGCGGAAATGTCTCAATACATCTTGTCTAAGATGTCAGGTTCCCAGAAAACTGCCTTTCAGCGCCAACCGCATCTCTACCAGACCGATTCCCAATGATACAATGCACGATCATATTAGGTTAGCATCATTACAGATTTGCCGTCTTGCCTATTGTATGGTTCATTCGTAAATGAATTCATAAACTTTCGGAGCGTTATAGCCCCTTAGCAGGGCTAGTTTTTAGGTAGGGAATTTCAATAGGTGCTGGCGTATTTTGCAAGCAATGTATGACTGTGCATTAATTTTTTTATCTTGGATACGATGAACTATCTATGCGTAGACAGCAGCGAGTAGCCCGCGATCACCGATATTGCTATAATGGTACAACGATTGTTCGATTGACCCGTGTGCTGGCCATCTAAATCCATTTATCGTGTGATTATTATAATTATTACCAATAATCACACCTAGAAGGCGTATGAACATCGCACACTACCCGGTCACCCTCTTACCCAACTGAGGAGTATGGCTCCTACACACCCCTTCTTCAGGCAACTTTGCGGAACCCTCCAGGATGGTACCAACCGTATAATTACACTGCATGCTCATAGAAGTCATAGGTATGCTGGTAATTATGCGAACTGAGATTGCCTATCTGTCCACCTGTCCGTCTGCCTCTATCGTTAACAAAATTTCGAGCCTAATGAGCGACGTATGGATGGAGCAATAATCAAGTAAGCTTGAGTTATTTCAATCGGGACCATAGTTCTATAAGAGTACTCCATGCCGATGCTACGTAGCAATACAAAATGGAAACATTTTAATGTTTTCTCGTCACGTCTTGGTAACCCCACAACCTCAACTTTGAACCAGAAACACACACAGGTTAGGGGTCATGGATCGCAATGAGGGATGCTTGCCACAGCCGAATTGTGTAGTATAACGACACATCTATCGTGAAGTACCGCAGTCCATAATTTTATATACTTGATAGTTAATCGTTGGTCAATGTCCTAGCAATAATAATAATTCATGCTCCTTTGGTGGAGACTGTTACGATTCCGAAGTTTACCTTCAGCGTATGGCCAGCTTGAAAAATACGTACCAACATGTACCGTAATTGCTGCGTGTTGCAAGGTAAGCCTACATTTTATGAGGCAGCGTAAGCAACGAATCGCTATTATTCGATATCGCTCCGTAGTGACAACAAGAACGCCAATCTCAAGAGCTTGCCGCTCGGCCAATTATATTATATCAGAAGAGTGGAATTGTCAGTGCTCAGTGGTTGACGTCAATGAAACTGAAGCAATCATTGCGCCGTTGCGCCAGCGGATTGGCGATTGACCACTCATAGATCTACGAGGAAACAACCTCCATTAACGTCACAGAGCAGGCCATGCTTATACTGTTGTGTCTTTCGTCATTGAATAGGGTGATACAATTTACTGAGCTTGAAAACGACACCTCGCCCAACAGCTTCTTGCAACTGATGATCCCAGTCGTCGATTACAAACACAATATAAAATGCCTTCCACGCGGTATACGGCAGACGAACTGTTATGGATGCGTGCGGAATGCCAAATCCGAGCAAGACAAGAAACAGAGCTTTCCAAAAAAGTGAAAACTGTTACAACCCGGGAGGTGGAACAAAACGTGATTTCTGACCCGACAAGATTTGAAATGTCGAGCCAGCCTAGGACTAGTCCTGCCCCAAGTCCGCCTCCTCGACCTCCGTCTCTTAGCTGCGGCGCTATACCGTCCAGAGATGTCGACGGATCGACAGTAAGTTACTAAAAGTGTTTCTTTTTAGAACGACAACGACTAAATTTTCAGCTTCTCTGCTGGCCTATTGCTATTAACCCACATGTTAAAATTTATGATGAGTTATTGTGGGTGTTACTCAGATGCTAAATCATAAAACGCTATCCATAGTCATATTACTACGACGAGTTACATGAGCGTGTCTTGTGATCGATTTAGAATATACGTAAAAGTCCGACTATATGCATTTTACCACTTACAACAACACACAGTGGTCACAGCAACCTCTCGTGTTAATCGCCAAGAAACCTAAGGCCCATGATAATTAGCATTGTAGTAAAATGCATTGGAATTTTAAGGCCGCCTGCGATGAAGTACAAAATTTAAGTCATTTATTACTTGTGGGTACCTAAGATTAGCGTTGCACAGTTATTTTCTCTCGCGTTCAAATCGTCTTCACGTGCCGATTCGAGAATTTTTCTCGTCGGGTTAGAATTGAAGCTGTAGGCCTACTCGAGGTTCTTTTTTTCGCGACCACGCGATTCTTCAATATATCTTGTCAGGCGTGCTGGTAAAGTGTCTCCATTCTCTTCAGATACTGCATTAGAATGATAGGTGTGAGCGAGTTATTGGAAAACGTATATTAAGATTGGCAGATCTATCTTTAATATAATGTTTATATACATATTGTGATTACATCGCAGGTAGTTCCTAGTAATTGCTATTCATTCCTATGCGTATTGAACATTATGCCATCATCCTGTTCAATTTGGAATTTGAAACGTGACTCGACATCTCCCTCGTGAACAATAGTTTCATCCACTTAATAACTTTAAGTAATTAGAGTGAGGTGGTGACTACAATGCATTAAGGTTTATTAGCAGAAAGGTGGTGTTTATCGTCGGGAAGAGAATTTTGGTGATGCCTATGTTTTATGTGAACAGCGATTTGGTCCAAAGAATATAGCCAAATAGGGGGATTGTGACATTGCCTGTCAACAATTTTTACCAAACTTACTACTCAAGTGTCAACGCATCACCTTCGCATATCATTGAAAGTTAGATAAGAGGCTCTCTAGCTGTTGATGGTCATCGCCGGCAATAGTTTGTGATCTTACTGACGCGATAGGCAATTCAGGTACTCACAACGAATTGAGCCTTATCGCGGATTATCTCAACTATAGCAATGGTAGATAGACAGCTTACCACTCTAGAAATTGAGAAAGGTTGATTGAACTTCGAAGTAATATAGACTGTGTCAAGGTGTGTATCCGAAAGAATTTTGTGTCGATTTGTACTGTATGATATCGCATTTTGCATCGTATATTTACAAAAAAAAAATTTTGTTTCAAATCAGGTTGATATAGAGAATGAGTTGTACGTGGGCTCCGGCCATGTCAGCCGGACACACTGCAATGACTCACGCTTTTGTTCGGGGGATGACCCCAACAATGCAATCTTTGACGTCATCAAGGTCGGGTAAGTACATTTTCGAATTGGTATACACTGCATCATCATAAAGACGCAGTAATTGGTGGACGGAGCGTTAACGCATCTGTAACACGCTACGGCCGCCATTTTGGTTCAAATCTAACATAGCTGCCGTTTTATGTACGCTGCGCTTCAACGTCGTGTCCTGTAGATCTAGAGCTTTATGTCGCCGAAACACATGCTTTGATATTTTGAAAAGTGTGCACATGTAAGAATATCATAAAAAGTCACACCAATTGTAATCTCGGCAGCTTAAAAGAATTAAAAATCTCTTGGGATTTGCCCGTTTTGAATCTTCTCAGTTCGATGTTAACTTTTCCGCGCAATTCTATTGAGTCTACGACCTCATGCTGAGGCAAGTAGCGACAATTCTTCCGATCGTTCTGATTTATTCTCATCACTAAACACTTGCTGAACGTCGAATCGATTTCCGTTGACCATGCGAAATGGCACACATAACGTATCGCGACGGTCAAAACTGGAATACAAACGAGTGAATTATAGCGATGAGATATTATATATAACAATAGTATAACTAGAGCGCTTTGGCTAGTTATAGAAAGCTGCCATGTTTATCGTGCTGTCTATATAAGCGAATGACACAGGCCTAATTACAGCACGGTAACGTTCAGTAATGTTGGTACAGGCCAGTCATATTTCAGTAGCCTAATTTAATAAATTTTAGATCAGCAAATAATGTACCGTACAGAGTCAATACACCAATTTTCGTGAAACAGGTTACTGCAGTTGTCTTAAGGTTAGAGAACCGCGATTACTCAACCGTGACCGTATATTTCAATCACCATAAACATTAGTAAATGCACTCAATAGGACATACACTCGGTCCGGAAGTAGCTATTATCGGTGTGACATTAGTACTTTATATAGGCGCAGCAAGCGTAAGTTAGGAAGGCCCACGCCCGGTCCGGGAACTAGTGATGAGCTACGTCTACCAAGTTGTGTCGACATGCGTAGCACCATCATGGTTTTCAATATAGTTGATGTGATGATCCACGATGTTGTCTATATACCAAACATTTTATAACCGCACTCTAATTTCACTTAAATGAGTCTACGTCATCGCACTCAGTAAGGGCGACTTGGTGAATCATGTTAGGTAGAATGTTATTTCCCTGTCTAATTATATTCCACCTTGATTATCTTCTGATGTGTAACTACTAAAACGCGAGTCATATCAACGTTATTACTTCGGCCCATTGTGTGCTAAAATTGAGGGAATAATACAACGTTTATAGCGGTGACCAAACGCATTAGTAGCGCAAAGAATGAGTATTCGAGTTCGGGGGTGTTCGGGGTATAGTTCGGGAAAGCTTGACTATGTATAAACAGCTTTTACGTAAGCTCTGTAATAATGTTTTTGGATCCAATTCATTCTATCTCATGGAGGAGTAGAAAGCTTGTTAATTTGTTTTCAACAAACTCGTCGCTGTCATGGCCCTCTCTAAAGTCTATTTCTAACTACCATGAATGTCTGCTATTTGTCTCTGAACGTGCTTCTTGTGCAGGCATAAATGTCCCTTTTTATACAGTAAGCGACAATCGCAATAATACAGCACCCGCCTCTTGACAGCGGGGACTGTGGTTGGTGTGGTGTTGTATTGAGGTGCACGAAAGTCCGCTCGTGGCCTCTGAACATGGTCCTTGTGGAGGCATATATGAACCTTTTTATGCTCTAAGCCAGGGGTCGGCAACCTTTTCAGTTTCGCGGGCCGCATCCGTCAAATCGATGAGCCCGCGGGCCGCGCATGTCGCCGATTGTGAAAAGTTGACGATAACGGAATCCCCTCAACCGTTCAACGTCGGCTTGGTCGTTATTGGCCCGCCATTTAGTAAACAGTGTTGGCGAATGGTCTGCCGACGATGACTACTACGCCAATTGTATCTTCGACATGACGTGTAATAATAACTTGAGTTAGAAATATAATCTGTTTCATTTTGCATACACATTAAGCCAAAATTGGAAAAATCACGGGGGCCACATTACAAGGCTTCATGGGCCGCGGGTTGCCTAACCCTGCTCTAAGCGATAATGTTGCGTAATGATTACAGCACCCGCCTCTTCGGATGAGAACTGTGTTTCATATGCTGTGTCGTACTAATGTTGTTTATCGTAAAGAAGATCACCATATATTTAACGTCTAGTCTTGGTTTAGTGAAAATTCAAACATTCACAGGCGTTTTCAACTGCTCAGGTCTGCGTGCATGCTATGTCAATGCTTAGCCACGTGATATCGATATTTCCAGCTTACAGCCCGGGCCATTATAACAACTAACAACACGCCGCATTTTCCGATACTGACGTGAAAACCGTGAATTGCGTCTGTATTCATAGGTTTCCTGTTTGCGTGATACGGATAGTGCGAATGAGTTGCGTAACACCGTTACGTTTTTGTCCTTGACCCCTGACCAACCTAACCAGCGTACAGACTCCACGTATTACGTAAGCCAGTGTATTTGATTTGATTTGATCAAGTACAAAAATATAGTGGTAGGCCAACTGGTTAGACCTCAGCTAATGACAGCTCTCAACTCGTTACCAGGGGTGGTTTGAGAAGCGGCGGGATTTGTGTCAGGAGACACATCCGGCATGAAAACCGGCTCAAAATTATCTATAGGCCTTTATTCCTCTGGCGCCACGCAATAATGAAAGAAATGATTAACAATTATGCATAGTTATGCCATGAGTATGACACATTACGGTACATATTTAGGATAGTTT
This sequence comes from Botrylloides violaceus, assembly GCA_030412335.1. Lineage (NCBI taxonomy): Eukaryota > Metazoa > Chordata > Ascidiacea > Stolidobranchia > Styelidae > Botrylloides > Botrylloides violaceus. Next base: position 275,803 of record JASFYC010000714.1, read on the forward strand.
AGAGAATAAACTCGCCTTTTATTCATTAGTAGCAGTAGGCATACATTTAGGACCCGTGATAAATATTGATAGCCTACAATTTTCCATCAAAATCAAGTGTGCAGAGCCTGTACGTGATAGTTACCCAAGTACAAAGTTGAATAGTCATGCTATAAAATTTGTTAGGGTCTGGTGGTTTGTACTTTTACATCAAATAGCAGACTAGTGCAGCCTACTACATGTCTACCAAGCGGAAAATCCGCTGTTTATAAACAGCAAGTATTGGCTATTGTAAATCATATGAGTTAGAAGAGCTTTACTGCTCAGGTCCTTTGCAGTCGAAGAATGACTCTTGGCCGATTTTCCTTTACAAATTCGCTAATGAAGGAGTCATCAAGTGGCCTGTTGAGGTTTTGAAACCACACTCCGTATAAATGTATCAAAGCCTCAATTTTTTAAGCGCAGAATATCCGCATCCATGATCAAACACATCCGATGATAGATTCTATGCCAATGCATGCGAATATTCTGATGCAGCATTTAATATCACAGCCATGACCTACTTTAGTTACTTTAGTCAATAGGCCTACTTAGTTACCTAGAGTAGGCCATGTCACAGCAATCATAATTAACGATATATTGTAGGCCTTGTGGCATCAATGCGATTAAGCTGACTTAAATTGGCACTTAAAACACTGACTTGGTTCTCATGTCGCTCGGGAATTGGGCGCCAAGGGATAAGAGTCCACTATAATAGTTGGACTAGGGTAACCTGGATATCCCTGAGTTGAACGATCACGATAAAGACATCGAATTGTCATCATAAAGTTATAGTTCAGATCGTGTAAAGAAGATCGCCACATATTTAGCGTCCAAGCCTTAGTTTATTGAGAATTTGAATATTCAAGTTCAGATCGTGGAAGAAACTAAATCTTCCAAGAATTTGGAGCTCGACTGAAGGAAAAATATTTGCGCGAAGCCGTCAGCTGGAGGCCTACCGTGGTGTAGATCTTGTTAGTTCTCTATTTTCTCCACTTGGTTACCTATGACGTAAGAACGCGCAAATAACAACTTCACAGTGAACTGAAGGTTGACCGGAATCCCTCGCTTCAATTAATATATATAGAAGATTTTCAGTGGCGCTTATCATCGGGCGGCGTTTTGCACCACGAACAGGGCAGGCTGGGCAGATACATGGATATAATAGTCGATAGTAACAGAAATCCCCGGTTCAATTGCGAAACGTCATAGAGAGACTACCGTAAATTGTAGGCCTGCCCCATTATACGCGTGACAAGAGGAATATTGGACCCGCAAAATATTGTGATAGTCTATGTTGTTTGTCTGTCATTGGCAACGTAACATTTCTATATTAGCACAGCAATCAACATCTTGGTGTGTAATCAGTAGGTTGAGTGATCCCAGCGTAGGACAAATTTCGGGCTTTAGCGGACAATTAACCAGACAACACCGCTGCTGCTGTTGTCTGAAGTCATTCAACAAGTTACCGTACACCGGACACTACACCCCATAAGGGGAGCAATGTAGTGATTTTCATGGATTGTAAAATATAAAGGGTAAAACGTCATTTTCATCAGACCAGGAAATGCATGTGTGAAGGCCCAAGCCACCAGCCACTGTATGTTCACTTCATATCGTTGGCTTTGCCATAATCGATCGAAGTCATTGCCTTTTAGATCAGAGTTTATCATAATAACGTCTTATAATTGTCAGTACTTTCAATATAGCGGAGGTTAATACCAACTGAGTGAGTCTTGTTGAGGAAATTCGTCGTCATTGTGTTGTTAGTTCGATGGCTTGGTTGTTTCTGCAGTTTCTTTTATGGTTCTAATACATCTCTCATGTCTTCAACAGCAGAGGGGAACTTGGCATGATGATGATGTTGTTACGAAAAGCTGTTTGTCCAACACTTTTATATCATTAATCAATTAATTCAATCCGATCGATTTTGTCCAATTGAAACGCCTCCAGCGAATCAGGTCGTAAAATCCAAACCTCATTATTCATGCAGTCTGCAGTGACGTTGATTCAATGTTAATGTCTTCAATCATTTTTTGATTCTTACATTACACATACAATGTCATATTTATGGGATTTGAAATTTGTATCTGCTTCTGTTCGTGGCAGTTGATTTTCAGTCACGGGTGTGTCAGTATCAAAATGGCGGTCGAATTTAAGCATGACTGGACGAGGTTGTTGTGGTGTAGTCGCCGTTCACGCATCTTGGATACAATTCGCCGAATGTCAATGTCGTTCATCATTACAACTGGCTTCAGATTTCCTTGTGTTTGTTGTTCGCACTCTAACTAATATTCCTAATAATTAGTTCAACGAATAGGTTTCTATAGTTTTCATCTCTACACCCTGACAGAGAAACAACAGCTGAAATATTTCTATCTTATACCATAGAGCCTCCGACAACCCTAAACGTTACGCATGAATATTTCCTAATCTCTGGGTAAATCTGGCTATTCTCCAGTGTACCAAGATTGAGGTTCAACTTAGAATTGTGATCTGTCTCGTATGAAGGATTTGTACAGTCATGTGTACCTGACTGTGTCCAGACTTTCAAGGGGATTTGAAATGAGTCGATTGGAAAAACTGAAACATTGTAACTTTGACCAATCGTGCGTGTAAGTGTTAAACAGATGTTCTGTGACTGTGACATCATGCATCTTCTAGATCTAGAATACACACAGTTTCATGATCTCAAATGCTTGAGTGCCTCAGCTCAGCCCGCTTCAACTACCAGAGCTTTGTAGATTGGGGCAAGTGCATATGCCTCTTGAGTGAAAACAGTAGCGTTGGCTTTATGCAGACTGACACTGTGGTGTGAATGAGTCACGAGTTAATTGATGATTACCTCTCAGTACGCATGAGTAATAATTAAGAGTAGCCTTAAACGTCATTGGCCTTCCCAGTGTATCAACAATGGACTTAACTGTTTTAATCAGTTATGTTCGGAACGGCCAAACGCAAAATCCCGAAATGGGGATGCGAAAAGTAATGTCGAGGATCAGGGGCTCTGGAAATTTCGGTAAAATGCCCTGCCCTAATTACTACCAGGTCCTGAATCGATACGCCAAGCTATACAACAGTGCAATAATTAGACTGTAAAATTCACTACAAAATCCTGCCGGAAGTTCTTGAAGTTGCGTAAATAGTTCAAAGCAAATTACCGCTTACGACGTGCGTTCATGTCGGAGGTCTTCCATCCCGCAACGTTGATATTTCTTAATTAAACCGTAGTTACGAGCCAAGTAACAATACAAATACCAGATTTCATATATAATGTTGATTTGATTCTAACGAAGAGTAGCTTATATGCGATAAAATGGCAACGAAGCCCCGGTAGTATCTGAATAAAGAGGCCGTGAAAATATCATTCCCGAAAACAAGACCTACCTTTCTACCTTTCATATGTCAACTTGTTGTTTGCACGCGCCACACCATATTCTTAGATTCACAATTAAACAAATCTTCAAAAACATTCTGAAATCTATACACGGTTGCATTCCGACACAGGTCACGGCGGAATCAATCAACTGGGAGGTGTTTACGTGAACGGTCGACCATTGCCAGATCCTGTCAGGCAAACTATTGTGGACATGGCTCACCAAGGAGTACGACCATGTGATATCGCAAGACAGTTGAGGGTCTCTCACGGATGTGTCAGCAAGATATTAGCCCGGTAAGGGATATACTGTATGCAATTATAGCCAGGCCTACAATGTTGGCTAGGCGGTTGTACACTTTTACCATAATAGGGAATAGGGATCGTGCAATCCCACACTTTCATCTCTTTCCTTAAACAAATAGATTTGTTGTTGTCGTGTTTGAATTTATGGCATTTTCAATTATTAAGCTCGTGTACACCTGGTCAGTGCTTACAGTACACGTGTCAATACTTCCGGCTTATATCCCGGATCACTATCATAACCACAAATTCTCGTCATAAGGCAATACGTTAATAATTTGACAATTTTCAACGCATGGGATCGGATCCTAAGATACCAATGTTAAAAATGTATGTTGAATGAGGAATCGTGATGATTTCACCCAAAACATAGCAACTCATCCATCTTCATTACTAGACCGCGTATGGCGAGAGTTACACACACATTCATAACGACTTTCCTGTAAAAAAAAAAGTAGCTGGCAACTAAAACATTATACTTTACCAGGTATTATGAAACGGGCAGCATAAAACCAGGCATTATCGGCGGAAGCAAACCAAAAGTGGCGACACCAAAAGTAGTGGAGAAGATTTGTGAATACAAAAGGCAGAACCCAACGATGTTTGCTTGGGAGATACGAGATCGTTTACTCGGCGAATGCATTTGTGATTCTGAGAATGTTCCAAGCGTCAGTTCAATAAACAGGTACTCCACGAAAAGGTTTTCTTAGCACGTTGAGATAGATCGCGGTATAAACCGAAATTCTCTAGATATTTGAACAGCGCCCATCTCTTATACTAAAGCAATTTAAAACAAGTAAAGAAGTTCCGACCCCACTTTCACCTTATTATCCACCATCAAAAGCAACCCTCCGAAAGCACTAAGCGACATGATTCATACTCGTTGTAAGTTGTACAACCAAACAGATCCAGCCTTCCTACCAACAGTAATCCATGCGCTTTTCGAGAGGTGAATCCATGCCTACGCACCACGGCTAAGCTAGCATCGTGCCGGATGATAAATTATATGGCGTTCTTAAGATTAGTTTTGACCTCGGCTTGTGTACTGCACTTCTCACGTCAATTTTATCTACAAGTGCAAATAAATATCTTGGCGCGTAAGCACAGCGCCGCACACTGCGCGGCCTATAGATTTATCGTTTACCTTGGATAAGAGGTACGGCGAACGAGGTGGTTTGAAAAAATGTATTGTTCAGGAACGATTCGCCAAAAATTCGTGGAAAAGATACAAAATTACGAGTTCTTTTTTAATTCGATTTCAATTATTATTACGTACAACTAAAATTCCATCTTCACCTGATGGCGAAGCTGGGAAAGCTTGTGAATGTGATATATAAACGTGAAATCTGTGGTGAATTCATTAAGATATTTATCAATCGTACTTATCGGTTCCACTTTATTCTTCAATAACTAAAAGAAATCCTGTTGGTGTTAGATGAATATTGTGTCGCGGCGAAAATATGGAACACATCGCTAACAATCGTTACAGCTGTAGAAAAAAACACTACTTGAAGCCAAAAGCGATTTCAAATTTATACGCTGGCCTTGGACGTGTCCTTTTGAACACCTATCGTGTCTGTCTTCACTTCGAACAGCGCATTGAACTCAACGAATAACCTCCATACAGTATATTTATACGGCTATGTGTCAGGGCCTGGCAAGACAACCCGAAATTCCGGTCGAAAGCGAAGTATTCTATAATACTTTGGGAATGGACATTGGATGAGGGACCAGTATATACACTAAGCCTACGCGGAAATCCCGCAGATCGAAATTGTAACTCGATTCATCAACGCATTAGTTTTGTATCATACATAACACGACACTTTCAAAGCCATTCCTGGCACAAGCAAATTCTTGCGCCAATCTTTGAAATAATCTACGCCGCTATTCCCTCGTTTTCAATACAATAATTATTCCTTCCGAAGTATAACTGTGATACGAAAGTATTGCATTGTTGAAGACAAGACGTAAAATAAAGGTAACAATGAGTGAAGGGGTCAAAAGGAAATCCATGTAATTTTGTGCAGGGCTCTTTTCTTAAGTCAAATTTCACATGATTCTATGTATACACTCCCTCCAGGAGTAATCTGTAATAGCAGGTTTGAGGGCCGTCGTACACCATACCGTGAACCTATGAAAATCTAACGGCTCATTGCATAATATAGCCCGCCGTTTGTCTCATACAATCAAATGTAATAATGTCGAGATTTACAAAAGTATGACTTGAAAGGATAGTTAATACGTCAAGTTGAATATAATAGACTTGACAGTAAGTATTATTCTTTAGAAGGAAATATTAACTGTTGAATCTCTTCAATAGGATTGTTCGCAACAAGGCTGCGGAAAAATCCAAGTATCCAGGAATGCCACAGTCGCTCAATATCCATCCTGGAGCAATGAGTAAGCAATAAGCATTGCTGGTCTACAACTTCGAAAGCACACACTCATTGCGTTCTTGATATTACAGGCATGCACCAAAACGGTTGCTTAATCGACGGGGGTGATTTACGCACTCCCTATTCAATCAACGGAATATTAGGGATCCACGGGCATTCCCAAACCGCGACTATGCCGTTATCAATGCGCATGGCGTTGCCTGGTACAGTTCCTATGCCGCCTGCATCCGGCTCGCACCATCAAAATCCACACCCGCAATTTGCTATGAAAATGGCCGAAGTCGCGACAGCTGGAAATTATCATCCGTCGTCACCGTCTAATGCATCGTCGTCCATCGCGAGATCTGGAGCGCCTCTCATGAAATACTCTCAACATGTCAAAGATTGCGATTTACCACATGTACCCCCGCTTGGAATGATAATGCCACATCAAACTCCTAAAAGGAATCTTTTGTATCACCAAGGTAAGACTTTTATAATTATAAAAGATTTTTGGTGGCGCCTATACCACCCGAAGGCCCTTTGCGCCACGGTCATGAAATGTGTCGCGACTATACATATTCTATAGGTATCTATTACACGCGCCAACAAAGTATACATTTCGTTACTTTACGTACTGAGCACGGATTTCGCAAAGTGGTAAGCGCGGGAGGCCGCCATTAGTTCCTACTTTTACCAATTTTCCTGGGGAGTTCTAGATAGCGCTGACTGAGTAAAGGCCAAACGACGTAACCACTAACTACTTGTTCTTGAACAACTCCATTATTTGGTGCCCACGGCTTAAACAATGCGTATTAACCAGCATATGGTTCGGATCTAGTGTGTTGTGCGTTGCACCTTATAGTACATCACCTCCATCTTATTTATACCCTTCGGACGCGTCGCGGCTGGAGAAACGTAATTAATGACTACAATATAATCAATACAAGATGCACACTGATTGCAACACCGCGATCCCGTCAAACTTAGAACTTAAGGATTTGTAAGTCTACCCGTTTTAAACCCTGCTTGGCACTCAATACCGAAGAAGTGTTGGATAGTTTGGTTTTAACACTGCTAATAATTCCAAGCAGTGGTCAAAGTGCTTAGGCCAGCTCATGCTCAATTCATCCCGTATAGGAGCCACACAGTCACGCAATGTTATACTGGCAGCGACAACTCAGGTGGGGTAAATTGCAGAAGCCTAGTGGAATAGGGTTTGTTGAGTTCAAACCGAAATAAAAATTAAGGTCTGTCATGACAATTAGGATGTTACATCAGAGTCATTTAGTTTTGGACATCCGTTCATTTCGTTTTTAGATTGTACCTCATCACAGAGTGGTAGATTGACTCCCACCCGAATCAAGATGCGCAATATTTATCTCAAAATATGACTCCTCTAGAGGATCTCCTTACGTTTTAGGTTTTGCTGAGGTCTCTCACTAACTTTGCCGTTACAGAAATTATTTTCCGAAGCCACGTTGTGGTGTCTGCGTGTTAAAATTGTGACTTTTCAATATCGCGAGGCTATTTCCAAAAGCTTGAAGTGAAAATAATGTATAACCAGGCGGCGTTATCAATAGGTAAATCCGGCATTCCTGCCTCTTCAGAATCGAAAATTACTAAGATATAAAATGAAATTATCCAATACTAGAGCATGATGGTATTTACTCTGGTCCCGTTTCTGCAATTACCTTTGTTTTGGGGGAAATAGAACAGAGTCTTTATTATAGCCGTGAAAACCATCTATCGTGTCGAATGTCACCGTAATATTGCGAACTGGGTCATGTATTAAGACGGATAGCGCTTTCATATTTCTGATACAGAATAGACCTGCACCGTCAATACAGTCTTTTTATTATTGGATTACCTTCAAGCGTTACGTATTCGGAATCTACATTCTGTAATATCCATGCGAAATGCCCGATTCGAAATTGCGAAGATTTTGCGGTGATGAAACGTGTTTACGAGAGCAACATGTCACGCATAGGCGGTCATAAACTATCTCAGTGAGACAATTCCGGTATGATATCCATGTCATATACGCCCACTGAGTCTGTTTTTTGTTTTTTCGGATCAATAGTCCCGGTGACGTCTAGGCCTGGGACTAAATCGCTGTAACTTTTATGGGCGTGGTCTGTTGAGCCATCGATACACCACCGCAGCTCAAAGCTGTGCGTTTTGGTTCGGTTTGCTGAATTATTCTATTCAATGAAGAAGAAGGGGGTTGGAAAAGCTATATTCCTATTCATGATTGGCATGGCTGGGATAGACTGGGGTCACTTTCATTTATAAATCATTCTATTATTATTATTGTTTAAAAGATAGAGTGGCGCTTATCACCGATGAGGTCTGGTGCGCCACAAATAAATCATTCAATGTATACTCTATTTCCAAATTTATATCAAAAATTTCAAACCCTCTGCAAATACCCTAAGAAGTTGTTGTCGTTTTGATTTTATGAGGTTTCAGCTACAAAGGTCATATACGCCAGATCAATGCTTATGCGTATCGATACATCCGGTTTATAGCCTGGATTACTAACATAACCGCAGCCCTCTGCAATCCACCGATACTGACTACCAACCGGAGCCGTAACGGATACCATAAGAAGTAAAGCAATGCAGCAGAAATCTGTTGCTTTGATTCTCGAAACAACACGGAATAGCTAGATTTAGACGGCAGCCCTCCGTTGAAATTTGTAGGCTACGAGGAATGAGGTAATCAGTTAACATCTTGATTACAATCAACTAATCTGCAGGTTGTTTTGTACGCGAAGCGAAAAGGAAGTCGCGCAATCAGATTGACGCTCAAAATGGCGAAACGAGATACAATTTCAAATGCAACTTCCGCATGTAATCAGACTAGTACGAAATTTGCACCCCAACAAAGATTAATGGTGAAATCTTTCTTGCCGTGTAAAATCGTCAGCACCACTTCCATTACTAGAGCTGTAGGCCTATTGTAAACCATACCTGGTACGCATAACCTATATCAAAATAACACCGAACGGCTTGAAGTATACAAACATGGTGATCAAGATTTGAGGTAACACAAAACTTCGGGACCAAAAGTGTCAATCCTTCGTCACAATATCAAGACATGACTCGATCGACTAAAAGGTTGCGATTGAATCGAGTCATGTTTATCTTCCGCTCGCAACAGTCTCAACTGCGATCCGTAAAATTGGCCAAAAGGCTTGCATTTGTGTGTAAAATATCTCCACTAAAACTAGCATTGTTACCATTCGGTTCAACAGACATATAACGATGCCACCAAGTTGTAACGCGTTTGTGTGGAGGGCTAATGCGCGCGGCGAGACACAATTTAGAGGTCATTTCCGACCAGCCATTCCCGTAAAACTGTCGCTGGTCACGCTGTCACGTTACATGTCCCGATCCCGAATATATGCTCCCTGTGCACCCATGCCCAGTGGTATTATCGTGTCTGCCAAAAGGCTCTACTTCTTCAAGTTCTTCGAGTTCAATGACAGACGCATTTCGTTACACCAGCGTCTACTCCTGACAGCACAACTTTTACTCATGGATAGAAAGGGAGTCTCGGATATGAAGCTGAATAACTTTAATATCACAATTAATGTACTGTAGATTAGAACTGTCGCCGGTGCCTTCAGTAAACGCTAACACGTCTACTTGAGAAACTTCCGGAGGTGCTCGACGAAGTAATAAGTATGTGGAATAATTCGGATTATAAAAGCCTAATACATACAAGAACAATACAGTAAGAACAATAGAAGGAGGACCAGAAGGAACTTATATTAATACCATTTTTATACTACGTAATAGTTCTTAGCAAAAGCTGAAGCAGGTACTTGATGGAATCCTTCACATAGTCTTCGCGTTTGCGACGTGCTTACATATTTCCAACCGCATTTCTGGAGACATATTCCATAAGTAAAAAGAAGCGACGAGGTGTCACAATCGGTATAGGGTGCCTATCTTGCGTCCGTACGGTTGGTGGTTCGTTCAAATATCGTGTCAGTAACTATCCTCAGTGCAACATGGCACAACTTCTCCCACCGCAATCTGCGTGCTCACACTGCACGCTGTGTGGTTTGTTCTCCACGGATTTATGACTACAGAAAAATTCAGATTCCCTGGCCTACGTTCGGTCCGAATCGCGGGGGAAAAGTTGGAAGGACTTCGTGCGTAACACACACAGTCAAATCAAAATGCTTTCAAATCCGCTGTAGCCACCCGATATCGGCAACTTCAAAAGAAAAAGATCTACATACAGAGTAATTTCTCAGTGGGCCGAGTTTCTTTTACTGTCGCGGCCTTCTGATCGGGGGTCCCTGGTTAGATTCTTGACCTAGTCAAACCATAGACTTTAAAATTGGTATGCGTTACTCTCTGCTTGGCAGTCAGTATCAGGGAAGGGTTGTGATTGTGATAGTGATCCGAGCTATCAACCATAAATATCGACACGCGTAATAAGCATTGACTTGGCGTACATGACCTTAGTAGTTGAAATGCCATAGATCCAAGACAACTATACATACGGAGCATAGATCAGCGGAGACCGACATTGCAATTTCTGGACGTCCAGATAGCATCTCAAAATTCCCACCATAAATATGTAGCTAATCACGGATCGATATGAAAAAGACCTGCTTTCATGACCAACATTATTTTCCCATTGCTAGATTGGACGGTAACTGCATTAGAGATCGGGCGAAATCCGTCCATGTGTATCGAGACGCACCCTATTTCATTAAAAATGTGGTTTTTATTTAGAAAATGTGTTGGCTATGATAAATTTAATTCAGTCCCAAAGGTTGAAATAATTGACTCATCCAGTTTTTAACTTGAATTAGTTCCAATGGTTGCCTCGATTTGTCTTCGCTTCGTGCGTTCACACAATGCATAATCATGTTCAGGGAGCGTGTCTTAACATTAACTCACGCTGTCATTTTCATTCATTCACTGTTTTTCTTCCGTTTTTACTCTGACACAACAGTTATTTTAGGTTTTCTTGACAATGCTGCGCCGTCTAACGGTGCGTCTGTTTCTAATATTGTTTCAATATTAAGAATCATCTAATCATCCTCAGGATGAAACCACGTTTTACAAAATTGCTTTGACTATTACGCATTATTATCGTACATGGTACGACAGATTGGAAGCTATTGTAAAGACTAGAACCTCAATATGGTGCCGTGCCTTTGTCTTGTACTCTTGAACATTTGGAGTGTGAACGCTAGTACCCTGATATCGCTGGTGATCTCGTAAACAGAGGCTAGTAATTTACATATCTCACGAAAAGTCTTTGCGTTTTACAGATGGCACTTATGATCACGGACAGCTCTCAATTTTGAGCAGGATCGCTGAAGAAGTAACTTCTGCCGGTGATGATTTACTTCCACAAAGCCAAGCGTTACCGATGGGATCGCAACAGCATGCCATATTCTGCAATAATTCACGTCTACCCAACACTGCACAGGTAGCCACAACCATAAATTTTTAAGTAATCTATTATTGGTACTATCATGCTCAAGATGCTATAAGCTAAATGTATATGAGTTTACCGCATATTCGCAAGTCCACAATCACATCTTAAGGTCTTTATCGGTACTAGCATGCTCAGCATGATGTGAGAAAATATTCGTGAGCTCGCGGCTCATATATGTTGCAATCGACTCCGTCAAACCAAAGACGTTTAAATATGAATGCACAGACAAAGCAGCTTCCCTGTCTGGCGCCAGGCGCTGTTGAGACAGGTTTAACACGGCTTAGTCTAGCACCTCCCTGCGGTATACTGTCCTGTCTGTTTATTTCCCACACGCTGGATGCGCTATGCGGGTCTATGAATATGAGGAGGCATTAACAACCATAGACAAATCTTATGCGGTTCCAGAGTGGGAAGGAGACGGTGATCCTTCGCTCCATGGTTAGGCAGAAATGCTAAGAAAATACTATGTTGCGTTGTGACTTTATCTCTGCGCCACGATAAACAGTATGGATGTTGTATAGCCATATATTGAGGTCATATTGTGAGGCATAACACTAGGTTTACAGCTATCCCACAACATTGTTCCAGTAAAACGATAATCCTTGAGAGTTTCTTACTTGATCTCTCTTGACTTAGTTCATGAGAAGAAAATCTTCGCGTCATTCAGCTCATTATACCCAGCGATACGTGCGACGAATTAGTCATCGTGCTTTATCAAACAGGACGTTTCCCAACCAAGTATTGACGACTGATTAGGCAGTCGGTCCAGCCTTCTCTGTTTTCTAAACACAGGCTCTAAAATACCTGAAACCCGGTAATAAAGAGGCTCTGGAAACAATATCAAACACAATTAACCCTATACCAGCATGAGATCAACGAGACTTCTTACAATCCTATATTCAATCATGTCTTGGGGTTAAAGTAATTTTTCTTTCTGTTAGTCCTCTCAAGACCAATGTTTACCCCCATAACAACGTTTGGGGGTTGCGTTTGCTGGGAAATATCTCGGTTCGGTCATACAGAATTTAGAAGAATAATAACATTAAAAGTTAACTTTTGTCTGACGCACTACTACATCATAAACTTCGCCCACGCCATTTTTATCGAAATACGTCCCGCCGACGGGATTTTATTAACATTACTAAATTTTTGTATCATTTGCAATTAAACGTGGGAGTTTATATTTGTATAGGTGATGTCATCTGATTATTCAATATCACATGCCATCAGAAGCGATCGACCTTCGTCATTGTCACCACAACATAGGTATAATCTCATCTCGAATCCGTCCATAATCCGCTCAGGTGGGTAATTTTGATGATCATGCATGATATTCAATGTATTTCTATGTTTTGTATGAATCATCATTCAAAATGGCATCCACTTCATCAACTCCATCTTAACGTTGTCCTCGTCCTTTTCATCTTCACAGCTTCACATGGTGTCGAAATCAAACAGGAAAACACAACTGTTACACCAATTTCTACAATATCAGCTGCAGCTTCCACCACAAACTCAACACATTTGAAAAGAACCAGTCAATATAGTCAACCCACACAAGAAAACAACGACCGCTCAAGGTCGCCAACAAAGTCTGCGAACAGCACAAGTGCTCCAGAAACGACCCTGACAGAGCTAAAACCATCACCTGCGAAACTCAACACCACATACGACGAATCAATCCAATATTCAACCACCACAACCAATTCGCTTCTACCCACCCACCACACACTCTTACCAGCCATCGCATTACGAGCTGATACTCCAACATTCAATTCGTCTGAACCAACAAGGCACGCAGCGAACGGTAATCGACTAATGAGCGACTCGCCAAGTAATTCCCAATTAACTACATCACCATATACGCATTTGAATGTGGTCTCAAACAACCATGGAGTGTACTTGCATGATAACGCTTATCGCCAGTATCATTCCGTACCGTCTACGTATTGTGAGGATCCCTACCAATCATCACATCATCATCATCCTCAACAACAACGAAAGCAAGATCATTTCGTCGTCCCTGTTACTAGTAACCCATCTCAAAAGCATGGAAATGAAGGTAGGGAGCATAAAATGATGAAATTTCAAACCATGAATTGGCTGCTTCAGGCCAACTGCCAGTATATTGCCATTTTGTATTAGGCCTACTAAGTATTCTCGCCAACCTTTTCCTTGTCAATCAGGATTAGGGTGTCTATGTCTAGGCTAAGTCTTCTCTCCTCGACCGATTTAACCAAACATGTTGCAAGCGATAACCGTTTCAAACTTGTAAGGCATAAGTCACATTGAATGATCCTTGACGCGCGAAAGAGAAGTTAACAAGTGAAGTAGTCTACAGTGTATTCTGTATATAAGCTTATAAGAAATCGCAAGGACATGGCGTACACACCTTGGACCCGCGTCGTGGTTGTAATATATCACTATTACAACCACGACTCTCTGCACTTCCCCGAAACCGACTGCCAAGCAGGGAAGGAACGGATACCAATTTTAAAGTCTTCGATTTGACTCGGCCGGGAATCGAACCCGGAACCTCCAGATCAGAACGCGGACAGTCTAAACCGCTCGACCAACTGAACGGCAATCTTCTTTGCGATATGTATTGATGGTCGGCAACCCGACTCCACTAATGCACCCAAATGACAATGATATACATCCGCTCATGTTACCACATGCTAGCAGTAGGCTATGAATCCCACTTGGCGCATACTTAATCCGAAGCATACGAGCAACAATACCAACGTCTACCGCCAGACCGAACTTATGAAGAAGTTTGCGGCAAGAATTGCAAAAAATTATGAATCAAACTGGAGCGAACCGTCGTCCGCGATTGAAATGTATGCGACGGGAGACATTGTGATATTTCAATCAATTTCCCAAATCTTATACACAGATTCTCACTCTGATTGTTTAGGGTATAAGGTTTACTTAAGATCGCCTTGGGTTCTATCCGTCGAAGTATGGGCGTGTTCGAACGAATTGAAAATTTTAGACTTTCAACTGTCTATACAGCCATTTATAAAACCATCACCATCGGCCTGTTGCTATCGCGGCCAAAATAATGGAAACAGAAACACTATTTTATCTTAGGCTACATATTCCCATGTGTTATAGCCTTGTATTTGCAATTTGCAACTTTTCGAAATACTGTAAATACCGAGCTAGATGAGAATGGAGGTGCGTAAGCATGTAAATTTGTAAACCGAGTTTCCGAAAAATTTTGATGGAGGCTAAATACCTGTGGTGACACCCCCTATATGTACAAATACTGTAATAGCAGTCGCCTCGTCAACGCGCAAGTTAAAGCGTCAATATTGGATTGCAGGTTGTTGTTGTGAACAATTAGTTGTTTAATATAATTGTGATAGGGTGCTGTAATCTCAAGCATCACCCTTCTAACAAGTCGTAAACTCTGATGTTAGGAGATACAAAGACACATACCAGCAGCTATTCGTCGTGGCAACACAACTAGTACCGACGTGTAGACCATTTCTTGTGTGTATAATACACATTATTAAAACGTGACATATCTTTCTTCCATGATTGATGACTTCACGAGACGTTTCATGAGGAAGGCAAAAGCTATTCATTTTGTCTATAACATCATGACACCCTAAACAATCTAACGATGAAATGCGGAATTCAATCCACTAAGTCTTCCTGTGTCACGACTTGTGCGTGCATAATGGAATCAATTTCATGAAAAAGTATAATTCACGCTGACCTGTCTATTCTAAGATCGTGATTCTTTTTGAGGAGGGTAAACTGTAATACTGCAGGCCACACCTGCATGAAATTTGATATTGTTTTTGGATAAAGTCATACCTGAGCACGACACGATGATTTCATGGCAATATTTGATACTTTTAGCCACCTCATGCACCCCCTTTGTTTCTAACATCCTACATTTTTCTATGCAGGTGCATCGATGATTGAACCAACACACGTAGACTGTAGTTCTGTGGATGCGGTCGCCAACTCGTCAAACGATTTCCGAATGCGACAGCAAGCAGAAACAAGAGGCAGTTTCATGGTTGATGCTACTTCTAGCCCGGGTTCAATGTCAATGTCTTCACAACATTCTCCTAATGGAAGTAATTTCGAGTCGGGAGGTCTTCATAACTATCAAAACGCTACGGCCGCTAACCATGCCATCTCATCGGCACAATATGGATCGGGAAATGGTAATGGGAACTACAACTAGAATATCAGGAAGAGACCAATTCTGAATTATTAATTTTTAGATCATCCGTTACAGTATCCGAACTACACAACTTATGGCGAACACTGGAGAAACCCGCAAATGAATAGTATAACAAAAGGTATGTCGCGTTTCTCCATAGCATGTAATTGAGCAACTGGCAAAGTGCAGAGACATTCAGCATGCGTGCCTCCATTTACGATCGTATTGAAACGCTGGTGAAAAGGCCACTTAATCAACAATAACCGTGGCACTCGCATGTAATCAAGGTTGGCAAAGCGCAGAGTAATTTAGTATGAGTGCTGCTGTTTAGGCTATTGCCGTGTTCAAAGGCAGAAACAATCGGTATCCGCAAGAAGGCGCCTTGCATGGTACGTCATTTCTGCCACGAACGTGTGTGTGTAGCCTATATGTTTGAGTAAAATTTACGGCTGGGAGAAGTCGCGTAGTCGCAAATACTTTATCGCACCGAATAATGTCAATCGAATCGAGCACGCCTGGTTTAGACATTATCTCAATGAAATAAAATTGGCTATGTTTACACGCAAATTTCAGAAGCTACAATCCTTCCCCTGCTTTGAATGAGTCCTCGGTGAAGCACACAGAACCTGCGCGGGTTGCTACATATTGGTTGTTCGCAAAAAGAACAGATCGCTATTCGATTCCATTGGTATTATTCGAATTGGAGTGCCCAGCCCAGAAAACCCGTGTCTATATACGGACCAGAATGATTACGCATCGTGTTTTATTTTTGGGAAGTCCCTAAAGCGAATATATCATATTTGCAGGGGGATCTCCACAATCGCCAGAGACGACATTACTGAAACCAAGACTGGTCGATCTTCACGTGAAATCGAATGAGCGCAGCGTGACGGTTGGCATGATCAGCGCCCAGTGATAGTCGCGGTATCTACCGTGAAGTCTCACGGTCAAATCATTCGAGGTCGATATGCAGTCACGACAAAGGGCAGAATCGTAAAGTCACAGGATTCCAAGTCTCTCGGGAGTATAGAATTAGCCTGAGAACAGGCCAGGGAGAGTATTTTCATCGAGGAGCATTCAGACGCAGGAAAAGTACAAATATATTATAGAAACAATCATAAAATGTCTCACGCGACGATGCAAAACCAATTTGCTACAGTCGTTCGACTATTTGCTTGTCTTTCCTTCTTCAGCTTACGGAGAATTTCACATGACATGTGACATGAGCATGTGCTCTTTTCGTTAATTTAGTTTTCTAGAATAGAATGCATTCATATTCTTTTTTTTGCTGTTACTTTTTGTGTGGAGCTTCCCACTACCCGTAGTTTAAATCGAAATATGAAGCGTTGCAATGGCTGATGCTGTGCTATAGCAATAAACTGCCAAAGTATGCGGTGTCTATGCTATGATAGCGCGTCTATGTATTATAACATACTGCAACTTGTATATCAGAGGTTGTGATACTGTACCAGGTTATAGATTAGAATAGATGAAGCCAATGTGTTTTAATATTGCAATGCCTTTAAACTATATTACAACTGAATCGGTCGGATAACGTGTGTGCTTTTTGAAAACCGATCGGCGATGAGTAAGATAGGTTCTAAGTAGATTTTAGTTTTCGTAATTTTTCAGTGGCATCACGCATTACGTTATAGAAATACATCATTTATCGTCCCAGCGAGTATTATCATAATCCCAATACTCGACCTGGCTCTCTTATCCGATGAGCGCTGACAATATTGAGCTACTGTATGTCGCCTGACGTAGCCTACTGCGCTAGTCTCCGCGTTGACCTCTGCATCTACGACGTATGACTCCGTAGCTCCAATTCCCATCCGGTGAGTGCACAATAAAAACTGACAAATGCTGGTCGCAATACTCAGCCTATTTTTGATATTTAACTCTTGGAAATTTGTTGAATGCATAGCTGTAAAAACACATGATACTTGGTACTTATTGAACAAAAATTACCAGCTCGCCCGTCCACCGTGTGGGCGCGTGGCGCAATGGACAACGCATCTGACTACGGATCAGAAGATTCCAGGTTCGAGTCCTGGCGTGCTCGCTTTTTTTCTTCCATCGAGTCAAACCGAATACTTTAAAATTGATACCCGCTCCTGATCAGGGCTATAAACCGGTGACATTTTGATTATTGTTGTTATAAAGCATTGACCTAAGTAGTTTAGAACGCCATCTTCAAAACAACAACTCCTCCGTATTGCTTGCACAAGTAGGGCTACCAATCAGTGTATATCGAGTGAGAGGTAGTAGACTCACGTATAGGTCTACATATTTTATCACATACATATATTATGTCACATGTCACCGTACAAAGTAAACAGGGTAATAATAAGCTGACATATAGTGTGGAGTCGTTTGGTGTTCCATTGACTAGAAATCAGAAATCAGCGGTCAACCTTATATATGGTATCGCCAACGAAGTCAGTGAGCACCCTATATAGAAAACGACATTACAGTCTAAATATAAGGTCAAGATACTGAATCACTTCCCCCATCATACTGAAAGCCTCACAACTGACAAGGCACCGTTGTCTTTAGGTGACTCGTTACAACAAGCGCTTAGAGGCGTTGCATTGTGAGTCACGACTTGGGAAACAGTGAGAAACGTAAATCCTATAAGCATAACGCAGTATGTGGGCAATTCAAATGCAATTTTATTAATACTTCAAAAATTGAAAATATGCTATGCACAGATTCAATATGTGAGGAAAGTATACGTACCGATGAAACGATAGGAATCTCTAGCATGTTGCTTGTTCAATAAACACTGTTCATGTTGCCACGCATTGGCAACATACTGTAGGCTTGGAAATTGAATTAAGCCTTGAAGGCAACAACAGTTCAATCAGGCATAGCTTAACAAGGTTCTACAAGATCAACTTGATTGATACAATCAAGCTTAACATAAGTCCCTGTTGCAATTAAAACGGAGAGTGAACTAGATCGGGCGTGCATATGCACTACTCTAGGGAATCACATTAGTGCTCCATGACCGCTATACCCAATGAACACCTCAGATGGAGAATACATGGAGAAATGCTATAAAATCCTGATCGAAAAATCAATGTCTTAAGTACAAGTGATTATCCACGTAAGCTACCTGATGCATTTTTTCTGTTGGCTTTATAAGACTAACAGGATATTCCATCGCAAGAAAGGTTTGTATCGATTCCAAGCTTTTTACTGAAGGTTTTTGCGATTGATATTTCATCCATCGTTTAAACTTACAGTGTGTATCTGAAGGTTGACGATAGGTAGCCCCCACGCAGAGTTGCGTATTTGAGGGAGAAGTGATTGGGCCATTCTGATGGGATGATTTGGGACAGAAATTTCAAGGTTTAGAAAATATACAGCACTAGGTCTATAATTTTTCCCAGTGCCACCATAAGTCTACTGTAGCTGGTTTACTCGGAAGTTTCTATTCAGACATCAGTCTGAGCAGTGGAATCGGACTTCGTCTTCGTCACTAACCTTACAGTCGGTGCCATGCCAAAGTCTTAGTCACATCTTTCCTTGCTAATGAGACCAAAAATGTGTAGATGCAAAGGACCAATCACGATACGAATACAAAAAAAAAAGATAAATGCCGATTTCTGTATTTGGAAATAACAAATCGTCCAACGACAAACCCAATAAATCGGCGCTTCCTTCTTTATCAGACAGTCACCCCGTGGCAGAGGCACTGAAGAATTTAGATATGTGAGCGACGTAGACTACCAATTGACGTGAAGACCACGACTTGCCGATCAGGAGAAGGTCTTAAATGTCCGCTTTCTGATCGAGAGCACCCGCATACGATTCCTGAACGCCGCCTGGTTACCATGGTGTAGGCCTATACTTTTTTGAATGTCCAATGTTCTCGGTGAGATGATTTAAAAATTTTCTGCGCTTCTGTGCGTCTGCCTTTTAGAGTTTGGTGATACATTTTGGGTCCCGCTCTCTAAGGCATATCCTATGTTCAATTGCTAACATGTCAATTTCATTCACCACAGCTATTGAGCGATATTTATAACACTGCGTAATGGCTGGAGTGATACCTATGATCAATAACATATACGCTAAAAACCATGAAACGAGGTATGGAGAATCAACAGCGGCATCCGAACATATTATGCCAAGAAGGTAACCGAGATATGAATCTATATATAAATACAGTTTATTACAGTCTATTTTCTGCAGTCAATATATATCTAAATTGTGGGGCCAAAGACTGAAGATTTAGGCCAATTTATACTACCGATATCAACACATAAATATGCAATGTCCATAAAGTGAATAAGACGAGAACGGTCTTGTGGAAGCAAATGTGAATCTCAATTTATACGATAGAAACTATTTTTAAATTTGAACTCAGTTTCAAACTTTCGGGTGCGGACTCAATGCGGTCTGCCTGATACATCTTTGCCAACCGTATCAGGTAGTTATGGTTAGCCGTCAAATGGTATGTAAGACTAAAGTCCGTGCAAGGCGAAGATAATTGTACGTTACATCCATTGTCTGTTCCCAGTTGAAATCCCGAGGTTCACGCACGAAGCGAAATTGCCTAAATCCTGATTAATGTCGATTCATCACTGTAATCCACGTGGGAACTTGCAACGACGCATTATTTTTTCCATGTTGATGAGGTTCAGATCTAGGGTAATGGGAAACTAATGAATGCCTCCCTCTCATTCTCTTTCCGGTGCCTGTAAAACTCATCAAGAGTGCAACTGAATAAGTCGTCAAGGTCTATGTCACGAAGCAAAAATGGGCTGGGAAGACCTCATAACAGACGGTACGGATACTTTGTTGTTACCACCACTGGCACCAATGCCATCAGTAGGTATACACCATCGAGATATGCATTCATTTTCTACTTGGCGGCCAGTATCAAGGAAGTGAGGATAGTGTTGTGGTTGTGATAGTGATCCGGGCTATAAACCGGAATTATGGACATGGGTAAGCATTGACCTGGCGTAGGCCTACATGACATTCGTAGCTGAAAACGCCAGAAATTCAAAAATAACAACAACTGCCCCTTTTCCTATAGGCTATATTACTATAATACCCATGTATCTGCCCCAGCCTGTCCTGTTCGTGGTGCAAAACGCCGTCCGGTGATAAGCGCCACTGAAAATCTTTATAATAATAATAATAATAATATAGGCTCTCTTCTCTTATAGTCGGTGAGGTTAGAAGCCTATGCCTGTCCTTCTAAACAATCCTGGTCGCATCTGGTGACTATAATGTGCTATACTTTGGTAAATTCAGTTCCATACCAGAGATATTGAGACCAAGTATATGCACTATCATCATCGCCATATGTGGACTAGTAGCGGGTGGTGTTACGGTTTTGGAACTTTTCACATCACAAGACCAAGACGACGACGAGGTAAAACTAGACAATGCTGCGGTCAGGAGAGGACTGTTGAATACCGATGATAAACCATAAAATGCACTGAATCAATTGGACAGGTCCACCACGCACCTGCAGCAACTTCAGGACGTATTTACTGGTGTGGGGTGTTCACACTCATCATATCGTCGGTCGCTTTCTTATTAGGAATGGTCTGGCTAAGTCGAAGTTACATTCACTATAATAAAAATTCGAAACGTCCCGTTGCAAGTCCACAGGTAACACGAACAAATCTATAAAGTAAGTGCCCAATTGTGCCCCTCATAGTGCACTAAAAGTTCAGTATTGAATTTGAGTTACCCCATTGGCTTACTATGCGCTGTCATGCTTTGCAAGAAGTTAACAACATTGGTACATTCTCCATAACAAAATAGTGTAGTAACCTTATACACTGTTGGGCCTATGTAGCACGACGTATAGTCTACTGGTAGTGCAGGCAGTAGGCCTACGGACTATAGTACAGAGGCGGGCCTTTTAAATTCGGCCCGCCTTTCATATGAATGACTTCACTACTTTTTGAGGCGCAATTATACGTAATCAGCACCTGGTGGCGCAGTTGGCACAATAAATTGATTTTGCTGAGCAACGACCCCGGGAGGAGAGAGCGATATGCATTTGTATATAGACCTACTATTAACAGATGAAGTGTATTATATATGGCGGGTTGTACTGATCTGTCTGTCGATTTTAAAGTCAATATGCCCAACGAGTCAAAAAGTTTTCCCCTCTCCATGCATCTATCATTCAATTCAACGTAGGCCTACACATGATATCGAGGGCTTTTATCTGCCAAGTGCCAATCCAATCACAAGTTTTTTTTTTATGGTAAATCGTACCTTTAAGGTCTACCGACCGCGTTACATGGTGATGGATGCGACGGTAAAACGTGCGATTGTAATCCCAGTCACACCGGAAAAACAACCCATCGATGATGAATTTGAATTGCCACTTGATCCTAGGTGAGGCTACACCCTGCGTTTTTCGTTGTTAATTGCGCTGGATTGACATTTACAAAAGCTTACAGTCTGAAATTGCCCGTTGTAGATCATACGGCATGGAGACTATACACGAGTGTCACCGGCCGACTAGCAACGTGTACGACTTTCTGGGTATTCCTGAAGACAACCCCGCTTAAGCGTGAGCATGAAAAGCAAGTAGATCTACTATCGTTATGTGCCGGAATTCTTGTTGATTTACGTTAACACACAAAACTTTTCTTATAATTCGGCATTGTTAGCTCAGTGGTAACATTAGGATTATCATAATTGTCAATTATTGATTGTACTGGGTCAACTGTCGATAAACCAATGGAGATATAGTAGGTTGATATATTCATAGGCACTGCTACAAAGTTTTCTTTGCGAAGATGAAGTCATCGGCCGCGTGTCGCAAATATCGGGTCATTGGTTGCGGAAAACCAAGCGCCCTGGCAATCGGTACACATCTACGGCACAAATGAACCCGTCTTATTATAATAGGCCTGTTACTGTCGAACATTGGCCTAATTATTGACATGAAACAACTTTTGCGCAATTTCTTGAAACCGCATTGAACTATTGAACATTGACCAGAACAATATCGCGAGACACACGCTAATTGCATAACATCGTAAGCAAACAGAAAATATAGGTGGAGACTATTCATTAGATCTATAACAAAGTTTATGCCTACAAGAAATCGCCAACAGTTCAATGAATGAATAGACAGCTCATTTTCGTCGGCACCGACGGGGCGCTTGCGATTTGGACGAAGGAGACGCGTAAAAAAGCGGCGGAACATTAGAACCCTGCCGTTTGTCGTTCTCTACGCTATCCCGGAGTTATGTTCGGCAAACAGGGAGCCACGGATGCTACTTTTACTAGCAATGACGGGTTCGGGGCTTGAACCAACACTATAGTAGTTACGCGAACCCAACTGCGAAATTCGACTGTGGTATAGAAAAGATGGCGGCCGTGTGTTGCCCAAAACGAGATCGCTTCTACCGTATATAATTTATTAATCAGAAACATCAAATTCCTAACACCGAATTTGTGCGTGCGGGTATGGTCATATGGTTTTGATTTAGCGATTTCAAGGAATGTGCACGAAGTGCACAGCACGGTTGCAACACCGCGACAAGTCCAAAATTGCACCCATTGCATCCTAGAGCAGACACACGGACGATAACATTAAGCAACTCAAACAACGCGGCAAACATTGACTAATTCTGGACAAAAATTTTTAGTCACTCTATTCTGGACCGTAGACTAATTGCATAACAGCGCCAGGAAGTATTACGCAACTGGCGGCAGGCGGTAGGCTACAGGTCACGCAATATCGCTGATACACCTCGCTTTCCGATGAATATAGATCACACAGCGGTCGTACCTAGAGCAAAACTGCTGTTGTGTAATATGAACTACTGTATTTCCAGCAACAAAAAAAATCCAGCGCCATGCAAGAAAATTACCATCAACATTACTAAGCACAGCAGTACAAGAAGTGATTTCAACATGTACTGGCCATGTTTCATATACACCTTGAGTAAATCTACGCTTGCAAAGTTCGATAAGTATATACCTCGGCGTTCGGCTCCGCAAATTTTTGCCACTTGAATATTTACAAAAATGGCTTGCATACCCAAAACAACTCTAACGTAATAAAACAACAAAAAATATTAGCCAAACACTGACTCGGTGTTATGCGGAACTGCAGAACTAAAGCAGGTTACTTTTCTATCCAGTGATGCCATGTAGGACTGAAGATTCCAGGTGGTACACATTCCATCCGTCATGGTGCAGTAGTACTCAGACAAATTAGCCCACCCTCCACCCCACTCAAAATTGGAGATCAGCCGATACTGCTCTTCAAGGCTGATAAAATAGGCCCATTTGCAGGACGGATGGTTAATATCAATAATCGAAAATTCCCAAATATCGGCCACGCTAATTGGTCAATTACCAGCTTTTAACACACCAGAAAGTTGAGGCCGATACCAATAATCACAAAAATATCTGCCTCGATGATCAGTCGACGAGCCTACTCAAAATAAAGTCAATTTCATTGATTATTATTTTTTAATTGCTATTCTGGGATCCCGGATAGCACGGATAACCAGCCAATAAACAACCCTGAGCTAGAGGCACAATGAATGCAACATAAATAGCAGAAAAGGAACTCGGCTATCAACCGAATTGGTCCCGACTTACCGACTACCTCATTAGGCCTAACCTACAAGTCATTTTGTAGGAACATAATGTAGTCAGCCTATGGGCTCTTTATGATCTAGCAAATAATGAAAAACGGTGTTTCAAATTTTGCTTCATTGCTTTCATGGTAGGTCTTACAGCATGTAAATATATCTTTCACTATGGTTTGAAAGGGAAATAGACCAATAGACAGTTTACTACCAGTAACATAATTTCCAGTTTCTACTTCATACAAATGGAGAATGGTGATTTACAACCAATGTTTATCATGTGGTTCAAATTTGAGCCTATTTTGTGTACTAACGAAAGTTCTTGCAAACATAGTGACATGATGTCACAGGGCTACCCTGATGCTATATACAAGAGTAGACACTCCACAGGAGAATTATATAATATCAGTCCTGTGTATGTTAACATCACCAGTTAACACATCTACATGATATGCATTAGACAGCATAAAAACATATTAGTCCTGCTTGAGTGTAGGTAAGTTCGATCATATTGTCGTACAAATCATGTAAAATATATTAATTTAATGTGACTCGTTGGCTATCCAATCAAAAGAAATTGACTACGGGGGAGAAGAAACGTTCGCCAATAATAATTCAAGTTGCATAATGTTACTGTGCATAAAAATCAGTCAGGAAACGAATGCATCCATCATCTCATTGATTAGGCTAACCTAATTCACACATGATATAAAAAAAAGAGTTATTATCAAAATTATGTCTAGTATATGATTAAAAATTTGATTAACTATCACACTAGCAACAAAAAATATTGATGTCAACACGAATGCTACAACGTAGAAACAAACTTAGGATTTCTGAATTCCTTTCCGACTTCTAAGACTGGAGCCACCGGACCCATTTTGATAATCTTTAACCGCATGTGAGGCTTCAGCATTACTTGCGGAAACTATCGACTTGGCCCCATCTGATTGTTGGTCGCTCTGGAACGCAAATTAATAATCGTCAAAACAACATCAGCGAAGGATTTGATTGAAAGGGGATAGTGATGAAATTACGGTGGCTCAAATACAAGACAAAACATAGAAAACAGTTCAGCAGTGGACCCGTATATTTCACTGAAAGTCGTGCTTCGGCTGTTCGAAAATGCCAGTGTCGGCCCTGTGGCAAAAATATGAAAGCACAGTCTTCTGACAGTGAATGTACTTCATCAAAGTTCTCAGTATCGTACTTGGGTTTTATCTACTGTTGAAATTTTCAGGCAAGCCACAACATAGGTATTTACCTTCATTTCCGGTTTTTAAAAGTTCCTTTCATTAGGCCAATCTCCATCTGGCTAATGTCTCAACTTTCTAATATTATACCGGCACTACCTTTGTTTACACAGCAACAATAGTCGTACAGCTGTCAATAGTCAAGAACTGACCGAAACGGTGAAATAAGGTACAGTACACAGGCAATATCCTGGCTGGCCACAAAACATGGGCTATCTCAAGTATAACTCACTGTCCTAAAGGATTGCTTAATCTGATGCACCCATTTGAACCATAGTGGTACATAGGCCATCGGCTCACTATAAGCGTGAGCGTGAGCAATCACTTACACACGACAGAAAACAAAAAAAGTAACTGAGACAAATATACCTTTGGCGTCGCCCCGTGTCGTGATGGCTTGATGTAAGCTCCATAAAAGAAGTTACAGAACAGTACAAGATAGGAGAAATACATGACACCTCCATAGAGCAAATGTCGATTATCGGTTTCACAACCTTTGTCATCCCTCCATAGATATAGCAAGACAAATGTAATGACACCGACGACCATTTGCAGAATCTGTGGACAGCACGAATTGGGTTAATCATTCAGTATCATCAGTCTAAAGGTACAGCATGCCATTGTATAATAAATATTACCTGACTAGTGGTGACAATCAATGCTATAAACTTTGGAACTTTAATCTTTGCCGCACGACAAGCGTAGTATGAATACATCATTGCATGAACAATAAAATTCATGACCATGAAGACGCCTCCGCCTGTAAGATCATGCATGACCTTATGAATTTCAATTGGAAAACATGAAATCACCTTTGTGAATGCAGAAATTGCTTACAATTATATGATTAGCAGCTACGATATTTGAAATACGACAATACGAGGAACTGCCAATTGTGGCATTCCAGAGATTTGGTCTAACCCCAATAACTTCTCTGGCCATCAGATTACTCGCTCAAGATCGCAAACTAGTTAGTTTCCGAACCATCTGGAATTAAATATGACCCAGACGGTGGGAAAATTTGCAGCCGGACTGTCTAGAATGCAGCTGCTGTGACAGCCATTGATGACAGCTAAGCAGATATTGCACTTCAAAAATAACAAGTACTTGCCCCATTAGCACAACACCACGTAATAAAACAATTCCGAGAACTAGGAATATTTTGAAAGCCACTCAGTTTGTCAGTCTTTTCAGTTAAATTGACTACCATTTACAAAAAGAGATCATTGTTTTATCCTTCAGAATGCATCGCATGCTTACTCTGCATCTACTTAAACGAAGTGTCATCCTGTACAAACAACGCTGCGGATTAATCAATATAGGCTGACCTGCTTTTTGTCCAGCATAGCAGTGCCAAGAGAACAGCAGCACTGTAATGTGATGATACCAATGTAGGAAAATGAGCTTTTGCTTCCTCAACACAATGAAAACGGTGTCAACTGCAAGAAATTTACAATTTGAATACAATATATATAGCAACACCGGTGGCTTAATATTTCTCAAATTACCAGTACTGGTATCAGGAAATTTTCTTCTAATCAAACACACATAAGCACTTACTTAATTCAGGAGCCTTGCTGACACAGAAGACGAAACCCCAAAACTTGCCGATAGGACTAACATAGAAGGAGTTGTTGCATATGAGAGCATGTATGCCATCCTCCTCATACAGTTTGCGAAAGATTATCCAGCAGCGTACAGATCCTACCACACTGAAGATCGCGAGGAGACCAGACCAACATAGAAGCGGCACCCGCAAATCAAACCTGAAATGATTTTTTATTGTCAGAAGCATGTACAGTACCAGTCACTTCTATTAATTAAGCACAAAAAAAATCAAGGAGCCGAGCAACAACCAGTTCCAGCGTGATGCCGGCTTATAATATTATTAGGATTTTCGGAGGGGGAAATATTCTTCAGCATAATAATTATTATAATCAGCTTATGAAGAATTTGCTACCACACAAGTTTCTAAATCTGCCCATCATAAAGAAGATCACCACAATTCAACATTCAGCGTCGATTTATTGAGAATTATAAAATTCAAGAGCTTTAGGAGATGTGTTCCTTCACCATGTACAATATATACCTATAGATCGCCTGCCAAGTGCTCTAATATGTTCTTAAATAATAAATCTCTGCTCTAATATGTTCTTAAATAATAAATCTCCTAGAATTTCATGTAGTGAAACTTCGATGAAGTAGCATATATATATATACTAGCTGGTTTTCCCGGTTTCACTCGGGGGATACAACATAAGACGTTGTAGCCCAACGCGAAAAATGCGACCTCCATCTAATCGTGGGTGAGAAGCTTCCCTCTCTTCTCATGGCGAAAGAAAATGTCTCCTGGATTCAATTCTCATATGCATTATCTAAACCCGTATGAAATATATCTAAGACGCCCAACCGAAGGACAGTAGGCCTACATAAGCAGAACGTTGTAGACAGGCTAGCTTACGCGACCAGAAGCGAAGAAATTGTTCCGCTAGATGGCAGAAGCGATCTAAAAAGTGCATCTCTCATTTTCGCGTGGCGAAAAGTGGAAGTAGCACCATTGGGCGATGTATAACTTGAGAAATACATGTCGGAAGCGCAGAAAAACCACCTGGTCGCACGCATAAAGTCCGTCCCTACATCTCTGTGAAATCTTATGGCGGTAGCTTCTGTAATAAAGAAGTTGATTCGTGCACAGACAGACAAACAGACAGACAAACAGACAAACAGACAGACAAACAGGCTCTTTTATTTATATAGATATAACGGTCATGGAACAGTTTATCGAGATTAGGTTCGAATAGACTTTTTTGGTGTTTCACTGTCAATAACGGGGAATATGATGATGTCTTAAATAGTTAAGGGAAAAAAAGCATAGAAATGGTGTCAGTGATCATTCTAGTGAATCTCTACTATATTTGATATTTGATTGGTCTATTCTCTAGCTACGGTACTTTCAGTTTTAATAGTCACAATCACTGTGCATAATACAATGCAACTGTCTACTGTGATACCTCACATGGAGGCAACCACAGATGAAGATCCCACTTAGCAACTCTAGTAATTTCATGCACCCACAGCCCGAAAAAATGTCGTTAAGCTTTCACATAACAAATCTTTGTGAAATATATATCTATATTCACTGCCAAAATGTTTTCCGAGCATTTATCTTTCATTTAAAGCATCATACTGGCATTTCAACAGACACCCAGTAACACAAATTGAAAAGTATATGTACAGGTGTATGCCTGGTGACCTGGTTTCCTCTTTATCCCACCTAACCTCCTCCATAAAGAAACAGATCACACAGCCATTGAGATTACAGCATGAAAAGCAAGATTAAAATTTTCAAATTTGGTTAGTGACCCACCTAAAATTCCCACAGGACAATATGCCCATACAGCATTTTGATTATATCTGTTCGCTCACGTAATCCCTACTGTTTAAACATTGTTATCAGCTAAGTCCTTTGGCCTCTACACTACATACATTTCCTTTTGTTGCAAATATTTCACAGAAGTAACATTTCGAGAATTAAATATTGCAAAGTAGCCAATATGCAATTCATGGTTGCTTGTAAATTGTAGTAGCCTACTCCCTACTGTACTCCATTTGATTGGCATACTTCAGTGTTTATCATAATGTGTAGAAAGTAGGCATATGATAGGGGTATTATACAAAAGCACAGGAGGTGAAAATATCGCTTGCCCTGCCATTTACAACTTTTTAATACCCATTTCAATAAGAGTATGAGCTTAAGATTCGGTATCGGTAGTACATCATTTTTTCATTCATAACCATTAGACATTTCTCTTAAAAATAAATTAGAGAATCCTTAATGAAGGCAAATAGTTTGATAAAATTATTTTTTTGATCATAAATCATAACCCGAGACTAATGACTAGAAGTAGGCCTATAACTCGGAACTTACTTTGGTCTGCTCTCCATGAAATATTTACCACCAAACACCACAAGAACATACAGAGCACAGAGTTGAAACGAAACGTTAAAATTCTCTTGGAACCATGAAAATGCTTTAACTTCGTCAATCTTTTCTATTTCCCATTCTTCGAGGCTTGTAAGACCTGCAGATTTATCAGCATTGATCAGTTAACCAAACAAAATCATTTCGGGAAGTCATATTATTTTTATTATTCCAGAGCACAGTACAGTGATAATCAGAAAATAGGCATACAATACAAAATAGTTTGGAAATTTTGGTGCCGGTACCGTATGGTTGGGATGCGAGAAAGTGGCTTGTGCTCCGTGTATCATAAAGCCTGTTGTAGCCTACAGTAACAGCTAGTAATTGGCACATAAAAAACTCAATTTCAATACTTCTGAGTAATTATGACCCCAGTCTTGTAGTAAATGAAAAACGGCACGCCATGTGGCAGAGATACCCAACAAATCCAGAATCAGCATCAATGCCAATGGCCAGAACACTTGTCACGCAGGAAGCACTGGGTGCTGAAGGATGACAGTTTTCAATAAATTTTCACATACTGCAATATGCTTAAAGGTGATGTACAGTTCCAAATGGTCTGATGATGATATAATACACCGAGTCGAATTAGGACAAACCACATTGCAAAGCTATAACACCGCATACCGTATAATACCATAACGTTGTTTCTACGATAACGTAAAAACATGGGGACTGATTGAAACCAAAGCTTCAAGACAAAATTTGAAAAGTCGATGACCAAAGAGCAAAGAGAGAAACAATAACTCCAGTGCATAATAATGTTCCGTGGAGTAAATTTCTTAAGTGCCGATTATTATTATTATGCAGGTTATCTCTTGTGACTTGTGTTAGGAAACTCGGACACTGTAGGTTTGCACCACCCCGTCCACCAGCACCGTTACGCCCAGTTGAAGCAGTGTTACTCTCAAGTTCAATGCGTCCTATCCAGGCAATCCGGCATTAACCCCTAGCCCCCAGTGACCAATGAGCTATGTATAATTGTACTATATAGGACTCTAGTAGGTGTATTACTAGGTAACGACAGTGCGGTGAATAAAACAGGATTACTGTACCTCGATTTCCATAATCTTGAACAAGTTGGCCAAAGCTCATGATTCTCAAATTTATAGTACAGAATTGAGTATATAGCAGCTATAGAATCGACACTAGATCGTTCTTAGAGAAAATTAGAATATATAAAGAAAATTCATCAATGACCAATTTGGCATAGGCTGCTCAATCTCGATCACAAAAGTAGCTTAGGTATGCCTACTACACCTATTGGGACCGGGACCTACCTATGGCATGGCATGGCTGTCACCTATACAATCACGACTGAGCACTGAATATGAACAGTTCTATACACGACATAACGGTAGGCTACAAAAGTTCGTACACAATTTGTACAGTACCGGTACAGGTGTAGTGTTGCAGGGTGTGAAACAATCCAATCAACATCAACCACAGAAGCTTAAAAAACTAGGTACTCTAATACAGGACTGTCGGGAGTGTCCCGTTGATCTGATCTTCCAGCAATCTCAATCTGTGGGAGTAATATCGCATCCACCCAGCACAGCAGAGGTGCTGGCTGTTAGAAGGGTTACGAGCTTTCGACCCCGATCACCATGGAGCCGTCAACCAACCGGCGTCAATATCTCAAATGTGTGAGAGAGATAGAGTGGCCACCTAGCGGATGTGTTTTCGATATTCTTTTTGTAAAGAAGATCACCGACTGGACGTTAAATCTGTGGTGACTTATTATATTTATTACTATTTGAATCGTCCGCCATCGGCTCCACTATTTTTCGTATCACAGATTCAAGTTAACTCTGTACAGCAAGCTTCGGCATCCGACATTCTTAGCTGCTTTTGTACACTACAGGCGCGGTCGATCGGACGAAAGCAATTCTTGGTTTTACAATCGTTCAGACTATATCACTCTCGATGTGGTATAGACCTACGCTACATTAGCCTGACTGCACGCCCCTCCGCTTGGTGACTACGACAGAATCGGCGCAGTGGTAGGTAGGCTATGCGACACAGAACGACGGCAGAAGTCCCCTTAGACTACCCCTCACAGACGCTGTAGGCTTATAGATCACTTGGCCTTGATTTCACGTTACCAGGTTTGATGTGTAATTCACGAAACTGGTTCGAAATCACTCGTTCCCTAACATGCAACATTCATTTTGTAACAACACATAACATTGATTAGTGGAAGGAAAAGCAAACGTTGAACTTGCAAATAAGTTTACTCCAGCACAAATAAACTTATTTCCTAGCTCGATCCGCTGATTGATAGAGAGTTGAAGAAAATGGTCGTGGTACTTGAAATGGTAAGCATCCAGCACTATGCAAACCATTTCAAGCGCACGAAAACACAGAAGGGAAAGTACAAAAATATATTTTTGTCACAGTCCAAGTATCGATCGCCATTAGTGCCGCACGCCAAAGTTTGGGTGCAGCACACTTTCTTCGCGTGGAGTGCATTTCCATTGGCAAGTGAGCATCATAAATTCCTCGATTTTGTATTGTTTAGCTTACAAAGCATATCTCCTCAAGATGAAATCCGTGGCGTTGATGTCTTTCACCGAGGTCGAAGGACTTGTAGTCGTATAGCGGCAAGACGTCGAGATTTTGAGTTTCAACGCTAAGTTCCACTTTACCTGTTCCAGACACGTCCTAAACAGAATATCAAAATTAGTCCCGTAGTCAATTTCACACTGTAAGCTGCTAGATGATCAGTCCGAATCGATAAACAACCGACCACCACAACTACCAAATTGTCGCTTATGCTGCCAGGCCCTATACACGTGAGGACATGGGGACACTGTGCGCCTGAAATTCCTGCAATCTGGAAATTTCACGACATGATAAACTGACCCGTTTGGAGAAGAAATCAATCCAGTGGCGTTTTAGGCATTTGGTTTCAAATCAAACTCTGGAAAAGGAGTTGGCTACGTACTGTAGGTTTTGTATAAGAGTATTTTGTAGTTAAAAGCCAGAAATTGCGCGACCCATAGGTAAGGCTGCTCTTAGGCTACTATAGGCCTATAGTAAATCCATGTAAAGCCCGCAGAATGCTGGGCCGTGATGCACAAGCAAATATTAAGACGTGGAAGGCATCATCATTAGTAAAGGATTACTGAAATATGAACTTCTAATTGTAAAGCCTCGATATAAAGTTGTTCGTTGTCTTTAATTAATAAGTCCAAAAATCACGATAACTTACTGAGCATGTATCTGATACTACTGTTACAGTTGCATCAGTAGAATCTCTCGTGATGTCGATATCGTTCGCACCCATTAAGTGTATTGCCCGATCGTAGTTTCCTTCAGAGTCCTGCCAGCCGACAGAACTAACACAGTCGTATATGAAATTTTGTTTGGCTTTTACAGACAGCAAGCGCAAGAATTTCAGTTGCGTTTCGTGCACGGGGTACTTGAACTGTAAGAAAATATTTAATGCATAAATTTTCATTCTTAGCAATTGCACTGATCTCAAACTTACTTTATATCCCTTGATGTAAGAACTGAACCATGATCCGGGAGATGCTTTCGGCCATCGCATTGGTTTTTGCTGTAAGATATAATATGCATTTTGAAATGCATTGGGTAAATCAGTGAAATCTCACACAGGGTCTCCGTTACGTGTTGGAGAGTCGAAGACTCACAGTGGTGACATACACTTGAGAAATATTGTAGGGAAGTCAGTTGAAGTAAATACTGATTTACTACATAGGCCTAGTCAGAGAACTTCTTACTACTGTATATCCCTAAGGACAGGAGAAGGATACAATGCAACAATCTTCCTTTTCTATCCTGACACCTTACACATGAGACACCAGATACCTATAGAAATGCTGGCACTCACCGCTAAGCCAGATTTATGCAGAGTAGGCCGGGCCTACGCCTCATATATTTGACTACAGCTACACATAATGACCTCATGGATTACAGAATCTGACTTAATGACTTAATAGCGACTGAACAAAATGTTAAATACGATTTCTACTGTTACTAGGCCAGTATAGGCCTACGATATCCGTGACTGCCGGCT
The DNA here is from genome assembly GCA_030412335.1 of Botrylloides violaceus. Lineage (NCBI taxonomy): Eukaryota > Metazoa > Chordata > Ascidiacea > Stolidobranchia > Styelidae > Botrylloides > Botrylloides violaceus. Next base: position 309,407 of record JASFYC010000714.1, read on the forward strand.
TCATCATGCTAGTATTTGCTATGGTGGGCCCACTACACGTAGGCCTACATGCTAAGACAGCACAATGCCAACAGCTACTTTGTGGTGGCAGAAAAATCAAAGTAAACTTACGAAGGAAGTCTCTGGTGTAATACAAGTGCTAACAAGATCTCCGAATCGGCAATTCACTTTGATTGAATCGTTGATGCATCCGCCATTTGGATCGATCCAGTAAGGTCCTGTCAAGAATCCACAATATGCCATTTACAAAATTGTTTTTCACGCAATACCGAGCACGCATTACCGTCTTGGAAATCAGGATGACAAAGAGCAAGATCTTTACAACTACGCGCAGGATGGTCGGAACTTCCTGTCGGTGCCTTCGTCATTCTCACTTCGTGAATCAAGGAGTCGAGCATAGCAAATATTTCTTCCATACCGGGCGGGTGGTCCTGAAAACGTTACAGTTTATCGGTCTGCCATGAGATTGAAGGATTTCTTAGTCTTAGTGTACTAGGAAGCACATGTCGCCAATGAATGTTGGAGTGCCAGTTCTAGTGTATATTGTTTACCACTATACCTTCTCATGAAGATGACACATTACCACTGCTAAGGTGTCAGAAATAGGAAGAATATAGGCCTACTTACTTCCATTAGGTCAATAACATCTCGCTTTCGCCTTCTGCTTCCTTCTGTGGTCGGTGGTGGCATATTCACGACTTGTCCAGGTGGTCCCGGTGGTCCTGGTGAACCTTCTGGGCCTGGCTCTCCCTTGGGACCGTGAGGTCCTTCAGAACCTTTGTTGCCTTTGATGCCAGTTTGACCCTGGTAGACAGTAAAATTTTGACAGATACAGTAGTAAATACGGCATAACTTGTTTACATACCGGGAGACCAGGTGGTCCTTGTGGTCCAAGCGGCCCTGCAGGGCCGTCTCGTCCCTCGTCACCCTTTGCACCTTGTGGGCCATCTGGTCCTTGTAATCCACGATCTCCTTTCTCTCCCATGTCTCCTTTGTGACCAGGCATTCCACTGCTACCTTCATGACCCTAAAAGAAAGCAATCCCTGTTAACCCTTCGGGGCCTGTTAAAGTTAAAACCTCAGCATACTTTTGGTCCCGAAAACCCTTGATCTCCCTTTTCTCCGCGAATACCTTGTGTACCCTGGAATATGATGTCAGAAGGAATGAGCGTACGTTACTAAATGAATAATATTACATAGTTACCATCTTTCCGGTCGCTCCAGTAGGTCCCGTTGCTCCTGGTAGACCCGGTTCGCCCTGAATTATGACAAGTGACAAATGATAATAATCAAAAGTCTTGCTCTGTACTTACAACAGGTCCAGGTGGTCCCATAACTCCTTCTACTCCTTGTTGTCCGGTTGCACCACGTGAGCCAGCGGCACCAGTAGTTCCCGTCGGCCCAGATGGTCCGATGTCACCCTATTATGAAAGAAATTTGCATAGACTATAGCTCAAACCAAACAATCACATGTTGTGTTCACCTTCGCCCCCTTTTCACCAGCTCGGCCCTCAGGACCTGCATCTCCAACAGCGCCCTGCAAATTATTTCCAGTTAGTTTATTTTTGTAGGTAAACGCCTAACTAATTCATACATACTCGAGGTCCCATTACGCCAGCTGGTCCAGCTTCTCCAGACGGTCCGGGTGGTCCCTAAATTATGAAACTGTTAACATCGGCCAATGTGTCAGCAGCTTTTCACCAACTCATTTATCAGAGAGACGGGCTTTTATTTGAAGAGAAAAATTCACAGTGCAAATAGCAGGTAATCAGATTTCAGCTATACCTTTGCTACTGAAAACGCAAGCCTATGCATTTCTAACATTCTAACTGATGTTATATTTACCTGTGGTCCTTTTGCACCATTATCTCCTCTTTTACCCGGAAGACCATCCACACCAGGAGGACCCATGCCACCTTGAGGTCCGGGATCTCCTGGATATCCTATTGACCCCTGTATATAATTCATGCATTACGCAAAATCTGTATCGCAAATGTATTGTTTTATGATTTGCCTGATTTCCTTTTGGACCATCAAGTCCCTGAGGTCCCATTGGTCCTCTTTCTCCAGGTTGACCAGATGGCCCACGTTCTCCATTCAAGCCAACTTCACCCTTCTCTCCTTTTGATCCGGGCTTTCCAGAGCCTCCTGGTGCGCCAGATGATCCCGGCTCTCCTTTTGGTCCCACATCACCCGGACTTCCTACTGCTCCTGTAGGGCCCATTGCGCCAACAACCCCAGGTGGGCCTTGCGAGCCGGTCTTGCCTTGTGGCCCAGGTGGTCCCTGCAAGACATTATATTGTATTATACCGTAACTATGCATGGCTTGTATCAACTTACAAGAGGGCCATCATCTCCAGGATCGCCTTTCTCTCCGGCTTGGCCAGGGAAACCCCTCAATCCCCTAGGACCTGGACTACCAGGGAACCCTCTAGTTCCTTCGTCACCCTTCGCTCCATGAAGACCCTGCTGTCCCCGAACTCCAGGTTCACCATCACTTCCAGCTGAACCTGGTGGTCCAGCTCCTCCCATTGGTCCTGGAGAACCTGGCGGGCCAGGATCACCCTTGCCTCCTTTGTGTCCTGTTTGTCCTGGCGGTCCCAATTCTCCTTTATCACCGTCAATACCCCTCTCTCCATCTGGTCCCGGTGGTCCAGTTTGCCCTGGTGGCCCTTGCAAGCCATCACGACCAGCTGCTCCGACTGGGCCAATTTCTCCCTAAATGCAAAAATATAGTATGACAATGCAAACAGACACTGCGAAAAAGATAATAAAACATTATACATTGTCTCCTTTCTCTCCAGCAGTTCCAGGTGGGCCCATGGGGCCAGGTCGACCCTATACAAAAAACGCCTGTTTTTAGAGACACAATGTTCAAACAGACACCTGTCTTGATATTCAATACCTGAGGTCCAATCTCTCCAGATGGTCCAGGAGGTCCACGATTTCCAGGCGCACCCTGTACAAGTTTACCATATAAGGAATTATTAACTTTATCACCATTACATATTCAACACACCTGTGGGCCCGGAGCTCCTTCCGGTCCTTCACTTCCTTTAAGTCCTGGGGGACCCTGAAATATTAATGTGTTATGTCATATGGCGAAACGACAATTTATGATATGGTCATTTGGCCAAATTGGCCATTGATCTTACCTTCACGCCAGCATTGCCCCTGTCTCCAGGGAACCCTTGAATACCAGGCAAACCTATTCGACCTTTAGGACCAGGTGGACCGTCGTCTCCTTTGGGCCCTTCCTTGCCAGATTGACCCGGAAGACCGACTTCTCCAGCTGGACCCTGTAAAACAGCTTTGTTAGAGAAAAAAATTTACCACAAACTTTAAAAGACACCCTTACCGGATTGCCGGGATGTCCACGAACTCCTGCTTGCCCCATTTCACCCGGTGGACCTTGCGGACCGATTACTCCTGCTGGACCAGGTGGCCCGTTCTTGCCTTGGAATCCCTAAAAATATAAAACATAAGTTAGAAATAGTGATCTGGAATAATAAGTAATGTGAAGCTTATCGGTAATATTTGAATTGAAGTCCACTCCGGGTTGCAATGCTGTCCAATCCTAGTGTGTGTGGCCCAGACAATCTTATTATATCAAGGGGAATCAGAGGTTGCAATACCGGGATCCAGCAGTCAGTAGTAAATGATTCGGACACGATTTAGTTATTAGTGGGTAACCATAATAAAAATAACATACCGTTTCACCTCTTGCTCCGGGATGACCTGGTAATCCATCTTTGCCTGAAGGACCCTGCAGATCAAAATACAATCTAATTGCAGGCTAAATTCACGTAACTGAACTGTGTAATAATGATCTTACCGGAGGTCCCTTCACACCAATCGGTCCAATAATACCTTGAGGCCCTGGTGAACCTCGTTCTCCAACGGGACCTTCAGGACCATCTTGACCTCGGGCGCCCTGTTGCATTGTAAAAATGTTTAATTTGTTGCATTTTCTGTTGGTAACCAAATGCGATGTGCTACATTTCAGAATAAGAATCGTGCACTTGACGGTAAAGTAAGCACTCCAAAAAGCGTGTAGGCTCATATCGATGCTAATTGTCTTATTTATTTGTATAGCTCGAGGATCTGACATATGTGACTCTCGCCGTGCCCTGATGGCTCGCTGGAATTCTCAAATGTTTTGAAAATGGAATCAGATGGAAGAGAGAAATACAGTTTTGTTTCATCGTGTAATTGTTTCCAACCTAGTCATTTTGGTAATAGGCTAATAGCTATATAGGCCAAGTGTAGGCCTACCTTGTCTCCAGGCTTTCCAGTTGATCCTCGAGGTCCACGACTTCCGGTCAAGCCCTAATAAAACATATTAATGTTCAAAAATTTTGGGAGAAATGTTTAATATGAAATGAAAATACTTTACCCTGGCACCTCTGTCACCTTGTTGCCCCGGCTTCCCTTCTGGACCCTGCAATGCGGAGTTACACATGAGTTAGAGAATAATGACGTAGTGTGGGATATGCAAAATGAGTAAACTTGAGATATGCACGGCTCAATATGCGGACTGCGGAATTCTATAGGCCTATTGTTTTAAAACTTTTGATTAGGTTGTTTCATTGTATTGTCACGCCCCTGACTAACCCTTAATTTCAGAAGCTCTGTGGGTACAGGTTGGACAGACGTGCACTGGAATCACAAGCATATACGCTAGATTGAAAATAATTCATTAGCAAGAATGACAAAAATCATACGATTAGGAAAGAGTCTGAATGAGAGTGGGTAACATCGCCCAAGTCATCCCAACCGATACTGATTAGCAGAGGTCTTTGTCGGCAGATATCAACATCACACATCAATAGCTGTTTTTCGGCCAAATAGATACAATCTGCCTGATTGCCCACTAACCTTTGAACCTTTCAGTCCACTTGTTCCAATTCTTCCTCTGGAACCTTTTGATCCCTGTCGTGAATTATAAATTAGAATAGTTCACATATCATACCATGCCGTGGACCAGATTGATATCTGCCAACACGTTTCTTCGCCCGATCGTCTCAGTGTATCCAGTAGCACCAAGATCATGGAATAAGGAGTCAGAGTAAGAGCAGGATACTGTCGTGGCTCGTAGTAGTATGACCCAGGATGCTATGGGCCAAAATAAATACTTGCCATAGCACCCGAGAGTAAGAATGGGCTTTATGACTGGAACAAGTTTGATCTCTGCTGTAATTCATGTCTTGCAATCATTGCAGGCACCATGCTTTTGTACCGGTGAGTTCTCAAGAAAAGTTATGTAAACAGGGCCTAGTGATCTTGATTATATTGAACGAACCTTTGGACCTTTTCCGCCTGGGTAGCCTGGGACGCCTGTAACTCCGATGTTTCCCTATAAAAAATAATCAAAATGATTAATATGCACCTATTAGAAAATTAAAGACGCCATCGCTACCTTTTCTCCTAATGAACCAGGAGGTCCAACGTCTCCTCGTTGTCCTTCACGTCCCTGTGTTGCAGATAACATAAGTCAAGGTTGTAAGGAACGGTTAATTCTCATTCACTCACTTTTATCCCATCTGGACCATCTTCTCCTCTTCTACCAATAGGCCCAATCGGACCCTAGAAAAACAGGCAGTGTCACAAGACTATTTATAACTAAGGGTCAAACAATTTTGGTCCTGGCATATTTTTACCCTGGCTGGTATCGGTATCGATCGTTACTCAAGTATAAGGAAGTCGATATTGGATATCGGCCTAAAATCTGCCGGCAACCAACTAAAAGACGATGATTGAGACTGATATTCATGATTTTTCAATTATATCGATATCGACCATCAGTCATGAGATTTATCATATCAGCCTTGAAAAAAATCAATATCGGTTAATCACTATCTATAAATACAAGGTTGTGACAGTATCCAAATGAATGTATTTCTCACCTGATCACCTTTGGATCCCATATCGCCTTTGAAGCCAGACAAACCATCATTCCCCTAAATTAGGAGATGTTAGAAAGCATTTTCAAGTTACAAAAAACTACAAGTAGCGTAAAACCTTTTCTCCTTTAAAACCCTTGAGACCACGTATTCCTGGTTCCCCCTTTATTCCTCTTGTTCCAGGAAATCCAGTTGGGCCGGATGGGCCAGGTGGACCTATCGCGCCCTTCGATCCTGTAGAACCTTCTCGTCCTGGATGACCAGGAGAACCATCTTGGCCAGGTAATCCTGGCAAGCCTGACTTCCCAACAGGTCCTTTCTCTCCAATTGGGCCCATCACTCCTTGTGGGCCGGGACTTCCCTAACATGAGATACAGTGGTGAAATATAACCGAGCTAATTTCAGGATTATATACTGTACCTGGAGGCCTGGTGGTCCCTTGTTACCAATTGGTCCTGGTAAGCCTTGAGGTCCAAGACTGCCTTTGATTCCTTGTGGTCCATCTACACCTCTCGGTCCCTAAAATAACAAGTACAAATATGTCAGTGATGACCAGATTATATTATAACTTCATAACTTATATTATTATAGTATCAACAAGTGCCAATTTTAAAAACTGGCATGAAAGATTGGCATATTTATTGGATAGACCTGAAATAGTGGAGCCAATGGCGGACAATCCAAATAGTTAGCTAATAGATATAGTAAGTCACTACAGATTTAACGTCCAGTCCAATTTATTGGAATATAATTCACAAGCTTTCGGAGATCTGAACTATATCTATTACTATTTGGATAGACCTGTAATGTTTTAGAAATTTTAGTATTTCAGTAACTAATGTACAATGCTAGAAACCGACTTTTGATGAACAGGGTAGGCTATTACAGTTACCGTAAATGTTTGTAAATGTACGGTCAAACACTCTGTCCGCAAGAGCAGTCATCTAGGCATGATGGTGTATTGAATCAACGTAAACGTTTCTAATTTACATAGAAAGGCTAAGGCACACACTCCTGCACCTACCAATCCTGCCAAACATTTGGTGTTGGCGTTTGGTTTATAGTGATAGCGTACAGAACATAAAGAGAATAAGTACTGTATATCCCAAATTCACTGGAGAGTATTTGGCTCAGAGGCTAAGTAATATATAAAATCGTACCGGAGGGCCTTTGGATCCAGAAGCACCTTTCGGTCCGATCTCTCCCCTTGTCCCCTATGATAAAAGTTTCAGTAACAACTCAATGCTATAGCTATGTGAGTTTAATGCGTTTACTTACAGGGCCGCCTGGAGAACCTCGTGGACCCACAGGACCTGGCTTACCACCAACACCCTTTTCTCCTTGATTTCCTGATGGACCTTGTCCACCTGCCTCACCCTGACAAGCAATCACATGTAAAATATATATTAATGATAACAATGGCTGGAGTATATTTATATTTACAGGATGGCCTTTCATTCCTGGAATCCCCGGTCGTCCGTCGTAGCCTCTGTCCCCCTGAACAAATGCAAACGATATAACAATACACCAGTATATTTTGCCTGAAATCTCACTTTATCTCCAGGTGGTCCTGGCATGCCTCGCACTCCCGGCTGTCCTGAACGACCCTAAATAAGCAGAAATTGACAAAACTCAAAAAATATATAACTTCCCAGCTAAGGAACTTACTGGCTTTCCAGTTTGACCAGATGATCCGGGCGGTCCCCTTTGACCACGTACTCCCTGAAATAAAAATAAAATTGAACACGACTTCCTAAGACATTGGCTTATGGGCGGAGACAAAACCATATTGACCCTACCCCAGACGATGCAGGGATAGTGTGTAGTGTCATGGAACATGTCTCATTCCAGTATTACCTTGCAGAATATGTGCGGCTAATGTACTCGCACTGTAGGCCTACCCCATACACGTATGTCTACAGGTGATTATCAGCATCACTGACAAAAGAGGGTTGCACTAAGAAAAGTCTCGGGGCTAAAAGCCACTGTCAAATAATTTCAATACTCTGTGGCTATCCAGTAATGGTAAAGCCATTAGGAGAATCCAGTTAAAACAGGAACAGTCTCTACTAGAATAGGCTAGAGCAAGCATTCTTACTGGTTGCGTCTAACAAGTAATATAAATTTAATCGTTAGGCTACGCACATACGTAGTCTATTAAGAGAAAATAGACACATACCATAGGACCTGGATCTCCTACATCTCCTTTGATACCTTGCACACCAGGAACACCCTAAAATATACAGCAACATAACTGCAGCGTCCGTATTTACCATGCAATTGAAGCAAGCTTACTATTGTTCCTCTGACTCCTGGCAATCCGATAGGTCCTGGAGGACCTTTCAAAGCCAGCTAAATTTGAACAAAAACATTTTACAAACACCCTAAGATAACTTACAGTTGCCAGAAAGGTGAATTTACATACAGTCAGATTTTGATGCTGAATCACTTCAATAGTGGGGGTACAGATCGTAAGCGTTTGGCAATAATTATAACAAAGCTTGTTATAGCATGGTCATAACTCAATGCTTTGAACAAGAGGTAAGTGATTATGATATATCGCTAGTTTGTACTGTGAATCCAGAATAATTCTCCAGATTATCAAACTGGTGATAGATCCTAAACCACAACGTATGATGCATTTAGAGTAATGAGCATACCCTTGCTGCATCCAACATTCCTTGCGCTCGTAATTCGGCCACATGATCTCCTCCTGGGCCTTTGCTTCCGCCTAGTCCGGATGGCGCTCTGAACTATAAGAGAAAGTTGTGTGAGTGATCTACAAAATGACAATTTTAAGACGTATGCCTATCCCTAATGTAGGCTGTTGAAGTCGTGTGTCACACATCATGCACACTTGTATGAAGTCTTTTGTATGATACCCAAAGTATCGCACGCGCGTGAACAGAGCGAATGCGATCATGTCGAAATCGTTGCGCAACACAAAGATTGGTTGCGCGTCAACAGTCGTTTCCCGTTGTTTTGTATTGCAAAGGATGTGGTCAATGTATATAAGATATGAATGACACGTGCAAAAACTCTTCCCCGCGATGTTTTGTGTTAAGAAGTAATATGTTGTGGTGTAGGCCTAGATCAGTTCGGATCACATAGACAGAGGATCCCATATCTGTCACCACAACAGCTTTGCGAAAGACACGATTGGATAGCAGCCTACAATGCTACAGTTTAAAAGGAATATCGCGAAACGAAACGCATCTCCAACCCACTTCGTAGCGATAAATGACAACTGAATGTTTACATTCGTAAGCGACGATGTAAGATCTGCACTATAGCACACCCACAAAAGTGTAACATGACCACGGGTCTAATTTGAGAGAGGCGTCACGTTGACGCACGGGCGACATTGTAAGGTGTTTCTGAAAATTTCTCTGCCGCTAGGTGATGCTATCACCCCACAAAGTATGACTACGTAAGAGCTCACTGTATGCGGCAGGCGAACGGGCAATAAATGTGGGACTTTTATCAAACCTCCTGTACGGAACAGTTTAGAGGACCAACTGTCATGAGAAAAGCTATGAGCCTCGTCGATTTTAATGCTATGCGTTAGGATAGTCTAGTACGCATGAAGAGATTAATTACGACGACAGTATGAGAAAAACCTTTGAACAACAGACAAACATAAGGCCTTACTGGAATCAATATATGGCGTCCAGATGGACCTGGCAGTCCTTTTTGACCCGCCAAACCGTCTCGTCCAGGCTTTCCCTGAATTCACAAGAAATGATAAATAGACTTTCGATCTCAGATCTCATTAGCATACTCACCGCCGCGCCGGGCTCTCCAGCTTTCCCTGGTGGACCTTGGTAACCCATTGGACCGGGATCTCCCTGAAATTTTTGATTGCAATTATTAAACTCTGGAAAAGTGAAATGGACAAATTCAAGAATAAAGTACCTTCGGACCTTGAGGTCCTGGTGGTCCGGGGATAAACACGTCCTGGAAAAGAATTAGATATATACGTAAAGTAATATGCCTTGGCAACACGCCGACCAATTGTAACGTAGGCTACATCTAGACTAATTGGGCAATATGTTTTTATAGGTCTAAGCAGATAATCGGAAATTTAAAAGTAAAATTATATTTGACCCTTGAGCATCGACTCCGCTATGTTCTTCTTATATATTTACAGAAATACCGTCTACAGTCTTTGCTCCACAACGTGTGCGCTTCATCTGCTCCGCAGCGCCATCTCGTGAGCATATATTTTACTAGACACGCTGGTCTAACGAAACAAACAGCCTATAGTGCATACGAACCGGTTCCAACACAGCTGGGTCTCCCTTTTCGCCTTTCTCGCCTTTCGTTGAAGATGACGGTGTTGTTGCTGGCGTCGCTGTCGCAGATGAATCACCGCGCCCGCCTGAAGTCCCTGGTGTGTTAGTTGGTATGATCAGAGAATCGAGTCCTTCATCTGGTTTCGGTGGTTCTGGCTCCTTGAATGTTGCAGTACACCATTAGTGCAATATACACCTAATTTACGAATTGTCATGATAACTTACGTCAGAGAATGTCCTTTCGACAGGAGCCGCAACGCCGCCGGCAGAATACCGGTTGCCACATTTCGATGAGAATTTATTGGTGCACATAACCCCAGCGTGAGTCGGGTCGTTTGTGATTTCCAGTTGCGCAACAGTGCCCTGTTAAGAATATCGAAAAGACGATTCACCACCACAAATTTAACGCCCAGCCTTGGTTTATTGAGAATTGTAACAAAATCAAGCTTTTGCCGCCCAGCTCATTCATGACGTGAAGATGAAATGATTTAGAATGATAATACTTTGGAATTGCTCACAATGCCATCCAGTAGAAGATTCATCACAGATGTAACACCCAGCCTTGGTGTATTGAGAGATATATAATTCACAAGCTTTTAGAGCTCCGCCTACTTCAACAGGTGAAGATGGAATGACGTTGAATTACTACAATCCTTTTCAATGGCTCGCATTGCACTTGCAAAATAACAGTAGGGTTACCTGAAATCCTCTCCCATGTCTTGGAGAACCGAGAATGATGACACCATCGGAGTTGAGCGACTTCTCAGTCTTTGTGATATTGGTATCTATGATCAGCTCGCAATCTACGTAAAATTGGACGCGGTCGTTGTACACTGACCATGCCACTCTGTGCCACCTGTGCAGAGAAAATATGTGGTGTTGTAAAAACGAATACTTTACTGTGTTACATTTTCTACAATCGTTTGTATACTTACTCATCGCTGGCCAAATCAACTGGTGATGTTTTGGTACCCAACTTGGCGTTTATCCTCTCGCTTTTTGACCTTTTTTGATCTTGATAGATAAACTCCGGTCGTGTTCCAATCATCGCAGCCAATTGCAGCCAGTCACTTTGATGTAGCAGTGACAAGAGGTAGACTGATTTCTTCAAGTTCACCGTAGGTCTGATGGTAGCCAGGATCGTGAATTCTTCAGGAAAACCTGAAAAAGATCGGGCTCATTTGAAATTTTACGCTAAGGAGCTGAGGGATTATCTGACGCAATTACTATTGAACCTGTGCATGTGTACGGTTTATAGAGTAGGTTACATATTGGGATCCCATTTTTTCTCTTTCTCTCTCAGCTAATTAAGAGGTAAGGAAGAAACTTGCCTGTCGGAAACACGTTCCGGGTGAGCATTTCCAATGACGTAGTGCGTTCAAATTCGTAACCCCGCCGTGATCCATTTTCGCAGTCAACCGTAACTTCCGTTAACTGTATCCTCTCGGTGTCATCGATCGCTGACAATAAGTCTTTGCGTTCTGAAGGAAGAGCAACAAATACTTGATAGATATGCACAACCCCCATATTTTGACAACGATTACCATATAAGCTGCGGGCTTTGATCACTTATTTCGCGGCGCAAAGATGTCGGCGATGCGTAAATACAGAAGCAAGAGCGCATGCAACATAATCCAGTGCGACTATGATGCCGTGACGGGGTCGTCTTCAGGGATATCCCTTCTCGCCTTCAATATGCATACGCGAACAAGACGAACAATAAAGGGAAGATTGCTTGATAGCAGTTGAGGCCCTTGCTATAGATAGTAGGCCCAGGTCTTGTACACCAGGAACTTGAAATATTGTCCGTGAATAAAAGGCTATGTGGAGCGTATGAATTACACAATGTATATAGGGTATAGGATGATCCGCAGTGAGGCGACATATTTCGAGATGCTGCAAATTATGGAAGGTTCCCGGCATGGGGAGTCACACAATTTTCATAGACAAATCGCGTACGGGGATTTTGGTCGTGACATGATTTCAGAAATGCATAGGCCAAATATTTTCAAGCAGAGTCGACGCGTTTGGCTAGACTTTGTTGGAATTTGTCATATGCGGTTTGGAAACTATTTCTGAGTAGGCCTATCGTCTGATACCAATTCCAAGATATACCAGAATGCGCGGCCAAGAATCCAGATTCTCAACGCTGACAAAGACAGATAACACCACGAGCAGACTTGGGTAAGATACATCCGGATTAACGTGGCGTCTACATGAAACTAATTGAACAGCGAAGCCTAGTGCTAGCGTTATTCAAGAGTAACTTGTACTTTGATGTAACCTCTATTGAATTGCCAATACTTGCGTGGTGTCCTTAGCTCAGGCGCTTGGGTAATTATTTCAAGCCCACATGTGACTAATAGTACGCTGTACGACTAACTAAGTGATCACAGATGTATGACAAGGTAGGAACACACGAGGAGACTGCTCGCATCTCTCAATACTATTAGCTTGTGATATCGGTATGTTAGCGTTGCAATCTTGATCAATTTGCACTGACCAATTTGCCCATCGCGAAACTTAGTATGTTCGTGTCGGCATATTCCTTTAATTGATAGCATCAAAGATGCTGACGATCAGTACAATATTTACATTAACATTTCGTTAAGGCGCATCATCGTTACATATACATGATTAACCTATGCTTGTAGAAATTTGCTCAACCTAGCCGGAGCGGCGCTTCACAGACCAGTGATTCGGAAAGATACCGTATACGTGGAGAGTATGCAACGTTGCAGACATTACGTGGAAAATTGGCTACGGTTGCATTCCGCACCCGTCTAATCGCTCTACCCAGCATACGTCACGTTGCGCTTGAAAATAACCAAAAAGTCAAGTGTTTCAGGGCGAACCAACGGCAATTTTAAACTCGAACAAAGCTAAATTGACACGTTGTCATATTCACGGTCCTACAAATTAGCACCTAGCTGTTATTTCAGCAATGGGCAGGACAGTCGAGCATTTACAGTTGAAACGTGTATTAACTCTGCGTGACCATGAGAATACAAAATACGAATTATATAGGCCTATCAATCGTTCGGGACGGCCAAACGGTAGTAATAAGTAAAACAATGGAGTCGATGGCAGACGATCCAAATAGTAATTGATAGCATATGTCACTATAAATTTAACGTCCAGTCCAGTTTATTGAAGATACGATGGCCATAGTGCACGGGACAGGGAGATTGGCACTCACAAAAGACCAAAATGTAGGACAGTTGGACAAAATGCCCTCAATTGTACTAAATATTTAGAAGGTAGCAACATGAGGTATGTTGCGCGTGAAAGGGAGTGCGATATAGAGGTTCTCTACAGCTTGGTATGCATAGGGAATGTTGCGAAGAGAAACAGCTTATTAGGCAGTGCCGGTTTCCAGGCTAAATAAAAAAGAACGCGTCTCTATTTCGTTGAGCTCACCGAGGGTTTCCAATGGGTAGAAGTATCGAGGGTTGTATTTGAGAGTACCTCTCAAGAAAAAGGTCAAGTATAGAAGTTATCGATTTTAGTGGCCGTTAATCCACCACTGTTTTATTGCGAAAGCAGTTGACACTATATTGTTCTGGTCTATAAACTCAAATGTGTGTGGCCCGTCGAAGAAGCTACGCTTATGATGATGACAAGAGCACATTTTACCCGATATCAGCAGTATTTAGATAACCACATGACAAAACACATTAAAGTAATCTTATATGTAGGTTGAATACACTTGAGCAGTCTGTACTCTGTACGTGAAAACAAAGCAATCAATGCATTCGTGATTGCTACTCAAGCATACCGCCAGTCCGCCACTGCGCCTACCCTAATCATAGAGAATTATTTATAAGTAATCATACTATCAACTATTGAAGGTTATTATTACCCTACTTGGCCTACTACAAAAGAACAAGGAATTGCAATAAATAGACGTAACGCAAACATTCCATTCTCGGAATTCACTTCCATAATAAAATGCAACACCCTAATCATTAGGGCAATTTCAGTTCTAGATTTGGCGCCTTGATAGCGCAAAGCCGGTTGCTTTTGGCTGCTACGCATTTGCAGCGAAATATTCCGAAATTCCGTTTCGCCAAAACCGACTTCGCTTCGTTCGACTAACTCGGTAACTCGCAGACGTAAGAGCGTACGTCAACGGAAACCAAAGCTGAATACCGGGTGTGCAAGACAGGAAAATTGATGAAAATTCATTCGAGCGCAAACTTAACGACTGGTATGAAAGCGAAATATGGAGCGTCGGTTGATTTTCTACACAGATTGCTATTTCCGCTGCCGGCATAGGCATTAGTATATATGCCGAAATTTCCGCCGTTATCGGAACTGTAGCCTATATATAATTATATATATCACAAAAATGTAATTTAGATGGCTAATGCATACCAAGGGGTAGGTTACTATTACTTCAAACTTGAATCTTGACCCAAAGTACCGTAGAACACAATTTTGGCAACCATATCGTATCGACATCCCGACAGAAGCCAGTTGGAAAAATAATGATGAGGCAAAATTTACAAAAAGTCTTGAGGCTGTGAGGCATGCCTCAGGTCGTATTTCCAGACGGCGCACACTACAATTTGTCGATAACGTTTCACATGAAAGTCACCTCGTGTACTATCGCACGTCTGTTCATGCCACAACCTAGTAATTACGCTATAGGCCAATTTCTTGTGCGAAATAATATGAAAAATGACTTACCGAAGGCCGATGAGGGTTGTCCAAATTGTAGTAGCACAATTACGAGGCATATCGTCCATATTTTCGCCCGAGTCCATTTCCAATATTGCGACGAAACAATGGACGACGTGCTGGTGCCCATTGTGTCGCCGGCAATTGCGCAGTTTTCGCCTCCGTGGCTGGCGAACGATGCGCCCGTTTCAGCCTCGTTCTTCGTCTGTCGTCTCCGTCCGGCTATGAGCTACTAGAGCAACTTTGCGCCTGAGGTACTTCGGCGCTCGGTTCCAATTACTTCTCTCGCCGTCTTCTTCCCCTCTCTGCACCCCCAATAGAGAGGAAGCAAAGGGTGTAATCTTCTCGTTCGGCGCCTTTTTGCCAAAGAAATAACTTTTTTCTCGTTCAGTCTTCAGTTGGGAATGCCAAGAATGATACTGGATGTTACAGTAATGTGCTTCGCAACGAAATCTACTGCAAATACCCAAAGCGTCTACACGATATCTGCTTTGAAGCCTCTGTGCAGCCACTTGTGCCATGGATTTTTAATCCTCCTCAGAATACGTATGTTTCGGTGTGTTATACATAGCGCTGCATACAATTTGTCAATTGATTCTCATATATATAGTCCATAAGCGCGAGAATCTACAGCGCCGCCTTTCCAATTTTCCAGCCATTAACAGCAACGCGCAAGGTATTCGCGACTTTGTGATATGTTTACATTGAATCAACGGGCGACTCATTTCGATCAATTTGCGTATGTACAAGAGCAAGAGGCTGGTTAAAATATTGTCAGACTGAGTGCAAAGTATAAATCTGTTGACTGATAGTACATGAGAATGTCACTGCGACCAGACTCTAACGAGCGAAGGAGGTCAGCGTTGTAATAAAAATGCCTCGTATCTCAGCTATGCGCTGACATCGCAGCGATCGTCTTGGGAAAATCAATAACAAGCCGAGGTGAAAATGTCACAAACCACCAACCTTACCCCAATTTATGAAATCAAATAAGGCTAGCGGTCTAATTCATCAAGCACAAACATAAAAAAAATGCGCTGACCAGCACAGTATTATATTGGAGTTGGACACTTTATTACTCAAAGCATTACGACGTCGCTATATGTGCTTGATTCAGGACATAAATCATTGTATTTTACTGCATTGCTACATTAAAAAGTTCCAAGCCTAAGCAAGCCAAGCGATTCCAAGCATTTCGTAGCAGAATGTAGCCCATGCCATAAAAGCCTGAATAGTTTTCTGTATTACAGAAAAGAAGTTCCACGGTAAGACTTTTGTATGGTCTAGTGGGCTCGTTACTGCTTGTGTGAAGATTACGTAAGTTTCTAAGTTTGAACCGCTTTTTCTGTTTGAGAGGCCATTTCAACCAACGTTACCAACTTTTCCCAAGTCATCGAACTGTGACTGATAAGGATTGCTCATAGTCCAAATGTAGGTTAAAAGGGACCTGTGAGGAAATTACATGATTATGGCTAGAACAATATCATATTTATTATTCCGCAAAGCGATAGATCACACAATAGAAACGCGACAACGGCATACCCACACCCATGATGGGAATCCATCGACTGTTGTGTCTTGTGTGTCTCTGTGTAGCCTAGACTTTAACTATAACGAAACTCAGTGATATAATTGAGTAAAACAAGTATCTTCTCGCGGTTCAGGAAATTTACTGAAAGCTCGTGGTGCAAGCAGGGTAGTAAAATTGCTGCCGCCAAAAGATCAGTAAATGGGCTTGAATTTTTCAAACGGTATACGCTTCTTTCCATACCGTTACAAAGAGAAATCATCGAGAGCGATAAATACGTCACGCCGTCGCCATGGTATATTGTGCCAATGTAATTACACTAATTCACACTCATTATACCCTGCTCTAACCTCACCCGCAATTTTCCAACAGAAAAGGTCCGTTTCCAAAACGCAACCGGATTTCAGCTGAATGTGCCATGCTCCCATCTCCCTACGAGTTATAGACTGGTAAATATTTAAACGTCTACACGGCACGTTTAACCCCAGTACTAGCGGTCTCTATCAGCAACCAACTATATGGCGCAAAAAGTGAGGGTTCTGGACTTTGGAGAGTCCCCACCCAATGCGAACAGGTGGTCTAAAACAGGATAACATAACTGCTTACAACTACGCGACTTGCAACTAGCGCGCGTAGGGGCGTAGCGAATACGATGGTGGGCATGGGCCGTGTATACTTGAATCTCCTGTTTCAGTTGTGGCTTATTATAACTTTCAATTCGCGATGTTTTGCGTAGACGTCTAAAAAAAGTAATATATGGCAGATAACTGGAGATTGAGATTAAAGAGCAGCAGCACACGTTGTTTATTTATATGGAATTTTTGGCGTTTTCAACTAGGCCTACTAAGGTCATTTACGCCAGGTCAATGCTAACGGTATACGTGTCAATACTTTCAGTTTATAGCCCGGATCACTGTTACAACCCCGACTCTCCTCCGCACTTTCCCGATACCAACTGCCAAGTAGGGAAGGAACGGATACCAATTTTAAAAAGTCTTCGATTTGACTCGGTCGGGAATCGAACCCGGAACCTCCCGATCAGAAGGCGGACAGTCTAAACCACTCAGTCAACTGAACGTTGAGAAAACTACATGCCGAGATCATCGACGTTGTAATCGTAATCACTGGATGATAACGTGATTGGCCAGGACCCTTGGGATACACCTTTGAACGTCGCGTACGACAGCTGCGGCGTTTCTCGGCTATATACAAGACCTACCGATTCGCAGTCTTGATTCGGCTGAGAGAATCGTAAGAAACTACCAGGATGCAGGTTTGAGCTAAGTCTAAATAACGCAAACAAAATCGTATATAAATAAACAATGCACATAGCTACTGGAGGTCAGAAGTCATGGAGGCGAGTGCCAAAATATAGAACTATCAGAACGATGGCAAACATACCCGATACTAATTCAACTGATAATGAACAAGCTACGGTAGCTGGTCACGCAGAATGCCAGAGTGATGGTGATAATGCAAAAGTTGAAGAAAATGATGCCAGCCATGAAGAAGCTGCTATTCAACGGGTCGAACAAATTGGAAAAAAATCTCCGAGAGCCTTTAGAGTACTTGCTGATGTGGTAAGTTCAAAATTCGTTTTTGTGTAAGCTAAGATCATAGAGTATATATGTGGAAGACTGGTCCGCTGAAAATTGAATAAGTAGTTAAAGCTTTAGACTAGGTTGGACATCGATACAGAGATGGAATCTCCCTGAGTAGTAGCCTATGTCCGAGATAGGACTTTCCAGTGCCAAAACCGAGTTTATGCACTCGCCAAACGTGCCAAAGTGGATTCCATGGATCCAGGTTCAGTCACCCTGGGGACGACTAGGCTTAGGGGTGGGGGGCAGGTTACGTTGTCAGTCACCACGTGGTCGTTATGGGACACGGTCAAGCCAACTCCGCTCTGACATGGCCACTTACCCCCCAAAATAGCATGAGCATTTTGACACTGACCATTGATCAATCTCACTGCTAGAATCCGTCTGCTTAAATGTTACAAACAAGTATCAATCATTATTGTCCTCGCAGAAAACGGCTTAAGCCTACTGTGAGTGAGAAAGGCAATTCAAACAGAAACATTTCTAGGCAAAACGATAAATAGAAATTCCGGGATGGGACGGCGGGTAGCCTGATATGACATAGACTTGTCGCAGTCAGCACCACTCAGGAGTATCGAGGCATAGTCTCTATAGAAGATTGACTAAAATCTATTTTATAGCAAGTCATACGCTCATTAGGGTTAGCCGGGTTAGGATTAGGTCACGTACACCGCAATAGGACTACAGCGTTTTCCTAGGAATCCTCACATTGTGCTCACGGTGAGAGTGAGTACAGGTCCAATTGTTTCGGTAGAAGATAGAAGACTATTTTCTTTTTTGTAGATGCAACACTCACAGCTTCACTCAAAAGGTGGAAGAATGTTTCTCAAACAGAGAAAGAGACTGGACAGCATAGCGGCGGAAGCATCGAGAGAAGATCAAGACAACTCACGAAAAAAGCACTCACTCCCACGAGACGAGAATTCACGACTGTCCTCATGGGAATTAGCATCCATTTCACCAGCAGCCGTTCAGTACATCACGAAAAAGGGTGTCACAGCTCACGGGAAACGGTGGTCACCATTTTCTCCAAGGAATCACCTTCCGCAACCGCCTGCACTCTGGAGGTCGAAAGTGGAGAAAGATTTTCCTGCCATCGACCATCCGAGGTTGTCCGGCCATACGCGGACATTGAGTGACGGAAATTATGTCGGAATGTACAACAGTTACTACTTCCCTCCAGGCACGATACATTTCAAAGCTAGGGAAACGCCAAATCCTCCATACCATGCCGAACGTATTACAAGATTCGGACGCGTCGAACGTGATTTTAATGCTAGAGCGAAAGGGTGGACAAAGAACTATTTTGAATCTTGATTCAGTCTGGAATACGCTGCTGTTGTTCTTCATGTTAAAGTTAATTCATGTCATTTACTGCAACCCCCTTCATTGAAAAAGTTAATGCGAACGTAAGCCTACCGATTACGTTATTGCGTAGCAGATATTGAGATTATTGACCTTCATCTTTACTCCACAGTCCATGCGCCAAGCATACAGTAGGCTTTGTAATGGGTTATTGAATCATTCTATATAGAGAATAAATATATGGAAATTAGTCGGTATTCGAGTCATCATGTGCAAAGCAGAAACGAAGTCTTTGCGCACATCCTGAAGGCGTCAACGGGGTTTTTGAAGATTTGGAGTCAAACGCCTAGGCCCTAGCTGTGTTTGGTTGGTGGCGGTATTAGTACGTTGGGCGTGCTAATTCCAACATGTATATGAGTAAGTCAATGTGTGTGTCGCGTACTCGATACAGGGCAGATGACATCGTTATCTGGCGGATATACCTCTCAGTTAATAAGTGCTACCACCTTAGTAGCAAAATTTAGATCCACCTACTTAACCTAGCCTTTCATTTCCACTGCATTTTTTTAGGTTTTCCGCATATCCAAAAGTAGTTGACCTACGGTTCATAGTTTACGGCAGATGAACCAACTGATATCGACACCGCATTAACAATTCACAGTTAAATTTTGAATACGTGTATTACTCAAGAATGTCACGCGACGAGAAAGGGCTTTGAAAAGAAAATAATAAACCCCAAAAACTTTCAAAAACGTAAAAAAACAAGAATGAGGAAAATACAAAATCTATTGAGTGGAAATAGCTGATAAAAGTCGTGGCATCTGTAATTGCTGCATCAGATGCAGTCGCAGCCGAAGAAACAGTTTAAAATCCCAAGAATTCTCCGGGAGAATCTTCACTGCCACTGGACTCCACATACTTGACTTCTTTTCTTCGCGTCCGCAGCTCTTTTGGGATGACAGGCAATTCGGGTCGCGAATTGAAATCCTCCTTCCTTGATTTCAGAAGTTTCTTTTTGTGCTTGCTGACTCCAGATTGACGAATGATCTACATAAGGTAGTGAAAATTTCATCATCAATTTTATCTTATGCAGTTGCCACAGCTAGAGGCAAGGCGTACGGTCGTTGGAGGGCACGTTAAAAGGGTGGATATATACTGTATACCAGGTGAGGAATCTTCATTGAAGATCGCATTGTAAAATATCTTCGGCAGTCACCAGTTTCTAACAAAACTCACGCCTTCTCGTGTGGTGGCAGATTCTAAAATCACTTCCCGGGGATGCGTTGCATTGTACGAGCCTGCATCATCAGCCATGTCATTGAGTTAATGCTTTGTTCAAGATTTCGTTTAATCGGCGGGATTTTACAGTACGGCTGTTTGCGGTCTAGATGTGAGCTACAATTTCGGGTTATAGCACCGATCTCGGATGATATTTCATACACTTTCTGATTTTACCTGTATATTCTGTAGACCGACTAACACACTGATACCACCTCGGAACTACCACTACCTGTACTTTGATTCATGGATGGAGTATCTCCACTGTCAGCTCCTCAATGAAGCAACACTACCACTCAAACTCGTTAATGCTACACTCCTCGGTAACACCGCATATCTGAATCACCTCCGCTTATAACCTCGTCACGTACACGCCGCTGTCAAGCTTTCAACACACAACTCCTGGACCGCACACGACCCTAACGTCTTGTCAATTCAACGAAATCTTGAACGAAACTTGAGATGGCAGATGATGCGTAATCAGCTTATCACACAATCCCCTACTTGACTGAAATGTGATTTTTGAAAGTGCCACCACACGTAAATCATGAGATTCTATGGAAAATGACTACTGTCAAAGTTTAGTACACGATTCCATCTGTAATATAAGCGGGCATCATTTGTTCACTGCAGGCCCCCTCAAATACCAGCTGGTTTGGTCGGTTTCGCATGGGATATCTCTATGGAGTTATGGTGAGGTGTGTAGTAGCTGGTTTATGACATCACGCATTCCGGTGAATTTTAACTGGTGCGTTTTGCAAGCATTGCATCACATTATACTAAATTTTATAATACTGAATAAACTAAGGCTGGACAGCAAATCTGTGGTGAATCTTCTTTATGATGTCGATTGATCATGCGCCACTTATGCATGTTTCGAACCAAGGCGCATTTCTTTCAATGAAAAAGTTGATGATCGATAGATATGGTAAAGGAGATGCGCGGCAAATTTAACGTCTAGCCTTGCCTTGGTCTATTGAGAAGCTAGACGATAAATCTGTGATGAATCTTCTTTAAAATATCTATGCAAAGGAAAAATACTACAACAAGTTAGAATCGCTTACATCAAGCGCCGTACGACTTTTTGGCATTTCCACATCGGAGTCTTTATCGCTGTCGCGGTCGTCAGACTGATTATTATCAGTCTGCTCATCTGCAATCAATCACACCAGTTTAATTTTTGCAACAAGGTATATATATCTCGAACTTGAGGGTATTACTTGTTTGAGTTTTCAATGGTTCCTTTGTAGGTTTCGATGGTCGTTTATGAGGAGTGTCCTTATCCGAATCAGTATCGTCATCGTTGGGGTCAAGCTTGTTCATGAGTTCGTTGAACTAAATTCAAGTGATGAGTAAAAATGAATAATTGTTAGGCTAACAAATTAATGGCATGAACAGATCATGTTAGTCATAATGTCCCCGGCATACGACCACTGTCCATGTCCAAACTCCAAACCTGATGGATTCCAATTTCCATGCACACTTTGGATTCAAACATATTTGTAATTGCAAAAGTAAATTGAGTCATAATGGATAAAATGGGTTGGTGTTATCTAGCTTATATGCATTGTGCACATCACACATATTCAATATTACGAAAAATAGTGGGGCCGATGGCGGACGATTCAAATAGTAATAAATATAATAATATTCAATATTCAAAGATGTAGGTTGATGGAAGAGTGAATGCAAAACACTACCACTTGCAATATTTATAAAAAAAACACACAAGCACTTGCGGTGCACATGAGCACGGTTACCATAGAAGGCAAGGTCATGTCACCTTGTCGGACTTGTTGCATGGCAATCGGGTCGGAAGTCGAGGTGAATTCCGAGCGGGTAGCGAGGTGGCTAGTAACAACCAACTACTTGGCCAACAGTATATACACCATTCTACTCTTCTTGTATCAGTTACCTCAAAATACCGCTCGACTACCATCATTTTGAACTCTTTATCTTTTGCAGGATGCCGTGCGATGGAGCCTTCCACCTTTTTGGTCAAATACCCTGATATGTTGACTGGATCAAACAGCAGATCAGCTCGCTTCCTCACAACCTGCTTGTCGTTGGCCTTTACCGATTCATTAGGAGAGTATCGATGGATTTTGCTGTAACATATAGACATAACATAACTATTAATAACCATACATTAATGATAGATCAAAAACTTCGTACTTGTCCGTGAATCCAAACACTGATTTGAGATGCTGCTTGACCTTCAGTAATAATAGGCATGCCATGGACGATTCCAAAAATTCGACCAAGGGTGCATCCTTGTCTGGTAGTCTAGTAAAAATGCCATCCTCTTCTTCAGTATCCGAAATATCGATATCAGAATTGTTGGAATCACTTTCCTTCGATTCAGAGTCGGAATCAGATGAGAGTTTCGGAGACGGTGGTTCATCAGAAACCTGCGGTTTGGCCGACTTCTTTTTCTTCTTAATTTTTGCTTGTTGGAGGCACTGATGTGATAATGATTTAAAGTGTGAGTTAATAAGGTCACAACAGGCACAATCGTTGAGCAAATTATTGGGATAAAAGATAGATGGCCCGCCGATCATCGGCACAGTTAGTGGTTTGAATTACAACAAATACATGAAAGTTTACGATGCAAAAATACATATCCACTATCCACAAATTCAGCATTAGGTTCCTTTTCAAAAGTATCCAAAATGTGGATCAAACAGGCCCTCTATGTTGATTTACAACGTGTAACGAAGAAGGGTGAATGCATGGGGATGGAGGGGTAGAATTATTGACCAGAAATATTTAGCTCTGCGATACCATACAACATATCGAGGCAGGTCAAGAATAGCCTATCAGGAGAAGATTGATTCGCCAGTGGCTAGCTGATTGGAGAAGGTTGAATTACTCACCTCTTTGAAGCTTTGCAGTACATTTGATCCTGACACCGATACGTACACTTCGATTTGACTGATAATGTACAACGGTTCATCTTGGGTGGAATACGGGAAGTGAGCGAGGTTATCCGCCATGAAAAGTAGCAGACCAAGATCCGATTTCTAAAATGCAACATAGTAATCTAAGCATAAAAACTTAAATGTAGATTAACGCAGACTCCATTCGCAGTTACCCTAACAAAGTGCACTGCACGCGTCAGAATTCACAACCTCTCAATTCTTGAGGGCTTGGGGTGTTGGGAATGGCCTTGGCTGTAAGATTTTACTGTTACTCGTGGTTGTGAACCAGATAGCATGTACAGTGTGAGTGTGCACACAAGAAAGCGCCGAACTGGGCTATGTTACTCCACCTCCTTAAACTATCCCTAAAACGCCAGGAGCATGGCAGGGAAGATGAAAATACCCCCAGTCAGGTCTTGGGTTTGGCCCAGCTGATGGGATTCAAACCACAAACCTAGTAGACGAGCAATCATCTCCCTACCGGTACTACCAATATGTCCACTATAACTCCAGGAGCAAGGCAGGGAAGTAAAAAATACCTGCAGTCGCAATCTTATGTTCGATGCAGTTGATGAGATTCAAACCGACAGCCTCATAGACAAAATGACTGTCCGGTTCTGCCAATACGCTCACTATTACTCTGGCAGCTACCAAGACATGACTTACCACTGTGTCATCAAATATGTTCAACAATCCTTGGATGAGAGCTCGTCGATGCTTTCTGTCTCCACGAATCAACGAATACAGGTGCGCACAGCAAGCCTGACAAGACACACATTTGTTGACGTCATGAAACTTCCTACGCATCGCAATCCATACCTTGTTTCGCACACTGCCTTCGTCAGAGTTCTGGATAATCTTCACGCCTCGTGTAATGGAAGAGCTTGAATCTAAACTTATAGCTTGCTGCAGTTTGAAGGCCATTTTAATTCCTGATAGTGCAGTGGAATGAATGAAACCCGAGTACCGTTTTCCGACTTCGTTCAACTGTTAGATTACACAATTCCTATCATTAATTAACAAACAGGCTACAAATCGAGAAAAATTAATGCACCCTTACCAATTGCTCTGACTTGTTGAACACGACCGGATCTGGATCAGTGGACATTGCCATTACGTAAGGCATGCATTGTATCGGATGAACAAGGCCTTGTGTTAAGGTAAGAAAGATAGCATTCAGTGCAGAGTGCCGCACAGTAGAACGAATATGAAAGAAACAGTCAAGTACCTAAGAATTAATATATAGTATAAGTAAATTGGCTTATGGGTGATCGTTGGCGTCATCTGCAGTGTGCTAGGCACGCGTCGTCTAATTTGGCGGTTTGGATTATATCAGATGCGTCAAACCTACAATGTCGAAATTGGTATCCACAATTTTCATGCCAGGCTCCCAGCATTATAGAGAATGTGTGCGGCTGTATACTATGGATTATGGATTGGTGCTGCATTGGGCCATGTCTTTATGCCTACAGGAGATCCTTGTCCACACGCCCAGTCTGCGAATGTACAGACATTGGCGAGATAAAGCAACGTCCAGTCAAACGCTAGGCTATATATTGGATGGATAGTAGAAGAAAAGCCACTGGGATAAAATCACAGCCAAATCAATACAGGTCATCCTTCAATGCTGTGAGTTGTGACTACTCAATTATGAGGAGTCTATGGAGTGGACATGAATTTAGTACCTGCTTCAAATAGACTTGCATTACAGATGATGCCATGCCGCTCGAGACATCACATATTTCCTTGATGTCATCGCTTTCTTCTTGCTGCTGTTGCTGAATTTCAAGTTGTTTACGAGCACGTTGACTCAGTGTGGATGGATCCTCAGTTTTCTTGGTGGACGCTTTCGCCGCCTCTTGCATTCTGACATCTTCATTCGATAGGTAAGTTTGGAGATTGCGCAGAACCTGTTGGATGAAATGTAAGCCATCAGAATAGATACCTCTGTGGTGTAGTGGTGAGGTTGTTGGACACGAAATCAGCGGATTCTTGGTTCAGGCCTCAATGACGGTACACCAAAGGGCATAAAGAATGGTATCGAAAGCTTCACTGCATCCCAGTGCAATGGGGACAGCGCTCATGAGGAATGCCCGAGTTCCACAGCCAAACAGGTATTTTGGTACCACCTTGTCCACTGCCAATGTTCAGTCTATAAATGTATATTACATTACACAGGTAGCAGTGTAGTAAGGATCTCAAACTTCACAGAAGAAGAACACAGTGGAGTTGGCAGCAAATGAATGTTATTTATAATTATTAATAAACCGAGGCTGGACGCTAAATCTGAGGTGAATCTTCTTTACGAGATGAAATTAACAGTGTAATAGTGGCATACTTGATTTTTTAAAGAATCGACACGGTTAGCTGGCGAAAGCAGTTTTTCATAGCATTTCTTTGTTTCCGTTCGAAACATCATGTTGGGATCTTGAATCATTAGCAATCCTAAAGCACCGACTGCATAGCCTTGAAGTTCTCGATTGCCATCGAGTTGAGTGAAGTAGAGAATGCAGTCGTACACCCGATCTTTCACGCAGATCTGTAATGCGAAAATACAGTGTTCAAACAGCGTAGGTCAATTTATAAAAATGCATTTTATTAGACCGTTTACCTATTATAATTACCTATGGACGCAATGCCTAGGCCTAATATTAACTGACTAGTGAATAGTGATCTGAAGTTTCATCATTCAGACCTAAAACAATCAAAACAGCCAGTTTTACTTATCTGTGACTCTAGCCATGGGCCTAATTGTGATGATACCGAATGGTGGGCGTAACCAAGCAAAAGTTGTATACGAGTCACCCGTTCATAAGCATTCCACACTTTAAGTTAAAACCACTATTAATTAACAGCTATTATATGTATATACAAGTGGGAAACCACTATACGTTTAGCTCAGAGTACACATTCCCTAGAAATCGTACGATTGTTACCTGACTCGATCCTTTGAATTGCTCATCATCAAAGTCGAATGTTTTCATCATATGACCGGTTATATACAAAGTCCTCAAAAGTTGCGACAATTTCGAATTGAACGCTGGATTAAATCCAAATTTTTGATGTAACGAGCGCATCCCATGCAAATAAGCTGGAAAAAACGGAAACCCGTTAACACTAATTCACCTGCTGAGAGTCACACGAATTGTCATGACTTCTGTTCATATCATACCTCCAAGTTTTTGAAAGCATTCCCACACCAGCTTGTAATTGTGTGTGATATGTTTCGTCACGGAACCCAAGCAAGCGATCGCTGACTTCACAACTAGGAATTTCTCTCTTAGGATGAGTCTCATCAAATTCTCTTCTAGCAATGCTAAAAAGTCTTCTCCCGGATGCTCCAAATGAGGTACGGCCATGTCGAGGATGGAACACACGCTTTGCAAGATCTGCAGATCATCACCGCTCTGTCAAAGAAAATTTCATTATACACTTTGCCTGTGAGCTGATGTTGTAGGCTATTGCGCTAGCTACAGATAGCAATTTCCAGCAATCTAGTCTCATTTTGATATCTCCTCTCCCACCCCCAGCAATACACAAATATATCAGAAATTTCCCCAAACCTACCATTTACGTAAATGAAAAATCAAAATTTGAAAAATAGTGGAGCTGAAAGTGGACAATCCAATAGTAATAGATAGACTAAGTCACCACATAGTATTAGGTTGCATTAAGGGGCGGAGCCCTGAAATCTTGTGACTTGTATTCCAATAAGCTGGAGTGGACCAGACGATACATACATGGTTACTTATTCAATCTTTAAAAAATTAAAATTTGGCAAAACGCATTATCAACAAACACCAACCACGACCATTGACTGGTCTGAAAAACCTAGATTAGACGAGCAAAAATTAGCAGGAGAAAACACACATACCTCACACTTGGTAGCCAAGTATGGTTGTAATGTCGTGATATGAGGCATGAGCAACTTTGGTCGAATTTTGGCAAACAGCACCAATGTTTTCATGGTAGCCGAAATCATTTCCTCGCGTTTTCTTCCTTTCATTGCATCCGCTCTAGAAATCACACATTACTGTGTTACTTTCTCTATATTAATCAGTAAATCAAAATACATACATAACTGCATCTTTGATAGGAGCTGGTTTGTCGGTGGTGGTGTCCTCCTCTAATTTTGACTGGTCCAGTTTATTTTCTGAAACTACAATGTTTAACAATATATTAAACAACATAGTGGGACCCGATGCCAGACAATCAATAGATATCGTTAAGAAGATACGCTTTGAGTCAATAAGTGGCTCACTACAAGAAAAAGGTGTTGGAAACTCCTGATATACAACATACATGTGAATGCCGCCAGACATTCCTTTACCTAAGAGATTTCTAAGCAAGCAATCCAAAGTAAGTTTCTTACCATTATTCTCATGCTCAATCTGCAGAAGATGATCAATCAGACAATTTACAATTTGTTGGCACGCAAGATCGGTGCTTTTATTTTCGTTTTCTTCCGCAGCAAGCTGTAAAATTCAAGTGCAAATATGTTTGGCTTTCAACATACAGTAAGTGTATTTCTATTTGCACTGCAACTCAAATATCACATCACAGATCGCTAAACACATCTGTACACTGGATTTTTCATTCTATGGATAGGAGGCAGAAAGCATTTGAGACCATGCGCTGATGAGCATTTATGAGACTAAGGGTTGATCCCACAGACTGCCGTTGAGGAAAATTCTACTTACACTCCACCACAAAATTCTCTTCAGCCCAGATGGTGCAACACTTTCCTAGCCAACGGGCTCATTTTCGTCCAATATGCATATTCAGTATTAAGTTATCGACATCATATACACTAAGTTGGTATACTGTAATGTCTCACTAAATATTTGAGCATTGGCATTAAGCTACCATAATTGTTTTTCCACGGTGGGTTTGGTCTATAGGCTACTGAAAATGACCCAAGGATAATTGAATCAATTGCTACCACTCTTTTTACCCAAACAACAGAGACTTACATCGAACATCATTTGCTCAATCCACTCGTATCCAGTTTCGCCATTCGCTGCCACAACATCCGCGACAGAAAGAGCTTTCAATCTCATAGAGCGTGCATCGTTTCGTTTCATAGGTGTGAACCACATTTTCATGAAGACCTCGTGGACAAGTTTCTACGAATTCAATCAGTTATAAGAAAAGCTCTAGTGTAATTCTAATAAAATACTGCTATAGTGTCGTCGCTGGCTGAAAGATCCAAAAGCTCACGATGTTACATGTTACTTGGGCAAGACAACAAATTTTTGATATCCCCCATCAGCACTCCAACAGAAATTTGTACATCCTATTCCCAGTCATGGTTACACAGCTGCTATTTTTTTGTTCCAATCGAAATAACGCATTGATGTAATAGCTCACCTTGATTCCTTCTTCATCGTTGACTCTACGAATCATTTTGACGCAAGCGTCCGTAAGTTGCGGTAGATCAGGATGCTCATGGCAAAGATCACGTAGAATTCGGATCACCCTTTTACGAACACTAACACCAGTGTCCTGTATCAAAGAAAATTAATACATCCGTTCAGCATTAATATAAACAATAAGGATAACGACATAGTTTATCCTTTGTTCTTTTTGCTGCATTTACGCAGACTCGCGTGATACGCACACTATTGATGCTTATGCATATCGTGTGGGCATGATGTCTATATGCAGGCTGGACAAGGATGCACCAATGAGCGTGTAGCGAATTTGTGTCCATTTTTGTCACAGCACTTACTCAGACAGAGAGTAGAGTACTTTGGTTTGGCTTTGGCCTATGATAGTGACAAATGCAGACTACGCCACACAATTCTTTTGCAGATTTTGGTGATTCAGGCCTATGTTCAATGTACAATGTACAAAGCCTGGATTTTCACAATAAACTCAATGATTAAATTAACTATCAACATTAGCAAAATCCAACATAGCATATTCAAGTAAGCTTATAGGCTGAATTTCGGAATATCTACAATGCATGAAGGCTTTCGTGTAATTACACAAGATACCATTATGCAGAAAACCTACCAATATGCGAGCCGATAACATTTTATAGTAGCGAGCTACTAATTCTGGTTTCAAAAGAATAAATCTGCCAATTAGGTCAACAGCAGCTTCTCTGACACTTGTGGACGCATCCAGTAAACTAACTTGAACACCGTGCCAGATATCATTCTAAAAAACACCAAACACTCCATTTTAAAAAGAACCGATGAACTTCAGACAGAGACATCGATGTTTACCCTTGAAAGGATTGCTGGATCAACAGAGACAACTTCAGTGAGACATTTTATCGCTTTGGTGCGAACGGCGACAGACGATTCTTCTCGAATATGCAGAATGTGCGTCAGATATGTATCAAACGCTTGAGAAAACGGTCGATTCGATGCCAAGTATTTTGTCATAAGTGTCGCATCATCGTAGGTCAGTTGTGAACATAAACTTTCCATTTTCCTGAATTAAAATAGAAGCACACTGACACATGTGCTATGTCACAATAATCCAGCTTTGTAGTGCAGTGTTAAAGCGGCAGTACAAATTCTGACCGTAACGTAGCCTAGCTAAGATGTGAAAATAGGTATCCGATGCTGCCTGGTCCCGCTAGGTGCCCAGTGCATTGCTGTAAGCGCTCTGGGGACAATTGATTTCGATAGCCTACTACCGACCCGTTCTGAACCTCTTTGTCTAATGTCCATGCCCACATTGCGCACTAGTGGCATGCGTACCTGTACAAATGTCGAGCGGGTCTGTGGGAACGCAGTAGGGGTCAAGGACAAGAGAACTAGGGTCCTACTCCTACTAATGAAAATATCAACTCTTAGGATCACTAAAACATACTTGACTTGATCAGCAACAACAGTAATCAAGACAGTTCCAGGATTCAATTTGATGCAATGACATGCTTTGCAAGGGGTAAAATGGAAAATGCCTGTGGTATAGGCATGGCAAGGTCTAATCTAATCGACCAAGGAAAGATTTTAGACAAACTTTTTCATAGCAGTCATGTGCATTGAGGTAGTTTCAATATGTTCTCGCTTTTTTAGCAGAAATCTCTTGTCAATCGATTCATTTCCAAGCTCCAAAATCTTGTTTTTGCGAACATCATTTTCTTGTAGAATTCGACTGACAGCGTCTTCATCATCCTAAGAAATATGTCGCAATTGGTTTACAACATGGTGTGCTACTTACTAATGTGCTACTTACAGACTTACTATCCTGTTTCAGGTCAGCTGATTTTCTAACAATGTCACGCAGCCACTGGCCGATGTAAAAATTGTGAGCAAACTGCAGAATATACGAAATGTTACCGCTTACAATAGCGACTAGACAGACAATTCCGTATTTTCCATTTAGGAAAAAGTCTATCGAAATTGAAAAGGTTGGGATGACACTAATACACATGAAGACAACTAACCAGTCCATCTTCTAGAAAGACCACTTGATCACTGCTACCAGACAACAAATACCATATGCAAAAAGCCATTGGATGATATGGATGAACTGCAGTCAGTTTCAAAAAGTGAAACAATCAAGGATCAATACTGGCCATGCATAATTACCATGCATGATTTGTAAGGTGGGCCGGGTGTAGCTAAGCTCCTATTCTCGATTTTCAAACATACGAAATATTGAATGCAGACAATACAGGACACTGACCGTCAGTGCAGGATCAGTTTCCGCATTGCTTCTAATGTACCCAAGCACGATGCTGTGAAGTTGATGTTCTAGTTGCTGGTCCTGAAAAGATAAAGATTATATAGCTTTGAAAGCTTGTAAATTAAATTTTACAATAAACAAGGCGGGACGTTACGTTCTTGTTATATACTTCTTACTATATTTTATTAATCCACCACGATAGGCTCCATTACTATTCTTCAATAAAGATTGTATAGTTACAGCAACACAGGAGAAATGAATACGGGAGCTATATATATTCTACTAAAATATTGCTCCCGAAGACACTTGGTGTCAGACACTGGAATCAGGGTTAATAATAGTGGGGCTTACAAAATGGGAGTAGACTTGTAAGTAGTATATTTAGAACCATGGTAAAGATTTTAAGTTTAACCTCATTCAAAATCGAATCTTCTTTCTTGTCGACACTATTCCTTGATTGTTGCTTTTCTTTCACTTCAGCCTCCTCCGTAGAGCCACCATCCTCTCGTTCGACAGTTGCTTCTTTCTTCTCTTTGTTTACATCATCTTCCTTCGCTGGCTCCTCATCCTCATCTCCTCTCACATTTTTCTCGAGGTTAGCAACTAGTTTCTTTATGATATTTTTATCTAGTTTACTGGCGACAGTGTCACGCCTCAACTTGGCAGCAATAATGCCCAAGTAGTCAATGGACGCCACACGCAACGACGCTTCAGTTTGCTTATTCATGAAAGTATGGACCTGAATAGAAAACAGGGTAGGTTGGATGGAGTGGTATCTGATAAGAGTGAAAATTCTATGTAGCTAATACGGAAACATACCAGTAACCTCCCAAGCACGCTCAACATCATTTCCGACGCCGGCCATTCCGGCTTGTTGACAGTTGCCAGTAAATCATGTATGAAGTTCTCAAATAGTGGCCGGTAATCTAACTCTTCAGATTTTGTAGCACACCTTCAAAACATAGAAAGGATCAGCCAAGACATACAGAAAATAGTAGCGTAGGTTCCAAACTAGGCGTACTCCCGTATAATCCAGACACAATATTTTGAAAAGCGTAGGAATTTATCTATCTACACTTGATGAAGGAGCGGATCTCCGAAAGCTTGTGAATAATATTACAATAAACTGGACTGGATGACTTACTATATCTAGTACTATTTGGATCGTCTGCCATCGGCTGCACTATTTTTTATATCATGAATTTATCCACAAATAAGCAACCAGACCCAGATTTAGCTCTTATCAGAAACACAGATGAGGACAGTGGTGAACACAACTCCCCCTATTATATAACCTCAAAAGGATTGCTCAACTTGTACGACACCGGTTCGAAATTTTATATTCAACAATACCTTGTAGGCCTGTGGATCTCAACCATTGGTCCAGAGACCGGCGACGGTCCACAGAAATATTTTACCCGTCTTAGATAAACAGAGAGGGTGGGTGTACCAGTCGGGCCAGTTCGCTTCGGATTTGTAATGTAACTGCGGGACCAAATTAGAATATCGTTTTCGTTTACGATCATTTTCACCTTGCTTGTTGTATTTAGAGGCATGCAACTGTCTAGATAGTCATTTGATGAACAAGGTCATTCCGTGTCGTGGCAAAAAGGTTGAGAACCCCTTCTATAGCCCCAATCCACGGTGGTAAGAATAAGTAGCAAATGAACTAAAGCGGTACTTACTTTTTCAAAAACACCGCTAAGAAGCTTTGGCCCACACGCATTGCATTATCATAACTCTGTATGACCCGCATATCGTCAAGCTGCAAAGAAATTCACCAATTAAATTAATTCGAATAGACACAAACAGCTCTCTACCTTTGGTTTTTGATGAACCTCTTTATGATCATTCTCTTCAACCAAATGTAAATTGACAATAGCTTGAATCATTTGCAAAATGAGAGCTGAAACCATTTGTATGTATGGCGACACTTGCTCCGACGACTCTTCGTCGTCAGAGAGATATCCATCCACATAGTTGAGCCTTCAAAACATAGAATAATATGCATAACCTCATCCGTGTTAGAAACAAAGAGAGTGAGTTCAATGAAAATTGAAGCATTGTGTATATTGATATAGGAATATTCAATTGAAAAAACATAACAAACTATTCATAATCTCGATCTTGTTTGAAACACAGAGAGCAAGTTATATGAAAATGGGAGCATTGTCTATATTGAAACGGGAATATTCAACTCAAAAATAAAGCTCGCCATGCCTAAACTCAATAGTGTTTCAGAAACACACCAATTAAGCTAAATGAAAATAGATGCATTGTCTATTTGTCTGTCAACAGCAAATGCCTTAAATTCAAGTTGGAAGTACAAGTCATTTTAAAGCATGCTTTTCAGTCTTCATCACCGCAGTAATGAGAAGAAAATCCCTATTCACTCAAGGTGTCGCACTCAATGAACAGCGAGGCATACACAGGCCTAATACAGTAGGTCATGGTTTATTCAATGAACAATGAACAATGAACATGTACTTAGAGTTTAGTAATGAGTCAAAGTAAAGTACGACCATTTTGACATTTCACCAAAATCAGGACAATAGTATAGACTTGGAAATTTTCAATCGAGTTTGTCTCGCAGACAGACGATTTTTTGGAATCCCCCTTGGAATCCAAGGTTACGCCAGCCACGACTCACAACTGTCGTGAGAACTCAGTCATCTCTTTGCAATTCATTATGACAATAACAATACCTCTAGGATTAGAAAGCTTATTTTTTGTGAAGAAATACACACTCATTACTTAGGCCTACACAAATCTACGATATTGAAATCATTTTATACATACTTGAAACTCCTCAAATTTCTTTTACTTGTCGGCAGCCTTGCAAAAGACTGAAATATATCCTCCAATATAATCTTCCTATGCTGCTCATACTGAGCAAATACTGTGGTGGTCAAACGAATTGCAGACAATTGCAGTTCCCTCACGTTTTCAACAAAGAAAGGCGATATCGCAACACTCGACACCTGCAAGCAGAACATGTCAAAGTTCAGAGTTTGTTCAGACATAATCTTGATGAATGGCATTATGAAATTTCCTCACCTGAAGCACAGACGTGTCTGTGAGAGGTTGAATTTCGAGCAACTCAACCCACAGCATCATCAAATTGATCATTTTGTTGTACAGGTAAGCGACTGCACGACTCTTTGTACCTTTATAGTGAGCCCGTTTCTGCTTAATCGATGCAAAGTGCGATTCTGCGACAAATAAAATGTAGGTTTGCAAAGGGCTGATGACGTATCAGAAGGTACATATTCTATATAGCCGGAAAACACAGGGAAGCCGGGAAATCGACCAGGTCTGCAGGAATTTAGTCTGCTTCATTTGAATATAAACTGGCATGGATGCTATGGCCAAACTGCGACTTAATCTGAATTAATATGTCGACTCTCCGAAAATGATAAGGGGCATCCCGGTAATTGTTGCCTCAGCTCAGATACAGTACATGTTGTGACAAAACTTCTGGCTCCGGCCGGGCTCGACTTCTTTATTACCAAAGTAATGCATGCAAGTAGTTTTTTACCTTTTGAGTTCTTTGAGCTGCTGATGACTTTGTACACAGTGTCATACTCCGGGTATATGGTATTTGACAACTGAAATCGGAGTAGCTGTATTGCGCTCTCCATCACATCCTCAATGAACACAGCCTTAGGCATCGCTGGACTTGTCATAACATTAAGTGCAGTGATTGCAGCATCAGTGGCAGCATGTACCAGCTCCATTGACCTCTCTTGTTCCCACTTCTGCTCTTGAGGGGTCATTTCACCCTGAAATTTTACAACAATGATAACTCCAGCAATGCTACAGGAGCAAATCTTGCCTGACGTAACTGGCCTAGTGCAATTAAACAATTAGTAATATACATATCTTGTGTTGTAATTGTACACTAGTACTGTAAACCTACAAAATATGGCTGCAATGGAACTCCCGCAGTGATAGAGTTCAAATTCACACTATATAGGCCTACACCCAGTCACCCATGGACTGTAACAGGAACATGAGCCTGACTAGTTAATATACATCTTCACTGCATGGATTATAGCTTTATAATTGGGAGTAGTGCTGGGTATGAAAATAAGCTTCTCATCAACCAGCTTTCATAAAGCAGTATACACACCATACTCTGTACTGTAAATAGGGATAGTAAGTAGGGATAGTAAGTCCCTATCCCATAGGTAACGTGTAGGGCGTGGGTTTATTTACCTAAAAATGATGAATTTGGACCTAACAAATTAGAGTTTTGTCAAATTTGGACCTAAAACTCTGGAATTTTGACAATATTTTGACATAACGAAATTACGCTGTGCTTATTGTTGCATTACAAATTTCAACACACCGAAAAAGGTCAGCCTACGATGCAGGCTATGGCAGATAGTTGCATCGCTTTCGGTACAGATTTAATGATATGCAGTCTGATTATTAGGGGAAAACACGTACATGTTCAGAAGCTCAGATGTAAAACAAGGTAGCTACTGTCCAATGCATGGTCCATGCATCTGAAACTACAAGCTATTGTAACACACGGTCTGGTCATTCTGGGAACACCGACAAATTCCTGTCCTTGCAAAGACATTTTCCCAGAAGTGAGAATGAACATTATACAGAGGAAGACATTGAGTGACAGCACTGTAGCTTGTCATAGGCCTACAGTACAGGTGTTAGGTGGTGAGCTTTCAGATGAACGATATTTTCGATGTCACAGTTTTTCAACTGAAGGTAACTACAGAGTGACCTGACGCTAGAGCAGAAGTCACGGGTTAGTAGGAGTTCTGAATGAGTAGCAACTAGGCAATTTCGATGAAATTCCGGAGGAAAGTGTTAGGACAAAAGTTTGCTTTGCTTGCAAATGCAGTTGAGACAAAAGATGGTGAATATTTGTATGCAAAGTGCTACCACATACCTTTGTGACCAGAGGTTTTACTTTGACCGCTGATCTGATATTCGGCTCCAAGTACTTCAGCAGATTGACCAGGAATTTGACTGGAACCTGTATTATCACAGAAAATATTATATGATGGAATATTCAAAATTCATAACTTTCAAAGTGCTTTGAGTTGTCAAAATGGCACTACACTAAAACCTTTCTGTTATAGTCACCTGTGATAGTAACCCCATCGACTTTAGCTTTGCGGATTCGGAATTGAGCTCGCGCAGACGGGATGCCGGAATCAACAGACATTCAGGAATAGGTTCTCCTGGACCAACACGAAACACATCCTTATCAAGAGTTTCCATGTCTTCAACTATAAGTTCAAAGACTGCATTGAATCTTTTCAAAGATCCCGTAGCTGTTCCTGTAAGGGAAATAACATTCTTAACTGTGCAACTTAGTCAACTAAGACACAACATTATTACTAACATGGTACCATTCCAATATGTACATAAACCCAAATTGAACAGTAGTAATTGAGAACTATTTGAATCCGTCTGCTTGGATCATTGGAATCACCATCAAGCAGCATACAGAGTTTAGGTATAAAATTTATCAGTGAGCCACGTCACAATTTCTCATTGTATGCAGCCAGCTATCTATGTAAATGGTACAGCAGTACCCAAGGGTAGTGAAGCAGGCATGCCTTGCAAATTGGTAATTTCCCAGTAACTTGTCTGTCATTCTCTGAAAGCACGTACAAATTCAAACGCAGCAAGCACAGACACAGCATCCACCAATGTTAAGCAGATGTTCCAATGCATTAATCAAGTGGAAAAAAGACAGATTTCATTGCAGAATAAGCAGCATAAAATTTCCCATTCCAGTTCAAGACAATGTAGAACCTTGACGGCATCGTTTATGCAACTTACAGCCAATATTTAAACTCTCACCTCCCTCCCGCATCATTCTCATTTCTGCTTTTCTTCTCCTTTCTAACTTTTTCTTTGTATGTCTCGGTGACTTCTCGCGGCGAAAGCTCCTGTTTTCTTCCTCATCCTCATCACTTGACATCGTAATGATTGATCGGTTTGAATCATTGAATTTCTGTTTCTTGGCTGAATTTGACAAAAAGAAAAGGTTGTTGGCATGAAGTTGGTGAAAGAATTCCAGTGCGGCGGTATGCGATGCAAATGCAGAAAACTAATCAATTTGATAAAAAAAAAGACTTCTATTTGAATCCTATAATGCCCATCATTTACATATGACTCATGTAAAATCACTGCTAATTATATCAAATCAGCGACTCGTAAGAAACTCTAAGCAATATAGTCAATCAATCGAGCTTCATATATGTGGACAATGCGCTAAGGTAGTAAGGACGTGACCACATACCACTGGGGCTTATGGCCTTGGGTCGTGGAACTGTATTCATAGGCCTATAGTTCAGCTACGGGAGAATCAAACTCCAACTACTGGTACTACTTCTGCCTGTCACATCGCTAGCATAATATTTTGAGGAGAATCTAGGCTTAAGATTCTACAGAGAATTGGATTCTTGTAGGAGTTGCTGATTCGAGATGGTTGTTCAAATATCTTACCAGCTACCATGACAAGGTATTTTTGCAAAATTTCATACCTGAACCTTTATCGGACAACCGTTTCCTTTTTAGTTTGATCCTATCAGCCATCGAATTGTAAGCTGTGAACTGAGTGTCGTCATGATACTTGTGAGACTTTGTGTCCTGTGTGCAAATTTTGGATTGTTGTCTTGTTTTAGAGTGTAATGGACGATCAATAGATATCGTAAAGAAGATCCCCATGGATTTAGCGTCTAAGGCTGGACGCTAAATCTGTGGTGATCTTCTTTATAATGTCTTGTATTAGTGTATTAGTGCCAAATAGTTCAATACCGGTACTTACAGAATTTGAAAGAAACGGAAGATGCTCCAGCACAACACGTGGCGATCCACGGTCATCATTGGTAGACATAGTTCGTTCTCTTGATCCTGCATTGATCTGAAACGGTTTCACCTGTTTTCTCTCTCTTGCTTTTCTCCCTGGAATAGAGAATATTTTGAATATTAATATTGGAAGCTTACAAATTGACTTTTTTCAGCAAGGCACCTGTATTTTCCAAAGGATCGATCACCAATGCTTCATACATCTTTCCATTTTGGGGCCACTTGGCCACTACCATCATACCAGACTTCAGCTCATCAAAACTCAATATCTCCGAGTCATCCATGTATAGAATATCAGATAACTTATATATGTCCGCTTCTTCTTCGTCAGCGATAAATTTGACACGAATATGCTGGGAATCTGGGGAAAATGCGAGCCATACATTATTAAAATTCAACTTCAAATAGCATCTTTAGGGTTAATAGAAGCATCCGAAGGAGATAAGCTTGAAAAGATTATATGGTAATTGAGTAGGCCTATGCAATAAACTTGGCCAGACGTTATTAAAAGTTATAACCAAGGTGACACTCTACGATTATTATATCTTCACTGCCTTGCCTCTTCAAGTATCCTACTGAATTCCGAAGCTGACTCAGATAAGACCATGATAGCGCACTAAATCTGTACCAACTACCCACACAATAACATATGATACCAACACTTACTACTCGTGGTGCATATTACTCTTATCTAGCCTTTAGATCTCATAAGTTACCTAATCTAATCAGACTTAAGGAAAAACAGAAGGAACAAACCTTTGGTAATCCTCATAAAACTTTCGCCTTCTCAACACCCAATTTCATGACAAAGATCTCTTCGCTGCACTGATGCACACAGAAAAATACACTACTTCGCTTACTGAGATACCGGTAAGCTGAATTGAAAATACAAGATTCTTATTTTGCTCCATACAATCACTTCCCATCAACTAATTTCCAATTCCTGACTAGGAGTTGAGCAAGATAAAGATTCAAGTCAAAAACGGAACATTGCCATCGTACAGTGAAAAATGTTGAAATTCAACTCAGGTAAAATTGAAATAGGGGCTACACGGTACATATTCTTGATGTATAATCAATTGAAAACAATATCGACTAGCCTACAGCAGAAAAAGAAATAGCCTTTGTTGACTTGGATATTGGAATTGCATATATTCAAATGATATGCAATAATTAGCGAATTCAGTCAATTGAAATTTGAAATAGGTTGAAACCGACAACCTCATCAAGTTTCAGTTTCTCAATCAGTCTCATACGGAATCATGGGGCCTAGAGTTACCTTGCTTGGCACAGAGAACCAAGGGATAGTGTGGAGAAGAAAAATGTGATATATAATGTGCATTCTGCTAATATAATTGCACCTTCAAACCAACAGGCTTTTATGTGTGCAAAGAATGGATAAATACAACGTTTCCACAACCTTTTACAGAATTAAGAATGACTATATTATACAGCCTAGGGTTAGTTAGCAAACACTACATAACACAAACACGATCTTCCTGATAAATTTTCTGGATTAATAACATAGGATTCAGAACATCGTGATGCAAGCCCTAACATATATCACTGACTACTGTTAAAAAAAAGAGACAGATATCTGCACTAACTCATGTCAATATTCCAACATAAACTGATAGTAAATGATATGATACTGATGATAACTCTTCCTGTTATTCCCACGTCATTGTCTATGCCACTCAATTAAAAGATGTGTATAGTGCCACAGCCACATGATTAACCCCAATGAGTAAAAATACCACATGAGAAATTCATAGATATTAGTAGGTGCCAGTGCACTATAGTCACACAAAACATCAAACTGGCAAGCAAACACTCACTTTTCTTTTTTGATTTTGGCGTCGAATTTCCTTTGCTGTTGTGTTTTTTCCTTGCGGGATCAACCAATCCTGTACAAGATGTAACTTGATTCATAGGACCCACCGAGGACGGCTGTAATTCAGCACTGATTGGTGGGTAGGCATAGCCCATATTAGTCTGTGATTGTCTGATGTTCGATACTGTTGGTTGAGGTGTGTGAAAATCATAAG
Organism: Botrylloides violaceus; assembly: GCA_030412335.1. Classification (NCBI taxonomy): domain Eukaryota; kingdom Metazoa; phylum Chordata; class Ascidiacea; order Stolidobranchia; family Styelidae; genus Botrylloides; species Botrylloides violaceus. The sequence goes on from JASFYC010000714.1 coordinate 349,465, forward strand.
CAACTTGTGCTCCAGAGTTAAAAGGGAGATTAAAATTGAGCCCATTAGATTTATCAGAATTTGTGTTTACAGAGTTTGATGCTGCTGACATGGCAGGGTGCTGCAATTGACTTATATCAGATGGATAACTAGGTCTGCTGTTAAACCCTTTGTCGTGAATCGAAGTCTGATGGTACTGTAGCATGTGCGACGCTTCCACTCTTTCTGTGCTTGGTTGGGGTTGATTCAGACCCGACTCGTGTTTGATTCGGGTTAGCTTGAGTTTCAATGATCTCGTTGTGGAGTTGACCGACCGTTCCACAGGACCGCTGATTATGTCATATTGCACATTGCCCTGGTTCTCCTCTGATGATTTAGAATCTTGGTTTTGAACTTTCCCAGCTTTCGGTTTACGCCTAGTATGTAACAAACAAAAAGTATATGAAAACACAGGCCGCCGGAGTAAAAGACTCCTCTTACTTGATTTTTAAACGCAATTTAGGTGTTTCGTCAGGAACAGGTAGAGGTTGCGCCGCACTGTTGACAGCAAACTCCACATTCTGCGATGAAAAATTTACATTTTAAAATTAGATGTAATGATGCATATATACAAAGTTGAGTGGCTCACCTGAGCTCCAACTGAATCAACGACTTGATGTTGCCGCATGCGTGAAATTTGATCGTTTGGCGGCGCCTGCATGTGGCTTACGTCATGAATATTACGGAGAGATGTTTCTGAAGCAGCGCTCTCAGCAGGACTTCTTTGATACATGGGAAGTCCCTTATACCTGGAAGTAAATCCACAATAAAATTTTGGTGAACTTAGGGGTGTGGTGGTAAGTTTTTCAGACACAAAACCAGTACCGGTAGGTCGCAAGTTTTGAGTCCTGACCCCCAACAGCGTCATACCAAAGATATGTTAAAAATGGTGTGTGTAGCTTCCCTGCTAGACCCGTCAGCAATCTCAATGGGAGTGGTGTGGAGTGGATGGGGTAGATAGCCTGCATAGAGGACTTGAACGCATGACATTTCCGCATAACTTGCAATTCACATCTGACAACCCGAATCCCGATGTTACCAAAAGTTCTAAACTAAAATTGCTAGACAATTCTCGAATTGAGGGAGAGAGAGAGAGAGAGATTTATTTTGTCATATAGAAAACTTGAAAGTTTAAGCTGGGCAATGTGTGCAATAACTCATTTAACAGTAGGTATAGCAAGCGACAGGGTGGCCAAAGTGGAGCGAGCACGAGGGTGTTGCTTACAAATTCATGATTTCTAGAAAACCAGTAGGCTTTCGGCAATCAATCAGGCAGTGGGGCGAAATATCATATCACCCTATAAAAATCAATATTGGCCCATTAATAGTTGTGACCGTCTGGCTAAGATTCCTACCTAAATGGATGGATAAGTAGAACCCACTGATAAACAAAAACTAGTAACAGAGTAGTCATAGAAACCCTGCGTACAAAATTTTCATTCCTAAATACTGGGAAACAGACAAAGACACTCACCCAATGGCTGGACTCTGCGGAGTTGCTGCTTGAACAGGACTGTGATGTTTCCCAGTTATATTGCCACCCACTTCATTCGCTGGCTAAAATTTGCAAGAAAATATTTAATTCCTATTTACAGGTAACATTTGGCATTATTATTCGCATCCCAGAGACATATATTTGTTGGGCACCATACTTCAGTAACAATCTGGATGCAAAAACGTACCATATAAAAACACTGATGGCACAATTTGGGATATAAACAAACAGTGATTAACCGGGGTTGAAAAAAATGTCAATTTCTTGGAAAACCGATTCGCATTTAGGCAACTGTGGAGACATGCATTAAAACAGCACACCATCTGTACATGTTCATTTTGATATACAGCAGATGGACTGGCCATGGACGGATAGATTGATTCCCAGGGATACGAACAATTCCCTGGCAGCAATTACCAGTTTTCCGGCCATGGTTATTAACTGTCTAGTCACCTTTTTGCGGTAGAATACGTCAGGTTTATTAGCCAAAACTGCTTGAAGAAGAGGTGGAACGTTCAAGCCTTCCAAACAGTCAGTATCTTGTGAAGGGTCTTTCAAAACGCTGTGAGAAATAATGATTATTATCAAAAACTTCAAAGAAAGTCAAGAAAATTAACAACACTTACATTTCATCTGTGTTGACACGTGATAATGCTTCTACAAGGTTTAAAATGTTGGCTGGGTTTGCACTGTTCGCCAAATGGCGTATTCCCGGCATTGGTACAGCAGCGTGTGCAAACAGCGGACATTCCAGCACATCTGGATGTGGTCCAGGTAGTGGCAATTCATGAAGAACTGAAAATATGATACACAGAATACTACAAAACTTCATTGCTGTCCAGCTGTATTATGATGCAGTTTACACACAGTTGAGTGCAATATTAAGCGATGGACCAAGCAGACTGCAGACTGAGCAGATTTCACGATACTAAAAGGTGGACCCGGCAGAAACATAGACTTTAAAAATTGTTGGAGGCACCCTAACTTAGTCGGAGCTGCGTTTGCGGCTTCCGTCGCTCACTCCGCATTACATACACTATTATTTCCCTACTAGGCATCTTCACCTGACGAAGGAGCAAAAGTTTACAACTGCATCATATTCCAATAAACTGGACTGGACGATAAATCTGTAGTGACTTACAATATCTTCACTTGATGTCCGAAAGCTTGTGAATGTTCCAATTCTCAATTATAAGCTAAGGCTGGACGCTATAAATCTGTGGTGATCTTCTTAACAATATCTATTGATCGTAAGCCATCGGCTACCACTACTGGCACTACACTCATCAATATCTATTATATACTAGGCTACTTGGATCATACGCCATCAGATCCACTATTTTCCGTACTAAGCAGACTTTGTGATCCTGCTGTCCGCCATTTAATATCGCAATGTCGTCATTGTGAGTGGCCCACTTGGTCTACCTTTTGCTTGGGTTTTAGCGTCGCCCCACACAGTAATTGAACAAAACACTGTAGGCCTATGGTCATAAAATCTGAACTATACTATCACCCACCATCAGTCAAACTTGTAATTCCAGCGAGGGTCATTAAAGGAATCTTTGGACCTTCAAAGTTGGGATCCATCTTTGAACTGTATATCACCACAGCTTCTTTATGCTTGCAACAGGATTGCGAACGACTACGATACAATCATTTGTAACAAATTAAGCTAGCACGTTCTCTAGGCCTATATTGAAAAAAAGAACTCAAATCGTCAAATGCCACCTCTATTCACAATTTCTGACAGTGGCAACTATGCAACTGGTCAGCTGTCCTGTTCCTGGACATAGTTGCCAAGCTCTCCCACTCCAGCTGTTAAACCAGTACCGGTGCCGGCATTGGGCTGTCCGCGGTGACAAAGAACTGTGATGACGGGGAGCTGGGCATTTGTATATAAAAAAAACGTGTATACATACTTACACGGCGTTCAATCACAGTGCCAGCGTCTTGCACGAACTTAACCCACAGGACAGATATTCGCTTTATAGCAGCAACAGTGTAGGCTTGGCGGGCGGAAGACGACAAGTTAAGACCCGTCACGAGATGACGCTGTTAAGCTTCTTGATTTTAGGATCGCGATGTGAATGCGAAGTCCTTCGGAAGCAAAAACTCTGGAGCAACGTCTAAAGTCACGCTACAAATATCAACATGGACGGTTTTTAAAACGTTAAATATAGGCGTCTCCATCATTCGACGCTTCTCATTATCGCCACAATATGTCAGGGTTACAATGTAATAAAATAGATCGCTTTGTTTTTAATTAATTTTTCCGGTTCTAAATTTGTTGGGACTTTCGTCGTCCAGCACTCACGCTCCTCTAGCGCCCAGCAAAGTCGATAAACGTATATTCGCTCTTGCGCTCAGTAGTCTAAAGCAGTCTCTCGTTTTTATTTGCTCTGGTTCGAGGCCGCTGCATTGAGAATCAAGATAATCACCAGGTTGCGGGTCACAATACGCCAGTCTCGGCGCACTTCGACTCCACTAGCCGCGGCTGCGATTTTGCAGTTGTTGTCGTTATCATGCGGGATTAAACGCCCATGAAAGGCGCAGGGTCAGGGTTGAGGACCTTGGCATTAGAGACGGCTAACCAGGTACGGTTCAGTAACATGGCCCCACAGCTTTCGCTAGTAGCGGTACCAATGCTAATTCATTAGAACAGGCGACCAGGGTATGCATTAGGCCTATTGTTTATGTTCCATTCCATTGACTTGGTGTACCCGTACCTGTAGGCAGAAGCATTCCAGGTCGGGGCAAGAGGAATGAATCCACTCTTATTCAGCAACATCCTTTCCCACCGTGGTCCAAACGTGCCAGGGCTGCACGGAATGCGACAACAAACCCTCCCAATTCCACACAAAAATGCTGATTGGCAGGACTTGAATGATTAAATCACTAATCAACACATTTTCGGTTCCCAATATTGATGACTATGTTGTACCAATATTCATTCTGTGCTGACCAAGAAAGCCAGAATCGCATGATGTTGACTCCATTACTTACAGTAATAGGATTCCAACAGCCATCTGTGATAATATGCTAGAAAGAGAGTAATCGTTCTGAATCTCGGTGGTTTGAAATGAATATGTTCATGAACATCCGTTGGAGATACGGTACTTTGATCGTTTGACCGGCATGGAGCATATATGCGTTGTGGTCATGTATAGTCTTAGAAGTTGCATCGTTCCACTTAACTATTTGGCATGTTGCAAGTAGGCCTAATCATATATCGTATGAATCTGCTATCATCAATACTTCACAGCTCCATATCAGTGTAGAGGTATTGCACTGGTTATTTGAATGCCTCAAAACTGGGGGAAAATTGTTACAATTGAATTGATCATTAAAAGTGTGCTTAGAAATGAATATTTGTATACCAAATATCTGCAGGCTAAAAACCATCAAGGTAGCCTAGATAGTAGTGATATATATGCTATAATGTTGCCTTTTTCAACTAACCCGACGTCAAAACTGCTGTGTATGTGCAAGGAAATAGAGAATGAAACTGACAAAAAGTTTGCAGAAAAAAGTGTTAAGTTTCTTGTTCAAAAGTTCAAGTCAAAGTCGACCCTTATGAATGATCTTCGGACTGCTATTTTGCAGGAGACAGCAAATACACGTTGCATTCTCGTTTCTAAGTGAGTATACCTTAATGGTTGATTTATTCACTTTTTAGCCACTTTTCCCAGTGTTTCTTGCAAGCATTCTAACGACGTAGATTAAATATAAATTTTAAGCCTATATCGTAACGTCAAAACAATAGCTACCCTTTATTTCCAGCCATTTGTCATGAAATATTAGCACTAGATCAGTGGCTCTCAACCAATTCACTATAGCTGACTAGTAAACTCATGAGTAAATCCCAGCGGACCGGCGCCGAAACACATCATTCCTAAAATGCCTCAATTTTGGAGTACCGCGGGTATTATAGCCTATCGCCACGTTTTCACGCCCCTATGAATACGGCACAAGCAATGCTGTTTCGATGACACGTCGCTATATTCACGCAAAGGGAAAACTGGAACATATTATTTACAGATTCAGGAAATGGAATAATTGTGAATTTCACACTCCACGGCTTGCTCGATTAGTTGAGTGAAATATTCTGGTTGAAATACCCACACTTTTTGTGGACCGGCGGTTGAGAACCACTGCACCAAATGAAGGTTTCCAACTTTCGCAAACCTATCTGTATACGCATTTCTAGATAGTAGCCTATGCGGTATATAATTGTATGCATTTTTCAATCATCATATAAAACTATTTCAGCAAGACAATGCAATTCTGATCGGTGGACGTAGTCTTTAGGTCTATAAGATTTTTTAGTACATGTACCGTTACTATATGATTAAGATCTGTAGATTGTCGCAACGTCAAAATAACCTCTAATTTGTAAACATTGATGATGTAACAGGTCAAATTCCTGGACCAGTTTCATTCTTCATCAGTGTCTGTTGATACGGTTTGATAGACTACTATATATCTAAAGCACGATGACATAGTTGTCTCCTGTGTTCGTCATTCTACCTTACAACTAGTACCGTAGCACTAAGGCAAAGTTCTATAATTATGTGCTCCTAATTCCCTGCCCTTATTATTGGTGAATCACATGGTTATAGTTGTAAAGGTGCAATTCCTCCAGCTTCCAGTTTGCTCAGTTGCATGCTTATCAATTGGTACAGCCCTGTAATTTTGTACCTCAACTAATTTTTTCTCCGTGTTCGCATAGTATTATGATTGAAATTTCAAGTTTTGGGAATTTATCAATGCAGTATCAGCTATCAGCTTATCACAAAGTTCCTGAGTCGAGATTTAGAATCCTATGTTCAAGAATAACACCTTTTTATAACCTGTGCTCTATACTGTAACTTACTAGCCTTCGATGACTGTTCACAGAATAGCCTTGATAGTGTGATTGTAATAACCGTTGTTGTTACCGGTGCTCGTTTTACAGATCTGAATGGAAGAATTTTCTGAGAGACAAGACATCCCCTACCGGAGGGTATGTATTTGTAATGACGTTAACGTTATAAATAAACTTGGGCTACTACCGTATTGGAAGCCTACTTGAAATATATTCAATAACTATCAAGCTGCCACTACTTATTTGTAATTAATTAATTATCTCTTAGCATCTCTGTATGGGTTTTTTCATTTGGTTATCCTATTCCACCAGCACTCTGTCCTAATGTATTTCTACTATGCACGTGTGAACCCTCTCCATCACTTGTACAAAATCAGCAGTAGGCTTCAGAATGGTGGTGGTCTGGTGTACCTGACCTTTAAAATTAAAATAAAGCTGGTTAGGAAATTTGTAAAAATCAGTGAAATGAATTTGCAAACCGCCTATATATTAACCTGAACTGCAATCAGTTATGTCAAGAGTTCATATTGTGGTATGTGTCATATAATGAGTCACTGTCTTGTAAGGTGATAGTCCATAGGCATAAACAGCAAATCAGTGTTGTGACTTGTGAGTGCCCTAATATCAGTCATAATGGCAATTTTAGATATACCTATACCGCCAATACTGGTACTCAGTACAAGCAACTTGATATTGAATCAGTCAGTTTTAACTACGGGCACCATGCTTTTAACGAAAATATCTCTTCAGCCAGTATTATTCTAGCATTTCAATATTCTAACCTACTTTAGTGAAGAAGAGTGTAGATGTTCTGGCTTTGTTGAACATTTTAAAACAAGTCATATTGTATCAAGGTTCAATTGCTCATGGTCCAAACTCCAAATTATGGTCTAAGCTGCCAACCTAGAAATCTCATTGTGTCTCATTGCGTGTATGTAGCCTGCTACGCTTTCAAGCATTTCTAGCAACATGCTAAACAAGTTGTAGGACATCATTTTTGCAGAGGGGCTGGAACAGCAACTCAACTGCAGATACTTACCAGTACCGGTATATTATGCAGTTAGTTATACCTAGTTACAAACATAATTTGCATCAGATTACAGTAGGAGCTCCGTTTAAGGCACAATACCTCTTCTATTCGTCTTTTGCTGCTGCTCCCGTTTCGCTATGTATTGTCAATATTTGCGTCATGATTATTATATACCAGTATTCAGCCTTGCACAATACCCTCTCGCTACCCCTTCCATCCCCAAACACACATGTAAGCACATGTAAATGATGTAATTGCCTACCCCGTCTTAGGTGTGATTTTAATTTTAATTTGAGCAATTCTGCACATTGCTGTCCTGTACGGAGAAGGATCCTACTCCCACTCGCTACATTCGCAGGCATCATGTGAACCCTGTAGATTGTGGAACATCCGAGTTTTCTAATATCAGAGCTGTGATATATATATATATATGCGTTATTCATAATTTTTCGACGCTCGGTAGACATACTGTACACAAAAGCAGCAAATACAGGGACAAAAATGCGCGCTCTACTCATGTAACTCGAGTCATTTCTGTATTCGTCAGTCTGTAGCCAATTTATCACTACTCCAGGGGTGCGCTACACTTTGTCCCCCTTCTTAGCCATCAATAATAGTCTTGGTAGCGGGTACCAGGGCCTACTGCTACTACATGCTTTTACTAATCCCCGTGTTAGCGTGTGTCCCAAGCAGGCTTGCCGAGTTGCCGTGTGCCGTTATTCCGCTAATTGTGTTGTGGTCTTGATTGGTGGAAACAGGTTCTTATGGTTACCGGTGATTACATCATTATAATTTTGTAATCTGATTTTCAACCGACACGTGGTGCTTGTAACTGCAAACGTTTTCTCGATACCTTGTGGTTTTTCAAATTTTCTCGGAAGGAATGTACCGGTACATATTCATAACGCTGAATTAGCGAAATACTCGATATGTTCTCGTAAATCTATGCATTTTATACGCCTTTCCAGGAATGTTTCAGCGACTTAGGAATTTGAAAAGCAGATGATTGCCTGTAGCTTCATCATCAATGCATCAGTTTTTTCATTGGGCTATAATATAGGGTACGGTTATTTTACCACAACGGTCTTCCTTTTACCCATTGTGAGCATATCGCATCGTAATTTCAACCCAACCTGCTTGCTGTAATTGCCGGGAGCCCACAGCATTGGAACAGTTTCTTTAGCCATGCAATCTAGGCATGTAATAGACGAATAGGTTTTGGCCGTTTTCTAGACGACGTAACTGCTGAATTTCAATTTCGGTGCTTCATGGTATGGGTCGGCTCGGTAGCAGACAACGGAGCAGAATCTCGCACGCAGTCATTCAAACCAAGACGGTAGCTGCAACGCATTTCGACCCCGCTGTTCTGTATCTTATCTACCCTGGTGCTTTGATCGGTTCCATAGCCAACAGAGTCAAGTAAAATTCCCTGAACTTACCTGGAAAGCACTCCCTACGCAAGCTACCGGGGACGTTTCTTGCGAATACAGCCATATTATTCGGCGCAAGGCGTAAAGTTTGTCTAATTGATTAAACGGTGACTGAATGGTAACCTGATGAGTCTCCTCTACCTGTAAGGTGTAAGGGTAAGCGACATATTAGTCGGTTAGTGTCTTGCCGTGTGGAATGTGGATGTAAAGCACTGCGAAGCGCGAGGTGTAACAAGATCGGCAAGAGTTATATGTCGCGCAAAAGCTGTGGTTAACGCTTAGTTCCATCCACAAGCGAAATTTGCATATATATACACATCACTTTTAATCACTGTTTCGAACTTACCTTCAGAAATGCAATTGAACGAGTTTCGCACAGAAGCTCTCATATTGCGTGACTTGTCACGAAGAAGCGAAATCTATCATTACGCTCGATGTTAACTGATTTTCGGTTGTTATTAGACATTTTGTCACTTCACGCGTGTACAGATACTCGCGGCTGTGCCAATTCGGTACACACGTTTGGCGAGATCCGAGATGTAATTTCCTGTTCCACGCGTTCCCGCCTTGTACGTAACGCTTATCAGTGAAAATATCCTCGGGAAATCGTTAGATAACAGTATTGTGGTGTGATCCATATCTTGTCAGTGGATTGCGAGGTTCTATCATAGGCCTAGGCATGCGCGCAAATTTTCGCCTGTGTAGACAACATAATTAATTAGATGTTTTGATGGTTATCAATAACAACAGCACAAGCGATGTTACTGATTGATTGAACAGAAAAAGCACCTTCTAGTTGGTATCAGAAAATATTGGTAACTAAGACAAGGCAAAGATAGTCTTTGCAAAATTTTTTCTAGCTCTGTTTATAATTCATTCATTTGTGTAAAAACGTGAGCGGGCATTTGGTCGAGAATACACTGGCTGTGTATTTAAATAGCCTACTTAGTATATATTATATACAAATAAACTGGACTGGACTGTGGTGACTTATTATATTTATTATTATAAGTTTTATATTGAAGAGTTAGTTGAGCCGATGGCAACGATCAATAGATATTAAAGAAGATCACCACAGATGCATGCCCAGCTTTAGTTTATTGAGAATAAAACATTCACTAGCTTTCGGAGAGTGAATGTTATAATTCTCAATAAACTAAGGCTGGACGCTAAATCTGTGGTGATCTTATTACAATATAAGTTTTATGTAACATAAAAGGTATCTTAGAAAGGAAAGACCTGATCCAAACCTATTCGGTGGGTATAGATTATTATTAAATGTCTAGGCTAGTGAATTCTCTAAACATGTGATGCCTCATGGTTTGCAAACTTAGTTTCATGCTCATTGTTCTTGTCTGTAAACTTTTTTATCAATAAACTGGAACACTTTGATTATTTTTTGTCCTGACCCATCAAATATGCTTCTGAAATGCGATCTCCTGCAGTGGTTATGTAATTGTCAAAGCGCGGACCCTGGCCGCCAAATCCAGAATGCTGAGCTCGAATCCTAGTAGCTTCACACCGAAGACATTAAAAATTGGTATTCGCAGCTGCCCTAGCAGGATTTTGGAGTTAGTGTACAGAGGTGGCGCTGGCATAGAAGAGTGAAAGGTCATATTTATCGCCCTCTCCTTGTCCGAATGACAAAATATACACAGCCAATATATATATATCTTGCTACTGGTAATTCTGAGAAATCATAAAATTATTGCCAAGGAGCATTGCGGTCCCTTCACTTCATATTTTCCCTTGAACTCTTTACAGTTGTCATTTTGAATGATTGGAAGCGCATTGCGAGTTATTCTTTCCTTTGACATACCGTTCAATGTAGTAGGCCTAAGACCTAAGAAAACCTAAAACATGACTGACTGGTTGACTGGTGCATGAGCACAACGTTAAAATTTACCTTCAAGCGAATTGATCTGAAATGGTGTGTTTCATTCAGATTCCAATGCTTTGTATGGAATAGAATAGACTGATCATCTTTATTCGTTCCAGGTATGGAACCGAAAAAGACATTGCTTCCAAAAAGCTTCGACCGCATGTCTGGTTTTGTAGTTTATGGAGATGGCCAGATGTGACCTCTAACATTGAGCTTTCATCCATTGCACCATGCTGTGTAAGATCAGATGGTGATCAAGTATGTGTGCAACCATACCACTACTCCAGAGTTGAAGCACCAGGTAAGCTCTATGCTCTAACGATACTAACACTAGAGAAGGATGTGGAATTGGCATTACTTTTTGTTATCATATGAAGCGTGTTTAGTTAGCTCTAACAGATTCTAGGTCTACACTCTACACAATATCATTCCTTGCCTTTTGGTGCCTGTAAAGTTCATGCTGCCAGCCCAATCCCAATTTTTCTTTATTGGTTATTATGCTCTATGTATGGTTTTTGCGCTTGTCACACTGAAGCCCGAATCAAATCTGAGGTGTGCTACAATCCCACTAAGGCTGTTGTATCAAACGATTGGGAGCAAAGTGGTGGATACAGGTATTTATTTTTGGCAGGGTTGGAGTTTGACCTAAAACCAATTTCACTGTCAGAGTGACCACTCTCCCTACCAAGTTTACCAACTTAATTTTTCCGAATGATTTTTCATAATGATGCAATGGAATTGTCATAAATGTATCATTTTTAGTATTACCGCCCGTTATGGTTCCTAAAGCCGGGGAGCCCTTACCTTCTAGAGACGAACTCCCACCGATCCACTTGGAAGGGGGAGTACCTGCCAATGCAACTTACGATGAAAAAGCAGAAATCCAAGTCTTTTCCTTGCCAGGTAAAATATATACATTCCCATGTAGTTAGCATTGAATCTGACTGGAATTGCAATATCATATCTATTGATCAATTAAACATGCCTTGATATGTTATCAGAGACTCCCCCACCGGGTTACCTGAGTGACGATAGCGAAACGGCAGATCAAGATAGATCGATGAGGACTCCAAGTTCTCATTCAAACAGCACAGGTGAGTTGGGATTTTTGTATGTATTCGCCTTTGAGTACTAATAATAGATATTCTTTCTTACATCATAGTCAATGCCACCGATATGATCTTATCGTCACATTCATCACCAGGTAAGTAATATTAATAAAGTGTGTTTTTGGATTCAGTCCTGACCTGTGTGACCTGTATTGTGTCATTTTTTGTCTAGATGCACAACCCGTTTCTTATATTGAACCACCATTCTGGTGTTCGATCTCGTATTATGAATTGAATCAGCGGGTCGGTGAAATCTTTCATGCTTCGCAACCATCTTTGACCGTGGATGGATTCACGGATCCATCAAATTCCGAAAGATTTTGCCTTGGACTTCTTTCTAACATCCATCGAGTTCATCAAATTGAAATAACCCGTCGTCATATCGGTAAGTGGTGAACAGGCAGAATCGTGTGAATTATTGGTACTACAGTACTGGCTGTACCGCTTATAGTCTATCACATTTAGCTTTCCCTTCTTGCTTCCTTCTGCGGCAATGCACGCTACTTGTACTATCCATACTATGCGTTCATGATCTGCATATGCTAGCTAAGCAAGGACGCATGTATATGCAAGTAAGTCATCCCCCTACTTCACTACCTCCCGTTAATGCTGGGCTTCTATCGATGAAGCCACAGATATGGCAGCACCTTCAAGCATCTGTAAACATCTTTGGCGTGACACAGTCGGTATTCGTGGTCCTGGGCTGTCGATATTTGGGACAGTCAATCAGTATGATGGTAGTTCTTATCAGTTGTCATAAATGTGTTGTTTGTATTCAGGCAAAGGCGTGCGATTATATTACATCGGAGGAGAGGTGTATGCTGAATGTCTCAGTGAAAGCTCCATTTTTGTGCAAAGCCCCAACTGCAATAAACGCTACGGTTGGCATCCTGCTACAGTGGTAAAAATACCTCCTGGTATGTAATGCATTGGTTTGAATGCATGGCGGTTCCGATTGAATTTTGAAAATGATCTGTTTTTTTCAGGTTGCAATTTGAAGATCTTCAACAATCAGGAGTTTGCAGCTTTGTTGTCACATTCTGTAAATCAGGGTTTCGAAGCAGTCTATCAGCTAACACGGATGTGCACGATACGAATGAGTTTTGTCAAAGGTTGGGGCGCAGAATACAGGTTTGTTAGATCTATATATTACAAAAAAAGTACTATAGTTTTGTTTGTTCAACATTTGGCACAAAAAACTTAAAATACACTGTGCAGTCTACAGATTTCTTGTAGATGCTTCTGAATGTTCTTATTGATAGTATCAATGATACAGCCATATTTACAATCTGACACCTTCATGGGAGTGTTGAGTGGCATGAGGGATGTACGTAATGAAAGTCCAGGTGCCAAAATGTGTAAAGTAGCCTGCACTAGTTGTGGCAGGCTGTAATTATGAACAGGTTGCGAACCTTGATTTTAATCACAAACTCACGGGATTACATCGGCTTTTTGCTGATAGAATGCTAGTGCATGGAACACAGAGAAACCATTGGCTGTGAACTGAGATCACATATGTGCCTATCTTGCACTCCGCATAGTGTAGTCAATTTAAATCTTGGTAAGCTCTTGCACAAATGTTTTTGCTCTACAGGAGACAAACAGTCACTGCCACTCCATGTTGGATTGAATTGCACTTGAATGGTCCTTTGCAATGGCTGGATAAAGTTCTAACCCAGATGGGGTCACCACGTACAACCTGCTCCTCAATGTCATGAGTTACTGCAATATCAGGAATCTGCCATCAATTTTGCCATCGCTGCCCAGCAAACTTATGAGTCTGAATTTACACTATTACATTGAACTCTTGCAGGAGTCATTTTTGCGTGGTATACGTTTTTGCCTTTTGGACAGACTACAACTACAAAGTCTGCTGCGAAATCTCGATATTCCACGAAGTGGTGACTGGTAGGACTTATTCAAAATGAGTCCGTCAGCAGAAAATGCTGATCCCAGATCACTACGCAAATGCATTCAAAGCTTTGATAGCTGGTGGGACATTTGCGCTTGTGGATGAAATTATTTCAGTACAGTTTCGCTCATACGTTCAATCATGTGACATTATCTTCTTCCTTGTGGACTAAGACCAATTTTCTAGTTATTGCTTGCTTACAGTACTTGTAGGCCATTAAGCTGCCCATCACGCTAATGAAATGTGGGACTGTTGAAAGACGCAAATGCAATCGTGCCATGCTTTGGCATAAGAAGCTTATGAGATATTTGCAAGTTTTTATTGCCGATGCCAACTATTTTATAGTTCATCGAGGAGTGCGGTGCGCACACGTCCGTTACGTAGCCTACCTGGTTCGTTATCCTGTGTTTCCTTATTCGTAGGGTATTGAAACGTTTGACGCGGATCATTGTATGCTTGCGATGAGAAGTTTTATTTTTATAGCGCAAGGCGTGGGTACCCGAGTTATTTTCTATAGTTATGTGAGCTGTTCTAGTACCTTTGCTCATCACTTACAGTGGCCAAGACTCAAAATCATAGTATTTCATTGAACAATCGAAAATTTCGCGAATCAAATTCAATAAGTAGCTTCACCGTGATTTTTACATCTTGCTTAGTTTGTTGTTAGCAAAAAGCACTATCTTCAGAAGTTGCTCTCCGTCATTTGCACATAATGATTCGCAATCGGCAAAGATGAAATTTATGTTCTACACAAGATTGCGTGGATTTTGACGAAAATCTTTGTTTAATGACAGACAGACAGCATATCGGGTTCATAGTGCTGATGACAGACGAAAAACAGCATTGTTGTAAAATTTGTGGTGATACTACTTGTGAATTACGGATAGTAGGCTACCCTACGTATTTGGTTGTCCTGTTGCATGCCATCGCCTGTCGGTTCCGCCACCTATTTTTTAAGCGCAGTTATCAGACATTAGGTGAGGTAGCGTATTATCACTGGATGATGTTTTCACTTTCCTTTAATAGGTCGTGTTAGCCTGTGCTCCGAATTTCGCACTGATTCCGTCTTGGCTCTCTGCCACTTGATCAAAATCTCTTTTATTCGTGCATCGAGTGGCGGAAAATTTTTTTTATGTTCCGGTCGACATTGCAGTCTAGCCATCAATATGGGTTATGGGTATGAATGTTTCTGACCATTTGGCCGAGTCCCTCATCATAATGCATCCTCACATGAAGACGCCGTTTACGGGGACATGGAAACGACCTTTGTTTTATCATCCTCGATTTAGCAAAATAAGACGATTTGAATGTGCAATGATTTCTTGAGATTTTGATGCGTATTTCCAGTTTTCTACCCTGCATTATTTCGTTTTGACACAACACAACGTCACGGGATAATATGTAGTGAGCCTTGGTACATTGTGGATGCTTTTAACAGTATTACGCATAAGTTCAATTGAAGTCGAGACTGGTGTGTTTTTCGACGGCAGGAAGTCGATTCAGTATAGACACCTAACCAATGTGTCTATAGATTCAGGATACCGTCTAGCTCTAGCCGGTTTGGGCAAAGGGATTGTCCCCGGTGGGCGTTTTCGAATATTCGGTTCGGATAACTTGTATTTCGGTAGAATCGTATTCCGTCGGTAGGGCCTACTCTGTGCAATCGAAGACAGCATCTTGTCACCGCGAGTCGGCCAGCCTCATTTTATTCGGAAACGGTCGCAAGCCTTCAGAGCTTCGCTGCACCCGCCAGGTTGGTCATTGTAGTAGTAGTATAGAGACTGCGCAGTCTCTATAGTAGTAGCGTTGGGGAATATTCTATGTTTTAGCGATCTGATTTGAAAAACTGAAAGCGGTTCCTTTGTCTGTTCCGCTTCATTGCATTCAAGTGCAGATTCGTGTGTTTGTTTTCCCTGACGGTTGAGGCGCCTGGATCAAAATCGTCGGAATCGCAAGAAACTGAAGGCGATAGCGTTAATGTCGCGTTCGGTTGGTTGCATTGCTATGATAATGTTCACAGTTTCTTCAGAGATACAGACAGATTTATTGTTTTATTCATCAGATTGTAAACGAAACAGGACAAGCTGAAGCAAAGCCAGCTAGACTAGTCTGTACAGCGAAGCGATCGGAACTTGGGTGATCATCAGGTCAAGCTGCAGCTGCATAGCCCGGCCAGGCGTTTTGTTATTCTAGCGCCTTCATGAGTTTATGACTGTAAGCTGTAAGAACCGAGGTCACGGTGTAAGCTATTGCGACTCAATGGAGGGGGTGCCAATTGTTCGGTTGGTCACCTTACCGGCACTGCTTATCTGGTCCTTCTGTGACAGTGTGATTTGCGCCTAGCCACATCGCCAATATCTTGCGGGAAATAAGGCCACTCGACGCGGTGCAAAACCCCATGCTACCTCTTGGAGGCCCAGGGCTCCCAGCATAGCAAAGCCATGCCTGCTATAGGCCAGACGGCTTTGTAGAGTTAATCTTTTCATTTTGCAGGATTTAAGAAATAGAGGCACCACTTCGGTCATGGAATAATCATAAGCTAAACATGGCTGATATATCTCTTGATGGAGTGTTGCTAGATGTTGGAAATAAGAATGAAAAGTATGAAAAATTTCCTCCAACAAAGCTTGCGTGGGATATAAAAGGAGCTGGAGTTGTATCAACCGTTGTCCAGAAACAGGGTCACAAAACCGAGGTACCTGTATTTAGATACGCCCTGTTCAATCGTTATTGCTACCTACTCCTACAGCCTACATAGCCTGTTTCTATTTTATGCCCTATTTGAAGCACAATGGGTAGACGGACTGCACAAACCATGAATTTTTTGACATTTCCATCATCTCCTAAAATATGGGTACCCCACATTTAGTCGAAAATATCTCGTACAGTCGCCGGCCATGAAATGCAGACCAGGGCTATGGTATATCTGTTAGTGATAAAATTGAGTATTTACTGGTTCGGCGCCTGTTAAGTAGGCCAACTTTTGTGGGAAGACTTTCTCCTTCAAACGTCATATTGGGCTGCCGCAACATGCTCTCTTGCGATCCAACAATCTAGCTGATAGAAGAGCAATATGGGAAATAACGAGAATACGACTATACTTTTGCATTGTTTTATTGCCCGTTTGTTAGTATTGAGGATTCCCTGAGCTGCTGGGCATACGGTAACTAGGAATAGGTGTTTTTGAATATTTTCATGTTGGAGTAGAATATGATTCTTGAATTGAACATTGAATGGGTCCTAGGGGGAGTACATTCATATCAAATTATTCTGTATCCAGATAAATATACGGTACAATTTTCTATGTAATAACCTACCCAAAACCAGATCATATCCGTAGATCTTGCGCCAGGTCCGGACATTGCTATTTTGCCTTTTTTTTTGTATTTTGCTACATTTGCAGAGACTCGAACGATATAGGTCTACTAATACACTACTACTGGTGCATATGCCTATGTATATATATATCATTACTGCATGATCTGTGTAAATGCTGGTTGGGCAAAGAGGTTACCAATTGAGCTCATTGCCGAATTACATACATAGGATTTAGCCACTTACTAGTGGAAACCGACATTTTGCATCATAGCCTACTACTATTGCTTATGCAGCAAAATCTCACTTACAAGTATCTCGCCATGAAGATTGCAAATTGACCGGGTGGAAATATTAGGATTCAATCAAGTACCGGACTATCGGTATCAGGTCCTGGTACTAGCACTAGCCAGATGATTCAAGTCACCGGATATCTGACATCTAGTTTTTCGGATAAAGTCCAGCCAGGCAATGTCCAGTTTGATCCAAATGTTTGATTTGAAACACCCATAGCTATTCGCTAGACGTTACAATAAAATTAAAATCAATATTGGAATTCGAGTGTAACATAGTCATGGTGTATTGAATTTGTTTCTACGTTCTGTTACAGATTAAAGACCCATTACGAAAGGCGCATGGGAACAATATGACTGGTCTTCCAGGTAAATGGAGCTAGTCTGATATTTTTAATCATAGATGCCAGTTCAAAAAAATCCATGGTACCAACATTATTCACCTTAGCTTGGATCTATGTAATAAACTTGTTGTAACAATGTGTATTCGCACTGGTTGCAGTAGCCCTACTCATAACTCAAGTGTGTCTTTTGAGCATTCTAAGTCTAGGCAAACATGCAAGCTAATTATTGGTTGTGGTTGTTATATATATATATATATATATACCGGAGGAATAGGCACTGCTGGAAGGCTGGTGACAATAGCAGTGTAAGGCCTATTCAAGTTCAAGGTACCGGTACCCATACTTGATTGGATTTGGAAAATTTGTTGTTGATTTGGCTGGCACAAAATATGTAAAGAGGCCTACACAGCTCATTGGATAACTCATTTTTGTCGTTATAATTATGGGCACCAAGGAGTAAGGACTTGCATCTTATTCATTCTTCTTTTAGGGATATTTGTTAAATAGGCCCATCTATATCTTCCTTGTTCTTGTACCTACGGCAAGTATATACCGGTATATATATAGTAGATCACCTGTTGATTGATGAGCTTTGTGCTTTGTCAGGTGACCTAGGCCAGTGTTTCCCAACCATATGCACTACGAGTAAAAAAAGGTCGACCCACTGCACTATGCTATCAACACATTTTCGTGAAGAACAAATGCAATTCCATGCTGACCAATATTGTTGAAGTAAACACCCCCGCAACACCCTGTTCAAAAGCCAATAGTTATCTTAAAATCAAAGTTTTGCATTCCTCCCATGAAATGGCAGAATTTCTCCCCGGTTGGAAACCACTGGTATAGGCCTAACACTCAATGCTACAACTAAGGTCTATAAGCCTGTATTAAAACCATTGAGCCCGTGAATAAGTTGCATTCATTTCTTACCCATTCACCCGATGAGTGAGCGCATCTTCGAAAGCTTTTGAACTAAGTTACTGTTAAATTTGGCTAGACGCCAACGCTAACATGATTAAAACATTTTGGACAGTCTCTGTATTTACCATCGGCTACAATATGCATTAATTTAGTAGTAGGCCTATGTAATGGTTGCAGGATCTGGACTAGGCTATCCTAGCACATGGTTATTGGCTAGGGCCTAGGGGGTAACGTAAATAGAAGAGCCCAGAATGTAATGACCAACTTATAAGCTATTTGATTAGACTGCAGTATTTGTGGTCATAGGAATTGAATTGATTGCATTGGGCTAATGGGCTACTCTTATCGTCAGGTACAATTGTCTATGGTCAGCTTTTTATTATAATTTGCTACCATTCAGATCCATTTTGTGAATCTTTGAGAGGGAAGAGAAAACTTCGCAACCAGTCTCAACTGTCAAAGAATTCAAAGGCACTTGATCGTCTGAAAGAAAAGATCCAGAGACAAAAGGAAAGGTTGGTTACTATGCATTGTTAAGAGATGGACAAATTATACTGACAGATAACAATATCTATAGCTGTTGCCTGTTGGTATTAGCCATTGTAGGTTATCCAATCATTGGGGTATCTGATAGTGTGTGTGTTTCGTTGCCATGACAGTACTACTTTTTACCAAAAACAGACCTCGAAATTTATTGATCATGACAAGTAACGGGCACAGCTAGTGTGTGAATATAGATTATCACATTTTGGTGTCTGGTGCTCTCATGAAGGCAGATGATCCTATTATTATGACTTGTCGTAACAGCCAAGTGTAGCCTGCCAATGCTAATCTGACGATAAGTTGACTGGTTATTCTTCAATCACCCATAATTCCACCGGTGTTTAAGACTATCTAAAATTGTCTCATAACGTACTTGAAATTGTTTTGTGAATCATTTCATTCTGGACATTTTTCCAGGTCACCTGTTGCTGCTGACAAATTGCCGCAACAACAAATAGTCCAAACACTATCCGGAAGCTTCTTGGATGACACCGAGCTTTGCACCAGGAAGATTACTAAAGGACCCATTGCTCCGAAGTATAAGGTAGCCTAGAAACTCTTGTTCTGTCTCATGGTTTGCAATGTCTTCGTAGTCCAGCTGTTCTCATATTTAGGACCATGTATTAACTTTGCTATTCTTTATTTTAGGGTTTCAACTCTGCCATAACTAGGATCAAGACAGTGTCAGGCCAACCAACTAGGCAAGCAACTCCGTCAGACCTGTATGTCTCACGTGCTAGAAATGAATCAAAAGCATCAGGTGGGATTTATCCTTTTGCCTATCAATAACATGGAGTAAGACGATAAATTGACAGGCGTGTTTTCTTGCTATTTAATACTAGCCTTCATATTAAACCATGCATGTAATTGTTGTTGTCTTTGATTTATGGCGTTTTAAACTACTTACACCATGTACAGCACAAAATCAATGCTTCTTACCCGTATATCGATACTTCCGGATTATAGTCCGGATCACAACCACAACCCTCTGCAATACCCAATACTGACTGCCAAGCAGAGTCATAAAGGATAATTTTAAATTCTGATTTGACTCGGTCGTGAATCAAACACGAGATGTCCCCGATTCCCAATCAGAAGGTGGAAAGTCAAACTGCATGACCAACTGATCAGTGTGGTTGTGCAAGTTTTATTCAAATATGTAACGTTGCTTCCAATTGCAGAGATTCGAATCTCAAGAGTTGAAGCTCCTCCCAAAAGAACTAAAGGTGATTCAATTTCATAAAGTTGACAGATACAACATTATAACTCGCTGTCATTATCTTTGCCTAACTGCACGAAAGTACTGTGCGGTTTTGTTGGATGACATTTTGTCAAAACTAGAATGCTGTGTGTAATTTTACATTTTTTATTAGCCTTCAATCCTTCTCTTTATAGTAACAGCAAGAGATGGCTCATCACTCGAAAGGAAAACTATGATCACTCCCTCATCATGGCGTCAGGGACAACATATTGCTGAATCAATTCTAGGACCTCCTGTTAAACACCCAAGGCAAGCTCGCAAACAAGATACATCTGTGTCTAAACCAGAGACGAAGGAAGCCAATACTCGTCAGGCAAGACAAAGGCATAGGCATCACGATTTGTCAGTGCCGAGAGCTCAAGGAGATGAAAACAGTGTTGTGACTCGGCCTGTTTCTGCCCCGCCAGTAACCAGATCAGGTAACAATATTCAGTTTGAAAATGTTGTGCTCATTGGATATATTACCTTGCTCAATTTTCCTCTGCTATGACCTTGCGTTGCCGTGACAAAATCATGTTGACAAATTCTCTTCATGAAACAATTGGCAAGACATGAGATTTTATTCAATATGTCATTAAAACATGTTTTATAGTCGTGAAGCATAAGCGACCAGATCTTGATATGGAACCTGAAAAGGAAAAACAGCCTAAAATCCGACATTACGATCAGAATGCGGTAACTTTTTTTACTATTTGCTGTAGCCATACAATTTTCAGATTCCTGATTAGTTGTGGCCCAATAAGTTTTTAAAAAAAAGCTCTGTAGAATCTACACTATGCAATATTGTATCAAAATAGCTCTAGGAGAACAACTTTGACGAGGCCGTTAACGCTTTCACACATTGTTGATTCTCACTGCACCACGCACATGAAGGTGTGATGTTTGGATCGGATCGGAACTGCACCGTACGAAACCCAGTAAATGCTGGTATCATTCAAGTCATGAAATAAGAGATGTGACAGGGCAAAGCTGCACTGAAAACTGATAATGTTGGTACCGGTACTGATGTTTGGATTTTGTAAAATGTTCTATAGG
Organism: Botrylloides violaceus; assembly: GCA_030412335.1. Classification (NCBI taxonomy): domain Eukaryota; kingdom Metazoa; phylum Chordata; class Ascidiacea; order Stolidobranchia; family Styelidae; genus Botrylloides; species Botrylloides violaceus. Next base: position 370,917 of record JASFYC010000714.1, read on the forward strand.
TGCAGCAATACATCGTAAAGAAGAAAGAAGAACGGAAACGCCAAAAAAGTCAGGAAAGAAAAGCTTACAAAGAGGCGCAGTCAAAGAAACAAAAGCAATTGGAGGAACTTTATCGGAGACAAAAGAAATATGCAGTACCTAAGAAAAGGCCACTTGTTGAAGGTATATAACGTTTATCTGTTACAGTATGGCTGACTTTCCACGTCCGTCACATATTATGTCAGATTTTGTACGGTCTTTGTGGTGCAATGGTAAATTGTCGGACACAAAACCGGTAGGTTTCAGATTCAGGTCCCAACACCGCTTTATACCAAAGATGTTGAAATTGCTATGCATAGCTTCCTCGCTATATGGCACATTGAGGATAGTGTGTAGGGGTGGCACTAGACTTTGATAGCCAGCAACTCCTTCAGCGCTCCCTTGTCCACCCTACATATGCATATCAGATCTTCATGATATGCATTTACACCAGTAGTGTGTGTGTGTGTGTGTCATGCAAGTCTGTGTAAATCACAGCAAAAAAAGAACAAGGGAAAAATATAAAACTACGTCCTTATCCTTCTAAGTCCATTTCTGAGATTTATGGCACCTTGTTCAGATGAGAACTGTCCTCCTGATGACTGTGCTTTATCCGCTCAACTTATGAAACCTAATACGCAAATCCGGGATGACATGGATGGAAATGCTGATGCTGAGGAACATGGATCTCTCGCTCGGTGATTTTAACTTGATTTGACATGTTTGTTGACAACATTCACTGAAGTTCAATTGTTCAGGTTCGATCAACGAGCGAGTGAAATTATGGAAAGACTGACAAGTTTTGGGCCTAGAAGTACCGCTGGGAAACCATTTTTTGGCAATGAAAAATCTGATTTGGTTTCAAAAACTGTCCCTTTCAAAGTAGCACCAACACCGACAGTAGCTGATGACTCATATGATATTGTGTCAGCAAACATGGAAAAGGTGTCGGCGCCGTCAGAATTTATGAAAAAACTTGATCAATATCTTGACGAAGGTCGTGCTGATTTTGATGCTTTTGGCAAACAGACTACAAGTAGAAGTGCTCACATGTATCCTGAACGTCCAGACTCGACTAGAATTGAATTTGGTAGCGGTTTTGTCAGATCTGCTACATACGGTACAAATGTTCAGGACGATTCTCCATCTGCAAATTTGGCAAAGAGGTCTGGGATGGACCATAGTCCATCAAATGGTAAGTGTTGAGGTTGTGCCCTTTCATCATCACTACTGTACTCATGTGACGGAGCATTATGTCTATCATGACCAGAAACTTTCCCCTCTTACATATGCCACCACTTCGTGTGAGGTTACCGAGTCAGCATGTCGGCAAGCTGCACACTAGCCCCCATGGCACTCACCAAATGATGTAAAAGCCGGTGTTTCAATCTTCTTCATCGACTTATTCACGATTCCTCAAAGTTGGTTACTGTTGTCGCATACCCGTACCTCGGTGCGACATACTAAGTCGAGTCACCGACTTCCTCAAGTCATGTATATGCCTGTGGAGCTGTGCATCTCCAAGTGAATGGGGCAATTAGGGCATACTTTTGAAATCAACACAGTATATGATGTAGATGAGCTCAGAGATCATTGATCCATGACACCGTGACCTGGTCACTACCATCTTGATGAGAGATATTGCACGACTTGGTATTTCAACATCATTGCTTCAGAATATTTGTCTACGGTGAGAATGAGAGCAGAAAGGATAGCGGCGTTGAAAAGCAGAGCAGATACTCTCAATGAGAAAATGGACGCCACCTTGAAACTGGTCGAACAACCTATCGTACCAGCTACTCATAACCTGGATGATGTTGATAAAATCTTGAGGAAAGATTTCGCTGCTTCATCGTCTGGAAGTTTGCCAAATGTTGAGGAAATTTTGCGCAAGTACGATATGGAGCTTAGTTTGCCTGCACTTCCGGGATCCAACCTAAGGAGCAATTGGTTTGTTTTGCTGCCTTTGTTTCACGTGGCATTCTAGAAATTTGTAAAAATTTCATTTTCGCAGGACTACCGCTGTGCAGAATCCAGTTCCTGACGATCCCGTTATGTCTCCCATGAAACATGATGCTCCCGCATCGGGGAGGGAAGCATCTTTAAGAGAAGGTAATTGCGAGGACATTTGTTCACTTTGTTCAGTAATATAGTTTAATCAAAACACTCCCATTGGTGGCAAAGCCCTCATCATACGTAGAAATTGATCCACCAAGAGACAACTGTGAGGTGCATGATTCCATGCTACCAGGTACCACTACTGTTGGGTCTCACTGGTTGTGCCCACCATGGTAACGATGCTTTGGCGTCACTTTTGTTACTGCTTACGACTTCCGTCTATTAGTAAATTGGCATTAAACAAAAAATGATCTCCTCAAATATAATATGACTGACAGTGTATGGATTGTGTATCATTGCTTGTCAGTATGCTGTGATGTATACCTGAATCAAGGACTCAAAATGTTTTGTTAGATTCGCTGTTGAGCCAACCTGTGTTGGAGGCAAGTTTTTCATCGAGACTAAAATCCTTTGAAAAAGTATCCGATACGTTGAGTTCTCACACTTTAAGTCAGCAAAGTGATAACGATGAAATTTCGGAACAGTTTGAACATGCGGTCATGGATGAATATCAGTCACATAATGTGGAACGCTTTCACACAGGTAGGTCAATGTAGAAATTGTGTTGCCTTTACATCAAATGTCTTGATTTTATTGATATTTTCAATTATCGTATTGCCAGGGATTTGTTTTCAAAGCTCATTGGGAATGAGTAGTAAACTAACTACTGTAAGGCATGATGGCAGACAGACAGACATTTATTCATTTGTACGTGGAGTGCACAGGAGACGCTGATATGATCTGTATAGTGTATAGGTCTTTGAGCTTAACATCTCCCCAACTCCCTCAAAGTAATACGGTGTTGATAATTTTCATCTATATGAATGTATCGCATACACATACAAATGGACTGTTTGTGCTTTGGCTGCGATTTGAACTGTAATATCCTGGAATGAACTTGCAATTTCCGTGTTAGATTATTGAGTTGCCATATGCGGTATTGCTCAAAGATTCTGTCTCGAATACTAGCAATGGTCCAAACCCAGATTTGGTTCGTAGTTCGTAAACAACTACTAAATATTATCTCTAATATTTTAAGTGATCGTTGATCAAGTGTTGTTGCCCCTCTTTCAGGCAGAGAAGAATTTGGCAAAAACAAAACTGTTCGCTCTCCTACAGTGAAGAGCAAGGTTACCAAGGCTCCTTGGGAAATAGCGGCTGCAGACAAACACAGCATAATAAACCTGTGTGTTGGAAGAATTATCAAGGGTAAAGAAAATAAACACAGACTGGAACAACCGGTCGATGTTCCAGACTCACAAGGTGGTCGAAGTGATTTAAGAGTCAGCGATGGGACAGGAATGGAAACAGAAGGTAAGCGATAACTTTCATGCTGTGGTACATCCAAAATATAGCTATATGATTTTGTCATTTGTCTGTACGTTAATTATTATCTACCTGGTTGAGTTCCATCCCTAGATGTTGGTTCTGGCCACACGAAGGCCATGCTGATGACAAGGCAGATGGTATTGGTTCACGGTCAAACAGGTGTATTATAGGTTTAGCGTAGACACAAGCAAACTACATGACCCACATGCGGCCTAGTGAACGTTTCAGTCCCGACTAAGCCTTGTTTATTATTTCAGTTTCCTGTTTATTCCAATGCTGTTCGTTTAAATAAAAGCAAATCTTTTTCCATATTTCTACATGTGGATTTTTTTCTTCAATTATGGTCCGATTACCATGCTCCTGGTCCAGTCCCTTCATCAAAACTGGAACCTGATGTGGCTTCTAAGCCAAAAAGTTTGCACACCTCTGGTGTAGGAGAAATAATAATAAAGTCTGGCTACATTTTAACACTGATCTCTTGATTACTGATATTAGTTATTGGTTTACCAGACTCATTTATTTACTGTGGCTGTGTATGACATGTATCGTAGGTTCTCAGCACAAGATTTTTTTTCCGCTGCTAGAAACTGAGTGTAAAATGACTTTGGTAAGAGTTGTTTTGTGTTTGGCAGACTCCTTCACATCTTCCATTTCTAAAGATATTTCTCCAATAAGCACTCCAAAGAATATCATGCCAAAGAAACATTATGATGATGTAGCGGTGCTCAGTGATATGATTCAACCTTCGCCAAAACGAACCCAACTACCTCAGGCAGCATCCCCTCGTATGGCTCCAAATTCTTTACCTTTTGTAGAGGAATTTGAGACAAAACCAACAATGACTTCTCATCGCACTGACATAAAAGATCAGGTTGGTTTTCTGTTGTCGATATGTCATTGTGTGTAACTGTCCAAAAATAGTGGAGCGGGTGGTGGACGATTCAAAGGATAGGATAAGTCACCACAGATTTAGCGTCCAGTCTAATTTATTGGAATATAATTCACAACAGTACTAACTTGTAGCAACTATGAACGGATGGATGTGTCTGCCGCCATGTTTGCCGTTTCTGACAATGGCTGTTCCGCAACTCGCGTAAATGGGTGAGAGAGTATTTCTGTGCAGAACAGTCGACATGTAAGTCACATGGTATAGTTCCATTTGTGGAGGTCCCAATAATTTGAAAACGATTTCACCCAAGTCGAATTATGGCTATTGCAATTTGCCTATAACTTGTCCTTACACATTATTGCCTAGTTGTAATATCCAGCGAGTATGAATGAACAGTAGTAGATTTCCTACCTAACGGTAGAAAAACACTGTTGTTTATTTCCTCTCGACCTACCACTTTTTGTAGGATACCATCACTGCTACTGAAGAAGCAAGCGGTGTTGATGACGCCGTTCCTTTTGTTCCGAAATTTTCAAAGCCCATGACACAACGCTTGGGCGATTACACTCAAAAATTCTCTCCTGCCGCACTGGAGCAAAAATTACACGCCGAATTGAACTATCAAGACAGTATCGAAGAAACGTTACGTCATCTGACCGGTGTCGAGAAAACTCAGTCCACAAGTGCAGCACAACAGGATTCTGTGTCATTAGCACAACTTGTTAAAACACAACAATTGCTTCACGGGTTTGAGTTAGAAAAAGAAAGGATAAAGGCTCTGGCAAGGATCAGACGACAAGCACCAACTGATTATAGAAAGGTAACAAAGTTACAAATATTTGTACCTTAGGAGTTGCTATATGGTGGGAAAAGGTTATGGCAACCTGGCAGTTCTTTCATTTTAATCGGGTTTATACTTTTGCCTCTCGGGTCACCTCTCTTGAGGATCACCCAAACACTTCTGATAACGTCCCGGCAGTTTTGCATTATCGTGACATTAACAACTCCTAAAACCAAGTTCCATACACATTTGCTTGTTTTCAACCTCTTTATCTGAATTTCGGTGCAATAATAATTTAACATCACCCATTTTCATGGTTTTCATTTTCAATATTTCTGCCATATGGCATCATAATGTCATGTGATTCTTTACAATTCAAATCTTAAACTTTGCTCTGCATTTCATCTTCATCTGATGAAGGAGCGGAGCTCCAGAAGCTTGTTAATTCTATTCCAACAAACTGGACTGGACTTTAAATCTGTGGTGACTTGCTATATCTATTAGTAGTTATTTGTAAATGTATTCCAAGGACTCATCATGCACAAAGCAATAGAATTCTAGACTATTTGGTGATAGTCACAAACGCCATACAAATCATTTTATTTGTTAACGCTTGCTACTGATTACTGGCTGGGTTAGACCAAAGTCAATGTTCCATGAGGAATCATTGCTGTCCTTCCTTGTGCATCCAAGGCATCTTTAAAACGCCACGGATGTAACCCTTTATGCTAAACCGGGTACGGCTGAATGAAATTCAATCAATCGCTGTCCGACGGCTCTATGCTAGCAAACAAAAGGTCAAAGTGGGTCCTAACAACTTGACTGTTATTGCGCACATGCTGTTTGCTGCTTGCTCCAGTGACTCGCGACATAGCCATTTGTAGATTCAATCTGCGAGGATCGTTACTTCGGATGGAAACGAGGAGATCCGCACCTTTAATTATGTGTTCAAAAGGTCAGGAATATGTCACCCTCCTAAAAAAAATGGGGGGTTTTCATGACACAAAAATACCAGATACGCCACTTATTACCATTCAATGAAGGCAACCACTATTTCTAACCCCTTTCCTGATTGGGGTGGGTGCTGCCGCTCACTGGTCTGTGATGCCAAATCCCATACATGGTTTACAGATTGAGGATCATCCATTAGGCCTATACATTAATTCTATCTAATGGTCTTGTTTTAGGGTGCATCCCCTAGATCTGTTGGCTCCCACTCTAGAACAACGGACACTGCAAGCTCGCCGAGTGACAAAGATTTTGGATCTCGCAAAAATGCCAAGTCGTCTACGTATCGTGATGATCATTTTAGTTCGTCGTCATCCCCAACCAATACCACTGAGGATCAACTTCCGTCTGATTCTGTTGAGTGAGTGTGTCTGCGCTAACCACTCATTGTTGCTTGCATTAATTTGACTAACTTGGTTTTAGGTCTGTCCCTGAGAATTTGCCACAAGAGGACAAGGATAAAACTACAACTGGGCCGACACTGAGGAAGGAGACCTTTTCAGACAAATATGCCTCTGACGAATCGGGCAGGTATGAGTATAATGACTTGTTGACATTGATGCTGGATGCTTTCCTTACATGGTTACTATGGTTCCTGTCACTATGGCAGTTTTTCCAAGATATTTGGTGACCACAACAAACCGTTTCCATTGTACACTGTGCAGCCTCTTGCTACAAAAAACATATTGGGTGTGAACTGTGCAGCTTCTAAACGTTCCCTACCAGGTTTCCCGGCATTTTAGACTGCAAACTGGTCCAGGACCAAACATCTCATGTGTGCAGCTTCCATAGTTTCCCTACTGGATTTGCCATCGCATTTTTGAGCTAGAAACTGAACTAGAACCAAAGATTCAAGGTGTACACTGTGATACTTTCCCAGCCGTGTTCGTTGAGGCGTTGTGGATTACAAACTGGCCCAGGACCTAACATCTCAAGTGTGCACTGTCGTCCATGTATGCAGCTTCCAAACTATCACATCCGGGTTTGTCTTATGGACTAAGAAGTCAAAGACACTTATTTAATGTTTAATAAAAGTATGGTCTTACCCTTACCCTGCTATGAAATACCTTCCAGGAGATCACCCTATGACAAGAAAAGACCTGCTCGCAAGTTTGGTCATTCGTATCAACCAGAAAAGTCAACAAAGCACAAGAATGAGACACCGTCCTTCAGTACAGGCAATCAGACTCACTATTTCCATCCGGTTCATCGATTTAAAAGTTCTTTTGTTATAGCAGATATCGCATCTGATAGCAGCGCCACATCAGTTCATTTTGATGAGTCATTAACAGAAGATGAGATAGCGGAAATTTCACTGCGTGCTGTCGTGGCTTCGGAAGGACACAGACGACGGCATCGATCTCGTTCAAACGTACCTTTGAAAAAGTTTGAGGAGGGATATGAAACCCTGAAAGGTTTGTTCGTAATTAACTCACTAATTGTCAAATTTCACAACCAAATCATCACCAAATGTCGTCCAAGTGGCACTGTATGAAACATTGGAGGAAAATGCAGCATTTGACTGTTATGTGCCTTGGCAAGTTCTTTTTTACATTTCTTTTTGACATATTGTATCTATTATTATCTAATGTACTGCAATATTGGAGGGAGCTGCCTAGCTGACGGCATGCAGTCCTGCAACAGCGACATTCTATTACCTGTTACCGCCGAAAACATTGCTGTCAGTATCACAGGACCTTTCCTATCGATCAACTTGCTTGGTTTTTGTACAGAAACTTCAAATCTGTCAAAAACCTGGTGTTTCGGTTTATACAGTTAGAAATTGGTGTTCATCACCCATAGCTGCATCCCGATTACCTCTGACTAACTTAGTTAGCTCATGCTTATTGCGGCTTTCCCATTGACAATTTGACATAGGTGACTTTCTCTTGACCAAAGGCTATTAGGGCCATTAAACTTCTTCGCACAACCATAACTCATACGTTTCCAAGAATCTAGTGTCAGCATACTAAACATGACCAGATATTGCAACAATCGGACTTTATACTTCGACATAGTACAAAATTCCAAACTAGCACCCACTTTAACACATTAGTTAAAACTGAAACATTATTTTGGCAGCTTCTCACGCCATGGAGAGAGGCAATGAGAAAAATTCTGAATTTTTCCAATTTATGGACGAGTTGGTACAGCGTTACATGCAAGAGGAAGAATTCCGTACTCACCACCAAGAGGCGATGCTTTTTCTTCGCAAACGTGCTATCAAGGTGACTGCTCCAACTAACACATGAAATTAGCGCAATGTTTTTGATTGAATGAAATTTTAGGAAAAAACGGAGGCTGAACTAGCAATGCTGAAAAAAATGAAAAAGCAAGCTCGCAAGAAAGGAGAAGACGAAAAAATGCCGCCACTTGAGAAAAAGCAAAGAGCCATACTGCGGAGATACAAGATGGAGAATGCGGAAATAAAGAAGTTGAAAGGTATTTGATCTTGATATTTGATGGTAATGCTTAGGGTTCACATGTTGCCAGGATTTCATTTCCATACTGCTGACAGGCAGTTGGTTATTGCACACTACGCAGGTCCAGTTAAAAACTTCAAACGCAAGTCAACTGATATTCTCAATTTCAGCGATGGCGAAAGTATCTGATCAAGGTCGAAAGTATTTCATCCAGCAGAATGTGGGCAGGAGGGCGAAAAGAGGTAAGCATGCAGATCGCATTTTGAGTAATTTTTGTAATCACATATTTGTCATTCTATCTGACAGATGATTTTGGAGATATTAGGGTTGATATTTCTGATAGCGCACAAAAGGAGAACGAGGAAAAACTTGACACAACTTCTCCAGATGCAGTGGATCAAGATAACAGCAGTATCGGCGACTCCAATTCAGATATTTCTACCAGTGTAAGTTCATGTCCATTGATTGCTATTGGGTTAGCTAGATGAGTGGAAGATAGACACATCACTTCAACTTTGGGTCACAACCGCCTTAGTTATATTAATACAGCTTTCTTCTATCATTTGGCACTTTTTGTTATTTCTTCAGACTACGCGTCAGTCAAGGCAGCCACACAGGGGCAGCAGCCATTGTTTGATGGCCTAATACTCCGTACACTGTAACCGAAAAATAACATGACTAGCTAGCTAGCAGTACTCTGCTTTGAGTGTTAATTAGCTATTGTGAATGACAGTTCTATCCAATCACCATTATTAGACCTACTTGTCCCCTTCTCTAATTAGATTCCTGTGTTCTCTTATTCTCTGATTGCCCACTGATTGATTTGATAAGATGCCTGTGTTCTCTTCTGTCCCTTTTTTCTTGTTCCTCTTGTGTGTTACAGTGGGGGCATTTGGTTTTTTGTGCTTGTGCAGTAAAGAGGTTGACCAAGTACTTGCGTGTTTTCAGCTATAATGGTGTGTTTCAAGCCAAAGTGACGTTTAAACTAATGTTTATTTTTTGCACAGTCATCCGTTTTGAAATTGAAGACTAATGTGAAAGCGCTGGATGAGCAAAAGTTGACTAAGAGAGAGAAACTTCTCATGAAACGAAAAAAGCAGGCAGAACAGCTTATTGCTTGGAAAAAGCGACTGGACAGAGAAGAGCAGCAGGTTAGCAACTTGTCAACTTAGCAATTTTATGGAAAATTACTGCTACACCACGACCACTGCAATGGTGGACAATGGCTCTTTGCCATAATATACTTTTCAACATTCTCAATGTTGCTTTAGAGACTACATTATGTCCAGAATTTGCCTAAACGTATTGTATTGTACTTGATTTTGTTACCAATTAGAGGTTCTAAGATTAGATCAATATCTTGCCGGCTGGCTGGATTTATGAGGCGTCTTCTATACCTTTTGGCATCTCCTTGCCACTGCTGATTATCCTCCTCCATAAGACTGTATGTGCCAATGACTCCAACCTTATCGTATCCTTCAAATTCTGTTGTTTTCCTTCCTGGTCTTGGTAGGTAATGGCTCTTCCTTGAATGAGACATTGTTGGTCATTTACCATTTCAACAACCTGTTCCACATAACAGATTTGCAACATTGAAAAGAAAGCACTGCGTACATGGGATAATGATATTCCCGCCAAACAAGGAAAGAAGAAGACTGTAGAGAAAAATTCAGACCAGGATGCCAGCAGTGACTCGAATGTGAACACCGCTGCTTCGTTGACAGGTTTGACGTCATTTTCTAATACGCTCAGTAGCTTTTGTAATTTACCACAATGAATGGTCTTTTTCGGCTCCTTTTAACCTGTTCCAAATATGAAACCTAGGTAATTTGAACTGTCAACAGCAAACATCTCCAATTGATTTACATATCTTGTTGTCTTCTGTGCAGAAAGCTCAATAGCTGAAGAGATAGAAAGTGGTACAACTGACTCAATTGCCAGTCAATCTGTTGTCTTGCCGACCCTTCCTGGCAGAGGAGATGTCAGGTAAGAGCTGACAGGGCATTACCGATGCTGTTCTGAGTGGTAGCCATTGCTGTGGTGTGGAATATTTCTTGCCATTCCAACAACCCAGCGTTGGGGTGCTTTCTACTTATGTCATACATATCTCCCTTGGTTTGTCGCATGAGTGATAGTCATTGAGAGCTGTGGTGGGGCACATTTTTAGTCAGTCCCACAATCCAGCCTTGTGCTGCTGTTTACATATTCCTTGTCGTTCCACAATGTCGGTACTCTCTTTATATCTCGTGATCTCATCTAAAAGTGTACGATGTAAACAACAATGGTGCACATTACACTGGGTACACGTTCGTGACATAAAGATGAAATCACAGGCTGTGTCCTACCCGGCTGACTAAGAATCATATTTTAGGCCTAGAAGCTCAAGTAGTGAAACAATTCAAGAAGATGATAGTCAATACTCTGATTTTCCACTTGAAACTCAAGATGTTACCAAGCCAAAGACTGATTCTACAGAAAAGTGAGTTCAACTGAATTTTGACCAGTTTTCGTTATAAAGTCCAATTTGTGCTTGATTACTTGCTGGTCTTTGTTGTAGCATTGTAAATTGTAACTTACCCATAAATGTAAGTTGACTTGCAGTCAAGGTACGGAGATGCCCATATGTTATCAGCTTTAACACTGAAAATAAAAATAGCTGTGTCATGCTATGGCGTGATGTAATGTGAATAAGCGATTCTGTTTTATTCCCAAGGGTATAATAGTTGCTGAATGATCAAGTTAGCATAGTTTTAGGCAGCTGCTGACAGGCATGTCAGTAGAAGTTTGAGTGTAGGGTGTCACAAACGAGTTCTTCCTGAATGATTTGAATTTAAATTGTTGCACTGCATTTAGACAGATAAACAGTGAAGAATAACAGGAAAATGTGTGGTAATCAGTTGTAGTTTTGTAGCCACTCTTTTGCAACCTGGGGAAATATCCCGTGAGAAGGGCAGAAAGGTGATATTTAGTGCTGCCAACCCTCCATGCCAAAGCCATTAATTACAACTTAGCAAAGCAAAAGGATCCACTGGTCTTTGTAGGTTTGTACCTAGCAAAAATAAAATGTTTCTGGAGCGTGTAGGCTGTAAGATGTTCATTGGCCAGGACCGCTAGTCAAAAGTTTTTTCAATGATGAGACTATCTTGTTCTTTATTGATTTGCAATGATTCTTTATTTGCTAGTTAACAAATTATGCTTCCATCTTGTCTTTCAGGAATCCGACTGATAGCATCTCTAAAGCTGCGCCACGATCAGAACAAACTGTAGACGCAAAACCTGCTACTGAGAGTGAACCAGTTGCTGCTTCACGAAAAGACTCGTTAGAAACTTGGTCGGATGAATCAGTCTCACAAACTCCTTCGGAGACGGAGCAAAGCGATATAGAGTGCAGAGTGCGTGCATTAAGAGTGAGTGTGTCGACTGGATGATATGAATTGTATGAGTTCCTCACCACCATTTATTTATCAAAATTCCATCCCTGCGAGCTAAACTAGATATCAATTGAGAAACTTGAGATGCAATTGCTATTATTTGAAGATTTTGCGGCCTACTGTTATGCGCCACTCTCTGTGATTTAGGGAGAGAGTAGCCATGATAAATAATGCCCACCCTCTACAAATGCTTGACTTCTTTTTAATAGGAAGAGTTGAACAGACGAAGACTCATTGCGGAAAGACTGAAGAAAAAACAGAAACAACGACATAAAGACAGGTTGAAAGCACAGGAAGCTAGCCTCAGAAGCCAAATTGAGGTAACGTTGTTCACAGCGGGTGATGTGCAGTGCATATCCGCATATACATATCAGGAATAGGAATAGGACATTGTATTTTTGTTCTTCTTTTGTTTTTACTGCAATTACACTGGCCCATATGATACACACACACACACACACTATCGATGCATATGTAATATACTGTACAAAAAATAACGCTTAAATGATCTACATATGCAGGCTGGACAGGGAGGCGGGTGGTTTTCTAAGTCAAGCGCCCCACACGAGGGTATTCCGGAATTTTGACTCTCGGTGCTGAAGTCTCTCACATACCTTAGTTGTTACTCTTGCCATTATCACCTACACATTTGCACCCCTAACCGTGTTCTTTTCAGGCTTACGATATCTTCATACGGAAAACGCAAGATGAACTGAAACAGGAACTCGGCGGTCAACCAAGCGGAGTCGTAGCGAAACCGCAAATCCGTAGCCCGCAGAAAAATCATCAAGGAAGGCAACAGCTTTTGCAATCCTCTCTCGCATCTGAGACATCAGCAATCTCTGGGCATGTTAATCTAGCAGGCGTTGCATATCAGAGGAGCGAATCGGAGAGTAGTGACAAGTCAAGGTAATGTTTTCTGAGCAATTATCATTTGCTTTTAATGACATTCAATCATTTAAGGACGAATGAAGAGGAAGATACACTGGAGACACCCAATGATGCTTCACCCGGCACATCCATGAGAAGCGGCGTTCATGAGAAACGTGGTGCGATACAGATTTTGTTTTCAAGTTATCTTGTTTTACGGGGATTGTGGTGTAACGGTAATTCGTCGGTCACAAAACCTTCCGGCCTCAGCTTCAAATCCCGAGGCCGATTCATACCAACGATGTTCAAAATGATATCTATAGCCTCCTCGCAGCGGCCAGCGCATTGAGGGTAGAATGGAGGGTGGCGCTTGACTTCGATGGCCTACAGGCTCCTTCAGCGCCTCCTTGTCCTGCTTGCTGTGTGTGGGAGTATATGTAAAAGCAGCAAAAGAGACCAAAATAAGCTACACTCTAACCCTAATCCAAATCTTCTAACAAGGATACCTTTTAGAATCTGCGATCCCGAAATTCAATAAACAGATGACAACCGGAGGCATCAGTCGTTCGTTATTTTCTGCGGGTGCGAAGCCAAAAAGCCTGATACCTGTTCCGTCAAGAAATTCTGCCGTTCCGAAGCTATCGTCTAGTGTACTTTCTCCAACAAAAGAAATACCGCAAGAGGGGCTACTTGTCAAAAAATCTTTGGACAGCGATCTTTCTTCACCCACTACATTGGAGAAGGTTAGAGGATTGGGTGGTTTTTTAACTTGGTGAGGAAATTTATTTGATTGCGCTTTTACAGAAATGGTCTGAAAGCGAGGATGACATCAGTGAGCATATCGATGAGATTTCTAACGTCTCTAGCGAGAAACATTTGAGCGTGGACCACCTGCCGCTTTTGGATTTAACCGTCACAAAGGTACATCTTATATCCGAATAGAATATCGATCAGCTGTATCCCGCAATCTTAGGCTGCCACAACACTTTAGTCAGTGATTCTCAACCTTTTCACTATGACGGACCTGCAATTTCATTAATATGCTTACATGGACACCGTATTGACGTACAGGGTACAGCCTATTGCGACATTTCCTTGTCTCCATAAATAGCATAGCTTATGGTAAAATGATTATGAATGTCATGTTACATTGGTGACACGCCTACAAAGTGAGCGGTCCGGCTAGTACACTCACACTTTCTGTTTATTCAAGAGGCCAGCCACACGGACCGGTAAAAAACATTTATGGACCAACGCCTGGCCTCAGTGATTGAGAACCACTGATGTAGACTAGACTGTTCTAGTCAATGCATAAGCAGTTATGCACCAATAGTATGTGTGTTTAAGTTAAGTAAATGCAGTAGAATGAACAATGAACAGAAATTAACTATATCATTATCCTTAACAAGTTGTTGAACTTTCACTTGAGGTGAATATACAGACTAAATGTGAGAATGAGTTGAAGTCAATGTTAAATCTGCCTGTTATGTAATTAACACGTTTGCAGTTACTTTCAGTCAGTATGAGGTCTATTTGTGATTGTAGCAGACAGAATGACTACTGTCATTACTGCATTGAAAAGGTGTTGCCTTCACTCTTCAGTTCTGTATTGTTAGTAATTGGTAGGCGTGCTATTGTGAACTTTTGAAATGATGTGCCAGGAGAATTATTACTATGTGGATATTGTGGATTTGTAGACATTGTCATCTCCAGAAGAGCAAACTGCAGGTGAGAGGAGGAAGGATTCATTCGAAAAGGAAGACACGGGGGTTACCTCACCTCTCACATCTCCGTCGGAGTCGAAAGCTCGTGAGGGTAAGTACATTATGTATTGAAATGCATTGCATAACACAGTTACAGTTTGTCTGGAGGCTGCATGGAAAGACTTTAATGCTGGTTGAAGGGCACTAGTGTCGCCTAGTCTCTACGTCACAGTCAAATCAAACCGGAGACAAACAGGCTTCACATTTTTTGGTGTAGCTGTTTTTGCTCAAGTCAAATGAATCATTATTTATTGCCATGATCGTTAACAGCAGAGTGTCAGGCTGCTCTGAACTGCAGTAAATTAGAAAGTATGTATTAGACTGCAAGCGTAGAAGACTTTGTTTGGTCACTTTTCCCAACAACCGAGATTGTGTGCATCTCAAAATTCAAAACGTATTATTACTGCATCGTCAACCAGATGATCAGAGGCTGCCAAAGTAATTGCCTGACATGTCCTTATATAGAAAGAGATGTCTCCTGTAACTGTCGAGTCATTAAATGTTAATCTAGTCTCGCTGATAATATATATATATTATGAGCAAACTCATTTTTCGTATTTGTAGATCTGCCTGCTTTCAAGATAGGCGATCGAGTTGTGGTGGCAGGGCGGGATACGGGTGTTGTCAGATTTGTCGGTGAAACAAATTTTGCCAAAGGACTTTGGGTCGGTGTCGAGCTGCAATCAACAATCGGCAAAAATGATGGCTCTGTTAATGGAACACGGTAGGAATTATTGAATTCTATGGTGAAAATTTCTATTCTCACGATGTAGTAACAATCACACTAAATTCACATGCACAGTTACTTCACGTGTTCTCGGAATCGTGGGATATTTGCTCCACCGGCGAAGATAACTCTCGTGTCTGATTTCCCGGGTCCATTACCGCTATCTCCTAAAAAAGATAATGCCTTGGTGAGAATCGAACAGAATTTTGTTCGTCACTTCCTTTTTAATTTTACTTTCATTTTCAGGATTTCTTGAAGCCAACGGACGATGAATCACGCTCCGAAAGCAGTAGCAGTAGCAGGTATGCTCCATTAGCTTCCTGATTCTGTGCCTTCCCATATAGATATAGATCGAGCTGAGCTCTGAAAGGTTGTGGATGTTATAATTCCCAATGAACCAAGGCTAGACTTTAAATTTGTGGTGAATCTTCTTTACAATATCTGTTGAACGGCTCCACTATATTTCTGTATGTAATTTTATGTTACATTCTCCTGCGATTCTACCCAAGCCAATATTGGGTGACTACAGCATATGATCTGATATCAACTAGTCACTTTACGCCAGATGCCCCTGCAGTGGGAATTCTCCCTATTTTCCTTACCTTGTACCAGTTATTGCGAGAAAATTTAATTTTTTCCCTGTAGTCATGCATCCACACATGGTGCAGAAATACAGTATATATGAGTAATTGAGTAGGCCTATTGAGCATCCATACTGGGCTGGAAGATGCTAGCCTGTGAGTCATGTAGCAGCCCTCCCTCTGTACTATCCCATTAATCCTGGGAGTAGACCATATAATGGTTAGCGTGATTCAACCCACCAATATTGCGTTGATATTGCAAATAGCTGCAACTGCTTCTCATAATATTTGCGAAGCCAATGTAGGAAATGTATTTTGATAACATATCAGCATTGTGGAATTTTGGATTTTAGCTTGTCATCTCAAAAAGAGGCGTCACGAGAAGAACCAGCGACGGAAAAGTCTGAGAGAAAAGAAAGCAATGTAAAATTAGCCGATCGCCTGACGTCCGGTCTACTTGACTCTCTACTCGAGGTAAGAATATAAATTTTCTTCTGGTTGGAACAGCGTCATTTTCGTAACAATGACTTATCAGGTAAAGGCGTGTGGCATACATTCGTAGGCCTGTATGAACTAGGCATTTCACGCAGCACCAAATTCCAATTGACTGATACATCCCACTGTACGGGATATAGGCAATAGGCATGGCCAAGTGCGGAGTATTTTTTGGATAACATATTTATGTACGACTGGTTCACACGGCTGTTATTTGTATCTAGGATTCCATGGATCATATCCTGCATCAGTATTCGGAACGTAAATCAAGAAATGACGAAGGTCAAAATGAATTAGATGATGCTGAACCAGAATCCCAGCCTTTACTGAAGAGTAAAATGCACGATGATGGGAAAGCTGTCGACGATCAAGATACAAAGGTATCGTGTTGCTTACATTTAACGTAAATTTTTTTTTTTTTAATTTTAACTTGGCTTTGAGAACTCGTGGTCCTGCTTGGGATGGTCACCGCTACCAAAATATTGTTTTGTCTTACAAAACACGTAAGCCATACTTGTAATAAGCCAATTTCTACAGTGGAGATTTGTGCAGGTTCCTTTCAGGGGTGGCAAGAAGCTTTTACTTTTAGCCCAAGTGAGAACTAAATTTGGTAAATATCATTTATGCTTTCAGCCTGATGTTGATGTTAGAAGACGTTCGAACTTGGCCGATTCATTCTCTGATGACTTGTTCCGAGACACAGTTGAAAAGGTGGGATATGGAATGCAATAATGTGACTTTGGATTTATTCCTTATGTTTGTTGTTCAGGTTATAGAAATTCGAAAGCAACGAGCGATGAAATGGTCGAGTGAAGATGTACAACATGAAGAGTACGATAACATCAGATCGCCTTCGGTAAGCTCACAACAACAACGTTCTCCAAACACCTCTATTTGTTAGTTTCAAAGGAAAACATAATTCTTCCTTTTGACACGTTCAATAGGCGGTTGCCATGGTGATCTGAACGACATATGATTTGACGTTTTACATTGGATGACCTTCACCGATGATCCTTTGATCTAATATACGCAAACTTGTCCCATGGTCAGCATTTAGTGTGAACGTGCTGGACGTAACTGCCTTACACTTACCTTACATTTTCTGTACTTGGTGGCCTGGCAGGGAATCTATAGACTCTACAGCTCTACCGGGTATAGTGTAGATACCAATTTTCAAATCTTTGGTATGAAACAGTTGGTCCGGATCGATCTGCCAGCCTTCCTGGTGAGTGGCGGACTTCCTCTAGTATTGGTTAACATTGTATAACATATTCTGATATTCAGGATGGTAAAATGGATTATGGCAAAGAAGTGGAGGATATCCTCGGTATGAAGGGCAACAGGATGATTGATGACGATAGTGACACTGATGAGAAGGAAAGTATGACTCCTGTTCGTCCAGTCTCTCCTATACTCGGTGGCCAGGTGAGTGCCGGTTTCAATTCATGATTCTTCATTGTGATGCTGAATTTCACCCGTCGATGTAAACTAGTCAGTGATTCAATTATCCGTTTGACTACTGACATATTTATTTAATTATAATTATTTATTGACATGTGGTCAACTGGTCATATGCAAGATGTTACTATATTTGTATTCAGCCTGAACTGTTCGGTGTACCTGTGTGTACGTACAGAGTAGACCGTCACCGACATATAGGCTGTCCGATATCTGACCTCACAAAAATGTCGGTATCGGCTCATTTTAATACAAGATCAATTTTGAATGTGTAAGGTGTCATGAACTTACCCCTGAAAGTGCGAGATTTCAAGGTTGTCTCAATGCTGAAATGACCGCATCAACAAACTTACATCAGGTTGGACTGGCTTGGTAGCATACTGTAGGCCTTTTGGTGAAATTTTAGGCTGTGCCACTTCAATCGGTAGGTTTATCATAGCCTTAATACAGGGTATGGACCTCTCAAAAGATCGGCTTTATTGGCCAGACGCTAAGTATCGGTGTTAGCCAAAAGAATTATCCATAGGGCTGTAGTACAGAGGTGAAGTGCCTCATGCATAGTATTGTGTATGAGCAAAAGTTGCGTATGGGTACAATTGGTTGGAATATCTGTTTCCATGAGCCTGAGCTAGTATATATATATATATTGATGTGAAAAGTATGTGATATGTAACAGGATGAATGGATTGAAGATGATATCTCAGCATGCATAGCCAAGCCGATTATTGCCAGAGAGAATTTGTCAACGGACAAAGACATTTGGAAGGTGAGTCGAAAGAATATTTCGTTTGTTGTAACTTGTAAGGTAGGGTTACCAGACGTCCGAATTTCCCCGGACATGTCAGTGATTTTCGGGTATGGGCGGATTTCCAAAATGTTGCTTGAAGTCGGAATTTTCAGGGAATCAAAGAGTTTTTCAGAGGCTTTAGCCCTGTAGTGTAGGGTTTGGGATGTTGTCTTGTGGAACAAACCATATCAGATCAAAAAACATGAGGCCAACATAAATTTTTGGGTGCCTGGGACTGGAAAAATGTGCTAAATTTGGATGGCATCACATGATTATGATGGCATAATATCACATATCGGCTGCTGATCAATTAACAGAAATCTGGTATCCCTTCTGCAACGGCATGATGTCTCGAGAGTGACCAAATGCATTAACTTTCTCATCCGTGTAACAATGTGTTTCTTGATCTCAGGATGGTCGGTTTATCGAAGCACTGTCTGATTTCTTTGAACCATCTCCTATTCCGAAAGAATTTGCAGTCGATCATGATCCAGACCAAATCCTGAAGCTTGTTGAAAATACGGTAATGTTTTCTATGGCATTGAAATGAGCTACTCTAAATTTGGAGTGTAAATTTTGTGTTTGTGATGACGGCAATATCAATATAGTAAGATAATATCACTAAGAATTTGATGTTCCACTGATGCATTTTTGCATCATGAAGGAACGGATCTTTAAAAGCTTGTGAAATATACTAATGACATGCCATGTAAAATCCCTACTGATAATTTTCTACTTTGCCCAATGTGTCAGGAATAGCCTACGAGGATGCCTGCTCACGATTTTGAAATGTCTGCTCACGTAGCGATGTGCTCGCTATCTGATCTGCACTATTGAACTTGTAGCTGATGAAGTTTTGCAATCTGGCACTTGCTGGGCTGTTCTATGTTGTCTATCATACCCTTATCATATTTGCATCCCATTAGGTGTTACCACAGTGAGTGGTGGTGAGTGGTGATCTGAGCTCCGATCCTAGGTGACTCTTCCATCGTCAGTCGCCCATCCTTCTTATTTGTCCGGGGATTCGAAGCCTGTTCTCCGATGTTGAACCGAAGAGAAAGTAGCCGTGTATTGTAGTCTTTGACAAGAATTGTATTTAGGTTTCCGCATTTTATTCGAGACATATAAAAGGTGAGGATATCGACACATTTGTGCCGGACGTTATCTTTGATAAAACACCAAAGAAAGCAGCTGATGACGACATTGCAAACACAATCGACGTAACGGTCAAGAAAAAACAAGACGTCGACGCCAATCATGTTTTCAACATGAGTCTAATCGATATGGTGAGCTGGGCAGTTAACGCGTTGGGGATAAATACACCAAATCGATTCAAGAGCAGTGTGTTTAACCACATTATTTGTTGGCAGCCAATGGACTTGGAATATCTTGTGTGACACGCGACCAAAGCGGTTCAAACATATAATATAAATATATAACTGTTGAAGTCGGGATTCGATTCAATTGTTAAAAAATATCCTGTATTCGTAATCGCAAATGATTAGATTAACCTGTCCCTATAGCACTTGCTAAGGAAATATTTCTCATGTATCCTGTGCTGCAGGTGCGTGAATTTATGACAGAGGTATTTACTTGCAAAAATCGGATGGAAGCGAGATCTGCAACTCCAAAATGGCAGAAGAAAAGAGTCAGCAGTGGACCGATGTATAAGAAAATTCCAAAGACTGAAGAGGTAAGGTAGACCTGCGATGGAACGTGAATTTAGCTAAATTCTCAAACTGGATACTGCGGTCTCTCCTTCAGATTGTGATCGATTCGCATATGAATATTTTACGGGCAACCATTCTGCCACAGGCTTTCTCATTTACCCAAGCTTGACCAATTTGATATGAAATTTTCGACGCAGGCCATACTTTCTCAGACTCAGCAGTTTGCCATGTGAGAAGTGACTATTGACCTGACCATGCAGAGTTAACAGGGAAGGGATAGACTGGACTGTGGTGGAACACCGCTCCACATTATCCATGTGAAGCTTTGTAATTCGGACACCTATTTTCACAACTTGTTTGTCAGTTTGACATCGTTCATTTGTAACATGCCACCAAGCTTATGGCTGACGGCAGTTCCCCCTGTGTGACCTCTTTCTTGTTTTGGATTACAGTATGTACCTCAATGATTAAATGATTTTTTGTATTTCCAGGAGTTCCAAACGTATGTGACCAAGAAGGTATCGAAGCTATTGAACTTACACACTATGAATAAAAGAAGCAAAAGAATTGGTATGAAGTGGGGAAGCCAGAAAAAGGACAGAGTCGATGTTATTCTGGTACGGTTAATCACGATTAGCAGATATCGTAAAGATGATTCACCACAGACTTAAACTCCCACCTTGGTTTATTGGTAATAATAACATTCACAAGCTTTGGCAGCTCTGCTGTTTCATCGTGTCAAGATGGAACCAAAGCAGGACGTTAAATCTGTGGTGAATCATCTTTACAATGCCGATTGATCGTCTGCCATCGGCTCCTCAATATTCTTCGAATTGTAATTAGTATTTGATATCATCTCACTTGTTACTGTTACTTCAGATTCGGGAATTACGCGAGGAGGAACCGGAATGGACAAACTACGATAAGGATGAGACTACAGTGAAGATGCAACTGACAGACACTATACTAGACTTGCTCTTGTCAGATTCGATCCACTGTCTCAATGAAATTCATGGAAAGAAAATGAAATCTTACGAAAATGAGTCATATCAAATTTAATGCATCGGCCAAAAATGTGACCAGTCCTCAACTGGTAGCTCATCTGTTATCAATCCGTTGGATGGAATAGTCAAAATTACTAGGTATGGTACGGGCTCGGCTTAGGTTCGAATTCGGACGAGCACATACTTTTGGCACAAGTTCGTTACCAAACCTCAAAAATCTGAACAGATGACGTCAGAAGTAATTGTATAATGTATATGCCACACATAGTCAAGAGTCATGTGCTCTAACCAGACCGATATATAAAGTTCTACCTTGACTGTATGTATCGCCAATTATGATTTAGCCCAAGTGATGAAAGATACCCCGAGAACATTACTTGCGCACCGCATTTATCATAAGCTGATGGTGATAACGTACAGAAGTTCCAGGCATTAACGGCGTGGGAGTTTGATTCAAACACGAGCCAAGCGAAGTAGGCAAAATTCCCTCCCGAGCCAATTTCGAGCACTGAGTTCATGACATCCCAGAAAATTATATCTCTTGCTGAGTAAGTGTGCTTCCGGACAAAGCCAAGGTGACCAACTATCCAATGTGTTTCAACTGTCCGTACATCGGTGCTACTTTTTTTTATAAAGTTTCTCATTTGACACAACCACCGAGTTGTTTGTTGACGCATAACGACTGTCAGTAGACGTCAAGTCCGGTGTCATGCATCAGTAAATATGAAGTCGTAAGTGATACTTTTGTGCTCAGTGATTAATATGTTGCAGTTGTCACGATTGAGAACGACTTGAAATTATTAAGTGCAGTTACAGTTACCTTGAAACGTACATCAAAATCATTGTGGCCACTTTTATTGCAATGCATTTCCTACTTCTAAATAAATCGATCGTAGAATGTAGCATGCTATACCGTAGTGCCAAAACTAGATTTGAATGTGTAGTAGAATTGTTTTTACCATGAGTTTATGTTGCGAATGGCTTTGAATACTCATCGTCCGTATTGGTGTTTTGGAGTTCTTTTTTTAACTATTTTGAACTGTGATATGTGGCATATTGTTTCTATGGATGACTTCAATATGGTAGTTTTATACGTGTTTATATAAAATAAAATTTTATACTCTGAATGAAAAATTATTTTTTGGCGGCCATCACGTGTTGTTTCGTTGCTTGCTTTGTAGATAAGATGCGTTGTTATGGTTATACGTGTTTATAGTCATGTCGTGGTTTGCCGACTGTCATTCCAGGCCGACAAGTGAAGGTGAGATTGAGAGCAGAAAAACGCTCGACTCCACTTCCCCAACCCTGGCGCGGACGCGTCTCAGTTGACTCACAACAGTGGTGGCATACCCCTGGTCGTCCTTTCACAAGCGGGGTCTCGCGTCCTGTGAGGCATTCCAGCGCGGTGAACAGTAGCAGACCATGCCATCCATTCCTGTACAATTTACAAACCAACCAATTAAGTGACTGTTCTGAACCCCTGGATGGGGCCACCAAGCACTGCTTCTGTGTGGCTGGCTGTCTAGACCGAAGAAAGCCTTATGGAAGAAGACGTCATTCAGGTAGGTGTACATCAGTGTTTATCGGTCTTCGTAGCGTTTGGCACCGTTCCTCACCATTCGTCTAAGAAGCTTTGTTCGGGGACTCTAATCATTTTCGTTAGTGATCCATGAGGGACCAAGTATTGTCTGAAGAGGCAGGTTTTTTTGTCATCCCTCACGTATGCTACCGCTGCAAATCGTCGATTTTGCATGTACATTTTTTACAGTAGTTTTATCATGAACTCATGCGGAAGGTGAACCGGAAACTACAGTAGGCTTATTGACCCTGACATTAGTTCCATACCGCAAGACAAAAACAAATATGGGGTGGGGCCGATAGCATCGTAGAGAGCTAATGGAGCCTTTATCGATTCCCTCTTTGTTGCTCAATTTCGCGGCTACATATGAATGAGAGAAGTGAGCAATTTCTATACATGTTTAGGCCTATGTTTGCGTTAATTTGATTATATCATGGGATCACGACCACATCACTACTCACCACCACTAATCACATTAGGATCATAAAGAACTTGGTCACCCTCCGCATCAGACGCTAACGAAAGAGCGGTGTCTTCGCTTTTGAGTTTAATCGTTCGTGGCCGTCAACGGTAGGAAGCTGAATATTTGATAACTGAATTACCAGACTGCGCGGACAGGATTTGACAGACGTTTTTATGTCTTCTCAGTTCTCAACAGTTATATTGTAGTAGGACTACGGCCTAAACGGGAAAGACTGTTTTCGTATTCACCGGCCTGTTTATTACAAATAGGCCTACAATTCGCCGATTGTGACTACAATCATCATCAATCAATCAACATGAAAGAAGGCGGACGAGATTGTCTGCCTGCTGAGGTTTTGACGGGCGACGTGAGTCGAAGTGTCGTCCAGCAGCTTCAGCTTCGAATTTTACCTGTAAATTCGCAACCAGCAGTAGGGCATAAAGCGATTATCTTGAAATTGAGCGACTTCGAGTGGGTAGTTGGGCTTCTGTGCATCGCACTGTCTATAGTAACGATTGTCATCACACCAGATGAGCAATGGAAGTACAACGAAAGTACCACGAGACGTTCATACACAAACTTTGTTACCATCTTCACTTATACCTGTCAAGGTATATGGGCCGGAATGTTTGGTGTGATTTCAGGCATGCTCGGAAGAAGGAGAGTACGCGGCATGCACGCCGCATTAAGCAGTCACAGTCACACCACACCAGCGCCTACATGTAACATGGCGATGTGTATTACAACCTCCGTCGTTAACGGCGTAGCTGTAATTTTGTCAGCCTTCGCCTCACTTTTATCGACCGGCTCCACAGCTCTGCTAGCTCTCCACATCGTTATCGCCCTATTGTCGTTTGGACTGATGATTATAACAATAGTTCACGCAGCCTTTTGCTGCAAGGAAGATTGCACTTGCGTCGGATCGCCTGTGGTTATTGAACCCACAGTTTACATTACTGAGCCAAGTCAAGTAGGCCTACCCAAGTCCAGCGCAAGTATAGATCCTGATGAGATGTCAACTACTGAAAACAGGAAGCAAATTCTCATGCAATATCCAGACCGGTACGAAGAGCTATTTTAGTAGATCTTCATCGCATTACCTCTGGATGAGTCTAGAGCTCTAGGCACTGTAGCTTCGAAAACTCATATCCAGTTGAACTTGAAGAATCCATTATGAAATAACATTATATTTCTCTCATACGACAGACTGCAGTTCGATGAACGCTGGTTGCAGTAAGAGCACTATCTTTAACGGTAGATGCCAGGCGCAGTTCCGAACTACAAACTAATGATGATCTTCAAAGAGAGCCGACATTTCAATTTTATGTTAATCTGCCCATATTCTGTTTTATATAGTAGGCCTAGGATTTAGGTTAGCTTACTCAATAATGGTAATAAGTCCTTATACGATGAGCTTGGCTCGCCTTATATGCTACCTTCGCCGATTCCTTTATTCAATTCCTCTACCCTTCGTCTCGTCTATTCCTCTCACAAAGCATGTTCATTCATGGTCCTGCTGTATTTTCCAGCTAAAGATTCTCGATTGGTAGCATCAATACTAAGAGTGTAGGGTAGCCGCTTTTAAGCAATGCAATCGTATTGTAGTCTATACACAGCAATCAATAAACATTGAAGTTAATCATTGCGAGTGATTATACCATCAGCTGATTAATCTCTAAATAGATCCTTCGTGAAGGCAGACAGCTGATGGATATATTCTATGGTCAAAATGCAGACGCCTGTATAGTCCATGGGAGTAAACGCAGCGCGCCAATCAACGGAACTGTTATTCCGGGTGAGTCCATCCGAGCAATTCCTGAAAAACAATAAATCAGCAAGGCTATCTAATATCTATTTTCTATCGAATTCATGCTAATAAGCTCTGACTCGGTGTCGATATAAACACAGTGAAGGAAATAAAAATGCTCTGTATGTATTTTTAACCGCGGTAAGAATCTCGATATCAAAAACACGTATAACAACCGTATCATCAGTTGATAATCTATCGATGTTGCGTAAGTCTGGAATATAGATCTAAAAACCAATGCGACGATATGCAGTCAAGTTTATTAATCTCTCTGCCAAGCAAGGCTCGAAAAATAACTCGCACTGATCCATATTTACAGCACAGCTTACGAGCACACGTTTGGGCATGAGTAAGCGAAAGTAGCGACAAACGATTTGGGCGGGTCCAGGGCACGAATGAATAAATGACCGCAACGTAATTTTAGTCAAGTTCAACCAAGCGTTTCTAATACTTTTATCGCCAACTTAATAGCAATGCTAGCAGTAGGCATTACATGGGCCATGGCCTACTTTAGGCCCTTAATGGGTTCATCAGTCTACGGCAGGGGTCGGCAAACTTCTTGGACTAATGGGCCAATTATACACATTGTCGCTAAACTTGCGGGCCGCACTCAAGACGTCTATACACGCACACGTAACGCAACGGTGGAATTATAACGAATTGTACGTACGATCTGTTTTTGTTCGTAGTTGTTCGCGGGCCATAAAATAATGACGGGTGGGCCGGATTTTTCCCGCGGGCCGCAGTTTGCCGACCCCTGCTGGTCTACGGTGTCAGTCGAACAGCGCGCCCACTAGCGGTGATGAAATCAATTTATCTTGTAGAAATTCTTGTGGGACCTGCGCTTGCATGCATTACAACCCAGAAATGTCATTGCCACTCTCTGCAAGTTCTCTGGCTACATCACGTCGGTGTCTGTAACTCTGTATGTATATATACGTACCGAGATAATCCGGTATTCGAGTGTTGAATACGAGACTTCATCCTTCATGATCAATAATAAAATGGCAAACGAAATGCTCATAATCCCCATCTTCACTCCTGTGGAGGCGAATTTTCTTCCCTTTAGGGAATATATCCTTGCTTCCTCTGTCTCATTGTTTGATAGGGCATGGTTGACCTAAAAATGACGTAAAACAATAGGCTATTATAGATCCTGTTAGGCAGTAGCGTTGCTATTCAAGCCAATCGCTAATGTGACTTGACAAACCTGATATGTGTAGTAGAGAGATATTACACCCAAAGGTAGACAGAAGAGGAACGCAGCGAGAACGAGACAACAGTTATCTGATATGACGTCAGAATTCCGTCTTTTATGCCGCCTGTGCAGTTGTCTCACCTGAAAATGTAATTTGGACGCTTCTGAGGCCTGTATTAAATGGGCGCTAGAATTGCCTGGGTAAAGATTGCGAGGCCATGCTTTCTGTGGAGGTCGCTATATTAGAGACGTGAAACGTGAGACGTATGCAGTTAATCGTGGATTGGTGCTTTTTTAATAGGCCTATACCGGACCTACGTGATTTTGAATGGGCCACTAATTGTGGCGTCTGGGCGCATATTTTGCTATGAACATAACATGGTCACGCCTGTTTAGTTGCATGAGGGATTCTTTTGAATTTCTCAAAGGACAGTGAATAAAGTGAAGGTTGGAGAACGAGCGTTAATTCAATTAAACTTTTTTACTCCATCCTTTGGGAATTCACACCGCGGCACTTGGGTTGAAATTATTGATTCGTTTAGCAAACGACCAAGTCTCATCAACATTACAAATCACCTTGATGGGATGTCTTCGGCGATAATAGTGGCGTTTCTTTCGGCATAGTCTTACTTGACTTATAGTCCTGGGTGGAATATCGCCATTTCTCCATGGTTCGCTTCGTGGATTTTCGCAAATTCCTGTACTCGGATCGCTGCCGATCAAAGCGTCCTCAATCGTGGTTGCTGACGCTGACACTTGGCAGACATTGCTCTGGTCAACGGTATTGCATGATTGCGGTGAATGTTTCGATGGGTGCCTCACATACAAATGATCGTGCTGTATACATCGATTTGTGCGTTCGTGGTACGCGTGACCGCTGTGATTAACAATGCAAGCAACACATGGGAGCTCTTCGCCTGAGGAATATGTTGAAGTAGTCACAGGCGTTTCCTTTCGCCAGGATAAGCTTTTATCACGCGTTGACGCTTGCAGGTAATCAAGCCAGCATGGATGGTGCTCATCATTGACAATTCTTGTATCTGTGGGACCTTCACCGTTTGGCGCTACAGCACGATCGATGCGTGGGAGAGACGTGCAATGCTGGGACAATTCGAATCTCGAGCGGTTCAACGGTAGTGGTTGTTTTGATTGTATTCGCAGAATAGTTTGATAGGACTTTTTCGTCGATGCCGAAGGAAGGGTCCTGTCCAACTTCACACAAGGCACAATGGGATCGTCCAATGAGGATTGTGTGGCTATGGTAAGTATTTCCTCACTATAACGGTTCATACAATTAGAAAGCATCATTCCTCTCTCTGTTCTGTAGGCCTATGTCGCACCAGTCATAAAAATTCCCTGTGATTGCAAATTCATGAAAAACCATTTACCATCAACCATAGTATGCGGCTAATAAAGAGATTTGGCATCTTAGCAACTGGTTACATTACCATGAGTTCTAGTCATAGACAATAGAGCACAAGTCGTCAATGATGATGAAGTAGCGATATCATGGTCTACTCCGACATCTTGCCAAGGAAAATCGTGAACATGTCGTACGGCCGTCCTATTTGTATCAGCTAGAGTCAGCCGAAGCCATTCCCAGTGACCAGAGTCATAACAGCTGGAGCTGGCAGCAATAATATCGCGCCTCAAATACGTTTGAATGGTGACGCAATATTTATTTCTCGGGACTATTTGCGCTACGCCAAGCGTTGCTCTGCAGTATCTTGTCCGGACGCCTCCAGCCGTTCAGTTGGCCGAGTGGGTTAGACTGTCCGCCTTCTGATCGGGAGGTTCCGGATTCGATTCCCGACCGAGTCAAATCGAAGACTGTAGAATTGGTATCCGTTCCTTCCCTGCTTGGCTGTTGGTATCGGGGAAGTGCGGAGGAGAGTCGTGGTTGTAACAGTGATCCGGGCTATAAACTGGAAGTATTGACACGTATACCGTAAGCATTGACCTGGCGTAAATGACCTTAGTAGTTGAAAACGCCATATATTTTCAAACAAACAGAAAAAGCCTCAAGCCCTCAACATTTGGTTCGCTGCAGCGAATTCGACTGTGACTTTGACGACAAATGCCCATCCTGTTTCAGCCCCGAATTACCCTGGCTTGGGACCTTCCGAGGACTATCACATTCATACCACGCATGACAAGATATGGCGTTGCCTACCTATAAAACGTAACGCCCTATGACTATATATATGCTTGCTTGAGAGATTTCTCAATGCGCGAGTGGAAAACCTTGCACATGATGATATCCTATCCAATCTTTCTTACCGAATCGTACCGTGCTCTTGCCTGACATCTCAATTCATACATAAGCAACGCCTTTGGCAGTGTCTCCGATTTTGGGATGAAATTCGCCGTAGTCTGTCTACAGACTTCAATAAATCGATAACAATGAGGTTTCCCGTACGGCTTCCTACGCCAGCGCTGTCGTACGAACTGGCAAGCTTCACAAGCGACACGAGTCATAATGACTACGCACGGGGGAAGTCCGATTTCAACACTCCAGTAGGCTTACTACGCAGTACGCATCCAGGTAGCGGATATTTTTTCAAACTCGTCGGACATTTCGATTGCGGTCAGTCCGCGTGCTAATATAGATAACAGTAGGCCTACGTGGGCAGTGGGATAACTTACAGGAGGATATTCCGAACCACTGAAATTTGACCGCTTGAGCGCCGCAACGGGCTGGTAGTAATCATCATCAACGTATAAGGGCGGGTTGTTCAGCTGCCCGCTTGTAGTTATATGGAA
This sequence comes from Botrylloides violaceus, assembly GCA_030412335.1. Taxonomy (NCBI): domain Eukaryota; kingdom Metazoa; phylum Chordata; class Ascidiacea; order Stolidobranchia; family Styelidae; genus Botrylloides; species Botrylloides violaceus. The sequence continues at coordinate 400,079 of JASFYC010000714.1, forward strand.
GTGTCCGTGTCCTCTGCTTACCACCACATAGCACACATAAGGTTTAACTCTATTATCTGAGACCCCACCGGAAAAAGGGCGAAATCGCGTAGGCAAAATGTTTGATGGGCCTGAGTGATGCCTTGGACCAAACCAAATGGGTAATTGGCCGGAAGTCGTTTCAAAGCAGAGGGAATTTCCCTGTGCAGCATCTTCGTCATCATCTGAAGTCCGTCCTAAAACCATCTGCTTTCGGACTCTATATTAGTAGGCCTAATCATCGGGCTTTCATTGAAGGCCTATTTGGTTTCAACAACCTCCAGAAATAATTATGCTCGCATGCACGTCGACTTGCGTGATTGGCAACTGCGGGTAGCTAGGCAGAAGTAGCTATAGGGAAAGATTGTCGCGGCCAGTGACTTCGGCTGATACGAAGTCCTACTTTGCTACATGGCATTGGCGTAGGTCTATATTTTGGTTTCATTTCACTATGCAAATTTTCTATTTTATGTGTCTGCGTGGCAACAAGTAGAACTCTATTTCTATCATCGTGGGTACTTTCCTCGCATATTGATTATAATTTGTCACGTTACCTTGTTTGAATTGCGGATTCGATTCGTCACAGCGCTAGTCGGCGATGTGGGCGAAAATTGTAACAACCCGCGAATATGTTCTACTTATTGATTCATCATGAATGTAGCCAGGAGCGAAGTTGAGCAATCCCCTTCTCAAGTGCCAAATTGGTAAAATTGCATGGCAACTTACGTCATGACGATTCATTCATTCAAAGCAGTAGGCTGCCTGATTAGCTGCTACAATCTGCACAATTATGCTCATGATCGTTGATAAAATAAATAAATATAATATTTTTGAATTGGGTTAATATCTACAGGCTAGGCGAGTCTATTTTGTAGTCGATTCGGGTGAAATTATTCGATTCGATCCGATCCGGTATCTGCTACACCATTCGATTTTAAGCAGCCCTATCTACGACTATACCTGAAAATGCATGTATTAGCGAGATCGGGTCATATAGGAATTACACACGCAGCTCTGACCTCTTCTCAAGTAGCACACAATTTTCATACATGAAAATAATCGTAATGCCTATAGCAAAATTGTTGTCGAAGTAACGGTTAATGTCCGTATGCATCACGCACCGGCATAGTCTGGTAAATAATAATCATATTCAAGTGATGAATAAGGGACTTTATCCTTCACAATCAAGAATAAAATGACAAAAGAAATCGTCGTTATCCCAATCTTCACGCCCGTGTTCGCGTATTTCCTCCCTTTCAAGGAATATATCCTCGCTTCTTCTCTTTCATTCTTTGACAATGCGCGATTGACCTAAAAATGCAACCGCAAAAGCATAAAGAATATGAAAAGTAGGCCCCTAGCTAAGCTTTAGCGAACCAACCTGCAATGCATAGTAAAGAGATATGACACCTAGAGGTAGACAGAAGAAGAACGCAATAATTACGAGGAATCGATTGTCTGAAACGTTAGAGTCCCTCCTACGACATCGCCTGTGCAGTTGACGCATCTGAAAATGTTGCATTCAACTAGGCCTTCCGCTACAGTCATAAAGTAGACAATTGAGATATCTTTATATATGTCTGGATCACAAGACTCTGACAGAAATTTCGGCATTCGTACATTTTTCCTATTCTGAATTCCCTCTGAACCGAGTATATGCTTTGAACTTTCATTCGCACTTCCACGATACTGACCGCCAACTGATCCAACATCATTTAGGCATCAGACCCATTAATTTTGGATTTATCCCACAGCTACCATGTTGTTTACTAATATGGCTCACAGTCGCAATGCATAATTGATGTACCCGCTATTCTATCGCTCTGCTAATTTCGGCGACAGAACGTCGACCGCATGCGCAATGTCTATAATAACGGTAACATTTGGTGGAAGGCCGGGTCGCACTCGCACTGCAAATAGAAATGGCCATGGGTAAACAAATTTTAAGATGGCCTTTTGCAAACCATTTTCGCGCCACTAATGGCTTTTCTCGTTGCAAAAAGGCTGGAATGTTACAATATTTTGATAGTCGGCCGCGGAGGTATCTAATAAGTATTCCAGATCTCCATGTCTTATTAGATAATTTTATTTTATAAGCTTTCAAGCTTCGCTCCTTCATCACGTAATGAACATGCGTAAGTGAACATCCTTTTTACATCCAAACAAATGTCAAGTTGAAACTGGACATCTCCTACCACATGCCATGCTTGAAAAGATGCTCTGGTATAAGTCAAGTACGTCCATTTCAGGTTCATATTTAGCGAAAAGTGCTTTATAAGCGGAGTCGGTTGCCGGAGCTGTCATCTAAGAAATTTGACTTTATCATTATCATACATACAGTATAAGAAACTTCTATAGCAAATCTACACGGCTGGCGATCGGTAAATCGAGGCGGATACGGACTGCGTAGATTTAGTGCGTGAATGTAGTCATGGCCTACTCTAGTAGGCCATGATTGCTTCATGGCACATACCCGCCTCAACTTAGTCCGTAACTCCGCTATGGAAAGGCTCCGACAGCCGAAAGCCACATCGGGTGCAACAAATTCACCATGATCGTAAGCTTTGCCGGCTGGCTCCGTGAAGGCGACATTGTGTTATCATCAATCCCAATGTATACTCGAATTAATACAAGTCAGCATACTCATAACTATAAAATCATATGAAATTGACATGCAATCCGTTTGTAAGCTTATTTCGGTAACCCGTAGTTTGCGGGATTTTACCAACATTTTGTATTCTCATAAATTATTGATAACGCGTTGTCTTCTGGGAAAGTAGATGTTTTACAAGCTTTTGTATACTACCAACCCATCAGCAGCAAAGCCTAAATATGCTTTGTTATCTTTTTGATATATTAATTATGGTAAGGAATCGATTTCCCGTCAGGTCAGGTGTTCTTGATGAAAAGTCATCCCATGTTTACGTAATGCATGTTTTGGACAAGGGATGCACATTGCACAAGCATGATATATGACGCGTCACCAGGTGCGCCTTCATAGCAAGAGGATTGTGTTTCAAAGTCATATGATGGAAAGGTCATTGGAATCGGGATGGCCATAGTAGGATGGAATACTAATTGCTACCATATCTTTTTTGTAATACAGGCCTATGTTGTTACTATACGCCTTACATGCCGTAGCTATGCCTGTTGATTTTTGCATGGGATGAAGCGGAAGGAGTACGGTGGGGAGGGAATATAAAATACTCCAAGAAGAAGGATTACATCTGTGTACGTTTGCGGGAGGGTATATAAGCCTATAACAGGGGGTATGTGTGAAAAAAATATCCAGTACATAATCCTTGCACGACCCGTGAGGCTGGATTGGTTGACAGGAATAAATGTTACTCGGTTTAGAGGCTGGAGTAAAGCTGACTGGTCTCGAATTGTGCGAGCCGATTTCCAATCTTTTAAAGCTGCTCTTAACCCTAATTCTCGACACTATAACTTCTTAACGCGCTGGCTTCGTTGTAGAACGTTCGCACGAAAAGGCAAGTTGTGGTTGATTTCTCAATGTGGGATTCGGATATCGTAACATTTCAGCTGAGAAGTTTCGCACCGCGGAGTCATCGTGGCCAGGCCGTGGGTTTTTAATCAGCCGGGTTGTAATAATTAGCGTTTGTGATTTAGCCTACGTTTTTGTAGCACGTCATAAGGCCTCTGATGTCAGTCAAAGTATCTCAACTGCGATTCGGATGCCTCTAACATAGCCCAACGGTATAGCGTCCATCACGACGCGGGAAAATTACTTTCCTCTGTTGTACTCACATTTTTCGTTGTTGGCGTAGTTTTATTTCTATTCGAGCATAATATAATCAGCCTGGCGGTGCGACATTTCTCACTATCGTTCAAAGAAGCTCTGAAGCTAATAATAATCTAGAATATTCAATATTTTAGAGGCTTGCGGGGCGAAGCTATGTCAAGCAAAGGATATACTCCTTTTTGTCGCGCTAAAGACGAGGTTCGGTTTATTAGCCTGGCTGGGAAATATGCATTTCATCAATACCCCGAGCATGGCCTACTGCCTGAGCTACGAGTTGAATGTGAAACCGGAGCAATGTATAAAGCGTACAAATAGGTTTCGTTTTTGCGGCCAGGGTACGGTATACTATTTTCATTGGATGGGTCGCGTTAAATGGGCAATCGGCAATGGGCAGTTGTATTGTATCCCGGAGTCCCCATACGCGTTAGAACAGTTATTTCATCTTGAATGTAATTCCCAATGACCCGAACGTTTCGCCACGCAAAGAGCGATGACCATTTGTGACATTTATGACGTCATTGTAGGCCCGTAATCGTCACAATTCCCAGGGCCCGGAATACCTGTCACACACGGCACGTTGGTGGCTGGCTTATTACCGGCAACTGATGATTACGATTCAGTTAAATTTAATTGGCCCTAAGGCTACTATGTTTTGCTAGTTACCACTCTGCCACCATCAGTTACGTTAGGTGTGTAGAGTTTTCAAAAATATCGAGCACATATAGCCCATAAACACGTTTTCACGGCATTATTTTATGTGCTGCACCAGACGTAAAATAGTCTGTTTTAAATTCCTGAAAGAATAGTATACGGTGTAGTTGGGAGAACGTGCTTCGTAATTTAATTTTCTCAACCAATCCTTCGGGGATTTACAACACGCGTCAAAGTTGAAGTTATTGATTCGTAAAGCAAAGTTCTATTTCAATACATCAGACTTTGGCTCACCTTCATTGGATATTTTCGGCGATAATAATGGTGTTTCTTTTTGTAGCAACTCTCTCGCCCAGTCCGATCAGGCTTTGTAACATTTCTTGACGGCTCAAATAGAGGATTTTCACACATTATTGAATTGGAATTGCTTCGAATTATGAAAGCATTCTCTGGAGTATTCGATGAGGTTGGAATTTTGCATGCGTTGTTCTGCACAATGCTGCTGCATGTTTCGGATCCCCCAGTAAAATACGTAGGTCTAATATTGGATCGCCCGTCGTGGTTTACATGACAGTTTTGATTAGCAATGCAGGAAATGCATGGCAACTCGCCGCCCACCGAACACGGTACTGTACCTATGTACTCTTTGTTGAAACATGGAGTGTTGTTAACATGCCTTGATGCTGACTGGAAGTCGAGCCAACTTGCGGAGTCATGACAACTGTCGAGTCCTCTATTTGCGAGTAGTTTACCGTTTGACCGGATAAGACGATCGTTTCGTGGAATATGAGTGTGGTATCGTGGGTAGGGCGTCTCTGATTCTAGTTCACACCTCATCAACTTCAATGACAGGGGCTGTTGGTTGCGTAATAGCTGAATTGGAGCCATTTGATAGGATCCCGATGTTTCTGGTAGGAAACAGTTCCTTTGTACATAAGGAACGATAGGCTCGTTCGATGAAGACTCTGTAGCTATCGTAAGTTCATCCTCGTTACCACCGTTCGTAGGATAGTTGGTCAGCATCACTCCACAAATAAGTAAATTTCGATACCGAATATGAAGCCCTTGATAAATCACGATAGTACTACTGAGAAGTGAGCACTACAGAAAGAGCAGTAGGCCTACGCTATAATATACGCTATTCTCTAACTCGTACTATTTATGTTATTATATTATACCCATGTATCTGCCCAGCCTGTCCTGTTCGTGGTGCAAAACGCCGTATGGTGATAAGTGCCACTGAAAATCTTTATAATAATAATAATAATAATAATAATAATAATAATAATAATAATAATAATAATAATAATAATAATATTCTCTTAGGAGGTAGGAAATCGTCAATTGCTTCTACTTCTAAATCGACTCAAAGTCCTGATCAACACGACTCGCTATCTAGGCAACCATAGATAACATTTATAGGCATATAGGGATAGCTAACCCTCTGCTACCTATAGCTCCCATCACTGACTGATGGTGATGAACTAACCTACCCGCTACGCTTAGGCCTTTGTCTGCATCGGGACGCTCGCTTTTTGCTTCGCTCTTTAGCCTACATAAGAAAGTACGCCTGATATATAGCCGCCTTCGCAAGTTAGTGTTTAAAACTGTCTACAAACTTCAATAAATCGATAGTAAATTAACGAGTTTGCTCTCTTGGTTTCAACACCACGTCTCCAAAGGAAAATGGCACGAAGTCGCAAACGTCATTAATGATCTGATATTCCAAGGAAGTTCCATTAACATTTTTACATCTTTCTTTGAGGCCTATCTTCCCTTATATGCAGATATTTATCATCACATCCTAACTACTGTACATCAGGGGCCTACTCCACTTCGCTGAACTTCTTCGAAAGCTACTCGGAGCTGGTCGGAGGCATGGGCTACCTGCAGCGTTCTTCTCTCTGCGATATTTAGCCTACAGTTTGATTGCATATGACTATTTAAATGGCCGTGAGATTAATATTGCAACTCGTTGCGATTAATAATACATGAAGCTGAACGCGAGATTTGCAAGCTCATTACAATAAACTCAACTACAACAGCATGCGTATAATAAGGCTATTATTCCGATATTAGATAACGCACGTAAGATCCCTTCGTTCCAGTAGTTTGGGTCCATGAAATTGGGATAAATTGTGTCGTGATTTACTAATTCTAAATTTTCAGGAAACATAGGCCTACAGTGGAAAGTCCTTCTGGGTAATTATTTCGATCAAACAATGTCATTTTTTCGAGTAGGTCTATGTATAGCTCGAGGGCGCCAACTCGAGCCGCATGTTAGTTAGAGACTGCGTCTGTGGCAGTGGTCGACTAAAACGTGAATAGTAATACCACAGAAAGTAATTATATTCGATGGTAATACCATATAGTTAAATCCCCTCTGGGGTTAATTACCTCAGGCCGCTCGGGGTGTGATTGAAACCATTAAACTATTGTAATACCCTTTGGATATGCCCGCTTCTTGGGCGACACTCGCTAAATTTCGATCGATGCGATATTTGAGTTACGTTCTGCCAAGTAGACTATAGTAGTATGAGAGAGATTTATTTAGGCCTATTGGCTTACTGAGACATGGGCCTACTGTATATCCATCATATATACCAAGTTCTGTCTTGTCCTTCCCGGTATGCCGTCCTCCTTCTTGTTTGCGGACCACCGCATCTGTGGAATTTTACTATCGATCGTACATGTTACGTCCAGTCTCGTATGCGGTGGAAGAATGCATATTGGAGCCCGGGAACAATCGATTGTCACAATTGAAATGGCCATCTAGCGGCAAAGACCAAATAGGCACCCTTTGCATACGAGGTCGAAAGTTGATTAGGCGAACTAACGGATTCGCAATCCCGATTAACCTTAGATAACACTTTACGATTAAATTGCATTTCACTAATACATCAATCAATACGGATATATTGCAAATAGTTCATGTTATAAAGGGGTAAAGATGATAAAGATACATTAAAATGAAAATACGTGGATCACTTTCTGACGCCTCAATTCTTTCCTAGCTCTGTTTGGAAAATTCTTCTTTGTGTTTTGTCAGTTTTAATTTTTGTGACTTCGAAATGGCGACTTTGCATGTCCCGTGAAAGAGCATAGTCAGATCAAGCTGTGTCAGTAATATGTCCTTGCTGCAGCAGAAAATCGTAAAGTTTCCTCGTCTTGTTGACATCTATTTTGACTAATGTCCTCGCTTGCGCCAGTTTTAAGCTACCTGCATTTTTGTATGCATTGATGAGACTGCTTTTGTATTTCAAAAAAGCTTCCGGTACTATTCTAGAACTTGAGCAAAACGTACATTCTTCAGCGTTTAGCTTCTCTATGCCAGGCAATGCAGAGATATCAATTGGCATTTGTGATTTATGAATAGGTGTTATAGGTGTTGTCAATTGGAGGTTTTCATCCACGTGCTCTTGGAGCCATTTCACTAGTGATGGATGATCATTCTTCATAGATAACACTTTATCCAGATTTGAGGTAAACGTTCGTTGTTGTGTTCGATTGCCTTTCATCTTTTCATACAATCGGCCAGTCGATATAGAGGTTATACCCATTTTTCTATACTCCTGTAGTCTTTTCACCCTTTTGATTAGTTGTTTTTCTAATGAAATGCCCGCCATCATTTTGTCGTAGGCTATCGGATGAGTTAATTTCATGGTAGGCCGCAACGCATCCTCTACCAATTTCACCTCTGCATCTAGTCTGCTAAAATAACGTATTTGGTGAATTGCGTTATTCATCAGTCCGTGCATGCAAATAATCTGTTTTCTCCGTCTCCGTTCTGCTAATCTTGATTGATAAATTTGAACCAATCCAACTTTAAGTGCCTTCAATGTCGGCCATTCTCCATGGCAAAATTGAACATCTTTTATATCACATTCCGCAGAGTTCATGAACTCATCTCCAAAATCTCCTCTAGCGGCTAAATAGCCCGACAAATTCTGAGCTCGATGGGACTCCGGCAATGGTCTGCATGGATCTTCACATGCTTTAAAAGGAACGGGAGGTTGCGATGGTGCAATGTGCCTCTTTGGTAATTCAGGTAGAGGGTACCGAGCATTAACAATGTAGGAGTTCATGTAATGAGTTCGACAATGATGAGCAGATTTAGTCCGAACTTGCTTTGCAATAGCACTCCAGTTACCGACACCACAGTCACTTAATGCTTCCAACAGGCGCATTTCCTCAGAAGCCGACCAACACGATTCGAAAATTGGAAATGAGTAGTTAATCACTTCATAATTGTGATCATTGCAGTGCTTTTCCACGGCCAACCCACGAGAAAAGCATACCAAACACACAGATATGGAAGGTTTGCAAACCTTACACCTAATAAATGGCTCTTGCAGATATGCACCACACCCAGCACAAGGTGGCCGTTCGCATGTATCAATGCCTGAATTCTTTATTTGCGGTGGATCTTTTGTAGACTTGGTTCTACAATCGCTTGTTGCCATTATGGCAGTAGTTTAGCGCAATATAGATAATAGTACGGTACACCACTAGAACTAGCACAGTAGCTCTGAAATTGCTCAAGCTTTTGTAATGAAGTACTGTAGACTATTGTTAGGCGTACCATATCCATCGGATGAACTATTATTATATCGCACTTCAAAGAAACTGCGGTAAATGCGTGCAAGGCGTATATATAGCTCCACACCCAAATCATATCCGTAGTACCGTGCGGTACTAAGCAACTAAGATATTTGTGTGTCACATTTCCGAGAGATAGAACCCAGCATATAAGGGTTATCGAAGAAATATACCGATCATAGCACAATAAAGTGAACACGACCCAAATGAGAAAAATGTACAATGCTTGGCAACATTCTGTTCTGTCTGTGTTATTGTACATCAGTATTCCCTTCAGTATAATAATCTTGCTGCGCAATGGCGTTGTCAACGTTTCTGCCTGCACAGAAGCGGCATTTCAATATTCCGCACAGACGCCATTACCTATTTGCCTTGTTGTTCCCGCTCCCCTCTACGTCCCGCGTCGTCCAGTGACGCCGTTACCCCTCCACCAAACGGCTGACAAGTATCAACTACGCTAGTCGTTAGATGACGCACGTGACCAAGATAGTTACCGACCACTGAGGACTTTCCTCCACCGAGGCATGCAAGGCAGCAGTGGTAACAAGGAATAGCAAGTAACAGTATAGGTAGCCTTTCTCTCATGCTGTTTGAGTAGCCATAGTCCTTATGAACACGATAGATTTAGCTGGAGTTGCTATATCCGTTTCCAGTTCCACCTGCCTACAGTGCCTGGGAAGTGATCTGCTGGCTAACCCTCAAGTGTCAAGTCTTGGTCATCATGTCAGCAGTCAGAAGCTTAGCGGCTCAGCGGTCCGTCCACAGCGTAGGCCTAGTCTCTGTATTGTAATTTACGAAGGTAAGTGCAGGGTGTCGGCCACAGCGGCCCCTGAAGTCGCCAATCTGTTGTGTGTGAGCTGCCGGCGCTACCGCACGCTATGCTTATCAGTAACATCTGTGAAATTTTTTGTAGTCATTTTGGACCTCGCAAATCTCGCCAGCGCCCATCGGCCTAGCATTGTTCTAGCAACTCCTATCAATTGCCATTTCTGACTTGCCGTAGAAGAATAGAATAATATTAAGAGAAATCGCGAAAGAACGGGAAAGCGGTAATGCCCCGTTTATCCTGTTGATTTCCATATTTTAGTGATGTCTCCCGTACCCCGCTCCTCCTGCCCCCCCTGTATTATTTGTTACACATGTAATAGCATAATATAAGGTACCGGTAGGCTATTTGGTTTTGAAGAGTTGAGATTTAAAGATATCTGGTTTACTGAATGGCGTCAATGGCATTTGTGCTGTTTCTAATTACGGTCATATGATAGAACTGATCACCCTCTACATGTTGCAAGCTACCTTGTAGCATATTCTTATTCCTTAAGGTAGGATATTACTCGTAATGATCTGTTCAATATTATATTTTTTCTACCTTGGTATCGGTTTCAGGAAATGTTTGTCGACAAATGTTCTCCTACGAGCCTTGAAAACATGTATAGAGAGAAATGACTAATGCAGACTTAAATTTATTAAATTCCACATCACACAATCTTGATCTGGCTTGTGGCATATATTGTTGGCCCATAAAGTGAAACTGAAGGTCTGCAGTTGTTTCTGACTTCAATATTTTGGAGGGTTCCTCCTAACCGCCAAATATTTCAACCTCGTTGGCCCGTTTTATACTCGTCGTTGCAGACCGCTGTCATTTTTTCCTCGCTCCGTTTTATAGCCTACATGTAATGTCTCACTGATCTAGTAGATTATCGCACTGATAATGCACAACCCGAACGTGTTGTCTACTTGTCCATTCCCGTGTGAAAATCTTGTTTTGTATGCCCTTGCAAGAGAGATAGTTCTGTAGGCATTTGGTTGGAGTCTGCCGGCAATTTTATACATCAACCACCAGCAACGATCAATATATATCTATATGCCCACGTCAAAATTGAGGCTCTCCATCCCAGTATGAAGTTTTGGGTCTTACAGAAATTGTCCTATTTAAAAGGAGTGCTGGGTGTTGGTCACATAAAAGTACAGGAAATGTGCTGTATACTGAAATATGGTATTACCAGTACTTCGAGGTGGTATTTATTATTTAGGGGGCAGGGCCCTTATTCCCTCTAACATTCAGGAAGCTGAATTGTGGCTATGACCGAACTGTGTTGATCTACTATTCTTCTGTCTGAACATAGAAGGCTTTGAGGCCTCATAAACAGAGAAACAGCGAAGAATGTAAACAGGCCCAGCCTACCCATGTCAAACATAAAGTCGGCATTGTAGGCCCATAGTATTTTATGATGACCTGTTGACTTCAGAGTCCTAACTATTGGACACAGTCAGTTGTTCTCCTTTTGTATGATTTTCTTCAGACTAGGACATCAGGGCAGCCACAGACGTAGCTATTTGTTATAGATGCGTGACTAGCCGTATTTTTGAGAGTAAGACTTCATTTAAGAAGCTTGGCAGGTGAATGTCACATGTAAAGGGTACAGCGGTGTATGAGCGAATGAGCCAACAACTTTGAGACATGCATATTGATCTAAAACACCCTGTACAAATGCTACTACAGTAAATTTGACGTTTGTTGTTTAGGTGCAGCCAAGACCTGGCAAACTTGGGTACGATTTAGAATTTATTTTAATTTGACTGGGACAAGTTACACGACTTTGAGAAATGGCTGGCCAAAGCATTGCAGATCGTTTCACTGCCGCTCAACACACTATTATAGGATCGGATATGTCCAAGAGCGTGTGTAAAGCTAGTACACATGAAGTAATGGGACCAAAGAAGAAACACCTTGACTGTAAGTTCTTGGGTAGGCCTACAGTACCGCTCAGTAGATATTATGAAGAGGATTCACCACAGATTGAACGCCAAGTTGAATTTATTGAGAATTAAAGCATTCACAAGCTTTCAGAGATCCGCTCCTTCATTCATTGCGAGGTGAAGATGTAAACTTAAGATAATTCTCATTATACCCTAAGCTACACCTTTTGTCACGACCCAAGGCTGTTGACTGTGGAAGTGGAAGTGTCCTCTGTTTGCAGCCAAAGACCCGATCAGGATGTCATACAATGCGACGCACATAGCATAGGCCCTGCCGGTATACCACATTTTCTAGATCACATACCAGTACCATGTAAAGATCGGCCGATTTGGGTTTTCAAGTGATGGCTGATACCAATTTATAGAAAAAGAAGGAATAGGCTATCAGCCTTCTAACTTGACTGATGGCGACGACCACTTGGCTGGCCCCTAATGCCATGGTATGTCAGTATTCTTACTAGGCCTACTGGTAACTCAAGTTGATCAAATTGTTGATCTTGTAATTGTCATACCTGTAGACGGGTAGACAGTCTTCATTGGTTAATGAAAAGAGGCGTGATCACTAATTTATCTGCCAGTCTAGTTTTTGACATGAATCCAAAGAAGTCAAACTATCCTTGTTTTCAGTATCATTAGGTAAATATCAAAGTTCCCTAAACAGGGTAGTTTGTTGGTTCTTGATAAACAAATTATGGCCAGTGTTGAAAGTAAAAATTTTACAATTTGCAAGTCGTTTTGTGAGTGTTGGAATTCCCTGATGTAAGGTACAACCCTGCTATTAGTATTGTTTGTGACAAGTCGAAGTCATTATTGCATAAGCATTACAATAGTAGTAATAGGCAATTTACTGGCCTTAGGTTATTATAATGTTGAAATTCGGTCAAGGTTATTATAATGTTGAAATTCGGTCACATCTCAGCCTTGATCTACTTTACATACTGCAATGCAAAAGAGACAGGGTAGGCCTAAGTGATTCAAATTTACAAGTAGGTTAGTTCAGCTCGTTGATGGTTCAAGCGTCATTCATGTTCACTGTGTTATTATGATGTGAATGTGATCCTTACTTACAATGTAGCTACCTCAAATTTTTTGAACGCCTTGCTATAGCCGAATTAGTCTTCAGAACACTTTTGCACACACTTTACTCCAGCACTGAAAATGGTGATCCACATGGTATCTTGATTATCAAATCCATAAATATCACGTATTGTGTGAAACTCATAATTATCTACTCACAAACCATGTGATGCGAAGCTGAATCCAACTTGTTTTTGTTGACGAGGTAGGCCTATCAATGATTGGTAGATTAGAGATTTTCAATAAACCAGATCAAAACATCTTTGACCAATTGAGTTAACAGTTAGCCCATTTGAACACTCTTGATACACCAAAGATGAATTGCGATCACTGAACAGTATGGAAAATAGTAGTTAAAGAGGAGCTGGCCTGTAGCAGTCCATGCTCTTGCCTATGAGAACGCCAATGGCCCTGTAAATTGATGTTATTGCTATCAGTTTTAAGATCATTGCAAATTTATGTGACCACTCATACAGCAACTTGATGCTGAAGACTTTTGAGTTGTGATTGAATAACGTAAAAGGATTTTCATCCCCACTCCAACTTACAGCCTGGAGCATTCCTTGAGAGAGCACTTTTGTAACTTTCTAAATATTGCGTGGATCAACTAAATTCTCTTCATTGTCCACTCATGTAGAACGACAAAACAATAATAGCTGTTGTGAATTTCACATGATAATTCAGAACTGGAAAACGCGGGCAAATTATTATCGATAATTTAATTCACTCGAGGTCTTATCCAAATGCCGATCTTTTCTCGTAGTTAATCACCGTTTGACTTGTAATCTTGAAATTTGAGAAGTGGTTAGCCGTTCAATACTGAGATTCATGGATTTATATATGTGTTGTCTGTTGTCAAATTCATGTAACTAGATTACGGTATTTTAGGCTTCAGATCTAACATCTTTTGTAATGTGTATTGTTCCTTTCCACGAAATGCCCGATTTTGTCATCTCTTTGTTTCATTTCTGAATCACTTCATGCATCAAGCAATGTCAAGAACAGAAAATGTTGTACTTGTAACGTTGTAAGGGTACCAGTAGCCTACTATTTAAAAGATTCAATGTGTTTTGTCATTCCTCTTGGTCGATTTTATTCTTCTTTCGTTTAGCTTTTTTAACTTTCTTTGGACTAGACGTCAGGGCAGTCGCACAGCAGCCACTGCATGGTGGCTGCCTTCAGGTTCTCCAGACGAGTCACTCGATGGGTGGGTTATGCATGGCACATTAAAGAATGACATGGTCAGCGGTTTACTTCTCTGCCCCACACTCGGCGCAAGACCCTACTTCTGCAGAGACTACCTGAAGTTCTCACCCCTGTTATAAGATGATTAAGACGTGTCCATGTCAGACGCAGCAGATCAAAGCCAGTTGGAGATGCGTCAGGCGTGGAGTGTCCATTCTGTTGATAACCGGTTGAAAATTGGCAATAATTATACTGATATTCCCATCGTGAGCTGATGTTAATATTAAAGTGGCTAGCCTTTTTATGAGTTGTGGTTGTTACTTCAAGGCATGTTGCTGTAGAATATGTTATCTAGTTCAATGACATCTGTATCTTCAGTAGTGCCTCTACTACACTGTAGACTTGGGTAACGGTGTGATTCAAATGTAAAGATGTATCTCAATGTATTTGCAGATTTGACAGCGTTGACCCGTGAGCAGAACGTGAATATTCCAGAATTAGCCGATATCTTGATCGAGAGAGCTAAAGTGGGAAGTTGGGTGGTGGTTTTTAAAAGTCTGATTACTGTACATCATCTCATGTACTATGGTAACGAGGTGAGATATCTCTACTGTATGATGACGTGTCACGCTTCACCGTTTACAAATACTGACACATGCAATTACGCTAAAGCCAAAGATTGTACCCTGTGAATGCAGAGTTGATGACTCAACAGCATAATTAATGGGCCCCTAGTTTACTATATTTTTCTACACCTTGTGTATGGGGTGGCCATGTAAACATTAGTAAGATTGTTTATTGACCTATCTTATCAAACTGTCACGTCATGCATAGCCTTCTTGAAAGACGTGTTTTCATTTTCTCTGCACAGGATCAGTCGTTGGAGACTTGCTGGGTTCATTATCAAGTGTTCCCAGTTAAACAAGATTCCAAGCTACTAGGCCTATGTTACAGATTGTTTACATTTTTCAGAGGTTCATTCAGCATCTTGCATCTCGCCACACTCTCTTCAATTTATCGGACTTCATCGACAAAACTGGCGTTCAAGGTAATCTCTTATCAGTTATTTTCGCTGCAGGCCTGCAGCTATTCACCAACTGGCATACAGTATATATCAGGAATATTATCGTGACTGGCTCTCTAGCCTACCCTACCCTACCCTGACCCTACTGTAGGTTTGCCGTATTTATTGTCAGTGTTTCCTCAAATGGCCTTGACTGGATATACTGTAGGGTTGTCTTCAGGCTATGTTCGAAAATTTGCAAAGTTTGTAGTTTTTGAGACATTTAATAGGCAAAATGGCTACATTGGATTGCTAACACAAGTTTATAATGTGAAAATAATGGATGAATTTAGCTGGAATGCATATGACAATTGCATCTTGTTAGATTTATCATATAGGCTACCTTATCACACTTGGACTTGACTAGATTTTTGACTTGTTATAGGCTACCATTGATAGCGTCATTTGCACATTGCCTCTATGGAAGTATGATTTGGACATAATTCTATGCTATTATATTCTATAATTCTATCTGGTTTATATAAATGAACATCTTTCCAATTCCGAGCAACCAACTCTTGGCAAGAATCCTCGGATCCCGGTAACAAATTTTGATCACAGCAACCAGAAAAATACAATGTTATAAAATGATATATGGGACAAGCTGTAGCCTGTAGGCATATTGCAGTAAATTTGAGAATCTTGGCAGAAGGAAAAGCTATGCCTAGTTCTCAATACCATCCTTGGGGTGTGTGGGTGTGTGATTCTTGGAAATATGGACAGTAGGCTGTTACATGGTAGGTAGCGACAGTAGAGTGATATTTTGTGATACAATTGTTTCAAACATAAAAAACAACATCCGAAAGTCGTGATAAGTACTAAGTGTTATCAACCACCATCTGTTGATCTAACAGGATTTGAATACCCTCTGGGTGGTACTCGAACAATCCAGTGATATGTGATTGTGTTGATTTCATTCATCTGCTCTGCTGGAATGTCATTTGAAATATGTATTTGTGTCATTCATGTAAACTTGTATCAGTGACCTATCACCTGTTATTTTATGTAACAATATAGGCTAACTGATGTGCTCTGTACACAGTGTTTCAATCTTGCAACTCGGTAACTGTCAAGCTGGTCTTAGACGATATATAGGCTACTGCTAGTGGTTCTCAACCACTGGTTCGCGAAATGTTTTCACTGGTCTGCAGGCCTCTTGAATAATCAGAACAGCTGGGTGTATCAGCCGGGACCACTTGCTTTGGTTTTGTAATGTTGCCGTGTGACCACCGTAACATGTCGTTCACGATCCTTTCACCACAGGTTGAGGTATAGAGACATGCAAACGTGTCAATAGGCACATATTATGCTATACGTCAAAATGCTGGCATATTTTGATATGAGTGAGGATTGATATCTTTGAATGCCGGCCCGCAGAAGTATATACCACAATCTCAGTATTTATGTAGGCCTAATAAAGAATTTGCCGATCTGTCATTGTAAAAAAGGTTGAGAACCATTGTGCCAATGTATTTAGTGTTTTATACACTAGCCTAATGCAGCAAGGAGGCCTTTATAACGAAATTCTGAAGGAAAATAAATAGGTGAAAAGGTTTAACATCGGCAAGGTCAAAATTTACCTGCCTTTCTGTCACGCTTTAACTTGAAGACTTGTCTCTATCTCATGACTATTCTGTCTGGTTTTCAAATTTTACTGCAAACTATTTGGATAGGCTGTTCTATGTGGAATTTTAACAATTTCTAGCGGATGCGTAGCCTAATAGGCTTTCTAAATCCACCCTGTTGTGGAGTAAAGCAAAAAGTTTTCCGGTAATGCATTGGATATCCAATTTAATTCCCTGTCTAATGCATCTAGAATGATATTCCCAGCCGTGGGCAAAGTAAGTTACTAATCTTTGGCTTTACAGTCTTGAAAATCTGGAGAGTACCATTTTCAAATTAACAAGGAAATCGAACTGGTGACATATGTAAACTACTGTAGGCTATCTGTAATTAGTTAACTACTGGCATGCCTCTATTTGGTTTTTTAGCCTTGAGATTTTTACTGTGAAGGAAACAACTGAACTATGGTAATAACTCATTGAATGTACCAATGTACGCTATTTGACATCCTAGTCTAACCAGCTTTAAACTTTTAAATAACGGAAGCTATTTGATCAAACAATAGGCCTAATACAGTATTCTTGACATAGCCCTTGATCATAATTGGCAGTGTCTGTAATGGCCTTGCTTTGATACTGTTGTTTGCATCAACGATCCAAAAATCAATAGCTGCCTTTAAATGGCTGATATTGCGAAGCTGAACATTGATTGCCATCCAAGACAAAATCAACATATATAATATATATAATACTATATACTACTGCTAACTCTATAATACCATGCTCTCATATTGTGTCATATTACCTTGGGGTTTGAAATATATATAGTATATTATGGAGTATGGTGGATTGTTGATTGAGAATGACACAAACATTATAATCAAATCTAACTTGGTAGGCCTATATACTATTTGACTATTTGAATATAGTGGAGCCTATGGCAGACAATCAACAGATATCGTGAAGAATATTCATCCCAGAATCAACATCTAGCTTCGGGTTATTGAGAATTACAACACTCACAAGCTTTCGGAGCTCCGCTTCTTGACTAGGTGAAGAAGGAATGAATTCTCAATTCTCAGTAAACCAAGGCTGGACGTTGATCTGCGGTGAATCTACTTTACGATACCTGGTAGTGCTTTTTATGTCACTTTTAATGTATAATTTACATATTTTAGGATATGACATGTCGACATTTGTTAGAAGATATTCAAGATATCTTAATCAAAAAGCAGTGTCCTACAGAACGGTAGCTTATGATTTCACTCGAGTAAAGAGAGGGTATGTATACTTGTTTGACTTCGTTCGTAATGTAGGTTGTACAATGTACGCAACATGTTGATAGCTAGTTGATAATTAGTCATAATTTGTGTGACGACGCTTCCGCAGCCTGGTTATGATAACATAGATTTGACCAATCCTGACATTATCCTTATCAGATGTGTCTACCTTATCTTTGTGCTCGCATATCGTGGAGTGTTTTGCTTACTGATTATTCTGCCATAAAGGGTGATTGTAGCTGGGGCTCACTTGATTGATCCTTAGATTATCTCGACTCCATACGCCATCTTTGCAATAGCCTACGGTCTGTAGCTGGTTTTCTGCAGGGTGTCGAAACGGATCCAAAAAACGGTTACGGTTCGGTTACGGTTTTTGCCGAAACGAAAGTTTCGGTTTTGTTCTGGTTTCATTCCTGCTTGCCCATAGAGAGCGGTTACCGGTTTACGCCCACGGGTGAACCGGTTCAGGAGCGGTTCAAATACTGGAAATCGTTGGTTCGTTGCGGATGCGATACGCCGAAAAATAACCACATTTATGGGCATATATACCCGTCACTTTATAGTGTACGCAAGACGAAGTTTCAACTCGAAATTCTTACGATAAAAATAAACACTTGAATTTTGATTTGTTAAGTCTATTAATCCCTGAGAATTTGTGTGTGATGATAACTTGCGAGAATTTTAAGCAACAAGTCTGATCATCAGTCGAGATGTAAGCGTGCTGCTAACTTGAGTGAGGGACCTGCACGGCAATGCTGACACTTGACAAAAATTATTTCACCGAATTTTTGAATAGCAACTTGGGAATGGGTCATGATTACGGCTGGGCAAAATCAAATAGAATGAATCATCTGATCGAATCGAATAATTTCAATCAATCGAATACCATTCGAATAGACGCGGCTGACCTAGTTATTAACTTTATTCGATAAAATTAGATTGAAAATCTATTATCAAAGGTCAGGAACATGCAGAAATGCAACTAGCCAAATGTGAAGCCATATCTACGACTTCATGGCATGCTGTCCGCGTAATAGCAAAATGCACGAAAGTCCAATTCAAAACTGGCACCAGAGAAAAGGAGTGCTTCAAGCTAAACCTCTCCTGGCTATGTCCGCATTGAAATGCGTACCAGAGCTTTCTCAAATTTTTGAAGTATTCGAAAAGAGAACGAATTGCTATTCGATTCGGTCGGAATATCTTGTTATTCGATGCATCTTGTTATTCGATGCGAACTCGAGTGCCCATCCCTTGTCATGATGACACATTTTGATTGTTCAGCTGTCAATTTCCACACACACTCCCGCATTGATAGACCACTGGTCCATTGCATTTTCCTTCCTGTTTGATGTGTTGTTACTTGGTATATTTGATCAATCTTCTTTGTTTCAGGAAAGACAGTGGAGTATTGAGAGGTTTGGCTGTGGAAAAATTGTTAAAAACTCTTCCTTCACTTTGTACACAGCTTGATGTGTTGCTAGAGTTTCAGGTCAGTTTGCTCCGTAAGCCTTATATACCTACGTAAATGGTCTTGAATGGCTTGTGTAATTGTAAATTTGCTAAACAGTCTGGTACTCTATCAGTCACTTTCCTATCAAAGATGGTGCTCAGCTTTAATGCCGTTGATGTGATTCTAACTAGGGGTCGACCGATTTTATCGACGCGGTCAATTTATCTATGCCAATACTCATATTTTTGCAATTATCGATATCAGCCTCAACAATTTGGCTATAATCGGCCAATAGACGATAATCAACCAGTTATCGAAGTTGATATTCATGAATTAACGATTATAGATATCATCCATGAACCATCAGTCATGTGGCCTTTGAAAAATTGGTCGATCATCAATTCAAACCAACAAAGTGAGCACCATACTTATTAGGTCTACTTTCATTGGCGAATCGGACCCATGACGTGAGAGCATCCAATTTGTTGTTATTTGCAGTAACATGAACTTTAATAATAGATGCATACGGCATTGTAGATGGCCATTATAATGCACAGCCTCTGCTGTCCCACAATGCTTTACCTCACTACACCATCTAATGAGTGGGTGACTGATCCATCAGTTTAGGGGATATAATCATATTCAGATCTGTCGATCTAAGCGACTTCCATCTGCCAGGTCAGAAAATATCACCCCGCAACCATAAGTGATGGAATGTATCCTACCTTTGCCATCATCTCGTTTATTAATGATTTATATATATATTTATATAACCTGCAGGAAATAGTATCTGAAGAATTTGTGTACCGGTGTGATAAATCATTAATTGATATTAAGAGTCAGATACCGGTACACAGTATTCTGAATGATAGAATGTTTTTACTGTGTTGAGTACGGTAATCTGTAGATTAAGTGATGTATTGGTGTCACCAACTCACCGTTTACTTTGGGTGATATGCTTCAGGTTATTATTATATACACGCATATCACCAAATCAAATATCACATGCAATACCAGCATATTTTCAGTAGGTTTATGGCCATCGCCATTACCGGTATCCGTGACTAGGTGTAGTGATTCTATGAGCTATTCCGGCCAATATGCTTTTGCCAAATCCATAGTATAAAGTTGTTGTTAATTGTTTCGAAAAATAGCGCAGCCAATGAGGGACGATCCAAATCCCGGTAGGTAGATAGAATAAGTGACCGTAGATTTAACGTCCAGTCCTGTTAACAGGAATATAATTTACAACTTTTTAGAGCTGTGGCACTTATTCGGTGAACATTAATAAATCTTGTGTTGAATTATTCTCTATCTATTACTGTTAATTGCAGGAAGTTTATGAAAAATAATGGAGCCGATGGCGATCTAAATAGTGATAAATCACCACAGATTTAACGTCCAGTCCAGTTTATTGGAACATGATGGCCATTTTCTACTGATCGGGTCATGTACTCCAGAGCTCAATGCTTACATTGATATTTCTAGTTTGTAACGCGGATCACAATTAGAACCACAACTCTGCACCTCACAGATCACTGCCCAGCAAAACTACGGCACAAATACAGTGGTGTGTTCAAATATTCGACTTCTCACTTTCCATGAGGGTTCTCAAATTTTAAATCTTTCTTGCATTGCTTGTCATATACAATGCTTTGTTGTCGCGGTATGTTGGTTTCGATTATAAACACTAGCAGTTGACTCCATGGGTATTTACCATATTTCAAGTTTCTGGTTTCATTTTCAATGCCAGTCATCCAGAGGTTGTCTATTGAGCACTTAAGTTCTCTTTTTTTCCCTCTAGGCTTCTGCTAATGAATTGACCAACGGGGTCGTGAACAGCGCATTCATGCTGCTCTTCAAAGATGTAATCAGATTATTTGCCTGCTACAATGATGGCGTCATCAACCTTTTGGGTATGTTGAATGATCATTCTATGTTCTCATAGTTAACCACAAATGCACCTCAACTTGGCAATCAGAAAATTTTTATAGGCTAGCTGATATAAGATGTAATTTTATTCAGTGTTTTAATCACCGACACTATAATCAACAAGGTCGCCTCGAAAATGTGACGTTTTCATAAAACACTGAGCCAACACAGCTGTTTTCATAGGCTTGCTACATTTATATATGCAACGGTTGGACACACGGATGCACCTGTCTTCTGTGTTGCGACAACCAGAACTATAATAACCAAAGCCACCTCGAAAATGCCATGTTTACATAAAATTCTTTGCTATCTGTAACTGTAACTATGATGTGTTCCTAGACCTGCTATTTCTACATGACTTGATGCAAGGATGTAACCCTTATTCTGTGTTGTTATTACTAGCTCTATAATCACCAAATTGATGTTTTCAACTGATATGACACTGTCTGGGATGTGGTTTTACATTTACTATACCGGTACATTCATTCCACAGAAAAATATTTTGACATGAAGAAGCATAACTGCAAAGAGGCACTTGATCAATATAAAAAGTTTCTGACTAGAATGGATAAGGTAGCGGAGTTCATGAAAGTAGCGGAACAGGTTGGAATTGATAAGGGAGATATTCCAGATCTTACACAAGTGAGATATTTTTCTTGTATTATTATCGAAGAAAATAGTGGAGCCGATGGCGGACACCGAACGATCAATAGATATATATCGCAAAGAAGATTCACCACAGATGTAACATCCAAACTTGGTTTATTGAGAATTATAAGTTATAACATTCCCAAGCTTTCAGAGCTGCGCTCCTTCATCAGGTGAAGATGGAATGAACTCAAGCCAAGGCTGGACGTTAGTTTAATCTGTGGTGAATCTTCTTCATGACATTGTATTATATATGCAATTCTAGTGCCAGTGCCATATATATAATTATATATATATTAAGGTAACGAAGCTTGGTTTGGTCTGCTTTACTCAATGCTTTATCAGGTTGATGTCGTAGGTGAGGCCGTTAGGTTCATTGTCCGTAAATTGGGTTTGTTCAATAGTGTGCTGTTGATGACAGTAATAGTGTCGGCTCGTGCCAGCACGGTGACAGGAAATAATCATCTACGAAATGCATGAATTGACCGCATCACGTCATGGTGGAAAAGAGTATCGGCAGTATCGCTGAGTGTATAAATGTTTAAAACTGTACAAGATTGACCTGCTTTTATCTATCATGACATTAGGGGGGATATTGTCGATTTTGATTTAGGCCGATGATACATAATTCCAACAGTATACTGCCACTGCCAGTCTTGTATGTCAACGTATTAGTTATCTCAATCTATATCTGGCATCTAGAATCCGATGTGAATCTCAAGCCTATTTGATCAGTGTAAACCATACTGATACTGTATAATGGTACGAAAGCATTTATCTATATTATTTTCTTGTACAATGATATAATTTGTCCCCACCAATGTTACTTTCCAACTAGGTTAGTTAAACTAGATTTGTGTGCTGGACAACAATCTGACTACGCCCCAGTAAATTTTCAGATGTCTGGAATCTACTAGGTAGGAGTTGAATTTCGTCGGGATGCTCTTGACTTAACTAATTGTGAGCTCTTGCGATTGGCTCCACTCATATTATTGCTACAATAAATTTTTCACAATTTTTTTGTGTTTAATCTTTGTTACTGTAATTGTTTCAGGCACCCAACAGTCTACTTGATGCGTTAGAACAGCACTATGCGAATCTTGATGGGAAAAAAACGCAGACCACGACCAAGTAATGACGATGTTATATGATCTATTTTGTTTAGCCCATCAATGTATTTTAGCCACATTTCTTTAGCTAAATGTGACTACATACAGTAGATAGGTTTCCACATTCCATCAAGATTAAATTGGGTATAGAGAACATAAGAATTCTTTGGCGTAGCCTGTGATCGTAACCATATTAGGGCTCAATTGCAAACAAGCTGTACAGTGTATTCTGCATGGTAGCCTACAAGGCGCATACAGGAAATTATACTGATGAAACACATTTGAGCAATGATTTGAATCATTCACAAAGTTTTAGTATCTATACTTTTATTGATGCAACTTTTGATACAGACACTATACTATTGTGGTGGGGCCGTGTCTTTCTATCGGTATGTAATTCTGCTTTGGGAGATGTGTGGAAAATGTGGTACGGTCACAAACTTGGTATTCGTGATAGAGACTAGTGGAAACATTTTGAACCTCGACCGCTTCTTGAGTGTTGTTCATGTCACAAAAATTTGAAAGTTGATCAGCCAAGAATTTGTGGCCATTCAATTATACCCTTGTCAGCTTTCATGAGGCCAAAGACTTGTGACTTGTGGTCTTCTTCCCAGACACTCTTTTAAAATCTATATGTGCAATACATCTTCATCTGATGAAAGGCAGAGCTCCGAAAGCTTGTGAACAAAGCTTTGCAATGAATGAGACAGGGCATTAGTTGTGCTGTCAACTCCTTACTTGCAATTAAAGGACGTACTCACATTTTAAATCGTGAAAAAAGTGTGCCCATTGGTGAAATTCGGCACATTTCATATGTCCCTTGACTGACCAGTGGGATTCTGCGATTTGGAGAGATTGCGAACTCTTTTTGTAATTCGTAATTCAGACCTTCATCGACAACATCAGCACAAGTGCAAGCATTTTCTGCAGTCGGGTCATCGTTTGATAAATTTGATTTGAAGGACAAAGAGGTAAGTTGCATACGAGTGAAAGAATTTTGACCGTCTCTTATTTTCTATTGTCATACTCAAAATCTACCAGTAGTTTTCTGTAGGTTCTTGTAAATTGCTTCGTTTGCACTTTGGGTATGACCATCTGTTGCGGCTGTGGGTCCCTGTGATTCTGCTGTGGAGATAAATGACCACCTTAGTATATTCAAATAATGACTATCACGTTTTTTTGCGGCTGTTTATAGCAACTGCTAGCTTCGCTCCAACTAAATTTGACTCCTACTGTGTTGCGGGTGATTGGGGATAATCAGAATTATAAGTAGCCTACCGTAGTTTTTTCTTCTTACGCGGGTCGCTTATCGAATCAATGATAAGTATGCTGTCAAATTTCCTTCGGCGGTGCTCACTTTGTAAAAATTTACATTGCTAAAACTGTTCAATGAGGTTGCGAAACTACCCTTATCTCTTCTCTACAATCTCTCTTAGTGCTCAGTGCTGATTGCATGACTGGGAAACTGGACATATCAGTCAGCATGCTTGGTATTTTAAATTCGGAATGTGTGTAAGTCGTACAGACAACATTTCATGAAAAATTTGACTTACCAGTAGTTGTGCCGGTGTGTAAGCCACAACATGCAACAAGTTCATTAAATTTGACTGGAAATTGAGAGTCAAATATTCCACCATCGCCTACTCTCCCGCTCTCTCTCCTGGACTCACCTTGGCTGTGATATAATTGGCTCGTTCATCCACCCACTCTTTGACATCACAATATCTATGATTCTATTTTTAATTCAAATTGTGCTATTACGATTCATTCCATCTTCACCTGATGACGGAGCGGAGCTCCGAAAGCTTGTGAATGTTCTAATTCTCAATAAACTAAGGCTGGGCGTTAAATCTGTGGTGATCTTCTTTACAATATATATTGATCGTCTGCCATCGGCTCCACTACACTGACTTATATTCAGAAATTCATTGTACATCTCCAATAGTATGCTTTCACAAATGAAATTAGCCTACCGGTACCAAATGTACTGGGAATATTTTGAGTGTTGTTTTGTTGTTACTTGTATTGAAGGCAATTATGAATTATCACAAGTGTTTTGGTGGGAATTAACAAGCTTGCTTTTGATTCGTAATCCATCATAATCTGCTCAATATCGGATAGATCGTGAATGTCACCACAATTCTAAGACATCTGGTTATCAGGAGAACGTGGATATGAATTTTAGCTGGACGTTTTCAAAAAATGGTGACATTCATTATCTGTTAGTACCGGTAAATGATTGGATGCCATTTTCTACTAAATCTTGCAAACGGACTTGATTCTGATTTGTCTTTACGCATTGGATGCTAAATTGCTAATGCCATGCAGCCAAACCATATTAAACATCACACAAGCTCATAATTATCATAATGGAGGCGACGGTTATATCAATATTTCTATTGCCATTATATAAGCAGGAGTTGTCTTTGCTGCTCAAATGAAATGCATTGTGGGTTTGTATCTACATCATCGATAGCATGTGTGATTCTGCTTGATGGAATGCTTTTAAGTAGATCAGGAGTGTCCAACCTTAAAAACGATGGCAGCATAATAAAAGCAGTGTCATGCTGTACTTCGCAATAGGGAGGCCAATCAATATGATGTCAATGGTTCATGAAGTTTTATCGCTCACCTACACTTGGTTGTATACACGTCACTGGATGTCCGTACTTGGCAACTCGAGGCTTACTGTAGGATCTCCCACAGAGAGTGGGCTGGGAGTCGTACTGTATTTTCGACCATTTTGGTACACAGTTCTTCCACTACATGCACACACGAATATCATGTTGTGAATATTGCGGGAAGGCAAAGAAGTCCTACCTTAACCATCACACGACTATGACATCTATTAATAGAAATCCAAGGGGAGAATCTAGTATTGTGAGTCCAATACTTGGCTTGCTCTTTTGTATGCTGTCCATAGGTTGGACACCCCTGCTTTAGATTTTAGATCATTATGCGCGCATTATCGCAGAGTCTGTAACCCGTATTTGTTACCTGATTCTATCAATCACTGAATCAACCATGTTAGGCAAGTTTATTGGAAGAAGAAAACCGGATGAAAATGTTCAAAATGCAAGCCGCCGAGCAGAAGGCCAAAGTGAATGCACCGATGGAGAATTTGGCGCCTGCCGTTCCGCCTGCTAACAATCAACAGGTGTTGTGCACTAGGTGTAGCTCATGCGATGTTCTGTCGTAATCCACTCACGTCATTCATCATTTGTAGACTATTTTATAGCGAGATACGGTCAAAGTGAGCGTTATCACCGTGGTCATGCAGTCAAAATTAGAACCGGGGCGGTGATATTTCGAAGCAGCGCTTGTGCTTTGCGGCAGACTTATCTGCCATGCAATAAACGCAGTTAGTGCATGGTAGCATTCACTATTTGTTTTAGCATGCTGCGGCATTGTAATCACCATATGGTATTGTGATATTGGTTCTTGTAGATTAGTAGGGTAGACTGTGTTGCTCCTAGATATCCATATGCATGTCCAGTATTTGTTTCATTTGTTTTCAGGTTGAAGTGCATTATGGTATATGGCAAGCTCCACCCATTGTGTTCATGTATGCAGTGTATCTAATATCTTTTAATCGTCATATTTACCATCATCGTCATTTGATAAATCATCCAGTATATGTTAAAGCTTCACTCGAAAATATCTAATATTCCGAATTGAAATGCAGTGGTTTTCTAATCATTTTTGTCTTCAACAAAGAAGACGTCTTCAGCTAGTCTGGATCTGTTCGCGACGGAACCCGCAACCACAGCGTCGAATTCTGCGAACCTGTTTGACATGTTCTCCACACCGCCATCAACAGTACAGTCAACTCCTCAAATGAGCACACAGCCGTTCGGTGTGCAACCGATGCAGCAGCCATTTGTTGGATCTTCTACGATGATGAATAATCAACGTAAGTGATACGCCGTGCGTGTTTCTTCTCAACCCATTTTCTGCATTATGATTCAACCTTGCGAATTAACAAATTTCAGCATTTATGGGAGGAACGAATCATCAACAACCTCTAAATCCGGCAGAGCCGTCGTCACAATCTAATTTTTTCCCATCCAATTCAAGTCCTTTTGATTCCAGTAAGCAAATTTTGTATTATAATTTACTTGTAATCATAAATTCTTTTGCTATTACTTATCAAACTGGAGATTGTTTTGGAATATTTACGATACCATGACAGATATTTCTATATCGGTACCCGATCTATATGAGATTCATTTGCTTACTTGGTTTTTTATAAACTGCACAGTTATGATTTAAAATTATGTGTAATTTGGAGTGATATTAAGAATCGTGAACAGTGCTTTTCCATCGTTTAATTGCCAGTGACGCTGAAAGCATCCAAATCAATGTGATTTATATTTCCCAGAATTAAAATTTCTTGAGTACCTCTTGTACATTTATATCATTTAATCCGAATCGCAAGGAATTGAGTACCAATCAGTGCTATGGAATGTACCACTGCTGTAGTCTCGGTAGTGCAGTGATTTCATTGCTCAGCAGCATGTGAATCCTGAACTGCTACTAACTAACAAAGAATCCAGTCCCCGTTACAAGCATGAGGAGGCGCAAGAGTACGCCATGTTGGGTGCTGGAGCATAAGAATTGATCAGATCGCCATGGTGAACACTGCAACTAACGTAATAACGGTGTACATGAACGTCTCATAATGTACAAATGCCCTGGTCCCGCCACCCAGCTTATTAGTCACAATTGCTAAAGACTGTAACCCTTATCCATTTTGTTCAATTTCAGATAATTCTGTGCCATTCCAAAGTGATGTTCTGATGCCCACAGTGTTTGGGCAACCGCAAACACAAGCGACAGTACCTGTGCAGAATGCTGGGCCATCGGTATCTGGTACCGGTAGTCTTGATACGTCCCTTGCGAACGTGATGGCCAACTTGACAACTGGAGCCAAGTAAGATATAATTATAATGTTTTTCGGTTGCTTCATATTGCAAATGCGATCCGATTAGTCCCAACTACCAAGCCAAAGGTACCCATGAAACTCTCTAGAAACTACAACTTGACTGTGTCAAAGCTATGATTTATTTTGTTAGGACTTGGTCCTTGGGGCCCGTGCTCTCAGAAGAGGTTCAAGCTAAAAAATTGTGTAGACTAATGTATATGATGTATTATATAACACTGTTGCCGTCAGCTCCTCAAGTAATCTCGTTGTTCATCTGGCTTGGCACAAGAAACATGCTGGTTATATCTAATGCAATCCTTCTGATATTGACATGTTCACTTTTAAATCTAGAACATCTTGTTGACAAAATTGACACAGTGGTGTTGGGGTGTTCGGAATGTTGTTCATAGCTTTGTTATAACTTTCCTAATCCGTTGTACTCTTTAGTAGAGCCAATCAAAATTTCCAACCTAAGATGGAGAGGAAGCTGACAGGCGGCATGAACTACCAACCACGGATGAGCAATTCAACGACAATGCCTATGACAATGCAGATGCCTGGAGCGGCCCCTGGAATGATGCCACCAATGATGGCCACACCGATGTATAATCCTCAAATGGTCAGTACCAATGGATGGTAAATTATAACTTGCCATGATACATTAATAACAAGTTTTGCTGTGGTTGAATACATTAAGCGTTTGATAGTCTGCCTATATCTAATTGAATACTCCGCCTCTAATAGAAATAGAAATTTAAGCGCCAGGAGGGGTGGCAGCCCTGCCTGGAGCGATGAAGAGGCTTTTTTGTGCCCTCCTGCAAGTGCAGAAGGAGTTCTCCTACCCGTGGGTCCCTCTTCTGGTGAGGATAGGCAAGTACTAGCTATAACTGCCCCTGTATGAAGTAGGTATTTTGAACCGTTAGCTGCCACCCCGGACAGCCCTAATACCTGTCAATAACGGGTGACATTACCAACCCTAGCCACAAAGAGGCCGTTCATAAGAGAGTCAGCTGGATTTCAGTAACATTTTTGCTTTGTGAGCATCCAGACTGCCCAAATATTATGCAAGAGATTATGTAGCCACTTGTTAAGCGGTTTCTACCATTCTAGCAAATGGGCATGCAGCCGATGGTACAACCAAACATGTACGGACAACAACCAATGGTTATGCGACCACAGATGAACCCCAGCAACATGCAACAGATGAACCCTAATAATCCTTTTGGGCCAATGGTAAGTTGTGATTGCTTTTCCTAATACAGTAGATGCTCTTCTAGCCATAGATGTCTGAATTGCCTGGGCTTAGGACTGCAAGACCTCCTGTTTTAGGTGAAATATTGTAGGCCTAGCCATCTATATCCAAGGCTTTTGTAAACGCAATGCCACATGGGCCTAACGTTAGATTAACAGTAACACTACTCTTCAATGATGACTGCAGAATCCATCGAAAATCTGTCCCCACAGCAACTTATCGCGAAGCATTTTCACAGCAGGACATTAATCTCTTTAAATATTAATTTTTAGATAAACTTTTGATGGAAAACTTTGCATCGGGTAGTGTCGTCCAAATATCTTTGTTATCAAACAATGTTACATTGATGAATGTTGAATTATCAGAATATAACCCCACCGATGGATTTTGGAACTTTGGTTCAGTACACGTATCAATGACACCATTTACTGATATATTAAATTCGTTGTTGATTTGTATACGTCAAATTTTGAAAAATAACATAATTTATGTGTCGGTCTATTGCTGGTGATAAGACGTCATTGTATACATTGCGTAGTTTGCTCTGATTTTGTGAGATCGCTCGCTACGTCTCATCGATGGTCAGTATAATGTTTACTGACCTCACCATCTCCACCCATACAATATATTGTGCTAATATCTCGGTGTGGATGCCGTAGCTACTGTTCCAAATTTTTATCATATGTTTCAATATTCTTTATCATTCATGATTATCAATTATTGCATATAAAAGAATATTTTGGTACTTTGGCTTGTGTAAGAGCGATTGTGTTCTCTTTTGAGCATTGAAATTCGTTTTGTTACACGCTGGGAGGACTGACTTCTGTAATGATTCCATAACATAAAGCCCAGCTAGGTAATAGTAATGGTAATGAATATAGATTTCTGAAGTGACGGCAAAAATCTGTAGTTTGTGTGTAGCATTAGTTTCGTTGTAAGTCTTGGTCAACTGATCTGTTACTTCTTGGTGATCTATATAATATATATTATTTCTTTTCCAAAACATCGATTCTTTGGTTTTGACTATTCATTGTTCATTGCAGTGCAATGAGTCCGACCCAACGACCCAATGATTACTCTGTACTAGAAACTATTTGAAGGGTTTACAGTAGCTTGGGACATTTCATTTTCCATTTTCCAAAACGGATGCTGAATAGTTATCGCTCATATGATGGAGAATTTTTGCTATACCGTACATGCTTAATACATTGTACCATCTGTTCGCCCGTGCTTTTTGTATGATGATAAATCATTAGCCTATAAAATATATATCAGAACTTAAAATTCTGTGGTAAATGTTTGAAGTTATCGTGACGCACGCTTGTCATCGAGGTGAGTGTGACAACTGAATGTTAAAATACGTCGCTCGGCTGCGAGAGATTCGAGCCTACATTGTTTGTATCGAATAAGTGCCAATACCCATGCGCAGATGCCTGAATCGGTCAGCTCCCAAGCTCACTGCTGGTCTTGTTGATACATCCTAATCTTTTTTCGTACCAGTACACCGTGGGCCGCAAGTTGTAAGCTATCCTTTTCGTCCCTAGACTTGCCAGCTAGCGTAGGTAGTACAGGTTCCACTGTATATACCGGGGACTCACCACACGTGACCTCTTCGTTTACCTTCTAGGATAGGCATTAGGCGGAAGGCATACTGTACGTCTACATAGGCTATAAAGAGCACTACAATAGATTCAATTTCCAATCCTGGCTGACTCTGACTCTCCAACGATATTAATCAATATTTCGAAAGAGCAATGTACTCGCTGTATTCAGTAGCGAAAGATAAAAGTATTGCAAACCAGTAGGCTAGTTATCTGTACATAAAGAATGGCTCGATAAGGTAGCCTATGCGGTATTGGCTAGTCCCGCCCATGCTGCGAAGTCTTCAACAAGGAAATATCAGTCTTGGTCGCGTGATGTCGACAAACTCGCAAGGAATCAACCTAGGCCTTTGAGCTTCCGTCAACAGTTGTGTTCATTGTTCAATCGTCCGATTTCGATTCCCGACGAGTAAAAATTGGAATTCGATGCTCCTCCGCTCATGGACAGATATCAGTTTCGGAGGAGTATCGTAGGGCTATATAAAACCGTACTTATCCTTATATAGGAGGTGTAGGACTGTAGGTAGACATAAGGAAGAGTAGGCCTATCAGCATAGGCCTGATAAATGACGTAGACTAAGTTGTTGAAAACTTCAAAAATCTCAAGCAACAACTCAGAAAAACATGTGAAAACTAAATGGACGATATGTTGTAAAAGTAACGCGTTTGGTGATAGCTGTAAAGGCCTGAAATAGGCTACATCAGTGAACTTCCTAGTTCCGACCGGAACCGACGGGAGCATATGCAAGTGTAAGGTGGCCTAGGTAAACCCGTTGTCACCGCACGGTGGCGTTAGTTGACAACTTAGTCTCGGTCAAGGATGTTGCCGGCCGCAATAAACTCGTTGGGTAAATACGAGATGATTCAGCTTCAGCCTGTATTCCGAGATATGCAGTTACGTCTAGGCCAAATAGGTGACAAAACCTGATGTTTGCAAGGAATTGCCCGAATCGCTGGTTACAGTAAATATCAGCATTCTTGATTTGCGCTCAACTGGTAACCCGCTGGAATGTCAGTGTGCATCAGTGCTTGTATGGACAATGGTAAAAGCGCTCTTTTTCTCGGTCACCCGGTCAGGGATTTGTATTTACTAATCTATAAATCCCAGGAGGCGTTATAATGTTCCAGCTGTCAAAGGATCTCATTCATATGAGTTGACAGAAACCAGCTGAAACTTTCACGATAGTTTTTTTTGTGATTTGGATTATCACTTGGAAATTTCATGATAAACATTTGAGTCTGATACAATGCATGGCTGCTCTTCTTCCGGAATCTGCAAAATAGCATAATCTGTTAATTCCCGATAGGTCAGGCATGGCCTACTCTAAAACTAAAGTAGGCCATGGGTCAGGTATTTCATTCCGACTCTAGCCGTCCGACATCTCAACTTCGATAGGCCTACATTTCTCATTCGCGCGGTGGCGCTGCCGAGCTGTTTGATGCGAGAAACAAGCCTAGTGGTTTGTGTGGACCGAGAAGATACCGACTGCCCACGTATTTACCCTCTACATTTAACCGACAGCAGTGTTGTGATTGCATTTTCTGTGGTTCGTGCTACTCTATTCTGGTTGGCATAAACCCTAACGTCTTGTTATCATGTCATGTGTCACTGAGTAATTTACCAGATTTGATCTTCGACAAGCAATACACCTTCAACAGTCGCCTACATGTATTCGAAAACAAGGTTTTAGAATCATAAATTATGTTATGACGATCCTTCGAATGGCACTTTAGTGATCGAGTCATTATGAATTGTGCTGACGAGAACAATCAGTGTCAAGGCGAAGTGATCAATCGGCGGGTGACGCACGCCTTTAATGTCTCGGTCATTTCTATTATGCGTGTTATTTTTTTTACCTAAAAACGATGAATTTTGACCTAACAAATTCGAATTTTGACAAATTTTGATCTAAAACTCTGGAATTATGACAATATTTTGACCTAACGAGATTACATTGTGCTTATACAAATTCCAATACACCAAAAAAGGTCAGCAGACGATTGCAGGCTATGGCAGATTGTTGCATCGCTACATATTTAATGATATGCGGTCTGATTATTAGGGGGAAAACTTACATGTTCAGAAGTTCAGATGTAAAACAAGATGGCTACTGTCCAACGCATGGTATGCATATCTCCGACAGCAAAACTATCTCGAAGCTATTGTAATATACGGTAAGGTAATTCTGGGGACAAATTCCTGTCCTTGCAAAGAAGTTTTCCAAGAAGTGAAAATGAATGTTCTACAGAAAAAGACGTTGGCTGACAGCGCTGTAGCTTGGCATAGAGGACAGGTGTTAGGTGTTGAGTCTTAACGTGAACGATATTTTCGAAGTCACAGTTTATCAACTAAAGGTAACCACAGGATGACCTGATGCTAAAGCAGACGTCACGGGTCAGTAGGAGTTCTGAATAAGTAGTCACCTCGCCAATTTTGATGAAATTCCAGAGGAAAGTGTTAGGTCAGAAATTTTGCTCTGGTCAAAAATTTTGACCTAATGAGTCAATTTTGACAAATTTTGACTTTATTTTGACGTCTCAAAACAAAACACGCCGTAGACTCATTTCTGATCAAAATTCGAACGCCACTTTCGTCAACTCGATCATAAAAGTAGTCGAGCTGACGAAACACACGCCCGTTGCCGGCAAACGCCAACCACATAACTGTAAACCTTCCCCGTTGTAAAAGCTCCCAGCAGTCTATTCACCTCAACCACAACAAATTGACTCTAGTGGGTCAAAGATCATACGAAAAATTTACTCTATAATCTTTTTGCGCATATTCAACCAACGAATCAACCAAGGAATCTGCGGGGACTGGCATGTACGAAACAAGCTAGTTGGGACTTGCTGATTGTGGAAATTTGCGCGAGACTATCAATAATCCCACTCCCGGCATGTCTTATCTCTACCGCGCTGTAAAACAGCAACATTTTGAGCTTTGCGTAATTTGGCATGGATCATCTGTTGTCGGGTTTTCTCTAGTAGTAATTTTCCTATAGCAACAAGTCATCGAGATTCTACATATTGATCGCCTTTTGGAGACTATTTTTCCTGTTTTGTGATATGTCTGACTTTATTTATGATGCGTTATATATGTCATTAACTTGTCGCGATTGAAGTATCGGTTTGTAGGGTTGTAGCTGTAGAGGTCTACTTCCAAACCACGTTACTCTAGGCAAATTAGTGTTCTACTGACTTCAGCGGTGTAAGGATAATAAGTCGTCGGCCGCAAGACCTTACCGAGGACGCGTATCCATAGCTTTCCTGATCGATGACCGGTGCGATAATGTGGAGACGCCCGACTTCGATGGCCAACCGGCTCTGTCGGCGCGTTCGTGTGCTGTCTTCATGTGTATATATAGGCCTACATCATGTGGCCTACGCATATGACAAGCTGCATGCACATATAATGACTGTGTCTAGGTTTATATCGTCGCGCCGTTACTCTACGTACATCTACGCACCATCTAACCACAAAAATCGAAGCTGTCCAGAGGCGTATACGATCCCGACAATCGTGATTGGTGGGAAAATGGCGGTGCGTTATTTCTGACCAAGGCGATCTAATGATCTTAATGATTAGATCGCCTTGTTTCTGACATATGGATAATCCGCGTGCATTTAAGCCCAATAAATAAAACAGCTTTCTGTCTTACACGGTTACACGTGACTTTTAATTTGCCAGCATGATTTCGTCTTGTCGATGAGGAAAAGGAGAATGATTCTGTCGCAAATGCGGAATGCGATTCTGTCCGAAAATTTTGTAGTGTGGCCAGTGTCATTTAAAACACGCGCGAATCTCTGTTCATAGCAAAACATGTTGATTTCGCCTGGCACAATGCGGACCTCCACGAACGCCAATGCTGACGAACCGGTAATCTTCGACTATTACTTCCTTCGTTCAGCGCGTGTCAGTAACGTTGTCTCTGCGGTTTCCTCGCTAGGTTCGTGATGAACCCGAGAACGGTATTGTTGATCGGATTTCTTATAGGGAGTTCCAGGGCGCATTACTTCCGCAAGTACCTTTGCGAAATGCGACCATATCAGAGTAATCAGAGAACTGTACCTGCGTTGGCGTCTGACTGACTTTGGGCGCCTCAGCTGCAGGTTCTGTGTTTGTCGCGTCCATCTTTTTTGTATGCATTCCAGTATCTGCGCGACTGCAGAGAAAAAATTCTATATGTTATATATATATGTATATATATGGTATAGAATTTCGCGCGTGCCAAGATGCATAAGCGTATACGTTACACTGCATTGTACTACTGTACCAGGTTGTGGCTTGTGACACTAAATCACGACACATCTGTAATTGGTTAGCTCAGCTCAGGATAGGTGATGTCAGTTACTCTAACACTAAGTCTAGAGCTCACTCTGTCACCTGAAAGTGTTTGTTGTGTATCGTGTAAACGTTGATAAGGTGAAAGGTCGCATTGACAAAGCGATACTTCGTCGAAGCCGTTCTTGAAAATTATGCCCAAGGAATGTATAGAGCAGCGGGTTCAAGCAACTAAAGAAATTGCACGTATCTGTTGATAAACTGAATCATTCAAGTAATCAAATAATCGGCAACAACAAACCTGTTCGCGAATCCAAGACAGAATGTGAAATCTCGAATGTTATGGCAAGTTCCCACTTTCAAATGCAAACCTTTTATCATTACGATATGCCAGATATAAAACGGGGACCAGCAAACAAAATATGTCACCACCAGTGCAACAACCATTCTTGTAACTTTACGGCGGGTTCGATCAGCCTGTTGGGAGAAATGAATAATACAAATAATGAAACGTTCTGAGATTGGCCTCGCGCGTCGCGCCAGTGATGGATCGCGAATTAATGTCCGGCCTAAGACTGATTTCCCTCGTGGGATATCTAGGCCTAATTCAAATCAATATAGTATATTTCGCAAGTAATTTTGTCACCCGGGTTACGATAATATATTGATCGTCCGCCATCGGCACTGTACTACAATTCACAACATAGATGGTTGACTTGAAGTTTGGGTCGGTTTCAGATGCACAAAGTTGTGGAGCATCGAATTCAGTTTAGTCCATCCATGACTATATGTAGGTTTGCCTCACCTGTCGCGATCGACTCCTTGACTCTGAAGGTTGCAAAAGTTTGGCGACTATCATGGCGTAGCTGATGGTGATAATGCCGAATGGTAAAATGAATCCCAGAACGAAGGTAACAATAATGAAAACATGGAATTGTCGTGAACTAGGGTGTCTGCATTGTAGCACAGGGTGTTCATTCATTGAATCGTTCAACTGTCCAAGTATCGAGTCGTAATCAATCAGACCTGCGTATAAAATCAGCAGTGAACAAGTTTCTATAGCAACAGAGTGGCATGCCCACACCGGCACCGGAATTAATTGACATAAGGCCTATGTGCGAATCGGCAAGTTTTCGCCAAATGTAGAGCAGTACTCACCTATAGGCTAGCGTTCCTTAACCAATTTTAATAGCATCCATTTTAGCGCTGGGCAAGATGAGGTTATGGGGTGAGGATGAAACAGGCGATCCAGTGTAAAAACGATATCTGTCAAATCGCTGAAACCACCCTGACTGGGATATTACTATGACAGGGGAAGAGTGAACCCGACCACTATATTGGAGGTGCTGCTGGCCCGTTCAGCATGCCATTTCACGAAATGCGCTGTTGTCACAACAGATGGGTTCTACAAAATGGTATTTTTTAGATGCGCACCTGAGCATAGGCCCACAGCACAGGCCTATATATAGCGTATACGTAAAGCCTACGACCTCAGCGGCAGAAAATAAGTCAATATAAATATAAGCTCACTTCCGTTTAATGGTGGATAAACGCTCAAATAGTCGGACATGTACATGCTTTCACATGGTCGATAATCAAAATAGTAGTCGCTATCGTATTTATCAAACTGCGGCTCCACACTTCCAAGTCCTTTGCTGTCAACAAACACCAAGGCACATATCTCTGGAACAAACAACAATACACATGATGCTCATAGGCATACTCGAGTATAGATGATCATTGACCCCGGCCCTGCCATATGATATTAGATCTGTAATGTAGGTAGGCTATTACGAATTTTTACGCCGTTCCGCATAGCCGCTATATTCCGAGTCAGTCGGCCGGTTTGAATATGTATGAACAACCTGTAGGCCTCTACAGCACTACATAGGCTATATTCCGACCGGAAGTGTAATATGCCAGCTGCCAGTCGGATTTCTATGTAGTGTTGTGTAGTGTAGAGGCACTATACAGGAAAACTGTACAGTAGGTTCATGGACGCTGTACAACACGCCTGCGGTGTACACATCAGTCAACTACCCAGCAGCGTACTACGCATGCTACGGAAGGGAATATTTTAGGAATTCAATGTTTTGTATCGCCTAGTCGTCAGTCGCAATTGCAAAAGTGATAAGGGTGCCAAACCGCCGTAAATATTGAATAATAAAAGCTCATTATCTACGCCAAATCGTTAATTGTTTATCCCCAAGCTTACCTCCTTGTATTGTGGTGTATATCAACAACGGAATTATCATTACGAAAGATGCAAGCCACACCAGCAAACACACCTGAAAATTACACAGCATTACTAACTGCAGAGGTCGTGTGCGTTAATTGGTCCATTTCACAAATGCAACAACTATTTGTTTTAAATTAAAGAAGTGATTACGTTTAACACAAGTACTCACAGAATACGTATTCTTGTTAGTCCTGTATCGACTAGCTTTCACAACGTGGACTACAGCAAAGTAACGATCCACAGACATTGCGGTGAGGAAGAATATGCTGGCGAAATAGCTGAGATATTTTACAGCCTCTACAATCTGTCAGCGAAAAACATAGTCTGCTGAAATACATTTTGTCATCACCAGCAAAACCGGGGGTAAAATAAGTAGACACTAGGCTGACTTGTTTCGCGGAACTCTCTGTGATCGGCAGAACCAGCCTTCTCAATCTCGATCCAGATCACTTGCATGCTTACAAACGCATGTATCGAGTACAGTAACAACGGGGTCCCAAGACTAGGTATCCAGCCCATGAGTGGCGATGTGACTGAGTCAACTAAACACCCAACAGCAAAGGTTAACCGATTGGTTCATGTAGACCGAGTCAAACGGGAATCTTCATCCATACTCTTGGGCATATGTGAATCGTGGGAACTCGGCAAGACTTACTATGCATATCAAGTCGTGCCCGCAGCACTAGGTCCTAATAGGCATAGAAAATCTATGTGAAGATTTTACCTTACACATCCCGACTCCAAATGGCCAAGCTAAAAGCACCCTCTGCGTCGAGCTAAACGGCAGAGCCAAAAGAAGCAAGGTGTCGGCAATTGCAAGATTCAAGATATAAATGTTTGCCACAGACTTCGTCATCTCCCGACTTCCAACGATAACAAATATAACCTATAGAATGGATATACATATATTGCTTGTCCTATAAACTTTATTAGTACATAGACCTACAGCACACTCACCAATCCATTGCCGATGAGTCCAATCAGGCATATAACACAGTATATGCTAGGAACTACG
The DNA here is from genome assembly GCA_030412335.1 of Botrylloides violaceus. NCBI lineage: Eukaryota > Metazoa > Chordata > Ascidiacea > Stolidobranchia > Styelidae > Botrylloides > Botrylloides violaceus. Next base: position 438,489 of record JASFYC010000714.1, read on the forward strand.
ATCATATTAGGTGTGTAGAAAGATCTCAGATCCTCCAGAAAAGAATCATGAGCAGAGCAATTCAGATCGCCAGATCCGTAAGAGTCTCCACCTCCAAGCTGGTCATCAATACCATAATCGCTGAGATCAAAATCGGTATCATGAGGTGCATCCAAGTCATATAAGTCACTCCCGGAATCCGCCATCGTTAGTATTAGTGTATTTTGATTGCTGCCGAAAGTCTCGCATCAACAACGAAAACAAATTCTATGTAATAGGCCTACAGTATCTGTTTGAGGAAAATTGGCCTATTTTGATTATTATAAAAAAAGCTCTAAGAATCGTCCACAGATGAATTTCCTGATATTCTATAAGAATGACATCGCCTTAAACTCCCCCGTGCGTTTAAGGAATGATCTTATTATCGGCCCAACAGTCTGCAATTCTGGAATGATTGGTGCTCAGATGCTTACATCTCTATTGAAACCAATTCTTATCTAGAAATGGCCTATTCTCCCTGAGGTCGTTTCCTGTTCTGGTTGAAGTCACGAGTTGGTACTAATTGAACGAAGTTGGCGAAGTTCCGCGAGAACAGAGAAACTCTCGCCGTGATATTTGGCACCGTTTTGTCACAAACACAAACATACTTCGACTTTTGAATCCAGTCACTTTTGTTTATCGACTTTCGAATAGCTGTGACTACGTGTATAGTAATTTTATTGCAGGCCATATATCTGTCTGTTCAAGCCACGTGTCATGCATTACAGTGATATAAAATAATCTGTCATCTTCTTTACAATATCTAAGTGATATAAAAGACATATATTCAAAATAACCCACGAGCCATATAGCCTACTACATTCCATTGACATATGTGGACTGTTCTCGATCTGATCGATTGCATAATAATCAATTTATCTTCTTTTTAGGGTGTAGCATGGCAAACATGGGTGTAGTTTGGATAAGGCGTAGCATAGCATATATGCTGAAAGATTTGTCACTACCAATGATTCTACTATAAGTGGCAATGATTTTATTAAGCTATGTGCAGGCTATACACAATATTGTAGTTTGCAGACACCAAACATTGCACCGAAACATAGCGGCTAATATAGTGTGTGCCGTACGCCGATTATACAAGCTGTTTTGGGTAGCCTGCTACACACAGGATATTTTTAAGGCCCGGCCGGTGGCCAAGTTTCACAAAGAGGATATAACAGACAATGATCTTACAACAGCCTGGCACCCTCGCCTGATATATGTGCTGACTCGCCGATGAGATGGCGAGGGGGACAGTGGCGACGAGGAAGCGGAGGAGAGCGCTGTTCTTTGTCTTTGAATACATTTTATACGATTATACCACAAGCTATCACGGCTAATGGCGAATGTCAAGTTGACCGATATTGTGAAGAATTATGTAGACAGTGCTACTTCTGGCGACTTTGCAGTCTGGGTGGAAAAGCTAGAGCTGGTGGCAAAACTCCAGAAGATCGAGAGGTTAGAAACAGTGTTTCCTCTACTGTTGGATGGGCCTGCGTGGGAGGTGTATAAACAGTTAAGTAGCGATGTCAGAAACGACTTCGTGCAGGCGAAGAAAGCACTTCTCACGGCCTTTGGAATAAGCCGCTTTGAGGCTTATCGGCTTTTCCAAAGGAGAGTGTTGTTGGAGGGAGAAAGTGTGGCCGTGTTTGCCTCAGACCTCCAGAGATTGACATCGCTCATGGGTATGACTGATGAAACTGCAATGCCGATAGTGACATGTGCATTCATGGAAGGCTTGCCTGCTGATGTTTCCAGCCAAATGCGTTCTGTTGCCGAGGTGGAAAAATTGAATTTGAGTGATCTGGTTGCACGGTCACGTGTAATTTTGTCCAATAGGAACAATATTGAGCAGGGAATATCATGTGTTGCTGTGGCGGCACGGGGAAGTAATGCTGCAGGATGCTTCACGTGCGGAAAGATAGGTCAATATGCTCGCGACTGCCCAAAAACTGTGGTTCATCAACCAGATAACATGGCGAGTAAACCAAGAGTTTGTTATGTTTGTGGAAAAGTGGGGCATTTTGCCCGACAGTGTCCAAACCGCAAGACTTCTAATACGAACCAGGGAAACTACACCGAGGAATCATCGGCACCGGATGGGTTCCTCGGTCATCAGTGATTCAAAAGAAGGTTACCGGTTACTTTTGTTAAAATTTATGGACTGTTGGTGAAGGCTATTGTTGATAGTGGGTGTGAACAGACAATCCTTCGTGAAGATGTGTGCAAGCGAGCACGGTGCGTGTTGGAGGGAACTGGAAGGACTGTGGTTGAAATGTTGGACGGGAAGACTACAATTTGTTTCGGTGAAGCAACAGCTGAGCTCATGGTGGATGGAACAAAGCTGCCGGTGAGGGCGTTGGTGGCACCCCGGCTAGTGGGAGATGCTGAGGCACTGCTTTGGGTTGATGTCATCAAACATATGGGTGGGGTGTTCATTGGTCCAGAATTGGATGTTGAGTTTGGCGTGCTGCGGACATATGCTGCAGTTGGGGTAAGAGACAAGGAGAAGCCCTTGGTAATTGATGACCAGGACTTTCGTGCAATTTTTGACGGAATTAAGTGGACAGTTGAGTGGCGGTGGGAGAACGGTGAGCCTGTCTTGAAGAATCGTTGTCCAGGATATGCTATTCCACCAGAGTGCCGAGATGAATTCATGGATGAGGTGAGCCAATGGATCAGTAGAGGCTGGTTGGAGGAGTATGACCCTACCATCCATGGCAGTCAGAAAGGACTCATTCCTCTTATGGCGGTCAAACAACCAAATAAGGCGAAGAAAGTGAGGCCGGTTATGGACTACCACGAAATGAATGACCATGTCAAGAGTCACCCGGGTATCCATGTGGCAGTGTGCCAGGAAAAGATCAGGAAGTGGCGTGGACGCAGCACGAGTGCTTTCATGCTGGACTTGCAGAAGGCATATTTGCAAATACATGTCTCTAGAGACCTGCAGAGATTTCAAGTGGTTCAGCATGAAGGGAAGAAGTACGTTCTGACAAGGATGGGTTTTGGTTTGAATTCGGCCCCAAAAATCATGACGAAAATACTTTCTACAGTACTGTCCCGGGAGGACGATATAGCAAGAGGGACAGATCATTACATTGATGATGTGTGGGTAGACGCAAGCATTGTGCCCGTCGAAAAGGTCAGGATGCACCTGCTTAAGTTTGGCCTGAAGACAAAGGATCCTGTCCCACTCCAGAACGCTCGTGTTTTGGGTTTGCGGGTCAAATTGGAGGATGATGGGTCATACAGGTGGGCCAGAGATGGCCATCTACCAGCACTCGAAGCAGGAATGTGAAAGAGAGACCTTTTCTCATTTTTCGGGAAACTTACTGGACACTATCCTGTAGCAGGCTGGCTAAGAACTGCGTGTAGCTATGTGAAGCGTCTCACCAATGAGGCTGCTTGGGATGCGCCTCTTCCATGCAATGTAGTGAGCCTGGTTGAGGATATATTGAAGAGAATGAAAGAAAAAGACCCTGTGGGGGTTCTTTGGCGGGCCTCTACCGAAGGATATGTCAAATTGTGGTGTGATGCAAGCAATCTGGCGATTGGATGTGGATGGTCATATCATTGAGGATGCCGCTTGGTTAAGGAAGCAAGACGATGGCGCCCACATCAATGTCGCAGAGTTAGACGCGGTTGTTAAGGGTCTGAGTCTTGTTTTGAAATGGAATGTCTGCAAAGTGGAGATTATCACAGACTCGGCGAGTGTATTTAATTGGGTAAAATCAGTGTTGGAAGATTCAAAGAGACCAAAAGTAAGCGGGCTAAGTGAAATGCTAATTCGGAGAATATTGGGATTGATCGAGGAGTATGCCATACGAGTAACTATCCGACTGGTGCCGTCAGAAGAAAATATTGCAGATGCATTAACAAGAGTCCCTCGCAGCTGGAGCCAGAAAGTATGTGGCACTACACTTACCCGACACCGAGACGATTTGCGGAGCCAAGTGAAATCCATTCACGAAATGCACCATTTGGGTTTTGACAGAACATTGTATATTGCTGAAAAGCAATTGGGGACTGTGAACCGTGACCTTGTTAAAGAAGTGGTCGACAGTTGCAATATTTGTCGTAGCATTGATCCCAATCCGGTGAGATGGGAGCATGGTCATTTGTCTGTTAACGAAGTGTGGAGCCGGTTAGCACTTGACATTACCTACGTTGGCAGCCAGCGTTACCTTAGCCTGATCGACTGTGGACCTAGTAGGTATGCCATTTGGCGGAAGCTAAGTCGGGAATCTGCCGATCAAGTGGTTGCAAATATCAGGCAGGTACTCCTGGAGAGGGGACGGGTGAAGGAGATCCTCACGGACAACGGTCCCTGTTTTCGTAGTCAAAATATGTCCCATTTTTTGGATAGCTGGGGGATAACACATATATCGAGTGCGGCCTATCGACATAGTGGGAATGGAATCGTGGAGAGGAACCATCGTACAATCAAACGCATGGCAGCAAGGTCCCAGCGCAGTGTGGAGGAGATGGTATATTGGTACAACCATACGCCCAACTCTGTGGGTCATGTGCCGGCAAACATAATTTTTCAATATATTTCGGAGTTTCCAGGACGCAACTGTGAGACGCCGGCACCTGATGTTAAGTCAAGCAGCCTGAATCCATACAACGTGGGGGATAGAGTTTTTGTAAAGCCGCCAAATGTCAGATGCACGTCTCCATGGCAACCAGGAACTGTCACGGGTACCGTTTCTCAGACTGTGGTCGAAGTAGATGGAATGAACCGCCAACGTTGCCGATGTCAGACGGGTTATGGGATCTGGCAGTAGTGAAGTGGAGCATCCGCTACCTAAATGGACCTCGAGAGACATTGAGCTGTTAGAGAGTGATCGTGGGGTGGGGTTTGCTTCGGACGTGGAGGGTGGTTGTGACGGATGTGGAGACTTCGAGAGTGGCGAGGAAGTGGCGTCGCTATCTGGCCATGCCTCTCAAAGACCTGTTCGCAACTGCGCACCACCGTCGTGGTTGGGGGACTATGTGACTGATTGAATTTTCTTATGCATTTGTTCCTTGATGTTTGATGCTATTTGTGTTTTGTCTCTTGTTGTGTGATCTTGCGATCAAGAGGGTGTGTGGCTCCTGAGCATCCTCGTGTGCACCCTCGCCTGATATATGTGCTGACTCGCAGAGAGATGGCGAGGGGGACAGTGGCGACGAGGAAGCGGAGGAGAGCGCTGTTCTTTGTCTTTGAATACATTTTATACGATTACCACACCGCCGATCTGCGCATGCCCTGTTACGCTTAATGACTCTGTCTGGTTATCTACACTGCAAACCCCAGATAACCAAAGTAAAACGCGTCCGTGTGGCATGGAAAAAAGTGACTACGAGTACGATCCATTCCCTTAGACGTAGGCTATACACGCCCTACAGGTCATAAACGGCAATTTGCTTCATTACCTTCGTTGTTTGTTATTAGTGTATTAATTATTATTATTATTATAAGATTTTCAGTGGCGCTTATCATCAGATGGCGTTTTGCACCACGAACAGGACAGGCTGGGGCAGATACATGGGTATTATAGTAGGCCTAATAACAGAAATAGCACGAGTAAATAATAGCTGGGATTGGGGACAATTGGGGACGATAGCACACAAGAATGGGGGTTCTATATTATAGTCCCAAATTCTGTAACATAATCGCAAACAAAAGAGGCTAGTTCGGGAACGGTGAGTAAGTTGTACAGTGAGAAATCAACATTGGAATCGGTGCAATAAGCTCTAATTAGTGTATTGGAGGCAATGCCTGAAGTATGTCACTTGTCATCACTTATTCAATTGGCCTCGCTGGTGATACAAAAGTTTCAGCAAAATAGATGCCTTGGTGGAAAAAAGCCAACTTCTAACACTTGGCATATCTGTAGGCCTACTATCACAGAACGTATAGCAGTATAGGCTTACAATATATATGTAGAGCATACAGGCAACTATTTTAATTTAGTATTTTATTTTATCATCTCCCCTATTTTGTAAATGTCCTGCATGATGTCGCGATGGTTAGGCCACAGTCAGTAGGCTATATAAAAGCTTTAAATAGCCTACAGTTAAGGCTACGCTTCAGAATTACGACTATCAGAGCGCAGAATCTGGGAGAAAGTAGGACAGTCAAAGTGGTAGGGCGCCCATGTCGATACAGGAGGGAGGTACAGGTACGGCACGGGACTATAAAAGTTTGAAAATGGAAATGTAGGACTACCCTATGTACATTGTACAAGTACGTACGTTCTTCGCACTAGATGACACTATTGAGTCCTGGATTATAGTTATCTCTATCAGCTGATGCACCGATGATGCAGGAACCTTGTGTTATGGCGTAACAATGTTCTAACAGATCAAAACAAAACGGGCACGTTTTCCGTTAAACTTGACTGCGTTTCAATAGATTTCCAACAGTAACCGTTAGGGAAAGGGTATTAGGGATATTGTAGACTTATACATAAGCGAAAGCAGGTAAGATTACAGTATGTATTGCGGAATGTCGTGCGTGTGTATTGGGCGGCAGGTCTGTATCGGTATCATGGTTTCATTTCAATAAAATGATTAGTCAAGTATCAACGTCTCGGCCGCGGCGTAATCGATATACCAAGGCAGAATAGGCATCGCAGACACCGAAATGAATGTCAGTATTAGGTAGGCAAGCATGCCCATGCAGTAGCCGTGGGTAAAACGGGGAGATCCACACAGTTATTGCACAAATATTGGTAATTATTCAAAAACGCTCTCCCCGGCGATGGCTGGTGGCCTTGACTTAACTTATGCTAACTTGGATGTGGTGCAATAATTATTCTGCATCACTTGGTCCTTTTGTTGCTCACTCCACATTAATTATAGGCCTACTATCATCTTGCTACAAAAGGTACCTAAACCTCATCATTAACGATGGACCACAACACAAGTCTAATATCGGCAATAAGTGGTTCGTGGTCCGTCGTTTAGTATGACCCCCATTGAGTTGCTTCGACCACACTGCATAAGCAGTTGAATTAAATACCATCAAAAAGAGATAAGTCGAGTGGATAGACGATAGAACTGCAGAACTAGCAAAGAAGTTCCTGCCAATGACTTTCAGGGAGTGATAAAGGCCAGGGATGATACTAGTGCCAGATCGTCTAGCATAGATGATGTGTGTTTACCAGACATTGACTGAAACTATAGTGCTATTGCTGATACTGGCCAATCTCCTGGTTCGAGGCAATGGAAATACGAACACCAAATTACATGGCAGTTCATGCAGTCTCGTGACCAGGATTTGAACCCAGCCTTGGTGGCCAGTGCCTTGACAATTACGCCACCGCACTATACTAGATGCATATTGGTACGGTAATTGGCACACCTCAGCACTGCAATGTCACTGCTTATTGACAATATCCTAGTACTAAGAAATATCATTTCTCCTTGGAAATGACCAAGTGTATTGCTTTGAAATTAATTTCAGTGTTGACTTTTAGAAACAAGCTAACATTTTAAACCTACATTAGTAGGTATACATCCATCCCTACACTGTAACCCAAGATACAGACAATGGCATGTGGAACAGCGTATAATTGTTCAAGTGGTGGTAGTTGTTCTGACTCAGGAGTTTGCGTTTGTCCAGTAGAATTCACAGGTAGGCTGTTATTTCTGGATTACCATACTGGATCTACGCTCTACATCTACAATATGGACATTTTTTATTTTTGTTCTTTGTTCTTTTTGCTGCATTTACACGGAGTCACACACACACACACACACATACACAGGCACTAAGGGTGCATTTGCATAACATGCTCACATGAGGTTTATATGGAGGCTGACATGGAGGCACCGAGAGAGCCGGTAGGCTATTGAAGTCAACCATTACTCCCTCCATACTAACCTCAATGCTCTGGCTATCTTACGAAGGAGCTACGAATACCATACCACGGTGCCAGAAGCTTTTGCCATCATACAGTGTGGAATCCTGCAAATATATATACCGGTATTTTCTGATCTAGCTATTGTAGACCTATTGCTATATGTATTAAGACATTAGGATTGGTATGCGATATTTTATTTGTGAGTGGAGATCATTCCAAGTTTGTCATAGGCCTATACAGTGATGTAAAGGCCTTGTTGCTCATACATCTGATTCAATCATATTTTCATGTTTAATGGCTTTGACTGAGATATTTAATGTTTTAATGGATGTGGTCTGGTATTTTGATTTGCAGCTTAAAACAAATATGACAGACATGTTAAACCTCATATGTGTGAAACTGTGAATATCTCATTTTACACCCAGAGGACAACCTATATATATATATCAGATTTGGCATGACACGGCAGATTATGGTCTATTTATTTAGCCAAGTAATACTATGACTACCTGTAATATTTTCACCCAGGTACCTTTCTCGTCACATTTATCACCATTTTCCTTTAGCCTGACTTGGCAGTGACTTGACATTACTTTGGTAATTCTGTCGCTGATAGTGCTTCAGCATTTATATGCCACTGGTACAGGCCTTTACAGCTACAAAAACCACCTAGGGCCAAACCTTTGGTGCATTTTTTTTATTCCAGTGTAGGACTTATTAACAAAAAATGTTTTATACTTCCTAGACCTGGTAATGCTGAGAGGTCTTGTTTAGTTTTGCGTTCATTTGCATTGTACTTTTAATGCATAGCCTAGTGCATTTGCTGAAAGCTAATACAGTATAGTGTCACTGCATTTTAGGTGAAAAGTGCTCGGACACAAATAAAGGGTTCACAGCAGCTTTTAGCAGTCTCTATGGCATGCTGTTTATTGTCAGCTTTGTTCAGTTGGTGAGTGATAGGATTTCTGGGGGAAAACCCGAACCTGAAAATCATTCGATCACTTAGTATTTAGCAAGACTTGACAATGTTGCATGCGACTAATCAATATAATACTGTGTACACGGTGATCTAAAATATAAAATAGATTTATTGATAAAAACACACGTTATCGGTTGTCATCCTGATATTGAAATATTGCCTAGTGCCTTATTTAGATACCGGTACCTGTTGACCTCATGACAGCTGGTCGTTAACCTGAATGCTCTAGTGATCTTGGCTGTTCCTATTAAAGGTTCAACAAACCTGTGATTTTTTGGGTACACTGTTCTTGTTCAAGTGTACAGTGGGCCTGTGCCTGTTTAATTTGGTACAGTAGGCTATATAAATAATGTAGTGATGGAGAGCATTCACTGTTGTCCTATAGCGCAACCTAGAAGTCTCTGAGGAATCTGCCTTTTCTGGTCTAACGATTTGTATTACAGACAACAGTACCAGTGTATGAAAGATATATTCTGTAATTTTTTTCAGGTATTATGCGTCCACGCGGAATACAGAAAATTAAAATGCGCTTCATTCTGGTCAGCATGCCGTCTTACAACACAAAAGCTGTTACATATATTAATATTGATGGTTGCGTTAACAAGAATATTATATTTTGCATTGATGGTGAGGTATTAGGCTTATGGTACATTGTGATGTGAAGGATAGGGTACTGTCTGCAATTCAGTTCTTGCAGTATACGAAATACAAATCTATTTAGGATAGACTTAATAAGGTTGTTCGTTGCTTTTTAGGGTATGATTCCTAGCATATGGTTAAAAACCACAGAGCTTGTCTATGATCCTCTATTGATCACAGGAATGTCTCTGGTAGTATGCTATTGGAGTGAGGTATGTCTGTATTTAATATATGGGTTTATTGTGCATTCATGTTTTGTGCAACGTTACACATTTTTACAGGCCTTTTTTCTGGAAGATGTCAGTGCTTTTGCATCGAGGGGAGGCTGTTTTTTGTCGAAATCTTGGCTAGCTTTTACTCTTTTCAATTTATTTTTGTATCTCTGTGTTGTTGTGCAGTTTGTTGTCGTTTACTCTGGTGCAATCGGAACAAATCAAAATGGTAACTAGTGCCTTGGATTGCCTTCAAAATGTAACTACCTTTGCTAAAATTTTGTGTTAATTTCAGGACACTGGCTTGGAGGTGCCTTCCAATCATTTTTTGCTTTTGTTCTATTCATACTTTATGTCATCTTCATGACGATTGGAGTGGAAATGTTTTTCAAAGTGAGTCATGGTTTCATAGGTTAACTCGGTATTTCCAGAGCTGTTGTTGCAGCAGTGGATATATATATATATATATAGGAAGTGCATGCCTAGAGCTTATTAAAGATATGGAAATAACCTTTATGTATCACCATAACAGTCTATTTATGTTAACTGTTTGATACAAAAAATTATGGAGCTGGTGGCAAACAATGTAAATAGTAATAGATAGAAATTATTCTTATAAGTCACCACAGATGTAACACCCTCCTTGTCCAGTTTATTGGAATATAATTCATAAGTTTTTGGAGCTCTGCTCCTTTATCAGGTAAAGTTTCTTGTGACACAAACTGTATAGTAGGGACTTACCGTCGAAAATGATTTCACACCTTTGATTGATTGCATATCCTGAATTGGAATATGCTAAAGGTCAAAATGGCTTCATAGTCAACAATCAATTTTGCAAGTTTTGAGCTATGGCTTCTTTTTCCAATTACAGTTTAGCGTGAAGTACCTATGATTAAACTACTGTAGCCTACTTCATAGATCAATTTCATTGTGTTAAATAGTGATTCAACCAACTTGTGTGATGTCATAGTCATTGTAAACTTGTAAATTGCATGGGTACACTTAACTTTCATTATTACTGTCATATCTCGACTTCAAGAAATAAACTGACCAAAGAGTAGACATGTTCTTTATCTTGTATCTTGATGTTGATAATTACTCTAAGCTTGTAGTAGACCGACACTCACAATGCTGATACCAATGGAGTGGAATAGAAATTGTATTAGGTACGACAATTGGTGGAAAATACACCACTTGTCTTGGAACTTATGAAATCCTGGTGGGGAATTTTAAAGCTGCTTGGGAAATGACATAATGCATATCAATTTAGCGGTAAATGACGAAAGAGTATACCTCGAAACAAATAGGCAAAGAAAAATTTTACTGAATACCATTCAGGCCTTTAGCATCGATTGAATGCAGACTGATGTCAGTATGAGTTAAATCATTAAAATCAATACTGGTATAATATGTACATATGTGCCAATTTACAACATATCTCATGTTCGAATTACTCAACATTTGTGTCCTCATATGACTTTACTAATTTCTTTATCGACATTCCAAAACCACTGTCCAAACTCTACTGTTGACCTACAGCTCAAAGACATTTCAGCATTATTTAAAGGATATGTAAATACACCGGTGTATCTGCTGATCGGAGGCTATTTTTATTGTTAGGTAGCAAGGTTACTACAATCTCTTCACTCTCTGTTTCACTTTCGATTTTCCATTGATCTTGATGATAACGGTTTAGTGGTATTCAACTGTTACGTGGCAAGGGACATATTGCAATCTCTTGTAGCTTTCGCAAGCACAGATGCATAGCACCGTAACGATTTTTACAATTGTCACAATTATACAGTTTCAGTGTAGCATCTCATTGTAAATTTTGCATCTCACAGTATTTTCTGCTTTTTGTGCAGAAAAATATTATGATAGGATTCTGCTGTATTCTTTAGAAAACTCTGCTTATGTTGAAAGTTCAAACCTTGTATTACTGTCTGCGCCACTCTCTATTGTTTGATGTCTACCTGCTATACAATGGCAACCGGTGTGATGGATTAATACTTCCTGTTATCTATTGTCTCATATCAACGCTTCATTGTCAAGTTTTGAATTTTAATAAGAATGAATCACCTACTATTCGATCCCATTTTTGGGTGTAAAATTACTTAAATTGTTGACTACTTTCAGGTACGAGGAGCATTCAATTCCAAAGTAGAATCTATTCCTTCTTCACGAGAAGCGACATGCGAAGTCATGAACGCACGAGAAGTATTGAAATCCCGCTTGGCTATCGTCGTTCAGGTATTATGATTCATTTGTTGATGTCTCTGTGTCATGAGTATGATGACTGATCGACTTTGATGCTGCAATGGTAGCATGTGATTAATAACAAATACAGTGAAGTTTCATCCTCTGCATTTGCGGTAGACTTAGGTCAGTTTAATGTATTCACTGTAGGCCTACACAGTTAGTCATGTTGGTTTATTTTTATTCATACCGAAATTGGGATAGTAAAATCACTCTGCGTGTGCAGCCTCCTTATAAAAGGCTCAAACTGATCATAAATTTATGTCAAACTTCATACCTCGCTTGTACTGTGATTGTTTTTCTACGTCTCACGTAGGCCCTAATATGTTTTTATGGTACCATAGTTACAGATTAGGCCTATTACTAGACTGGGACCCATACCAAAACCAAACTAAAGACTTGTCTAGGCCTACTACAGACCATTGATAGATGCATAACCCCAGCTTTTCTATCATGACCAGCAATGCACTGTAAATTGATTACTTTGCATGTTGTGCAAATGAGCATCAGTTATGGCAACACCCTTACTATTTCTTGCTACATGTAGGCTACTTGTTCGGGATATGTTCTCTAGAAATCTCGACCACGTGCCTGCTAATACACCTATAAACTTTTGACACAAATGGGTCTTGATTGTATTATTTGTCTTCCTTAGATGTTAGAGAAACACACAAATCTTTTCAGAACATAAGTAATTAGGAGAAAAGAGTAAACAGGAGTGACTAAGCTGTTTTGTGGTTTTTAAGATTCAAGGCTTGATAGTTTGTTTTCTGGTATGTAGATTACTAAACCGGCAATATACCATTAGTAGGTCCGACTTTTGAGCTTCGGAATTGGATTATGGTACCGTAGGCCTAGTCAATATCTTGGACAACCTTGTACTATAGCACTGCAGTTGTCTGTATCTTTCACACTAGTAACTGGTTTGAAAAATGGAGTGTGTCTGTCAGTGAATCTTCGAACCTGTCGAAAATCATGTGAAAATTTTGCAACACTACTACGCAACCTACCCCCACAAAGAATCCTGAGAGAGAATGGATATATCCTGTACAATTATTTAAACGGTGTGGAATTTTGTTCAGGCTCTTTTCCTGTTGCTGATGGTGCTTTGTGCAGTGTCTGAGGCCGTTTCTACACTGTGGAAGGATAAAGTTGATGTACACACAAGAAGCCTTCATACTGTAATGCATAGGTATAGTATTGTATGTTTTACTAATGCTGTTGGAGGCTGATCTATTTTTCTTGACAGAATGGCTGAAGTTGGGGTCATCCTCTGGTTTCCGTGTGTTCTGTGGAATTCGGCGTATCCTGAGCAACTGTGGTTTCTTAACCCAAGAAAACTACTTCGTCTGAAAGACAATAATGGTGAGGTGTTTTTTAATACTCAGTATTGCCTTCCTGCTGCAACCTTCCCTATTCATGTGGATCCGGGCAGGAGTATTGCCTGATTCGTTTTGATCCGAATCGCTAGATATCCGCTGATTCGAATCATCCCGCCAAACGAGAGACTCCTACTTAATCTGATTCAAATGCAAATTTATCTGAACCGAATATTTCCGAAGGGTTCGTTTGCCTTCTTTTTGATGAGATTCGGCCGAAGTTTTATCATGTGAGCATCAGTGGCAAATGTCTAAATCTAAATGTCTAAACGCAGTAAGGCAATGAGCTGAAGTGTCAGTCTTCCGAAGGCATTGTGACGATGGTGCAAGTCGTAAATAAGCTGTTTTTTCGGTGGTAATTTCGAGGAAGTATTCGATATAATCCGAATCATGCAGAAAATTATCCGGATACGCAATTATTTGATGTGAATACGTAATATTGCTAGTCAATTTTTGATTTGATCCGTGATCTGTGATCGTGTGTATATGCAAAGTAGAAACCAAGTTCTGGAATGAGCACTGCGTGGCGTTTTGCACCACCCTTCTTCCCTGATTGTTCCTATATCACTGCGAGTGGCAGTCGAGCTGCAATTGCAGAGGGTACCTATTTTAACGTATTCGATACAGTTTATGGAGATCAAATCTCCACCGCACGATCAATATTGTGCTCACTTGGTGCCCATCATAGCTAACCTATCACATTAATAGATGTATAACTTGCCTGCCAGGCACGGCTTAGTCCAAGTGCTATAAAATTATGTTCCATTAGCTTGAACACTGTCTGTGACGCCACTTCATGATGTGAGGGTTTATTTATTGGAAACTGTAACTGTAAAATTTTACGCTCGATATGCTACCTTACACTACATTAAACATTTTTGCAGTACTTCAAAGTTTAATCTCACGCCAATACAGTGGATATAACACATTCTCAGTACCAGTTGAATGTTCAAGCAGTGTCGTTGAAGAACAAACAGGTAGCTAATAACAAAGTTTATCAATGAAGAAAAAATTTATTTCCTTATCACCAAAAATGTTTAGAATGTTGGATATGCTTTGACGATACTACGCTAGACGACTTCATTGCTCCATGCCTTTGCAAAGGTAAGGCTCCAGTCATTTGGTCTTTATAATTTTATTATTTATTGATGTGTTGTAGGAGGTATGTCCAAGGTACATCATAATTGCCTGAAAAGGTGGCTTCTGGAGAACAACCATAATGGTGGAAAACCCTCTTGCAGTGTGTGTAAACACCAGTAAGTTCTATAAAGACTATCTGTAGTTGTATCAACTGATTGTTAGAGGAGTTTCTGTCAAGGTACCACATGCAGAAGGAATATCCTGGAGCCGTGCCGTGTCAGCCATGTGCGAAATGGACGTCCACGTTAATAACTGCATTAATCGCATGTGCTGTGGCACCGTGCGTATTGATATATTTGTTCAAATCACAAGTTGATATTTCAACACCGATCAAAGTTACGATTGTAGGATTCTGCATTTTACTCGTGTGCATTTGTTTGAAGTGAGTTTAATTTATTTATGCTGTGGGTCAATGGTTTTGAGTACACAAATTCTTTATGTGATTGTAGTGTAAACGATATTAAATTAAAAGGTGAGTATATAATCCAGGACCATTCTTGAATTTCCTTTACCTTAGGCTGCTTTTCATACAGTACTTTCACCACTAGCTGACTTGGCATATTACAACTGGATACTTGTGTGGTGGATTTGGTCTGTTCGGATGTGACCATAATAATAACGATTCTTGGAATGCAGCTCAACTTGGCAAGACGTTTTGCTCCTCCTTCAGCCAATTGAGTAATGGTTATCTACAGGGTGTTGAACTTGAACCATATATGAATTGGCTGTGATGTCATTTCTGCCTCAACCCTCGCGTGTGGTCTACTTTAGGCCATGCCTCGCGTGTGGGGAATTTTCATTCCCATGATCAACGATGATCACGTATCATATATTCATTTGGCGTAGCGTAGGCTACAGTGTATACTGTGAGCAACGTAGCACACAGACTAGACTATTGATCCTCGTGGTTGCACCAACCATCCACTCGAATATCAGGAGCCTAGCAGAGAAGCTAGGCTAGTAGCCTACTAGGCTTGTTATAGTAACCAGGGGGAGAATTTTATAGTGGGTAGCCCATTTCTGACACACTGTTCAAAGTCTATTTAGTGATTCTTGGTGGCTTGCCAGTTCATGTGGGTCGAGATGAAGTCCGCAGGGAAGTGGTGTTGCTTGTCTCATTCGTGTAACCAATAGATAGCTGAATTGTGACCTGTTGAAATTTGCTTTCAGGATTTTTGACATCAGCTTAACGAGTCTTTTGCGGCTTACAAGGGAGTCTTCAGTGAGAATTTTCAATTATGAATCGCCTATGATAAATTCAGAAGACGGCACATTAGTGTCACAAGACTCACAACAGAATGATGGATATAAACCTCATCTTATATGTATCGCCTCCACTGAGCCGTGTGATATATTATCGACTTGATATGAGCAAAAGTATATTGTTTTATAATCATGTCTCTGGCTATTCATATGATTCAGTACGAACAGAACAACACACACACTTATATATGGATATGTTTTACAGAATGTCAGTATTGCAAAGTTGCATCATTTTCCGTACAAATTTCAAGTGGAAAGGCTTTCCTGCTATAAAATAAAACTTGATTTTGCCTTCTAGGAAGGCAGTTTTTTCACAATTCGTCAGAGACATCTAGGCTGTTTGCACAGCAGGATCTGTTGCATAGCGTCTGTGGTGTAGTGCAGTTTCGGCATGCCATTTGGTTATAGTGCTGCCGATCTGGTCTGTCGTATGTGAACGCTGTCATCAAAAGGTCATATAGTCTTCCCTCCTATGTTTCTTGAATAGAGATTGAAGCGAGAAGTTCACACTTCCGTGCATTTACAATGGATTTCAATCTTAACTTGTAAAGTTCTCCATACACTCGATAAAAAGAACACTTTTCGTTGTTAACACGCGAGTCTGCCTGTTCACTTGGGGTTTGCAGATTGTACAGAGCACAATGGTGTCGATTTTGTAAATGGGTTTTAATTCGCGTTGATCTAGGGCTAGGCAATGGTGTGAGTATTGCGAGATATAAATAAAGTCGCTTTCTCTGCGCCTGATCGGAGTCAAGTCAGCTCATTGGTCACTGGTTGGTTTTAATTGTGCCGATGCTAGGTGACAGGCGAGAGCATGGTAAGTTCAATTACATTTTATCCCGGCTGACTATCCGGGCCCGCCGTTGGCCAGTTTGGGGTGACTCGAGCTTGTGGCAGCAGGGGTCTCGCCCCTTAAGTTCGTGGTAGGTGAAAACTATCGGTGCGGGCCTACATATACATTACAGTAATATGACGCCAGCTGACGTCAAGGCTAAGTGTAACTACCGGTGCGGTAAGTAGGCTCCCAGTACCGTACCACTAAAGTATAGTGTTAGACTGTCAGTGGAACTAGTCACAGGCAGACAACGACGCGGTGATGAGCTCTGCCGGTGGCTAGCGAATCAAGGATTGTGTAATATTTACTAGGCACCAGGAATCCTTGGGCTGTATTCCTTTGAGCTGTGACTGCCTCTGTCTCAAATGATATGTCGTGTCTTGTACCTCGTGACTTCTAGACTTCTGCAAAGTGTAATATCTGTACTATACAGAATTCATAATACGTAGAGCGGTTTAATCTGTTTGACCATGGAAGATGGTCCTCCAGAAGTTGACGTTGAAACTCAGATGCCTCCAAAAAAGATGAAGATAGAAGCAATAAGCCCTCAAGTTGAGTTGGAGCAATCAAGAAGCAGCACCACCGTCAGTGGCACCTCAGGTAACCTCGCAGTGCTTGTCAACAGGCCAAAAGCAAGCTTGCGGTCTGCGTCAAAACCTCTACACCTGAACCGTTTGCATCCCTATAGCAGGCCTAACCCCCACCAAATATAATCTGACAATCAGAAGTCAGCAACAGTGAATACATTTCAGATGACAGTTCTCAGAGCAATGTCGTTGCCACATTGCAAAGTGATGATTCAGATGCAAACAACACATTAGAAGAGACATCGCTACAACGCACTTTTCAAAGTATACACCACCTATCAGAAGGTAGAAGATCATTGTGATCTGTACTCCGACTAGACCTAATGTTCTGGAAATAACAAAGTCTAATCTCTTTGCTAAAGGTATGATGTCATGGATTCAATCCCAAATTGGGAGAGGAATTGATCCGTGTACTGTACTGAAAGAGCTGCTGCCGAATGTTGGAGATATACCACCTAATGTTGATCCTATAACTCTATGGAAAGTGGTATGTCACCTTCTCTTTTCGCATGGCCATTGTTATGATCACGCTGATATGCAGACTCTCTCTTAGATTATCGATATTTTGAGTGAGCCAGATAGACGCAAGAAGATTCCTGACATCAACTTGCTCTCTGATGTTGTCAGATTGATAAGAGAAGCTAAGAAAATATTGGTTCTAACAGGTGCAGGGGTATGTGCGCATTTTTCTCTGTTCATTGAGGATTGGGGTTCTATTTTGTTAGTAAATTGAGTTTCTTTGGTGTAGGTCTCTGTATCGTGTGGAATTCCGGACTTTCGATCACGAGATGGAATATACGCTCGCTTGGCAATAGACTTTCCAGATTTGCCTGATCCACAGGTGGGTTAATTGGCTGTCAGCAGCAGTTTATGCAAGGATTTGTTATGGCAGCAATGCTTTTAGGTGTGTTTCTTCCATGAATTCCATGATCCCCGAATCTTTACATGTCCTCCAAGTTTCATCATCTATTACAGGTACTCCGTCATAAAAAATTATTGATGGAGCCAATGGCGCACAATCTGATATAGATGATATAAAAAGTATAATTTTACCACAAATTTAACATCTAGTTCACCAGTTTTCTGAGCCTGTGCTCTTTTATAAATGCCATTGCGCGTAAGTGTTAGCTGGTATACTGAATACTAGTTCTTAATTTCTTATTCACCTTAGCACATGACTGGTTATTTGACAGGCAATGTTTGATATGTCCTATTTCATGCAAGATCCGAGACCGTTTTTCAAATTTGCTAAAGAAATATACCCTGGACAGTTCTTGCCAAGTCCCAGTCACAGGTTTGTATGAATTTTGGGCCATTATTATAGTGTAGGCCTATCAGGGGAGTTTGGACCGGTCCACTAGACAGGATTCATTGATATTGCAGATGTTGTTAACTGGTATTCATATTGCAGGTAGCGTTATGTACTGGTAATCATTTTATGTCTTTGTGCATTAATACACAGTACGGTATATCACAGCAAATGTTTGATCCTGTTCATAATTGTTTGTAGATTCATAAGCCAACTACAGAAAACCGGTCGGTTATTAAGGAACTATACCCAGAATATTGATACTTTGGAACAAGTTGCAGGAATCACCAACGTAGTGCAATGCCATGGTAAAATGTTATGAAATCATTTTTCACTATATTGTGTTGAGAATTGTCACCTACTGGTACAGGACTGTGGCCAGGCAATGTTGAACTTGAACCCTTTACCATGCAAATACACAAGACCCCCATAAATCCACCTTTACACCAATTACACCTTTGCTTTTAGTCAACTGTACAATGATCAAATAAGACAGAACCCCCTGATTTATTCTTGCAGAGCGAAGATAGAAGTCTTTTGACTGCCACAAATTTCTTCATATTCAATGCTAAAGCCTCAAAACCTTCATGTTTTTGAGAAATTTTAATAATTTAATCATCCAGGTTCCTTTGCCACTGCATCCTGTTTGCGGTGTAAATATCAAGTGGACTCGGAGACGATACGAAGTGATATATTTAATCAGGTCTCATCATTTATAGTTGTGATGAGAATCTTTTAATAACTACTAGTAATCAAATAAATATTTCAGACAGTGCCTCGTTGTCCAAAGTGCCCTGCGGAAGAAAAACTTGCTATTTTGAAACCAGATATTGTATTCTTCGGGGAAAACCTATCTGAAAAGTTCTACGATCAAATGTCAACAGATCAACATGAAGCTGATCTACTTCTTGTCATAGGATCATCACTTAAAGTTAGACCCGTTGCGTTGATTCCTAGTATGTTTCGATAGATTTTTGTAGGGTATTAGACGATGTCTAAAAGTTCTTTTTTCATTTCAGCATCCCTGCCAGACCACGTGCCTCAAATACTTATTAACCGTGAACCTTTGCCTCACATGCAGTTCGACGTGGAACTGTTGGGAAATAGTGATACCATCGTTGGTGAGCTTTCAAGAAAATTAGGATGTGAATTTTCAGAGCTTGCTGCCAATTACAAAGCGTAAGTGACTAGTGAATTGTTAGTTGAAACACAAGATTCTTATATCGATATAGTAATTCTGTAGAGGCTTAGGAGCCGTCCTGCTTCAATGGTTTTGCTCCTCCGTCTTTGAGGGTGGTCGTCTTTCGTGTTTCTGGGCTAGATTATTGTTTTCGCACTTTTTTCATACTTGGAAAGAGCGCAGGGCTAGGCTGTGAGGGCTGTTCTAAACCATCGCTTCTACTGTTCCCTATGAAATTTTCCGTGATGTGCGTGAGCAACTAAATAGGTTTTCTGTTCGTCCGCTCCGCGATCATCCGTGCGCTCTCACTCTTTCGTTTCGGCTGGGTAGTCTCATGTGTTGTGGAGAGATTAGTACGGATCTGAGATGATCGTTGCGGGTTTCGGTTGGTGGCGCTCTGTTGGAGTGTAGGTACCGTATTTCATGTCTTAAGGTACAGCCAGTCTGCAGGTATGTGATGTCACTGGTCAGCCTCAGTCAGGTAAAGAGTCTGCAGGCATGTGTATTTATTCGAGGGCTTCGTGCTGCACCGTTATAATAATGTATAAATAAATAATGTAGTAGTAGGGAGAAGATCACCGTGTCGTTCCAGCATTTTTCCCACTTGATACATTTCCCTGGGGTTAAGACTGTATACACTCCGGTCTCCAAATAAGAAGTATACGTACGAATCCATAGCCAACACTGTGAAAACTTCAGGCCTATAATGCGCGATTTTGTTTTTTTGTCAGCTCGTAGGTGCGAAAACCTTCCGACATATAACCAAATACCCCCTCCAGTGTTCTGAAAGCCACCGAGTGCAAATTTATCCAATCCTTCAATCAGTTTGGAAGACTTCGCATCGTTCTGTATGGAAGGGTTGTACATGAGTAGGCCTACTGGAGATACTTTAGATAAGTCGACGAGGCTGATCAACGCTAACGTGGTATCGATATTTCTTGACTTGAGTTGGTGCTGCAAGGTCGAGAGCTCGGTATAGAGTTGGTCCATAGCACGGAAGGCCCTTTTAGGGTGAACGCTGTGGGAACAAAACATATTTTCGTTGCGTCGTCCCGTGTTCGAGTTCATTGCTAGCGCCTCAAGGGTACAGCTGGACAGTGGACAGACTGTTAAGGAAGCTACGAGACAGTGATAGGCCTATATTCAGCGATGGTAATGTGGATAGACCAACCGAGGCGCCGTGAAAAGTCTGGTAGGTTTGCTGGTTCAATGTTGCGGCCTAAAAACTTCTCAGATGCGTTACAGACGATCTCAAATATGTTGGTATTGCCCGGCTGAGGCGAAGGCTATAATCAAGTTAAGTGGGTCAAAAGCTTGTCTGGAGGCACATTCGGTCTGTTCATTCCACACAGGTGGGAGAGGTCACCGTAGTTTGGCGATGGTAGACCGCGCTATGGTCTTCTTTTCTTGGCAGTTCACGCATTTTGGGTTATTGTGACATTCGTCCATATTCATGGTCATAACCTCCCCATTTTGAACAGCTGACGCGTCCTCTGCAAGTTGCCATGGTGTGTCCGAAGCGTTTGCATCGTAAGCACCTTTTCGGAGGTGGGTCGTACGTTTTCGTCCGAAGCCTGAGATACGAGATCTCGGGTATCACAGAGCAGAACTGAGATACTGTCGACAAGTTGACAGTCTTTGGCGTTTTGCAGTGCTGTTGATTGCTTAATTATTGCGCACGTGGGTGTGTTGTTAGTGAATGATTAAAACATGCTATGGTGTCTAGATTAAATATATTTCTCACGCCCACTCGTACCGACCGCAATCTCTATCGACATTATTCCAAAATCGCCATCCCATATAGTGTGTATCTGCTTTCGACAGTGTACCACCAAGCTATACGGTTTCGTTAGGGTATTCATTAATGCAATTTTAGTACTTGGTGAAATTCGATGATGACATTCCATACTGCTGGCGTTCAACCTCTGGCGTACACAACCGTAATTGAGAACACCACATTCAAAAACAACAGCGACAACATGCAACACGATTTTTGGCTCTAGGCAAAGCGATCTTAATCACCTTGTTTATAGGCCCTCTAATATAGGGTATTCGTTAATTCAATTTTATTACTTAGTGGTGGAACTCAATGGTTACATTACGTACTACAGGCATTCAAACAGTCCAGAGTTCAACGAGACTGCCAATGTTCACGCTTCAATGGGCGTGGGACGTCTGCAGTACGTAATATAACCATTGGAATCCACGAATTTCTCTCCCCTAAATCTATTCTATCTGCTAGTCTATCATATATTGCTATATTCAGACTTACTGAAATCACTGAATTGCCTAATATAAAAGGCACTGAAGACATTTCGGATTTGTCAATACCCTGCGACATAAGGGGTGACGAACGTGCTGATGCTGATGCCATAGACTCTCCACAATCATCAAAAGACATCGACGCAGAAAAAAACCCTGCCACAGATTCTACTACTACACAACTTCCTGCTAATGCCGATGATATCGACCACAGTGACTTACTATCACAAAGTTCAACAAGTGCAAATAGTGATTGCGTTATCGACAACAAAACGACTGAAGCGTCAGACGCATCTAACGCTGATGTGCCTGGCATTTCAAACGCCACAGAAGGCAATTCCATGCGAACAGTGCCACAGAAAAAAGAACTGCCGCTTTGGAGAAGTAAATGGAAAACCTCGATCAGCAGAAACCTACCTGGTAGGACGGCTGTGTTTTTCATGTTTAGATCAGAACCAGCAGTGATTCAAACGTACATTGGCCTATTCTCAATTAAAGTCAATTTCTATGGTGTTATGTAATACAAACTGATTTAACACTGATCATGGAATGTTAGAATATTATTTACCATTATGCCAACATCATTTACTAAGGTTTGCTGGCGCTTCCCAGGATATTCCAATAGTAACCTGTGCAAGTGTACATTTGATAAATTTATTCAAACTGAACCTGAAATGTTGTTCAACCATGACTTCCGAACGGGCAGGCTACCTCGGAATGGTTGTAGTAGGGACATGTGGGAATCTAACTCACAATCTTTTTTTTTATATTGGAGTTGTGGCTACCAGTCGCATGAAATTACTGGTAGGCCTGAGAAAGGAAATCTTGTTGTTCTGCCTTTATGCCATTTTTCAACGTACAGCAAATTTTATCATAATGTTTTTATTGTTTTAGACGGAACATTCTACTACAATGGCAGATATAAGTATATATTTCCTGGGGCAGAAGTTACTCCAAGTCAGATTGAAGACGATTCAAGCAGTGATGAAAGTGAAAGCTCTGCTGCGAGTAGTGATTCATCACATCATTCAGAAACAGATGGTGGTAAGCTTAATTTCAAGTTTCGATCACTGGTCGACGACAACTTTTGTCGGACGTTTGGAAAGATAGCAGGCCTAATCTACATGCACTTGCACGCATGTCATGTTCCACATGGCAGAATTCCCCTTTATTCATCATTTCACTCTCTTTGTTGATCAATTTTAGGTCCTGAGCCGGCGGCAGACATACAGAAACTAGAAGATGCTCAACACGACACCCGATCTTTCGATGAAGTATGTTGTCATTCTCATGTATCGGCTATATGACTTATAAACCAAGGATGTGCGATTCCACAATCTCTTCGTCCGCTTCCAGCCTTCCACCAAGTAAATAAGATCATCGCCACCAGTATACCTAAATACCACACTCCAAAGGTCACTGATTTATTTTCGTCTAATTGCACGGACGAGCAATTCATAACGTGTTTTATCTGAAGTCGCGCAAACTACATTCCACGTAAGCACAGTGTTCCCCGTGTGCACTTGGTTTCCTCACGAGCACTGTGTTCCCCATGAGCTCAGTAAAACCACCCGGCAAAAAATTGCTTATTTTTTATTTGTGACGTCACGAGTTAGAAAACACCCCTTTTATCGAGGCTAGCTGCGGCCCTGCTTGTGATAATAGTGATGTTTATAGGTTACTCAACTGCAGGTACCAATAGAGGACTCGAGTACAAAGCCTGACGTTCATGAAGAAAACATTAGGTAGCTGATAAATATACATCATGGACCAGCCCAGGTATGGTGTGCCAGGTTTATTGTTTGTTGCTATGCATGAGTCTTTAAAGTCTTGGGACAAGCCTTCGCAAAAACAATCCTACGTGATACAAGGGCACAGTAGCCGTATTGTATTTGTTTGGTTTGCAATCGAACCACCTACCTCACGGGGGAGCGCCGCGCTCTCAACCAACAGAGCAAACTCGCCTGCTCTTCCACACAATATTAACATGATGCTGTGATTTGTCAAGACAGCATTTGAGAACGACTATTCCACAGACTTTAGCATTACTGCTATCCCTCACCACCTCAATAAAGTAATACTGTATCAACCCTATTTGTCAAACTCAAACACAGCCTTGTATTATACTGTCATGATTAGTCTTTCAATATGCTCTCACTAGCCGATATATCTTGTGTCGTAACAGAATCGTTGTGG
Organism: Botrylloides violaceus; assembly: GCA_030412335.1. NCBI lineage: Eukaryota > Metazoa > Chordata > Ascidiacea > Stolidobranchia > Styelidae > Botrylloides > Botrylloides violaceus. The sequence continues at coordinate 462,600 of JASFYC010000714.1, forward strand.
CGTCACGCATGTGTGGGTGAACTATGTGGCAAAGTTCAAAGCTGGTTAGAGTGGATGCTTCCAAGACCAACAATTTTCCTATCCTTACCCTTGCCAAATGGGCCAAGTCCTCTCCGTCAAAGAAGATTTGTTGGTTATGTTTGGTGCCAATGTTGCCATATACAGTATAAAAAAGCATAGCATGCGGATTGCGGATTGCGAATTGCTGCTGACATGTTTGCTGTAAACCCAAAAGTGTTTCTACAATTACCATATTATTATATCCGCCTAGGATGTATACACCTCCGATGTATTCAATCTCACCTATTTCTTTTTTTTCTTTAGCGTTTATGCGCATTTCTTTGTGATTTCACACATCCTATTTATATGAGAGCGTGATCGAACACACGGATTTGCTAAGATCCAACTTCTATGTGGTTTAAATATCGATAAATGAAATATAATCTTGACTTATCACGCATAGAAACAAAGGTAGTATTCTATAGACTTTATACACAAACTATGAAAGGTATATTTTCGTAATGACGATGTAATATACTATGGATATACGAAGCATATTTCACGTGAGTGCTGTCTTGGAGGGGTTTGGTATTGCATTTGTTTGATGTATGCACCAAATGTTTAGGCGGCCGTCGATTTGCGCCCTTCGTTTCAGGCGATTTACCCGGAGTAGTAATGATCGATCGCATAGATAGGCCTACGCTGACGCTGATTCGTAGTGCTAAAGTTCACGTAAGTCCTAGCATTCCGCCCTTATTGACCAAGCTGTATGTCAACTCTACAAGAGATCGTATCAAATCCCAAGCACTCGTCCGTTTTAATCATTTATTCGTCATTGGGTATTTGGCTACCAGCGTAGAGCGTACCACTGACGCTATGGTCGAGTCCCAGCAAACATTCGCTCGAGCACGTGAAGTATTATGGTTTAACGGTGTAGAACTCTTTCAATAGACTAAAGCCAGAGTTTGCCTATTGCACCATTAGCATGTGCTATTGATCAGCGATTATGTTACAGAATCCGGGACTATATTATAGAACCCCCATTCCTGTGTGCTATCGTCCCCAATCCCAGCCATTATTTACTCGTACTATTTCTTTTACTATAATAATAGGGCCTACCCATGTATCTGCCCCAGCCTGTCCTGTTTGTGGTGCAAAACGCCGTCCGGTGATAAGCGCCACTGAAAATCTTTATAATAATAATAATAATATTGATCAGCTTATCAGTCTTAACACTGATCATTATGGTTTTGGCTCCGCTGATGTTCGTAGTGAATGTTCGGCCAGCGTCCATGAACGTTTGTTATGGTATCTTCATATACAGTATAGTTCCCTCTTCTTCACAATTTAACGCCTTGTTTTGTGCAATTTAATCATCAAATAAATCCGTAACCTTCAATTTTAAATGATCTCCCGCATGATCTAAATTCTGTATGCGTAAATCTGCCTGCCCGGACGGTCGAAGTGGCTCGCATTGAAACAAAGCATCGATTTCTTCCTCATTGCTTGAATGGTAATGATTTGCTTTCGAAAGCGTGTTTGAAGACATACCTATCTTGTCAAACCGCCCAGAATCGTTTAATCTCGACAAACTCCGAAGTTTTTCTTCACGACTGTAGACATTTGGGTGGTGCCCGCGTGCATCACGTTCTGCCTCGTCCCGGATTTTAGGGCAAGAGTTTGAGGATATCATATTCCGTCCAGAGTCAATGTCCTCAGAGCTGCTATCCCATGTACAATCCTGGTGGGGATACGACCCTACATCCCTTCTAGGCGAGTCTTTGACGTAGTTCGTGTCTATGTTGAAACTTGTTTGTAAAATTGAGGGCCGCATGGTAGCGCTATCGGGACTCGTCTCGCGATACCCTGTCACTTCGTCGCTTTGGTCACGTGACCTCGAGCGATAAATTGTATGTTCACTGCGGCGACCCGGTAATGGATTCAGTGATGATGAAAAATGGGTTAACTCGGTGCTGGGTTTTCTTGGACCGTGTCGATTCACGCGGACGATATGATTTGGCGTGACTGGTAATCTGCGTCTGTTTGTGGGTGGGGTGCTCGTCACAGGGTCAAAATTTACATCTAACGACGGCCGTCTTTTACGGACATCGCCATTATAAGAGTTGTCACCTCGCAGATTTGGTGACACAGGCGAAATATTTCTATGGACGAAAATTGTATTCGCTGAGGAATATCTTTCGGGCAATCTCCGCCGCTCGTATCTTTTATGTTCGGACGGGTGCAATAACATGGCTAAAGCAGACGTGTCGGCCAAATCGACGGAACTCTGTCGTGGTGCGTTGTAAACGGGTTTTTGATCGGATCCATCGAAACTTGATTTATTGCTTGAATCATCCCAGGCGTAACTATTTTTCCTGGTCGCAACGTCGGAAGTTCTGCGGTACGGCTGATAGAATAGCTGTTGAGTTGAGACATTTGATTCAGGTGGATAAAACGTGGAATGATAACTTTGACTTGCTGCCATCGTATTATTTGCCGCTGGACTCGGCGTTCTGTCGTCGCAGTCTAAAAAAAGTGTGCACTTGCTCAAAATTATATTCGCCTATCCGAAGACATGCATACAGACCATCGCAATTTGACAGTGAAGCAGGCCATGCATTATACTCTTTACAATACCTTCACGGGGTCGACATCAATAAATTAAAACATCAACACTGATTTGTGTGTAATTTGTGAGTGATTAATTAGCGCTGAACTTGCCTCCATGAGCGTCCACTAATTAAGCCTAATTGCGCAACAAGATATTGCCACAACGCCGACCATAAGTCTCAATTAGTTCCAGTTCCAACACTGCCCGTCTGTACATGCGTGCGGAATCTGCAAATTCATTCAATTACTTTTGCGCGTTTGGCTGCGATACCTAGCAAACCACGTGCAACCAAAATGGTTTGTACAGCACTCTCTAAGCAAAATACATTTTGAAAATTCGCTTGCATTTGAGTCGCCATGGAATGAAACCACCGCAACTAAAGAATAGCCCAATCGGATTCGATTTTCTGTTCGGTTCATCGCGGCCCATTCGGTGGCTGTAACCGCATTGCCTGCACCTCTATGATTATTACAGCAGGAATATCCACAAAAAAATATTTTTCCAAATTTATGTCCCGTGTGAAACAAAGATAACCAGCTATCAATCTATTTGTTCTTTTCACAGCCTATAGAGTTGTAGCACGTGACTGTTCCTTAAAGTTGGAACCATACCCATACCAAGTATCAATGCCATTGTCCGAAAAGATTCTACGACTTCCCATCCGCGGGATAAAATTTCTGAACATAGTGGGCGTTACCCCGTCGCTGATTGACAGGGACTCGTGATCATCGTCAGTAGAATCGTACATCTGTCGAGCAATGGGTTGCGATTTGAAAAATTCGTCTATTTCATTGCTTAATGTTGTTGCGTCGTCCTGAGTGAAAGCATGGTTGTCTGTTCCAACCAAAGGGTTTTTCGTGAAATTGCTGGTGTGGAAAGGATGGGGGATGTTCTGGCTGTCAGTAGAATGTTGTGGCAAATGATCTCGTTTGTTGTACAGTTTAAGAGTCGTCATTGGCACCGAGTGTCGCAAGTCGCGCACTTTTTTCGGCAAACGTCTCCGTGTTCGTTTCGGTATCTGATAAGTTTTAACATAGATTCTATTTTTCTGGTTCTGTGATGACGCATGAGGTCGCGGGTCACGTGGTTCGTCGTCTGCGGAATCCCAGATTACTTCATCTGCTGTGTCCAAGGTTAAGTGAGATGACGACGTTTCATCAATGTAACGCTGGCTTCCTATTGTCCATAGGTTAATGCAGCAGAGTTAACATGAAAAAGAAACACGACACATTGTCACGATACAACGACTAACATGCTGACAGGCAAGGCAGTTGACAAATGCAAGGATTCGACTGCACTGGTGTCAAGCAAACAAGAACAGACAATACAATTCATTCTAATTATTCGCGTGAATTTGTATTAACGACTACGTTCGTCAATGTCTAATGCACAATGTCCGTGTAGAGTTCAATGCTTATAGTCACGCGATCTTGATATTTCCGACTTATTACCCGGATCACTGCTATCACAATTCCAATCTTCCGTATTCCCCTGATAGTGACTGCCAAGTAAAGAAGGTCCGGATACACATTTAAAACCGAAGTCTTTGGTTTGACCTGATCGGGAATCGACCTACAGTACTTTCTACACAAGTACACAATCTACAGACAGACAAGCACAACCATACGGTGACAATACCCTTTGAAAGAGACAAACTGTGACTGTTAGCGTACAAGATGCATGCACAATAGAATTGCACGCGGCTCACCGTAGAGACTTTTATTGTCCTCTTCACTGACGTCATGACTTGGTGTAAAATTTTCTTGCGTTAAATTGTGAGCGACGTTCTAGTGACACAATTTCGCATGTATAAATCGATATATCTATCAATCAATCAATCAACCAATCAATCAATCAATATGTTGGTTATGTTGTATGCGAAAACTATATGAAAGCTTCCGTATGTTTACAAATCCGATGCAGTCACACTCTATAATCCGCTCATAAAGGCAAGTGTGCACAACATGTGTGACTGTGAGCACTATGGCGTGATACTTTCTCGATTTCACTACGGATACAATTTTACCAATTTTGCCTGTAAAGGGAACGCGCGATAGCTTCGTATAGAGCGCCATAATCCTTCCGAATAGTGGGTAGCGTCCACTAGCGGTATCAGATATCATGGCGCAAGTGGGTAGCGCCCACTAGCGGTATCAGATAAGAGTGAAACAGCGTAGCCAACCCAGATTTGTTGGAATATCATTCAAAAGCTTTCGCAACTCCTTTCATCAGGTGAAAATCAGGCTAGATATTAAATATGTGGCGATTCGTGGACTCAGTCCTAGTGGCAACTAGAAATTTACCGTGGCTGTGGTATGAAGACTCTCATCTTCTGTGACTCCAAGTCCAATCTTCTCACTCTGATTCTTATTCTGCATCATGAAAATATAACAAGTCGAATACAGGCGATCATAAATGGCTAACTTATCATATCAACTCTGAATCACCTCCGCAGATAAAGCAGTCGTCGCTCCTGTGGCAAATATTTGTTCGTTGTGAAGATTGGAACTTCGCAATGGCGGTACCATCATTTTGTTCCGTAACACTAAAGAAGACGTGTTCCCGTCTCGTCTGTTGCGATACGCTTTCCAATGTTCATACATCAACAACGCTCCATACACTTTCCCTACTGTAACCTCTGTATAGGAAAAAGAAGTTGTTTATTGAAGATACAAGTTCATGTTCATAGCGTTATTCGAAAACTGCGTAGTAAAAAGTGCTGTACCTGTCTCCGTCGGCACCAAAAGTGACAATTTATGATCACTAATATTACTCCAAGCCATTCGAACATCTTTTCGTAGCTCATCATCAAGGGCCTTTTGAACCCTTGAAATTGTAAGAGAGAATAAATTTGAATTAAAGTCACACCGCGATCGATACTGGAACATTTAGGTTGTTCTCACAATTCGCCTCGGGATAGTCAGTCAAACAACAATATGTGGCTTTTATTTTCGGTAATATGCGAAAGTCGAAAGTGAGATGGCTATGAATCAAAATCGATTACAAATTGTTTTTGCGTGACCAATTGCCAAACGTCCGAGAACCGGGTGCGAAGCCCCAACAGCGAATCAAATTATTTTGTCTCCAGGCCGCAACGTTAGCGCCGGTCAATATTGACAAATGAGGAGTGCTGCGGTAGAAAAGTTGTGTCGAATCGATGCACTCATCACTATTCGATGAGGTCACCCCAATCCAAGGATGTGGAAGGCTGGAAGCGGTTATTTCTCAATGGCTTCCGCTTCCGCCAAGTAAAAGGCGATCGCGATCATCCTCGCGACTAGGATGTCTAAATATCGTAGGCGCCAAAAGTGCCTGTTTCGCAGTTTGGGCTGATTGGATCGACGAGGATCAGACTACCAACGACAAAAGGGAGAATCGTACGGCCGTCGGCCTTGCTTATTTCGTTCAAAGCATTCATGAGAAGCCGCGGGCAGGCGTGGCCTATGCTTTACTGTGTACGGTCATGGGCAATTTGGCACATGCGTGCTGATTGCAGATATCAGAATCGGGAGTGTTTCGTCGTTAAACCTCCATCTTGGGAGGGTTGCTTGGTTGATTGGGATAGGAGGATATGACACTTAGCTGCAAGGCTTTGTCCACCAGGCTGCGGGTATTTCATTTTAAGAGGCAATTCACGATTTAAACCAACGACCAACGAGGAGTGATTGGACAATTACGCTTCTTGTAGTACAAAATTCATCAAGGAGTGATTAATAGCCAGATCACGTATTCCGGAAGTACACATTCAGAGAGCACAACCGGTATTAGGGCCTAATCACAAACACGTGTCTCGTCCTAATATGAACACACAGGCTCTTTAATAGTAACTTACTTGTACGTTTTACCGGCTCCATCCATATTCTGCGGCAGGATTTTAATCTGCAACGATGCCCTTATCAACGCCATCAGAGTTGTAGTAAAGTTGACTTTCTTTTCGGAGTTTAACGGCATGTTCATTTGTATCAACCTCTACAAGAAAATAAGATCAACTCATAAATGATTTACAGCGTCGCCATCTGCAACGTCATTCTTACTCTGTAAGCTACTCTGTTTGGACAATTCTTGCCGAAACCAAGAGGCGGCTCCATGTGCCGAAGCATGTCGAACATGTCGCTGAATGTCATGTATCCCGTCGCCTTGAGAAATGGTGGATATCATTATATATGTACAGTAACATGGAAATATTCTCCGGTAAAGAAACCTTAAAACAATTTCTGATTTGGAAAATATTTATTCATCTGTGGCGTCGGAGCGATTAGCACCACTCTACAGTTAACATTAAAGGAATTCCAAAAAAAACGCACTTTCTGCATAAAGTATAGAACTCAAGTCAAAAACAACGATTGCAATATAGTTCATGTAACTAATAGACACTGCTTGATATAGTCTCATCTCTCTTAAGTCAAACACTTTGAAGAAAACCGCAATGTTAACAACAAACAAACAAGCGATTCCCGACAGCGTCAAACCAAAGACTTGCGTTGTCGTTGTGATAGTGTGGGTGATCTGGTCTAAACCGGTGGTATCGACACGCCATAAATCCAAAAACAACAACTATTACATACCTGCGGATCATAATCGGCCCATACCCGTATAAATTCGTCTAAGTGATGAGGACCGAGGATAGACGAGTCTCTTGTCAAATATTCAAAATTATCCATAATAACGGCAACAAATAAATTGAGCATCTGCATAAAATGAAATATATTCAACAAAAATCTCAAATTAACAATGAAATAATAATTACCGTACCAAGAAAGAGCAAAAAAATATAAAACTTGTGAAATAAATATAAGCGATGTCCGTTCCGCATACGTCCTGCTGTGATTTTTCATCACACGCGGCTCCGTAAAGGCATGAAAGCATAATACCTTGCCAGGCTTCCCCTGTGGCTGACCTGCACCAAAAATCCTCGTTAGTTAACTTCAGTCAGAAATCGATTGGTTTGATTTGACTTGAGAACACACGGACATGGTGAAAATTTTTTTTAGTGGGCCTGCGAAAAAATTATGATGTCCCAGCATCAGTATCGGGCATATTGGAAGAGTGTGCTCCTACACCATCCCATCTCCGCAATCGATCAACTCTACCATATCAGTTTCAACGGGAAATTCGTGCTTTCCAGAGCGCTATAGACCATAGTAACCGTTTGTTGCATGCGTCGGAATCGGTACAAGATCGACGAACTGCGGAGGGATGTAGCTGATACAACAGGTTTGTTCACATCGATCGTAATCTTAGCGCGGGTAACAGTTGGAACGAGAGTGGAAAGCTATCAGAGAGACTGCGAAACGTCAACAAAAGTTGGGCTGTGTTCACTGATTACGTCAGAACTTTTCTGCTCATCTAGAGAACGGCTGTAGCTCCACTTAGAACGAACAACGGTTTACTCTTGTAGTGAACAAGGCTAAGTCATGGGCTACGTCCTAACAACAACAGCACTATATAAATCTAGAATTTCACGGGTAAATTACAGAAAAAAGTCGCTTATTTTTCAATTGAAATGCTGCAATTGTTGGCAGTTTTTCTCAAATTAAACCTAAATATTAAATCTACGTCAGAAACAGGTAAAGACACGGCTGCTCAATTCCCTTGGGTGTACCTTATGTCGGGAGACTCACCGAAATAGCAGCATTAATGAATGAATGAAATCTCGGAAATTATTGTGATGATTTATGTAGTCTTCTCGATTAAGAGCTATATTTCCAAACAACTGCATTCCGATGATAGCATAGATGAAAAAGAGCATCGCCATTAGAAGGCAAACGTAGGGCAGTGCCTGAAAAAAGGCATTTGCTTTACGCAAGGAAGGTTGCGATGAATAATCCAATTTCTCCTACTTTGATGGATTGAACGAACGTCCACAGTAATATACGAATGGTTTCACCCTGACGTAATAACTTGATCAGTCTTGCAGCACGGAACAGCCGAAGAAAACTCAAATTAATGACTCCATCCTGAACACAGAATAAAACATTGAACTACGCGAAATTTTCCTATTCTGTAGACCCCAATGGCGTCAAGAGTGTACTTCCTCGGATCTCTAAGAGGTACCGCGTTCAGTTTACCTCTGTTCCAGCCCGTGTCAAACCAAAGACTTTAAAATCGGTACCGGTACCATTATTTCGTTACTTCCCAGCTTAGGACTCTCAATCGGTGAACTGCAGAATGACTAGTCTGCGCTTTCAGTTTAGTTACCGCCATTGTAGGATCGCTATGAGGTACCGCGACCTATTTTGCACTACTCCAAAAGGGACTACGAACAACTTGCCACCACGCTCGGCTCCAGTGAGCAATACAATACTTAGTACGAAACTTACGGCAACTGCTGTATTGATGACGTCAGCGATACTGCCGATAACAGTGATGAAGTCAAATATATTCCAAGTGTCTTTAAAATAGTTCTGGAACACACGGGTTTCGCCAATCAACGTAATATCTCACAAAATACATTCCAGTACAGATCGGAGTCGTCATGCCTTGTTAAGAGCGTGCAGGACGCGGGGATTTAATTATTATTGATTTTAAACAGCGGCGTCACGCTTGGTGATAGTTTTGCAAACAAAATCTCTAACAACTGAATAAATCCGTTCCGTTTGCCGAGTCTGTCCGCCTTTTAATTGGAAGGTTCCGGGTACGTTTCCCGATCGAGTCAAATCGAAGACTTTAAAGTTGGTATCCGTTCCTTCCCAGCTTGGCAGTCGGTATCGGGGGAGTGCGAAGTGTCGTGGTTGTAATGGTGATTCGGGCCATTAACCGGATGTATTGACACGTATACCACGAGCATTGGCCTGGCGTACAGTATATGACCTTACTATTTGAAACCGCCATAAATTCCAAATTCTACATTGAAACATCTCATTCGCCTCACGAATTAGCTATCTTTAACTAGGCTTCGAATGATCAATGAACAAGGCGATCTTAAGATTCTTAAGACTTTAAGATCGCCTTGTCAATGAAGTTACATGTTACATTTTAGACTTATATGAAAAGGTTGCGTATCAATAAAAGATAGACAGCATATGAAAATTGTTACCAGAACTCCGTAGGCGAACATCTTGATAAAGCATTCCAGGCTAAATAACACAGTGAAGCAGATGTTGAGAACTCGTAACGCAGCTTCGTAAGCCGGGCTCATTTGATGAGTCTGCAGCATGAAATCGAGCATGATTACAATCGTAATAGAATTTTGGTTTCAAAAAAATTATTCTTGTGGTTAGCACACACAAGGCAAAGGTCAGGATTGGGTCATTTGGAAGGCAGCATTCTTACGCCACACTGGGAGTCGTCAGTGTTGGTTAAAAATGACGTCACAATATTCTAATAACTGCACTACTTGTGCCGAAGTCAGTCCGCATCATTAGAAATTCGTCACAATAAGCAAACGCAAGGATAGACATATCAATCCCGAGGAGAGAGGTAGATAACGGTCGTGACGTGTGTTCAATAATTATAAAAGCAATATACCTTAAAAACCGAAGTAAACGGAGATCGCATAGGCCTACTAATGGAGATTTGGAAATGTATTCAGCAGACTTTGTGAACGCTTACCTTTAGCATTAACACAATTGTGTTCAGTACTATCAACGACATAATAGTCCACTCGAACGGCGCCGAAACCACAATTTTCCACACTTTATATTGAAAACCTTCTTTATTCATAGGCATATATCGTGTAAGTGGTTTCGCATAAACAGCAAAATCAACGCAAGCCCTCTAGAAATAAAATACTTTCAGTTCATGCAAGACACTCAATGCTCCATTAAACATGATTAATGAAATACCTCATTTTTTTCCAATGAACATTTCGCCATTGCATCCTCCCCTTCTTGTTGGAATGTTATTATCACCAAAGCAACAAATATATTAACGAAAAAGAATGGGAACACGATAAAGAAGACAATGTAAAAAAGCGAAACCTCTGGCCGATAGTAAGGAATTGGTCCTTCGTCTTCGCCAACAGATTCGATGGAATTCCACAAAACGCTGAAAAACGAGACGAAACTCAAGTCAGAGAAGGCAAAATGTATGGATTACTCAAGTCACAGTAAAATGGCTGCGGTGGGAATGCCATCCGGTGTACAGCCTCAACCAAAACCTCCTCACTCGCTGTGGATTGTAAGCTGAAGTGAAATCTCAATATCTCTCAGAGTATATTAGGCAGACATTATTATCCTTCGACGTTCCGTTTTGGTCCTGTGGTTAGTGGTTTGAATTTTGATTCCCGGTTGCGTCAAACCGTAGAGGTATGGGTGTGCGTTACCTTCCTACTTAAGAATTAGTATAAAGGGATTTCGGAGGGTTGTGTTTGTCACAGCAGTCTGGGCATGCAACGATTCCACTTTCCGTTATTAGAAACTGTCGGTGATAGTTGGCCCAGATCTATCGAGTCCAGAACGCCGCGAACGTAAATATATCAACTTCCTCTATTGATTCTAAAATTTCACGTTATCATCCCGCAGTAGGGAGCGTGCTGGGGAGGGCGGCGGATTTGACAACTCAATCGTAGGTTATGTAACTACTGTTACTGTTTTAGGTACATGCATTTCATGGTTAAGTTTTCCCAGGCATGCACATCCTTGTCAAGACCATTTCTTAAAGTACCATTTACAAGTGCTTGTATGTCTACAGTATGTTTAAGTGTAGCGGATGGTCGCGTAACTTATAATGAGTTACCTATACCTAATCAATGACGTAATCAATCACTGCATAATTACTAATCAACCCTAATACATCTTACTCAGGCCATCCTTCTCCAGTTGAAATAACAAACAGTGTTAAAAACGACTTCAAAACGTCATCGTAGATAAAATCACGCGCTTTCCAAAGCCTTTGAGACACTGTGTGAGTTCCGTCTGGTTTCTCTTCAATGAAATTACCCCTTTGTGCAAAATATAATATGTCAGCCAATTGGATTAAGTAAACAGAAACACTCTCTAATTAACTTACTGGCATTCATGTTTGTAGTGCTTGGACTCGTCAGTACAGTAATAGAATTTCCCGTTGAACAGTTCGACTGCTATGACGGCGAATATGAACATGAAGAGCATGTAAACGACCAGGATCGTCGCTACGTTTTTAAAGGCGTTGACCACGCACATGAACACGGCCTGAAACACAATATAGACACATGATAAATTTGTAGCTTCACAACGTTTTACAATGCTACTATACAGTGTTTAGAACAGTTTTAAAGGACTGACATGTATTTCGTGATGTCCACACAAGAAAAGACAGGCCTATAGTAGTAGCCTAGTAGTATAGCACTTTAGTAGCAGTAGCAGCACGGCAGTAAGCCATGGCTTAAGTAATATACAGACCTGTTATAAATGGGTAATGTTTCAGTAATGTTTGTAGTATTTCACTCATTAATGCGTTTGTCTGCAGTAGATCAGCAAATAATGTACAACGTAGGCAATCAACTTTCGGCGAACAAGGTATTGCAGTCACCAAAAATGTTAGTAAATTTACGAAGGAAAGCCCAAGCCCGACCCGTCTGGGCGTCTGTCGACGCGGTATGTTGCAGCCACCATAACCGTCAGTAAATATGCACCAAACACTGGCCAATTGCGATCTTGAGGCCGCGACGGTATGCATATCCCTGAGGTAACACAAGCCATATTTATGGTGGCACGATTTACTTTCTAAAAATGCGGAGCGGTTACTATATAGCCAATTACCCTGGCTAGATGGGACCATACCAATCGACTATGGGGTGCTGAGATTATTGATATTTTTTGTTGAAAGCGACATAGAATGCAACAGAAAAGCAAGAATCCGCCACCTTACTTTCAATTTCGGCAACCTCTTTATAGTTTTCAACGGTCGGAGCACTCGCACCACGCGCAAAGATCTTACAACGCTTAGATTCCGTAGATTTGAATCAGGAGAAGCTCTGTCAAAAAGCATCAGATTGAACCCGAATCAATTGGAGCTAACTAATGGCAACAACGTACTGAAGCGCAAATCCAATCAAAGCGCTGCACACGACGACGAAATCAAGCAAGTTCCAAACGCTCTTGAAATAGGCACCCTCGTGTAAAAGCAGTCCGAGGTCAATCATCTAAAAACCCGGTAAAACTGGAATAACGCAGATAAGACAATGGCAATTTAACTATACCTTCATGATCATTTCGAATGTAAACACTGCGGTAAATATGTAGTCAAAATACCCTAACACTTCGTTTCTCGTTGACGAAGTATCGACAGGATCTTCTGCTGCTAAGGTGACACTGCTCAAAATGATGATAATGAGGATGGTCGTCTCAAAGTATTTCAGGTTAACGATAAAATGACAGGCCATTCGAATTCTGAAATACAAAAGCGTATATTGTGAGTGCGAACCGAGCTAAACAGATTTAAAGTCAGCGTAATGAGAAAACGGTTTGACTGTCCGCCTTCTGATCGGGATGTCCCGAGTTCGATTCCCGACCGACTCAAACCAAAGAGTTACTAAACATTGATACCTGTAACCGATCGGTTTGATAGTCAGTATTGGAGGATTGCGGCGTTTTGAAGTTGTGAAAAGTGATTCCCACTACAAGCCGGGGCATTGACCTGGCGTACATACTTGCTGAAAACGCCACAGATCCCAACACAACGTAAACAATGTGATAGAGATTATACATGAAACTTGGACTAATGAACACTGAAAATTTAATCACACAGCTCCTTATTGCTTACGGATTCGTAGAGCTGAATATAAACATTGAACTTGGTCGCAACATTTCCCTGCCCTCATCCGTGCCCCTGCCTTCTTCAGCTCGTGCAAAGCTATCACCGTTCTGGTTTGTATCGTTTCGTTGCTCTTCGCCAACGTTTTTCATTCCTCTGTGGACCGCCGAATCTTCCCCCGTGCCTTCAGTGGTACTGTTTCCTTCATGCGAACCGGATGCATCACCAGTAGAGCTTTTATCTTTTGTTTTACCGTGCTTGCGACTTTTCACTGGTAACTTTCTCATTTGCTCCAAAATTTCATAATTTCTATACAAATGATGGAAGATAATTTGACAGTGAGAGGATGTTTACTACCACACAGAATATGCGACGGCACTTACTTGTCATTATGGTTAAGTGTTGGGGATGAGGGTTGTGACATGAAGTTCTGAAAAACGAGACAGCCGTCAACAACTGAGCAGTCTGCATTGACAGAGTGGGTTACTCCTCATTGCGTATACACTAGAGCCCGATATATATCTACATTTTTCGCCGATACCGATATCACCTACATTTGGCGTCATGGCTGAAATGGCCATTTTTTGCCCATATCTTGATTAGGATCACAGCGGTCTTAAAGGCTATGGAAAGCCTATCGCATGAAGTAGCGCGCACCCTAAAATTTAATCACAATAGCTATGGTATAGCCTACAAGGGGTATATACTCATCACATGTTGATGCTAGTTTCTCTATGTGTATTGAAAAGTTCAGTTTAGCATGTGTAGCTTGGCATCATGCGAACTTTAGACGACATGATAAACATTCAAAAAACTTTTAGTGATGAGGTCATCAAAAGGAGGCGATATATCGATATTTTTGTGAGGTGAGATATGGACGCAATATATTTGCCGGCCTCTATAGTATACACGCCTCGGAGTGATTTGCAAAATTTGCAATAACGGGCTGCTCGCAGCTATTATTATTTGTGATTCGGTAATAGAATTGTCTTACCTGTTGGCTTCCACGATTTCTTGAAGGCGACGGGACCAAGTCAGAATATTTCCCGCTCTTGCCGCCACTCTGTCCCGGAACGTAGACGTCATCGTCATCATCTTGCAAACTAACTTTATCTCCAAAATCTTGACCCGAGCCGTGAATTCTGCGATTTTGTCCCCTCATCTCTTTCTGTCGACTGCCCCACACCGATGTCAGTGGTTTGTCTTTGAAGCTGTTACTAGAAAGGTACCACAACTTCATGAGATCGAAGGTTAGCGACACTAACTCGTCAAAACTTCAGTACCGGAGCAGATTATTTTTCGAGCCAGGGCTGACTGATTCTATCTCCTGTGCAACACGAAGTGCTTTCTGGGCTTCCTTGTTGTCTTTTTCGTCCTCCTCATCTTTTGTGAGTTCTTGCGCCGTGGCAAGGTTGTCTACCGCAATCGCCAAAAACACGTTCAACAAAGTGTCTGAAACACAACTCATGTCATCATGCTGTTTTGAATTCATGGAGTCATCAATGGTCATTTATACTTGACGTCAATGCTTTTTAGTACGCGTGTCCGTACTTGCGGTTTATATCCCAGGTTACTACCACAACCACACTAACCGCGTGCATTCCACCGATACTGTCTAATTTGCGTTCGTGTGGTGTTATTTGTATTCCTGCTTTACACTGATCACGGCTAATCATGATTGCATGTCGTAGTCGTAGTCAGTAGACTGTCCACTGCACTGTACATTTTCTCATAGCTCAAAGCTCATAGCCCAAATCGTATGGATCTGTCGATAACTATCAGACTTGAAATATCCTATATATATATTGCAAGTTAAGCCACATCATATGTAGGCATATAGGGTGAAGATCCATAATACCAATGCTATAATATCAAGGAAACAATAACTGACTATTCGTGACGGAACAACATCGCACGCATAAGAACAAGAAGTACTTACAATTTCCGAAAAGCACCAAAAAGATGAAATAGAACGAACAGAGGTGACCCCATTTATCAATTCCGCCTAACGCTCGCACTCCATTGTACATGACCACATTCCAGTCTTCTCCAGTGAGAATCTAACACTCAGAACAAGAAATCATCATTACAAACTGGCAGTATTGTAATCAGCATAACTTCAAAACCACATACCTGAAAAACGGTGAGAATCGCGCTATGAAATGAGTCAAAATTTGAATTCGGATGACCATCGTCAAAGCTAAATCTGTTTTTAAGAGTTACTGAGGTTAGTATATAAAATTATGAAAGGGGTATCGTGGCCTACTTTAGAGTAGGCCATGGGGTACCAATAGCAAATATCTCTTACTTGCCGCCGAAGATCTGCATCCCGAGTAAGGCAAACACCACCAAAAATAGAAAAAGCAGGAATATCAACGATATGATTGATCTCAACGAATTCATCAGCGATACGACCAAATTTCGAAGGCCTGACCAAGCACTAAAACGATATCCGTGTTAGATTAGGCATGATATCGAGCAACGCTCGATCCAACACTGGTCACTGACCTTGTGAATTTGAAGACACGAAGTAATCGCAAAGCTCGCAGGACACTGAGACCGAACGACATGCTGGGTCTTATCATTGACCATACGATTTCAAATATGGACGCTATTATCACCTGCAATAGTACGAATCAAAACTGATCACATAATAAGATTAATGGCAATACTAGTACAAGGTGTAGGCTACTCTGTTCGGGATGAATGTATTTTCTGTATATACGAAGACATCACGCGCGCAAATTCCGCAATATATGTTGTTGTTGTTTTGGACATATGACTGTGATCTGCATATATAAGCCCAAGAAACCAGCCAAGTTTGGCTAAATCAAGCGATCCCTTCTGTATAATATCCCATATTCCGTCTAGCGGAAAAGCTGCGGATACCATCGTTTAACTATCGAGACTTGAACTCACGACTTTAGAACCTCATGGTCGATGATCATCACTACATCGCAAAACTCTGAAATGAGCGTATACTATACTTACCACAAAGTCAAACACATTGAAGGACGATCGAAAATACGTTCTTGGTTCGAGTCCGTAAATTTTCAACATGATTTCCGCAGAAAACAAACCCAAAAACACCAATTCAGCGTAATCTGTATTAGGGACAAAATTTTCAGTTTGGATCATTTCAAAATCTATTCTCTTCTTACATAGAAACTCAGTCCACCAGTCAGGTTGCTTGTAATGAACGCTGGCAGTCAAGACCGTGTTTATAAGCACAAGGGTAAGTACCACCCAATAAAAAGCGTTGCTCTTGACCATGTGCCGTACTTTCATCCTGAACGAGATTACAATCACGCGTTATTAACAAGGCGAACTTAATTAATATCGGCTTGGTTATTTAGTCTTAGTCATTAATCGACAAGTCAAGGCGTAAGTGTCCGTCGTCTCTCCATTGCACAGCGGCTATTCAATCACTCAGTGCAGTCCAGCGGCGTTTTGTCTTCCGTTGTCTACCACCGCTACCTAGTCTCAGTGGACGCTGGGATTGGGCCTCGCGGCTTTTGCTGTGCGGGGTTGCAATATGCTAGACTACCGTGTTATCGCATTCTCGCATCACATATCTCACGTAATTCAAACCATTGAAACGGTAACACTGATGAGTGTGTCCTCCGAGAATTATCCAGGTCGAATCGGTCGCGGTGAATGATCGACTTATAGGCTGAATAAAGTCACCCGGGATTCATGTTATCAAATTATGTCGGAATAATAAATATCGAAACGATAGCAAAGTAGACAAAACAACAGCAGTTCGCATTATCACTCGATTATGCAAAGGCATATATGTAGGCTACGTAGGATCAATCAATCAATCAATCAATCAATCAATCAATCAATCAATCAATCAATCCATCAATCAATCAATCAATCAATCAATCAATCAATCAAGTCACGTTGTTACGTGATATTTGTTCGTCGAGCGGTTGAATTTGCGGTACGATTCGCGATAGGCAAGCGGCGTTACGTGCGCACAAAACAGCCATCCACACGTACTATGATGTGCCGCACGTTGCAAATGTTCCGCTCCAAGCCTCTGATACGACGCGGTCGTGGCTCGGATCCGCGACCTACAATGTCACGGTAGTACATCGCAGCAGCGGACGAGTGACCTGACAACCGCGTCACCGAGCCACGAAAGTTCCAACAATAGAAAATTCACGATTAAAGGATGGATGTATTCTGCTTTTGCTCGCTGTGAATAGTATATTATATTTAAAGCCACGCAACCTAATGTCGGCGTGACATGACGAGGTCGAGGCTTGAATCCACGACCTTCACGACATCTTGGCGGCAGACGAGAAACGACCCGTAGCGACGCAAGCTCAACCAGCTGACAATTCGCAATAAAAAGCCGTACATATTCTGCTTACAGCCTCGCGACCTCGGTCGAAGCTCGAATCCATGACTTGCAGCAGTACATCGCAGTGACTGACGAGTGCCGACCACAACAGTACCGGCGATGCAACACGCAAGTTCAAACAACCGACAATTCGCAGTTACGTAATTAAAGGATTATGTATTCTGCTCTTATTGGGTGTGAATAATGTACAGTAATATATTTAAAGCCACGCGACCTAATGACTTCGTGGCCAACGACTTTTATCACTACACTAGGAAGGTGTAACTTTAAAGTCAGTCAGGTCCAACCAATAAATAATTCGCTATCACAAGCTACGCAAGCTCTAGTTTGTCTTCACAAAACCACGCGTCTTACGACATGGCGCATTGTTTCTCTGAACGAAATGCAAAATTCATATCTTCCAGCAGCGCATGAATTTTTTAGATCCGTTAAGACGTGGACGGAACCCCTTCAGAAGGATAAGCAGTAAAGCAAGCGAAAATTTCCCACTCATATAGAAATGAGTCACGTCAAGATCGTAACAAAACTTACCATAACCTTCTTTCCTTTCTTTTGATCCATTTCATCGTAGAACCCGATGATTTGTAGAGACGACGGGATCGCATGAGTCTGTTTTTAACTTCTGCGTTCGACATTTCCGAGAATGTGTTGTCGTATTGTGATACGTTCGAGCCTTCCGCGTATAAAACACTCCGTATACGATCATCTGTGTTTATAAAACTGGATTTGTAATTATTCAGTGCAGAGGGTTCTTCTTCTTTCGTGCAGCTCCATGATTTTACTTCAGGCTAGACGTCAGGGCAGCCAAACAGCAGTCACTTTTTGGTGGCCAATAACCAAAGTAAAGGTATTCAATATAGCCTGAATTTAGTAGGTCATAGGGGATTGTATCTTGTACAGGAATGGAGGAGATGGTCTGCGGTTTTTTCCTCAGCAGCACACTCGCAAGTTGCCCTGGGTGCGTGAAGAGACGACCTGAAGCGCCCCACCCCTGTTCTGAGTCGATTGAGACGCGTCCACGCCGGACACGGCAGATTGAGGCTGGTTGAGGACGCTTCAGCGGTGGGGAGGTAGAGGTGGGGTGCGGAAGGCTGTGGCTGTGACAGTGAGTCGGTCTATAAACCGTAAATATCGATATCGCATATATACTATATACAAATTGATGTGGGGTAAATGACATGGGCATCGAAAACGCCACTCATTTCAAACAACGAAACTACGGTGTACTGACTGGTGTGGGTTAATACTGAATATCTGGTGTGCTATTTACACCCGTTTCATCATTCCAGCGTCATTGCAGTCTTTGATTGTCAAGACCATGCAGCTAATGATTACCCGTTTCTATCACGCCTGCAATTTACTTGCGATCGCAAACTTGCAAGGTTGAGCAAACAAGCGCACTCGTAAATAGTTACAGCTAGATCGTGTGCGAGCATCTGTCCGCTGTGGTCATCCAATAATGTAAGTGCCAAATGGACGATGAGAATCGTAAAGACCAAAATATTATTGTAGATCTAGTGATTACCATCTGATCTTTCCAACGAGAGGTCATCTTCTTCCAGCAAAACCTCTTCTAAAAGGGTAAATTCTCACATCATGATCACGTAAACAACAGGCTATGATCAATGAAATTCAATTTCACGAACCTGCCTTCTGCATCCACTCGATATATCCCGTTAGTACTCTGTCGACCTGTTGGCGTTTACGTAATTTGAGAAACGCCCTCCGGTTTTCAACACGTTCCCTTTCTTTCGCGAACTCCCTTCAATATTCAATGCACATTAATGTCATGACAACGGAAAACCTTTTCCATGACGTCAAATGTTTAACTACGAGAGACGCACGATGACTACAGGATCGACGTCATAAGTGCATGCTTCGTATAATAATGAGCGAGCACGTAATACGTTTACCACACGACAGTAACACACTTGCACGACACCGACATGCTTCGCAAACCCGCTATACAGTACCGTGATCTGGGGGTGATCTGATAGGAATGAAATGATATCTGTATCAGTGTAGTTTTAGTGATAAAGGGTAAACGAAAGCTTAAGCATAGAGATGCGGATTTGAAATTTTTTGCTTGTGCGCAAAGCTGTGACTGAAGGGTTTTTTGCTAAGTTGTCGAATATCTTCTCTACAGACTCAACGTTTGAACGGTCTCTCCAGTACAGAGGTTATGTTAAGTTCTGGTACTGTTGTGCGTTAGCGTTGCAACACATCACATACTCTAGATTGACATCGTGTGTATTTTCCTCGCATATTGATTATGTGCTGACTGGGAATATGAAATAAACCTTGCCATCGTCTAAGCACTCGCCGCTGCATCCATGCGTTACTAATACCGTTGTCTCAAAATACAAAGCAATTAGCTGTTGTAACCTACTAATTGGCGTATGGATGCAGACTACTTACATGATTAGGCTATACGCCAGTCGCTGGACTACACCGCACAGGCACACTAATTGATAATTTCCCACAGCACAACTAATGGACTATATCGTGTAATAGAAGCTTGTAGATAGTCGCGACCCATTCTACTACGGTGGCGCAAAAGACCTTGGGGCAGTAGGCGCCACTAAAAATCTCATATAATAATTAAAAAAAATACATAAAATAACGACAATATGAGAGCGGGTTGAAAAACACTGACTAATACACGAATGCATGTGGCTCTTCGTGAAACTAGCGAAATCTGTATACCCATATGCGTAGTTGTGTATGCGTCCTATATGATTAAGTTACATGTCTCGTGTCGTGTTGATGACTATCGCTGGTTTGGGAGAGCGAAGGAACACTTACCCGCTGATGATACCGAGAATGAGATTTAACATGAAGAACGAACCAAAGATGATGGTCATCGTGAAGAAAGTATACACGATTATCTTATCAAAAAGTGTTGAATAGGCATCGGAAGCCTGAAAGCACATAACGTCAAATACCAGTAGGCTTACGTTATGTCACTACATACTAGATCCCGACCGATATCAGACCTCACAAAAATATCAGTATCGGCCAAAAATGCAGATACTGGCCGGGCTCTATAGTCACTACTGTGCTGTATAATTATAGTCTGACAGTATGCACATTTAGGCTACAGTTGTCTAAATGCATATACCGGTCATAGTTTAGACACTGGGAATTTGGTGCAGCGACGGGTATTCAAAATTGATTGTCGCAACGGGGAATACGAGGTGCAGCCACAATATTCCAAGATTGTAACCACACGATTGTGGCGCGATTATCAAGCGTCGAGATCTCCGTGCCATTAGGGGCAGCACATAAATAACACAACGCGCATACATGCTCTGTCGTTTAACCTGTATATCGTTTTACAAACTCTGTATGAGACCCAGCCCAGTCACAAAAACAGAAACATTATTGGTTAAGGGTGCTGTGTCTAGAAAAGATACGAAATGTAATGATTATAATCACTCATAATTATTAGTGCATGGAGTTTCTGGCCTCAGAACAAACCGCAAGTAATGGAATCAGGGTCATGTGTGTCACAGTGTCAGTATAGGGTAGGCCTATGAGTGCTGTAATAATGTGCAATTCACATTCGCATGCAAAAGGAGCACAGTGATAGGTCACATTACAAGTTACGTCATGCTCACAAACGATGACAATGCACAGTTCGAATGTTGGCCATACACTCACCCACTTAAAACGCCAAGGACTAGATTTAGCATGAAAAACGATCCTATTATAACTAACATCATGAAATATGCCCAGTTGAATTCCCTCGTCCCAGATTCGTCAGCCTTGCATAATGAAAAAAATAGCATTCGGTATGGTCATAGTAAAAGCCTCAAACCTGGCCATCGCTTATAGCATTAAACTTACGAAATACAAAATATCGGTCCATCCTTCCATCGTAATACATTGGAACACAGTTAGCATAGAAAAGAAGATGTTGTCAAACGTTGTTATTCCGTAATTTGGACCCAGTTCCCATTTGCCGCACTGAGTGCCGTTCGGGCATAGGTACGGCATGTCTTCCATATTTGATCCGTCTGGATTTACCGTACCGTGACATATTTGATTCTCATACACTGTTTCATCTGAAAATAAACCGATAAATTCATTATAAACAGCATGCTATATATATTATATAATACAGTATATCAAGACGCCTAATCGCCTATACGAGGAGAAATTATGTAACATTTTAGGGGGCATGCACGGTCTAAATGTGCAGATAGCTACTGTAGTAGGCCTACAGCAAATACGAACGAGTGGTTTGACTATACGGACTTGTCCGCCGTCTGATCGGGAGGTATCGGGCTCGATTCCCGACCGAGTCAAACCAAAGACTGTGAACTAATTATTGGCCTGGCGTACATGACCTTGGTGGTTGAAAACGCCATGAATCCAAAACAACAATAATTTTCTTGCGCTCTAGATATATTTGGTTTTCACTCGATTTCTCCGTGCATGGTGCTACCTCCATGGTCCAAGTTGGTTGGAGTCAAGAATTTAGGGCTAACACACCTCTAATTTACACGACAAAAATTTGTATTTGTAATTTTCGCATACTATAACGGATTTCATACTTCTTGGTATCGTGTCACTGATAGCTACTGTCTTACGGAAGGTCATGCCGTGCTTAAATATTCATGCCCGATTATACTACTTTCAAGCTTGTATAAATTTAGCGACGAGCCTCACGAACTGCACATAAACATTTTCAGTAAAGAGGAGATAAATGGCTATTAAACGATATATAGGCTATCTCCTAATCATTAGAAACTATGATATAAGTTACATCAACTCTGGTATATACAGCACTACCTTATATATCACAACGTAAACTTAGGCAATCTACTACTGTATAAGTTCAGCACCGTATTCTAATCAGTAAGAGCAGCCATATACGGTGAAAGACACCAACTACGAATGTCACCAAGAATTAATTATGTTATATACAACATATTGAAGAGTATGTGGTGCTAATGGCAGACGATTAATGGATATCGTAAAGAAGATCACCACAGATGAAGGAGCAGAGCTCCGAAAGCTTGTGAATGTTTTTTAATTCTCAATAAACCAAGGCTGGACGTTAAATATATGGTGATCTTCATCACGTTATACAACAGAAAGAAAAGCATTTAGATTATGCGAGGACATGAGGAATGAGAGAGTGACAAGGGGAAAGAACATTTTCATCCAATATTCACTGCATCAAAAAATTAGTATGGAGATGGGGGAGCAACAGCTTGTTGACGAGGCATTACGCATTATTAAACCGTAATGAGAACTACATGAAAGACGTTTTTAGGAATCATGTACGCACTGTGCAGTGCGCAGTTTGGAGTTTACTAAGAAATACATATACATGGCGGAGATGTCCACAGATACAGACTCAAGGCTCGAAATCGACGTGAAACCAAACTATTGATAGTTCTAAATTTCCAATGCTTGAAAATAATCAATCTATATATAATACCCTAGATCAGAGGGTAATCACCTCATAGGCGTCGCCTCACCACAGCCAACATAAAGAAGCGATAGCCATATCGTTATTAGGGTACAGTTAGCGGCTGTCACTGACAACAAAGTCGTACAGAAATGGCCATAATAGACTGTGACTACAACCTCAAGGAGAACAAATGAATTTGGGAAGGCTTATGCTAATTTCGATTTGAATAGTAGTAAAAGTAGATGCTGTACACGTAACAAGCAATTCAACTAGTGAGCACATTTATTAGCTGATATATAATGTATTACATGAGTAGTTAGTTAATAATTACTAGCTTGTACAACGTATCTGAAATCGTGATGCGTTGGCCGATACCGATCCATCTAAAATCATCATCATCCCGCTCACAACATAACTCAAGGTATTCCAGATATAAATAGAAGTATCAAGAAAATGTGTGTAACTAACTTACTGTTTGCATCGTAACAAGTTTGATGAAATTTCCCCATGTACAGCTCCAAACCAATGATAGAACATACAACAATGAAAAATAGTAAAAGCACTGCGATTTGCAAAAGAGGCACCATAGCTTTCATAATTGATTTCAATACAACTTGGAGACCTGAAAAATCGGATCATAGCCTATAATGAAATCAACTGATTTGACATAGGGAGGAAGGCAAGACGCCGCCGGCAGATGGCATTCGAATCAACATATCCCCATGGCAATTCCACCAACTCCAACCACATTATACGCTATAAGAGTAGGAGTAGCCTGTATATTCATGCATGTGAGCAGGTGACTAGCCTCTATTAGTCCAAAATACCAGAATACCACAGGTTTACAGTACATGTTAGCGTTAAAGGCTTACTTACTTGGTATTCCAGAAACAAGCTTCAACGGACGTAAGACTCTCACCGCTCTAAGAGTCTGGAAACCGGATCCGGTATCCGGAAGCAAGTTAAAATATGTGATGCACCTGTTGCAAAAAAGCACTGTTGCAAGATAATTCTGAAATTAATAGCAAACACCATCTTGCATAGGCCACGATACAGTTGTTTTTTGTATACTGTAGACACAATGTATTTTACAAATCTAATAAAATGGGATATTTTTCTGGCTCCTTACATGCCTTGATTTTCTTATTTATGACTTCAGCGGTAAAGATTTATCAGACACCTCACAAAGGCCTATATAGTGATACCCCGTAAACATAGAATTAGCAGCATATAGTATCATTCCACGTCACATGTCACAAGTCATCACTTAACATACAGTACGCCACATAATGGAAAAGGAGATAGGTCTATCCTGTACAGGCTAATTGATTTTACTCAAGGGAATCCGGCTGATGACCTATCGCAAAATATCGGCACGTGCGTTCGAAAATCGATGGTCAACATCTACTGTAATGCGCTGTGGAGTTAGCCCTCCTACACGTTTCTATTGAAATTCACGGGCTAGAGTTATCAAACAGTGACTAACCCGGTAACGACCACAGTGAAGTCCATCATATTCCATCCATTGCGAAGATAAGAGCCTTTATGTAATACAAATCCGAGGGCTAGTATCTTCATGGCGGACTCGACGATGAATATTCCAAGAAAATATGGCTCGGTCATTTCCTGCATAATATAACACAAAGGTTCAGTACACGTGATCGAAATCATGAAAAGGTGTAGGTACACTACACAACTATACACCGCATACCAGATGAAATTCCTCTGCGAATTTCTAACTCGTTTTTCCTACTTACCAATTTTTGTGTTCGCGGCGTTTTGTCCCTCCCTGGTAAATGTTCTTCTAAGGCCAGGACAATGCAGTTGGCTACGATGGTACATAGAATCATGTATTCGAATGGAGTACATTTGAGGAGATACAGTTAAGGGAAAAAAACTAATTAGTCCCGCAGCGGATGTTTCTGCACATACGGTTGGGAAATTTTGCGTAGTAAAAGCCTATTATAGTCCTAAATGTCTCTTTTCAACAGTGCATGGAATATTACATAAGACGCTAGCTATAGGCTACTAGATTCTAGCTAGATGGCGTTGCCCCGGTGTTGCTCATTAAGTGAATATAGATATATTGTACGTCTACTGCATTGGTAATAAATTAGTACTTCTCTTGTTAAAAGCTAAATTTTCAAAAGGATATGGCCACTCAATTATCCGCCTTGCAAATTTTCGTACAGCGTTATCTTCACTGAAAACGAATAAGGACCTATTCGCTGATATACAATTTTGTTGTTTCGGGACTGGGTTATAATATGACATCGTCCTGGCTTGCTGTGCCAGAGTCATTTTGTATGGTCCCGCCCGAGCTCCGGCCCGAGCTCTTTTCTTTCCGGTGAAGTCGTCGTTCATGTGTCTCATTCTGAAGGTTGGGAAGAGTGATAAAGAATATAATAAATACCTGTGAACGATATTTTATGGAGATTACAATCATATCTTTGCGGGAAGGAAACTTTTGAAGAGCATCAAGACTAAAAAAAGCTTCCTCAATGAACTCAGCACTGAGAGGTCTATGATATGAGCTTATGATAAATGAGATGTGCCATGGCCTACTAAAGTAAGCTGTATGGATGTGTGAGTATTTTTCTCGCCCATATCTTTCATCACCTGGGCTCTATCATAATTCGCGATACCCACGGTGAAGGGGAAACGTTATATATGTATCGTTTTGGTACCGACTTTTGACTACGTGTGCGTAAAGATTGTAAAAGTTTTTGTGACGTCATCGGTTCGGATCTGGGTTCGGTAACGAACTCCTGCCAAAAGTTCGTGTTCGCTCGTACCGTCCCTAGTACTCATAGATTCTAACTTGCAGTATAGGATTTGAAAATGTCCATGCCAAATTCCTTCCTGTGCTGTACGCTACGCATCAAACGCAGTTTTTGGTATCAAGACACAGCTTACTCAAACCCTTCACGAATCTAAGGGGCTGCCGTCTGCTTAGGCTATGATGAAGTAAATCCTGCTCAAGCAAACGCTAAAACCTGACACCACCAATTGTTGACTGCACAGAGCCAAGTGAAAGCAGAATTGCTTGATTGCGGCAAGACATTCTCATATGCTGTTGCTAGTGCGCTGTCTTCGAGACTGGGCTTATTACAAACGCATGCATTGCGCGTTTATGCAACATGAGCACAATTAATGAAAATACAAGCTATAGTTCAATGATGAATAATACGTGTGACGTAACCTAGACAATGGCTTATGACTATCATAGTCTTATTCATACAGATCGCAAAATATAATACATCTCGGAACTATACCAATCGATCAAACACGCTCGCCGGCTATCACCTGCTGTGCTGTTGTTATATATACGCTTTACGCCGTTGTTGAAAATTCGACTATCATACCCAAACCGCGCTATATTCGCCTTCTTAGAAAGGCGGTGGTTCAAAATACATCCCGTACGAAAGACATTACACGTTGAAATACAGAAACATCAGCAGATAGTGGCCCGGACACCCTACATACCCTATAAATTCGACATCTTAGAAATACAGTGGTTCAATATATCCCGTATACGACAGACATTACGCGCTAACCTATACCTAATCTATACTGTCGTAGAAATACCGAAATATCAGCAATAGCTCGGACACTAGAAGCGCGCTTGTGCTGTAAAATAGACATGATTGCATGATTCTGTTCAACACGTTTATGAATCTCAACTTACACACTGATAAGACTTCAATTGCTTATATCAGGATTCTCACGCTATAGCCATTCCAGAGCTATAGTTGGAACATCACGACAAGTCAGTTTAGGGTACCAGGAAATAGTATATCACGAATTGAATATTGGTACAGATACGTATGCATCTACAATAAGACTATAGTACATAACATACTATCAAACCACTAAACTATGTTTAAAGTACCTACAAGTTATAGTTGCGGGCTTTGGCCATCGATGCGGTGGTATAACGCAGCTCCGATCTTAGCTTTGAACACAGCCGTTCTATGCTCAACCTCGACCGACACACTCTAGCTAGATAGCCTTAACACTGTGGTAACTGTACTGCACTCCACGCAGTCTTATTCGCACGCCTATATTATCCGAAAGGTCGCATTAACACCCGTCACAGAGACGACTCCAGCGATGCTGAAAGTGTCCTATTTCTACTCACTACTGAAATATTAATAAGAAAAAAATACAATGAACGATACGCAATACGTACTGCATCGGCGGCTTAGTTCCTTAAGCTTCAACTACATAAGAAATACCCATCTAGAAGTATCATATGAATGCTTTTAACACATTAAACCCTGCAGAGTGCTCGCTGGCGTTCGGTTTTTCACTGTTGTACAGAGGCCTAAAAAGCCTGTTGAACTTGCACTTCCAATTAGCTTAGGTAATTTTTTCACATTTTGAGGGCGAATATTCCATAGGTTTGGTTCGTAACAAATTGGATCTGCATCTCTTATCATGATACTAAAGTCACTAAAGCCTATCGTTTATACTTCTATTATAACTGTTACCAGAAATCGTTGGCTAAATACTGCAGCGTTGCAATAAACACTATAACGATATCATCTGTCTCAGTATCATAGCCCTACATGTAATTGAGAGGGCGCGGCATATATATGCCTTAATATCTATATTAAGACCGGGAATTGGTTAAAAACATTTGCGAATCGATTCCATCCTCTGCGATATTGCTTCCAGTGTTCAATAGTGAAAACCTTAGTCAACATCCAAGCAGTCAAACACGATGAATTATTGATGGCGGGTAGAGCGCGCGGACGCTGTCGCGTTTCAATGAGAATACCAGTGAGACGAAAGAGAGAATCATTTGCACATGAGAGTAACATGACTAATGTATATTAGATTTAGATATGGGTATCTTATGTATCAAACAGGTTGGGTACCCGCAGCAAAAATATTAGCCTAGATACTTATACGAAGTGAGACAATCGACACGCGTATCGTTTTTCACCATTCAATTACGACAATATGCTTATTAACATTGACAATTGTCAAAGAGACGGCTGATCAATCGATCGCAAATCAATTTTTTCTCATCCTGTGGACTGAAAATTCCCGAGGGTTGGTGGCCGTAGGACGTTGATACAAAGGTTGCATTATAGCTCGGTCATGCCCAAAAAGGGTCTCCTTATTCAAAAAGAGCCCCCTATATATCGCTCGGCAGATTGTCAATAAATAGAGATCATTCATATAGCTATTACTGTAATCCCACGCTTATTGAAAGAAGTTCGGTTGAAATTTCGCTGTCCAATCATTACTAACTGTGCCATTTTCAATTGCCTGTATGAGGAATGTTTGTAACTAATAGCCGCATAGAATACGCCTTGTACGATAACACCAGCAGACTGGTAATTAATACCGTTCGAGAGTAAGTTGAAAACCACCATGGACGTTTGGGGAGGGAATTTAAGAAGTAGGCCATATACGCGAAACCATCATGAGCAAGGGAAATGGAATAGTACCCGCCCACTCCCACTTCCAAGCTAACTCAGATGTATGCTGCAGCATACGGACATTCGTGCAGCAACTTCTCTGTTGCAGAAACAGCGCACTTTAGCGCCTAGAGCAGGACGGTCTCAAGGTCGACCAGAGCCGCACACGAATTGATTCCAACTTCGGCGGCGGTGATACAGCGTCCGTGTGCATCGAGTCGCCGACACCCTCGGATGAAAAGTGAAACTGTAGTAGTATATACTGAATGACTAATGCGCAAGTCATTTACAAAGTCCCTGAAACACGCGGAACAGCTTCAGACCCCCCTCCCTCCTATCGATGTTCGTAATTGGGGGCAACATGACTTCGACAATAGCCGACCGACTCCATCGGCGCTCGCTTAACGCAAATACAATAGGCTCTGTTGTAGGCGGTATCGTGTTTCGGGATGAGATATGTTCTACTCCCACCTCTTTTTAAAATTATGGTTAATTCCTTTGCGTTTCCTAGGCTCCATCATGTAAGGTAAATACTGAGCGGTTGGTGACATTGTCACATTCATTTCGCTGGTCGACGCGATCTCATTGGTGCTGTCAACTTCGGATATTACCGGAAGGAAGGCATTGTTCTAAAAGAAAAAAAAATAAACACAAATATTTTATCCTGGCATGACTGTTGAAACAAATGTCGAATTCCACATGTGTCGTATCGCGCTGCGTATTTAGATTAAAACAGTTACGAAAAGTGCGGATTCGTGTCAATGCTTGCCCCCCTCCAATTATAGATAGACCTACATCCGTTACCAATAAAAACCGATGCCGGTCAAAAAGACTTGCGGTCTCTGCATTTTCATGCACTAGGCGTGTGATAGTATCGAGACGTGGTGCAATACAGCTTGAGCAGTACGGTGCATTTGGTCTGATTAGTCGAGGAATGATGCGATGCTTAGTTCGACGCAGTGTGAGTTCTTCCCGGTTGTGTGTGATCCCATAAATTTGCGGAGGCTACCTGACATTAAATAAATAGGCCTACCCCCGATATGCGCCGCACTGATCGAAATTCAACATGAACATCCGACTATAAATGTTTCCGGGGAGATGGAATCCACCTCATATGCCGTAGTTGGCCCTCGTGCGCCAAAACTCGCCATCACACAAGCTTCCGCAGGGCACCATTGATTGTGCCATTGATTGATTGAAAGGCAGAGCGCAGAGTCAATTTACGCATGCTTAATTTCAAACTCGACGTGAGGACACGTTGTTAACGATTGTCGTGAACTAGGCTCTATGCGCCGGGTCTAAACTCTGCACAAATGAATTCTATCCGAACTCGAGGCGCTAAACTTGCTACTCGGGTACATGGGATGAAATCCAAAATCTAACAGTTTTATATGTTCGTTTACCTGATATCCCGTTGGATATGTCGTCGTTGCCTCGGTCACGGCGTTTCTGCGTTCCGAATGCCTTTGACTGGAGCGTGCATTACGTTTATCATTGTCGGCGAGGAACGATGATTTCGCTTTTTGGCCCACTGAAATATGACCAATGCGCCACTCCACTTGTCAAAATTCAGTACAGGGGGTCCAATGCATTTATCATATCTCACCTCGTATCACACTCCACCATCCATTATGAGCAGCCTTCATAGTTCTAGCTTCTCATGTAACCACTGCGCAAAAAATATGGAAACTGGGCTGAAATCTTGTATGAACAAAGCAGCAAAAGGCCGCTGTTGCACTGACTATATGCGACGACTGAGGTCAGTCAGGTGATGTCGAAGATTTTGTGGATAGCTATTCTTAGTTGCTTTGATTCCATGAAATCAATCGGAACAGCCTCACCCTGGTATCAATGAAAATCAAGTCTCATTAATCGCACCAGCCGAAACACTTTTGAAATATCTTAGGACGATCTATAATTATGGTATTGTCGGGCTGTTTCATGAACTCAATACAAACCAGATCGAGAGAGGAATTCTATAATGACGGCATTGAAATCTAATTATTGAAATTTTCACAGTCCGTTTGATTACTATTACGCATTACGAAAGCCCCTAAGAGTACCGTTTGCGTGACGTAAGTATACCCTCTACGACAAACGTTCTATGTACATTTTTGTGCTTCGCCCATGGGGTTCTTAATTAAGATTACGAACTCCATGGCCTCGCCTGTCCTACTCACCGAAGTGAAGAGGTCATCTTCTTGTTCACCAACCATTGGAATCTCCAGACTGGCAACGGATCTCTCTCTTTCACAAGCTCCCGTGTCTATGTCATAGCCTAGCCTGTCCTAGCCGATTCGAGAAATCGAGTAGCCTGTCATCCTAGCCGAGTCAAGTAGTCGTAACTTAATGACACCCAGTAGGTTACTTCAACCAACGCTTTCACAACATGAAACTATCTCCCACAAATTCTGCCACTTCGCTTCTTTGTATCATAGAAAGTATGCACTTTTGAACCTGTGTGGTTACGGCCCTATTACCATGGCTTACTTTAGTACCTAGAGAAGTCCATGCTCTTACCGTGGCCCAACGCTACGCCTCGGCATTTTTTGTGGACTGCGCGCGCCACCTGCCGCTGAACTATATAATAAACTTACGGAAAGGCGAGAGCCAATATACGGGAATTGGCGGGAAGAACGCAACCCCAAGACTCGAAAGGGCATCGAAAAGCTTTCGAAAATTTGCAATTCGCAAGACCAGAAAGATTCATTTAGCATGAACCAGCTCGAGACGCAATCCTTTTAGATGTAGATCAATCATTTACTTGGGCATGGATTCGCGTAGGCCTAGGCCTGCCTCGGAAAGCAGCTAAGTTAAAGGCCGATATCTCTAGCGTCGCGTAAAATTACTATTCCAGTTTGGTCCAAACAATATCTACTTCGCTGCTTGCTGAGGTCATAATGGCGGAGAAGGATCTCGTCGGTAGAGACGTGGCACGACCGGCTTCATCATCCCGAACGCTACTACGCTACCCATAGAATAGCGGAGCGCCCGCTACTCGACCGTTGATCAGCGCTTTGGCGCCGAAGATTCGAACTAAAAACACAATAGACTGCCATCTATATGTACTGATACTGAATGAACTCAAGTCTAACAAAGGTATGTTATCAAAAGCGATGCTCCAGGATACGTATAGCAGCCACATTGCTGCAATAATACTTCAATAAGACGACTATACTAGTGGTTGCCTTATTCAGTATAATTTAGAAAGCGAGAAAATTTTATGGGATTCGGAGAATCTGTGCAGACACCGACTTACAATGTATTTGTTGCATCTAGGTAGATATGCCAGCAACTGAGTCCATATTGAATACTCCTATGTCGGAGGCCATCAGCCCTGCAGAGTTACTATCGGCCCATGGAACATAATTTGACATAGAACATGACTGGTAGTGATTGCATCATGGACAATCCTTTCGAAAAATTCACATACGGACAAAAATCAAATATTGTCGACCAAGAAGCGCCAAAAAGCAAACATATGGCAGTATTGAAAAAATATTTACAGGCAGAGAAAACGTAGAAACGTCTAAATGCAAGGAGAATAGGAAATGCGCAACAGACCCGATCAGAACGATAATTTAGCAGAGACGATTAATGAATATAAATACAATCATGATGGCACATTCGAAAAATACTGTTTAAATCCATATTGTAAAGATCACCACAGATTTAGCGTCCAGCCTTAGTTTATTGAGAATTAAAACATTCACTAGCTTTCGGAGCTCCGCTCCTTCATCAGGTGAAGATGGAATCCAGTCACAATCGCAGGGCCATAAGTCTGAACCAGCCATTGTTTCCTAGAGACACATTTCATTACAGATATACATACGGGCGATGGAAAAAGTAGGCATCGTCAGACTTTCCTGCTCCAAACACAAGGTGGGGCAATGTGCGCAACGCCCAAAGCGTTGAACAATGAACAAAGAAGTTTCTGCAGCACTGGCGTCAAGAGCAACATCGTGATTTGCATGAGCTTTGACGTTAGCAGTTGCATCGTTTTCAACTTGAAGTCGGAAAGTAGTGTGGAGTTCGTTGGTCATAAACCCAGCAAAATCCTGATATTTCAGCTGGCAGCAAACTGGCAGCAGTAGAAACAGCGAGAAACCATTGAACAAGATTCTTGATGTCTTGCTACATGAAGCGTGAATGCATTAGTCATGAGGATGAGGTTCAGCGATCGGCATGGTATGGAGAACTTCATCCAGAAGTTGAAGAGCTCTGCAAAAACCATACACACACTAGATGTGGATACCGGTCACACAATCTTTCTCTCCCACCTTTGTACATTTAATTATTGGGCGGCTATAGCAGATTGAAATGCACATTCCTAGATGTCTGCCCCAACTCTTCCCATTAATTAGGGTGTGAGACCAGCCGTGGAAGGGGAATTTTTTGCTTTGCCATGAGTGTACACATGAAGGCAGGCAGGGCGGGGCACTGCTGGACTGCGTCACGTCTTTACACAATCTCAATAGTGCCGAGAGCTCAGTCATATGTGGATCTCTTGTTCCATGTCTTAGGTTTGCCGCGGTTGATGGAGATTGTACAACAAATTCATGGTCAATGGAAGGGTCCCGACTAGGGATGGGCAAATCGAATCACTGGTGAACTCAGAATCGAATCGAATCTTTCCTTCCGAATTGAATCGAATCAGGGTATTGGCACTTGTGTTTCCCTAACTAGAAAAACATGTTTTACAAAGTTTACTACGAAGCCAGTTTTATTACTTTCAATGTAAAAGTAGCAGTAAGGCAGAATACAATAAACAGGTTGTACAGTATCTTAGCGGAACGTCCAATTGAAGCAGTGATTACAGCAATGAGCTTAAGCAAGAAGCTTCACAAAATAAGGGCGGTGAATTTAGCAGAAGTTGAAATTAGAGGTCGACCGATATTTGACTTTTTTGCTACTATCGGTATCGGTCATTTTGGCCACCGATATTTAAGTGTTGTTAGGGAACGTATTTCTCGGCGCTTTTGCTATACGCCAGCATGCGCAGTTGTCTCGCTTCAGTTACTTTCTTCTTGGATAGCCGCAATCACGCTTGTAATGTAGGAAGTGTGCCGTATGCCAGCGCCAGACTAGGCGGCGCCGCTTAGAAGGTTCACGCCATGTCGTAAACAGGAAATGAAACATCCGGAAGTGGAAACTAGCGGGTTTACGAACGAATACGTGCTTTTTGCTGCATGCTGCGACTGTGAAAACACTTCGTAACACATGGAAATACGTGTTTACCCGAGCACTAAAATTACATCTATTGCCGTTTGGGCGTTCGCCGAGAGGCCATTCCCCCGATTCGAGGCCTGCCTAATTTTGATTCGAATCGATTCGAATCTGCCCATCTCTAGTCCCGACTGACTGTGACCTCTCACCCGTGCATTGAATATACATTCATTATGTGCCCCGAATGTCTGTAGCCTGGTTAATTAAGTGATACCTGTGTAGCTGTATTTCGATCCAGCATGGCGTTTGCTTGATATTCTGTCTTGGATAATCTGGACCCCATCCTTTCACAAAACTCATCCTCAGAATGCACAGCTTACGCAGATCATCAACACCGATACCAGCAGCTGCAGAGAGCCCAGGAGTTCCTTGCACATCAAATCTAGTTATTTCGATTCAAATCACAAAATATACCACATACTCTACATACCTACTGCTTGTGCAATACCGCCAACCGATCCTGGGCCAGGAATGTTTCCTGAAACAGCAGCAGCTTGAGCAGCAGCTGCAGCCTGTGCCGTGGCCGCCTGTTGTTGCATCTGTCTATAGCATTGCCGCAGGTCAAATACCTGTCAAATATTAGCCATTACTTCACTCAGCTCAATCAGTAGTTGATGGTAATTTTGCTATTTACCTTAATATATGCATTGGGATATATTTTATGAACAGCGTCACCCGGTGCCCTTCCAGCTTCTCGGTCAAGGTAATAACTTTGAACAAAAACTGCATGATCGCTAAGACATTTCACCCACACGTCTCCCTCTCCATGGCAGACGAGTTGAACACCTTTTCCGATGTGCAGCCTGTTTTCAAAATTCAAGCGAACCACTTGATAGTAACCTGACCAATCTCATATTATTCATAATGATCATTGTAACTTGCATGGTGCAATAAACCCAGACGATATCCTAAATATGTATACAATGACAACTTTGGACTCTTTGGAGGCACTAGAAACCAAAATGTAGGCTCATATATTATCAACACTTGTCAGATTCACACATACCTAGCTTTTTCCGATGCTTCGGTTCGGTGTACATTCGACAACTGTCCCAGGCAAAATCGATCACCGCCTAACATAACATAAAACATAATATAACAATACCAAACTGCCAGAATTATTGACAAGCAACTTCAACCAACCTGATGGGTCAACATATCCATCAACAGTAACGGCTGGACAAGAGCCTGGCACTTTGAAGGTTTCACCAACTTGAACATCCATTTCATACGAAGTAATGGAGCACCAATACTCAGGAGCTACAAAACAAGGGAATCACTATCATTTACTGAAAGTTGACAACAGGAGAGAGTGAGAAATAGAGATAATTTATTAGCAATAAACTTACGTGGATGATTTGATATCGGAGCATAATTCATATCTGATGGGTTATTATAATACCGGGCATTGACTGAATTCATATCTGGAGTGTATCGAGGTGTATTGCCAGTCCAATTCATTTGTCCATCTGTATGAATATTGATTTCATAATAATCAAAACAGACAAAGAATCTCATGGGCCTATCTCCTCTTACTCCTGTGGCTGTATTCCATCAACCTTTGTGATGCACTTGGCAAGCCTTGTGACTGTGTATCTGAGCTATTTGATGGCGGGTATCCCATGGTCGAAGATGTACTTCCTGGTCCGCCTAAAACCAACGTAAATCAGTCAATTCACAATTCCTAAATCAGTGTTGCATTTCATGAACCATGACTACCTTTATACTCCTTGATGGAATGCTGGACAGTCTGTGCAGGAGAGTCAGAGGCAGTTAAGTTACTTCCAACTTGAGATTCTGGCTTCATATCTCTATAGTCAATTGACATTAGAGGGGCAGCAGGGGCTGCAAGGCAGATTACAAGAAAATTAGAATAAAGGATATATATATATATATATATATATATATATTTTTAGTCAACTGACCTGTGTGTTGTAACGTCAATCCTGAAAGGTCAATGCCAGGTGAAACAACACGTTCATAATGATAAGGATTGATGCAGACGGAGTCACATTTCAGATCAAATGCGTATTTACAAATTTTAAGGTGTTTGAGTTCATTTTTATGAAGATCAGGCCAACGCCACAGCCTAGCGTATATAACATGTGGAAAACCTTTTCTGCCAGCGACCTGAGTTGTATTGCAACCAGAAATCAGTGATATTAATGAATATGAACGAAATTTTAAAGATATTATTACTTGTAGTCTTCCATCAAGGGTACGTTGTATGGTGACACATGTCGTGGGGTGGGCTCCATTTGTCGTGATCGCAGTAATCAGTGCTTCCAGTTCATCTTTCTTCTCTTTTAACTTTTTGACTAAACTTTCTATAGCTCTTTTTGCAAAAGTTTCACTTTCTCCACCCTGCCTATAATATGAGTACCACTATATTTCAGCCAGCTCCAATTATATCTATATGAACATACTAGTACCGGTGTGCGGTAGTTGCTAAAGACTCCTCACCTGAAGCACCAGGGAGTCTATGTTATCAGTGAATATGAAGAGCAACATAATAAAAACATATTAGCATAGGTATTCATAGATGAAAATTCGAATTCAATAGATTACATAACTAGGCTAGTTAAAAAGTATAGTACTGAACCGGTAGTGTAGGCTACTAGCGACCAGAAAGGATTCGGAACCCAACCAAGTGCCTGAAAGGCAACTCTGTAATCGAAATGTCATTCAGATATTTTGACAATAAAGCACATGACAATCCTGGATAACAGGAAATACATTATCTTACTGTCTCCTACAAATGATGCATTAACAATAGCCTATCTCCAGCATGTAAGCAGTTATTGCCTGCATGCCGACTCCCTCAAAATACTTTAACCCTACATTTCCCCTTCTCATTGAGCCTTTGACAGTGAAATATGTAAATCCCAACACACCAAAGGTACAGGATTTATGCTATAATGTCAAAGTCACTACATACGGTACCTGTGGCACAGTAAGCTGTGAACGATACTAAGACACGCATCATTCGATGTCGTAGGAGTAAGCTGATGTACTGCCATGTTTCAAGTCGCTCAATTCTGCTACAAATTCAGACAGCCGTCGTTCAATGGAACTCACAGACCAAGTCTAAAAATGATAGAATACTGGACAGTCCTGCAAGCATCAAGTATAATATAGGAATATTATATTTACCGTTAACACCAACTGGACAGTCAAATATCTACTTCCAGCAAAAACTAGCAGCACTAGCGGAGTTAATAAAATCGAGACATCGTTGATTGCTTAAAGATGCGACCGACTAATACTGCCTATAAATAAATCATTTCGGGAAACCATAATCGAATGGTTGGTGAACCCATGAAAGCAGAGCACCTGAACTCCAGCGTCCCTTGGTGGGCATGAATTGGCTCGCAGACTAATCGCTAATTGGTGCTACGGAGCTCGCCGCGTAGGCTTGAAACCTTCTTAGGTCCAATGATAGCAAACTAATGCACAGAAAGTAAACTTTACCGTATTACATAGACATTACTACGCCAGACCGAGACCCCGATTGTTGCGGAATTCGGCAACGCCGATCCTGACGTTCACGCTTTTCGAAAGGTCAGTCAGTAGATCTATCATCTACCGCATGTATTTGTGTATCAGTCGATCAATATGGTCAAATAACAAAAATGGATGCTGTCAACCGCCAAGATAACCAGTAGACCTGTTAGCCATCCTTCAAGCTCTTGACCCTCCAACACTGTCCGACTCGACCTCCTCGGAACAGCAATCTATACGAACTGCTTCTGTATAACCACGGGCAAAGGCCTTTCTACCACTGACTCTATAGGGTCAGCAATCCAACATCACAAATCTAGTGCCCTACAGCAGTGAACCAGTGACAACATTCTAGTCTGACAGTCATATATTTGAAATGAATAAGGAAGGTAGATGTGAAGACACATGTGCAATAGTACATTCAAAGATAGGAACTGTAAAAACAACACATAGTGTTTTTTCAGCAAGAAATGGCACCAGAATTATATTGAAAATATATGACACCAGGCCTATATAGCACAGTAAAACTTGGAATGATAGTATTTACTTATCCTTGCCTAACCATATTCGCATTTGCTCTTTGAATATCCAGGTAAGTATTGTTTGCGGACCCAGCCTGATCCATGCCGGAGTGAATCCTTTGAAAAAACCCAATGGCCCAACCTTAGCCAAATCAACCAAACAGTGCCGAACACTATTTAATTCACCGGGAGCAGCATTCATCAGTCTTGTTTTGACAACATCAACTGGTTGTGTCATTGCAGTGGCAATGGTAGCAGCAATGAAACTGGCTGTGAAATGTGTGGTCATATTATCAGAAAACCTTTCCGTATTTAATAAACTCTGTTTTATTTGGTCATAAAACGCGACTTGGCCATTAGTCATCAAAACAGCCCTTAGAGCTGCTGTTTGTACCCCAGCAAATAGGGAGCGGTGTCCTTCATTGCGATATACAGTGTACAACCCATGAAATATGTTGCCGTAATTGCGTCTTTGACTTTTGGGAAGCTTGATGTCATTCTGCATTCTGACATTGATAACATCACATGGTGTACCAACAATTCCCCCCACAAGACCTCCGACACTTGCAAGCAAAATCTTTTTGATTAAAGATGGATTCTTTTCTGTATCAGATATGATTAATGGGCGAAGAGCATCGTAAATTCCAAATCTTGCTGTCGTATAAGTCATTTGGCGTCCAACAGCGGCACTGACACCATTGTAAAGTGCAAGTGTTCCTTGTGTACGAATGATTGTAACAGCCATTTGTGATACGCGCTTGCTGGCTTGTTGTGTCTGAAGGTGTACTTTGAGCAAATCAAGAGGATGGGTGAAGCACACCGCTAATGAACCGGATAATCCACCGTGATACCATCTTGATGTTCGATCAACATTTGGCTTCAAAACCATTTCTGCACATGCCAAGTTACAGGAACAGCCGTAAGATGTAATTATGGTCTATTGACATTGATGGATAGCCTGAAAATGATTTCCCATGCCTAAAAATTTAGGCCCTATTATTGCTAATTCTGCAACAAAATAGTATTTTAGTTTATAGAGGCAAATTCTACTCCTAAATGCTATAATATGTACTAATTGGCCCATGGCCTACATGATTGGCCTAATTTGCTTACTAAAAAATTTTGAATTACTGCTACTGGTACTACGAATTGAATATTATGAGAGTGATGCCTTATTGGTATGTCCCCATTGTCCCCTATCAAATTTATCTTCCCGCTGTATTATATGCAGTGTACACTAATAATCATTGATGCCAATCATAATAAATAGGATGCATAGGTACAGTAAGGCCTATAGCCTTTCTGAACCTTTCACCTCACTATTTCATTTCCCAGTTCAC
The DNA here is from genome assembly GCA_030412335.1 of Botrylloides violaceus. Lineage (NCBI taxonomy): Eukaryota > Metazoa > Chordata > Ascidiacea > Stolidobranchia > Styelidae > Botrylloides > Botrylloides violaceus. The sequence goes on from JASFYC010000714.1 coordinate 501,702, forward strand.
CTGTTTGCCCACTGCCTGTGGAATAGGCTATATTCCTAAAACTTGAAGCGGAGCGAAAGCACCCACGGGAGATCGAACTAACCCGTTGCGCAGTCTGTCGAGAGTCGAGCTGCCGTCTGCCGACGAGACCAAAGCCACGTACTAAGTTACACATAAAAAGAGTTAGCACGATACAGTCGGTACGCGGTACCGTTATAAGTATACACTCTTTCACTTACTACGATCAAACTGGACGTCGCCATGTGATTTATGGTATTGGAGCGATCCGATGACGAAGGATGCAGCCATTGCAGCTGCAACGATTCGGGTTGCAAACGTTGTAAGTCAACTCTGATATTTTGCAAATGTGCCAAGTCCCAATCGAAGCCGAAATGCAGTGCAACGCTCAAGGGTCAGTGCGAACCTTCTTCATGGGTCAACGATTTCTGCCGCTTCGTATGGTAACTTGGTTCGGTGTTCATAAAGGTAATTTAGACCAAAGATGATTTTTCTTGGTTATTTCCACCTTTCATGTTTCTTTGGGACCAACATCGAAGACTTCGTCAGACTGTATGACGTAATCCGAGTAGTCCAAGTTGAGAAAACATTTACCATCCGTGCGTGACCCCGTTTTGCTGACGTGCTGATGCATCACAAAACTGTCTCAGTGGTACGTATGTGGCCGCGGTATCAAAACAAGAGTATACGGTAAACGTCTGCGGGAATTGCCTTTGGTACGGTAGTTACAGTTACAGGCACGTTAGAAAGACTTCGCGTGATGGCAGGTAAAAGTTCCAGCAGTGTTGTAGATGTTGATGATGAAAGTATCCTCAAGTCAATTTTCAAGGACCAGTTCTTGGACAGGTAGGCTACAGGGAGTAATTCAGTTGAGCCGTATTCAAGCGTTTCGATATCATCAGATATGTACAACATTTTCAGTTTTCACTGTTTCAAAACAGATGTTGTGTTAGGGCTACAAAATATTGGGACATTCTTTTTGTCCAAGATCTCTCGTCCAATGCTGTCCTCTTCCCAATTATCTTGCTAGACCACGTTGAACCCATCAGTTTTTGGTCATGTTATGACCATTCTGAACCTGCCAGAAAATATCTGATGCCATTGTCCTATCGCCCTCCTTAACATCTTTATGATTCATGTCACTTTTAGGCTAAAGAAACTGCTGTATACTGTCCTAACCATCTTATGTGTTTTCCAGCTGGAAAAATGATCCTGGATTTGTGTTATACATGTCTGAGCTCAGCTCTTATGACATAAGCAAGTTGAATCATGAACCTCAACATCTAGAAGATGAGAAAGCAAATGTTTTGGATCAAATACGAGAGTTGGCTTTCAATAATTACAGAACCTTTATAAAAGCAGCAGAATGTTCAAAAGATATTTTTCAGGTGACGTTTTGCGACCTGACTTTTTAGGCCTATACAATTCCAGGCTTACTAAATTTTTGGGACACCATATTTTCAGGATTTTGAAATCATTGAAAATAAACTCGAAAATATAATGACTAGACTGCCGACACTATCCGGCGAAGCCACTGGATTTGTGCAAACTGCTCAAAAGATATGTGCAGATCGAAGATCCAATTCAATGACCCTGTCTCTTCATACCCAAATACTTGAGGTATTGTAGCAACAAATACATAAGAATAGTATACCGTATTAATATATAATAAATATTATTTTCTCTTACGTCTTCATAATTAACTCCCGAGGGCCTATTCACCATGTTTACTCACCAAGTCACCATACCAGTCAACAGGACCCGCAAGTGCAAATGGAGTCTGTATCTATCAATAACACAAAAGCCTTTTTATTTAATCAAGCATCTAGCTGTTTCGTCTTGGCACTTATTGCTGTGCTTCCCGTACGGCTTACGTTGCAGGTTCTCGAAATCCCACAGCTTATGGATACCTGCGTCAGGAATCAGTACTATGACGAAGCTTTAGAACTCATGTTTTATGTGAAACGTTTGGAGAAAAAACATATGGTTGCTGAAATTCCTGTTCTGCGTAAGTATCTTGTCCGTTTTGTGGATTTTCCTACCACATAGTCTAAGGCCGGCTTCTTGTCCACATTATTGGTATAGCCATTGGTATGTCAACTACTGTATGACCCTTATGGTAGAATGCTGCCAATAGTAAGTCCAAGGTGTCTGGGACTAACATTTCAGTGAAATGTGATTAATCTTGTGACTTTGCCTTCTTAGGTAGTGTAATTGATGATGTCAAAAAATCAACTCAATTTTTGCTCACCCACTTACTATCCCAACTACGATCCAACCTCCAACTTGCAGCTATTTTGCGAATAATCGGATATATTCGACGTCTTGACTGCTTTAATGAAACTGAACTGAGGCTAAAATTTTTACAGGTAATAATGGGTACAAGTACAGGTACAGTGGTACTGGTAGGCCTACTTATATTTGACATCTCCCATCAGCGAGAAATGGTCCCATGGGTGGTCATAAGGACTGCTCTGTTTTATTGACAACGTGAAAGAAGTACCGTAATTTCCTCCAATTGTTTTTCTTGTGGCTGAGTCTGTCTTCTCACATTTCAGTTGGCAAGAGAATTTTGTTCAGCGCTCGAACCCATTGCCCTAACACTACATCACCAAGCACGTCGTTAGTTGGCAAAATTTCATGATATTATATGTTTTTAGGCACGGAATTCGTGGCTTGATGGGCTCCTTGATGCCATACCTGATGATGATGCTTATACTCACATAACAAGGACAATTGAAGCTTGTCGGGTTCATTTCTTTGATATCGTCACTCAGTACAGGGCTATATTCTCAAGTGAAAGTGATACACCATACCTATATGTTCCATTGCAAAATGGCAACGAAAGTTTGAAAGAAGCCCCACGTGAAACGTCAGTTTTTCATAGTTGGCTCGTATACAGGACATCAAAATTCCTTGAAACGTTGAAAAAAGACTTGGCACAGGGTGAGTCCAACTTAGTACGTCTACATTATAACGCAAGTGCTACTAGATTTATCGGTCGATGTTAAATCATTTTAAGCTTGATTCCGCTTAGGAGCTGCTATCATAGAATTTACTGTCATTCGTAGCTGATGGATGGTGATAGTACTTCATTTTAAAGGTGATTTCTGTATACATGGATATAGCATGACAGGTTGTGCTCTGATGCCCTGCGTGATCTACATAGGCAAGCTCTTATGTCAATGATAGCCGTATGATATTTTCCATAAATGCTAATCATTTGAATATTTTTTTCCTTTCAAAGGTGCTTCAAAACGGCTCGATTCAATCCTTGGCCAATGCATGTACTTTGGACTATCACTTAGTCGAATTGGGGCAGACTTTCGAGGACTTCTTCTTCCAATCTTCGCAGATGCTGCTCAGTCAAATTTCAAACAATCCTTGGATGAGGCAACACAGCAGTTCGCCCATGATACGATGGCTTTCCCTCCAATTTCTACATCAATGACATACAATAGAGGTGAGTAGCATTCATATTATCATTCTTGATGGGCAATGGAGATGGCAATGGTAAATGCTATATTACATAGTTAGCATCAGAGTAGTCACCTGACTCACCTCGTTTTATCTTAGCGTAAAAGAGGCCGGTTGTAGTTTAGTCACATGCATTGGGTAATGTGTGTCGCTCTTATAAACTTTATAACAGGATGCTTGGTTTTGATCAATTTTCATTTGGTCTAGACACTTTAATGAGTGAATATATCAACTATTTCGAATCAAAGTGCTTTACTCGTTTGTGTCTGTTCAGGATTGGGTAATTCTGATATGCCTCAGATTGCCTCCGGTGATTTACAACCCCCAACTACTCTACAAGAATTCCCCTCTCTTGCTACATATTTGAATAATATACTAGAAGCCTTCAACGAAATGAGACTTTGCTGTCCTGTCAGCCTCAGCAAATCAATTTCTGACACTTTAACTGAATCCCTCAATTGCGTTGTTGCAATTATACTGGATTATTATCATATGGAAGAAGCAGCTTTTACTGACAAGGAACGTAACATATTTGACAGGTATGCATGCCATTCATAATGATACTAGCTGATTCCCTGCTAATCTCACTCTATCCTTGGTTACAGGTATTGCAGTGCGTTCTGTGATGATTTGATAACACATATCGGTGAATGTTTGTCATTGCTTCTTTGCCCAACGAAAGTCCGCAAAATGTTCAGCACATCAACTGCTCAGTTAGGTGGCAAATCAGAAGAATTGTTGAACACTCATACTATTGTGAATCCTCTAAAGAGTGTAACATCTATCAGCACAAATTCAACTTGAAAGTTAAGATGCAAAGGAATATCATCCTGGTTGCAAGCCACTTTCATAGCAATGACTGTCGGCAGATTGCTTTAGGCAAGTGGCATCTACTACGAGTTGCTTGCAACAACAATGGTGACAATGTGACATCAACAAGAACTGTAGAAAATGAAAAATTACCAATAACGATATGGCTCACATCTATTTATAAATAGGCCTACCTACCGCTACACGGGTTTTCAGAGAATATTATTGAGAGTAAATTATTTAGGCGTATGGCAACCCAGTTCATTTGACTTTGCATACTACATTATTTCCAAGCAGTGTAACTCTGTTTACACAACACATGGCTATCGGGAAGCAGCGTAACTAACTCGTGATGGGTGGCGAAAGAATAGGGAGGCATTATCTTAATACGTGGGCATTTGCGCCGCAGCAAACGCCGTGCCTAGTCGCCGGTAGTAGAAACAGCTGGATGAAAAAAATTTGCAGCAACGTCGATGCGAAAAAAAAACGGAGGAGCATGCAAGCTGGGTACCGTTTCGTGCTTGGGTAAAATAACACACATGATAAAATCGAAAATGGCTTCGGCATATGCTGCCTGCTGAATACAGAGAGCATGTTTCCTGATAGTTTTCTTAAACAACGCTTGCTAAACCTGCAACAACTGACTTTGACCCGCCGACACTAACCTCTCGTTAACAGCGTGGCCTGGCTAGGCCAACATGAGTCTGTGACCATATCATGTGTATCGGTCCAGGTTTAAAACCTAAGAATTATACTTTTATGGGAAGATGGGCAAGTACCTTATGATGGAAACGGATCAGAAAAAAACAAAGTCACTCAAAAACACTTGAAGAAGGACTAAATCAACTCACTGGTTGGGGAGGATACACCGATACACACCATAGAGAACTAAAAGTTGCACTCTGGTGACGCTACTACGGCTGGTCATATCTCGCATGCCAATCTATGCGTGACCCCTTACCTGACACTTGATAGAAACTACCGGTAACCTCATAGAGCAGTGCTTTCCACTTTCCTTGACAAACCTATAAAGGAAAGGGAAAGCATTGCCCATGTGGAGAAGGAGAGAGGGCTAGCCTGCTTGGGCCTTTGGGGAGGAAGCATATAGTTTGTCTATCAGTTGCAGCTTCACTGAATAAGGATGGGCAAGCCATATACTGTATAGTCCCTGATACCGGTATTAATTTATTGCTGATCTTCCGAGGCTTCACTAAGGATTAGGTTGTGCGTAAATTGTAATTGCAAGACGTAACGGTTACATAAACTACCGATATATTTTCGCTTCCAGTAACTTCGGTTAGGGGTTAGCCAACCATATAATATAATTATTTGTGAAGATAACTGATGCATAATTTGAGGTCCTGACTACTACACGAAACAATCGGGTAAGATACCAATAATGTTGTTATTGCGAAGGATATATTTCAAGCATCTACAGAAGAATTGGCGCTTACTAAAGGATATCAGAGGATGTAATTGTATACCATCAGCATCACCTTGCAATGTCTTGTACATGAGCACTGCAAAGACTCCGGCTGAGGCCGTCAGAACTGTTAAAGTTTTTCAACCAGCATTGAGTGAATCTGAATTTGCAAAGGTGGAAAATGAGGAACGGAAAGCTCATGCACAAGAAGAGGAACCACTGATACCGAAATTTAAACGCGAAAGACGGTTGGGTAAACTTGACAAACTCATCCTTGTTTCAATAGGAAAATATAAGAATTTATCAGATGTACCTGACAAAATTATTGTTGGTGATCTTAAACAAAGAAAAGAGGTTGATGAAGAAATTAGAAATTTATTTTTAGGAAGCGTTTTCAAATACGTGTACTTTTTTGAATATGCTTCATTCTTCATAACATTTTTCTTTTTAGGATTTGCTTTGTATTGGTATAACAAGTACCAAAAGTTGCCTGTGAATACTAATGAGGAAACGACTGATAAAAAGTAATTGTCAGTAACACATTCTGTGTGCATCTGTAGCCTACTTATTGCAACATCATCTATTCTCGCCCCTATACCTGTATGCTCAATTAGCACGAGGCTGAGTGGTAAGATCCCAAATACGAGTCTTGTCTTTACGGAACTTCACTGGTAGGCCTATGCATGCTGGTGTTGTGCCAAGGCCAGTCACAACTCACATGTATGTGGGCTTTGGTCATGGTGTATTGAAATTGCAAACAAGACTTGGTGACTATTACGTAACCCACACATTTCAATTTCTATACCATCTTCACCTGATGAAGGAGAAGGGATCGGAAAGCATGTGTATCATATTCCAATAAACTGGACTGGACGTTAAATCTGTGGTGCCTTATAATATATTACAATTTCTATTATGTAATTCTAACTATTGAAATTCAATATTTTTGGTTGGCTTACATTTATATATTTTGCATGGTTATGTCGGTTATTGGTTTGGACTCGCTGAAGCCAACTTTATCTGCAAAAGCAATCCAGGAACCATTGATAGAATTTTATGTACGAGATTACTAATTAATGTCTCAATGCAGCTAACAGTTAAAATTCTTCCTGATGCTTGCAGGATATTAGATATACCATACCATACCAGCTTGAACTGGATTATCTTTGAACCAGGATTTTTGCGCAATTCAAGTACCGATACCGTAATGGTATTTTGTTTAATGTTGTGATAATGCATTCAAGCACTATAATATACATCCTTGATCTTCTTGTCTAAAGAGTTTGATTTTTCAAATAATACAGTTTCTTCTGTTTTATCTAGTTGTTTGAACCTCCTGAAAGTGTGCATATTTGGTTAGAGAATATCGATATATGCTAGATTGATGCACAATGACAAGTTCTGGATTTCAATGGCCATGGCAATACAATTTTCCTCCCTTCTTCACGTGAGTTTAGTTTCAATATTTTTTTGCTTGAAACACAGGCCTACCGTACCGAAATCAGAGTGCCACCGGTCATTCGGCATTTAATACACAATTGGGTTGGATCTAATTGATTGATGTCATCGCTCACATTGTGATGCTTGTAATCAATGCATTCTAATATAAAAATAGTTGTCAATTGTCATTATTGTAAATATATAGGATCCAACCGAACTGTGACACCAAATCTAAGCAGATGGAAGCATGGTGCAATCTCGTACTCGCTTTCTACAAATATCATGGGAAGAGCACATTAAGAGTAGCTGATGCACAATCATCTGCCTTATTTTGCAACAAAGCATTGTCAAGTATGTCAATTCCACTTGTTTCCTTCTCTAATATTTGCTAATGTTAGAGGGAATCTTGGTGAATAGGCCATGGTTTATCCAACATCAATCTTATTCGGTTCATAACCGTAAGTTCTTCTTATGGCTACTCAGGAAACTCTCCTAACAATATTGTCACATCGTAGAGCAAATTGACAACTTACCCTAGGAGATAATGGTAGGTGCAGTGGTGTGCTAATGGCGCCACACATGCCGATTACTGTACATTATTGAAATCTCCCATAATCTGACACTGACATTTGGTACTCAGATCCAAAGTCAATAATCTAGAAATTTTCGTGGGGGGAGGGGGTGTTCTCCTCACGCGCGCGTCCAGAAATACTGTCATTTTTTGACCACACTAACTTTTCTCCCACCTAGATTTCAGATACTAGTATTTTAGCGCGCACGCGCAGTAGTCTCGCTACACTTGACTCTCGACTTGGCTAGCCGCAATCACGCTTCTAATGTAGGAGGTGTGTGCCATATGCAGTGGCGTACCCAAGGGTGGCTTTCACGGTTGAACCCCCCACCCCCATTATGAAATATTTTACGTCGCTAGGAACCATATTATGTATTCATTTGTATCAACTAGCATCAATTTGTGTGAAGTAATCACGCCGCGCTCAAGGCGATCGGCTTGCGCTATTTCTCTTGTTAACACTCAGGGGCAGCGAGGCGTTGTTTTGATCCTGATGTTAGAGTGTTTGTGCCATAGCCAGACTAGGCGCCGCCGCTATAGAACGGTTCACGCTATGTCGTAAACAGGAAATGAAACATCCGGAAGTTCAAATACCGAAACTAGCGTGTTTGCGAACAAACGCGTGCTTCTTGCTTGCATCTTCGCAATTCGTTGCCCAGAATGAAGGCAGCGCTATCCGTAAGACGTAAAGAAACAAGCGGAAAACAGAATCCATCAATGGGATTAAATGCCTCAGGTGTTTGCGCTATATGGACGGGGTTATTGTGACGGTCACTCACATGGCTTAGTGATCAACATAAATGACCGCCCGCAGCTGTTTATGCGTCCAAAGTTGTTTTCGCGTTGGTAGTTGTTACGCTTTGCGGACAGGCTTCCTATGACTGTCTTGCAGATTGCCGCAGCAGCAAAAACGTGCGTAGCGCCGGTGCTTCGAGACCTAGCGCGATTCCCGCAGGCGAACATGTGCCGTCGAACACCTAAACAACCCTCTGTATCCGCGCCTATTGTCTATATCAGGGGTCGGCAACCCGCGGGCCGCATGCGGCCCACGAAGCCTTGTAATGTGGCCCCCGTGATTTTCCCAATTTTGGCCTAATGTCTATGCAAAATGAAGCAGATTACATTTCTAACTCAAGTTATTATTACACGTCATGTCGAAGATACAATTGGCGTAGTCATCGTCGGCAGACCACTCGCTAACACGGTTTACTAAATAACGACCAAGCCGACGTTGAACGGTTGAGGGGATTCCGTTATCGTCAACATTTCACAATCAGCGACATGCGCGGCCCGCGGGCTCATCGATTTGACTGATGCGGCCCGCGAAACTGAAAAGGTTGCCGACCCCTGGTCTATACAGCCTGCCCGCATAAAAAGTTTGTTCATATTTCATCACAACTCAATAAAATTACTTCAACAGGAAGTCTGTCTCAAAATGCAATTATCGAGATCTTGACTGTACTTGAGAAGAAAGGCAATCTAGAATGGCATGACAAGTCTAGAACCTCGTGCACAATTGTTTGGAAGACTCCCGGTCAATGGGCCGACACTATATATTCATGGGTAAGTGATGCATGGCGATCGTCATCTTTGCTCAAACATACATAGCTTTGGTTGGCTAAGTAAGTGTGTCATGTGTGTGATATGTGATGGGATTGATGGGATTTATATTGGAACAGGCGTGAGTCCTAATTCATGTTATTTGGCAGATCCACCAAAGGGGAATGGTAAATACACCATTTACTATTTTTGAGCTGTGCCACGGTGAAGACTCTGAAAATCAAGGTATACTGTATGAAAACATTCTGTAATCATCCTAATTCTCATGATGCATTCTCTTTGTGATTTCTGCAGAGTTTCATGGGATTGAGGAACATATTTTCTTATCCGCACTGCAAACCTTGGAAAAACGTGGGAAAGCAGAACTAATGGGTCGCGAGGGTGTGAAGTTCTTCATGTGATAACATTTAGAAACAACCTGTTCACCACCAGTGCGACCTAGGGAGAGGGGGTTGTACGCCTTTGCAAAGACACAGTCAGTCTAGAAATGTAATTCAATCCAAGTCAGGTGCACTCCAGATTGGAGTTTGGCATGGAAAGCAGGACTTTGCTGTTATGTGGTCTGTGCCGCTTCCCACGCAAACTATACTAATCGGAATGCAGTTTTTATCATGCTTCTCATAGATCTTCCCATTCGCTTCTAAATATATATGGTCATACGCCGCAGGCGGTGTAGTAGAACATGATAGTGCATATCTGCCGCAAATGTGGTTTGTCTCATCTCAACCCTGGGTTAATCCCTTTATATGTGTAAGAGATCATTCTGAAGTGGCACAAGTCTCATTGGTAGATTTGTGGTGTTTAATATTGTATGTTTGCTTTGTTGCAAACCTATCGAAATTGTTGGGGCATACTGGGACAAAAAATATATAGTCTTACTTTTAACATTATACTTTTATATATACTTCTACTTATTGTGCTATTCTGAGCAGGGATATCTAGACATCCCTGTTCTGAGACTTGATTTTGGAGCTTATAACTGTAGTAGTGTGGCTGGAGAGTACAGCAGTGTAGTCGGTAGCCGCAGAACTGTACAAATTGTGGAGCAGGCAGAACGAACGCAATTTATCTAGGCACAGCCAGCAGGACGGCACTAGAAACAATGATGCATAAAGACTTGCCGGACATTCTCCACAAACCCCGAAGTGCCTAATTGAAAATTTAATACTAGAATGTAATACTGCTATGAATTGTTCAACATAACAATTTAAGTCATATATGCCAATATATTACGTCTGGCAAGACTCAATATCTGTAGGCCACTTGAAATCTTATTTACTGCAGGCAGATAGTCACGACACGTACGGGACGGCATCCAGACACGTAATGGTGTTAGGAGAAGCGCATTTACCCTACAAAAACGACTATATTTCCCCAAATATCCATCCAATTTTTACAACAACGCTGCAGAACTAAAAGACGAGCAACTGTTGTCAATTTTCAATTCCTTTGCGTTGCGTTTTCTGGGACTAGAGAATAGGGAACAGAAAATATAGTTTACTCTACACCTGCGGTTCTAGAACGGAGGGAAAGCCGATCGCTTTAGTAATAAGCGAATTGGCTTGCAAATATGTCAATTGGCAGTATTCATTTCGTGCCCGATGAGCGCGCGAGATTTTTTCGACGAAACGTTCCGCACGAGGCTTCCGTAGGCCTATTTTAGAAGCGCTAAAGATGTATACGGTTGAGCAGTCTGTCTACCTATTGTTGATCAACAGTTTCGTTTCGGGTGGGAAATAATGTTAACTGTCAACAAACAAAGGCTGGTCGTTAAATCTATCGATTGTCCGCTGTCGGCATTCAGTTTTGGGTGGGGAAGTTGTTGTGTATCGAAAAGGGGGAAGCACCGCGTAGGCCTCCACTGTGCTGTGCCGCCGACGGGGTGTCCCGGTGACGAAAGAAATCGGGTGATTGCAAATTTATATAACTGGAAGAGCACTGGCAGTGATTACACAATATCAACCGATGATGAAGATAAATGAATATATTGGTTTAGTCAATTTTCATTAGGTGCATCACAGGAGCTAGCTTCAGGGCCGCGGTTTGATTGGCCAGTGGACCTACCAGCTACTGTCGTGCGAGGTTTATGGAAGCAATATTCTATCATTAAGCGGGGATAATTTTGCCCCAAAGCAGGGATTCAGTTAGCAAGCATACGCCATTTTGCTACCACTGAAAGCATAAAATGACAGATACTGTACTCCGATATATGATCAATGCGGTATTTGCGATGAACGTTTCGTTAATGTCGCCTCCTTTCATATTTCTTTTCTTCGGAACCCAACTCGTCTTTGTGGCTCTCGGTATTTTGTTATGTTGTCTCTGTCTGAAAGCAAGGCCAAGGGAGAGAGGAGGTAGACCAGGCAAGGTAGGAGGAGCAAACGTGAAATGTGGCAGCAGCGAAACTATGTGTTATATATATTTTAAGCAGGACAGTCATAGATAGAGAGAGAGAGACAATAAATAAATAAATATTTCACAAATTGAAACGTGGCATGCACAAACACACGGACGACAGGACCACAGTCAGAATAGAGTATGGACGCGGTAAGGACAGAGAGTCAATATTTTGGCACCATAAAATTTTGAAACCAGTATTGGTTGATAACTTTGACAGAGAGTCGAGATTAATGGCGACTCAGAATTTCGCGGAGATCGAGTTGAAAAGCTTGAAATGTGATGCTTTTTCTCATGAAAGTACTTTATATGTCATAGTCATACCATATGGTAATACGAGTTTCAATATTTCAGATACAGATCATTAACCCTTTTATTAGTTGCCAGTACTAAATTTTTATCTTCTCATAATGGCCTCTAATTCATCACTTGATGACTTGGAAAAGCGGATGAACCAGATGAAAATGAATTTTACTGAGACAAAACGACAATCATCTCCAAAAACACTTGGTACGTTGGACCGAGTTATGTTTCTAAAAATGTTGAAAATTTTTGTAAGAATTTTGCAAGTCTACTTTTTGTTGCTTATGGTATAGTCCGACATGGTGACTCACGTGAATGCATTCGGGCAATTTTATTTCCACCAGTCTTTTGCATTGTTATTTCTTAATGATATTCCAGGGCTCAACTCAAATTCACCGTTGGGATCAAGGAAGGCAAGATTTGCTCTGGGACAGCCGCTGGTACCTGTACCTCAAAATAAAGGGTATGCAAAATATTTTAAAATGAACACCTAACTCTAACCACTGTTTTGTCCTGAATCAAGTCTCGGAAAATTGATATTATGTAGGTGCGGAGACTACATACAGGTTTTTTACTGATTTTATGAGTTTTAGATTGTGGTTTGCTTTATGGTGTAATGGTAGTCTGGAGGACCACGAAATGACCTTGTTATGTTTAGTTTACTCAATCTTTTGATAATTCAGACCGTCAGTTAATCTACGCTTTAAAGAAATGATGAATCAAAATGGAAGACTTCTCATAAAAGGAAAAATGTACAGCGCTAAAGAATCTGACTTTACCAACTTAGGAGAGATTGGGGCAGGCACTTGTGGACAAGTTTTCAAAAAGCGCTTCAATCCTGCTAGTGAAATAATGGCAGTGAAGGTAGCTTTATATTTCCTATCTGACTTCCTAACTTTTTCATCTAAAGGGTCAGGCTAATTATTGTATGCAGAGTAATAGACTGCTTATTAGACCACAAGTAGTAGGTACACAATGCGTTGAAAGCAATTTTTGTCATCTTGTTATGTTTACCATAGGCCTATATAATAACAACATAAATCCCCATATTCCTGGCCACCACCCATTCCCAACCATGGGCGTACAGTCTACAGTCTCGGCAATGTGCTTTCATTTTCACTTACAGTCTGGTTGACATATCAGTGTTGAATACTTGAATATGTAGGTGTAGTGTAAAGATGCACGTCTGGAAAGTCGTATATGGTTGCCATGAGATTTACTTTTGCATCCAAATGTTTTAGGAGATGCTGATATCTTGTAATGAGGAAGAAACGAAGAGAATCCTGATGGATCTTGATGTCGTTCAGAAAAGTAACTTCCCTCAAATCGTGCAGTGTTATGGAACTATAGTAACGGAGGTACTGTATATTCGTACTTAGTTAAGGATTGCCCATACATGTAGTGATGACACAAGACACCTCATTCCATTTTGCAGAGTCATGTTTGGGTGTGCATGGAATTAATGTCTACCTGCTTTGATAAACTGCTCAAAAAATTGAATGGTCCCCTTCCAGAAGCAGTTTTGGGAAAACTAGCCAGTTCTGTAAGTATATTTTTTATGATGAAGATTAAGAGTCGGTTGAGAATTGAGATTAGAGAACAACATCTCTTTGTAAGAGACTAATGACGTATTTAATGACATTGCAATCCACCAATTCTGGTAGACACTAGACAGTTCCCAGAAAATGGTGTCACATGAATTGGTATGAGCAGCTTCCCAGCAAGGTGACTCTGTTAATGGGCCGGGTTCTTCTTCACAGGTAGTGAATGCTTTAAATTATCTGAAAGAACAGCATGGAGTTATTCATAGAGATGTGAAACCGTCAAATATATTGATCGATCAACGAGGAACAATTAAATTATGTGATTTTGGCATCAGTGGAAGACTAGTCGACTCCAAAGCTAAAACAAGGTCTGCAGGATGTGTTGCGTACATGTCGGTAGGTATTTCAGCAAATTGTCATTCCATTGAATCATCATAAAAATGATTAGTCATTGCAGCCAACTAAACACCTAACGTGAGTACACTATGTGAATTTTGACATTTTAATAAGACAGTCTTCCCACGCAGCACAGGAGTAGCTATTAAACTTCTTTCTTGGTGCAAATATCTATGACTACATGTCAAATTAAATGGATTTCCGTGGCAGAAATCAGACCAGCAAAGTGTAATTATTCTGTGCGAGCATGTCTGAATCTAGTCATTGTGTGGGAAGGTACTTGGTAAGGCCTTATTTGGTGTTATGGTAATGTAATAAAGTGCACGTATTGAATCCAGTTCATACTGATGAGTGATGAGTTTGGTGCACCATTAATAAAAGTGTTTACTTTATAGCAATTGGCATAATTGTACACTTAAATGCTAGGAGTCAATGACTTGTGCCAATCAGGTTTTTTGGTTGGAAAAATGCTGTCTTGCCTAGAGTCTGTTCATTTGTTACTTGATTCAGGGCGCATACATAAAATCGAAATTCACTAGTGGCTAGTGTTTTCCTATACTTATGAACTTGCTCAGTACATCATAGTCAACATGTGTTATTTTCTCACCTCACTATTGGAAGGTATGAATTATTATATACTGATCCACCTCTTACATATCCCATCAAGTGGATCAGCTTATTTCTCTTCTACTTTTGGAGCTTTTTGGAGCTGCAGTATTTGATACGCTAATAAGTCATTGAATATAGTAAGCAGCACCACCTCTCATTTCTTACCTCCACCACCACCTCTCACAATTATTATATATTCCTTGTCTGTGATTTCTCCCTTTATTCCGCCGTTAATCCTGATGAGAGGTGGACGAAAAGTCTTTGATTAAATAAATTTTGTAGCCATGAATGCTGCTTGCTATATTCAAGTTCTGTACCATGAAGAAATTCTTCAAATAAGTGATTTATTATCGATTTCAGCCGGAAAGAATAGATCCACCAGACCCTACCAAACCTGATTATGACATTCGAGCGGATGTATGGAGCTTGGGTGTTTCATTAGTTGAATTGGCAATAGGACGATTTCCATACCCTAACTGCACCACTGATTTCGAAGTTCTCACGAAGGTGCTTCAAAGTGAACCACCCAAACTGCCAGCAAATGGGAATTTCACTCCTGCTTTCAGAGAATTCGTCCAATTGTGGTAAGTACCGTAGATAAATAATTGTAATAGCGGTAACCACTTGTTTAATGAAAAAAATTAGTAGGACTACGTGCGATCTTTTTTACGGTCTTGCTATTCTTCTTTCAGTTGCACCAAAAACGTTTTTAAAAGGCCAAAATACAAGGAGCTGCTTCAGCATTCATTTATATTAAATCCGAAGAACTCGACAGTCGATACTGCAGCTTGGCTCAAGTCTGTGTTATACAGTAATAACTCATCGGCAAACGATCCTTTTACACCTTTTAGTGTTCCTCAACAGAAACCTTCAGCGACCAAAACCGATTCGTTTTCTCAGGATTTCTCTTTTGAAACTAGTTCTAGTGGTTGGACAACTTTTGATACTTGACAATCTTGCTTTGAGCAATTAAGTGCGGTTTTGATTATATGAGGACATATCTTATAAGATGTGCAATATATTTTAACTGTTTTGAAAGGTGTTATTTGACTTCCTTGTCAAGGACGCTGACGTCTGTGGTGGAAATCAAATTATCCATTGCAGAGATCGAATGTTATTGATTTTTTATGGCCGGCACAATAATTAAATAGTCAGCCTCCTTGCTGACTGGTGGCCAAAATCAGTTAGCGAAAAGTACGAATAGCGGCCGATCTCTGAACTCTCCCAAATGCATAGGTCTACGACATACGAGTCCAGTGAGAGAGGCCAGCCACTGCCATCTATCGCAAAAGAAGAGTAAACGGATGTTATCAATGAGCAGGTGCGATGTCTCGAAAGGAATTCAATATCAGAGATCACCGCCATTGTTCATGATTCTTCGATATCGGTACCACTTATCAGCCAAGTCAGGAAGGCAATTATCGGTTTTGAAAAATCAACGTCCGTCTAGAATAAACCCAACGTGTACGTGCGTGATCATACCCGGAAGTCATGCGCATGTCGTTGCCACAGGACTTGTACCTCCGAAGATTGCGGAGCTAGACTAGAACCAACAATGGTAGAACTGATTTCTCGGTGGGTACGCACCAAAACGGGATTCGCTGAAATGTCGAAGCTGCCTGACGCGATGGGTAGCCATCACATCAGGTTTCGAGAGAGAAGAGGCCTCATGACGACAGTAGGGTATGATGGAGTGGCCTGTATCAGTGAGACTGATCTTTCAAAAGTTCCTCTCGAGTTGAGGGTGATTGTGTCGTGGCCCAACGAAGTGCGTGGTGTTTCCAACCGCGACACGGCTGATCTTTAGAGTTCATCGGTACGGACGAGAAAAGAAAATGCGTGTAAACACAAAACAGCTGAGTGAGATTGACAATCAGCTGATGTATTAGAGGCCATTGTGATGCACTTCAAATACAGCTGACAGGTGCCCATTGTTTCGTCACCAAACAGCGATGTCGTTCGAATGCTGTCGGAATGGGCTTTTGCTTCCCTGGGAATCTGGAAACTGTGTAGAAAATGATTACACAGGGCATAGGCCTATGTTTAATGATAGACAAGACAGGGGGAAATATTGCGTAATGGAAGTAAAGGACTCACGGGAACGGTGACTGAAATTTGCAGGTAGGCCTATTCTTAATCATTTTTCATCTCATTACCATTACTACACTATAGTAAGCGTTGTAGACCTATACTCGTCCACGCGATGACGCGAATGGCTTGCATATGGCTTATGGTTAGTTGGCTACTCCTGTGATAGGTTGAGTAACAAACAAACAACAGGTTGAGTAACAAAGCCTGCGAAATGTTTGGTCTATAGTCTACTTCATCTCGGTAGCCTAATTTTGTATGAGTATTGCGTAAGTTTAAACGGCGCCAAATGTCATCAATTGCACCAAACTTCTTTCCTTAATTAGGCGTTACTCAAATAATATATAGAATTAATTTGTCGACATAATAACATAAATGAGTTTGTCGTGTACATAGACCTATCGTAATAAGATAAAAAAACACAGGAACGTAGGCTTACGGGCCGCCTGTCGTCCTTTTACACGGGTCAATATTTTCTCATGTTGCATAGGCTACACACGACGTGCTGCCGCCCATCCAGATCAACTGCCCTCCGCCGTCGCAGCCCACGGCCATGTAGGCTAGGTGTAATCACAAGGCAATCAACGCAAGCACATACGGGATACGAATGATGACTACTATAGGCCTACACTTATAGTAGGCTACAGTTAGTCTTCTGATTGAGAGGTTCTGGGCTCGATTTCCGACTGAGTCCAAACGTCAAAACAAAGACTTGAAAATTGTATCCGCTCCCATCTCTGCTTGGCAGTCATTAGGCCTATGGTGGAGTGCGGAGGATTGTGGTTGTTATCGTGATCCGGGCTATAAATCGAAAGTATTGGCACGTGTGTACCGTAAGCATTGACCTGGCGTCAAGGCGGTCTTAATCGCCTTGCCTGGCGTAGGCCTATATATGACCTTTAGCCGTTGAAAACGCCATAAATTCAAAAACAATGACAACACCAGAAGTGCTGTATGAGAATAGGCCTATGCGACAATATCTACAATATCTGAACGTTGAATATTTGACTGAAATAGGATGTTACATATGTTTACATCAGCTAGTCGGACGTCGAATCTGTCATATAAGCGAAACAATTATGGGCCTACCGTGTTTGTTACCTTCAAATGCGAGTTTTTAATTATGTCATAGATGCGCATAATGTGTGCGCATCAACGCATCATCAAGGCAAGGATATTATGAACTTGCATGTACAGGCCTATTTGCTTTTCAGAAATGTGAAACTAAATTAGTTCGCTCGGCAAGGCAGATGCCTAATGCGCCTAAGGGCCATTATTGATATTATTTCGACGAATTAGACATGTTTTATTTTCGATACAGTTCGCAATCAGCTATATTTTTCTATCTCGAGGAAAGGCCTCATTGTCATTTCATCTAAGTTTCACTTAAATTTTTACACTTATAGTAATGACTGAAAGAATATATATTCTAGAACAAATACCATTTTGAATAGAATGAACTTCATAGAAAAAGGGACGCTCCGATGAAGGCAGGACTTCTCAATAAGCTGATGCTTTTTAGGAGAGTGTCTAATCCATAGAGTTCTTTTTTGTCATCAGAACTTCGCTGACGAGATACTCTGGAAATTATTTAATGATTTCTCTGCCACAAAATGAGTTTAGCGGAGATAGCCGATCGGAAGTGCGATATTCGCTCTATGTAGTCAGTGGGTGAATGAAAATGAGAGAGAGAGATGGAGAGATAGAGATTGTATTGTCCGCAATATCAAGTCAATTTGGAAGTCAAAAATTCGCAAATAAGCTACATGAAATTCTGTGACATGGACATGGCACACAATAACGTACAAAACCCACACACCATCGTTTTGACATTGCGCGAAATTTTTTGAGATTGGAGTGAGGGATATTGTTTGCTTTGATAAGCTCTGCATTGCATTGTTTGTTATCTAGAATATATAACAATAAAGATTAAAAAGTGCTCCTGATCTACTCACTAAAACCTAATCCGTTGAAAGTGTATAGTGCATAATCCTATACAGAAATCAACAACATCGTCAGATTTGAGCATGGACAAATTCCATGGAATCCTTGTTTTGTTAACTGCGACGTCAACCTTGTTTGCATCCTCTGTAAGTTTTGGCTTTCCTATGAAATCGCCAAGTTTGTTAGCTGCTAACTCTTGGTTGCGGATTGCAAATACCATACCGTGCCATCGCTCAATTCGACAAATTGCTCCGCAGTGAGATCAATATGTCCAATGTTTATAATTGATTATTAAGATTAAGAACCCGCGCAATAGCGGATTGAGATTCTTACTTCAGATTTGGAATGGTTCTGTGTAACGTTTCTTTGACAAAACTTGAACTATTGATTACAGCTTGCAGGAAGCGAACAGTATGTACGACTGCAAGCGATTGGGGATGAAGAAAAGCTGGATGGTTACGTGGAAAATCGTAGAGACTTGAACTTCCTGAGATCAGATTATAATCCATGTAATACCATCATAACATTCTTAAGTACAGTGTATATAGCAATTCGTCTAAAGGCGATGAGAGACATCTCTACATTTGCCGACAGGATTTATGTGATACAGAGCGAGGACGCGCTTGATGATATAGTATAGCGCTTGTTCAAGACCTACTAAATTTTTGACCATGGGCTGCTGTATATTTTCAATTCTGAATACACAATATCCCATATCCTATCGGTGAGCCTTGCGATAACTGTCACCAGCTGGAGCCGTCATTGTTTATTGCTGATTTCAAAGTTCAAGACCCGTTGTCTGCCATTCGTAGAGGCCGCCGTTCACATTGTGTGTACAAAGTCACATTGAAAATTGATTTTTCCATTGTTTAACTTTTTGTATATTTCATTTTGCAGATTATATTCAAGAAGTGAAAACAAGTATTTCAGGTTTGGTGTCTTTTGCGTTGTCAAATACTGTACAAATTCTATAGGATTGGCAATAACGTGCTTGTACTCTTTTCAAGCCTTCGAACCCCGATGCGAGCAATGTACTAAATAACTGTTGTAGGTCGCAGTTCCTTGTAATCATGACCTTCGCACCAAAGTCCGTTTTGAGAATTTTCTGCCTTTGAAAACGTGATGTAGGCTATAGATTTGAGCCGACAATACAAACTGAAAGCACAATTTTATCCTGACTCTATATTGTTGCAGTATCATGCTATACCGAAGCTGGACATATCGATGATACGGTGTTCACCGCCACATGTCCGTCAGGATGTGACAAAATCGTCATCAACGTCATAGGCTCCGCTGGCGTCTACGCAGAAAATTCTGCCATATGCAGGGCAGCCATTCATGATGGAGTAATAGACGGTAATAATCAGATCGAGCCCTAGCAAATACTGTAGGCCTACATTTTGTAGAGAGACTATATCACATTCTTAATATAAACAGCTGATGTCGGCGGCGCTGTCACAGTGAGAAAAATTGAAGGAAAAAGCTCGTACCGGCAAAGTACAAGGAATGGGATTACATCAACGGGTCAAGAAGGAGGATCAAAACGATCTATTATATTTCAAAGTTCGTAGCGCTGACCCTGTCCGATACTAGGCAATATGGTCAATAATACATTTTGTGTATTTCAATGCAGATGCCGGCCAGGCAAGACGACCTACATATGAAGGTAACGTTCTTCGTGCTACTGTATGTTTGGCATCCGCGGCTTTCCGTACATATCCTCACTGTTCGGTTGGCTGGGTGAGGAGTGAATTGACTCGCTGTCTTCTGGTCGGTGGTTCCGGGTTCAATTCCTGACCCAGGCAAACATAGACTCCCTGATCCAAAGACCTCTCTGCTTGGAAATCACCATTAGGGGGGCTACGGGCGGTTGCGGTTTGTGATAGTGATCCGGGTTTCGAGATTGCGTGCATGTCCTGTTATTAAAAACGCGAAAAATTCCAAAACAACAGCAAAACGTACATGTCAAAAGCGCACGATCATAAGAATTCCACACGTACACTAAACATAGTACTTCGGTGAAAATGATCTTCGCCTCTCTTGTGGTTTGTCTCGTTTATGATTATTACTTGATGAATTTGGTTATCGATTGGTATAAATATAGTTTCAGGTATATAATTTGGAATAATGGAAATATGATTTATGTTGCTATATTTATTCAGGTTAGGTGGAGTAGACTACTAGGTCTGAGCTAATATTGTAATGGTTGGCTCTTGTCAAGGCAGTAACATTTGGCATAGCGTACATGATCATCCACAAAGAATTTGCCAGCCAACGCAAATCATTTGTTATTCAAGCACCGAAATGTGGTTCGATGAATCAGGCTATCGTACAACCTGTCAAAATGATGCCGTTTAGAATGACTTGGTTGTGTACCATGACCGACAACATCCGTTGCGCATTGGTCATGCGTTCCATGGGGCTACATTCACATGTTTAAAATTTCCTATAGTGTTCAAGAAGTAGTTGTGAACCTACCAACACATTGAAACAAAACTTTACCGAAATTTAGAATTTTACACAAGGCCTATACTTTGGAATGTATGGATGTTGCCCTACCCTACGTATTTACCTCTAAGATATATCGCTCGATGATTTTTCCGGTGGATTATACGCCTGTGTGAAAGCCTGTGTTAATTTTTGTAGTGTCGTGCGTGGTGCAAGGTGACTGGATCCGTGAAACTGACTTTAATATCATTTGTCCTTCCGGTTGTGGAGACATAAGTGATAACTTATGGGGCGACAAAACATACTCTGATGCATCGTACTTGTGTGCAGCGGCAATACATGATGGCGCCATCGAAGGTATGTGCTCTATTCAATATCCTGAAGTTAAGAGGGCACTGTCATGTTCAACAGTTGACAGTAACTCGACCACAATGCAGTTGTTTGTTGAGCCCATTGAGCGCAACGGTAGGCTATATAGTGGAACGGAACCTTTCGCTAGACAAGGTGCGAGTCTCGTTGTACAGTGTAATTTGTCAGGCCGCGACTGGCACCACAGCATTTGATTGGTAGGTAATTGGCAATTTCGTGAACATGCAGCACTACCTACATAGCTTTCAATTCAGCAGGAGCATGTCCCTTTTGCAAGAGCTCATCACTGGCTTGTCATATACATGTACGATGTACTGTACTTTTTTGTAACTAAGCATAGACTGGTGTAAAAGACCCGGAATTGTCGGTACGCCGAACTAAACCATTATTCATCACCAGCATCATATACTTGTATTGGATTTAGATCTGTCGTCAGAGCGGTATCATATAAAACCTTGCGATCTTTTCGCCGAATTTGAAATCCAATTCAACATTAGTCCATGGATAACACAATCGTAGCACCGTTGAAACAGAATTTTTTGAATAAGGGCTAAGGAAATATGGAGGAGGAGACATTGACGCGCCTAATTATACAGACTCGGGCGTTACCGCGTAGGTCGCGCGCTACATCACCATTCCTTGAAGTAGTCTACTGACACTCATGATATCGGCTTGTAGAGAGTATTAATACATATCTTCGTTTCTTGTATCATCAGATGCTGTAGGGGGAAAGGTGCACGTGGTGAAAACTGGTTATCAAAATCGATTCGGGAGGAGCACCAAACACAAAATCACTAGTTTTGCTTCGAAAATCGGAAAAGAATCGTTTCAGCTGGAAAGTATGATCTGCAACACCATTTTATGGAACTAATACATATTTTAACACAACAAAAATTCATTTTTTATATTCCCAGAGGTGGATGTGAAGCAAACCTCAACGACTGTTGAAGGTGAGATGTTCCGTCACTATTGTGATTCAGACCATACTACAATAGGAGAAATCCTGGTTCAGGCAAGGCAATAACTTCTTGTGTGTTTCAGTGTCGTGCTATTTTCAAGCTGACCACATTATGGAGGATGTTTTCACTGTGAGGTGCCCGCCTGGATGCGAAGAAGTAACTGATAAAATTCACGGAACTGGAATTTACACAAGAGATTCATTTGTGTGTGCGAGCGCCATCCACGCTGGGAGAATTAGCGGTGAGCTGACAAATTTTGTGATTCGCGTACTGACAGTGGTTTTGCCCGTTTAAATTAGATATCGTCATCAGCAGAATTTGACTTATACGCCCATGCGATGTGTAGACGTAAATAGCTATTGGGCTTAACCGCGCGTTTTGACGAAATCAATCGAAAGAGAGATATAAAAGCCTTTGGCGGAATGACGTCTGCATTATTTAATCCCATGTCTCCATGCCGATCCTGACTCCTAACGCCGGAATAGTCGTAAGGCATATTCTCCTCATTCCAGTCGTAATTCGAACACAAACCAATAAAGCTTACCGTTCAACAACAACTCAGTCAATAAATATTTTGAATAAATCATGTTAGATACTGACTTTGTCGTTGTCTTTGTACTGTCATGACGCGTCATTTTAATTACAGCACCTGTCGGAGGCCTGATAACAGTTTACAAAACAAAGGGCAAAATAACTTTCGTCGGAAGCATCCAAAACGAAGTGAGTTCAACCGAGAAACCGCACGGAGCTAATTCTTTCATATTTCAAGGTTAGTACGAAATTCAAGGTTCACGATTTATATATTTCTCTTTCACGCAATCGAAAAATTAGCCATGCACCAGAAGCAGTATATGCGAGAAAAGTAGACACAATATAGGGATTGTTGCGTGTTGCCACGCAGACGCACAAAGTACCACCTCTACTCCAGAAAATGTCATTTGTAGTAGAGCCTAACGAAATCAGATCAAAACGGCCTACAAGTATCAAAAGCAGAAGTTAAATACTAATGGAAATTAAACAGCAATAATGAACTAAAGTTTCTAAAGTAGATTTATTTCACATTGAGAAAACAGGCATGTAGAAAAAACAACACCAGTCCGTGAAATAAAATCTTCATGTTTTACACTACTTCGTGAAACAGAATGTACGCCCACCGGCAAAAACCGTTAGGTTGTTGTTCTCAGGGTCACTAAAATGCGCAAACACACAAGAGTAAACATATGGTGCGCCTTGTATGATGGGATTATAGTCAACGTGAGACTAAGGAAAATAGAAATCGAAAAATTAAATCCATGACGCACACAGATCAACAGGAAATAAAAAGAAACTGATCTTCAGTTTATGGAAACTATCTCAGTTGTTCCGCCGAGCAATCCCTGAGCTCCAAACACTATTCGCCGAATTATAGCCGTTTCGAACGCGTTCGAGTTGTTTCCCCAATTCATACAGAAATGTTCTCGCGTCACATAGTTTTGATGTAAAAATTCGATGACAAAGTACTAGTTTGTGCTGTGGCGAGCGTGTGTTAGACGCACGTTTAGGATAGGATATTAGTTATACTATAATATGTCATAACTGTATACGCGCAAAAGCTGCATTGGCATGACAGGCTTATTTGGAACGCTAATTACGCTTTTATTTGGACGTTACAATCTCTACAAAACACGCACCCGTGCCTTTGTCTCAATTCCGTGCGCAATAACAAATTCTTGTTGCCATCAAACAGCTTTCGGCTATCACACCCACAAAACATAAAACATCAAAGTCGGATTTTTCATGGGGAGTAAGATTCATTTTGATTCATTTTCTGTTGGTGCCTAAAGTGCCAATGTTATTGTTGGTGTTCAGTGAAATCTCCTTACCCAATATAATTATCACACAACCGAATAGATGTCATGGTTTACTAATATTACCATACAGATGTGGATGTAAGCCATACTACATACATTACCCATCTCATCTGTAATTCATTTTTCTCCATGACAGATACTACTGTGAGAGAGCCAGACATTTCAACAGGTTTGTTAAGTTACCTGTGTTGATGGAATCAATCTGAGTGATGTTAACTTCCTGAATATTTTATTGACAGTTGGATGTGCGATTCGTGGAGATTATCTACGAGATGACGTCGCAACGATAGCTTGTCCAGCAAACTGCGATCATGAAACTTATGAAGTATGGGGGACGGAAACCTACAAATCCGATTCATACATTTGTGCTGCCGCAGCTCATGCTGGAGTTATAGACAGTGAGGGGATTTTTGTTTAACATTCTTGTATCTATTTAACTGTAGGCTGTTGTCATTAAAGCTTCCTACGCGTTGCGGTTGAGATAATTAAAGTTTTGAGGTTATTCCTTGAGATTAATTCTGTTTTGAACGAGCGTAACTGTCGTGCCCTGCGGCGGCTTATTGGTGCATGCTCTTGTGCGCAAACGCAAGTAGCTACTCCTGATATATACACAAACGTGTTGTGTGTGGAAAGACTACTCGATTTGGCAATTTATAATTTGTTTGGTTTCATAATACATGTCGTGACGTCGATAATACATGTTGTGACGTCTATAATTGGCAGTTGTCGTATGCGTGAGTGCTAGGTTTCCATCAGTTCCTGCTTCATTAAGATATTGGATTTACACTCCGTTGGAAAGGATAGGACGCTGTTCCTTTTTGCCCCTATCCGATCCTCACTGCACTCACACAGACTCACATGATATCCACACACATGCTACTGGTGCATATGCATATCAGGCGATCGTTTGGGTATTGACAATTTCTTTCTACAGTTTCTCGCGGTGGCCCCGTGACTGTGAAACGTGTGCCGGGGTTAGAATCGTACGAAGCGTCAACTCATCAACGAATCGTGGGGAAATCTTTTGGAAAATGGGACAAGTCATTCATCTTTGCAGGTAACAAGAAGGTGTTGATATTATCGATACGACGTTGGTTCAGTTGAAAATTCGGATACCACCGAATGTTATTTTGTAATTGGAATAATGTTATGCAATCACGTTAATAAGGGATAGATTGTGCGACTTATTGGAGACCATCTTTGTTCTTCTCCCTTCGACACTAGTTCATTCGACTCGCCAACGTCTTGGCTATGCTTGAAGCGGCGGATACCCGTGCTGTCGTAACGTAACCCTCCCCGTTTCCCTAATCGTGATGCCCGTGATCATACATCCGCTGCTCGCAACGTACGGTATGAGCATGCAGACTAAGCAAAGAGGTGCTGCATTGAGACGTGTTTCGTATTGCGTAACCCCTCCTCGTTATCTCGTCGCGGCTCTGGTAGGGAAAACGGGGGAAATCTTCCGTTCTCCCGGTCGATGTGGCGCGATCTACAGACTTTGCTGAAGATGAGCAACGCAACTCATACTGATTGTGCCAACTCGCCACTGCTGACCATCATATTATTATAAATTACTTCCGCATGTTGCGTTACTAGCACCAAAATCTTTCACACTGAGAATGTAGTAGTATGGTGTATAGAACTCTAAACTAGTCAAGAGTTTCAGGCACTCACAATTTATTCTTTACCGTAACATTTCAGATAATATTCAGAAAACGAGTTCGGTGCTCGCAGGTGAGTGAATTGACTTTTCCTGTCTGTAAACCTACACTCGATTTTACACTATATTTCTTTCAGTGAATTGCGATTTCACAGCCGATTTGATGAACGACACCATGTTTTCAATCTTGTGCCCATCAGCATGTAGCAACGTAGCTAAGAAGGTTTGGGGTGATGGTACATACACAAGTGACTCGCCTGTATGCACGGCAGCTACTCATGATGGATACATTAAAGGTATGTAAAATGTAAAATAATGTCGTTTAGATCGCGATCGTGAATTTTACGCAAGAGAACTGGGCGGGAACACGGACGGTTGCGCCACTTGTTTTTTTTGTTTTATTTGAAATTTATGGCGTTTTCAACTACTAAGGTCATTCAAGCCAGGTCAATGCTTACGGTATACGTGACAATACTTCCGGTTTATAGCCCGGATCACTATTACAACCACGACTCCCCACACCTCCCCGAAACCAACTGCCAAGCAGGGAAGGAACGGATACCAATTTTAAAGTTATTGATTTGACTCGGTCGGGAATGCAACCCGGAACCTCCCGATCAGAAGGTGGACAGTCTAAACCACTCGGCCAACTGAACGGTTGGTTGCGCTAATTCCTCACCTCCAGCGCAGCGATGTCCCAGTGCCTGTCTCAAGCCCAGACATGAAGATCGTCGCAGGCGAAAAAGACTAAGCCCAATCACCGTTTGGATCAGCTTTCTTTATGGTGACCGTTACCCATAGATATGCTAAACTAAAGAGAGAGAGGGAGAGAGCATTGAGTGGTGTGACTAGCAATATGGCATCATATGGCGTAATTACAGTCGCAGCTGATATGCTGTTGTGGGCGACCCATCATGAAGGCTTCCTGACATTTTAAATGAGAATCTTTAACAGAAATAAGAATGACATTCTCTGACGTTGAGATGTGTATAATTTGTGGTGACCTATTTTTGTAGATTCCATTGGAGGTGTCGTAACCGTCCATAAAGTAGAAGGCAAGGCTTATTATAGAGATGCTCTCCGCAACAACATTCAATCGTTCAGCTATGGCTCATGGTCCAAATCCTCTGTCATATTTCAACGTGAGTATTGTATCTACCTTCGAGCCACAAGATGATGACTAATTGTCACCAAAGTGTTGCACTGGGACCTATATCAAAACCTGCCCTGGAACCGATCTACCCGGTAATTATGGATAATGACAATGGACAATGATTGGAGGCTAGAGATTAAAGTCTCTAATAATCAAGCGTCACAATATGTAGATTACGGACAAAATAATAAATGGTCCAGATAATTATGTGAATGCGTGTGGGAACTGCGTTACCAGGCAATCTAAGTGAAAACACGAGACGACCCGTGAAGTGATTATAAACACACGTCACGTGCGAAAGCGTGATAATTAAATCTCGTCGAATATTTTGATCGACGGGGGTGATACGAGGTACTCATTTAAAACCACCATGACAACAACGGTCTGATCGATAACCCTTGCCGTCATGAACAGGTCCATCAATTGAAGTGGAATCGGTTTTCCCTGTTACCTGCGAGACCAGAGCAAATTTCATGGTCGACGATGTCTTCACGGTCATCTGTCCTGCAGGATGCGATGCTATTGATAATGATATTTGGGGAAGCAACGAGTATACTGACGACTCGTATGTATGTGGCGCAGCAATTCATAATGGAAGAATTGACGGTAAGGCAACGATAGGCGAGCGCCTATCTGGTAAGATTTGACCTCCTAAGAAGTCCCTGTACAGTTCTAGCCTTGGCTGAATTCGTTTTCCAATTTAGGCGAGCTATGGGAATGCGAAGATCAGGCTCGCCTTACTAACGTAGCGTGTAAAATGGCCCTTCTGCACACTGCGTCACAAGCAATCCTTTAAGTCTAAGCGATCTGAAAAGTTCCTGCGGTTTCTAGAGTTGAACGAATTTCCCTTCAGGATTCAGAAACAGCTCCCGGCTGCCGCTCAATTAGGCCTAGTGGTTTGACAGTCCCGTCTCCACCTTCTAATCAGGAGATTCCCTGCTCGATTCCCTACCGATTCAAACCAAGCACATTAAAATAGGTAGACGTTCCTCTTACGGGCAGTCAGTACCGGGTCGTACGCACGGCTATGGTTGTGATAGTGATCCGGACTAACCGGAAATATCAACACGCTTACTGTACAAGTATTGAACTGTCGGACATGACCTAAAGTTGAAAGCATCATAGATACATTCAAAACAGCACTAGCTCAAGGTCAGTTGAAGCGTCTCAAACAATCAATCAATCGGCGTTTTGTCACTTGCTTAATCAATCAGTCAGTGTGTTACACTACAATACAATAATTGTCGCTCAGTGACTCAGTTGAATCTACTCGTGAACTTAGCCTATATTTTTCTACATCAGCTGACGTTGGTGGACAAGTTACTCTCGGAAAAATCCCTGGGTTGGATTCTTACACTGGAACGCAAAACAATTTCATTCAAAGCAGCGATAGATCAAAATGGAGAAAGTCTATAATATTTAGAGGTAATGTTTAGCTTGATAATGGCGCGTGGATCTCGCTCTCGCACCGGCCGCCATAACCACGCCAGACGATGCCGTCTTTAAATGGGATCGCTTGGCGCAGTAAACTATGATTCTTCAAGATCGAAAGTGACTGCATTTCCTTTAGCCGCATACTGCACTGCTGGTATTAGCGATGCCATTGGGAAGGATCCACAGTGGCCGTCACGGATTGAACTGCGTATCTTTTAACTGCGACTTGTACTCGGCATGCCCTTCCTGACACAACGCTCACCCGTTTCCAGGTCTTGAGATACTGGTTGGAGCTCAGGAATTTGCACCTTATGTGTATATTAAAAGCGCGCTATGGCGCTATCACGCAAGCCATCCGCTCAAGAGGTCAAAATTGCTGGGATAACATAGAAAGGAATCCTCCTACGATGGCTGCAATTTTGGATATGCTTGGATACTGAACGTTTCAGACTTACAATGCTTTAAATAACAATATGTACTTTGCTAATTTCAGACATAGTTCAGCGTCGAGAATCGACGTACACTATATCGTGCACTGTGGAAGGAAGCATGATACAAGAAATGTGGTATACGATAATATGCCCTCCTGGGTGTAAGCAAGAAGCTGAACGGGTCTGGGGAACAGATGTATACACCGAGGACTCTTACATCTGCACGTCTGCGATACATGCTGGCAAAATATCCAGTAAGTCGAAAATAACATATCTGCTATTGCTATAAATGCTAGGAGCGGCCCAGTGCCTGATACGTGTGGTACTTATGATCTACAGTAGATACGGAGCACATCTTGATCATGTTTCGAATTTCGATGTCACAACGCTAGTCATCATAGTCATCTGGATTTAATGATTATTATTAGTTGGAACTGCGACCGTATCGATATACTCAAGTAGCCTAACCTATCAGGTATTCTAGGTATCCACTGTGGATATACCCATGTGTCGCAGCTATTACTGACTCCTACTATTTCTGTTACTATCGACTATTATATCCATGTATCTGCTCCAGCCTGTCCTGTTCGTGGTGCAAAACGCCGCCCGGTGATAAGCGCCATTGAAAATCTTCTATATAATAATAATAATAATAATAATAATAATAATAATAATAATAATAATAATAATAATAATAATAATAATAATAATAATAATAATGTAAATATATATCTACCCAGTCTCCATCACTACTCCGCCTGTCAGTCAGTAACAGTGAAGTGTGGAGGGCTGTAATTCTGTTGGTGATCAGGGCTATAAATCTGCAGTATCGACATTCGTACTAAGCACTGACCTGGCGTTTACGGCGTGGGTTGTTGAAAACGCCATATATCCGCGACAAACTATAACTGAGATTATTTTCTCGCATGAAGCAAGAGGCTAAATCTGTCAGCTACTAGCCTAATCCCGTAGAACGATATATCGACATTCTGACCTAAGCATACTCGTGGATCCACAAATGACTGCAGATACAAGCCTGCAGTCAGATACGTTACGATGACTGATGACATATCTTTATCATTTGCAGATGAAGTAGGAGGAGAGTTGACTGTGGAAGCCGTTGAAGGCCAGCGGTTTTCTGGTTCAACGCAAAATGGAATCGTCAGCAAATCGTACGATGACTACGCTAGTGGCTTCCGATTCTTAGAAAGACTCGCAGCATAAGAAGATGATTGGTTACTATAATTCAGAATGTTGAAATTTCGTTGCATTTATACTTTATCACCAAAATACAATCCCGTATGTTATCAGTGTTAATTTGCGTCAGGAAATATATATATTCAAGTCTGCGTACTCATGCTAACAGCGCTGCTATGCTACACATAGAAGAAGCAGCTCGGTAGGATGAGTGGTTTTGACTGTTCGTCTACTGATCGAAAGGTTCCGTGTTTAATTCCCGGCATAGTCAAACCAAAAGCTTTTAACTCGATAATCCGTTTCGCTTCTGTTTGGCACTCAAAATAGCCTATTGATTTTGCAGAGAGTTGTGATTGTGATCCGGCTATAAACTGGAAGTATCGACACGCGTAGTAGCCTAATCATTGACCCGTCGTACGCTATAAATTTAAAGCAGCAACGAGCATACAAGAAAAAGAATATGTTTTATTACTACAATGTAGAGGCACCTGGACGAGATAGATGCGAAGGAACGATAAGGTTTAGTCGGCGTCATCATTTTTTTCTTATACTCGTTCGTGAATGCAGAGAATGTAACAGAGAGCCGCTTATATCAGTTTATCAAGCAAGTCTTTGCTGCATGGGATCAAAACTGCGACTTATACCGGATGAGGAGTAAGGGGGGCTGTTATCGATTTTATAGGCATATTTGTTGTATAGCATCCCTGTATGGAACGTATATTTTATATCATCTGATAAATTATTACAAGTCAATCATTGCCGATTAGAGTAGTGCTCTGATGAAAGAACCTTAGTGAAGCATTTTGGCAAGGCACCGTTGCCATTCATTTCGTCGGTAATCTTATCCCTTCGTCTATGCCTAACGCGTAGGGCCAAACCACAATCTGGCTCATCTATAGCTTACACGATATGTTTCGAAAATGTATTTTAAGCAGGGTGTCGAACCGAACCGGAACCGGAACGAAAAAGAACGGTTACCGCTTGATTTTTGTGAACCGAAACCGTAACCGAACCGTTTTTTAAATTTTATAATTAACCGGAACCGGAACGAAACCGTTGTGGCATTTTCCCGGTTACCGCTCTTTTAGCAAACGGTTACCGTTTTTCTAAATGGAGGTGCCAGCGGTTTATTTTTTTGAACTATCCACATACATCAACATGTTTCCGCAATCGGTTAAATTATCTCACTCTTTAAAAGGTTTGACCGGTCAATTGCCCTGTCGCACTTGGAATTGAAAGGTAGGTCTCAACACGTCAGCTCGGCACGCGAGCAAAGCGTCGGCGGAAATTAACAGGGCGAATTCGTACGATAACGATAAATCGGTGTGTCAAATCGCAAATTTCGCAAAGTCGTCCGGAAAACATGCCGCCAATCTGGAATAGCGATTTCAATTACTGCTAGCCGCGCGCTTACATCTCGGCCGACGATCAGACTCGTTGCTTAAAATTCTCGCAAGTTACCATTACACACAAATTCTCAGGGACTTAACAAATCAAAATTCAAGAGTTTATTTTATCGTAAGAATTTCGATTTAAAACTTCGTCTTGCGTAGCCTACACTATAAAGTGACGGGTATATGTCGATAAACATGGTTATTTGTCCGCGTATCGCATCCGTAACGAACTAACGATTTCCAGTATTTGAACCGCTCCAGAACCGGTTCATCCGTCGGCGTAAACCGGTAACCGCTCTCTATGGGCAAGCAGGAACGAAACCGGAACAAAACCGAAACTTTCGTTTCGGCAAAAACCGTAACCGAACCGTAACCGTTTTTTGGATACGGTTCGACACCCTGATTTTAAGTCAATGGTTCTTGAAAAATCGTGGTCGTGAGGAGAGAAAGAAGTGATTACTATCCTCCGTCAATTCAGTCATGAGAACGTACTGCCACCTCCAGGCGTATGACGCCCTTTCGCACGTTCCCGCCAAAATTCAATAAGATCACGTCGACCCGCCCTTAGGCTGATTATACAATTTCCACGTTGACTTCTCGGCCCTCGGGCTAGCAAACGATAACGAGAGTTACACGGTTTTTCGAGCCAAATTACCGACAGTTTTATTACACCACCACCCAATCTAGAGCGTAGCCATTATGAAGTGCATCCTCAGGCGGAAAATCTTACAGGACAAATATAAATAAAATATCAGCAACTATAATACAAGGTTCAACGAACTAACACAGGAGTTCGGCGAGACTGCCATATGAAATAGTTTGAGCAATATACGTGCAACTGAATAGGAAAAAACGTGAACAAGGATTTTTTTACACATAATTTTCTGTATTCACAACATCAAGAGATGTATTCGGTCTACTTATAACACCCAACGATTAGATGCTGAATCCTTTGTTGATGGTTCCTGTAGGCGTTACCTCGCCGTATGGAATACGAGTGTTTCTCTTCAAACGCATCAGCACCACTATAAGAGCGATCGTAAGGCATAGCATGCAAAATGCAGCGAAACCCCCGACGCCAATCAGTAATGCAGGTCTTTCATACCATTCTGACTCACCAGAGGCTGAAATAAAGAGGCAATTTAATGCAATCGCATACGGCTTTAAAATTAGCGAACACTAGTTACGCCCGTTACTACGGTGACAGTGACACGATTCGTTGCAAATTCGTATAAATACCTACCACCTGCAATTCTTCAACAAAACTCACACAAATGCTGAAGCGCTGCCGGAGGTGGCAATTTACACGCAAGTATCAAGTTACGAACGATTACAGTACTCGCACAATAGGCCTGCATACTTACTGTGTTTCAGAAAGTTTCCATCGGTTTCGTTATTTACCATGATGGACGCACTGCCATCCGGATCGACGTGAACATTTACATACGTTCCAGCTCGCGACAGCGGACCAATAGACACTATATGGGGAGGATCAGCAGCGTTGAGCGAACGACGCTTTCTCTTCGCAGAGCAAGTCTGTCGAATAAAATACAATTACAATACTTTCAAATGGTTTGGAACAAAATAGTTGTCTTACCGGCTCACAACTTTCTTTCACGCACAGAGTCAAGTCACAGTGCAACCAGACATTCTGGTAGGTATCGCTATCACCAACAAATCTGAAGACTTTCGTCTGCCACAAAGCTTGGTGGCCTATACCGTTTTGCGTTACGGCAAGAGATCCCTGCACCGCTCCATCGACCGGACAGCTGCGAAATTAACGGCGTGTTACAGCGAGATCCAATTCATAGACGCACTCCGCTCGTGGTACATTGTCGAATGGTTGGAAGAAAGGAAGAGAGCATGATACAATTATTACGGAGTTCGTCATCGCCCGAGGCAAGATTGATTGTATGGTACAACAGTGGTTGGCTAACCCTTTACGATATCTATGAAGCATGTTTGTCAAATGCGTTTCAGCACATTCAACTACAGGTAGCAGGCCTACTAGTGAATTTTATTGACAGAACAGTTCGGAGCCTTACAGAACTTAAACTTCAGCATCAAATTAAATGTACATATGGGGTTAATCAGAATCTAACTCGCGATGTTGTTCGATTCTTATGAGTTGCCTTCGGGCTGCCTTAACAAAATTAACCCTTTACCGTATCCTGATACGCTCACGACGTCAGGGGACAAACCAGAATGGGTTAGGGTTAGGCAAGGAACTGTGATTAATTAGCCTATCTCGTTCACATTTAGCTGCATCGACAGTAGAATTTCACACACCATCGAGGACAAATTCATTTACCTTTTCTCAATCAATGGATAAAACGGTTTCGAATCTGGTTCTTCGTTTGGTGTAGCCCAGCATTCTCGCATCAGCATGAAGATATCGCTACTAGTATCTCCTACCATGGTGACTCCGACGTATACAATTTGGTCGGGTTCCAACAGAGGAACAGAGTCATATACTTCTCCGTACGTCGCGTCGGTATAAAGAGCCATGGTAACCTCGAAGAAACCATCTCCGATAGCATCAGGTATCGGAATTTTCCTAAAAATGAAAGTGAATGTACCATATAAAACTCGCAATTATAAGTTCGTCCGGCTATGACAGACCTACGTGTTGGAAACATGAAGGATAATATCAGCTTGCACAATTAGACTTAAAAGCCAATTTCTAGAAGGTAGACTTAAGCTTAAGCCATGCGCTCTACACACAATTACAAACAAACCTCCAAAATCCTATGTATTATGGACCAATTTGCAGCTACTTACTGACGTGGAATGGAATAATACTTATGAATTTATCGTTTTCAAGGGCGTGAACCTTGCCAAAGCTACCATGCAATGTAGCCTATACGATGAATTTAGCTGGTGGTAATGGCATGTCGTGGTTCATATCATGGCACAAATTGAAAGATTGCCTTTGCTGATCGTGTCTAGATTACTGTGTTTATTCCAACTGATGACAATAGCCATATTTGGCTAGGATATTTGATTCGTCAAACCTTTATCGAGCACATCAGCAGCTATTCGAAAAAGTAATACATTGTGCCTACGTGTAACTATCGCTTCAGGCGTAATATATGTTGATGACTTACACTAAAGTTATGTTGGGAATGAACGCAGCGCTGACTCGAAGATCGATTTTGTAAGTACATTTGAAGGAAACACTAATAAGAGCTGAATTCTTAGGCTGACCAACGATGATACCGTGAGGGTAGGACAACCCAGTTTCGATTTCTCCTGACGAAATGGAGTTGGTGTATATGGCGTGCGTATCGTTGACCTGAAAAATGATAAAGAAATATCTTACACGTAATGTGCTGTATATTTGGATTGTAAACCATTCAAAGGCCGATGCGTCGTTCGGTGATAGGGGTAGTTAGTTGTATTTAACAGTTTCCCAATTTGTGACGCATTTCTCGCGTTCAGAATATGAAAAGGCAGATGCGCAAGACGAAGAACATGATTTGCTTATTGGCACCATCATGCGGCTTGAAATAATCTCGAAGGAAACGCCTTTAGTTAGCGATGACATTGAAACGCTAGATGGCGTCAGAGGTGAAATGAATGACTTTAGTTCACTCTATTGCGCCCCCTTACGATAAAAGGAATATTGCTATGGCGAATTTTGAGCTGAATGAGTGGAATTTGCTCAATGCAAAGCATGCCAATGAATAATGATAAACTATTTGCGAAACAGAGCAGACTTTCGGGAAATGTAACTGATATGGGCGCGCGCACTGGACTCTCATAAGTGAAAATTTCAACGCTGCAGCCTCACACTATCATGCCTCGCATAGGCCTACTTAGAGAGCATTTTGGGGCAATAATTTGAATGAAATGATAGGATTTTTTTCTACGATTGCATTTCGCAGAGTCAGTTTCAAAAGGCTAGACAGCTATATCGTAGCCTACACTAGGCATAGGCCAGGGTGTATAGCCAATACAGACCTATATTCGGTTTGTCATGCCACTGTCTCTACCAAATTCTGATGGTGTTCCTGCACACATTTACCCCTAACAAAACCACCAAAACGTGGGTTTGTTCAATCGTCAAGTAGGCCCCTATTAACATTTATGATCTGCGCATTTATGGTAATACACAATCGTCCAAATATCATCGCTGGCTGAATTATGGCTCCCCGCATTGAACAAAAATCAGCACCGTTTACGTACGTTAACGTGGGTTCCGCAGGAAGTGAGTGGTTTGATAAGTTTCACGTAGTATCCTTCGATTGATTGGTCGAAAACACAATTATGATCATTGAAGTGAAGTTGAGACATTTCATAATCCGCTGCGATGGCAGTTTGCTTGTTGAATCTTGCTTCAATGGCATCTTTTCCACACGTCACTTCAAGGATCTCTGCAAGTTATTGGCTACAAATTAGTGATTTGGGCGTAGCGCATTGACAAAAGGCATATTCAAGTTTGGACATTGGATAGCTTTATAATCAGTGGTGCTTGCGAAAAATATTGGCTATCGTTGCATATTGATGGACAAGTCTTTTTCTTCAAATGACACACAGCATATTTCCACAAAACGTTTGTCGCTTTGGTTACCTCAACTCCTATGCTAGGGCTAGAGGTGG
Organism: Botrylloides violaceus; assembly: GCA_030412335.1. Lineage (NCBI taxonomy): Eukaryota > Metazoa > Chordata > Ascidiacea > Stolidobranchia > Styelidae > Botrylloides > Botrylloides violaceus. The sequence continues at coordinate 537,758 of JASFYC010000714.1, forward strand.
ATGTATATATTAGGCCTATATGCCGATTTTCAGCGTAGCCCCTACCTTGGGATAAAGCTGATCCCACTAGCAAGGTCACGATTGCAATAAAACTCTTCATCCCTGCTGGACCTGAAAATAGATATTATGTTTTCAAATAATAGGCTTATACGACAAACACGAGATCACCTATTCCATGTAATACTTTAGTCAAATTTAATCCGCACAATGGCGCTGCGGCACTACATCATGGGATAGAACACGCAACTCTTCATCGTCTCGCTAAATCGATGGACTCGCTCCAGCAGAGCCTGCAAATACACTAACTCTACCCGGAACCCATTACCCTATCCGAGGCACATATTTAGGCTATACAGGACAGAAGAATATATCTAATAGGGTCGGACAGTGATGTTTGATCCAACTTATCTCCACGGATTTTCAATCAATCACTCCTCTTATCGCAAGAATCAATAAGGAATTATCGAGGCATGCGCTTCGTTTCACTTGCAATTGCGTAACCGAATTCGATGCTTATTGCTACCCCATCCCAATCCGTTTACGTGCAGGCCAACTATAAGATTGACGGAATATAGCATGTGTGTTTAAATTTTCTTGCAACAGCGAAAGTTTTACGAAAGAGGTTGTATCACACAACTAGTATGCCATAGGTCAATGATTAGAAGTTACTTGCTAGGCCTACATAGTAAGTCTATGGCTAGGCTTACGGTAACAAGGTACGGGAAATCCTTCGGGTCGCAATAAAATTTCAAAGCAATTACTCCTCCACTTATACCGGCCGCAACTAATAATGACGTCGTTTTGAAATCAGCCTATAGAAGATGGCACTTCTCATGATTGTCCTCGCATTAGCGGACTCGTACTAATAACATTTACGGCCTACTAAAACAGAGCAACTAATTTTATTGCCTTGACATGAATAACACTCCACGTGTGCTTGAAGTAAATGAGACGACACAACTGGAAAATTGAGTTATAAAGCCAAAAGTGTGCGCACTGCAAAACTGCGACTACGTCTCAATCGCAAACTTGAGAGTCGCAAGTCCTTGAAATTTTAAGGTTACAGGCAAGCATATAGCCTAATCAATACATCCTCAGCGATGAGACCCTGACAAGGTGCAGAGTTATCTTATGCAGTTGAGACGTTCAAGGCCTGAAATCTCAGACTAAGCGCCGATCCAAATAGTGCAGATCACGCCATGAATCGGCTAGAGAACATAACCCCTACCCCACGCAGACCTATCCACTCAAAAATATGTATCGAGCGCGTTTGAGGTGGTAGATTGCGGAAATATAGCGATTCGCGACACTAGCCGATCGCCTGAGTGGCGCAGGTACAAAAACAAGTCCTTTGCCTTTAACAGCGCATCGCTGTAGGGAAACGAAATATGCCCAAGTGACAGAAACACTTATCCAAGCAATATCAATATCTCCTATAGTCTTTCAAATATTGATAGAAATTTTTAAGCCCCATAAAAGCAACAGTCATCCAATAAACGATGGGGCCCCTGATTTCAAACCACTTTGGCTTAGCAGGCATACAAAATCTTACTGTAGTCTATAAGCTAACTTGGACAAAGCATCGATCTTAAATGCAACGATATAGCCTACATATTATTCTATTCCTTCCTGCTTTGATATAAACAGTACTAATGACACCGACAGGTAGGGCAATGTGAGACTGTATTATTGGGACAACCCCTACCCGATTCACCATAGGGATAATGGACAAAATCGAATAATAGTAGATATTGAATCGAATTCCAAATAGACAGGGCTGTCTAGATCTTAACCCAATTCAATAAAATTGCAATTATTTATGATCAACAGTCAGGAACATACAGTTTGTAATTAGCTTTAAAGTTTTGACAATGACTTGCAATGAATGTAGAAGGAGTCAACCAGGCAAAACCAAAATGAGTATGACGTCACGTCTAGGACGTATGAACGTGCTAACAATGCAATAACCAGATGAATAAAAGTAGGGATAGGGGGATGCTTCAACCCCTAAAACAACGCTACTGTCCGTGGTGAATCTCGTAGAACAGGGCCGCGGATTGTTGAAGTAATAGCTATTTGAAAAAAAGAGCAAATAGCTGTTAGATCCAGTTCAAATACTTTTGATTCGATATTCGAAGTGTTCTAATCAGAGAGTGTCCAGCCCTATTCACCACATGACGTATAACTCCGTCTTTAGAGATTGTCGGAATTTTCAAAATGTATGACGGAAGGAACGAAACAATACTTACTTTGGTGTTCCTCCCGCAGGCGCCAGTAATTGGAATTCGGTGGACGATTTTAAACTTAGTTTCAGTTTATTATAGGGTTGCAATGTTCCAGCACCTGCAAAAAGACAAAATTGGATGCTTAAAAGTGAGTAGCTGGAAATTAGAAATTTCCCTGCAACCAATAATCAAAAATAAAATTCTGTAGCTATCTAGCTAGAGAGAAAAGCACATTCGACACGCGTATAGCGGCAACTGATGGACAACTACACAACTAGCCTGATATTGCAGGGGCCTGTCGTTATACGCTTACTGAAAGTAATGCGAAACTAGAATGACTGGTCTTGCAATATGTTCAGTCTTTCATTGCTGAAGAGGCTTGAATCTATAGCCTAGAGGCCTAGGCCTCACAATCCACTTCACGTCTTGCGGATTTCGAGCTCGAAGTATTTAGTCTGCCTTAATTTCCCACTGCTTTGTCATCTACTACTAAACAGAGATCTATACTGACTATAGAATGCAGTATGATATTATTTATTTGATGTATCCTGAAAGACCTTTATAAATGATCCATAACGCAATCTAAAGCGTCATATCATAAGCTGCCCGCATCTGGATCAGGCAAGAGCGATTGTAGTTTTATATCGTCTACGAAATGATGTACAAGCACTTTACGCCTGAGGCATAACACTCTTCCCAATACCGAGTCGTCCGCCTTGCACGTTGATCGTATACACCTGACCCTCATTCGCGTGGGATTTTGAAGTATCAAGTATTTCACATTATAGAATTATAGCAACGCACATCTTTGTAAATTACTGCTCCTGTTCCTGCAATTTTCAAATGGCGACAGTCTCGATTTATTTAAGACTGCTTGAGCAAACAACGCCATTGTGACAATTAGCTCAATAAATGGTGCCGTGTCGTCGTAATTGCGCAATTTCCATAAGATAATTAGCCTATCGATGAAATGGAATTTCGGGGCATTTTTTTATTCATATGGGATGAATTATTCAAGAAAATATTTGGAATATTTAATAAATATACCGGATATCGCGAAATTGACTTTCTATGATACATGTATTCGCCGCAACGTGTTTAGGCCTCAGCCTACGTCAATGTCAGTATAGCCAATAAATGTCAGTCGCGGATGGTGTTATCATGTCGGGTCATGGGGTCAAGACCTTCTTCTTGAAGGTAAGGCCTATCGTATATGTCTGTATATTGCGATATTTCTTCTACGCATAATATGGCTTTGGGTGTAGTTACGTTTCAACGTACACAAATTAGGCGAGCACCATACCATGCCCATGCGATAAAACCCCAATCAAAAACTGGCCGAAGGTCGAGTTATGAATGGCTAATAAATTACAAACATATTATAATATAAGCTAGCCATTGAATGTTTCCCGGCGCATTTCATTCACGCGTCCTAATATGTGATGAGATATAGGATAGGATTATAATTGCCACTTAGGATATTTCTGGTTAAACCAGTGCAAGCATAAAACTTGTGTATAGAGAAAAGGAATGTCATCAGAATAAAACGCATATTATTATTATGCTGTGTAGCCTATAGTTGACCCATGGCCTACTGCCTATAGTTGACCCTTAGCCAAATAAATGCTTTATAAATTCACTACGGTCCTACACTATACCTACTCCGATATGCATAACCATTTCAATCTTACGTGATAGAACCTGGAAGGGCATGGTAGTGGCATGTGTTTGCCTACCCTATATACAGCGGCAGCAATAAGCCACCATCGGGAGCGTTCGTGGCCAACTTCTGACTTAGAAAGATTGATTTCCTCGTATATTTTTTACTAATGAACTTTTGCTTGACATTTCTAAAGTCAGGGTGGGAGCTTCTATACGAGATTTCAATCAGTAATTTCCTGCGTTGCCACATTAGTCCTTGCACATCGCTGTTATTATTATTTCCGTGCGCTTACGTCGTAAGCGGCATGATATCTAACTCGTCCTCTAGCCAACGGATAAAGAAAATTTCATACAAAATAGACTAATAGGCCTAGTGATATATGACAAGCCGTAAATTGCCAGTCACAGCCTAATAATCCTTCCTAAATCTCGCCTTCCTCTGCTGGGTCTCGCAAACTAACTAGACCGGCCTGTTTAAACATGATAACCTCATACCTGTCGGAATGCACCAGCAGCGGCGAGCATTAGCGGATGTGTGCTGGACATGTAGGTTATATAGAGAGTTTTATGGCAGCTTACTGCTGTATGAGCTCCTGGAATTGATATTAATTTCAACGAAAGTCTAATGCCTGGTCACCCAACCATCAATAAAACATGCATTTGCCTAAAATACGAAGACAAGGAATTGTATTAAATATATTATGTTATGAACTTTAAATAATGAATGATAGTATAGAATATATTGCTGTTATCAATATATTCGACGACGGGTGACCCTGAAACAATTAGGCTATGATCAGTATATATCCCTATTCAATACTTTCAACAACCGTCGGCTATATTGCGTTTCGAATGTCTAGACCTTAACCGAAGGAGCGAAAACCCTGGATTCAAAGAGAACAACTAGCAGCCCCACGTAGGTAATAATTTAGTCAGAATGGCCTTAATTGGTTTTTCTTAGCCGTAATTTGCGTTGTGTGTGAATATAGGGCTACGTCACCGAAGACAATCACAACGCCCACCTTGCACAGCGCCGCTAATAACAAGGCTACATTTCCATATGGAATTCCCCGTCTCAGTTCTCAATAACCGGACACAGCGAAATATGAAGATTAACAAAGCAGCCCAAGTCCATCCAGACATGGTCGGGCGTCGGGGGTCGAGTAGGCTACGCACGCAGAAAACAGAAAAGTGGAGGCTGCTTACTCCGAGTGAAACGGACGTGGAATCTATACCTTATCGTTTTAGTTTTCAATCGCAGTCATGACTGTTGGTAAACATTCAAGTAGATGACCATGCATTCAGGACGAAATGGAAAGGATAATATTTTAGGGCGGGTTCCGCGGGAAAAATGTTTACAACACTGAAACACACCGCCGCCGGCTTTGTCTTACGACTTGCGTCCGTATGCTATGTACAGTAATTCTATTAATTGCTGTAGTCATGGACAAACCATATAGCGATCGTAATCAGGTCTGAACGCGTGATAAAACTCGCCCATTTCGAACGCAATCCTAATCAATCAGTCAACTGTTTACGCAGCTCTAAGATGTGATCAAATAACAAGAAATTACGAGTAAGCCATTCCCAAGGCCTCTACACTACATTTTTTTTCAAATCATTTGCGACATTGACGGCTCAAAAAGACTATGACGTCGATAACTCACTTGAACGAAACTCAGCAAACGCGCCAAACTTCTCAGTTGGATAATATCATACGTCATACATAGTGCTACGTGAAAAACTTATTCGTCAGAGTTTAGGCATTTTTGGCTCATATTGCGATAAGGTAGCCTATAGTAGGCCTATTGTTATATTCTATGGCACCTATATGCAGTATGTGACCTCCACTAATAGCTCCAAGAACAGCTATGGGCTATTTTCAAACCACGTATAGATGGGAGTAGACTATTTAAATAGGCGTAGGCGTATATTAGTTTGTCTGTCATCCGGCTAAAGAGCAATTTCGAGTTCGCCGAGATCTAAGTGACACCATGCCTAAATGCTTTAATTTCATACCAAGTAGTCATAGGCCTAAAAACCCTGGGCGTCCTTAGCCTAAGTCTACAGCAAACGTAAGTTCAGTTCAAGATTAGGCAACACCAATCCAGAAACGATCTCCATATATGTACCAATCCCGAACCAGAGACTCGATCAGGCACGGTGGCGTTTTTAAAATATGGGTCGCTAATGCTTCCTTTCGCTAACACATCCTGATGGCAGGAACAGACGAGTTCGAGTGTGTGAGCGCTGAAGTTTGAGTACCTTCAAACGGTGACCGCAAAACCAATTATACAGAGAACAAGGTAATGATGGCCTACTATGAGAGGAATTTCCGGAAAAAAGCCTTCAATTTTACCGGCACCATATAATTTTCTGCGTTTTCCGCAACTGTAGATGAACGTATGAAGTAAGCATTATCTCATCTTGACACAATGAAGTTTTTTGTTATCAAGTGCGGTAAGACAAAGAGTATGCCAATCTTACAACCTGACATAAATAACGTGAGTGCTCCCATCAATGTCAACTCAGCACCATCCCCTGATACATAGAATCGAAACAGGAAATATCTGGGCGAATAATTTTAATTAGTGCGGGTGTTTATGATTGGAGAGAGAGAGAGAGAGAGAGAGAGAGAGAGAGAGAGAGAAAGAGAGTAGGCTACGGCAGGCATTTTTTACGTTAATCTGTCAGAAATTCACTAAATTCAACAGAAAAAACATTCTTTAGGCTACAAAAGTAACTCACAACGGCGGAATTCAAATGCAAACACGACTATTACAGAGAAAGTAGTCCAAACCTGTGCGCAAAGAAATGAACTGTAAGAGAGGTCTATTCGATTCCTTAAAATCGGCTTACGCTGATTGACACGCAGTTTCAGAAAGTTTTGCTTGTTCAGTTATAGTCGTTCTATGGAATTCCGATCTCATTATAATGTGGTAATTTTTTTCTGACAGGACTCTTTATGCCCGGTTAGCGCGTTATTGGCTTACAGGCTTACAGGAATGTGAATACCAAAACCTCATCCGAACAATGAAATAACCGGACACACCTTCACATATTCGAAACATTACCGTTGACTATGTCACCAATTCCAGCGGAGATCAGGCATGAAATCACCAATACCAGTTAGGCCTATACTAGCAGCACAACACCACTTCCCTGAGGCATTTGGCAAAATGACAAACTCCTGAATGACGCAGGTCATGGACGCAACAAAACAAAGGAATAGAAACCGATTCGACGAACGACCGAATTAGCCAGCAGTATATAACCTCAAATTTGCCTTGAATAGCAGCTGAAGCCACTAAATGCGCACCATCGTCCATGCGTAATCAAACTGAGAGATCATAGAGAATGTTAGTGCCCGGTTTAACCTACCGCAAATCGCAGCACTATGGAACAGCTAAGCGCAACAGAATAACCGTTGTAATATGCATGACTGCGCATGAACCTCGACCCAATACCTCTGTACGCACGTTCGTCATCTGCGGGGAGACTTAATATTCTTGTATTGTCTCCCATCTACAGACTGCAGCCTTATCTCCCTTCACCTCCCATTTTATCAACACAACTCCACGATTGCTAAAAATCACGAGTAGATTTTTCATAATAAAACGCACTTGAACACTGCATGTTACTTTTACAATGAGAACTTGTCCACATATTTAACGTCTATGTCCAGTTTCTTGGAATTATATTCCAATAAACTGAACTGGACGTTAAATCTGTGGTGACTTACTATATCTACTACTATTTGGATCATCCGCCATCGGCTCCACTATATATCGTAATGAGAAATTCGTAACACATTGTCGTAAAGGAGCAACGGAATCAACACGTGCTTGAAAAGAACAAGCATTGCGCTAATGTAACTCATAGCAAATTTCTATGTTTCCGCCATCCACTGCATACACTATCGAATAAGTGGTGCACCCAGTGGTATCTCAGAATTTCTACCCGCCGTTGTCTCAGCGTAAGGTGGCGACCTCTTCGCCATCCTCTATCTTCTTCCCCGTGGTCGTCCAAGTATAGTGTCCCTTGATAAAAAGTAAAATCACCATGGTTCGTTCACTGTTGCTGAACTACTAAGGTTCTGTACGCCAGGCCTTATGCTTAAACTTGCCCAGGGAGTTCTAGTTCTACGGAGTATAGAAATCCGATGATCAACGTACGCGAACGCGGTCTCGATGTTTTTGGTTTATAGCCGTGATCACTATCATAAGTTCACAACCCTCTGCACTCCCCCGACTGCCAAGCAGAAACGGAACGGTTGGTTTAACTCGGTCGGGAATCGAACCCCGGACCTTCCGACAGGAAGGCCTATAGTGAAATCAACCGAGCAGTTGCATGCTAAGTTCAAGATTTAAACTTTCAAGTAAACAACTCGACACGATGCTTGGGGGCTTCTTTCAGCCTAGCCTGCCCCTGCATAATACAGATCATCCGCAAATCATTTTCATACGTGGAGGTAGAATATATCTAACGCAAGCTATATTGCCGTGTTTACGAGAAATAACTACAAAAATGCGAATACTCACCCCACTCACACATCCTTTGACCTCTTATCACGACTATAGTTGTGCGGTTAATATGAAGTAAAACGATAGTGCCGTTGCCGCATGCCTTAGCATGCACAGCACCGCTTCGTTCCTCCGTAGCCGTGCTATTTTTACAGTCTCCACGGTAACACACGATTCCACCACACAACAGACACAGGCACGGTTCTCTGATTCTTCGCTGACAAGCGGGACATATCTGCAAGGAAAGGGGGAGCAATGATATATAATATCGTAGTCCATGCGGCTAATTTTCGAGGTCATTCAGATAGAGTTGGTCTAAGACAGCTACGCTGCCACTATGCCCACGAAGCTTTAAACGCCTGCAGTTACTATCACTGTGCAGGCCAGGGAAACAGTTCAAACCCGACGACAACCATTGAGATCAATCTCATACTACTCTAATCGATGGCCGTACAATTATTGCGTGACTTCAGCGGATTAAGCCGCGATTGGGGAGACCGCGTTTCTTATGCCTAGTGCGCTTACAGCCGCAACCCACCTCATTACGTAAAGCCTATAGGGAGCTGCCATAGGGACATAGATGGAGATTTCATTTTTGCACATGATCATACATCAGCAGATAATAGTGTGAGGATGCTAAGGAAAGAGTTGTTGGACCGTGACGCTTTACCCCACCCTACCACGATATATTTACTACAATAAGAATGTGTGTATTTCCTTTGTAAAATCCGCATAAAAGACCTGTAGGCACCATGTGCTCATTTGTACAGTGTAGGTAGCCAAATTCCATCCGTGCTCAACGTGAAAATGATTAATAATATGGTGTGATGCCAAACACAATGAACCACTATCAGCGTGATTACACCAATTAGCAATTACACATGTTAAAATATGGCTCTGCCACCAGTACGTGAACGCAGCAGGTACGAGCAAGGTAATTTCACCGAACATTGAAAAATATTTCCATGCAAGACAGAACGTAATGAGGCTGTGACGATATCATTGTGTGACAGGCATACCAACAACAAACACAGGAGGAGATTGGCTACAACCATCGTTACAGCCTGAGGCAATGTATAATAAAGCTGTAAAGCCATAAGATTGATATCAACATAATGTCATGAACTAAGCGTTTTTCAGATGGAGACTGACACCACTAATGTCATTGCGAGTATCAGTTATAATGCCATTACAAGATACTTTAACAACCATGGTGGCTTGTCATTACTTCATACACGAGGTATAAAGCTATATACTCAAACTGCAATCTCATAGGCCTACTAAAGCAAGCTCTTACGTGCACATGCTTAGCTCTTCTAGTCATAGACATAGAAAATAGCTCATTACTAAGTATTCTAGTTAACTCGGCACGAATGGTGATAATTTGGAGGTATTTATAAATCCTATCACTTCCTATTTGCCGTATTTGTCAATGGTTAGGAAGAATAGGTTCATTAATTAAGGCGACGGTGGTAGAAAAATACACACGCCACACATTTCTATCTCCAAAAACTCTTTTAAAAAAGAAATATCCAGCACTCCGTGTGCTAAGCACTGAGCATCTCGAGTACCAATGTCTTTTCTGAGCTTCCAGCTATCAGGATAACTAAGACGCAAGGTCAAATGTACCGTAATCACATTTTCAATCGATTAATTAGGATTACTAATAGGATATCTATCTCTGATATAAAAAAAAATCAATTGGCAGAATGGGCGGATTCTAATTGGAAGATTTTATTTGCAGAGCAAAATGCAATGCAAAATGAGTAATGGCTATCGCTTTTCTTTCAGTATAGTCTCTACTTCCTAGCAAAGCAGAAGGTCAAAAAATTTTATTTAATCTCGAGGCAATCTGCGCACGTCATCATTGCTTATTGTAGTTCTAAAGTTTATATCAAAATTTAGAAAATAGCGTCACGAATACGCGACAAGGTGTGTTTTAGTCAAATTCAAAGCATGTTAAATCGACGTATTATAATAGCAGCCATAATCTTTATATCAGATATCGGCTTACATGTACTTTCAATAATAATGGATAATAATAATAATTTTTGTAACAAGTGTGCGGCTGGCTCACCACGTCTCGAAATTTGCCGAACAAGCTTGTGTAATCATCCGGTAGGGTCACCAGGGTTGGCAGATTCCAAAAATAATGCTCGGAAAGAAGTTTGTACGTGGTCGGATCCTCTGTGACGACACCATGTAGCTAGAAAAATCATATCAAAATTTGTCATACACAGAGCGACTAGGTTTATATAATAATCATTAAATGTGATGTTTACCTGCCGCCATATGTACCGGAGTGCATTGGGTCGGAACACAGGAAAAGCCTCGATAAACTGGGAAAAATGAACGACATATTACACAGATTACACCTTGCGACACTCAACTTGAAAAATATACACACACAAATTAGAAAAATGAGTCGTGTAAGCTGCGTACTACATGAAACAGCATGGTATTAAGATAGGTTGTGTGGTCGTCTAACTTGTACCGACATACTGTATTATTTTAAAGGTCGTCATTAAAGAGTCAGAACGCCATGGTCTTCCATCGCGACCAGCTGACCATGTCATACCAATCTCATTAAAACCGGTAATCGTTGTTTGACGCGGAACGATCATTGAAATAGGGATAGGACAAAGAGGAGATGGTTGACTTACATAGCCTGGTCTTCTCATCCAGGCAGGAATAAGCAAATAGCATTATATGCAATTAAGCATGAATATGAAGGTAGTATGTAATGTATACTGTGAGTCTGCACACACACGAGGAGACAAGAAAGAAATAACATACGGTATCGTCATACTATCTAACAAACAAAATTACTTCTGTCCATCACTTCAGAAAAAGATGAAGGGGTCAGAACAACTACAAGATTCTTAACGACTGTGGGACGCACTACAGTTGAAGATAATGACAATATACTTACGTCTTTAAACCATTGATCGATAGTGAATTTCGCCGAATGAGACCACCTCGTGAACTGTCCAGGTGACATCCCATCTGTTTCTACAGAGCAGTCAGCAGCAATTCCTAATAAAATAGTAACGACTCAATTAATACTGATTTTACAGATAGACAGGCAAAAATATTACGAAGAAAATTCATCACGCTTTATGCCTCTTGTGAATGTTGGAGATAAGAAAGCATAGCTCATGAAAACAAGTTTGGTTCCAAAAGGTCAAATGGGATGAATTTCACAAGATACTATTACGGGTACCTTCAATAGCATCAAAATTAAAATTGAACGAAACCAACAGCGGTTTCATAATGTAGATGGTGAGACGCCAGCGATTACTTTGAAGTACCGAGTACCAAACATAAAAATACACAATATGTGAATCTTGAGACTTGTATGCCACCTAAATCCAAGAGCGGAAGGGTTTCTCATTGCACGTAAAGTATCAAATAATCACATATTTCACAGTGGTTTTACAGATCACAAATCACAACAAAATAGGGCCTACTCCAAAGCACCTAAAACCCGGCAAGTTCATTTCTGCCAAGTTAAACGGTATCTGGTAACTCATAAATGGCTATTCCATCGCTATACAGTTCACAACTACTCTATTAAGCACGTAAAACCCACTAATTTCATTTCTGTCCTGTTAAGCAATATCCAGTAACTCGTAAATGGCCTATTGAAACCGGTACATTTATTATAAGGAATACAATCTCTACATGGCGTTACTCTTACCCAAATAAGTCACAATATATTGAAATTCATCATTTCCCGGTGGTGCGCACGGGAACGGCTGAGTTGCCCCACCGTTGAAAAAAATGTGAAATTGAAGAAGTGCAGACAGACGCAGGAAGTGAAGGCAATATTGAGCAACAGAGCTTTCAACACTCTATAAAAGAAATATTCCTTCGTTAGTTATCAGTTGTATGATTTTTTCCTATTCAATTCTAACTATAGACCAACCTGTCTCGTCCAAACTGTGGATGTGAAGAGTTGTGACGAAGAATGAGGTTGATTATTCGCACTAGTGCCTCGGAAAATCTCCCCGGGGATATCCGCTAAGACCTGACCGAGGAGACAGTCGATATTTGAACTGTCATAATTATTGTTCAACATGTCAGAAGTTTTGTCCTTCCATGCACTAAAACAGATAATTTGATGTATATTACACATCATGATCACACAAGTTGGGCAAAACCAAATGAGCCAAAATAATGTGATATTTGTTTATTTAGATTATTAGTTGGCCCTGCGCTTCATTTCATGAAAAACGATCTTTCCAGATTTTATTTCACATCAGAGACAGAATTTGTTTATTCTACCTATGTAATTCTACAGCCTATCACATTTGTAAGCCCTATTTCAGATGACGTACCAAATATTCCACAACAACATTTTCTCCAGCTTGTGGTCAGGCAGGGTGGGTATAGAACCACGGATTTCCTGTGACACGGACAATCCCCACATTCCACAACCACATAGCAAAGTAAAAGATTTTGAAACCCATAAAAAACACGCGTGGCCACCTGGTCAATTCATATGCACTGGATATCTGATACAGTAGTATCTAACCAGCCAAGAAAAAATCCCTCACATGTCTCTGTGACCCTGTGTGTGTGTGTCCCCCTGTCTGATGCTAAAATTGTCATATCTTTGTAAGGGCACAACGCAACCTCTGCGTACTCCATACATGAGAACACTGGTTACAAAACATGTGGATCAACTCACGCTCTTTCATCGGCAGAAAATTTGCACGAGACATAGATCAAGGATTGTACGAGGCACAGATTGTATAAAAGTTGAGTGACCGCTTGATATTCTTCAATAGATAACGGATAGATCGCCAGGCATATCTAAAAATCGACAAAACAAATCATGAAAAGTGAAAATTTCAAGATATTTTCGAAGCAACAATAAACAGGAACAAAAATGCTAAGTAACGTTCAGAAAATTCAAACTATACATGTTTCAGTGACAAAATAAAACTCAAACAAAAAAGAGATTAATATCTATATATACTTAATTTATATTATATAAAATAAAAACTTAAAAACCAGTGGAAAATTCTAGATATTATTTTCTATCCATTCATAATAACTTGCCCTGAGGCACTTCAATCTATACGATTTTCAGGCTATTCAATATCATAATATGTTAAACAGTTTGAATTTCGTTCAATGCTATAATTTGACGTTATAAGGATTGGCACAACATTTAATACAAACTCATTTCCTTTTGGCTATTTCAATGACAAGGTGGCAATAAGATATTCAAGCACTATTAAATAATTCAGCAGTGATTTTGAATTGAATGCTCTTCCTGCGGCAACACTATCCCCCCTTTTTTAAGCTTGGGGCTGGCTATGAATGGGTGTAACTAAATCGTTGCCCATGGTCAGTGACCAGACCTTGCCACTCACAGTTCACAGTGTGGGCAACTGACCATGCAGAAGATGATGCTGGACTGGGCCATGTTGCAATACTCCACCTTACCATTTTCATGTAAGGAGGGCACTTTGGCAAGGAAGCTGTGTCTACCTATTTTCATATTGTGGGTTTGACATGAAAAGTATTATGAACCTACATATGATTGGTATATGCCAGGGGTGGCCAACATATCCGAGACTGAGAGCGACATTTCCTAATGTGTTACCGTAAATAGCCATATCATACACATCGGCTAGTTCAGTGGTTCCCAAACCTTTTTTTACGCGACACCAATTTTCGCAATATTGTCGGCTAGCAACCCCCGTAATATTGCAGTATAAGTAGTCGGCCAATTATGGCCAATTCAAAGTAGCCTTATTGTACATTTCTAGAAGAAATTGGGCCTGTGGAAAAGAGCCGCGGGTTGGCCCCCCCTGGTATAGGCATAGAGATATGAATTGTACTTCAACAAAATATTACTGTCCTGCAGACAAGATACTTGACCGCAATATAGCTTCAGGGCAAGGCTTATATTTACTTGCACATTCAAATAATTTTAGTCTACAATTGAGTAACAGGCAGATTATAATTTCTAATTAGAATGCTCCTTTTAATCCAACAGGTTAAAGCAGGCCTGCGGGTTATGCAGGTCCACATCAACTATACCACAAGAGCCTAAACCTACATACCTAAATCCAGGAGCTTATTAAGCAGAGAATATAAAAAGTCGATGGCAATGTCACTCAGGCATTATACTGTACATGTGCAAATTGTGCATTGATTCAGTTAGTGAATTACAGTGAATTCTGTCTTTTCATATGCTATACAATTGTTCAAACAATTTGAATGTCCGTACACATACACTGTACACCTTGCAAGCAATTTAGACATACGCCCTATGTCCTTGCCCATGTGGCACGCACATAAACGACAGACACATACATTACACACTCACAAACAAACGCAGTCGATCTTGGCCAAGTCATAATCGAGGAAAAATCGCTACATCAATCGCTACAAAAGTCACCCTACCTCCAGTAATAAAGAAAATGGATTCTTCAATAACAGTCGACAAGATGCTGCGTTGGCTTGAACGAATGAACCATCCGTAAGAACTTGCCAAAGTGACTCGATATATTCCAAGTTGGGCCTGATCGTTGACGATACTTCCTTTGCACATACATGAAACAATGGACCTTTAACAAGATAAGTGGAAAAGTCTCAATTGATCAAGTGGAGTTCAAGTCTAAACTTCTGGTAGTCAGAAACATGGTCGGGACAAAGGCATCCATCCATTCTCAGATTCTGCAAGAGCAGCAGGGCTTCGAAAGCTTATGAAGTTTCAAAAAAATTTGGCAAGAAGTGAAAACTGTGGCGACACACTATTTATCGTAATTTGCAAATGATCAACCACCATCACGAGGGAACTATTAATATATTGAGTATTGACTGATCAACAACAATAGTCAGCCAAATATGTTATATATTGCAATTTTGATACATACCTATAGGAAGATTTCTCTTGGGTACATTTATTTCCAGTGGTCTCTCGTCCATAAGTAAGGTACCGTTCAGCTGACATAAGTTGTACTCTATCTGACCTTGCAACATCGCTCTTGTGGTTAGTTCTCCATTTTCTGACAAAATTTAAATGATGTCAAATCACATTATAAATGCTGACATGTTTTACATCAATTGGAAATGGTGTAAACAGAAATGTGATGAGAAAACAAAAACATCAGAATGTTATTTCTAATCGATAAAAAATAACACATCAGATGATCAGACCAGGAATATTACGAATTCAGTGCTAAAGTTCGAATCGGGAACAATTTCACCTCGTGTGTTTAGATCTAACCCTAACCACGAACGTGCCTGGAACTTATGTACTAGCATGAAGAAACATTTTTAGCTTATGATCAATGTACTGCTGTGTTCTCAGATCAGCTGTATCTTTCATCACTAGAGGGGGCAGATCATGGTTGACGATACCGGCTAACATGTGACTCTGACTACCCATACAGGATACCCTGCAGTGTAGTAGAGTCTTTGTGACGTCATCAGTTCGGATATGGTGTTATGCAATGAACTCGTTCGAAAAGTTGGTGTTTCATCTGAATACGAACCTAATTGGAATTCATACCAACCCTAGCTAAAACCAGCAACTTCCAATTGTATATTTACCCAATGGCAAATCATTTTCAACATGAGCATTGTTCGGAGTCATGTTGAATGAGAATGATCGGCTGCGGCAACCGATTGGAGATGCCGAAGGTTAAGGAATAAGGAGGAAAGGAGTAATAGGCTTATTGCATTGATGAATCATTCAAAACCATTAACCAAGACACCTATATACAAGGCACAAGGGAGAACAAATTTTACCCGTGTCATCTTGTGTTTCGTTTTGTGCATGAATGTCATTCAACGACTTCTTGCAAGCCTTTAAAACTTCATCAGACCGCCCCACATTAGTGTTGCTGGGGTGAAACATCAGCCCAGACACTCCCGTCACAGTGACTTTACTATTGATAACATCTTTGATAGCTTGTAGCGTCCTGAAAAATACGATTTATACAAGTTATTAAATTGAAGTGGGTGTCAACGTCACAGATTGATACTCATTCATAATCTACAGTGGACAATAGGTCAAGTTCACACAATGTGCACTATCCACGACTGAAATATACTGTCTGTGGATTAGCTGACCATGAACACTGAAACAGAACAGTAGTTATTGTTGTCCATGGATTTATGACGTTTTCAGTACTAAGGTCATGTATGTCAGGTCAATGCTTAGGTATAAATATAGTACGTGTCGATACTTCTGGTTTATGGCACAGATCACTGTCACAACCACCATCTTCTGCATTCCCTTGATACTTACTGCCGAGCTGAGAAGTTACGGATAGCAATTTTAACATCCTTGGTTCGACTCGGTGGAGAATCAAACCATCGACCTTCCAAGTAAAAGGCGGACAATCAATCAAACATCCCAGCCAACTGCTCAGTGTAAGAGTAGTTGAGTGTAAGTTCATCAAGGAGCATCAAGTAGCGATGACAGATGAGATGTTCTTCCATTGGCCACTACCGACCCACACACTTGGAACTTTATAAGCCAGAATATTATATGTTTAACACACTTTTCATGATATCAATACGTTGTTTGGTCATGTTGTCAGTCATACCATGTCGGCTATTTACAGTACAAGTCAGTTGGCCAATGTGTGTGAACCTCATCTACAATGTACTAAAATTGTTGCTTTTCCTAGGTTCGTTTATGCTTCGATGCACATGCCTGTTACAATCTCCATTTGCATAGTTCGGGAGCAAAATTTTATACTCCGTACGTCATAACCAAAGACAGATTTTCTCACCGATGAAGCCGATCTCTTTCATCGACAAAGGTCTTCTGTGGTGACACCGACACATCATGTTGTTGAGATATATTTCTACTTCGATTACCGCTCGCCACGTTACAAGGAATAACAACATTGGAAGTCTGTCGACAAACTGGACACTTGAAACCGATTCCGTCTTCAAATCTCAGGTATCCTGTTCCATCTCTTTGCACCCATGTCAAATATTCTTCGAAACAAGTTGCGTGAACGTGGTGGCCACAGGTCGATACATGTGGTGATGATTCCCAGCCTGTCACAACGAATGGTAAATGAGTTTGGCGATTTTAAACTCGAACAATCATAGTTTACTGTGCACACCGAGAGCTAATTGTTGAAGGCAGCGTCCGGTGTGACTATGGAGGCCAATGCAAGATCCACATGACCTCTGGCACACAGTACTTGTGAATTCGCTATTTACTTAGTAAGATTACATGTCACTTTCTCTAGATCAGAGGGAAAAAATCTTTACTGTGAGCTTACATTGGGAGAGTGATTTCCATAGGTCCAACCATTCTACGTAATAACTACGATGCTTGATTGAGGCAAGAATCGAGTAATACTAATCCAATGCTACCTACCAACTTTCCACTAATTAGACAAAGGAGAGGAGATTATGAACAAAGTTTCGAATAAATTTGGCCGACTGTTAACATTGCAATGACCTATCTATTGTAAATGATAGTCTGTATGTATCGACTTGAGCACAAATACACCTGGCCAAGCATTCGGATCAAGTGCCTATTGTTAGATAGTGTATATATACTGATTATACAGACTATGCTCTACATGTAATTTTACCACTAAAATCAACACATTCAATGTTTTATGCTAGATATTTCATGCGATGTAGCCTAGCAAAAAATCCAATACCTATCGCATGTCCAATAGAAGGCTTATTGATCTCCGACGGAAACTTTTCCTTGAGCTGTTCAACAAGTTTGTCGTTGGCTTTTTTACACCCCATCGCATTTTTAGATCCCCAGCCGTCAGATGTAATGGATAGCACTTTACCCAGCTGTGTTCGGTGACCTATAAATTATTACTAAACATGGTCAAATCAACTCTCCACGAACAACATATAACTGTCAAATAGCAGTGTAGTGTTTCTCATAGTGTCCAATAAGGGTGGTACGAACTGTTGGCACGAGTTTGTTATCAAACTCCGAATCCGAACTGATGACATCACAAATACTTGTACAATGCATTTGCACACAAGGTCAGTAGTCATGTGCTAGTACCAGAGCCATACATAATGTTCCCCCTTCACTGTGGCCTGTGGGTACTGTTCTGATCTAGCCGGTGATGCCTCAATGAACTGCCATGCAAAGGAGAATAATATGGGACTTCCGACATCAGAATGGAATTTAGAAATTGCAATATCAAAAACAAAAAAGTACAGTAATTTTACATTGTGCCTAAAGGTAAGTTGTCAGATTAAATTTATCCAGAATAGAACATTCACTAGCTTTCGGAGATTAAATTTGACACAATGAAATGACGTAAACGACAACATCTTCCATTGTTTAAACATACCAGAATCTATTTATATCGGTTCAGAGTTGAACTGAATAGAACTGAATCGAGTGTAAAAAAAAGGTCACGATTCAATTCTTGTACTTTCTTAATTAACGTATCAGCCAGACATTTTTGCCGAGCAGTTGAGGCTTTCTGATCAAGAGTTTCTGTGTTTGATTCCTGACCGAGTAAACCAAAGACTATAAAATTGGTTTCCTCGCTGCTTGGCAGTCGATATAGTGGGAGTGGGTTGTGTTGTGGCTGTAATAGTGGTCATGGCTATAAACCAGAAGCATAGACACAAGAAATAGGTCTATGCATTGACCTGGCGTACATGAACTTAGTAGTTGAAAACTCCACACCACCAGAACAACAATGCAATAATCACCGTATTTTTGCCACCCAGTCTATATCCAACTTTCCCATTGTAAACAAAATTATTAACTATCTCTCTGTCCCTCTTTCGCTTGTATCAATGAACTCGGAATTTACCTTAAATTGCAGGTATCTCGTTCGCCAGTAATATGAAATTGAAAAAAATCATACTGACCTAGAACAGCAGATGATTGTGCAAGACCGACGAGACACATAATTCGAGATCGGACATCGCCAGCACTTTCATGAGAGGTTTCTGTTGCATTTACTAAAAGGAGATAACAAAATATATTACAAGTCGAATTTGATTCGTGTAGCGAATCGGATTGGCCAAAAAACGACCAACGACTCTGTACTTTTATGGGATACGTACAATTGATACAAAGACATTCATTATCGAGGAATTCTAGAATACGTGACACCAAATATGATAACATCAGTCCGGATATCCATGATTGTCACATGATGTCATTACGAAAGTCATAAAATCAAGCCTTGGGCAAAACAACAGTTTTGACGACTCAGTCTAATTTGCACTTCTTTTCGAACAAGATATTTTTGAGGAGAAATTAATCTCTCAAAACTATTAATTCAAAGTCAGCATCAAAAGAATTTATGTCAAGTATTAAAAACAACAAAGTCAAAGTATTAAAACGGCAACAATTCTTAGTGGTTTATTCTGATATTGAGACCTTAAAAGGCATTGCGATTGAATTAGATTGGTTGAATTTACTAGTTATACCGCGTCATTTTTTAAATTTAAAACTCATCCCGTCTTGTTTCTTTAAGGCTGTCTGATGAGATGAGTCTTCGAAGTTAATTGCAATACAGAAAATGAATCTACTTTTAGATGCAATATGGTGGTTGAATTACGGTGAACTGATAAAGGTGCAGTGCTCCAAGAGCTTGCTACTACAAATAGGAATGAAACCGAGGCTGGGCGTTAAATTTGTGGACTGTAGTGGCATTATACTTATATCTGATCGTCCATCATCGGGTCCATTGTGTGTACTGTAATCATGTAATGACGATACAAAATGGTAACATCACTCACTGGTCGTTTCTTCATACTCTCCGCATATAACGCAACGATGTTTATCTTCGGTATTCGTTTCTGAACTCCCTACGAAATTACCAGATAGACTACCGTATACGTACAACAAAAACAAACACGTACGCATTATCAGCAAAAGAAAATTTTCAACAACATCATCTTATTTCCAATTATATATCTAAATTTTTCACAATCGAAAAAGATTTAGAGGATATGATATAAAACGTAACATGCCATTCGATATAACATAGCCATCATTTCTAAAGCACAACCTCAAAATGGCTTCGTATGACTCCACGTCTACATGCGGTATACATACACAGACATGATTTTTTCCAAGTTTCGCTACGGATTTTCAAACTCGTAATCCTAAAATCCTTGCAGGCTAATCCAGGATGTCATAAACATGGCTGGTATTTTACAACCGACAAGTGACAGCTGAGTGTCACGGTGACGCACATCACCGATTAAAATGTACATCCTTGAACATTACTATTTCTTGGAAACCTTCAGAAAGTCAATGGCCACATGATACAAACCGTGACTACTGATGACAAGGGCCTTATTAGAGGTAGTCAAAACCTGGCAGAATCAGAATTTGATAAAAACATACATTTCATCATTTATGCCTCGTTGAAAAATTAATACATGAGTGCCACTCAACACACAAACTTAAGCCATGATGTCAGTCACTTCCATCAAAATTACCAACAGACAAACAAATCTAATGATAATTCAGTCATATCATGGAAAATCAGAGACCCAAATCGATGTAAACATGTGAAAATTTTGTTAGGACTTCTTTACTGGTCACGCCATTAATATAGCAGCACTTGTGTTAGAACCTCGGACGGATCGGCCATTGATCGATAAATGATTTCGATTAGCTTGTACTCACTACTTCTACTCACCTTCTTCCATATAACCGTCATTCACGTCAAGCGGAAACTCCGTTTGTTCTACAAAACAAGATGAAAATACTAAACAGCAAATTCACTAGTACCAGGTGTCAGAGGTCGTGTGGATCTCGCATTGGCTTCTATAGCCACACTAAACGCTGCCTTCCCAAATTATCTCTCGTTGCAGTAATCACATGTGTTAATGTTAAATTGTGGAAGTACAACCATGACCAACTGACCCTGCCCCAACCGAAAGAAGAACCACAACCTGTGTAATATGCATCAGGGCAACATAATTACCACACCTAAAAACTTCTTCTGTTGGAGAGCAAAGTCCTGTAGAAGGCGTTTTTGCATTTCTAGAGCTTTTTGCTTGCGTCGCTGCCTATCGGCATTGATCTTCGGGTCAACAGGTGATGCTGCCATCGCATGAGTGTCCTCAGATGGCCGTAGCAAAATGATAGCCTTTAAAATCAAAGACATTGCATAAACGCGACAAAACAGTAATATATAGATGAGAGCAATTATATTTCATGTAGTCATTTGAATGCTGCCTATGCCAACTCTCTGGCGCCAGTAAGTGTTACAATTTATACACATAAACAACATACGTGCAGATTCTCTTTTCGTTTTGATGCAGCTAGCAGTAAAATTCTTTTGGTGACAGACGCACCGGTGGGAACCGTCACATTTTCTGGATCTGCATTGGGAATAAAATCTTCGGGAAGAGTGAACGATTTCAAAGTGTCAGAGAATTTTTCATGAATTTTGATCAGCATGCTGAGAATACTTTCCTAAAAAGAATGAAACGATGACTGTGGCAATGCATTATTACATAACAATGCAATATCATACGTTGACAGCAATGTACTGATCAGGCAATTCCTCCAGAGCCAAAACGAACTTGTCTTCTTCGTCTGTGTCTCCCTCTGAAAAGACACAAACCAACAGTTAGATGAGCGATATGTGCTATAGTACACGTTTACCATACCTTCATGGTCTGCAGGGTAAGCAGGATGTGACTTTTCAGTCATGACTTGAACTTCCCGAACAGTTTTTTGTATGTTGTATGCCATGTTGTCACAGTCGAATAGATTCGTAATGGTCTCATTAAACCCTAAATTATCTAAAAGCACAAAAAGAACAGGATAAGACGTACTTGAAAATTCTCTACCAGTACAAGAGTACACCGAGAAAACATCAACTAGACAAAATCTAATCCAAAATTTGATATCAAGGAAAGAAATATCCTTTTCCACCGCTAGGTGTACTTTCGTAACTACTGCAATCAACACAATGACTAATTTCCTACAGTAGGGTTTGCTCCAAAATGCATTACTGCCAAGAGTTCAGTCATCCAACCATTCCACCAGGGCAGGGCTCCAGTAAGCACAATTTGTAACAATAAAAGTATGAAAATAAGATTGGAAGTGTGAAAATGTGCATCAAACAATTTCCCTGCACACACCTGTTTGGGTACCACCATCTTCATTATCACTTGATGAAACATACAATGCTGCCTCCAGCAACACCAGACTCATGACAACACACTGAAAAAGGTCAATCTTAATGTAACTTATGTTATAAATCAAAATGTTTACATGCCCACCTGTTCCGAGACATCGGCATGCTGCTGTAAAAACTTATATAAAATAACAAAGATGATCGAGTGCAACATCCGACAGTTCAGAATTCTGTTCAAGTGCGCAAACCTTTGATCAGTGAACCGAATTACTGCAAATCAAAAACAAATAAAATATTTGCAATATATGGCACATGTGGTGTATCCTATTGAATGTGTGGCAATCCTCTCTATAATGTAGGGACAGAAAATCGAATGACCATGAGTTTGACCGGAATTGTCTCGGACTGGGGAGTTGTGCCAAGTGTCCCTGACAACAATGATTTGTCCAGGACCTTCCCAAGAGCTTAATGAGCTCTGCTGTTGTACATGTCTCGATCAACGATGCAAGACCATATTGCAAGAATGAAGAATGTTATTGTGATGTGTGGTAGGTAACGTTGTTGCAATGTTGATGTGGCAAAAGTCAAAGGAAAACACAGTCAAGACTGTGCCTAATTGGTGACACCTTCCTTACAGTCGACACAATTCCCCATTTTGTCATCTATCTGAACTCTGAACACATTATTGTATACATATCTGATAACTTACACTGATATGGTTTCCATACTTTTGATTCCAACGTGGAGTGTGAGATCTTGTTTGTACGTTGCAAGTATTTGAAATATTTTGTGTGAGCCTGAAAAGAACCATAATTGGTATTGTTACATGGCCATACTTAATTCCTCCGAGTCGTGGGATAATCTAGATCGAGAACCATGACATACCGGCAGAAACTACCCGCAGTCATTAGATTACTTTTACGCCGCTATACGGATAATGGACAATGCAAAGCATCTAAGCGAGCGCTACTAGCTCTTACTAGACATTCAGAGCTTGATTGAGAGGATGATGTCTTTTATTGTCGACAAATACATAGACATCCATGGTACGCAAAAAATTGCTACACAAACTACCATAAATAAGATGAAAACCATACCTTCTGCTCATCCTTTTTATACAGCACTCTATGTTGTGTGAAGACAGGGTTGTATTTTGGCCAATATTCATCTTTCAGTGTGTAAACTGTTTGTGTCATCGCATCTCCTGTCAAAAATCATCAAAGTTGCATCACAAACAAATAGCTTACGGCAGTCCATTGGGGGTTAGCAGCCAGCCACCACTATGATTTACACTATCTTTATTGCGCTGAGAAGCTGAACAATTTTCATATCTGTGCAGAATCATCTACTTCTTATTACGATATTCCAAGCAGTGAAATGAATGACATGTTACTTTGGTTACACAGGTACAATACAAAGCCAATGCGACCAGTTGTTTATGCTAGAGGCCACCCGCACCTAAAAAAATTTCCCGGACCCCATAACGGCGGGTAATAACCACTGGTCTACATTGTAGACACATACATGTCTTCAGCTAACCTTCAATTTTCAAAGCAACTTTCTCAATTGTTGATACCAATGGCTGTTTGAATCTTTTGGATTTTTCACCAGCATGCAAATCATGACATTGAGGAATACGACCAGTAAGGTTACTATGAGTCAGATCCTGAATACTTAAAATCGCAATCACTTCTTGTTCAATGACTTCTTCATCTGAAATGCCTTCAAGATAATGGAAAGATAGTTATGTAATATAAGTGTAGCCCATTTCAGATCATCACGATTGTTGAAATTTGGGTGTCAAGGCTCAAGTTATATTCCATCTCTCTGAAAGTTTGTAAATCAAGTTCCAGTGCAAGAGGAGAGCTCAAATTCCGTCTCCCCAAAAGTTCAAGCTCAAGTTCCCTCTACCCTTATTAAGCTCGTTAATGAAGCTTCAGTGCAAGAGGAGGTATCGTTCTTCTAGGCCATCGTCACTCCTTCACACTAACACCATAATGCTGGCGCCTGGCAGGGCAGTTGCGGACACCAATTTCGATGTCATTGGCGTAACGCGACCGGGATTTGAACCCAGCCCTGCGGATTTGATGATGATTGATATAAGATGCATAGACTAAGAAATAATCAAATAATAATAATAATAGAAATTATGCAGGAAGAGCAATTGAAATTCATTTGTACATTAACAGATAATTTGATATGAGACATACATGAATACAAATTATTATGAATAACTACAACAACATACCTAGATGTGTGTGAACGCCAAAGACAGACAGTATGATATTGAATGCGGCTTCTAGCATTTTTGGTACGCTTTCTTCTGTTGGTTGACCGATAGAAGACTGTTTCTCTGAAGGAATCGGTTTTGTTTCGGCACTCAGGTTGAGACAGTTGGCAACTCTGCATCGGTTGAAGATCGACGCGACAAACAACTCTGGTCTCATGAAATTGCAACAAAGCTGTAAATACAGAAAGAAATAGATTTCATGTAGTGCGTGGATCCTATTCTTCTCTCTGGCAGTTACAATGGACACAATCGTACAATTTTGGATTCAAAATCTATTCTGGCGTGTTCACTGATGAGAGCCGGACGAAAAGTCTTTTAAACGTTAAAATTGTTATAAATAAACTATTGCAAGCGATTTGAATATAGGCCTACTTAGTAGTTACTACACATTCATAGCTGCAAAGATTTTAATTTTAACCTTTTTGTCCACCTCTCATCAGGATAACTGGGGAATGAAAGTGGTAATTACATATCAGGAATACGAATATAAACAATTACAATATTAAATATTCCTACTCTGTACTTTCTCCGTTCGTTCCACCATTAATCCTAACAAAAGATGGACGAAATTTCTTTGACTCAAATTTTTGTGGCTATTAATCTAGTGTAGTGGTACGGTACTAGGCATATTAAGTTCTGTACCACGGAGGAACTAATCATGTACATGATTTGGCTGTGGCTTTAACGAAGAATCCTAAAATGCCCTTCCAGATGTTACAATCCCCATTACATTCAAGACCTAGTAAAATACAACACACACCTGAAGCATAAATAGATCGGCATCAAGAAAGAACGTGCAGAACATAGACTGTCTGTATGCCAACTGTTTCGTCGACACGTTAAGACCATTTAGAACCCACATGCCACTCTGGACTTCATGCGTGGCGCAGATCACCTGTGATCCAAAATAGAAATATATAAACAGCCAAGCATTAACCAACTACAGTTACAACCTTCACCCGGAAAAAAATAACTAATGAAATGTGAATCTATGACAGCAGTCGTACCTGCAAAGGGTGAGCCATGAGTTTCCTCGCTATCCTTTCGTCGAGTTCTATATCTTGAAGCTTCAACCCTGAAAATTGAGAGAGTACACTCGACAGGACAAGCTGCTATATAAGATACACAAAATCAATGCAAAAACCAAACGACACCCGTTTAAAAAACCAAAACCAGTCGTTCCATGTAATTCCTAACAACTTTATCGAATCGAAAAATTGTCTCAGGCTGGGCTATAATATGAGTTCATCGGTTTTTATAATGATAGAACTTTGACATTAATCTTAATTTAGCCTTGGACCATTCAATGAGGCTTAGGCTTAGTCCTGAGATTGGCTTTTCATGCACGATTTGTTGCGGTCTCAAAATAACTATCATTCGAAAGCTACTAACCTTGTCTTGTGATTGCATTTGATGCGAACAGTGCAAAGTATCGGTGTACGGGATAATGAAAGCTTAGTTTGTGGTATGGAAGGTCTTCTTCCGGCTTATCACCGACTCCTAACACATCCAAGAGTTCTTCTATCGTTCTCATACAAAGTTCCAACAACATTTTTGAAAGTGAGATGCTGCCTGGATTCTGCAAAGGATAAATTTATGGACCCATAGTGCTAACGTAGAACAGGAAAATTCATAATCCAACAGGATAGGACAAGTCTTAGCCCGTTATTTTGTCTTTTTTGTTGCATACGTAGTATACCGTAAAAAATATTCGCCAACGACAAGGACAACGAATCTGTCAGCCGGTGTAACTATTTATGGTGATAGATATTGTCTATGAGAAGCTACATGAAGTAGAGATGGGCAGATTCGAATCACTTTATGATTCGAATCACTTTATGATTCGAATCAAAATTAGGCAGGCTTCGAATCTCGAATCGGGGGAATGGCCTCTCGGCGAACGCCCAAACGGCAATAGATGTAATATTAGTGCTCGGGTAAACACATATTTCCATGTGTTACGAAGTGTTTTCACAGTCGCAGCATGCAGCAAAAAGCACGTATTCGTTCGTAAACCCGCTAGTTTCCACTTCCGGATGTTTCATTTCCTGTGTACGACATGGCGTGAACCTTCTAAGCGGCGCCGCCTAGCCTGGCGCTGGCATACGGCACACACTTCCTACTTTACAAGCGTGATTGCGGCTATCCAAGAATAAAGTAACTGAAGCGAGACAACTGCGCATGCGGGCGTATAGCAAAAGCGCCGAGAAATACGTTCCCTAACAACATTTAAATATCGGCAATATCGGCGGCCAAAATGACCGATACCGATATTAGCAAAAAAGTCAAATATCGGCCGATATATCGGTCGACCTCTAATTTCAACTTCTGCTAAATTCACCGCCCTTATTTTGTGAAGCTTCTTGCTTAAGCTCATTGCTGTAATCACTGCTTCAATTGGACGTTCCGCTAAGATACTGTACAACCTGTTTATTGTATTCTACCTTACTGCTACTTTTACATTGAAAGTAACAAAACTGGCTTCGTAGTAAACTTCATAAAACATGTTTTTCTAGTCAGGGAAACACAAGTGCCAATACCCTGATTCGAATGATTCGATTCGATAGGAAAGATTCGATTCGGAGTTCACCAGTGATTCGATTTGCCCATCCCTAACATGAAGCAGGACACAAAATTATATCTAGACTATGCATGTGACAAAATAAGCAAGCCATGAAAGAAGGGCAACATTTAAGATTTTGGAGTCACGATTTTCGTTGTACAATATATACCTGTAAAACATCCAGCATGACCCACAATGTGGCAGCACAAGCTTCTCTTTCCGTGTAAAAGCCAAGCAATGCATTTTCAGGATCAAATTCCACATGAATTCCAATTTGACGCGTTACAAGATCCATCCCACTGAAGCAAACTAGAACTTTCATCCATATTCTAAACATAAAACAGATAATTCACTTTCAATAGCGGAAAGACTCTTCTTGTGCCGAGTTCCATAGCACCACGAGTGTGACAGTTCAAATAGTAACTGATACAATAAGTCACCACAGAATTAACATAGAGCCGAGTTTATTGGCCAATACAATTCATCAGGTGATGAAGGAGCGGAGCTCTGAAAGCTTGTGAATTATTCCAATAACATGGGCTGGCTGGACGTTACTCTGTGGTGACGTATTGTGCATAATTATTACAATTTTGGATCGTAACATCAACAAGCTGATATTTGAAAATATACACAAGAAGCACTTACATGTTTGTAGAGACTACATTTTCTGTCTTCAAACCTGATTAATTAATACACAAAAGAGTGCAGATCGCTTACTTCAAAGCCGAATCGTTATGCAAAAACAAGTTTGCCACAGGATGATGTCCCAAGCAGTTAACAAAGTCAGACACTATCGCCCAGTAAGCATTGCTGAGCATCCCAGATCCAGAAACATGAACAACTTGATGGAAATCGGCATCCGTTGTTTTAGAGTCCACTAGACTTTTCATGACCATGTAGTTCATCGACATCATGAATATCTAAAAGCAAAAATCATTCGTTGAAGATCTACGACTTTAATAAAGCCTCTACGGCTGTACTACCTCAAGAAGATATTCCTCTTTGGCAAGTTGGAAAGCAAGATCAATGTTGCTGAAGAGTTGAACAGAGATATGCACAATACTGCAAAAGAACATGATACACAAACATCGTTGCTGAAATGATGTAAACAATTAGATGTTATGGGATCCATGGACGAAATATGACAAATATAGGTCTACGCGATGTCTTCAGCACTAATAATTTCCCACCAAAATTGAATGTTTTGGTATGGTAGTAGGCCAAGTTTAAAAAAAATTCCCTGTGAATATATATTCCAGTCTTCCTTGACTTTGCCGGTCACCTCTGCAAAGCCCGAGTTAGGTTTTCATTATAGCATTGAGGCTCTACGTTCTTCTGTTATCCAGGCAATGCATATTTAAGACTAGACTCTATTATATATTCTGAATCTGTTCCGCTTGTAATGTCATTGCAAATGTACCCTTTTTAATGTGCAATAATGTCGAAAAATGCCAAGCCTTGTCACTGCGACAACTAGATGAGACTCGAGCTCATCGAGGTGAGTTACGGGGCTAGGCAGCTAGAACATTGAATTCCAATATCTGGAAAATTTTAGAAACCTGCCATATCTAAACCTTCAATTTTGGCAGGAACTGACTATTGCCTGGAGAATTTTGTATTGAACGAAGTGAAATAGCCCTACCACTACTCACAAATTTTCTATTACAGTAACCGTAGTTTAGTACTGTATACAGACCGATTAGAGTATTCCTCGACATCCGACGTTGAAGTTAGCGAGGGTGGAATATAGATGTAGTGATGCACGAAATACCGGGACAACTGCACTTTGAATCTTTCATCAGGCAATAAGTTAAGTAGAAACAGAATAAGAGTCTTGGGAAACCGATACCTGTGTAACACCAGAACTTCAATACATGAACCAATGAGGTAAAAGCTATAATCCAAAAATATTGGTTTCAGATCTCAGAAGTTCTATGCCGTTAAACACAAAGAAGTACCGCATGCTAACATTTATTAAAGACTTAAACAGACTAAATCGTAAGCTTATGGAACTGAATTACAGATTTCAAGGTTGAGTTGTGGTGAATGTTTGTTAAATTTCAAGTTACCAACCTGCAAAGCCAAAAGGTAAATTCTTGAAGCAGATTTTTATAAGTAAGGCTTTTACCGAGAAATTTGACAACATATGATAGTTCCTCTGGTACAGTACACTTTGGTAGCCTCTAATATGAAAAAGTAATTCGAAATTAGGAAAACAACCGGATGTTGTGAGAAAAT
Source organism: Botrylloides violaceus (assembly GCA_030412335.1). Lineage (NCBI taxonomy): Eukaryota > Metazoa > Chordata > Ascidiacea > Stolidobranchia > Styelidae > Botrylloides > Botrylloides violaceus. The sequence continues at coordinate 567,355 of JASFYC010000714.1, forward strand.
TGAGAAATATTTTACATACTTTCTTTGTTTCGTTTAGATATTCGAATGACAATGCATGAAACGTTTTCTCTTTTTCAGTAACGATACCTCCATAGTGTATATTGGCATTGAGACCTTCATAATACTCCTCGGAAAGAAGTAAATCCGCCAGCCAACTTCTTATGAGAGAACCTTGAGCAAACATCAAACTTTAAAACATGTATATAAGATATCGTAAAATCGATCTCGTTACCGCATTTGATCACTTCTATCAGGACATCTATTGTCTCTCTGATAGCTGACGGAATCCATACTTGATGTAAAGGACCTTTGACATCATCCCTAGCCATGTATCGCAAAGTATGAAGCAACATTATCACAATTCTTTCCATAATAAACTGAACAACAAAATTTGGATGGCTCCAGTTATTTTGTCTGACACTTATAGGAGCCGTCGCTCTTCTGCGTCAGGGGCTCAGGGCCACCCCACGTCCCACCACACTAACCCCATAATGCTAGCAACTATAACAGGGAAGCTGCAAACCCCAATTTTATTTTTCAATTTTTTTCTTCGATGTGTTGCGACTGGGATTCAAACTCAATATTCTAGATTTGGCTGCCATCTTCTTGAGTCACCAACAATATCTCATTGTAAAATAAGCATATTATACTTGCTCGCTACGCAGGCATGCTAACTGCTGGTGGCAAATTTTGCATTTCTTTGCCGACTGACCTTTGGTAAAGTCAGAAGATCTTCTGGAACGTTGTCGGGAATGGTCCGATCAAGTCCATGTCTTACACAAAATCCAGTACGATTCATGACACTCTCGTCACCACAATCACAAGCTCCTCCCGCTTCACTTCGAAAAATGTTATACTCGTGCCCTGTGTGGTCACCGCCTTCAAAGCAATCTGACAGGAAAAAAACGAGGGAATCAGTTATAATTTGCCTGGAAATCACTTGATTATGATACGAATAATATTACCTGCACAGATTGACATGCATGGTGATGTTGCGCAGGTTTTGCATCGGTACGCCACAAAATCTTTGGTCCATACACAACCACAGAGTGAAGATTTATCGTACATTGACACTTTAGAGCAGAACTCCTTAAACGATTTCTCAGTTGTTATCAATGCCTTCACCCACCCTGCAACATCATCCCTCCTGAAAGGATGGGGTGAAGATGAAAATTGATAATTCAATTTCACATTCACCAGCCCCTGATTTAGGGCAGAGCTTAACAGTTGGTGAAGGGCAGAGCTCAGGGGGTTAGGGTTTGAGAAATTTCTTGCAATAAACCACACTGGATGTTAGTATATGTGTAGGCCTACAGGATGACACAGTCAAAACTGTCTGTTATTTATCTGTATGTGTGATATCATCTTTGATGAACTGCTGTCTACTGGGTTGGTTTGGTTCTCCATTTCCGGCATCATTCAGGTCTTGCTCGGGGCCTAATGGATATACCAAGATATTGCAGATATCGCATATATCAAAGTTTGCAGGGAGGTTACTATAGGTCAACACAATGTGACTATAATATGAGGAAAAACCCTTTTTTGTGCTTAAATAGTGTAGATATCAGAGATATATTACGTATATATGACTCAGATATCACAAAATAAAGGTGGACGGCACCACTTAACCCGGCTCCGCTTCTCACGCGATGCTTTTCCCTTCATATACATCCCGCCTCCGTGCATGCATCAGGCCACATGCCCCGTCTGGGGCGCATGTCTCGGCGGGCGGGTTGTGGCTGGCCTTAGCCCGGCTCCGCTTCGGGTGTCTTTACTAACCAAATAGCAAATACAGCGACAAAAGATGACTACAGGCGTAATTCATTGATCGATTGTCGCTGTATTTGCATGGTTAGTAAAGACACCCTTGGACTCAGTCCGGGGCCTAGGCTGGAGGAGGGTGTGTGTCGCAGGCGGGTTGGGTGTGGTCTGGCCGGCCCGTGCGGAGCAAAGAGGAGCCGGGTCAAGCGGTGCCGTCCACCTCTTTTGTGATATCTGTGCCATTTAAGCACAAAAAAGTGCATTTCATTATATTGTCACTTTTCAAGGTCACGAACTTTCGTTGACCTATAGTCACCTCCCCGGAAAATTTGATATATATACGATATCTTGGTATATCCATTAGGCCCTTGCTCAGCTGGAGAAACATGAGCATAATGTATAGCATTCGGGGAGGAGGATACTAAAATGAGGACCATGACACTTTGTTGTTTACACATTGGCCTTAATTAACCTACACAACAGCCTGGGCACATATCAAGAATAAACGACATAAACTGGAAGATTAATGTAGAATGTGATAAAATTTACCATAGTACCCTATACAAGCTACAGTAAACAGAAATTACTTATCCAAAAAACGTTGGTGAGAGGGTTCCATCAATATATCCAACAGTTCTGCGATCTGGAAACGACCCGCCTCAGGAATCCTCACAAATAAACTCTTCAGCGTCGCTGCTGAGGATTCAATGGGTTCTTTATGCAGATATGCCATGCTGTTGTACTTCTGATATCTAGATGCATGGGAGTACCAATCTAGAACTTTAACTAGAGGCCCACTGTTGTGCTTCGTTCCCTCTTCCAATGAGTCTTTTTTGAAAACCCCAGTTAAGGATGACGAGTCAAGTTACAGTACAGTACAGTAACTGAATCACGAACAACACCAGACAAAATTCTAGCAATAATTATTAATAAGCCTAAGTCTGGAACACAAACGCAAATTGACAATATCTTTGGCAATTTATTTTTAATGTGAATGTACTTGATTTTAGATAAATCAAACGAGTAGTAAATTGTTGGTTGTTATCGCCAGGAGCAGGAATGTCAGCTCGCGCTTCACTTTTGCGTATAACCATGCACGTGACAGGATGCAATCTCATTACATATCGTGGCCGGTGAGAGCGCGAGATTATTAGATTATTATCAACTTTTACAATAGATAGGCTTTGATAAATGGGTGAAAGTTTGTCCCTGATCCCAGCCCTGGCTAACAGGCGGACTCGAGTAAACAGGAATAATCTACCAAGAACAAAAGAAACCGAACATTATTCCAAAACGCCACCCAGCATTGAAAGCGCGAGAAACTGGAGCAAAGCCAGAAGCAACAGCCCCGTGACGTCCCCGGCCGCAACCTCAACAAGCAGGCGGTTATAAACAAGGGTTGCCTGCCTTTGCCTTGCCTACCTGTGTGCATTGAACCAGATCGCAGATCCATTGAGGTCTTGATATATATCTTGATGGAGATGACAATCTCCCCTGTGACGCGTGGAGAGAACGGTAGAGGTCAAAATAGTGAGTAAGACAGTCTTGCAGTAGGCATACATTTACGTAAGAACCACGGTGCACCGTTAAATATTTGAGAAAGGGTGAAAGCGTACCAGAGTACCAGGAGCCATTTACCCCCGCTTGTAGGCTACAGTAAAGTCGCTGTGGATATAGCCAGGTTACAGTACTTTCGACTAAATAACGCCGTGTCAACGCGTCAGTGAGGGTTGCTTATCCCTAACTGAAGGGTACACAATATTGATGATACGACCATATCCTCTACAGGACTATCCTGGACGCAGGACGGCTCGTCACATTCCAATCATAGTCTACCAGCCGCACTTCCTCTATGCGATCGCACCCACAAGATAAAAACGCCGTCCAGGCCTAGCCGCTTGCTAACTGAGTGGTGACCTAGTGGTAACGAAAGTCTTTGGATTCCATGACGCGTCAAGCAAACCAGACCAGCAATGAGTTGACTGACTCTCCATTACTTAAAATAACAGAATAGACTACACTTGATAAGGCAATGATTTTATGTAATCTCTTCAACACGGACACTCATACAACCAATAGCCTACAGTCACGCAGCTTATAATAGCATTGATATAAAATGCACAATAATTGACTCAACATTTTTACACACGTCATATCAACAAGGAATTAAAAGTTGTCAGGCAGGGCGACTCGCGTAACTGTGAGCTCTATGGGTGCATGAAAAACAGAGCTCCATTTAGCTACGATAAATTATTGCAAAGCTAAAAGCTGTTAAATTATACTGACGGATTCTGGGTTTATCTGATCTCTCAAGTTCCTCAACTAAGTGACAGTCATGAAAATCAGGTGTAGCATGCCCTTGACCAAGAGCAGCCATTTAAATAAACAACAATCTCGCACATGAAAATCAATTCAGCGGGCATGCGCTTGGCTCAGTTCGCAGGGCAAGAAACTTCTTAACCAGCTTAGCCGAAAAATTTCCTACAGTTTCTCAAATCGCAGATCTCATAGCCCTTCTATCAAACAACAGCTAGCCTTCCACTGCCAAAGATGAAATTCAATAACCTGTCTATAATGAAGGTGCATATCAAATCCAAACAAAGTACGGAGAGGACAATCCATTGAAACTAAAGAAAAAACAGCAATTAACAAGATTTAGCAGTTTGTACAAAGCATTGACCAACCTACCTCAGGCGGCAGAAGAACGGTCTGAAATTGTGAATTAATGCCAGGTGATACTCCTGTTACCAGACATATTAGAAAAACCGTAGAACCTAGCAGACTTATCAAAAGCGGTTTATTCTCTGATAAACTCTCCATAAAGGGGTGTCCCTGAAATTAATCATCAATTTTCAACTTTATCACAGGTATTACTAAACAAAGGAAAAAGTGGACCGAGAGGACTTCGCAATACTAAACGGCAGTCACTACCCAGCTGACTCAGACTACAAAATCTGTCAGTGTCGCACAAAATTTGTCAGATCTCTGTTACTCCTTTTGTCCCTCACTCCGAGTTAATTACACTATTATCCCCCTACAAACTGTGCCACAACCCAACCAGGAAAGTGAATATTTACGAGGTCCATGGTCTGTTTGGTCCACCGTATATTACAACCCCTTTGTCATAATTTTGCATAAAAATGTCAGAAAATATACGAGATCACTATCTGAAGTAGACTATGCTCCTAATACAAATTAGTAGCATGCCCAGAATAACATATGAAAATACACATAATCCAAATGCAACACCTACCTTGTAGTTTACTCCAAAAGTGACAATTTGCATACCCAATGATATCATATAAACAGTTGTGTTCAATAGATTTGGTTCAAAATCGCCATCAATATCAATGGGCCCATCTCTAGAATGATGTTACATTTAGTTTAAGTTTGAAGCGATATAAACTGATTCTAACCTTGGATCAATCTCTTTCGACTTTCTTACCAAAAATACGAGAGATGCGAAATGTATTGCAAACTGTCCCAAAACGGTCACTATGGTGTAAACATTGAAGATATTCGGAAGTGGTCGATTTTGTGAAAGAACTTTCAAAGGCTGCCAAAGTAAATACCGTTGACATAAATACAAGGAGATGGAGCAACAGCAAGTGATCTACATCAGTGATTCTCATACTTTTTACTATGGCCGAGCCGCAGAATCTTATACCGTTATTTTTTTTGGACTGATGCTAAAGAATGTCAACACAAAATTTTGACATAGTCCCAAAGTCTATCGCAATGCATGCATATGCCTATAAAAAGCTGTGAAATTATCATTCATGAACGATAATCTACTTTTTCGTGCAGTGACATTGCAAACACAAAATGAACTATTCCAGCTGGTACTGGTACATCCACCAATTGTGTTTAGCCAAAGGGCCTCACGGACCAGTAAAACATTTTTAGATACATAAATCCCCTGGGTCTGCCTTCTTGAGTAGAAACTACAAATCATATATCCATCTCACCTTGCTCCTAGATATAAACAAAAAGCACCCAGCTAGTAAAAGACCTTGCAAAGTTGCTTGGCCATCTCCAAACTTTACTCCGTCGAGATACAGCACGCTTTGACCGTATGCTAACACCAAGGCATTCAACGCCAAGATTTTGAACATTTGCAATGTAGTCACCAAAGTGCACCTGCCTTGCTTGATGATATGACACACTAAAGAAAATATACTTTAGCTATGAACCCATCAAGATTAGGAAATCTGTAGGGCAATACAAGCAACAGCAGCAAAGTCTTGCTGAACACAGAGGCCACAGTTACAACTTGACATCCTTACCTGCTTCTATACTAGACAATTTGTACGTGAAGGGAGATGCAATTGAAGCATCTCCAAGTTTCACAACTGTTGTATCTTGATCCATCTCGTTCAATGTATCTTTTAATTTCTTTTTCTTCCTCTCTAGTTCTTCGTATCTCCCTCTGGCTCTACGATGAAAGACGAAAATTCAACACTGTTAATCATGTGGAATGAATTAGTCAGTGGTTGAGAATACCTGTTCCTCATCATATTTGGTTGTTGTTTTCTCGGTTGCTTGCCTGGCAATTTAGGCTGCGCTACTTCTGAGGCATGACTTTCCACATCACCATTGCCTCCTTCATCCGTATTCACCTTCGACTTTTTCAACATTGGAACATTGCTCAGCAATGCTACACCTAGAATGGTTTAATAGTCAGTATAATAAATGAACTATCTGGGTAATTCAAACTGGCGAAGGAATCAGTATGGCAATGATTCTAAGCAGTGTTGCATCTTTGAAATTGGGGCGCAGTCACACTTGGATTCCAAAAGTTTCAAAAATTGCATCGGACCAATTGCCAGGCAGTGTCCAGGATACCAGATTTCAACGTGTCACATTTTCACATAGTTATGCAATTTTACTAACCGACATCGGAGTGTTTTAAAGCACCGACGTCATTTGTTCCATCACCACACATGAGTACAGTGTAGCCAAGACTTTTGAGACATACCACAACCTAAACATGAAAAAGAAGAGAATTAAGATGCAACTCAACCACATGGGAGAGTTCGCTGAAATTCATGTATATCCAATCCATCGACACCTTGGCATATTCCAAATGATCTCGCAATGTAGTGTTAAGCTGATTCTCAATGTTTACAAAAACGTACAAACTACTTCGTTGATGGGTGTTACCAGTACTTACAGTTTGTAGACAGACATGCGTTACTGTATTTGATTTATAAGAAGGCAAAGAAAAAATAATGTTTAAAATAAATGTACGGTAGGAGTAGTTGGAAAGTCAAATGAGCTGACAACTTACTTGTTCCTTCTGCTTTGGGCTAACTCTGGCAAACACTCGAACTCCTGGAAGTACACGTTTCATGTATTTGGCATCATACGACTCTAAGAAAGATAATCCCTGAATAGAAAACCAAACAATAACAAAACTTATAGTCATTTGGGGTTTAAAGCGACACAATTATATAAAAGTAAATATTTATCACCTGTCCAGTTAAACAAAGGTCATGATCAGCTTTCAATTTTTTTATGTTCTTCATTTTGATTGGAAGGTTGCTGTCACCGTCCAGTGAACTCCATGTCCAAGTATCTGATAAGCATAAAAATGAATTGTCGTCAGACTATTGATCAGAATTTTATAAACTACAGCGATAGGTTTACTATTCACACATAGCAGAAATATGCACTGGTGATTCAAGAGTCAGTAATGACCCGCTGTGAATTAGTACAGGAAGCTTTGAGCCTACGTGTATATTTCATGCATTCTATTGCATTCGCTATGAGCTACACTTATAAAGTGACACTTCAACCCCTATTATACGGCTTTATTAAGCTACGTTTGGCAGTGGAAAACGGGGTCAAAATTGACCTGTTGGCATTCAGTACAACACATGAGGCAAAACGTCTGTCCAGTACCCATTCCAAAGTATTATTGAAGATCTAATAAAGCACAATACGAAGATTTTACCAGGTTCATCGGCACTTTCAGATAGCATTAATAACCTCTTTGATGAAGTGATACCTAATACATTTGCAACATGGCATGCTGTGAGAGGATTATCTCCTGTGATCATTGTTATCTGAATAAAGATTGGGATAGAATACTTCAAGAAAGCACAAAGAAGAGAGGGAAATATTCACATGGTGTGAAGAATGCTTCAGTTCGCTGATAATTGCTTTAGAGTCATATTTCAGAGGGCTTGAGATGACGACGAACCCAACAAAATCAAGACCCTGTTCCACTTCTTCTCTTTTCAAATCTCGAACCTGTGTAACAAGAAACAGTAGTTGTCAGAATACAGAAAGCCTGAGCCAGTATCGTAGTGCTAGTATCAGAAAAGGATCCAACTGCATTTCAAATGACCAATATTGAATTCGCGTTTCTTTTTACTTTTTATATTGTATTTGATGATAGAACCGCTTCATATGAATTCTGGTTGGACAAAATACATTCTTCCTCTCTGCTAGTGCTAGAAGCAGAAACGTATCGAACTGTATTTTCAGGTGCTCACATAATAGGCTAACAGACAAATGAATCTGTGTAATAAGTGGTTTGTTTAATCTTGAAGTTGCAGCTCTGATGATCCAAGGAAATACCTAATTAATCTTATTCATCCGTATGTCACTACGCAAAGATATCTTTAATAATAACAGCATTCTTGACACAATCCTCATTTCCACCAACCTCTTGCGATGAAAACCCAGTTCCAACAACTTTGCTGCCAAGTGCCAAGACTCTGGCTCCTTTCAAAGATAGCTTTCGGCTGATCAAGTCGTAATTCTCTGGAACAACTTTGAACTAAAGATATATCAGAATGTCAGAAAAAAGCACAAGGTTACATCCTCTACACTTCTATAGTTTAGTATTATATACTTCTATACACCATTGTTACATTTCATGTTGACTGGACAATATGAGAACATGGACAAGTTGGCCACCAAATATTGAAGAGAATAATTATACAATATAAATGCACTGTTACGCAGTAGGCCTCACAAACAGTCTGCAAATGTATGATAGATCACTGGTAAAAGTTTATTGCCACAGTCATGGCGAAATAGAAGAGCTGTGACCTTGTGACTAACCAAAAAGAAAGACACAGAAGGTAGAGGGATAAGTATCTAGATTGATCGATCTACCTATCCAAAAATACAATAATATTGTTTTCACAAGGCAAAGTACGCCAAATTACCATTGATTTCAAAACTTCAGCGGCACCTTTCACAGTCGCTAAATAAACACTTCCAGATCCTTGCACGTCCTGACAAGCAATGACACTCATTCTCTGTCAAAAATTCAACATTGAGCAGGGTGAATTTTGACTAATATCTAAACACCAAGACATCTACTTTGAGGGTTGAGCTGAAATGAAATCGTTGCACCAACTTCATAGGATGAGCACCTGACACTTTCCGTTTTGGCATAACCATATCACCTATAAAGAATGAATATTTAATAAAGATGTTTGAAATCTAAAGCGGAAGGGGTTGTGTTTCCAAATTCAAGGTACAGTAACCTACCTTTGGTCAAATTCCAGTCAACGGCTTTTAGCATAGCCTGTTCAAGTGGATCTCCAATTAGTTCATCATTCATTGTAACCAAGGAATGGCACGATGCCAAAACCTGCAACATTCATTAGAGATATAATGTATCAACTAACAAGTATTGTCAGTACACAAGCAGTATTATAAGCAGAAATGCATGGGCTGATATAGTTAATATAACATCCTTTAACACAAGTATGTCATAAGTAAGCTGTAATAATGTGTGAAATCCTGGTGCTAATACCCACAAGAGACATGGTTATAATCGACCTAGTTAAAGTAAATACTCTTGATTTTACTGGCAGCAGATGGTTAAGTATTGCTTGTTGAATAGCTTCACCTCTCTCCTACAGATTGGCCTACTTTTATTATTAAGCATGTTTCGGTTCAGTGACTCACATAAGTAGAGCTCTTCTACTTGAAGTATTTAAGTAGTTTCATTCTCGAGTACTTCTTCTATTTGGCAGGCAGGAATGTCGATTACTCAAGTATTGATGAGAGAGGGAAGTATGCTGTGTAGGTTTTATGTTCTTGCTTCACAGGCAGTACGTGCTATCGTGTTAGCTATTGCAAAGTAGACATACAGCAGTTTTAACAGTGGAGCTATGAATATCCTATTAACCAGGCAACTTCAAAGATATTTATAGTCAGTTAGCATTTTAGCTATCCATGCTGAACACCTGCTTTAGAAAACAATTATTAAAGGGAACGCTACATTAGAGATTTAGACAGTTGGGGTTTTTGCAACCAGATAGTGTTTGGGAAGAACTCACTTCATATTTCAATGACAGTTATGTTTACATCTGTTTTAATTGACATGGAGTATTATACCCAAAGCCACCTACTGTATCTCAATATACCAGTAATTTATATTACAAATTTGGAAAGGGTTTACTAAATGTGTTCTACCAATGTAGGGCTATCTGCCATCACATTTAGCTTTAGTGCCAAGATGTCATATGGAGGTTAGAAATGTGTGGATAGAATAGTAAGCAAAAATACATCTAACTATCAAACTTCAACAATTGGAACTGCCCTGAGAGCATTATGATACACTCAATAGCCTGAAGGGATATTATCACTGGTCTGCTATAGTCATAATAGTAACTCGTATTGTAGAGCTATTGGCGTGCTCATTAAATGTTAAATTACCCAAAGCAATTGCTACACACATCAAGAGGAACTACCATTATGAATTCTAGTTCAATGTAGGCATTCAATGTCTACAACTAACAATACAATAGTAAGGAAATTCTGTGTTCAATATTGAATCCAGTTCAATTTTCGTATTTTTTGTGAAACACATACGAAACATGTAGCTTAGAGTGTGTTGTAATAGCATTAAAATGAAGTTTGATATCGCACAATTCTAATCCTTGCTGTTACCCTTTTTAGAATGCAGTCTGCAATGGACATTGAGTCTATTAATCCTTGGCCATATTTGGACCCGTTCTTTGAATATTCTTCACGAAATGGCAACTCTCTAAAGTATATTTGTCAGCTTTGCAAGCCGAAATGTACTGAAATCTCATCCTACATTAACAGCCCATCGAATTTGGGAAAACATGTGAAGGTCGGTGCAACTTATCATTTCATGAATAACCAAACACAAGCGTCACATTTTTACTTGTTTATTGATGAATTTCGTTTAGACTGTGCATGGCCAAATGCACTATGAGGAATATCAAACTTTAACATCAAGGGCCAGAAAACGGAAAGGGATGAATCCTGGTACATCTGGTGCAAGCAAGCAACGAAAAGTCATCAATCATGAATCTGCTGATGTAATTTTACAAAGCAGTATCGATTACCATTTAATATCTTTCCTAATCCACAGTCATTTACCGTTTCAACTCGTTGAACAGCCAGAATTCAAGCAACTAATAAATGCTTTACAACCTAACGTTGGGATAGTAAGCAGATCGACACTCAAACAGAGAATGGACCAAATTTCCGAAGTCATGAGAGTAAACATCATGTCAGCCATGAGCACGGTTGATTACATTGCAACGACTACATTATGTTGGTATTCGCGACAGCGCAGATACATTGGTGTGACAGCTCATTGGATCAATTCTACATCATTACAAAGATGTTCTGCTACATTAGCATGCCGGACTTTAAATGGCTCACACAATTACAATGTGCTAATGAATACGATTGATGAAATACATACCACATACAATATCGCAGACAAAATTATATGCACGACGACAGGAAGTGAGCACAGTCTTCTTCAGGAAAATACCTTTAATCCAAGTGACATTGACAATTGCGGCACACGTGAACATATTTTTCCATGGGAATTGGTAGACAATGACACACAATTAGCAGACACATTTGAACTACTTGCTTCTGGATCAAATACAAACTACAGACTGCCGGTTTACCAACGTTGCGCTTGCCAGATTCTACATCTCATTATCGCGAAAGATGGAATAGAGGCAGAAGCTAATGACGAGTCATTCAAATCGTTACATCTTGGAGCGTTCACCAAGCTTTCTATGTTGTGGAATAAATTAGATCGATCAACGACAAACGTTGAGAGCATGGACACTGTGTGCGGGATGCAACTGAAGCGACCGAATCAAACTAAATGGAATTCTATTTTTTACGCTGTTGAAGGGATCACACTCATCATAGGACGACAAGGAGAGGCCGCATTAAGAACAATATTTAATTTCTTAGATGTCCGCACGTAGGTATCCTATAGAGTTTTAAGACAATATATTATTTAGCTCACTCTATAAATACAGACTTGCATTATGACGATGTGCATACACTCTACTTACGGGCACATCGTGGACTGCGAGCATGATACATGATGCAAGCTTCACAATGAGACGATGAATGAGTCACGAGGCTACCCAAGGTTACCAGATTTCTATCAGTCGAAATACGAACATCACAGCAGCAAATATTTCGACATCGTAATCATTCGACACCATCTTGCTCCTTACACTATATTCTGAATTTGGCGTATTTTCGAAGCCCCTGAATCCCAAACATTTATGTTGGCCCATGGCCATGGTTGGACCCATGCTTGGTCTGATGGGGATAAATCCTTTGAAAATCTCTTAATCGCCTAAAAATCCAGACATTTAAGTGCCTGCCTAGATGCTCACTTTCTACGTAAAACTCCGGATATATCCAGGGAAAATCAGACCTCTGATCCTAATCTAAGTATAGCATCCTCCAGTGGCAATGTAGAAGGGAAGCTATGTGTACATATAATCTTTGGTACGATGCGGTCGAGACTCGAACCCGCGACAACCTACTGACTTGACCTTGCAACTACACCAAGAAGTCTGGGTATAAATGTGATAATTTAGGCTGATTGTTTGTCTGCACTACTGTACTTTATTCAGTACATACGGTGACCCCAATAACCATCCTATTATTTTATTTAACCAGGATGACATCAACAGAACAGAAATTTATTCTAGACTACTACACCGTGATGAAGCCCGTTGCCAAGGCTATTGAAATGCTGCAGTCAGAGAAAAATGCATACATGGGCTGGCTACTACCTACACTGCAAGAACTTTTGAACAAACTAGAAACAGCCCAGACTTCCTCTGTCTACTGCAAATCATTGGCCTCTGCTATCATAGATGGGATACAAAATCGATTTGGGATGATGATGGTGGACCCACTACTGATAGGAGCTGCGATTTTACATCCAAAATTCAAGACTGATTGGACATCTGATAATGCTGTTATACAAGCAGGTTGGTCATTGTTACTGAAAATCTTGAACTACGACAACTAAATTAAATTCGAGACACTGAGGGCATACTGTTGGCTGTGCTTGCTCTCAGCTAATTTTAAACCGATCACCAAATCAACCTTAATCGTAAAAAAACTTCTTGCAATAACAAAAAAGGTTTCAAGGGGCAACGCTTGCATGATGGCAGATTAGGAATGACGAATGAACAAGGCGTCTGCTTCAGTCTAGAAATAACCGAGGATGCCTGATCTACGAGACATCTAAAAACCCAAACCAGTGCATAACTTGCATTAATTTGTCCATTGCATCTTCACCTGATGAAGGAATGGAGCTCCGGAAGCTTGTGAATTATATTCCTATAAAGTTGGCTGTGACTTGCTCTATCTTGTTATGAATTTGCATTCCCATGAAAGCACTTTCAATTTTAAATTTTGCAGGATTGATGTATCTCAGCCAAAAGTTGGAGGCCACAGCTAACTCAACTCTAGAAACAAGTAAACAAGAAGAAGAAGATAGTTTTTTCACCTCCATGAACTCACGAAATCAATCTAGTACGACGAACAAGCCATCAGAATTGGCCAGCTATTTGGCGACCGAATCGCGCGACATTAACATGCTACATTCATTCCCTACTATAAAAAATTTGTTCATACTCTTGAACACTTCCATGCCGACATCTGCGTCATGCGAGAGACTGCTGAGTTCGGAAGACCTCCTGTTTACTTCAAGGCATGCCAATATCGGTTCAAGAGATTTTGAGAATCAACTGCTTATGAAGATGAACTGGAAGCATTGTGGTTGAGGGTTTGACTACTTATCGATGATCGCAATTTGAAATTTTTAGACAATCACCGAAGAGCTTACACAAAAATCATCATCTTTGTCTGGCTGATTGCAATATCAATTTTGAGTGACGCCGTGACAGTAAACAAACATTCCATGGTATCTGTTACAATTATCATTGTACTGTAACGATTTTAACTTCATAGTTTGTTCATAAGGAGAATAACTACGGTGAGCCTTTGACATGGGCATGTGGGATATGCCTATTTGGAGTTGGACTTGGCTTCATGATTATGTTCATGATTTTCAATGCTATGATGGAAAATTTCGCTACAAATTATCATAACGTTTTGACGTAACGCCATTACCACTGACTCTCTAGCACTATCACTAATGAGCTTCAGAGCACCCTCTTCAGGATAGGACCTGTCAAACAACCTATGCTATAAGAAGCAGATTACAGTTCTCAGTGATTTTGTCCTGATGAGCTGTAGCAAAGATATTCTATACCGGAAAATATTTCATATTCTATTCGTAATAACTGCTTGCATGCCAACCTCAAAACTACATTGAGTGCGATTATTTCGGTATTGTGATGTAGATTACAGCCTCAACGCAATTATTGTTACTTATCCAGTATTTGATGCACTAGTCAATTCATCAGATCATTAAAATTACCAGTTTTATGAGTACCGGTACTTAATACCTCATTACAAGTGGCTGGCTGTATGCAGAATGGGAAGTGCTTTTTTTTTTAGCCATGAGCATCATCTTGTCAAGTAGCTTACTTATGAAGATTGCTCAACTGGAAAGGAGAGTTAGGTAAGCTACTGGAGTCCAAACAAGCCTGCGAGCAGGAATAATATACTCAGTGCGGAGCAATGACCGACCACCTGTGAAGACTACACTACCTCAATTTCCAAGTATGGCACATCTAAACAGAATAAACCTTTCTGCTTAACACAGGACCATGGCTTCAACCACTCTAATTTAGATCATAACAACATTTAAAAGAAGAAATTATAGGTGGATTGTGGAGTGACCTACTTGTTGAGTCAGAGCAGGTGCTTGTTGAACAGGACATAGCTTTCCTCGCCGTTTCTCCAAATCGATTTGCTCCCCGTGGTCCACACCTAACAAATAAACAATATTTATCTCTAAGTTGAGCATTTAAAAGAATCGTATTAACACAAGGAATGAAACGTGGCAGAATATTCAGCCAGGAGAAATCCCCTTTGCTCCATCGATGTTGTATGTCAAATGTGGTGAAGATTTCAGCGATTCAAAGCACCACATTCATCGGTGTTGTAACCACTAATACTGACCCTCAAGAATATTGATTAACAGATATATATGTGATTGCTGTTAAAGCAGCAACACAGTCTTAACATGATGATGGTTTTAACAGAAGTCATAGACTGTCCACAAACCCCTTCGTTTCCTTGTTCAAAAACGTCATTTCCATGGAAACTGACTACCAGTACTGTAGAGACACTTGCACAGATAACAATTATTACACTTCTAACTTCTAATCCCGTTTTAGTTGACTGTGGTACCCCTTAAATGCCATGTTATAATAATTAAATCAGACATAAAAAAATAACTAAGTCATAATGCAAATTTTCACAATTACCTGCAATGCCAAGTACAACCAAACTGTCACTGGTCAGCGTTCCTGTCTTGTCAAAACAACAGATGTCCACTTTTCCAGCGAAAGGTATACGAAATGGCTCCGTACAAAACACATCTATTCCACATAATCAACATTAGAATTCGTTCAGGCTAAACAAAGTTCCGTAAAATACTTACATAGTTTGGTAAGAGCAAGCAGAGAAGAATTAACAGCTAAAGACAACTCAATTGGTAATTCTGGAGGGACGACTGATGTTAAGATGAGTACACAATTCAAAAGGAGCTTGTACCGATTTCTGTCAGGATCTTCAGTGCCTGAAGAGAAAGATGATTTTATCATATAGAGTGGAAGACAGAAGTGATGAAATGTTTGGTCTGTGTCAATAACATAGGGGCTATTGGTGAAGAATCTCAAATAGAGCCAATAACAGTAGGCGTGTATTTCCATTCACTTTCTCAAGGTGATATCTTAATGTTGGGCATAAACCTAGCTCCAGCTACCAAGGTTGGCATTGGAGCAACAGAAGAAGTTATTACAGTAAGGAACACAGGAGAATGATCAGATGTGACAAGTGAGAACCAGTCAGGAGAGGCCGAAAAATATAGCCTGGCAAAACCAGGAATTCGAACATAGAAAGCCAAGTCCTTCAGGATTGCCGGTACACATGACTGGACTTTATAGGTGAATAAGCAGAGAATTGTGATGTTTGGTTAACTTTAAAAATGGTGATTATATACAAACCTTTGATCCAAACATACGCAGAAGCAGCAATTGCAAACATGAGGAGAAAGAGAATAAAGAAAAAAGTCTCTAGATTGTTAGCAGTTACTCTTTTCACACCAAAAAGAATGGTCCGTAGCAATTTGCCCTGCAAAATTGAGTTAGCGTAAGTTGAATATCACGCATGCAAATCCAGGTAGCTAAATTGTAGAGTAGTGTAGCAATACAAAAACGAGCACACAGATACGACTACAGTCACTACACACAATGAATAGGAATAGCTTACGGTATATTTGAATTTCTGAGATAAAGATGGCGCGACATGACTAAGCAGTCAGTAATAGTAACTCAATAATAGTATGTTAAATCATATTGGATACTCATACATTTTTGCTTTTGACTAAAAAGGTTACCAGTATATATCTGACGATTTTGATTTCAGTGATATTTTAAGTGCAGCTATTTTACATCGACTAAACTACAACTTTGACTATAGAGTACAAACTGTCGAGAAAAATTCAGGTACATGCGCCCACAGGCAAGCCTAATCATGCTAGTTGCAGAAATAACCGACAACTTAATCATATTTGCGTTATTGCTACAAATGGGCTAAAGTATTGCACTCATCTAAAGCATAGGCCGAAATTGACGCTAACTTTATCACAATTGACACTCATTCCAGAAGGCTAAGTAAAAAGTTACCTGAGACGTATTGAAGCCGGTTCGCATCACATATGCAACACAGCCATTATCTGAGGGCCGCAACAAATTTCTGTCATCCTTGCCAGAGTTCTTTGGAGGTGATGTATGCTGAATAACTTTAGTACCTCCAAAAACTATATGCAGTCTTGAATGAACGTCAAGATTCAATATAGTGTCATCAGCCCCGTCTTCAATAGGCTCCTGAAAATACACACCGGTACCGGTAATGACTGTTGTGTCAAGTAGGACAAAGCCGCAGCATTCTAAGTCGAATGACTACATGTGCAAAACAGGGGCTCTTTCATCAGTGTGAATTTCTGACTAAAGCAGAGTTGATTCAAGTAAATTATATCTGGTCATGATACTCATGAAGTATTTCATGTTCATTAACTGCACTGTGCGAACAATATCCCGTCTGTGTAGTAGAAATCTCGTTTAACAGTAACAAAGAAAACTATGTAACCATACAGATCCTGTATAAGTCAGACACCTTCATCTGAGGCACAGATTCGCCTGTGAGCATAGCTTCGTCGACAATGAGTCTTCCTCTGAGCAAGAGCAGATCACATGGGACAAGTCGATCATCATCACCACCCCTTGTTCGAGATATTGATATTATATCGCCAGCTACAAGTTCAGCACTAGATACATGAATCCACTTCCTATTACGGTAGACCTGAAAAAAAAATACGGATATGCAGGCTAGGTGGTGGCAGCATAGCACAAAGTGGATACCTGACCGACCAACATAAATGTTATACCAGTACAACTATAAAATCCCACACAAACCACCAATCTTCACTAAAGACTCACCAACACATCAAATGGCTTGTTACCCATCTTTCTAATCATAGCCATATTTCGTAACTGCTGATAAACAAGTGATGCTTCGAACAAGACAAGCATGAACAGGGTGAACAGGGAATAATACCAATATTCATCCAAGCACCATAGACCAACACAGAAGACCTGTCAAGAGAAATACCAGTTGTCACACTTCACAGTATCATTTCAATTGCAAGCGGGACAGGCAGAACAGCAAATACAGGGAAACACAAGGATTACTCAATTTTATAAAATCCTTTATTTGAATGAAACATATCTACCGGGAATTCGCGTTTAGCAAGAACAATTTATATAGGCATGAGAGACCATTGTCAAGAGTGGTGATTCTCTTGACTATATTAACAGGAACCAGCGACGTCCAGTAGCAATTCCTTGATGTTCATCTTCAAAGACTGAAGATAGAGATATACGATAACTGATATTAGCCTACTCACTTGAAATACGAAAAAAGGTGCAGTGGCCCTTTCCTGGAATAATTCTCGAAATTCTGGAATAACCATCTCCATTCTAACAAAGAATTTTAGTGTTGAAATGTTGTAAATGAAGCAGCTTACAGTATTTCTTTTTGATTACGGCGGAAAATTTCAACCTTTAATAATTTGATATATGATATGAATGACAGACACACTAAATTTTGGAATCAATCTGAAATTGTGCCCAGCCTGACAAAGTCATATAGAAGCATATCACATAGGTGTATAATTTGCTAATCAACTGGGGTAGTTATTCTACTACTGTACAGGCGATTAATAATCTACACATTAGAATGATCATTCATGGCCAGCTATGAAGTAGTGAATTTCAGAATTTCAAAATTTTCATAGCCCTTTCAGTGTGGGACTTATGCCAGTTATGAAACCGACTTCAACGGTTTGCACTCAAACTAGGGCCTGATACTCTTGAGATTTCAGTCTTTGAACTTCTCTAAAAGTAATGACAGTAGCTTTGGATGCAGCAAGGCGAAGCACCGCAGACAGTAAATTATAGCAACGAATTTCGATTTGGAGGTCGTAATTCTCACAGTTTCATATTTTAATCAAACAAACTGGATCTTGTGAAAAGTGCCGTTCTTACTGATTGTTGCCAAAATCATTTTCTGCAGTTTTGAGTTTTTCTTCTTCACTGTAACCTTTCCAATTTTTGTAATAAGAAAACTGCTCATCAACAGGAAATTGCACAGTAGAAAACGTTTTCTTTTCATTGGCATCATAAACATAATGTGCCTGTAAAGAAGAAGAGTTCAATTGCATTTCATGGTACTACTTTCAACATCAACAATGAAATTTAGAATGGAATTACCACAGATACACTGGGCAGGCTGAATATGGAGCAGTGGTGATCACGTATAATATTATATATACAAAATTTGGGGTATAGTAATATAACAGTAATGGTGCAAAGATCAGGCTTAGGCAAGACAAAGAAATTTAATGAAAGTTTGTGTATGGTAGGACATTGACTCGACTGCATTTTGATAGAAATTTATCCCATCCAAAGTTATAATCGATCAATCGACTGGTGCAAACTGCAGTCCTACAATGTTTGACTGAATATACCTTTTGAAACTCTAGCCATATCTTGGTTGTTCCTGGGTACACGGTGATGTGGACTGGGACGAGCTCTTTTGAACCATTATTAGGCTTCGGAGTAACTTTGGCAAATTTGGCATTCATTGGATGGTAGACCTGCAACGTAAGTATCAAAACTGTGAGAATGTTATAGCACTTGGAGTACTTAAATTAAAGCATTCAATATTCCAGCAATTGGTCCTGGTTCCTGATATAGTATCGAGGATAAATCATCAGAAGAGGTACTGGTACTGCGGTACCGGGGTATTGAGTAATCAACTGAATAAGTGAAATATTTAGATTATGAATATAAACAATAATGTTAAAATTCATCTATTGGCCTAATACTAGGAAGGAAACTCACCCTTGTGCATGTTAGCCAACATTTGACATCAACAGACCAAACGCTGAACAAAATTGTCAGAATGTGGCAAAATGAAATAGCAGCAATAATAACCATGGCAACTTCATACTGATCCGTCGAAAAATAGGTCGCCCAAGAAAAAAGTCCGATTACGTAGAAAAGCAGGAATGGAAGAGCATAACCGTACAACAGCTGTGGTCTTTTCACATACAACTCTAGTCCAGCAACGAGATCATCTCCGGGAGAGATGAAATTCTTCATAACGTGCAATTAGAAACTGGTCCCGCTACGATTCAAGCCAAGCGCCTGACTTGAAAGCAAACGACAACGATGAAATCAGGATGCAATAAACCGTTTAACCATGCAATGAATCAAGTTTCCTTCCAACCGGCCAACACAGCTTCACTCGCAGCATCACCGATTGCAAGTCATCCATATCTAAACACGCCTCCGAAACCCGCCCATATGTCACCTCTTTCGAAATTGCTCAATGAGTCTTGTGGAAATAGCGACCGTTATGAGTTATAAGAAGTAACGTGCACCGTATAATATGTTTATATGTACTTTATTAATCTACTTTATATGTACTCAAAGGAAATATAACTGTAAAGAGAAGAAACGACACACGGCAGGGCCTCTCCCTTCGAGATGACTCTCTTTCTCTATCACTCAACTCCATTAACCAGTGAAGCATAACGTATAAGCAACCAGCAGCCAACAAGATGAACGCAGCATAAAAAAGCAGGTTTTCTGTCACCTGTCAATCATATCTCGTTGTTCTTCCTTGTAGTACACGGGTGGGTGGTTTTTGGTTTTGTCGTATTTGTTTTGTTTTTCTTTATATGATGTTTGTTTCGATGTTTTGTAGTATTTCTTGTTATTTAGAGGAGGTCTGGAGAAAAGTTTTAGAATTTGAGATGGCACAGTGATAGGCCTAACGTCTTACAGCTGTACAGTTATATCATTAATTCATTATTATGACGTTCCCGCAAGGAAAAGGTATCGAACCCTGGTTAAAAATGAAACGGTCTAGCAAACCACTAGGCCAAGGCGCCTGGGCAACTTTCAAGTAGCGCGTGCCATATAGCATAGAGGTTCACCTAAATGACCTGGTCCTGATATATTGTTATATAATAGACAGATATACTGTGTAAATATCTACGATAGGTCGGATAGGATAGTGCTCCAAAAGTGAATTTCGTGGAAGTGTGGGAGGATATCGGCAAAATTTGTGCTCATGCTCAATATTAAGCAGCTTTTAGATCAGATCTAAATGAAACTTGTGTCAGATGTGAAACAGTAATTTTTGGCCATAAACGGGAGGCACTAAACACCATACAGTGAAAATCCAGACTGATTTCACAGCGAATCTTAACGAGTACTTGTGTGCGCAGGAATTCCTATATCCGTGCACTCTCGCGCCCATTTCACATAGCCGGTGCGGGTGCCCATTTTGTGCCCTATTTCATCCACAGTAAGTAGACAGACTGCTCAAACGATGCATTTTTCCATTGTTTCCCAGCTCTCAAATACCCAAACTTTTCCAGACGCTATAGTTTACAATCTGTAACTCCTTATCTTGTGAAGTTTTTCTTGTATGGTCCGTGTCCGCTTTTGGTTCACATATTATCCCCCACTGTATAAATCCCAAAGGTCAAATTGCATGATCATGATGAAATAGTATACTATAGCGTATAGCATGTTCTGCCAGTATATTTACTTGAATTTCACTGTATTTCTTTACCATAGTGGATTTCACAGTTGCCATTTCATAGTTTATGATGGGATATGATTTGCAACGCTTCACTGACACTGTCGATGAAGAGCTGATGTGTGTAATATGCGGAGGGGTATTAGAGGACCCCATAATGGTTAGCTCATGTGAACACTGCTTCTGCAAAAACTGCATAGAGATTTGGGTAGCAAGACAAAGAACTTGCCCGGTAGACCGTGGTGTTCTCGGAGAAGATAGTTTAAAAGCTGTTCCCAGGATAATGCGTAACATGCTAGGTCGTTTGATATTAACATGTGAATATAAGGAGTATGGATGTGAGGAGTTGATTGGTCTTGATGTACTGCTTGCACATCAAGGAGACTGTGATTTCAATCCTAAGAAGCCAATCCGGTGTCTGCAAGGTTGTGGTGCCATCGTGGCCAAAGATAAAATGCCAGAACACAGTTGCATGCGTGAACTGGCGTCGTTAGTGCGAATTCAGCAGACACAAATTCAAAACTTGACCCAAGAGAACATAGAATCTAAAGCCAAAATAGAAGGCCTAAGAAACGATGTCGCGGTATTACAAGAATGCATTCGATCATTACGGTCGGCAAATATTCCAAGGCAGCAAATTCTACAACCGTGCATCGAAAGAAATGAAGTTACATGTTGGACAGAATCTCTAAACTTTGCTAAAGTTACCCGCTGGGGCGGTGTCATTTCCACACCTGATGTCGTTCTACAGACTGTTATCAAACGTGCACTAATAGACACTTCATGTCCATTATCAATCGCTGACGATTTAATGGAAAATGCTCATGAAAGACGCTGGCCAATTGGTCTTTGTACTCTTGAGACACGGCAAGTACACAGGCTACGATATAAAGATTATGTGGTACGGCGAATTCATGGAAAACAAGCCATTTTAATTATGCATTTTGAAAATCGCCATATGGGAGAGGATTTAATAATGCAGCCTGGTATTGTGATTATATTTGCTCATGGAATTGAAGATGTCGATTGATACTTGTGCTGTGCATACCGGTACCTTACTACCATGCAGTTGATAAAATAGGCTTAAATAAATCTAGTCTTTGATAATATGAAAACTGATCAAGACACATGTTGAGGTGATTTAAATTAGTCGCTGATTATCAAGGACTTGACTTATCAAGTTGTATAAAGTAGGCCAAGTTTATCCCAAATTTATCATCACCCATTCTAAAATCTTGATTTTCAATGTCACCATTTATACCAAAAAAAAAACACCACAAAACCCACCAAAAAACACACAACCACCCCCCATCATCATTTGCTGCTTGTGATGATTGATATTCAGAAGTTACTAATCTGTGATTAACTTTAATCACAAGTACAGGTAGGTAAGAATTATTAATTTCAGGTCTCAGGAAGCGTACAGTATTACCCTTTCTTTTGTTCTTGAGCGTAAATTTATATTCAAATACAGTGGTGCAAGTTCCTGTGAAAATGTTGCTGATTTCATGCGAGCACAGTCAAATTCCCTAGATGGAGCTTCTCAGGTTTTCCATATTTTGCAGCCATGCTTGTCCTACTGCTGGAGAGTAGCAATCCAGAATTGATACTCTGTACGATGATATATATGTGACATTAAAGGATTTTCTTATTATTAACTGATTCACGCACATGGGTTCCGACTTCATTTTTTAAAGTTGTATAATCTGTAAATAGGCCTACTGTAACTGATATATTGCCGATATGCATTACGCCTTGGCTGCAACTCTGCAAGGCAGATTGCAGAAAGGCGTAATCATTCAATGAGCAGATGCTATTAGAATTGTGCCAATTGTATACCAGTAGCCCGGGTACCATCTGGAAAAATCGTTCTCAATTGCTCCAAGACTCCATTTTACAGTAGGCCTATCGGGATGCTACCACTCTGTTGTCAGCATACTACAATATCTTCTGGATCCTGAAAGCAGAAAGTTTACGTGGACTTTGATGTTTTATTTTGAATCTGACTGATTTTGCATTCTTGCAATTTCGCCGTTTAGGTTAAGGTTGTGCCAGTTCCGTTTATCATGATTTGTGAAATTTGATGTAAGGACAGTATACTATTGATTTAACTACTGGCTGAATTGATGTTATTAATGCGGAGAGTGATTGCAATCGTAAATTCCGCATTTTCAACCGAAGCATGCATTATCATAACGTTGACATTCTGTAGTTCTAGTGTTCCACCTTGTTGTCGTTTTGATACATGTATAAATTTATGTTTATTTGCAACAGGTGCTGAATCCGCTGTAAATTTCCTTGTTTTCAATGTTCCATACCCAGTCTGAAAGCTTGTCTGATCCATCTATAAAGCAACAAACTGGCACCCTTGTGGCCTTGAATACGGTTCGCTGGGATAAGGCTAGCAATGGGGTTATTCCCCCTGGAGCAGTGTGTGGCGGTAAATCTCTTACCGGTGAAGAAGTCTTTGTCGGCCGATTGAAGCTTGAAGAAAATAATGATGAGCTAACACCAGGAGTCATTATACCAAGTGAAAAGTAGGGAAATCTCAGCATTCTTGACTTGCTATATGTTCTCTGATGCAAAAGGAAGCCCAGCTTTCGTTATGCAAGGCCACTAAAGTACAGTACAGTAGGTCATGGTTACTTCGTCAGACTGAACAAGATTACCAAGTAATTACGTCCTTGTAGCTAACTGAGACTGATTTAACTTCCCAGCACCCCACCCCATTCCTTATTAGTTAGCAAATTATATTATGACACACTTAATTGCTACAAAATTTAGCTTCACTGCTTGCTATAATATTGCAAGTACATTACCAGGAATATTCTTACTGTATTTTTATTTCAGGTCCATTTATGTGTCGTTTGGGACAGGAGTTCGGCGATGTACACACTACGAAGTTTTAGTGACAGCAGATCCATCTCATGTTTGCTGGGTTCCTTGTAAAGATGGACATGTAAGCTCTTTGAGAATGATGCTATTTCAATAAATATCTATACCATGTATTGGACGGTACAGTGATCCAGCCCATGATGACAGTAACTTTTCCAGTCCCTGCCTGAAGTGTTGAGTAAATGGATTAGTGGCTGATAGAGGCCTTCAAAGAAAATGTCAGATGTATCAGCTCTTAGCAAAGACCAACCCCGAGCATTCCATTATTTACTTCCGGACGTCTCCTGCACGTCTAGATAGAATACCGCAACAAATGTCGGTTTCATTCTATTACGGATGCTCGTTTCAAGAAGTTCCTATTTGTTGGGAACTGGAAGGCTAGCAGTCACAATCTGAATTTATAGGGTGTTGCAAAATATATTGGCGTACAGCTCATATAGCTGAGGTGTGATGGCAATATATTAACTGTGCCAGAGTGGCCTGCATGGCGCAGGGTGTCATGCTTTATATAACATCAAAATATTCTAATGAAATGAACCACACTTTGCAGTATTCTATTCTTTCAGGTACCTCCAACTGCAGTAATAGGAGGAATCGATTCTTCCTATTTGGAGCCGTTGTACGTTGGTCGAACAAAAGAGCTTACTCAAGGAAGAACATGGCGGGGGCAAAGATTCCCGTGCTCTCACGACAATGTATGATCATTAGGCCTATGTATGACAAAGACGGAACACCAACGGCCTCGGTTGCGCCCAGTGACTAAGGCTGGGCAAAATCGAATAGTAGAGTATTTGAATCTTGGATTTTTGATTTGAGTCCATTAAACGTACTTATGGAAAAGCCATTGAATGGTGTCGTGCTCGTGTAGAAACATTAGCGACCTGTAATTAACGTAAACTTGTATCTGCTTAACTATAGTTTTCCACTGCTGCATGACGTAAATGTGCTTGTTTCCGTTTTAGATGTCTGTTCCTGGAAAAATCCAACGTTCCCACAAGTGTCTGTACATCCCATATGACAGGAGAGAATACCTATTCCGTCAGTACGAAGCACTGATATTAACCTCATCACCCGCACCACTTGCCGTTATATGTGTTGATCTCCTGCGTAAATACCTCGTGCAATTATCAGAGGACCATGACAGTTCGATGCCCGACGCGAATTCCAATTATTGGGAAAGAATTCAAAAGCTGCCGTTGCCGATGAAATTGAAGAATATGATTCGCAGACAATCCCTGATCACGTGACCATCGGATTGCTGCCGTCAGTATTTACTAGCTGTTACGAATTTTTTATGTGTATTGTGCAATGCTTTATTTTCCTTGTTTGAACCTATAAAAAATCCCGTTCTTTGTGTGTGTGGTTAAAATTGAGTATAATGCCGAGAGTATGGTAGAATGATGAGGTCAGTTGTAACAAATCTCGCACTCGAAACTGCATCTTCGCTTTAGAATCGCTGTCCAACAGTGCAAAGACACAACTTGCGCCATGACAAGTGGTTTGCTCTTTTGTCAAATTACGCCAATGCTGTTTTAAGTGACCTTCTGTGTCTCGAATATATCTAAGCGTTATTACCATTTTGACCACCAAAAATCTAAAAAAGGGTTTGTAATTCCGAAAATCTGCTGTGTGTCATATTTCGCTAAATCAATTCAGAATAACGCTGCTGGCTAATACCGAGGTGGTCGCAATTCACAATATTACGATCACTTGTCGGATTTGACAAGGATGCGTGAGCGCAATACTTTTGACGCTAGTCGTCGCTGCGAACCCGCTCCAAAGCATATTTGTCCCTTTCTAGGGCACAGCATATCATGCTCTAGGTTAGTTTTGCCAACTATGCCACTGATATGCATGTTACAGACAAATACAAATGGTGAGCATAGTCAATCAAAGCGTCGGCGGTGGATATTCGACTGGGTGCGCAACTGCGCATAGCCTACGTAGACCATCTACCTTTGAAACGTCAACCAGCCACGACTCGTCACGGTTGGATCCTTTTACGTTGGAACGTCAAGTAAATGTTTCGATTATGTCTCACGGTTTTCTGATGAGATGAAGCGTGCGTCAGAGTTCGGACATGTTATCATATATCAAGAATCTGCTGTCGCTAGGTGACGTAGATTGTAGAAAACTGCCTCAAATTTTTGCAAACCATGACTATAATCGCGATTCGTTTCAGTAAGTAGTTTATTCCATTGTGATAGAAAAACGTTTGGACGAATAGGAATGACTTATGCATTTTGCTATAAGAAGTGAGATATCTTTGAAGCCTGTTGGTCACGAGCCAATATATAGGCCTACAGCTTTATGCACTCATGTTGGACGAAATGTCTGATTCATGCTTAAAGGCGATTGACTTCGCAACTTAGCATATGCCATATTAATAGGCTATGATTTTACGTTGATCTGATCTGCAAGTGATTGGTGGCGTTTTCGTGCCGGTACACATGGCTGTCGTCTTGCCACACCTTCCATGCTCTGGCAACCCATGACGACGTCACGAGTGCGTTCATAACCTAGTGTCGGGGAATAACGTAAAAATTCGGTGCTCAAAAGTGCAATAGTGCTGGTTCCGGCATAGAAAAAAAAGCAATAAGGTTATATCAGCATCTTTCAACAGGAGAGATGGTCTACCCCGACTCTACAAGGATTATAGAATACTCCCTCTCCTTCACCTGTCCTTGATGACCGAATGGTTTTGCCTATAATATGCGGTTCGATTATACATATATAATGTGATATGCAATTTGTGTTATAGTTGCCACGATTGCCTTCCATGTTTATTCTTTTTCATGTCTCCAATCGTCCTTTCGAGATCTCTTGAAAAGCGGAAGATGTTCCTCGAATCTCTGGACGATCCATCCCTTTTAACCAGGTCTTTTACTTCTGTCGGCAATATGTCTTGTTCGTCTGGCTTGTGTTTACAATAGTTCTCCGGAAACCAACCCTTTTGGCATGTCCTGGTGTTTTCGCCATAGAGCCATCCACCTCTACTCATCCCGCTACCACAAATAACGATTTCGTCTCCCTGGTGAAGCTCGAGCTTGTTACCGTCAGCCTCGGGAATATAATCATACAGCGATTCATAAGCTATTTGACAACCCTCTGTCAATTCAATCTTATTAAATTCCTCGTCGAGTGCTTCTTTATTGCTTGACAAAGCAGAGTCTTGGTCGTTTAGGGTAATTTTGGGTGATTCGAAAACGTCTCCATCGTCGTTATCAGATAGTTCATTGGCATCTTGTGATGGCTTGCGCGATCGCCCCAGTTTCGCACTCAAGCGATTCCCTTTTGCAGTCCATCCCGTTGATTCTAAGCTTTCGGAAACATGTCGTCTAGCAACGTCAGTCGAGGGTTTTTCTCTCATTTCTACTGTGTCCCCTGTGAAAACCATCTCGGCGCTTTTGCTTATCGACGCATAAACGGGCAATGTCAGTCTGTCTTCTGTTAAACTGAAATATTCTTTGTTGTCAAAGCCTGCTTGATCACCGCTGGCGCACGATGAAGTGCGGTACGGATTGTTGTAGACATCGATTTTTCGTGCAGGTACCGACGATACGGGACGCTGTGGCGGGTTAGTACGGTCACTAGATTTGGTTGTGCGTTTACGGCTAGTTTCTTTCAATGTCTGGCTATGAAAAGTCCTACCCTTAGAATAGCCTCCATCGAAACTACCCTGTCTACTTTTGCTGCTTTCAATCAAGGCAACGGCGCCGGGGAGGAGATCATCTTGGGAGTTTCCAACTTTAATCCAACTGTCAAGGTTGGATTTTAGAATATTGGCCGATGTTTCGTAATATTCTATCAAAGCTTGGACAGCCTGGCATTTCCTTTCGACAAAATAACAATACCGTCGTCTTTCCTCGAGAAAAGATCGATTCAACATGTCGTGGGCGACTTTTTGTGTCGCCGCCTTTGCTGAGTGAAGTTTTTCGTACGTCTTCTGTAGTTTAGTGTCTGTTTTCAACGTCGACGGCTTATTCATAGACCGTTTCTTGAGCTTGGCAACCGACGCCATCGCCTTTTCAGATTCGCTTGTCTTTCCCTTAAATTCGTCTTGATATTTCCTGCGCAAATTGGTGATGTATTTCCCGTCTTGTTCGCATCGTTGCTCCATAGAGTATAATATATCATTTCCAAACTTTTTCATCCATGCATCCTGAGCCATAGTCACTTCTTGCATCGCATCTGTGATATCCATAATGCATTTTCCAACGTCCTTACATCCGGGACTTAAAGTTGCTGCAATTCCGATTTTTACAGCTGCACTTTGTGATGCCTTGATCGATTTTGCTTCTTCAACGACATTTCGTTCGTATGCCTTACCGTGGCTAATATATTCTTTCAAATTTGGATTGAAAACATCGACCATGGATTTAAATATTCCATCAGCTCTTTTGTAGGTGTCGTCCGTGACCAAGGAACCATACATCGTCGTTAAAAACAGAAATGGATTCAATGCAGGATCTCGGTGAATTCTTCAAGTATATAGGTGGCAATGGTACAAATATTCTGATCGATTACACACACGCAGTATATATTCCTGTATTTATATATTGCTAAATACAAGAAAATCATTTAAATATCATTTTATAGCGCAAGTATGTAAACGTGATATTATTATATAAATAATATGCAAAATTTTATAGGGATTTTCAGTTTGCTTTTTTACAACCTGGTGCTTAATAATTGTGCACATTTTTGAGCGGAGAGGTACTGTATATAATATCGACGAAAGAGCGCAGCGCCGAAATGTTTCGAATTATATTCAAATAAACCCAGCTGAGACGTTATATCTGGGGTGACCAAGTCTCTAACGCCTATTTCGTACATTTTGCTGTCCGCATCTTCCATCCTATTCCGTAGCAATTCCTATTTGAAGGTATAATACTTCAGCAATAATAACTAAACACTCCTAGAAAGGTACGATCTAGGTTGATTGCATTCCAGATAGTTGGCTTATTCTGATTTACTAGACGTGCACTGTTTACCTACACGTTTATAGCTGGTCCTGTTGTATCATATCTACCTATATATAATCAATTTCAATTGATAGACGTCTCTATCCGTTGTCGAATCGACGTGTTCGTGCGAAGCTTGACGCAATCTTTTTGTCGTATGTGTAGATTTTTTTGCTTCTAAGTATAACTATATCATGGGCTAGTTGCGCACTGCTGTTTATTGGTGAATAAGTTATTTTACAGTGTTATAAATCATCGTAGAATATCATTACGTCAAATCTGTTGATAATTGAAGTACAGCTGATGAGAAACAGCGTTACCGGTAATCACTATCAGTTGAACAAATTTACGATACATGCCTTGCGAAATTGTCGCCTAAATATCCTCCGTGTGAACTTGATGCATTGATTGAGCGCATATAACAGGCCCAGATAAGTCATCTGATGCTGATGAAGGAGCGGAGGTTTGAAAGCTTGTGAATGTTATAATTCTCAATAAACCAAGGCTGTAGTGAATTTCCTTTACGAATGTCCAAAAGGTATATAATTTTGATCAGGTATAAAGCTCATCTCATCCAACGTCTGTAAACGTGAACGCATGTTGGTTTGACGGTATGGACCGTGGTATGCTCTTAAGTCTGAACCTGAATTCTCTGGTTTACGACGGGTAGGCAGAACGGAAATCTGCCGTGGCAGCGGCAATGATGGTAAAGCCTATTTGCCCTTTGCTCGACACGTGACTGTAAGCGAGTCATATGCTGCTGATGATCTTTGCGTGTTGCCAACGTTATGGCGAAAGCAGTCATCGAGCGATTGATCCT
Source organism: Botrylloides violaceus (assembly GCA_030412335.1). Classification (NCBI taxonomy): domain Eukaryota; kingdom Metazoa; phylum Chordata; class Ascidiacea; order Stolidobranchia; family Styelidae; genus Botrylloides; species Botrylloides violaceus. The sequence continues at coordinate 597,385 of JASFYC010000714.1, forward strand.
TTTGGCGTTCTATTTCGGGATCGTTTTCTGCAAGCCGAATGCATGACAAAAGTTAGTTAGGATGTGTATTGCGTATGCTTCAAACACGCCTATACGCGATGTTTGTCTTCCCAACTCTTCTTATAGCGTCAATTGCTGGTAGCTCTCTACGAACATTTCTCGAATCAATCAAGTCTCCTAATATAACTTTGTGACCTTAAATCATAAGCGTTTGGCGTACAATCTTTTCCAAGAAAATATACACGCAGCGATGTAAACACAAATATGTATTAAAGGTTAAGGCTGTACACGCGTACACAGTAGCCTACACACCACCCACTATATTCACATATTCAAATTACAGAAAGCGAACACGCCTCAGTCAGTGATGACCACACGGTGGTTAAAACGCAAAACATCACGTAAAAGCACAAATGGCGAGTAAGAAAAGTTTTCGGAGAGTAAAGCACGCTGCAATCCACGCAAAATACACAGCAGCTAACAGTGACAATGCAAAACTAACCAAAATTGAACAAAAAGAACTTCTGGGAAGATAGAAAATAGGCATTCTATTCTACAAATCTCAATGACAATAATCTTCAATACTTTACCAAACATTTTTGACCGTTTTCGTACCAAAACTCGAAATACTGGTGAAATACATATAGTCACATTGCACGATCCAAAAAAATAAGATTCGCTGATGTATCGGGTCGCGGTCATGTAGAGAGATCAGTAGTTTCCCTTTCGTGAAAGACCGCTCCTGGCTCGCCAGCCTTCCAATTTAAAAATTCTGTCAATCGCGCATTTCACATCATCTTCTATATAGTCAGGCTTGGTCATTATTGGAGTGTATGGTAAGTCACGGTGACCATGATCAACTTGTACTTTGTGATCTTTTGTGTTGTCCTTCGATTCGTCTGACCGATACACGCCAGTTCGGACCAATATCGATGAGCACCTGTACACATATGACAGTTGAATGCTTATTGTCGACAGTTTACATTCTGGCGCATCAGGAGCTTCAATCATCTCTCTCAAATACCGTAATAAAATGGTACAAATAGTAGCGTGAAAATATAGATAACTAACCGACGTAGGTTAGTTATCTATAGTGAAAGCTGTTTCGTTTATCTATGAATATTGCGCCCTCTAACGACAACACTGTGTTATAGAATATGTCTAGTAGGGTGAGCAACGGAGCAACTCAAGACTACAATTTGCCGCACTATTTTACACTAACCAAATCTCTCAACACACAAAGTAATGCCGTAAAAAGCCTCAGAAGACGAAAGGACCCATCCTCTTTCCTACATAAACACGTGTACAGTACACACACAGACTAATCTGGGTGAGCGTTGTGGTCGCACCTACATGCTGCAACATTAGCAAATAACTAGGCATTGGTTACATGGTTAGTCGTTGGCACAGGTTGGATGTTTTGCAAATATGTAGGCCTATTGCTACCATACAATATCCGATGACCTATTGTGTCTCGATATCTTTTACCAATATTAGCGACATACGCACTCACAGAGACTAAACGCGGTTGAATAATCTCTCAATCGAGTCGAATTTATGGCACTGTGTTAAAACGCTAGCGCGACATATCAACTGGAGTTCACCAATAGACTGAAAAGGCGATCGTGTCAAATTTTGAACAGAACACACATCTCCAATTGGTGATCTGATCACCTGAACAGTAATCACAGATATGATTTCAGGGGAGTAGTCAATGAAAAATCACGCAACGATTTATTTACCGTAGCCACAGAGACGTCACTAGGAGGAGGAGCTTGTATGTTTACTACAGTAAGCCTACTGTCGTGTCTCTCTCAATTCAGGCTCATCCGAGATAAAACTTTGAATGTTGCGCAAGGCTGCATGACAACGACATTTGATGTTCACTCTGAATTGTTAATCATAAATCATATTCCAATAAACTGGACTTGACGTTAAATCTGTGTTGACTTATTATATCTATTACTATTTGGATCGTCCGCCATCGGCTCCACTATTTTTCGAAATCATAAACTGTTATATAATCAGTCATTAGATGTAACTGTCATTTTCATGTGCAGGTACAATAAACGGTCTCTGCCTCATATTTTAAATAACAGAGATGAATAAGTTCGCACCGGGTGAAACCAGGTTATCATATTTGTATCCACGGTTGCACAACCCACGATCACAGCAAATATTGATATGAGGACATCTTGTTTGCATTCGCAACTACCTAAGCAATATATTTATTGCTATACTTGGCAAAAACAACCCCGTCTGCTTCATCAGCTGTTTGCCATAAATATCGCTATGATGTTACCTTCGAGCGAACTCTGACACCGTCAAAAACATGAAACGTGATAGGACACATGGAGCCATATGGCGCCGCGTGAGCAATCGCGTAAATAACAGCATTTATATGAACATGAACAACATATAAACTGAATATTCCCCACCTATGAATCCCGTGAACATTGGTAATATCACCGTGGAGTGCAATATGGTAGTTAGTTTTCATATCTTCTTTCTCGGTGTCGTCTCTTTCGGTCACTGACAGTGTCTCGCGGAACAAATTTGATGGCGAGCTGAATCGTCAACATTTATGTATTGTTAGCAAACCACTTCACAGCAAAGAAAATGTATATAGGCTACGCCTACTCAATTCATGAACTTTTGCAAATCTGCAACAGGTTCAACATATGGTCAATCGTACGAGATATATGCCTATCGCGCGAAGCGTTGACTTGGTCAAGTTTACATAAGCAGAAGTTTTTATCTAAAGCTGCGACTAGCCGATGAACCCCGGCAGCTCCTCTATCGCTATGGCTGTACCCTCCATCTCCTATGCCGTAGAGCTACAGTTTAAGTAAAGACTTGATTACTGATGTACAAAGCGTAGCTTTCCTATTTAACGGAACCATCCGTCGCCAACGGATATATGGGATGGTGCTTCCTTGCTTGACAATCCAAGGAAACAAAACGGAGAGTCAAGTTCTTCCTTCGTCCTGACTGTCTTTAGTGGATCGGGAAATCGACTTTACGACGACAACGGTGTACCTCGATAGCTGAACCTCCATGCGGCGTTCTACGTCTTCTCTTTTATGCGCCAGCCCCCTTCTCTTCTTCTCCAAAAATTTGTTGAACATGTTCGCCCCATATATGTCAGTCAGCGGATTATCTCTGTGAAAAGTATATACAGTTTCATATTACCTATATCTTTGATTTGGCCTTTGACAACTCACAGTCGATAGCAACAACCAATATATCGAACTAACACATTTATTCTACGTATTGCAAGCGAAACCGTCCATAAACCTAAGATATATAATCGATAATCCTCAAACACAACATGGTACGCCTACGGGTAGCAAGTCCCAAAACACATATATGCCAACCAGCAAGGCCAAATCATTCCGTGACAAATACCTAATTGAATGATCAGCGACTTTACGGAGCCTAACCAAGCCCAAATGTATAGTTTTACCTCTAGAAGTGAGAGCGGAACAGACGGGACGAACCGAATGACTTATTAGCTCTTTAGTCGCAGAAGCTCATTCGAAAATCGGTGATAAACATATAAGTAGGGTCTAACACTCTAAATTATTAAGTAATATACTACAGACTGATAGTTACGGAAGAAAAGTAACGCCTACATTGCTCATGAAGATTTCAAATACCTCTCCGTTCATCGGAGGGTTTTGAGAAATACTTCACTTACCCTATTGCATAGACCGTCTTCAGATTAGGAGCGCCAATATTAGTAGCGATTTCTTCTATTAACTTCTGTGAGTACTCGTATGTAATCTCGCTAGGCTTCCCAATAAGCGCGGTGTATTCCAAATGATGACCAGTTATTTTCTTGAACAAATTTTCAAGGCATACCAAAAACGCACCGTGACCAAACCTGAATATAAAGAACTCAATCTTAATAATTTGTCGTGCTGCAGAAAACATTATATATATTATATTACCTTGGTGTTTGAGCTTTAGCCATCCACAAGAGATCCATATTGACCGCGAGAACTGGCAGGTGATTTCCCATTTTCATCGTCGCTTGTTGATTGGGTTTACCATCGGTCAGTAAAACATCCAGAATCAATTGTAAGTTGGTTTCCCACCTTTAAAATATCCGGGTAGGAATTTATTATCCTTTCAGAAACTATTTCAATGCGCATGAAAAATAGAGGTGCCAATTCCTAAGTTATAAATGAAAAAATATCAGACGATGGTTTTATTTTATTTGTTGCCTCGGGCGCGCATTGAATACTGCTGAATACCGCCAATCACCACAGCACCACTCTGCTGAATCCGAATCGATTTCCATAGCAGCGCATAGATATAGACCCTATAGCCTACTTTGGCGTTTAGCAATTATGTATCTCTATATACGCGCTTTGCAAGACTTGAACCATTCACACACATGGATACGACTTGTAGGGCCTAATATTTAGAAAATGAAAAATATATGTACCTGACTGGTTCACCGAGAAGAACGATAGCTTCGACGGCGGGAAAGGCATCATCATCATTCACTGCTTCTTGGGGCCATCTCGATCTGTCCACCCAATCTAAATATGGGTACGCTTTCCGGACATCTTCGATGGTCAGAATCTTTTGAAATCCGAGACTGCAAAGTCATATCATGGAAATATTACTAAAAACCTGAGTATAGGCTCGGTTCGTTCCTTCTACGCACCTCTTAGCAACGCTGACGCTTCCGCCGTCATGCTCGGGTCCTGATACAAGGCACCATTTGTCATGATATTCATGAAACATTTCCAATGGACTTTGAGACATCACGATTTGATCAGGCTGTACCTGTTGAAGGAATATCTAAGATCAATGTTTTATATGATAATCGGTTGGTTACACCCGTCGAGGTATCGCGATATGGTGACTGATGGCTCGGGAAATATTTTCTTATTATGAAACTTCGTCCATACTTACATTGATATACAAAAAGAAAATACAATAAATACCACAGCGATCGCGATACTTACCTCAACCCCTAGTTTTTCTGACAGCGTTGCTGCCTTAACTGATTTGAGTCCAAATCCATTCGTACAAAACACTGTCGGTACTGCAAAGGATTTGTTCTCCTCATCTAACAGCAATTTCAATGCATCGCTAGCCAGTGGTATCGGAGTTTTCCCACGCAACAATACGCCGTCGATGTCGAACATTATTCCAAACCCCGGAGACTCCACCTGCAAGAGACACCATGGTATTTTCACGTGGCCTATGCAAAATATATACCGAGTATACTGTGTTTGTTAGGGAGGAGTCATTAGAGCGTACATAAAAGTGTCGGCGCCTCGGCGGTAAGGCGTGGATCACTCATTGTAGGTCTTGGCGATTATAATTATAATAATTATTATCACGTCGCTATACAAATTAGTATTGCCCAATGACGAGTCTACAATTAGAGCTGGATTTGTGACATAAGCAAAATTCCCGTTTGAGTCGGAACAGGAGCAAGGGGAAAATCGACGTAACAGTTTCGCTAATTGCGCGATGTGAAAGTAATTGAACTCTTTCTGACAACTTAGTAGGCTACTTTCATAAGAGTGATAGTCCGATCACAATGGAATCGCGATTTGGAGTTTGAAGGTATGCCTAATATTCGTGTTGAAAGAGTAAAATTAGGAGCTGATGAGCGATAATGTTATCATGCGAGCTAACTCGAGCGTCCAAGCAAAAGTTGTATAGTTTCTGAATTCAGGAATCGAAGTGGTTCCACAAAACGGGAGATTTCACGGTGACTTCCGTATTTTGACTCAAACGCATTCCTTTATGCTGCCGTAATGACGCTTATCACAAACCGCAGACAACGAAGTGTAACGATAATTATGACCAGCCATTTACCCTTGTGTGTCCTACTGTGGATTTCCCACTGCTTTACAACGTATGAATAGATGTAAGTCTGCATTTGTGAAGACTGATGATTTCGACCCCGCCCATAACCTCTATATCGCCTTGACTATACAAAGTCTGCGTAGAGAAGGCTACGAACTTGACCGAGCACCTCCACCTACATCATGTTTGGAAAATTTAGAAGATGGCTAATTTATTCCAACTTACCTCGCAAAAATTAATATTTTCATCGCAATCCTTTTTGTAATCCATCTCGCCGAAATATATCGAATAGGCTACAAAAACACGCGCTTTTTCTTTGAATATATATACGCTGCAAATACCAATCAAAAATCTCTTTGAAGAAGTACGGATGTACTACGTGAATCGTGTAATTTATCAACGTATATGCTATGCCACAATAAGTCGTCAGGTGTTGCCATATATAGTAGAGTCAGTTAATGCTGTCCCCGGAAAGCTTTGACGACGAATGAGTACCATCGTTGGTTGCAGCGCTATTTTAAACGATGTACTATGCGATGCAGACACATCGAACGACAAATGTGTTGTTGGTTTGTTACGTAACTCGCTGCGTAGATCAGCTGAGCAAATCAGCTGGTCCGCATTTATCGTAAACAGCGTTAATAGCTTTTCTTTGTCCTTTGCATGCTGCTTTTGCAGCTCTTGATGCATTGTCTGCATCGGTGACTACGAAAACCGCAAGGTGAAAGCTATCTACTTTGCGCTAATTGGCTAAATCCTCTTGAGCGTACGGATGTAGAGGAATGCGCAGACGAAAAAAATGCAAAGCACATATATCTACGTTTTCGAAATTGCGATGCATTCATTCTCAATACTACACCAGCCAATCTTTGGACTTTGAAACAATACAAGCTGTATGCACATCCGTTATAATGCTAGAAAAGTAAAAAAAAGAAATTCCAAACAAGGATATTCTTTATTTTCGCTTACATGCAGCGAACGAAGGCGACATTTGTCGCATTCACGCTACTCATACCGCTCGTAGTTCCGACGCACGCGTTGACGGCGTGCTCGAATGTCTTGCAACAATAGACGAAAGTCCGAATGCATGCAATCATGACCTGTTCGCTTGTTGCGAAAGTTAACCTAGAGAAACCTTATTATGTACATGATACGATATACGACTTTTCGTGCGGTCACATGGTCGTAAACATTGAGAGCCTGAAATGCTATTTGAATAGACCATCGCAGGTGGCAGGCTTATCGCGAGATAGCCTAAAGTTGCAGGCTAAACATTCTCTAACTCCAAATAGTATAGAGAAATCTCCCATTTCCTCATATGACTCAGGTCTCGGCATGAATAAGGGACACAGAGCCTTCTTGCATAAGACTCGGGTGTGGTGCTGAGCTTCGCACTACGCAATTGTGTAGGACTGGCTACAGCCTATACATCTTCCTTTCCCACGGGTTTCAGTAGAGTATAGTCGCGCTTCGCGCTATCCAGGCGCAAGGAAGATATTTTATCTCGTGATCGGACGAATCTGTATAAGCGGAACATTTTGATACAAAGCGGAAACGGCGGATAAAATCTTATTTATTTCTTAAAACGCTTCATAACAGCCATTCTCCCGTTGTACATTTTGGATGCTACCCTTGCACAGATTGGCTGAATAAAGGACACATAAATATACATTTTCTTGCATGGGATAAACAAATCGTCAAATTCCCCAGAACAATTAAACTCACCTTTGAAGAACGATTCAGATATTGGGAAGTCTTCTTTCACAATTCTCTGCTTTTGTTTACCCGAGAATGGTCAGCAGATGTAATGTAGCTCCGATGGACGTAATTCAATGTCAATTAATTCAATGTCAATTCAATTAACCGATACCAACGGTAGATAGATGAAGGGGATCCAATCCCGAATATCCGCGAATGTTTGATTCAATGCTTTGATAACGAGGGTATTCATTATTAGGCCTAAAGGTACAGGGAAACGGAAATAGCACTTACATCTTATTTGAACTGAAATTGATATTCGCAAGCCCACAATGTTTTGTGAACGACTAGGTATACCGCTGCATTTCCGCTATTATAGCATTTGTGATGCAATAATCAGATAAAAATGATCAAAATACGTCTCATTTTTACTGAACCGATGAGCTTTGATGACAAGGTTAATACAAGTTGAGCGAATGAAATTATGAAACGTTTTGTTATAATTATTTTTATGTATAGATTTATTGTCTATTATAAAAGTCCACCCATAGGCCTACACAAGCCTTACATTGGTCTATATATACAGAATTACATATGCAATAGCAAAAAGACGAGTTTAGAGACCCCTTCAATGGCCATGAAAATGCAGATGGTCTTACCTGAAATCATGCCGGGAGCATGTCCTGGTTTGATGTATCCTACAAATGATGCAGATAAAATTTAAATTACGTCCACCAAAGCATAACGAAGGGTTGTCGTTGATAAGACCTGATACATTCAACAATTCGAAACGATTTTAGAACAAGCGTGCGACATCCGCTTCAGCTCTTTGAAATAATTTTAGTTTACTGGTTCAATATCAATCGTTGGGAATTACTGTTGACAGTGCAGGCGTGCACGCGTCGGCCCTATGCATGCTTCGTCGCAATTCTAGGCTATCCCTATCACATTTGTATTCCTACTTTCTAGCAAAAAAAGGTGATCAAGGTAAGTCGGTTTTACAAGAGGTCACACTGAAAGTATGATTAACTACCCATGCAAAGTCGAGTATCTGAATATGCCATACTGGTATCGATATTTAGAGGAATGGTGGTGGCGGTTCCAGTCAAAACCAAGCTCAGCAGCAGCAACAGTGTTATCATCGAGTAGGCCTGTGATATCACGCCTGCCACTATAGAGACTCTTCCGAGGAGTCTCTATACTGCCACCACGTGGATAATCGCTAACAAGGTTTCAAAGGCGCTTTTTCTGGTGGTAGACTACAATCCCAGCGCACAACCATCTAACAAGGAAGTTTTATTATGCTGAGTCATCATTGGCATAAGATAGGCTGTTAAGAAAATTTCTTCACATCACATTCTTAGGTCTAGACTGGAGCCCGACTTCGCTAACCAGCCTGAAAGGTGTTTCCCTCCAGGGTTGTGCATTGTAAATAGACAGCAAAAACGGGTGCATTACATGTGCGCAAGAACGGGGCTGACATAAATGAACGATGACGTTGAAAAGCATCAGTCAAAAGTCAAAATAGTCGAGTCTCCAGATTTCGGCGAGAGTTGGCGAGCGTTGATGGTATAAGGGCATAAGGCTGATTTGAAGCAACGACATATAAACACATGAAAGGAAACTTGTGTCACGTGATGGATTTAGTGTGTTCTTTGTCACGCTCGGATGCATACACTTCACAGCGGAGTTAGTTTACCCGGCCCCGTTTGCTTTACCGTTGTAGTCAGACGTCGTCGACGGTTAATACTGTATTAAAATGCCTGTTATTTGCAGCATACCTTTCTGCCGAAACAAACCACCGAATTACTTACTGTTTAAAGTGCCCAACAAACGATTTTGCAGTGGCAAAAAAGCTGAATGGGCCGACAACTTGGAAAAGATTGTTTTGGGACACAGATGAGCGGGCAAATTTATCAAAGAATTATACCGTAAAGATAAAGTGAAGATATGTGAAATACATTTTGAAAATCAGGATTTTGTGTTAAGTAAGAATCCAGATAGTGCCTTAAGTAAGAATCAGGTTATTGTCTTTAAAAAGTAACAACTTAGATGAATCTAGATTGAGCCTAGTGCCTAATATCTTTGTCCTAGATTTTCGCGAGTTTTGATCTGCTTCAAAATGATTCTATGGATTTCCAGAATAGTATTAACCAGAGCACACTGATATTTTCTTGACCTTTATGTACAATAAATTGCTTTTGTTACAAATTTAAAGTCTACTGGTTTTAGAGCCCTGGACTGCTAGGCTGTCTGGAAAGCAGAGACTCTTCATCTCTGGGATTAAGAAAATAGGTAATTGTTAGGAAGAAAAATCAATTTCGGTATGTTATTATTATTCATATGTTTCACGGCAATCAGATACTGCTGTCGAAGCTTGTGGTATGCATATTGTATGCTTGATTGCTGATGGCTCGAGTGTCAATCAATCTATGTTTGACAGCTTAAATAATTTGGATTTGGAGTTTTCACATGAGTGTGTTAATATTTATAACTACCCAAACCCCATTTTTTTGATTTCTGATCTGCCACATTTACTTAAAACTACCAGAAATATCATTTCAACAAGTCGTCCAAATGACTGCAAATTATTAAAATACAGTGAACACTGCATACTCTGGGAACATTTTGCTGAAGTTCCCCATCTCTTGTCGTCACAAGAATTGAGGTGTTGCAAGCTTACTGAGCAACACTTTTCATTGCAAATTTTTTTGAAAATGAGAGTTTGCTATGCCCAACTGCTATCAAATACTGTTTCCTCTCTCATGAAAGCTCGTGGTGGCAATGAAATGGCACGGAGCGCACGGCCTGCTGGTTTAATGAACAAGTGGTTTGATTGTATGAATACCAAATACAATTACGGTTACAATCAATATCTTGCCCCATACAAAGATGATAATAATCCCATACTTGCATGGCTCCACAATACCTTCATTTTAGAACTTAATTCAGGCAGGAAGTAAATAAGAAATTTTCGTCATATCAAACATATTTTTTTTGGTCAGGTGCGTCATATGGGTGGAAGCAACGAGGCGCCCGATGTCAACAGTTACTCATACATTCAAAATCTAGTCTATGTAGATAAAAGCCTGAGACAGATTCGTGGTAGTAACGTAAACATGGAACAACCTAAGAAGTCAGGGAAAATCATCAAAATGTAACAGTCCATATTATTGGAATATAATTCACTAGCTTTTGGAGCTCCGTTTCTTCACCTGAAGCCAGTGAATTATATTCCAATAAACTGGACTAGACATCTGTGGTAAATTATTATATCTATTGGCAATAGACTATTTCTATTTTGATCAGTCGCCATCGACTTCACTATTTTTATATATGGGGTCTGTGTGTTTTGTGTTATATATGTGTTTATTAATAAACTTGATGGTAAAAATGCGCAAGTGGTATTTCTGAATACCAAATATACTTCATCAATACTGGTGCAGTCCCTGTCAATGCTGGTCCAATCCCTTACACGCGCATCGCAAAGATTTCCAACTCGACAATTTGTGAAAATTTAATAAAAGCAGTGATCACATATATCAGGCAACACAAAAATACGAGCGATATTTAACTTATTGATTTTCTGAAGCTTGTGCCAGGTTTCAGTATGGTGGTTTTTCTTGTTTGTAGTTTTCTTGCTCTTTGATAACAACGAATTTTTAGAAAATAATTTACAAAGGTACTGACAAATTTCGTTTTTCCATGAGTAGGTTAAGATATTTTAAGTTTTTAACGCATCCACATACACTATGGTTGAATTGTCCATCATTATATGCTTAAATGTAATTGATAATTGTCAGCTCACTCACATGTTATCCTAAACTAAACCACGCATACAAAACTGCGATACACTGTGTGTGTGTAGAACAAACACGACAGCTTTTATATCCTTGTAGCCTGAAACCCCTGCAGTTCTGTAACACTCTTGGCTCAAAGAATAACACAGCACGCAAATACTAGGACTATGAACATATCGTAAGATAGTGCGTACGTATCTAACTCGAAGTCGAACAAGCATGCGACGCAGAAAAACACCATCAGAAATAAATCGGGCGCGTCGCTGGTTACCGCCAGAGTGAATATTTATTGACTTTGGTTACCGCCAGAGTGTATGCAATGAAGCGCGACCTGGGAGAAGTAAAGCTAAATAAGATAAACAAGAATCAACGAACCGTAAAACGCTTCTTTCTCATCACGTGTTTATATGTCGTTGTTTGAAGAGTAAGACCTAGAAAGCCTTCATAACAGGGGAAGAGTGAAAGACAGGCAGCAATAATCGGCTTTGTTGATTGATTAATTGCATCGTCGCGGATATTTTAATCCGATGTCCAAACGCCTGCGTTCAAACGCCGCCAATAAACGGGCACCGCGCAAAAGCCTGTGGCGTCTAGGCCTATCTACACGACCCGTCATATGCAATTGTAGATGTGATACAGAGGTCGAATGCCTCTGAGATGTACATAAATTAATTATTTTGTCGAATGGGCCGGTTTCCGGAGGGAGTTGACCTGGACGAGTGGTTATGTATCTCTGTGATTAAACTAGTGGTGAACTCAACAATGGTCGCTAGAGGCATAGTGCACCGGCGAACTAAAGACTAATAAAGACCGAAGGGCTTGATCAGCTGCGGAGGAAAAAAAGGAACAGGAGGCAGGGTACAATACTTCCACGCAGCCATTTGATCCCAGGCGGGCAAATACGGTAATCCAATTAGTAAGAAGGCTTTAGACACGTGGTAGGCATTTTTCTGGCGCAAAATCTTTTGTCAGTCTTAATGAAATACAGTCAGCGTTCGGACGGTTTGGTATATGTAAGTGCATCAATCAACGAGCAGTTGAGCAGACTGGCTTAGGTATACATTGTTGTGTCCCTTTATTTGCCCTTTATGGTGGCTGCAATATAATGCTGGTCATGTAAGTCAGTCGCTGACATTCTTCATTAATTACTGGTCTACTGTACACCGAAGTTTTATTGCTTATAATATGGACATCGCGATATAATGGGAGTCATTGTCTACTAAAATCTAACAGTTATGATTAGGCCACTTTTACAAAACGACAGGCTCCGTAAAAAATTTCAGAGGATTTACTGGACTAAGGTTACGGCCTGGTTAGTGGGATCGTATTTGAGATACAGTATTGCATGGTAGCTTAGAAATGATGATAAATGTGCAAAAGTACTCCCCACTCACTACGGAACCGAAGGTGGGTGTCAAATGACAGAATAAGGCATGCTGAATTCAAATATCACCCTCGCGTCTGCCGGGCAGCCAAAATGTCAACGAGCCCCAGCGACGACAGGCTCCGTAAAAAATTTCAGAGGATTTACTGGACTAAGGTTACGGCCTGGTTAGTGGGATCGTATTTGAGATACAGTATTGCATGGTAGCTTAGAAAAGATGATAAATGTGCAAAAGTACTCCCCACTCACTACGGAACCGAAGGTGGGTGTCAAATGACAGAATAAGGCATGCTGAATTCAAATATCACCCTCGCGTCTGCCGGGCAGCCAAAATGTCAACGAGCCCCAGCGAAATCACCGCACCACAGCACTATCAGCTATGACAACGAACGTATTCACGTTTGATTGCACATACGTCGTCACTTTTTTATGGCTCATGGCATTACTACTAGAAGTGGACGGCTCCGCTTGACCTGGCTCCGTACGGGTCGCGAAGCCTTTCTCATCATGTACATCCCGCCTCCGTCCATGCATCAGGCCACGTGCCCCGTCAGTTCGCATGTCTCGGCGGGTGGGTTGGGGCTGGCCTTGTCCCGGCTTCGTTCCGCACGGGCCGACCAGACCCAGCCCAATCCGCCTGCGACACGTCCCCTCTATCCTAGTCCCCGGACTAAGTCCAACAGTGTCATTACTACCCAGTAGTAACGCTTTGACATTTTGGCTGTTCGTAACTTACAAATTCTAGGTTTCTGACAGACGGGAGGGTGATATTTGAATTCAGCATGCCTTAATCTGTCATTTGACACCCACCTTCGGTTCAGTAGTGAGTGGGGAGTACTTCTGCACAAATACCGAAATGATCCCATAGTGAGGATCAGGGAAGCGATTGAAGCCTTGCCGGATTGGGTGGCTTGCTGAAAGTTTATTACTGTCTGCGGTGCAACGATTAGTACCGATAGCAGTAAATCTGCTTGGCGCGTCTTATATTAAGTGTCAACCGATTATTATCAATGCAATGCCACCAAGACGTTGCTCAGCCTATGCTGATTTTGGCCTTGTCATACAGGGTCGCTCACTCCATGAAATTTCAACTGCTATACCACTCCTGAATCCCTATACTTTACATCACGTGAGACACCCTTCTATGGAAACGGTCTGTCGACTGAATGTCATTAGAATGTTGCTTAGTTGATACTCGGCGTGCTGCTGCTGATGTGGCTTTAAAATTGTGCGTAATCAGTACTAGCCAGGCAATCGCATGGTGTCTATAAGCTTGATGGCACTGTCTCACTATCGTCTAGAGCAAAATGCTTGTGATGATACGGCAGTGAAAGAAACCGTACAGCCGCTGATTAGGGTAAACTCATGCTGTACGCGGTGTCGCTACATAAATGTTCATTGAATCAGTAATTTCTCCAATTGTGTTCAACACATCATACTTCTACTATGAAAAAGGCTATGATCCATACCTTGAATGTGGGCCGCGGAGCACTGTAACAACCAAAAATGCTAAGTATCGCGTTGAGCCGGCTTTATGCAAGACCTGTATCACTGTATGGTATATTGAATTTATGTAATGCTCTGTAGCCTATCCCTTTTTTGATAAACCTCAAAATACCCGGCGCCAGCATTTTGTACTCCCCAATTCCCTGCATTGAAAAATATTACAGGGAATTGGAAACCCTGGTCATAATTTTGTGAAAGTAGACATTTCTGAATTTTGTTCACAAATTAGCCAAGAGCTTTTTGCTGTTGTGTGACAAAGACTTAATTGAGTTCTGTTCAATGAAATTGAAGGACAAGAGACAGGCTGTAAGGTCTACTGTCGTACTGATGGAATGTCTCAGTTCCTGCTTTTTGTGAATATGTCTTTCATTGCTGTTATTTGCATTTGATCAAAAGGAAATGCTCAAGACGCTTTTTGGCAGGCTCTGCGCCTGCGAGATCCTGTTGAAATATAGATCTCGTGTATATGAAGTTGAACGGGTCTGGTAAAGAACCAGTCCAGTATTGATGAATTACTGGTAGCTTCAGAGTGTTTTTGTCAAGACAATTATCAGGTATATTGTTGATTCGATACTGTTTATAGTCCATTAAACAAAATAGGTGTTATTACAATCTACACCCGTGATACGACAAATAGTGAAGCTGGTGCCGGATGATTCAAATAGTATATATATAATATATAGAATAAAAGTTACAAAGATTTAACGTCCAATCCAGCCAGTGTATTGGAATGTAATTCACTTAGTGATTCATTCAATGAAGGAATGCAGCCCAGAGCTTGTGAATTGTGTTCTGGTTCCAATAAACTGGACTGGACGTTAAATCTGTAGTGACTCGTTCTATCTATTACAATCTACATCAGATATTTATGAGCAACAGCAAATGCTCAAGAGTATTGTCTGGCATATCCCAATAAACTTTGCTGAAAGCGAAATCTAAGGTGACTCAGATCTTGCACAGTACCCCACCTTCATCAACAATGAATGCTTGCTTGCACACTGTTTCTGTTTTGTTAGGACATCACTTCAATAGGCCTAACTCTGTTAAAAATACATGATCTACAGATTTAATGAATTTACCGGAAGGTCCCCGTTAAGACATCATGAAACTTGTTTTCTTGTGTTTCTTTGTTAGTAGGCATGTAGTGCTTGCTGTTAGTCTTGAATTCTCTTTGTTGACATGCGTGAGCAATAGGTACATTTTTTTGTTCTGGTAGTTGCCTGGAAATATGTAGTGGTTGTTTGAAATGACTCAGCCCGTTGAACTCGATAAGGATTACACGTTGTTTCCGTTGTTTTCGCACAAAGGTGTGTAAGAAAATATCAGAATGCAGAACGGCTAGTGGTATGGAGACCTTGTAGCTTGTAGAGGTAGATATATGTTATGATATTAGGATATATCTAGAGTTTTGCGCCAGTGAATGAACAAGTTTCTATGTGACATTAATTTATATATATACATATTTTAACCAACCTAAGGTTTAGAATTTTAACTTTGTTGTTCCAGGTGATTTTTCTTGAATAATGAGTTATTGTTTTCAAAATGACAATGGACCTTGATGTAGCTAGTCTTTTGTCATATTCTCTTGCCGGTAGTTCCTCAAACGGTAGCGAAACCAGCAAGATATCTGATACGTGCTTGGAACTGTTTCGTAAAGACTATGAATGTGAAGTATTGGAGAATGTAAATGGAACGTTGTGCGGTACTTACCCAAACAAGATGTTCATACCTTTGCCTACAAAGGGAGGATGCTCAATCAGAAAACTGGAAGACCATGTGACTAAGGCAAAATTTGCCAGGACACGGGCCAGATTCGTTGCACCAGTACTTATCGTTAACGACAAGTATATTTGTCGATCTGCCACATTGGCTCGTTCTCCTGAAATTTATTGCAGGCAAACGTATGGGTATTGGGTGCAAGGTGAAGCCCCTAAACCTGTTAATGATGACACTTCTGACAGCAGCGAGAAAGACTCGTCATTTGTATCCCTTGAATCAAAAGCTGGAAGCTCGGATGATGAGAGGAATGAATGGTTGGTGGATAAGATGCGAAATGCCGACGCTACTCTGTTGCGTTATCTCAAAGTCAATGTTATATTTGATCTAATGGTAGAAAACAGGAAAGTAAAGTACGGGATGAATGTGACATCATCCGAGAAAGTCGATCCAAGCAAGCGTTATTCTGCATTTGAGTTGCTAAGCGTCCCATACCCTGGATGTGAGTTTTTCGCTGACTATCGAGATTGCGATTATAAAGCTGAGGGGCTCAAATATGATTGGACACAGACTTTTTGTGATGCTACTCTTCAAGTTCCATCCTCCGTGAACAAAGTATGCAATGTTGATTGGGATGATTATGTCAACTGGGATTTGGTGACGTTGACCCAAAATTATTTGCTTCTACATTTGCGGCTATACATGCATGAGGATTCCCACGGAATTCTGCTCCATTGCATTTCAGGATGGGACCGAACACCACTGTTTGTATCATTAATGAGACTGTCGCTCTGGGCAGACGGGTTGGCCCATGAATCACTAGATGCGCGTGAAATGGCTTATTTTACGATAGCTTATGATTGGCTTCTTTTCCAACATCAGTTTGAGGTACGACTCGCGAATCGTGAAGAAATATTCTTTTTCTGTTTTGATTTTCTGAAGTATATCTGCGGGGATGAGTTTTCAGTATCGGAAAACCAAGTAAATGAAGAAAGCTCGTTTACCAATGGTAGTGACGAGCACATCAGTAATGGAACTTCTCATTCCGATGCTGCGCCGCCAGATCTCGTCATTCCGTCTGACGACGGAAATGCAATACCAGTGAAAGATAATGCGGTGTCTCCATCTGTTGACGCTGAAAAATCATATTTTCCACCAAACTGTGACACGGGAGCTTGCAATGATGACACGGGAGTGCAAACTGCCATCCTCTGTGTTCAGCCGACTGCCGAAAGCAAAGTAGGTGACAAAAATGTTTCTACTACCCCTTCATATAGATACTCGAGGTTGATGGAAGTAAGAAGTCTTGTTCTGGAGGCTTACAAAGAAAGTATGGAAATAATTAATAAACAGGAACTGACAAAGAATACTGGAATAGCAGCAACATTGATGAATCACATATCCAGAACTTTCAGTCTCGTCAAGAAGTAAACAGAGGTCATACCAATGTTAGTTTGCTTGCTGATTTGCTGATGTGGAATGGAGGTTTGATATCTGTCATGGGAATTCTGCCTCACCTCACGTTATTCGGTTGAAAACTCGAATGTTAGTTGACTTTCCACTGTGATTTAGGTTCATTCCTTATTAGTAATATCTGCAAGATCTAGTAACTATATTGTTCATCTGTGTAGATGATATCATAAACAAGTGAAAGCTTCCCTTTATACTGATGATCCAACTAGTAGTTTTGACTAAGGATAACAGTGGGTTGTTTAAAGTTTACTGCATGGTATCAATTTCTGACCGTATTTAGAAGTTTGACTTGGAATGTTGTGTGGTGTAATTGAAAGTCTTGGGCGCGTCATTTGCCTATTGTATTCAATTATTAAATCTTGTCTATTGTGATGATGTGTTTAATTAATGATGAATGATCCGCGAATTCTCAATCGACTTGTCATAATAAAATTATTGTATATCGCCACATTGTTATTGTGACGAGTTAGGAACATGTGACATGTGTCATACAATGAAGGGTTCACGCTCGTGCAAAGGTGAAACGGGTACGGAACTGCATCCCATCAGTTAAACGCTCGACAGTCTATTTGCACATATGTAGGCCTACAGTAGCTGGAAATTCCGGGGCCGACGCTGGCCTGTGGCGAGGAGATTGGCACGTTCGTCGTCCGTACAGTACAGTTTCGACGAGAGGGAATGTGTTTTTATTCAGACGATACGATCATAGTGCTGTGAATTGGAAAATACGATGGGCGGCTATCGAGGATTGGGGTTTATCTATGGACTCTATCAGCAATCTACGTAGTTTAACGACGTAAATTCATACCGGTAATAACAGGGATATCTAGATATTCCTGGGTAATAATAGCGGGGATGTAGTATTTATAAGTGGTTGTCGGTGTTGGTGTTCCTCATCTGCTTCCACGCCTACCGCTTCCGCCTAAAGCATATGACAATCACCACTATCATTACTGTGTGTGGAAGTGGAATCAGCAGAATTTTGCGGAAAAAGAACTGGTCGCTCACTAATGACGCAAGAACTCGCTTACGCCAATTTTTGCTACCACGTGTTCATGGGAAACACTGCTGCTCACGGGAACTATGTGGTCGCCGGGAACCACATGATCGCTAAGAACACTGCTGCTCACGGAAACCACGTGGTCACCGGGCTTAAGCACTCGTGCTCATGGGGAACACTTCCGCCTAAAGCATATGACAATCACCACTATCATTACTGTGTGTGGAAGTGGAATCAGCAGAATTTCGCGGAAAAAGGACTGGCCGCTCACTATTGACGCAAGAACGCGCTTATGCCAATTTTTGCTATCACCATGCGCGTTCTCGCTAAACACCTCGCGGAATACCGAGTTCTACAAAGACAACTCGCTGATAGAATTTCTGTCGATCGTGGTATCATGCCTATTTGGCAGTGAGAAGTGTTCCCCCGAGAGCGCAGTGTTCTCCATGAGCACGAGTGTATAATCCCGGTGACCACGTGGTTCCCGTGAGCAGCAGTGTTCTCCGCGATCATGTGGTTCCCCTGCGACCACATAGTTCCTGTGAGCAGCAGATGAGTTTCCCATGAACACGTGGTTCCCCGTTCTTTGAGCACGTCGTTTACCGCGACCACGTCGTTACCCGCGAGCACAGTGTTCCCCATGAGCACGTGTTATCCGCGACCAGGTGGTCCCCCGGGCTTGTTTCTTTGAGCTTACGGTCACTTCACTTGAAAAGGAACCCAAGATATGTGCCTCGCATGATTCCCGATTTCACTGAAGAAAATTTCGACTTCGTCAGCTGTCCATCTGGGTGAACGCTTTCAGGGACTTGCTTCCGCTGCCAGAGTCCATCTTATAAACTTTGCTATTCCCCCTTGCACCAGCACCTGACCATTGACCACCCACCACTTGTACTACAGGTGTATGAGCAACGCATGCGCTTGTTTTGATGCCTTATTGGCCACGTAGCATTCTCTCGTTTTTGCGTCTCGCTTGTAGGATGATGTTGGGAAGTGTGTTCGTGATACCCCTTACCTCAGCGAGTTCCTCGCTCGTAAACTCCTCATCGCTGAGAAGCTCTTAACTGTGTTCGCTGCGAGCGAGAAAGTTATCGTTATGCCGCCCATGGTAAATTTTGGTCAAGGACCGCCGTCAACCTCAAGTGGTCAATCCTCTTCCTCCCGTCAAGCAACACCTATTCAGCTAGCTACGGTTTGCCACGGGTCCTTTGCCGAACCGCCGCAGTTGTGAGACCGCCAATGCCGCACAGGCAGACCATAATTGATTATCATAGAAATAGTCGATATATGCTACATTTAATATCCATAATGTTACCATACCACGTCTGCTGAGACTGAGAGACTTTAACAAAATTGCACCTCTGTAGCGTCACTACAGTATATTAAATTTATTCGCAGGTAAGAATTTGAAAGAACCAACAATATATTTACCACTGCAGGGGAAAATCGAAACGGTAGACCCACCGAAATAAAACAAATCATTCCATAACAAAGCATCTCAAGGTTAATGCTAGAGAAATTTGTTGCTAAAGGAACGGTCACGTAGCAGGGATTTTTTTCTCGTCCATCCCGCCGATACAGATTCTTTACGAAGGCTGCCTGAGTGTGAGTAATCAGCATCTGCTGCAGCAGCCCACACATGTAAACTTCGACTTTTTTCAGCACTTGCATCAAACTCGTCATTACAAGTTGACTTTTGCAGTTGATCTTCCATGTTACAAATTTCATTTTTGATTGACTGTGCTTCGGTATGCATTGAGCTTGAAACGAATGCTACATCAGCAGTTTGGATCATATTACAAGACAATGGATGACTCGCTGTCTGT
This sequence comes from Botrylloides violaceus, assembly GCA_030412335.1. Taxonomy (NCBI): domain Eukaryota; kingdom Metazoa; phylum Chordata; class Ascidiacea; order Stolidobranchia; family Styelidae; genus Botrylloides; species Botrylloides violaceus. The sequence continues at coordinate 617,626 of JASFYC010000714.1, forward strand.
GTTGCAGCATCAGTCATGTTATCATTACTGATAGTCTGGCTTTCTGCATCAACACAGGGGATTTTCTTCATGTCGCAGAACTTTGACCGAGTAGCCTGTTCTGATGCAATTATTTTAGTTACATCACAAGTATGATCACCTGCCATTTGTATGATGTTGTCATATATCACATGCGTCAAATGTGACAAGTTTTGATGGGACATGTTAAGGGATGCGGCAACAGCTTTCAAAATTATAGCAGAAGAAACCCTACAAGAATTTGTCTTCGACTTGTCATTGGTGGGTGAAATTCCTCCAAAACCAGCAGACTCAATGTTGAATGGTGTACTAGTTAAACGGCGATAATCAGTGACTCTTTCAGAGTCAGAAATACCAGTGATGTCTAATGAACCAAGAGAGAGTTGTTTCTTCATCTTGTGATCATGCCCAAGCCCAATACAATGTGTCTTCATCAATTTCTCATGATTCATGCATAGGTTAAGTCTGTTGTCTTCTTCCGAAATGTGAGACACATTTGCTTGGTATGACGACTTTTGGTGACTAGCAATGCTCGAGGATTTCATTTGCCCATCACTTTTCACAACAATCCCATTTCTTTCAGTAATAGAATCATTGTTGCTGTTATTCACTGTTACCTGGCTTTCATCAGTAAAGCTAACAGACCTATGGAAGGATTCATATCTGTATTTACTAATGGAATGCTTCTTGAGTTCTTTGCCCAACTCCTCTGACCACCGTTTGATGATCGCATTCCGTTTTTCTGCTGCTGTGTCCTTTGCCCACATTTCCAATTCCTTATCCTTGATCAATGTCATCTTGGTGGCCATTTCTTCAATCCATTTACATTTGTTCTTGGCAAATGCATTTGTTTCCTTCTGTACTGCACCATCAATCAATATAGCATCAATCGTCTCTAATATTTCAGTGAAAGGTGGTCTGAACGATGGGTCACCTTGCCAACATTGTTGTATCAAATTGGACAAATGCTGCGGGCAGCTACTAGGTATAATCGGACGTTTATGATTTTCAACCACGATCCAAGCAACTTGAAAGCCTTGTAAACCCTTGAACGGGATTTCTCTCGTCAAAATTTCCCAAAGAACAATCCCAAAAGAATACACATCACATAAAGTGGATGTCGGTAATCCCTGTATAAGTTCAGGTGCCATCCATGGATATGTTCCCGCAAACGTCATGACCACAGTTTCATCAAACACCCGACTTGATCCAAAATCGCATATCTTCAAGCAGTGGTTATCCCCAATCAATATATTTTTTGACTTCAAATCTCGATGTACCACTTGGATAGATGCATCTTCATGGAGATATTTCATGCCAGATGCAATATCTTTTGCCCAGTGGAGCATTTGAGTGAACATAAGATCAGAAGCAGAAGATGACGAAAGGTAAGAGTATAAACTCCCATAAGGTGCATATTCAGACACGATACAAATATTGGGCTTCTCGTAGCAAGCTCCATAGAACTTGATGATGTTGATATGCTTCAAAGTACTGAGTATATTGACTTCCTCATCCAGATGGCCAACAACCTTTACCGCAACACATTTTTTCTGGGAGATCCAATCAGCACAATAAACAGTTCCAAAGCTGCCAACGCCACAGCATTCTTTAAGCACCAAGTCACAATATTCTATTTTCAAAATCGCAGAAGGTTGAGACGATTGCTCTTTTTCTGGGTTGTCTGTAATTGCCGAGATCATAGTTATATACAGCTTGTATTGTATCTCACCCGTGCAGGCTGGTGTCCCCAAATTACAATGCCAAGAACTTCCACCGGTGTTCGAAAAAGAATAGGTGAAGAAGTAGAATTGGATAGCAGAAGAGATTGTAAATTTCTAAGATACATATTGTGTGACCGAGAAATTGTGAGATTGAGAAAAGAAGAGGAAAGTATAGTAAGAGTAAGTAGGTAAGAAGGTGGCCATGCTTTTGATTTGAGCACAGATGAAGTGCAAAGGCAGTCCGTTGAAATACCCACACAAAGTAGGAGCCATACTAAAAGACAGATCAAACGAACTGCACGTAACGTGGAATTAACGATACTAAATGTGTGAACCACGTAGAAATCGCTGATTCCAAGGAGTCTCTGATAATGTTGTGGCACATAGTATAGTAGCAAGATAATAACGTAATTAATGTGCCATAAGCAACGAACGGAGCCCAAACAGAGTTAGGGCGACCTGCCGTGACATCTTTCGGTAAATTTGTCGATCCGCGACAACTCGCCGACCTAAATTGCAGATCAACACCTATACTCTACTAAACGTATGTCAGATGACAATTGGCGATTTGACGAGTACGATTACACCAATAGAAAAGCAATGAAGGTAGTAAGCGCCGTAATATGAGATGCAAAAGCTGCACTTGTCGCGAAAAAGTCAACGTGACCGCACTCGTACTATAGATACTGACACTATAGAGAGTCTTCGGAGTCTCCGAAGACTCTCTATACTGTTACTCTATACTACACTATTAAGACTTCCGAAGACTCTCTATACTGACACTTTTCCGAACCGGATAGCGGATAGAAATATCCGGATTTGAACCTGGTTGAGAAACTGAATCACGGAGATGATACGAAAACACTAGGGTGTCTTTCTCACCAAAGAGTTGAAGTTTCCGTGATAGGCCACCAGCTTCGGAAACCCCGTTTGCAGTTATGGACTGGCCACGGCTCAAATCCTTCAGCACATCAGTCGCAACTAGGAAAAGCGTACGTAGCCGGCCATACCCTTCCCCAGATAGGCCTATTTGCTTGTCCCCTTACGTTAGTGGTTCCCAAACTTTTTTGAGCGCGACCCAAACCTCAATATTGTATGCCCACTCGTGATTTCTCCTTCATAATATCTGCAATGCGCAGGTCGTGGCCAGGATCGAGACGATTGCGAATCATCTTGCCGCGACCTATACTTTGAGAACCGCTGCCTTACGCCATACGTTACGAGTCGCGGAACATGTCGAGGACAGCGATTGCCGAATGGTTCAGCGTCTTGAATAAGCACCAAATATTTAAGTGGGCGTTGCAAAAAGTTCTTACTTTCATCAGCAAACCCAAGTGTTAAACCATCATCACGTTAAAATATACAAGTTAACAAAATAACTGTATTGCTAGGGAGATATGTGAAAGACGACGAAATCCTGATAAAATTGACATAAACGAAGTCACAAAGAAAATACTAGGCCTATCACTCATTCATGGAACTTTGATGATCGTGGTTCCTTGAAGTAAAAGTTGAAATGGTTTTGTGCAGCCAAGTGCTTTTAGCAGTTTGTAGATCCTTCAAGGCAGTGGAGAGCTGATGTTCCAGCTCCTACAAAGGAATGTTTTGATGAATCTGTGGGCCGGGCATTGCTGGTCAGATCATACACAAACCTGTACTTTACATTCTGATTCAACCTTGGATAGTTTTGTTCGGGCTAGTTCCAATTCCAACTCCTGTATCTGTCTCCTGTAACCACCGTCATCCGAATTGCTATTAATCTTTGTGTTCACCTAAATTGAAGTCCAACACGACGAGTTCGCAGCCAAAGGTACATGAGACGAAGATGGAATTCTTTATGTAATATCTAAATCGTACCGTAGGGTCATCATTAGCCATTTGAAGATTTTCCAGTTTTTGGCTCAATCGAGACGTGATGCCCTTGTATTCTTGGATGATTGAGTTTTTCTTTTGGATTTCAAATTCCTGCTTCTCCATCTCTTTACGACACAGTTCCTTCACCTAGAGGTAACATAGCAAGTGTAACGACTTTTGTCAACTTTGACAAATTAAACTACTCAGACATATACCGTTCGGATTTCCTCCATTAAACGTTCATTATCTTCTGCTGTTTCTGTCGCATTCGTTTCAGTACTTTTTAACGCTTCATTAGTGGCTTCTAAGCTGATCCTAAGGTTTTTTGTTTCTTGCAAAGTCTGTGAGCGACAACATTCTGAATCATTTACTTAAGCAGAGATTCTATTGGTGAAATTGTTGTCACTCACTATAGCAAATAACACATACATACTATAAAATATGATGTAATTACTATGGTTGATTTTGATCAGCAAGGTATGAGGAAATATGGCTTCCAGCAATCGGGATAGAGTAGATTTTGCCGGAACAGTGTGAAGAGCTGGCTTTTTGGTCTCTTCCTACGGCCCATCAATTTTTGGATGGCCAAAACAGGTAACGAACTTACTTTGTTGAGTTGGGTCTCCAAATCTGTTCTTGTAGAATTCAGTTCTTCAGCCAATTCATCATTTTCAGACTCCAACCTCATATTGGCTTTCATAAGCAGTTGATTGTCTCTCTGTTCAATCGAAAGAAAACAATGAACTTGAAAGATTATGGTTTTAGAGAGTTGATATAACTGACCTTGAGAATTGCACGTGGGTCTTGCTTCAAAAGCTTCTCTTGTTTATCATCATAAGCTTTGGACAATTTCTTGAGTTTTTTTGAAGTAACCTGAAGAGGTCCAGAGATGCAATTTCGACTAAAAATTGCTAAACATAAAATTTTGCTATTGCAACATGGGATTTACTTTTTGTGATAATGCGGTTTTAAGAAGGCGTGATACACTTTCTTCAGATCGGTATTTCTTTGGTAGAGATACTCGAAAAAATTTCAACACTCCTTCAAAATCTAGTGTTAGCAGCTGTTGTCGACTACATTGCAGCAACCCAACAGCAACTTTGAAGATGATAGGTTCGCCCTGTTGATAAAGGTATCATTGTAAATCGTTATCCAATGCGAAAAAAAATGCTACAAACACTTACTTCACTTAGAAATAAATCTACGACTCGATATACCATTCCAAGAGGAAACTTGGCAGTAAATAAAGTAAGAAACCATTGACTTGAGTACATATGAGCATCAACCGACAAACTTTTGAAGTGAGAGCCCAACTCTGGAATCAACTCCTGCGAAATACAACGTCATTAGTCAGCACTCGCAGTCGGAGGCAGCATTTTGTACAGGAATGTCCGATGATTCAATAGAGCAAACAGTGGTTTTGTTAAAACCATCATTGATGTTAACGGATAGAAAACATTACATCGATAAGCGTCTCCAATTGAAACAACTTCACGCGCAATTCCTTGAAACCATTCTTGAACATTTCTCTCATATTATATTCGTACATGATCTTGCACAAAACAGCGAAGGCTTGCTCTTCCGGCATCTAAAACATAGTACCATGATATGAATCGGATATGATAACAAAGTATGGGCAAGGTTCAGAATTGTTACTGCTAGAGATCCCCATTGAAAATCAAACAGTTTCACAAGAATCTGTCACGACTTCATCCAAATATTTCTCTATACTTACATGCAACAACAAAGCAGCGGCAAGGAACGATAAACCTTGACAGTAACCAACTTCTTTATCATAGATAGAGTACGCTTTTCCGATTCTATAAAGTGATTCCTGACCAGAGCCCCCTGCTTCTTTAAAGAAGTCATGAGCAGGAAATGTACGATGAACATCACGCTGTATTACATCGTCTTGGGGCGACTCCTGTGTAATGTATGCGTAATAATCTTTCATGATTGGACTATTCTTTAGCCGAATTAAGAATGAGCTTTACCTTTGTCATGAGGACTCGATATTCCTCCATTACGTCGGTGTTGTCATGACATCCAACCAAGAGCTGCCATACTGCTCCTCGAAGAGCGTTTGGAATGCTTTCTCTTACTAGTTGCTTCAATCCATTTGGTCGTGTGTTGTAGTCTGCTCTCCATTTTTCCAAAACATCACTCCAGCTGGTTAACACTTTCTCAGAGCAGTCAAATTTTATTTCCCCGGAACCACTAAGTAGCGGCTCATCCATATCTGAAACAAGATGAATTTTATAATCCGGTCAGAAACAAAGAATAGACGATGCGTCTATGCTGTATTTAATTTGCCTCGCCAAGGGGCTATGATAGCAGCATTCATTTTTCGCATAGTATATCCACATTTTCTTCGCGTTCCACACACCATCACAAAGGGACAGTGCAGTCTAAATATGATACTGGCTCAAAAAAACGATAAAATACTGAAATAATGTTTGGCAGTGATCAACTGATCAATGTGGTCATATTGCCCAAAGAGCTATGATATTTGCGATTTCGCCAGAACAAATTCGCTGCGCAGGGTACAAAGCATTTGGGATTCAATTTCCTTTCAAATGACTCTAGACACTTTACACGTAACTAACTCGGCGATAGAAGATTCCACTGTACTATTAGTGTTTTGATGGAGGAAGTAGTTAACATGACGTAGCCATTTATATTGCCTACTTCAAGTCATAGCAAGTTGATAAAGACCATTGCTACATAATTACAAATAACAGTATCTCAATCCACAGTAAACCATGATTTCCTAAGACAAGCTGGCATAGAACCTGAGGATTAGACAATTTGATAGATCATAGATGAATAGATACATACCATCATCATCTTCTTCATCTTGTGGTGAAGCGGTGCTGAGAGTTCGCTGGCCAATATTCTGGGATTCAGAGCTCTGATTGTTGAAGTGGGCGATGTGCATATTTGTACTTTTGTCATCCTCGATGCCCACTACGACGTATTGCTTCCTTACCAGCTCAGGATCAGAAACCTATTATGTAAGTTAGGATATTGATCATTGTTGAAATATAAATACAAGTCAAAATAATCCGGAGCCAAACCTCTTTCAATCTCATGAAAATTATTTCTTCCATTTGCTTCTTGCTGAAATACCAGAACTTTTCATTTTGAGGAAAAATCCTTGCCCTAGTTTCCAACATTAGTCGGACTGGTTCTTGTATCTCTCGAATTACCAAATCCACCGCAAAACTCAAAAACAGACGCGTACCTAATCGAAAACGGCTTCGACTTACTACAATGTAAGCATGGCACATAACAGAACATGCACTACCGGTATCTAAAAATTGGCTTAACTACAATCATCAGGCATGATTACATCCTCGAGCATGCAATCAGTCATACCATAAAGATGTGCAAGTGAGCCAGATACTCCAAAATCATGAAGACCATCAAACTCGTAAATGATTCACACAAACATGGCTTCAAAAATACTGTAGATTTAATGCACGCACCCGTAGACTGTACACAGTCACAGCATAACCCCACCACAGTCAAAAGCATATAAAAAGTCTTGAATTCTCTTATAGACGCACAGTAAAAATTCCTTCACAGCTTGTATGTATCTCTATCGTTCTATGTACAACCCACCACTACCATCACCTTGGTGTTGGTCTAGACATCTCCACCCCCGAACCACCAGCAGTCACTGCTTATTACCAGGTTTGGCCAATTCAGTATCATACCTTTTCTAGTTTCCTCATTTAACAAAGAAAAATTAGCATTGGAGGGATGCCAAAATCCAACAATTGATAGAGGCTTGCAATAGTAAGATGAGCTGCTATTAACGGGTGACTTATCATCAATTTCTGGTGTCTCCATATCCAGTAAGTGCATGTCTGAATGTCGAACATTTCGACCCGGAGCAAGCAGCAATCCGAAGCATCTATAAAAGTAACGATCACGATGTACATTATAACTCGTACACGTAAAGCTTATGAATTGTGTTTCTATAGTGAGTTGGTGACAGCATATTAACATACCAGGCTAAGAACAGGGAATCTGCCGGACAATATTTAGGCTAATTGAGACAAACCCAAAATTTATTTTCGATTGGAATGTCAATTCAACAAACTCTTTGTTGTTCAATGAATCGAGTCAAAGTGGACATCTTCATCTTACAAACTCTCCATGGAGAAGAAGACGTAAGGGGTAAAACACTCACTAGACTACGGGCAAAGAGAGGTGTTACCATACCAAATAGTTTTTAAAGACAGATAACTATTCATGCATGACTAACATGCTAATGTTGAAGCAATGAAAGATGTCATAAAGTTTGTTAACATTAGCAGAATAATGCAGTGTAGCTATTAGATTGTAATGTCAACATTGTAAGAGCAAAACCATTTTTGTTGTTTCCAACTTAGACTTCAATACCTAAACAGTAAAACACTATCCACAATGAATATCTAAACAGTAATAAAGTATTATTATACCTTTCAATAGTTAAAGCAATGTTTGACAATTGTGAAATGGTGATTATTATTTGACGTTCTAAATTCTTGCGTAGTTTGAAACATGACGGAGCTTTATCGCACGGCACAGCTGAATAACTTCCTTTTGCATCAACTTCCCTGGAAAGTGTAGCAGAGACTAGAAAAGCACGCTCTGATGTATAACATTGAAGCGATGACGATGTTGCCATAAGCAGAAATGAACAAACCTGATTTCTAACGAAACATTGAAACAGAACAAACTGTCTTCGCTACCAACTTGGCCAGTGCTTGATTTGAAATCCCCCTGAAAGAGCATTATTTAAAAAAATTTAACATAATATATATAACATGCACAAGCACAGTACTTCATCCTGGCAAAACTACAATGAAGTATACTGATATCCCATAAGAGATGGAGCCCTAAAATTCAGTGCCTGTAATAAATTCTCTGTCATCCAATTACAAATCGCTTTAAGCAAAAACTTACGGCATATGTATAATGTATGAGCCTACCTAGTGACGCATTATTTAATCAAAAATTACCGGACATAAATGGCTGGCGCGATTCAATACAATGCATAAAGGAAAGTAGGACCGAGCTCGTGCAAATCGATGCTGCACATACACCGTCGAGACAGTAAAAATATTTCTACAATGGTGACGCTGTTATCTTTCCACCGCCACAAGTCTGAATCATTATTTGTATATAACCTGAAATCCTTCTTGGTGTGGCAAATGCTTCTGTGAATTAGGATCACTTGCGCTTTTAGGTATACTTTGGAATGCGTATTCAAAACTACTCAAGATTTTCCTGACCTGCAAATAGGTTACATCATTGCATATCAATGTCATAACTGGACCAATAACCACTTTGATGATATGAATATGGCTGTATATCGTGGCCATAGACAAATCAACATACTGCGGTAGTGGTAGCGGTATTTGACAACTCAATCAGCCATGAACTTACAGAGGGCAAGATTGCAAGACTGTGGGATGCACCACAATAGATGGATTAAGAGATTTTTGGAGAAGTCATCTGCTACAATGAACATTGTTTGGTTTTTAGAGAGACAGGAGATTTAGCACAGTCTTTGAGTTCGGGCAATCATTGCTACATCAATTGATACAGTGTAAAGTGACCTATTCAAAATGTAACTTACAGCATCAGGTACATTACACTTGAAAACATGACATTGAAACAATCCTGACGACTCCCGTGCCTCAGTAAATGCAAAACAGTCTCGCTCTGGACTTTTTTCATCCCCTCTCAAACAGTGAATAATTTTAAAAATAGCAAATTTGGCCCACTCATCTTTTCCAGAAGAATCCAATAACCTAATAAAGAAACACACGGTAATGAGAATGTATACAGCAGGCTAATGAACAGAATTCTAAGCACACCAATCCATCTTATCCTACATTGTCCGGGACTCATTTATAGATCTACTGAATAGAAATGGCAGTGCGTAGAATATATTATTACTTATTTTAGTCTGTAGATATATACTGTATGTATTTGTTTTTTGGTGCGTTTACACAGACTCACAAATGATACACGCGCTATTTCGGCATCTGCTCCTAATGATCTGCATTATGCAGGCTTGACAAGAAGAGGACGAGGGATCCGGGTCACTATCAAAATCAAACCCACTCCAGCACTATTCCCAATACGATGGCCATTGGCCTTTGATACAGGTAGAGGTGTGATAAAATCTGGATGCGGACCTGAGGTCTTAGCAGTTTCAAGGCCGACGACCCACCACCAGATAGTGAAGCTACAAATGTAGCACAGAGTGAAAGACGTCAAGAAATTTATTATGGCAATGCACATCTTATGCATGACTGACCAAGATTATGAATGATTGTGTTGCTGCCTCACAAATACTGTAATAGGAATAGGCCTATACTTTTACAGTTGGAAAATCATGAGTTTCCTAAGTTATTAAGCATAGCTATCTAGTACCTCTAGGCCTAAATGCGCACAGCACTGACCTTACAACTCCATCAGCTCGGTTTGGTACAGTTAAAATACCATCTACTGTCACCATAGTCCCATCACTAGAGTTTGCATTTTGAGCTCTCAGTGTTTTGATAGCTTCCATCGAGCCTTCTTCATTTCTAGCATTATTGATAGTGATACATCCCAAATAGCTTATGCCATGGAATACTACACAACTTTCTTCGTAAGACCGGGGAATTGCGTCGCCAGACTTTTCTGTGAAGTGATAACAAAACAATTCCTCAATATCAGTAACATCCAAGTCAATGTGTTCACCGAGTTTGAGCAGAGGTGTCTCACAATGTCATTCTAGCATGTCAATACCACTTTACTGAATATACATAAACAATTTTTTACAAATTGTGCATTCAATAGGAAGAGTTTTGAAGTGATGTTTTTATCAAGACTGATGTCATTATACTATGAAACCAACTTCTTGTTTAGAGCGCTTCTCCAATAGCTCCGGGCGTCTACAAGTTCTGCAATTTGCTGGTTAATATAAAGTTTCCCAAATTCCAAAATAATCACCACATTCCCACTTTGCTAGTTTTAATGTTGGTAATGCGAAATGGTCTCAAGCAATCCAATTTTTTAAAATGTGTGTTAACCTCATAGCTAAGAACGTGAAAGATGCAAATTGACTTTTATTTTGAAAGTTTCACTTTAGGCTGGTGTGACGCAGAAATCATGACCTTTGTTGCCATTTTTCCAACTCATTTTCTTCTTTCAAGAGTCTACATTTGCTTAGGCTATCGCCACCAGCCTTCTTATCCTGATTGACCTGGCAATACTGCTTGCAGCAATCACGATATAGATTAAAGTGGGCTTGAATGCCGGGACTGTCAGTAGGTCGACTCAGAAAGTCAGTAGCAATTGAGGTCGATTTATTATATTGGCGTAGTCATGGTTTAGTTGAACATTGCGCTGTGGTGCAAAATATCAATGAAAAAGCTTTTGGCGGAAAAATCCTGTACACAACTGCCAATTGATATCTACGCTACCAGTACGATCCACCTGCATCCGTAGCCCTACTACATATTAAATTTCAATGATATCTTATGCGCAAGAAACATAGAAGAACCATACTCATGCATAGTCAGTCAATCAGCATTTCTGTGTATTGGTTCACCATTTTGGCAGTAAGAAATACCGCAAGCCGATAATAGATATATCCTCTTAAATATAAATGAAAGGAATTTACGAACATACTGCAGCAAAGCAATCAAGTTCGACCATAAGCTATAAGCTATCCTACATGGACAACAATGGTATATAGATTAGCCTACTTTCTGACTGTGACGGAGTATCCATCGATATCCCATTCTTTTCAGAAGTCATTGAATCATCCAGGCTGACAGTATTCATTGAAAATTTTCAGTCCGTTGTTGCTGTGGCCATGAAATCTTTACAATTTCACATTATAGTAACTTAACTTCCAGATTTAGAGCAACCAGCAGCATACAATAGGCCTACCAGATAGGTCTGCAGGAGTTATGAGATGAAACAGAACAGATGATGTTAAACTTCTCGAATTTTGACGAGGATGGTCTCGTTGGAATGATTTTGTCCTGGGAACGATTATAAAACTCTCACATCTATAGGCGATTTAGGAACCCCCTTATTTAATTACATTCCGGGATAGGAAACATTTCGTACGATTACCCACCAAGGCTTATCGCGTGACCATAATGTCTCCAAGACTAACCAATTAACTGTACTCGTAGTCCCGTACGCCGTACCCTATGTACCGTGGAAATATTTAACCTAACCGGCCATCCCAATGGTATTAGTCCAAAAGACGCCACGCAGCCTCCGCCGCTGCATATACCCAGCGAGCGACTGCAGCAGTCTATAGTCTATACTCTATAATAGCATACGCAGTCCCTACAGTAGGCTATAGCCTAGAGTCCTAGAGGTCTACTGTCACGTCCGTACGGTAGGTCCGTTGTCTCCCGCACTTCAAGCTCTCTTCTAGCTTTCTTCTAGCTCTCTAGCTTGCCGCTGTTTCTTCAACTGCTGCCTTTTCCGGTTTACCACTCTGTGGTATTCCCAGAGCGACATCTTAAAAAGACGAATCCTAGTTTACGGCACAAGCAGACGAAGAAATATTTGCCTCAAACAATTTTCAAGCCATTTCGGATTAAGTATAACTTATCTAAACAGTGGAACCTAACCAGATAACCTCCGAACATTCTATTCCGACTATTGTTCCGCTAGTGAGCGCAATGCAACCGCATCCTTGCCGGAATGTGTTATTTTCCCGGTGAGATGTAACATACTGTAGACGGCAGACGTGTCTGTCACTCGGTCCGTCTATTTATTGGCCTACCCTAGCCGCTCAGTGCTGATCATAGCGAGGAACCGCAATAACGTGCCGATTATTGGTCAAGAGTTGTTCGGGGGGGGGGCGGCAGTAGCCTACCACAGGAATATCTTGAGTCAAGACATCCCTGCCTATTACTAGGTCTACCATAGAAAGCGACACACACCGCACGACAAAATTCTGTCGCTTCCACGATTTAGACATACGATAACCGATGTGATAAGCGGCCTTATCGCCTGACTGATTGCCGATAAACAGCGATAATCGAAAAGTAACGAATATAGGCCGAACCATGAATATACCAACCTCCTTGGCTTGAGCTAAATGACTAGCAACTATTTTCCAAAATCGACCTCAATAGCCGGTCGACCGCTCCCTATTCCATATCATTCCACGGAATATTTGTCACAAGTCGCAGTGACCCTAACACCGTTGACAAGTCAATGTTTAAGTATTGCATAGAGGGTTCCTCTACCAAAAAACCCGACGTCATTTTCATACTGATAGTCGGTTTGATTTGCCTTGTATTGCTGGTTACAAATAAACAATGGAAATACACGTGGCTCAGCTCAATCTGTCGTCAAGAACAATGAGTGGCTCATGATTACAAAAAGTCTCAAAATAGAACAATATAACCGAAATATTAAATTCCACAAAGAAATTTTTTTCAACTGTAAGAAAAATCTCTCAACCGTACACGAATTTATATAAACCAGGAAACTTGCATATACAAGTTAAGTGCAAGTGCTCTCATTAGAGGGCGCCAGGGTTCACAATAGCAGGATATTTTCACAATGACTATCCATCTATATCCAACACCGAATTGCATCTTAGAAGACTTAACCAAATCATGATCACTACATTTTTCATCTAACAAAATACCCCTGACGGTTTCATTACGGATATTACAAATTGTCATATCAGACCTTAGCCAGATACCAGATGGCTCCGTCATGCATTGTGCCGGTGCTCGCGCGCGAAATGCAAACCCAGTTTTGCGACATTGATGGATGCTGCCCGATGAGGAATCAAGATTTGCCTGAGCCTCTTTCACGCACGACTATGGGCTGAGAGCATGCGATAGTTGGTGTAATCCATATTGTTGCCTGACTAGTAGCAAGATCGAAAAAATTTCATGAACAAATTGATAATACTGTAACGCCACACAAATAACAATCTATAACGTAACTGGCGGGCAGTGGGGTTTCTTTCCAGAAAGTTCTGGGTGGGTTTGACTTTTGGACATTAATTAGGCGATTATTCCGAAAATGCACATTGACTTCGTCACATTGAACAGCCAGGGCATTTTCGTGGTATTGTGGCCACATCGTGTCCTCTGCTCAAACGATCCAGAAGATCGACTTTGAATGATTGCATGAGGCCACTATTGATTTATGTTACCAGAAAGCATGCATGGTATAAATATGTGGAATACTGTTAATATCGACAGTCAGACACTGGAAATCCCAAGAAAGCGACGACGGCCTTCCAACTGATCGCAACTGCCTAAGAAAACTTAACCATACGCCATAATATATCGGCTGTCGCACCAACCACAGGCTTAATGCAGAACTGGTCAGAACAGTGCGAGTCTATTCATCTGTCCAGGATCCGTATTTCCTCGGCTCGGGAATCCGCGTTTTGGCCTGAAAGGTTTAGATCCCGTCAAGGGTAGATCAGAGCAGCGAGCGTGCCTCTGTCAGCATGTAGTCAATAATCTGGTTCTGATACATCATATAAACTGCCATCATCCCGCCACCGTCGTGATGGTCGGCGTCAGGCGGTTTCAGCAGCAATGTCGGTCCGAAAACGATGGCTATATTCTGAACTTGCATACGATTGGAAGCGCTGTGTTCGACGACCCTAGATGATAACACAATTTGTTAAAACTGCAGCACTTAATGCCGTTACGAAATGCGTACTTGCAAAAATGTCTCATTAGAAATTGCAGAGTGTCCTTATTTGATTTCGGCATAGCATGAATGAGCCGATTCGTCTCGTCACGGCGTGCGTTTCTGTCCGATAATTCTGAAACGTATACCATTCGTAAAGAATTGTGAGGGGGCCTTAGAGGTGATAGTGGTCGACTTTGGAAACCCCGCAGGCTGCACCGACTATTCGTGAGCCACGCTCTGATCAATCATAACACTCCCCTAACAAGCCCCACTCTACACCGCAGTCGTCGGGTTAGGTTAGTGCGAATGTGCTGGCTACTGAAACCACAAGATGGCTATGTAAGAAATCTAAAGATTTTTCAATCAGTTCATGAGATGCCAGAAAGGCCTCGTTCTAGTATGATAGCTTGATAGCCAGGGAACGTCACACAACATTAAACCACTGTAGTCGCTATAACTACGTATCTCATCACGTCAATCGTCCCGCTAGATTGTTGTTGTAGTAGTAGGAGGAAACCTGCGACCTGCGACTCCACAATCGTATGCAGGTTTGCACAAAGCGTTTCCACCTCCTACAGTACTGACACAAAGCGAATCCAATACTCACTACAAGTTGCGATGAATTTGTCAAAAAACTTGAACGGAATCACAGGCTCTGGCAGTTCTCGTAGAAATAATTTCAAAGCACCGGTGACGACGTGAATATCTTCCCATTCGCGTGAATCGAGCTTCACGGGAATTTCTAAAATAGCAAAGCCTCCGTTACCAGGTGGCTCGACGCTAGACTTTTGAGCCCAGAGGCCATCGATGCTTCGGTACTTCGACGTACGGTACTTAACTGAACGCTGAGTGCTACATCTTACGATATTGCGTGCAGTCGTCAGATTAACTACACTGGGCATTCTGTTGACAGCGACGTTGCATCGAGCAGCAATCTAATTTGTCAAGGCGGAAGAAGACGCGCGTTTTTTAGGCGTTTTCTACAGCTCAGATCGTGTCCGCCAGACCAAGGCAATCGCAATCGATCTCGATATTTCGGGTTTATAGCCTGCAGGATCACTATCACAACCACAACCACGCGGATCTCCCAGTCATGACTGCGAATTAAGTGCTTGCGATATAACGGTTGTTGGACCAATTAGCTATGAAGCGATCCCTATCTATGCATTTTCAAAATGATCTGTGAACAGAACACCAACTTTGCGCGTAGTTTGTGATACCGCTTCATGTCCGCCGGCATTCTCTCGACATAGCAATGGTACGTAACCTCTACCCGTAGCAGATTGCGCGTAACTATGCTCATAATCAGTACATGTCCCAGTGGCTAGCTCACGGGTTCCGCTGTGGTAATATTTTCAGCATGGACCAGGTCACAAGAAAATATGAAAATGATATCAACTACAGGCACGCAAAATCTCTAAAATTGTACAACACAAATCCACAATTGGGTTGTAGTCAGCAAGCGTCAGACTTGTTGAATGGTGACTCACATCTCATTTGCCTTATAGCTAATGACGAGGCTTCAGGTATTACTTATAGGCTCATGTCGTTTAGCGACCTGTGACATAATACCGAAATGAATGTGCTTGCTAACGAATCACGAAATATCATCAGATACAGATGTACGACAAGTATTGTACAGTGAACAGGTTTACGGCTTCAAAGTTGAAGTCAGATCCTATTTAATTTCACCACATAATTCAAAATACATATCTCGAAACCTCTAGCTAGTGACGAACAACCGCGATTTTCTTTCTGGCGGGGATGAAGGACATCTAGCTAACGCACACGGGCGCCGCCAAATGCGGATTCCAAATTTTCACGTCGAAGAGATGTTAAAAGGTCCGCAAACAGAACTAAATGCTGACCCAACGGTTAGTAGGCTACTGCATAAATAGTGCGCTGCCATCTATTAAATGAAATGAGCGTATGGCTTAAGACACTTGCAAAATTACCGTTCGCATCACATGGGCGCCAAAATCTCTACTTCATGCCACCAAGAACAGCCAATAATAGTGTACAATTGCGCTTTGTACTACACGAGATGATAACGTTATGCGCAAGATGATTTTTGCTCTTACTGTATACGGTCATTGAATACATGCAACTAGTAGGCCTACGTCACCGTTGGTAGCTTAATAACGTAATATCGAAGCCCCATACTCACCTCTGTCAACATGATATCTCAATTTCTGCACATGCGATAAGTTCCCGCTGACACGATAAATACCGTCTACGTTCAATCCTACAAGAAGCAAAACACGTTTTACATTACGACCCGATCAACCGTGACGCATGGCGTACCTCTTCGTTCTACCTCCTCCACACACAGCTTGACAAACTTGGGCACAGTCGCACCCTCTTTCTCGCATAACTTTCCAAGATGACAACCGAACACGGTTTCTATGTAGAATAAGCACACGTAAGATTCTCTGGATAGAATCGGCCACGATCGAGTACTGACCTTTAATGATTCCTTTCTCCTGCAAGCTTTCCATAGTAGGTCTTCTACCAATGAATTTTTTAAGCTTGCTTCTGACCTTGTCAGTTTGCCTAGCATCAGATCCATGCCGTGAGGCTAAAATGAACAAATAAATGAGTGCTATCGCTATGACCGTTGAAAAAGGCACTAGCATACTGACTATAACAACAATATCGCAGCACAGCTTATATTTTTTGCATTACATAATGAAATTAGTGCATATTGTGTCGTTTTGGCGAAAAAACCCGCCACAAATCTTATGCAGCACAGCTGGATTCTACCGTGTCCGGTTTAACAGTGTCATATGACTTGAACACAGCTACGGTACTCCCGTTTTCTACCACGGGCAGTTTTGCACAGCTATTATGATGACTGCATTTTTACAATACGTAGCGAAGGCACTCAAACAAGGAGGATATACTGTCAGTGTATCAAACATGTATGCGTCATCTGGGTAACTGGGTCAAATCGGTAATCATTTCACGTACGTTGCCTTGCAAGCGTTTGTCAAAGGCACTGCAGTATTGAACATACACCACCAGCGCACTACGGTAAAGTTGAAACTTGAAACCATGGCCTCTTTAACTAAGTAGGCCATAAGTTGAAAAACTCAGACAATAAGCTGGCACATACGTGGTTTTCCTTTCTTATCTTTCCTTCCTTTATCCTTGTCCTTTTTCTTCTTGTCTTTCACGTCTAGATGATTGTCGTCCATGCTTTCTTCTGAGCTGTCGCGACTTGGCTTTCTAGTGAGGTAATTACGGTCCAAAGGTTCCAGCTCATTCTACATAAATTTCGAAAGGAAATTGTTCAGCAGTTAATACCTCCTCACTTCAAAAATAATATAGCACATCAAATCACAACACGTCGCTTCAGAGGGATATGTAGAAGAACAGTATCATATCGCAAGCAACATAGTCCGCACACTGGCACACACCATCCGAATATTACGTTAATGGTAACGAAAAAAAAAACTTCCATGCAATTAAAGAGCAGTATAAACATATATAGACCCGCGAGGGCATGCAAACACGGGTTTTCCATCAATCGGGAAATGAACAATTACACAGAGTCGGGCAGCAGCAAGTCGGCCAATCCAGCGCAACTGAATTCCTCAGACTTACGTGTGCGACGACATGTGGACGCTCAGATTTCTTTGACGACACTCTTCGACGGAACATTTTAATTTTTGTTCTTATCACTACAATCACCACAATTGCAATGTAGAAAAACGGGTATCGATCGACACGAAAAAGAACAAGTTGAACAGAAAATAGATTAGAAGACAGCTGTTACAAACGGAAAGTGTTGAGAAGTTTCCTAATATCACTATTTTCTAACTTAGCAATTGACACACATCTACGCAAACACTGTCGTATCGCTACGCCCAGAGGTTAAGTGTGAATAGCGACACGATAAGCACGAGAGGGACAAACAGCACATAGGGATTATTGTGTGCATATGTACATTTTAAAGTCAGGTACCGGCGGTTTGTGCGCAAACAACTATCTCACTTAGGACTTGGCAAAATACAATCGTATAGTATTCGATTTCGACTGGTGGCGAAGGCTGGAAAATCAAGAATTTCCAAATTATTTCGCGAACACGTGCCTAATTTCAGGTTCCTACTTAGTGGCACAGCATTGGTGCACGTTCACACTCATACGTAGCAGATTTACAGTTTACACGGGCACGAGCGACTTCCCTCGGAAGAAAGCTTCCTGCATTCTGCAGTGTTTACAACTATTCTGGTGAATCTTGACTTGCCGTATCGAATCAAAAACCACTATGTATTAAGAGAAACCATTGAATGACGTTACTGTGCCACTATTTCGGAAAAATCGAAACACAAAGAATAGGGACCTTAGGGATTATAACCCACAAGGCCCAATATGAACGCAACCCCATTTCCTGAAGCAAAAAAATGGCCGCGTGGATACCTTAAGGTTCATTACGGTGGGGTAATTTGAATAACACAGACATTCTGTATTTCGAAATAGTGATAAATTCACATTCGATTAGAAGTCAGAAATTCGATCCGAAGTGTACGAATTCGAGTGTACAGCTTTTCATCTAAGATCAAACCAACAAGGAATTCCAAGGTAGCTGCGACACGAGGACAAGATCAGTGTGATATGATTTACCCGCGAAGGCCACATTGCTACACCAAGCTGCTGTGTTCAGCGCCTTCATGATCACGACGAACATCTCCCGAAATACTGTGAGTTATATCCAATTCCACATGCATGGAACAGGGTATTAAAACGGGTTAGTCTATTAATATAAGCTAATGGTGAAATTTGTTAGTACGAACGAAGACGTGGTAATTCGTGTCAGCAAAGAATGAATCAAGTACGGTAAATAAGTGTTGTGTGAGTAGGCGTATGCGTTTACTATAGCAAATAAAATCCTCAAATCAGTTTCAGCGACTTCCGCGTTTACCGGAAACGTGTGAAAAACTACGCTATAATTTGAATGCGTCACACACAGCTCATCCTCAATTTACAACGAACGTTAATGTATTCAGCATATTATATTTGCCTTCGACTTATCAGCTAACTCAATTCAATTAAAACAGGCAGCAAGAACACTTGACACAGCTGAATAAAATATCACTAGCTTACATTATCTATGCATTCAATTCAACTACAATAATTTCATATTAAAATACTTTCAATTCATTTTAAAATAGGCTGCAAAAATATTTGACACAGCTGAATAATAATCACTAGCTTACACTATCTATACTTTCAACGTTTGAAGAGATAAAGCTGCAGTTCCCTTCAACGTTAATCGATCGTTCAACCGCGCCCACACGTTATCAAATACCAACGCTATCACACTGGTACTACTAAAACTGCCACACAGCGACTAAATGAGAATTCTACTGATGCTTACGCAACAATTCCTTAATTCTAAAACTAGGCAATATATAGTCAGAACTACTGTACGACGCCATCGCCCTCGCGTTCTAGTAACTCATTGCAGCGGTGAATAGGATTCGCTGTGCGTTAACCTATGCGTTTCATCACACACCGGAAGTGAATGGGAAACAAGCTTATACTGCAGAGGATCTAGACGCAGTGAAACGTTTACACACAAAACTGAAGGCCAGCATGCGCTAAGGTTGCGTCAATACGTCTCCAATTATGACGCACGCTGACACATCAACGGCATAAATATATCATTGCAGCTTGCGCCTTCAACTTTAACTACAAACTGGCTACGCGGCGTCCACGGTCCCTACTGTATAGGTGGAAGTGAAACATGCAATATCACTAATTGCCCGTAATCGTCGCCGGGCAGTTGGATAGATGTATAGCGCGTACATTTACTAACATTTACGGTGACAGCAATATACTGTTCGCCTCAAGTTTGTTTCTGGCGTTGAACATTAATCGCTGTTCTACTACAGACTAATGCATTAATTACTGAAATATTACAGGCATGTACGTTACAGCAGGCATCTCGTTTGCTTCAATGGACATCTTGATAAACATGCAAGATTCTAAGACTGGCCAAAAAAACACTATAGTAGTTTATAGAAAAGTATGCTGCTTAAATTATATACGGTTGATTACCATTGGCGCTTTAGTAAACAACCCTTTATCACCCTGCAATATGCACCTGACACATAGACACACGGAGTTAATTCCATCCTCCCATAGAGCTTAGCGGACAAATCCATGCTGAGCTGACTATTCGTGCGATCATCGCAAAATAATCGAACGTACAGCACATCAAACGGGAACTATTCATGACGCGGTCGACAGCAAGCTAAGCAAATTATGGGTTAAATTAACTTGAATACGACTTGGTATAAAGACTGGTTATAACAACAACCGAAAAAGAACAACCTCGTACAATCGTCATTTAAAATTGTCAAGAGTTTCGCTAATAATAATAAATATCAGTCGTGATTTACGACCTATCGGCACGCTTATCATAACCAACCCATGACCAACCCTATATACACCTTAGTGTTTGTCAACTCCGTCGCAGCATCTCGGTTGGAGTCGATTTGAATTCAATAGGACGAACAGCACTAAAGAATGCCAACTGAAATTTGCTCATCATATCACGGGACTTTCACAATGCGGGAAATGTCAGCTAAATAGTCACCAGTTTTAAAATGTCGAGGATGCGATGCTATTTCAGCATTCAGCTATGCAATTCCTAGCGTCCACATAAACCGCGGTACTGCTGATCGAAAATACAGTAAATATAGAGTGTGCCACTTCACCATAGTTCGCATGCACATCCGAGATATTTCACCCGATTATGGAGTGAGTCAACTAAGTTCCCGCTAAAATTTGGCCGTCCCTGAAAACTGTTGTGACAGTCTATCTTAACTCGTAACTGATCGTCCACCATTACCCACCATCAAGGTGTCACCGAAAATACAAGATTTACTGGCAATCAAAACTAGCATTGGCTTCACTGCACTACAATGCTAAGCAAATCTCAACAACTCGATTACAATGCTTTGCTGTCAGGACGAGAGCAACGCGAACTTAGGGATCCGATCATCGCGACACCAGTTCTTACAGAATATCGCATATGCCGAATGTCGCGGCGTTGAACAGATGAGCGCTTCAGTTAGTACCGAGAAATCGTTTTCGGAACAGCCTTCCCAATATAAGCTTATTTCCTTGCGCCCAATCATTCCCGATTGCGTTTAACGCGGTACGAGCAGCTCACATTACCGGCTGCAGTACGGCTAAACTCAGTATTTCATATGAGCGTTAATCATTTCCTGCGTGAGCGCAAGAAAGATACGCTTCAAACCCAAACCGCAAGCGCATTCCTACCGATTGATACAAATCCAGTTCATAGCGCGTTGCCGCTCGTTGCAACTAGCTATAAATGCGGGCTGGGCATTACAGCTGAACTGGCAGTACACGTACAAAAAAAACTTGGTTATTTCAACAAATACAGCGATGTTTGCTCTCATGTAAAGATGTAAGCTTCCTAAGTCGATGCCATTGTTAGTATGCAGGTGTCATAAAATCGTAGACGGCGCGTTGAATTAAGGTAACGCACAATAACCAATCGTAAAGTCGCAGAAGCCACGCGTGTGGCCTCGGCAGCCGCAGGCCTGGGGTATGGAACGAGCGATCCGAGGCCAAGTATCCAGTGGGGCTATTTGTTTGCGAGCAGACCTAAGAAAGGAACGGCAACGATTAACGATCTACCATTTTATCAGCGCGGTCGACATTCATGAATTTTCGCTAAATCTGTACGGCCATCAGTCAAGCGAGGAGGGAAGTCGCCAGGTCGACCGATCTCCATCTCTGTTGAAGACCATGGATGGTACACTGTTTAATGATAGCATAGTTACGGATAGAGCATATAGCAGCATAGCGCCCTCTTTCGTATTAGTACTAAGCAGGATGCGCCGTATCATCCGCAGTGGGCCTAGGTCGGCATTACCAGGGTCTCACTCAACGGCGGACCAAACGGGACCACTCGGAATTACCGATACTACACGGCGGACCTCGCCAATATTGTAAAGGAGTTACAAGTTATGGCAAGGTTTGCTGAGGAGTAATTAATTATAAGCATCGTGAATGACGGAAGGAGCGAACAGAGCCGTGACTAAATTCGGCCGACCCTCCGACAATTTCTCTATAGTCTGCCGTTTAGTATCGGCGAGTCCGCTTGGTCCAACGATTAGTGGCAGCCGTATTTCCATCAAGGGGCTTTCGCGATCGTACACATGCAGTGCTACGACGTTCTATTATGCCTCTGGTAGCGTCGATAGTCGGTTTGGCATGATTTTAAAGTGAGATACCTATTTAACGGTCCCTGCTACCAGCTAGGGCTGGGCAAAATCGAATAGTATCAAACATCGGATCGAATCGAATAATTTCAACCGAATCGAATACCGAACAGACGCGGCTGACCTAGTTATTAACCTAATTCAATTCGAGTAGATGAAATCGTTCGATGCAATGCTTTTGGCGCCAAGCCAGAAGTATCACAGCAGCAGGTGGAAAGAAAGCACTATGATGGATATAGCTGCGAGTGTTGCGGCTGTAGGACGACACTAATATTGTCCTTATATAGATAAGCAAGAAAGCCACCCTGCATCTAAAAGAAACTCGGTTTCACACAGTGAATTCACTTCATACAGTATGGAAACTGTTCGGACGAGTTCCCATAAGTATTGAATTTGCTGCCCTTTGTTATTCATGGAATATGTTGCTGGGCTGTAGGCTGCATCAGAGGAATGACAAAGGATGTGTCGCATAGAAAATAGTACCGCAACTCCTTACATACTGAATACCATTAGTGAACTATATTAGAAGTAAAGAGACACGACAATAGTCTAGTGACAAACTTCTGCAATTTACCATCCACATCCAACACATTAGTAGCATAAGCAACACTTTGCCAAACACAAACAACTTTTCTAAAATTCACCAACTACAAAAAGTGAATGTGACATCGTCACAGATGCATATCCTCTGAACCAGCCTAAATACCAGCCCTTTTACATAAACCAGAATCGTGAAAGCTTGTGAATTTCTGTTTGCTTTATATCTCCCAGTAATTCCCATATGACCTTTAGCCATGGATCAACTATCTGGCACAAGGGGAATCACAATGTGGTATAATAATGACCAGATGACGTCAGAATTAATGCATTAGACCCCTCAACCACATTCATAGGCTTGAAAGTCTCATTCGTCCATCACAATATAATCACCAGGCCCATACAGTCACATTCATTGTCTGATGCCTTCAGCTAACCACTGAATAGTGCACCATAAAACTCTTGCACCATGGCTATCAGATTAGTGGGTGTAAATCAAGCCCTGACTGCACACTACACATGGTGCACGTGCTAGCCGTTGATTTCTGAAGCAACCATAAGATAGATACATACTGCACTCTTTATAGCAGCATCGATGAATTTGTACCAGTCGCAAATGATATCGGTGTCATCATGTTGAAGAAGGAAAGAGTATCCTGTTACTGTGCTAACCTGTTAAGAACGGAACAGTCTCACAACATCTCAAATCAAAAAAAGTTGTTCCATGGCCTGTAGGGTGTGGAAAAGGTAAGTACCGGTAAGTCTCTGGTTCGACGAACTGCACAAATTGCATGATAGAAGATAGGCTCAATTACAATTTGCAAGAATGGCAACCGATTACTTTGAATACCATCGAGCAACATGTCATTATCCACAATGAGCTAGTGGCTGAGTTAGTTTAGATGGTTGTGAGTCCAGTGCTTGACCGTGAGGCTATTGTTTCGATTCCTACCAGCTACATCAACCTACAGTATACAAATGCGTATTTGCAGCTTCCCAGCTAGGTTTCCAGCATCATTGGGATAATGCATACGGGTGGTGCAAGCTCACACTGTGCCATTATATGGCCTGTCGATGCAGGATGGTGGAAAAATTTGAAAATTAGCTGTCACCTTCCAAGCCCAGGTAAATGGTAAAGGTTGTGACAGGACGGACATCCACCGCAAGAGTCACTGCCAAATCACCAACAGACAAAACGTGGCCGAAAGAATGAAAAGAATGAGCTAGTGGCTTACTACATCAAAATGTATTTTACACCATCAGATCAGATCAGATCATAACTAACAGTATAGACCTTACCTCAAGGACATTCTTTTTGCTACTTTTATCCTTTGTCCATTGGGCCTCAGAACCCCGCAGTTCACAGCTACTGTCTGGCTTGCCCATTGGATTTCCTTTGGTCTAAAAAGTGTAGGCAACTGTATTTTAAGTTTATCGAAAAAAAAAATTACTAAAACTCACAGGTACTGATTGCTTTTGATCCTTATAAAATACGAGACTATTTGGCAAAAGAATAACCCACAACTGCAACCAGTTTTTCTTGACTTTTTTACCAGCCTCGGCAACCTTTGCGCAATTCAGTTTGCCTTTCATAACTACAACCATCTGTAAATAAAACATAGGAGTAATGATTATTTAAAACAACTTTTCAGTAACTGCTTTGGATTAAATGCAGTACGTTATAAAAATATAAGTATGCTGCAGTGCTGAATGTATAAAACAGTCAACTGTTAGGGGTTATACGATAATGCCAAATCTGTTGATTAAGATGAGATCGATGTTATTCCTTGACTAGTTGGACTGCCTATGAAGTTAACTGTCTCGTGAAATCTTTTGACTGATATATGATAAACATTTAAATTTTCAAAGATTTAAACAAAGGGAGTCTCACTAATTTCAAGGTGGGCATCGTCAGGATGAAGCAGTAGAGTAAATACGGTCAATTGAGCACACTACTCCATAAGCTGCACAGTTGCTGATTGCTGAATCTCGTAAAATGCGGCAAGCTAGAAGAGACGCAAAGAGTATTCCGCCTGTTACGACTTCAGTATTCAGCTTGTACGATACAAATGTAGTGAGGTATGTCACTTTGCCTGATCGAGCATTTTGCATAAAATTCACTAGGCAAAAGCGATACGAAAACAAAAATCAATGCCATTGTTCTGACCTCGGTGTGATCTGGTTTCGACCGCTGCAAAGCTGACGGGCTATCGAACATGCCGATAGACCTTGACGTCATCATGCGTTCAAAGTTCTCTTGGGCATGTGGCATGTTCTTCGGCTTATATTTTGCGTTTGGCGGTATTGGTGGAGATTTCCTTCGTTCTTTAGGCAATGATCTTGATTTCAGAACAGTCACAGACATGTCACTATCTCTTGGGGACCGGCGACCCAATTCATTGTCATCAGGAAAACGCCGGGCTGCACTGTTCTCATAAACATTCTCATCAGGGATTTGGCCATCGATCAGCCTGTCATGGCCTGAAGCAGCTCCCATTGCATCTGCATTTTCTTCAAGCTGTTAGCAACAATATTGTCATGATTCATTGGCCGTGAGTAATAAGGTTAGAAAGTTGGTTTAAAAACTGCACTTACAAAAGGCAACTCCCACACAGTCTCTTTGCTCTTCTCGTTGAAGTAGTAATAGTTGTTAGATGCCGCATCAACAAGTTGAATCCACTAAAATGATGCAAAATCGATAAGCGCCTTTACTAAACCAATCATGCAGAGAAAATTATACGTACACAAAGCATCAAAAAACTACAAATTACTGTTCAGATGGTCATAAAAAATATCCATCCCTCTATGCATATTAGTTTGCAAAATTGCATTTTTAGAATGATCAAACAAATGATCCGAGTCACATAGCATAATTTATATTGAGTGATCTGTTGTATAGAATGAGAAATCATGCATGGTACACCTTGTTGTCTGAGTCAGTACTATTACTGTACTGTGTGCTTGCCACTGCAACGTGACATGTATGATTAAGCGAACAGATATAACCAAATCAAAGGAGTGCCTGACTGTGACAGGCTCATATTAGATCCAGTCTGGGCCCATGCCCAAGTCACTTGATTTGTAGTAGTATAACGAGCCTCCCTCTTGCCTTACCCTACTTAACTGGCGCACCAGTAACGTGGTACTACTCACAATTACTGGCTAAACCAAGTTGACAATCTCCAAATTACGGCGTTGTCCGGAGGCCACAGAGATTGTAGCAGCTCTAAATCGGTTGGTGTTGTTGATGCTAACTATTTGACCACATTGTTTACAGAGCAATTAGTGATTGGCTATGTAAATTTGTATTTTTGGTCATTTTGAGAATAGGCAAACTAATTTATAGATTGGTTGTATAGGGTAGGCCTACATGGTTTTGTACAAAAGAATCAGAATCATTTCCGCTGGACAGTGTAGGATCAGAAGATTTGAACCTTCACTCTCCAGCGTTCATAAATACAGACATTCCAGGTCACAGCCAATATTTTGGATATGAAATAGACTTTATTGTGAGCTTTGTTATTATAATTTATCGGAAACACTCCCATCACGTTAGATACAAAAAATACATCAAACTAACCACTTCTCCGGTGAAATTATCCACCATCACCGCTTCACCGTATTCGTTAGTTTCTTTAGACCACCGCGCAGGCGGGTATACCA
Source organism: Botrylloides violaceus (assembly GCA_030412335.1). Lineage (NCBI taxonomy): Eukaryota > Metazoa > Chordata > Ascidiacea > Stolidobranchia > Styelidae > Botrylloides > Botrylloides violaceus. The sequence continues at coordinate 644,375 of JASFYC010000714.1, forward strand.
ACGCAGAAGATGAAGGAGAAATAGGGGAGCTTGGAGTAGGTGCCGGTTCTTGTTCCGTCACAAACTGGGATGCCTGGTCCTAAAATTTCAAATCACAAAACATTGTGCATTTAGACTGAGATCAAGGAAGCAAGTTCCAAAATATATGGTACTGACTGTTGTCTGATCCTGATTGTCTTTCGTGTACTTTCCAAAAGGCTGAAAAAGTTTTTGTTCACAATACTGTGTTGACTGATATGGTAAATTTCACTTACCTCATCCACCGAATACGGTACTACATCATAAGGATTTTCGTTCTCAATGAATTTGTCCAATGATGTGGTACTAGCCCTCAGATCACTCCTGCAATGATAACACAATATTAGTATACTATGGCAGGCATAAAAGCATAATTGCGTAGGTGCTTGTACATTTCGATAGCTACCATAATTTTGTAGCTACTTTTACCACGGTAATTGACAGCTTGATATGATGCAATTGATGCAAACGGGAATACTCAGCCACCAGTTCCACAGAACCCAGCTTAATTACATCACATCAGACATATTAAGGTATGTTTCATATCCTCTACGGTCTATAACATAAACACCATCAGTTTGACTCCTCACAAGCCGTGCTAATGTAACGAGTCCTTCCTGGTGCCGAAGACTTAAAGTGGAATAGCCGAGTACAGAATAGGCCTACGGTACTAACAATAATTCCAACAATTCCAAAGACACATTGATAACGGCACATGAAATCACTACACAATAGAAATGCATTTACCATTTGGAAGCAGAGCCCATACCACTGCCATCAGCAGTTTTGGCACGAAGAATAACTTTCTCTGCGCTATTCTCTTGCGGATGTTCATAATTTTCAGTTACTTTCGACTCTGCCAGTAACACCTTATGTGCTTTCCTATAAATCATAGTATGTATTATAGCATAGATCAATACAACTTGAAAATATTGACAACTTGGCAAAATTATGGCATAAGGCACAACTATACCAATGAAGGGTCAAAATTCATGTCACATAGTAAGAGATTCATAATAGCCTAACATTAGGGATGGAACAGACCTGCATTAGGTTGGTATTCAGACGAACGCAAACGTTTGGCACGAGTTCCATGCCAAAAACCACCACCATTTTTTATGCTTAATCAAAGTCACGTGTTGTAGCCATGACCTTACTATTGATTTATCACGTCCAACTTTCACTTTAGTATCGCCAACTACAATCTGGCAGTCTAGTGATGAAAGACTGCTTGCCTGAGATCATTACTCGTACAGCGCATTTGCTTGTACCGGTAACGTTTCTTCGTGCTAGTACAAAAGTTCCAGGCACAGACACAGTGAGGGGTGATTTGAGCATTTACCAAACAGATTAGGCATAGTTCGTTCCTGAGTCAAACACAAGCACTGACTTTGTACCATCCCTACCTAACATGCTTAACGAACATGACAGTATGATGACCGTTGATGGACCGTAAGCCATTTAAAGTTACAAGTTCACAGAACACAATGGATAAATCAAGTGAATACCGTAACTTTATTAACCAGCATCGGTCATAGCAGCAAATATAGATCTAAGATATGATATTCCTTGCCCATAAATGGCAATATCTGCACGATAACTGGCAACTGAGTCAAATGAAATAATGTGCAGAGTTGAAAATATCTTCAAGCTCATGCAATGTCAAACTTTGGTGAATTAACAATGCTCAACTCAAGATGTCAAGAGCATGAATCATGATATGACAAGCTTGAAAATTGACCAGACAGAAAAGTGCATAGAACAACTTTGTAAGCTCTACTATTACAATATGGCCTTTGACACTTCAAAGTTCAAATGGCTTAAATAAGAGATAAAAGCGCAAAATAATTTTTGGAAGTTTGGCAGTAAGCTGCGATTAAATTTCTGCATGGGGACTCCATAATATTGACTGAGAGTGTCAAAATCCTTAATAAATAGGGCCTAGATAGATAGGGCCTACGCTAACTTGAGTAAATTCTTAGGCCTAGTTGACGTATGTAATTAGTCAATGGTCAACAACCAATTGAGAAATGACTGGTTGATGAAAGCATTCTAATTCTAACCACGTAACCAGGCTTATTAATAATGGAAAAGCAGATGAAGACGTAGAATCACGTCATTAAGTCAAAGTTTCCTTGCTTCAAAATCTCACAATATCAACTATTATCATCCATAACACTAAGCACAATGTATCCAAAACACCCCACCAAGACCTGGCCTAAAAGGAAACTGCAATATGGTAGCCTTAGAAGTATGGAATCAGAAATCATGAAGTTGTTACTGGCACTAGTAAATGCCTCCTCCCCAACCCCGAGTTCTGCTTAGTGCACAAGCACACAGCTATATCTATGCTTCATATGTGTTTTTTTTTTAATAATTCCGACTTGTACCATGGTCCCCAGTATTCACTATTCCCCTGAGTAAGTTCAAAGCATGGTGGAAGTGACGATGAACAATAGAACTAGGAAATGGACAATGACATTGTATATATATACTTTAGTTATGTTCGGCAGAATAACTACAACAGGATGCTGCTATCAGCATCACTCCATCATTATTGAAAATTCCACAATCTTTCTAACCGCGATACAAGACAGGCTGATAGATGGTTACTGCTAACGGCAGAGACACAAGTCCACACTGATTGACTTTACATTATATGTGGTTTTGTGTCAACTGTCAATGCATCAGACTTCAAGTTATTCGGGAACTAGAAAATGATTGAATTTTCAGTATTCATGAGAAATGCAACACCTGTTCGGACGTTCAGAGACAAGCTAGGTAACACAGTGCAGTGCCGGCAGCGACATTAAAATTTCTATAGGTCTAGGCCTATTGCATGTCACAAAGTTACCACCAATTCAAGCCCATCAAGTCTATTACTTAGTTTACTGGTATATATATATATATCACATATACAAACACGCCAAAATGATTCGAAAGCTGAGTAATGCCCATAACAAAGGAATCCTTCACATGCAGGATGCGCATTGAGCATGTTTACATGAATCAAAATTACTAGCAGTCAATATTGACTCATTCATGCAAACAAAAAATACCTGAACCAGACATAATAATATAATTATGGCGATGCAACAGCACTTTGAAACTAATTTCAACTCTAGACGGCCAATCCACATAATGGCATTTCGGTATCCTATTCCATGCAATGTTCCATACCGTACCTAATTTACGATAGTAAATCATCCCCCAAAGTGCCCTACTCTCCGATTCATGGGGATGGTGATGGATCATGAACAGTTTCCCGGTCTTTAATAATAATGAACAAGTAAAAAGCTAATCAAAATCCTGTCAGATCCCAAACAAGTGCACAATATCACTATACAACTCTAAATGTTTCGTAGGATCATTGGGTCGACAAACGCTTGTCTTTCTAACTCACTTACGTTTACGGTGACTGCAATATTCCAACACGACTGGGTGATCGCCATTACAAACTGAGTGTTTGGCCGTACTTTTACTAATATTTATGGTGACTGTAACACCCTGTTCGCCAAAGGTTGGTTGCTGGCGTTGTACATTATTTGGTGATCGACTGTAAACAAATGCATTAAAAACTTTTACTGAAATACTACAGGCCTGTACACTAATTAGGCCTACCTTTCGCTTTATGGACGTCATGATAAATATGCCAGTTTTCTAAAACTGGCCTAAGCACTAGTATTTAGACTAGTTAAGGCTTGAAGCCTAGAGACCCAGCAGGCTACTGTGGATAAAACTACGAACCATAGTATATTAGGTACTGGTACAACAGAAAGATATTCTCCAATAATATAATTATATGGTCCTTACACCCAAAAAGTCCAGAAAAAATGTGACTGTCACATGGAATAAATATTTGGCTACTTGATAAATATCATAACCATGGTAGACAGTTGTTTTTTCAATTCCCCCACATCGCAACTCTTCGAGGACGAACCTAACGGTAAATTAATTAATACAACTTCACGCATATCTATTCGGAACCGTAGTTAGGTACTCGTAGGCTAATCGATTGGTACCAAAAATGTAGAACTACATGTACAACAATATAATACAAGCAGAGTTCTGCTGATGATAAATCATGCATTGTTGATTCTTTACAAGTAAGGTAGTTACTTATGAACATGAGGACATTGAAGACATTATTATAGACCTCTGCATTCGACAACGATGACCAATCACACGCTATAATTACACATCACTAGGCCTACGCTTGTTTCGAAAATGTGCATCAATTGATAATAATTACTATCTGCACTTCACTTCAAAAGTTTGAAGGCCATGTAACACCAAGCAACCAACAGTCCATGTTATTAGGCTACTATACTAGACCGTTGTCTGCTGACATGACATGGTGATATAAGAGATGGAATTGCAATTATAGTGGTACGAAAAACATTGAAGTCGAAGGTGGACGATCTAAATTGTAAGAGGTCACAGGCCTATAGTAGTATTTCCCAAATCGACCTATACCTACTGGTACCGGTACCGTACTGCATTAAATAAAAATAGACCAATCAACCAGTTAGGCATTTAGGAGTATGACATAAATTATTCTGTAATAGGAGTCTGACATATTGATCGTACATTATATACATCATAATATTATTACTAGTGAGTAGTGAGAGCGCAAATGTCAAATCCTTCATTGCAGTTGCAAGTCTTGTATTTTTATTGAGAATTCATCACAACATTTTTACTGCAAGTGTGGGAAAACCACTTCCACAGTGCTTTTGCCGATGGACAGTGGCTAAAAACTTGCTGTTTAAACCATGGGTTGGCCACCTTTTCCAGCAGGCGGGGACATTCGCGCAGACCTTGTTTTTACTTGTGTATCATTCTTTATTACCGGTGACTGCAATACGCCATTCGTTTAAAGTCAAATCCTGTTCATATATATATAAGCATAAACTTGCCTGCTTTCTAACATGAAGTTCAAATGGAGAATCCCACCGACTGGTAATGAAGACGTCACGGACCGGCGGTTGTCGAAAAACGGTTTAATAAACAATACAATTATTGTATCTGCCAATATGTTACATATGCTGCATACTAAGAAGAAGTGCCTTCTGATATGATTTTGACGTTAGCTTATGGGGCCAGAATGAATAGGCTAATCAGGCAACCTGTCTCGTTGAAGATTACCGGGTACGTAGAATGTAGAACAGTAAGATTAGAATCTGATTACCAGCCTGCACTTTGAAGAACAATGTTAAATTCAAATTAAACACGAGGATTCAACAGATCTGTGAGCAAATAGGCTATGAAACACTGTTAGCATTATAATACGACAGGATGCAGATTTCTGACTAGCTGATAATGGATGCATTGAATCTTTCAGTGTTTAATGCATGAAGAGTCATGGAAAAGTATAATTATAATGCATAGGTCTCAAGGTAGTCAATAAAAAGACTGCAGTCTACAATGAAGGAAGTTGATCATGCTGAAATTGATGGATGAAATATCCATCGTACATGAAATATATACCGGTAGCCTACCCCTAATAAAGACGGTCAGTTATTCCCAACAGCAAGCTACATACCGTTAGGTCTAGAATGCTATCAATATGATGAAGATACATGCAATGAAACCATACTTGAAAAAGGGATGATCCAGCAAGAACTGTTTCTGATTAGATTCTTTCACATACGCAGCAGGTACATACAGAGGCTTTTTCTGACCTAGGAAACAATGAGTTCATTGTCATATTATTATTAATCTCCATGATTGTGATTGACAATTCGTATATATTTGTAAAACTGTATTGTTATGTGCTAAATTGCTATGAGTAAAGACATGAATTGTTGAGCAGCTGAGGCATTCATGACACTGAGTGTTACTTTGAGTGAATGATGTTGGTGACCACAGTAACCTAGTCAACTCTTATTGTATGTTATAAGGCGTAAGAGTATGAGTAAGGTTCATGTGGCCCCTGAAACAGCTTTGTATTTTTGCACAGCATGCTAAGTCCAACAGCAAGACCATGCAACATATGAATATGTGCCGCCCAAATATCTAAAAATGTGACGCTGCAGTGGTGCAGTGCAGACTAAGTAGACCTACTCAATGGTGTACGGTAGGCCTGTCCAAGGTATTAAATGCTTGAAGGCCTCAGTCACTCAATTCGATATGCTGTGGAATAATTTGCAGTACAAACAAAAACACAAAACAGTAACAGTAAAACACGTAAATATCGGGAGGGGGGTGAGGAGGGGACAGTCTTATTAATCATGCGTGAATGGTGGGTGGGGAAGACTATAAAAGCTTGTATATAATAATGGCACATGTTTGCAAATCGAATCATTTGTGACTCCGAATATAGATCAAAGATTTTTTCGAATCTACCTGAATCTTTGACCACCTCTACAATATACACTACCATATTGAGGGTTATTTGGACTTAACCACTGGGAAGAATTCTATTCTTCTACCTGTTTATTTCACAACGAGCCAGAATTGTAATAAAATATGTTTATCTTAACTGGTTTTTTTTGCCACAGATCACGTAAGTTATTTTAAGTCCATGGTTAGCTGCCAACAATGTCGCCCTATAGACTCCGATTCGAAAATTCCCTCAAATCTATTTAAATCTTTTTGGAATTCAAATCAAGTCTGCTTAATACAATTCAATGTACCCTCCCCAAACACCACACTCACTGAAGCATATAATTATAAACATTAATCAATGATTGTTGCACCATTTATACTACAGACTCACATGTATGGATGCATGAAGTGCTATAGAACAAACAGAATGATTATGTGGCCAATGGTTCTCAACCTCATCATACTCAATTGCCACACTGATATTATAGAGAATGCATTACCGGTAGTACGGATTTCAATGACTACCGGTATCGTTGAATATTTCCTGCTATATATACCATTTGTTGTTCCTGTTTGAAATTTGCAAAGCCCACTTTAAAGCATCATTTCCAGTTTCCACAAATGCTAACATACTACTAGGCCTTGTGTAAAATTGTATCCAGAGGCTAGTGTCAAATCATGCAAGATCCTCCATTCAACTAGCCTAATACCGGTACTGTAGCACCTTTTCTGTCACTCCATCACCTTACTGTGTCATATTGTGAAAATTTACATGACTAGCTGCAACCAATAAACCGTGGAAACTCCAGCCAAACTGATAAACGTAAACCCCAACTGCTCTAAAATAGGCGAACAGCATAATGGTCAGATTATAGTCACACATGTAGGGAGGCCAGCTGATTTCCCATTTTCAAGTGCCTTCTGCTCGACTAAAACTAAAAGGCATGGACTGTGCAATATTGATAAGATCTTTTAATGCCAAGAAGCAAGAACACTATTACTACAGGCTATGGTAACTTGGACTTGATCAGGTGAGTCAATGGGATGGCGAAATGCTTAAGTTTCAACACAGTAGCATCCAAAATAAAACGACCTACCAATATATATCAGTTTTGTAGTAATAAAGTGTGGGGCAGTGGCAGTGCTTATTAATATCAATAATTGTAAGCATCCAATGTGTTAGGCCTACTATAAGAAAATAACCATTAACAGGGAAGGATAACGAAATCAATTGGTTATCAGATTCAGATAAAATCAATGCCTCATTTAAATCAGTTTATTATTACAGTGACCTCTACATCAATATCAAATGATCAAAAGCTGAATAGTGAACTTTTAGGTGTCAGATAGAACAGTTAAAATTTTAGTCAACAATAATCGGCTAGCGCCCTTACTTTTATCGATGACCTGCCACCAATCTTCATTCGACTTCTTGATGAGTACGTATTTCTGTCCTTGCTTGATTGCAACAGTTCTACCATCATTAGCTTTATATGAGTAATCGTACTCCACTTCCACCACACGACCAAAGTCCTCTGCATTAATGTTGCTAGGCATGGGTAATGCTTAGTGCTGCAGCGTTGTCCACAGAGGTATTCCACCTTGTATCCATCCACAAATCTGACATAACTTCATATATATCCAACGTTTTGATGCATATTTATGATCACAAATACATCTCTAAAATTCCTGTTATGAGTCCATATTAAAAATAATATAATGTTCAATGCCAGAATTACAAAAGATGGCGTAAGACTCATCACCCTATAATCTTATCTACGCTTTCAACCCTAACCTTATAAATAACTCCTCAATGGGTGAAGTTCCATTTAAGTTGTCCTTAGGACAAGGAGGGAAGGAGGCACTGATATAAGAAAATTCTGTGTCTTTTCTTGAAGATAGCGCCCAGCGAATGAACACGAAAAGACACTTTGAAACGGAGAGCAATAACACACGTCAACTGGTCAGCATTAGGCTACCGTACCTACTACGCTACCGCGACGTATCTGAACTTGGCAAAGTTTTATTGTGCGGTAGGCTACAGGTAACGCATAATCACGTCACACCGCATGGAGTAAAGAGCCAACTTTGTACACCTACTATCCGCAAACTACGCCAGACTAAAGTAATACTGACTGCTGGCCCCCGCCCACCTTCCCTCCCTTCATCTCTATTCTCATCTCTATTCTCCATACCATTAACCAAAGTCTCTCGTTTTTTAGTCACTCTGCCACCTTGCTTAGCTTGCTTACGGACGTAACTTCTCCAGTAAAGTACCGTTGGCCCCATTTAACGGATGACCTAGCATTAAATAACAATCGCTAGATGCCAACAGAGAGCAAGCAAGAGGAAAAGGATTTACCCACCAGTGTGATGGAGGAGCAGTGTGATTGTACTTTTGGTAGGTAGGCGAATCGCCAATGCAAGCAACAGCTGTATCAATAGCCTCCTTGAATTTTTCGGCGTAGAGAAGCGTCTTAATAAAATAGTAAACTGTGGTCCGTAGTGACAAAGGAATTTTTTATGATTTCTTCTTGGGCCTGACTGATTACTTGCCCGTTCTTATCTTGTGCATGACGTAAAAGCTTAGCCAGTAGGGATCAAATTTGTTTTTCTTTTGTGAAAGAATGAAGACTTACACCACGCGTCAACTCAGCACCTTTTTGGGGGAATAAAAAGCTTAGGCTACACAGAAAGGAGAACATTATAGGCCTATATATTGTTATATATCCATGGCCTACTTTAGTTCTTAGAATAAGCCATGGTTATATCTCACCCCGATTTATCCAAGGAGTTTTCCTATATATCGTATCCTGTTGTTTGGATTTATGTGAAATACCATTGGTTGATTGTGTCGTACACAAATATCCAGGCCTTCGTTCACCTTTGTGACAGATAGCTGTCTCATCACGAAGAGCAGCGGTCTTGTTTAGTGGTAGCCGCGCTAGCCTATACTTTATTTCGACGTTGCTGCGTTGATGGAAAATGAATAAATCTGACATATTGCATATGCACACGATTAGAAATCTCCTACCGTGAAATATTTTTCCGGCAGCAGACATTTAACCGCATGATATGGAAATGCGCATGTATCGATTAATTGTTATTGATATTGTTGCTTTATTCATAGGTCAGTGTCCTAACAGAATGCGTAGATGTTTGCAAGCGTTATTTTCGTACCAAAATTGCATCAGGTAGAAGGTTTACGCATACACTGATTCTTGCGCTACAGTTTGGCAGCAGTTGATGATGGGCCAAATGAAATTGAAAAGAACTTGAACCTCCGACCTAGCTACCTATGTCGTGAACCTACCAAGCTTATTGTTCTGCATTATCGGGAACACAATATATAGGCTATATAGTTCCGTGAACTACTTCATCACTTCTACCGTGGACTTACTTTCTTGTCATGATTTGGCAACACTGTGAAAACCGAAAGCTCTATTCTCTTCGCTTTTGCGCAAGTGGTGTCGATATATGAGTAATGCAATATAGGCTGCAAAGCCATGCGGTATGCTTCACTGCAATAAACATTGCTGCAGTCACCCGATAACATATTCCACTGTTCATTGAATGTGTTTTAGAGTGGAACTATATCCTATTTATGCTCAACTTCCGGATAAGTAAAGTAGCCTATTCCAGATCGGGAATTTCTATGATCGCTCTGCTATAAAATTGTTTGTGAAAACCTGTAGGCTACTAGGAATTCCCAGAAAGGTCAGCGTTTCGTTGTCGTTTATACGGAGGTTCGCTACCGTCTAGCGGTATTCAGTTTTAGTCTAAAAATTCTTTTTGTTAGAGTAGGAGTGGCGTGTACCTTTCGGTATTTCCATTAATCCCACGCATGGCCAAGAGTAGGCCATGTCCCACGTATGGATAATATTCCACATCAACAGAAATAGGTAGAGCGCTCCGCCCCAAATGCTTTTACAAAAATAGCGGCAGACAGGGCTTTATAAATATTATTCAGCTTCGTCACAATCCGCAAGACGTTGGATTGTCGATGCTGAACGACGAGCTATAGGCTTAATACAGAGAGGGCTTTTGCATTACGTACAAAATTTTAACTCTTTCCAAATATTGCGGGAAAAGCTATAAAATCAATGTTTTGATTATAGAAGTTTACATCTATGTTTGTGCGATTTCCGCTCGAGGTATCATCGGGGAAAGATGCGAGAAAAATTGATCTCAGTTCTCGTCGAACTTCAGATAGGCCTACCGTTACCGTTGTCACAAGCTTTTGTATTTTTTTTTTAAATGACATTTAGATGCGTAACGTGTTTAAATAATGCCTTATCATTGTATCAAATTTCGCCCATGGAGGCTGTGAAATTGGTGAACGTTTTTACTTCAAAAGCTTTGAATATTGGTGAACGTGTTTTTTAAAATAGACCGAGCGTGGACGTACAATTTGTGATGATACCGTACTTTAGTGATGAGGTGTAAGTTAGGCCTGCGGAATTTTCGTCGATAATGTCAAATATATGAGAGTTCAGTTAGTGATATCACATGAATGGATATTTACTTGGGCTGAGGCCTATTGCAGGCTTCCAGACAGGGCGAAGGCTACCAACCGAAGAAGTAGAAGTAGCAGCCTACAGGCTAAAGATACATCCTTATTATTATATCATTATTTTGTTGTTAATTTTATTATAGAGACTACTCAGTCAGAGACAGTCTGTATATTGTTTTACGTAGTTGACTCAGTTTCCGTGTCAGCAGCAGGCCTATGAATCTGGGTTGTCATTTAAGATACGATGTATTGACGTAGACTACCCTCAAGCTTTGGTTATTAGCTAGCTCATCGCTGTTATATAGGCAGCGTTCATTTGTTAGTGAACAGCAGAGTTGATACATTATTATGCAGCTAAACGAAATAGTCACTTTATGATCAAATGTGAAAAGGCCCAAGGTCCATATGCTATAGTCATCTGGCACACTAGCAGTGCAGTATAGCGTAATTATTTGCGTGACAGTGCGAAATAATAGGTTGCCCCAAATGCGCAAGGAACTCTACAATAGTTAACCGGGTAATGCTTATTCAGCAATGACTAACCTCAGTATGTGTTGCACAGAAAGCTTTATATAGATAACGAAAACGACGCTGACAATTGCAGGAAGTTACTCTCACAAGAAGTCGTGCTCTCCATTACGAGATAATTTTGGCTGTGCTACTTGTTTCCGTATGAGCCGGTCAACTCACGAGCCACGACTATAAAGATGCCCGTTTATTTCAATTTGATGGTAGATGTCTATAGGCTACGCCTACTCTTGATGCGGAAAACGACGAGGAACGCTACCGCTGTTTGAGCGTGAACCACTCGGTACTTTGGCGAAGCTCTCTTCAAGTAAAAGACGCTAGATTGACTCTATTGCTGAAAAAATGGAATATGGCCATGCCACTTCGCCGGCGGGTGCAACTGGGGAGGAAGAGAATGTGGAAGACTGTGGATTGGAAATACGATGTTGGTGCTGCAAAAGCAGAAGGTAGACATTGATTGTTTTACTGATTACGTGCGCAAGGCTGTCAGCTGAGTTATGAAACCGATGTAACTCGTGGGCTGTAATTTTTCATCTCGAGTAGCGGGCGTCGCATACCACAGCAGCTTTCCTCGTTCAGCTCAATGGGAATGGTATCGATTGGTGCCTGTCGCTCAATGGTGAGCAGAACAGTTGGTATCCAGCACTAACACCATGTCCAATTGTGTACCTTGCAATCAATGCATGTATGTATATGCATCCCCTGTGCGCATGACATGTACAGAACAGCTCGTACGTTTGTAGGCTAGCAGAGTGTGTAGTTTTGTAACAAAGATGAAATACCAGGACGATATGAAATTGAAAGTCCTTTCCTAATTTCCGTCCATGCATAAATTGCAGCAGCTACTAACACCGGTCCCCGGTCGTGGAGTACGTCCTCGCCTGCGAGAGATTCTTATAAATATTTATAGCCATTCTAGTTTCTATAGCGTTACTTCCGTGGCGCACCAGACCTCATCGGTGATAAGCGCCACTCTCTCTTTTAAACAATAATAATAATAATAATAATAATAATGGTCTTGGCTATGCGACAGATCCTTACATAGCCCATGGCCTACTCTAGAAATAAAGTAGGCCGTGCATAGCCTATAATTATTGAGCTTAGCTTAGCTCTCGTTGATTGAATATACGGACAACTATATATAGAAGGGCACTTTCGCTCCTACAACTCCAATGTCGAATTTTGCAGGCGAAACTTGCATTATTTTTCGAAGATGAACAGATCCACGTGGGCGCTACTGTTTTTAAGTATCGTTGCGTTTCTCGAAGGCATGATCGTGAACGGACTATACAATGTTTCTGTTAGCACTATAGAAAAAAGGTGAGGACGAATTGTTGCTCTGTGCATCCCGTAGAACATAAACTAGCCAAGTGATGTGCCTGAGACGCATGTGGCGATGTGGGTAGCTAACGGTGGCTTTATGTATAGGTTGCGAAGTACGACCTGATTCATCCAAACTGTCGTCATGAATCGCCAAATCGATGCGTCCAACGTTAACACTCTTTGATTTTGGGAGGGTCATGTTAGGTTGATTCTTTGCGTTTGTTGTTATGGCCGTATCAGACAAAATCCATGCCAATTTGGGCCCTTCCGATACTTCCAGTTTGGAGCACCCATTGAAAGAATGTCTCGGATTGCCAAATAGGTAATCAGTGAATGCCCAGGCGGTCGGAACTCGGCCAACAGCGCGGTTGTTTCAATCTACTATACCACTTCTATATACAAGCAGCCAAATCACGCATTGCTCTAGGTATGGCTGAGTCGTGTTGTGTGGCTCCACTTATAGACCATCGATTCGAAGTGTAAGACTGTAAGTGTTCAATTAATCCAGGGGCCATTTCACCGTTTTGTATGATTGATTGATTGATTGATTGATTGATTGCCAGCGCCCCTATGGACCTGCCGTTCATCACTAATTTACGTCATTTAGATTCGGCCTTCAAAGTTTTGAAAGTGGGCTTATAACGAGCAGTTTGGATATAGCGGGCAGCGTTGCTACACTTGTGACATCTTACGTCGGTGGAGCTGGTCACAAACCACTGTGGATTGGCTGCGGAGTGTTGATAATGGGAATAGGTTCTCTCTTGTTCTCACTGCCGCATTTCATAGCTCCAATATATTCCCCATCTACAAATGCAATCACGGACTGTACCGACTTAGGCGTTTGTACTCAAACGAGTTTAAGGCATCTCAGGTAAGTAAGTTCTTTAGAATAGGGCAATAGGGCATGTTGAAATAATGCTGCTGTTTTGTATGAGATATGATAGGCCAACAGTTTCCCAAGAAACTTGTAGCGACTAGGGAAATCCATGAAATCCATTAGTTTCCAGCATAGCCATGTGCAGTCGTTAGTCATCGGATAGAGCGTGTGATATATGCACAACGCAACAAGTGTGGGAGTTCCGATATGTGTGTCCTATATCTCATTAGGAATACTTCATATAGAGGACTTGCATTGCATTGTGTTGCAGCCATGTGTAGGCTTCTAGCTTGGCAATATGACCTATACGGTAATAGGCCGATGCCAACTTTATGATTTCACAACGGCGTGACATTGAAGTCTAGCGTGAGGTATTGTAGCGCTCGATTGGTTGGCAGTCTGTGCATCTTTTACCCGTCCGTTAATTCGAATTCTCGGGAGATTTGAAAGAAGCGTCGTTAATCCCCTTAAGGCTGTATTCATGGTAACACGAACTCGAACGCGTTGTTGAGAATGCGAGATTCATTGTTGGCGACAGATAAGTCTGACAGTTAATAACGAACTGTAGGCCAAAAATGAATTGTTAATGATCTAGTCCTGTCTTTCCCATGCGATAATATATGTTAACAGGAATATTCATGAGAACGATAACGAAACGTCGTGTAAGCCTATTGTATATACAGGCTTAATGTTAGGCCTATGTATGCGCATTTGTATGATGTAGGAAAACTGGAAATTTTTAAGACTAAATTGAAAGCTTCTCGTCGGCCCCACACATCGCGACGCTTCCAGAACTTTCGCGATGCGCTGTGCCTGTATTTCAAATCACTATCCTTGGGAATTTTTTTTCACACCGTAAATACGCCATGGCGGCTGTACGACATGCACAGCGTATACGTAGAGAGGTGATAGGGGCCCGGAGCCGTATCCTATATACAGTAGTCTTATAAAGCCGGATAATGCGATTTATTGTTGCGTGCATCAGTGCTGTGAGGATGCAGACCTAAAAACTTCATATAGCTCAATAGCTGGCTACGTGGTTAGCCATTACCGGGGAAGTTGCCGTTACCAGTCGGTATATATTCAATTCTTCAGCTGAGTGATGTTGCGGTTGAAAGCCTAACTATTTGCACCACGAAGTCGGAGACGTATACATAACTGCGGTCTTTTTCACAGAGGATTCTTTTTCATTGGTTTCATATTCGTTGGAATCGGGGCGACACCTTTATACACGTTGTCAATATCATACTTGGATGAAAATGTCGCGAAAGCGCAATCTGCGATGTACAGCGGTAAGAGCAGCATTCCGTTACGATCAACGCCGGTTTTGTTGTATATAATAATTTGTACAGGGGTATACTTTGCGTCTGCCTTACTTGGTCCAGGAATCGGCTTTATCATGGGAGGAGCAATGCTTCAAATATTCACCACGGGTGATGTACCTCCGTAAGTCCGTTTATTTTAATAAGGAAGAATGTTTGGGTAGCGCTGCCTGATAATTCGCGAAGGAAAAACTGTTATCTCCAAATTCGTTCCCCATTTAAAGCGTTATGTCCCTTGTGCAGTTCGAATCTACCGCTACCAGTAGTGATAGTGAATAGCGAATATAGCGTAAGAAGTGGCGAGATTATGGTGGCTTGGGAACGTCGTTGTAATCACGTGCAACATCAATCACTGATTACAAATGACTATAAATAGGCTGTGGGGTCATTTTGAGCGAGGCGCGGTTTCGTTGAGAGCCGCTACCTGTGTTTTAGTCGATTGCACAGCCGCGACTTCAAGTTACCGTCTTGCTTGCTTGCTATCTGTGGTGTATAAGTCTATATATCTGCTTTTGACAAAAAGTATATTTTGATGTCAACTCTTGTATGAACTGAATAAGAAAGGATTCGTTTATATTGTCCATTTCTGCAGACCTTTAAGGGGGCACACAGAAATCGCGGATATCGCAGGTGGGGCTATAGATACGATGCGTCCGCGCCATAAACATGCTGACAGTCATATCGTCATCCTACTTCATATTTTTTCAACGATGGTTAACACCAAGAGCGAAGCCAAGGTTTCAGTGCTTCCACCCCAATGCCAGTTGCTGTGATAGATACTAGATAGTCTATAACAGGGGTTCTTAAACTAGGGGGTGCAAAAGATTTACAAGGGGGTATGACCTTGTCATTGTGTTCGTAAGCGGACTTAAAGAAAATTGAAATATACAGAAAATTAGTTGTGTTTTTACATAAGTTAAAAATGATATAATTGCGGCATCATCGACCCCTACCATTTAAGCTTTGTGCTCTTTAGCGCCATTGTTCGCCGCCATTAGGGAGAAAATTGTTTGTGAAAGTGCATGTGTGTTGCTTATTGCTTAATATTTATTTGCATAATATTAGATGAGGCGCGAATTATATATATTAGTGTCAAGGGGGGCGTGGCTTAAAAAATGTAAGAACCCATGGTCTATAATATTTCCACAGAATCGGCATAACTGAAAACAGCCCTGCGTGGATCGGAAATTGGTGGATCAGCTTCGTCATCGTTGGATTGCTATTCATGATATTGTCTATCCCGATATTTTTATACCCTCGTCGAATCCCAGGAACAGAAAAGCATCGAATGAACAGAGAAAATGAAGTTCAACACAACTCTGATTCGATGCAAGTCCGTAGCGACGAAAAATTCGGGATGAAGTATACATAAATCAATACATTTCTGAAAGAAATATGGAATTACATACTTTTCTACTTGCAGAATCAAAGATGCACCCCGATCTGCTTGGATATTAATGAAAAACCCGACGGTTATGCTAATATCCTTCGCTACTGCAGTGGATAGTGGTCTCCTTATTGGTCTCGCCACATTCGGACCCAAATATATCGAATCGCTATATGGGTTGTCTGCAGCGGACGCTGGATTTTACTTTGGTAATAATGATGCTATTATTAAATATAACTTATGAATTCTTTTTATCACACAAAGACATCCAAGGGCCCGTCACGTGATCGCTCCGCAATAATAGTATCATCAACCCCCAACCCAAATGGTGGAGTCCCGAGAAAATTGACGGCCGGAAAATCGTTCGTCCCGGTTCCTCTCAGTGGAGAACCGGGAATAATGTTTAGAAAGTATTGTAAAAAGGAAAATAGAAGGTGTGGGGTGGGTGGTGTTCCACCTGAAACTGTGGGTTAATTTGATTAACTTTCACGAGGGCATGGACTTCGCCCGATACGGGCCTGCTACTATTTAATTAGGCCAAATGAGCACTGGTATATAGTGACATGCCTCAGCTATAAAAACCGTTCGGTCTGGTTCTCTTTTGTGAATAGCCTTTAGCTCCGGAAAGGTGTGCTTCGTGAACATCAGCATGCCCGTGACCTTTTGCATTGTTTCAGTTGATGATGTGTTTTGTCGCCACCCGCTAATTGCCAGTCATTGTTTAGGTGCTTTGGCGATCGTCTGTGCAAGTTCAGGACATATTATCAGCGGCGCAATTATCACCAAATTGAACCTCTCAGTACCTCGGATGTTGAAAATGTGCATCGTAACCTCAGTGTTATCCGTCGCATGTTATTTTATCCTAGCGAGCACATGCGATAACCCACGTAAGAGATTTTCTATTGGAAATATTATGTAATTTTTAGACTATACGTATCAAAAGTTTCACTTATGGTTAATGCAGCAATCGTCGGAGGTTTCGTACCATATCCTGGTGAAAATATTACTTGCGAGCCGTCTTCGTGTGGCTGCAGCGTAACTAAATACAACCCAGTTTGTTCATCGGATAACTTCACGTATCTTTCATCATGCGCCGCCGGTTGTGCAGGATATAACGGAAAGGTAGAAACACTGACAGTACAGTACATCTGAAGTTATAATCTTACGCAAGTTGTGTGTGTATGTATCTTTCAGACGCATAGTAATTGCACAAGAATCGGCGAGCAAGTGAACGGCACTTATCCGTCAGCTGAGAACGGAAAGTGCGCAAATGACTATATTTCGTGCCCGAACATGGGGCTATACCTAATTACACTCGGGATAGCAGTATTTTTGACATTTTTCAACGCGCAACCTGCTCTACAGGTAAGCAAAGCTATAAATCAACATTAGAGCGATGTAGCGGGTCTAATACTAAACATCGGTAGGCCTATGTAAGAAGTTTAACAATGAATGAGAAAATAACGCAGAGAGACAGTTTATCATGAATGCCATAGCTCCAACAACAAAAAGGGCTTGCAGCGCTGACGCCTGACGTCGCGCAGCCCTCAGCGGCGGCGGTCTTGCAGTGAGACGCCAAACACCACATAGTTTTGAACGGTGGTGGAGCAGCATTCAGACGTGGCTAAAGGCGGTGGGGGAGTAGGTTGGTATAGGTACTTAGGTAGTCTTAGCTGTGTCATTAATCTATCATATGAAGTTTTTAAACATTTGAAGTAACGCTGGATCCTAGATTAAGGTGTCGCGAAGCTTAATCAATGAAAAATATGCTTTGTCATATGGTAGCATTTGTGACTTTTGTGCGACTCGTGATGCAACGGATCATTCACGACACGTCAAATCATATGCGACAAATTAATCCCTATACAGTTCGAGTATGTAACTAATAAGTTCCCAATTCTTTGCGTAGGTCACCCTAGTTTGATGGCGTAACTCGATCTATTGACACAAAACAAAACTGAAATCAGTTGAACCTCTTCGTAGTCCGAAACGCGCTGAGGGGGCTCCGCTGGTGTGTTGGCGGTTGAACTTGGTCTAAACAATGTGATATTTGAAGTTTGGTAGTTTTGTCATATCTAATTGATATCTGCAAAGCTTTTACCTTGTGATCTCATAAAAATTTTCAATCATTTTCAGTGTTCTATGAGGGTGGTGTTGTTCTCACAAAGATCGTTTTGCTTAGGCTTCCAGGTACGCTATTGGCAAAATTTAACTCGACCAATGCCGAAAATTCAGGCCGTTGTTCTTTTGATTTTCAGTGGATTATCACAAGAGTTGTAGGAAGTATTCCTGTTCCCATTATTTTTGGTAGAGTCTTGGATCTCTCATGTAAAGTGTGGCGTGAAGAATGCCACAACTGTACATCCTGCTTTGTGTATGACAATATTTCGATGTCATACTACCTCACGTTCCTTTGTGTTGCGTTAAAGGTAAATTTAACTTTGCAGTCATACTGGCATGGAAGCGGGGATTATAGGCCTTACCGTTTAGTTGGCCGAGTGGTTAGACTGTCCACCTTCCTTATCGGGAGGATCCGGGTTCGATTCCTGATCGAGCCAAATCGAAGACTTTAAAGTTGGTATCCGTTCCTTCTCTGCCTGGCAGTCGGTATCGGTGAAGTGCGGAGAGCCGTGACTATTGATCCGGGCTATAAGCCGGAGGTATTGACACGATTACTATATTCATGTATCATGCATCATGATTACTATATTCATGTCTCATCCATCACGATTACGATATTCATGTGTCTGCTACAGACTGTCTTGTTCGTGGTGGAAAACGCCGCCCGGTGATTAAGCACCACTGAAAATCTTCCATATAATAATAATATAGGCCTGGGGATACACAGGATTGTCTGGTATAGAGGTAGACACCTTGGCGCACGTTTGTGTGAATATCTAGAGTACACCGCTTAATGCATGGCAGGCTTATTTTAACACGTGAGAGATTACCTATCCACCCTGGGATATGGTCACTTGCGGACTTGGGAGTAATTTTACCTCTTGGAATCTGTGAGGTCAGCGGCCAACTAATCACTTCTTTTCTACACAGGCCGCGAGTATGATCTTCATAACGATGGCCTATTTCGCCTACAAGCCGCCTGCACCTGAACATTCTGAAGAAATCAACGAAAACAGCGAGAATACCGAACTATGACACTGCTGTGTTTTGCATTTGATTGAGCGCCCTGGCCTTTCAAATGTGTCATCAACTGAGCGGAGCCTTCATTTACTT
The DNA here is from genome assembly GCA_030412335.1 of Botrylloides violaceus. NCBI lineage: Eukaryota > Metazoa > Chordata > Ascidiacea > Stolidobranchia > Styelidae > Botrylloides > Botrylloides violaceus. The sequence continues at coordinate 663,907 of JASFYC010000714.1, forward strand.
TTACAAGTTCCAAGACTAGCCTCATAGGCAGCGTTTATTGCACTGTAGTTTTCCATCTTTACATTTGTACTAATATTTATATGGGGCCAACGTATGGCTAGCGTGCAATATAGTTTCATGCAGAGTAGGCAACCTCAGTTGGCAAGCGTTGACAGTTAGTGCTCTCGCCGTAGTGACCGTACTATATAGAGGGTAACTATAACGTCGACTCTTGCGACTCTACGAGTAGGCTGCAATGGTACGGATCGTGTGAAGCAGGTACCGGTAACTCCTACTTATGTCGCTGTGGCGACATCACCCGGTTGTCTCTTTTCACCCTCTTCGTAATCCCGAGACAGGACGGTCATCAGCCCTGACCGAAGCCTATTTTACTGCAATGCGTTCATATTCGACACGCACCATCAAAAGTTGCTCGGGTTAAATTCCTTCGGGATTGGCCCATTGCCAAGCTATGTTGAGTTAGTTCTTTTTCCCCAATCTGAGACAATGGATGGCAATCAACGAGTACATTATAGCAGAAACCCTTATTGACAATGCTGGAAGTAGCTGATTATGCGCCATCTTTAACGCGCCCAGCGCCGGTGGCGCTAAATGTGAACGCGTTGATAAGTAACGAATGCGAATGCGTCAAGTCGATGTGCAGTTTGCCAAATTGCAAATTGCCAAGCGTTTATCGTGAGCAGGATTTATACAAATATAGCATTTATGGTGACCAGAACGAGGCATTGTTCCCAGCGAGCACGTGACTCTACGCATAGGCACAGTGTTCTTTCCCCACGACCACCTATGGTTCCCCGTGAGCAGTGTTCCTCGCGACCACGTGGGGTGACCAAGACAAGATAATTATAACATTTATGGTGACCATGATTAATACAATTTATAGCATTTATGGTGACCAGGACGAGACCTTGTTCCCCGCGACCACGTGGCTCTCCGTGAGCAGTGTTCCCCATGAGCACATGTGGCCAAGGCAAGGTCTTATAATTATAACATTTATGGTGACCTGGATTTATACAATTATAGCATGTTCCCCGCGACCATGTGGTTCCCAATGAGCAAGTGGAGGGGACAATACCTTAGAATTATAGCATTTATGGTGACCCGGATTTATACAATTATAACTTTTATGGTGACCAGGATTTACAAAATTTATACCATGTTCCCTGCGACCACGAGGCTCTCCGTGAGCATGTTTATTCTCGGACGGTGGCGACGCAAAAGTTCTCGCCTGACTGGCAAAATACGCGGTAAATTTTTGATATGGTGATATTGGGAAGCTGTTACCGCGGACACTGATATTTGTAAAAGCCCAAATATCGGTCAACCCCTACTTCAGGCTCGGTTTCGTTCGCTGAGAATAGTGACAAATCATTCTTGCGTGTATTATAGTGCTGTTAGGCTATTACGTTATTTCAGTCAGTCAGGAATCGCGATTAACACAGGTAGACCTAACAGGGTAATGACATGGGAGGGTATTTTTAATGTTGTAAATATTTCACCCTACTACAGCAGTACAGTTGATTGAATTGAATACAAGGCAACGCAGGTGGTTTCGTGTTACAAAGGAATCACAGTAATGGCACCGGGGAGCCGCTTCATCGCACCAAGCGATCTTCTGTCGACCTCATGCGCATAGGATTTGCTGCTTCAAATATTTTTGGTCATCTTATTACAATTCCACTTTCCACCCCCAGCGCAGCCGGGGACTGCTAGTATTTATTAAATCTACCAGGAAAATGAAAATTAGAGACAAACAATACTGCATAATATGCAGAGCATACGATATATTTTTTGTAAATGTCATTGATGTGGAAGCATCATAGGGAACATTTAGTAACCACGGGCTAATCAATCAGTGATACACACTATTTTCGTACTAATGACTGGTAATCAGTCAGGAATTCAGTGTCATGAATAGAGGGAGGGTTATCGAAGCTGCAGTGCAACCATTTGCATATCCGTTCAGGACGCTTGAAAAGTCTATGCATGGTGTAGCGGCAGCTTACATTGCCTCATGTGGACTAGAGCACTACAGACAGAAGTGAGCAATATTTGGGGCCTGGGCACAGATTCAATAACAAGGAAAATGGGTAACACACTAACACATTTCATGCAAGCCAATTTGTCTGGTTAGAAGATTGGGTGGAGGATGACATGTAATCATTGCACCATAATCATGATCTTCCACATCAAATATATATGTACAGTAGATATACTCGTAGCAGCGTAGCCTATAAAATCTATAATGGTGCGCGATAAATCTTGTAGACTGGAATTTAGGTTACTAAATTGGTCATTGCACAATGCACATGGGCTTGCAACTTGCAACCCAGATTACAGTAGTAGAAACTTAATCAGAAGTTCTTTTAATAAAGTCAATTCTTAAATCTGCAAGCTGCTTTGGTAATTGAAGAATGGACCTTTGGATCTTTGCCTCGACCAGAGGCAATAATGATTCAGCAACAAACATCGCATTACGTTTGATCAGCTTGGCCTTTTCTGGTCGTTCCTTCTCACTGATTAGGCATCCGGCAATAAATTCAGTGTAACATCTTTCTATGGTTTCAATTCCATCAAGTATCGGTACTTGCAATTCCGGCAGATACATCTTTACCACACTATCTACATGAACCACGAGAGCTCGGGTGAAGGATAATGTAGAGTTTGTTAAATGACAAAAGCAATCATTGTATGAATATTGATAGATATTGGCGATCCCATAACCTTCCATTTCCTCTTGCAATTTAAGAAGCATTTGAGGGGTTCGACAATTAGTTGGACGCCACACTTCTTCAGAGCTACGTAGCTTGATTGCATCCACTACTTTGCATCTATGATCCTTGATAGCAGCTTCAATATCCGGTAGAAGCAATGACGTAATTGTATATTCAAAATCCATCCCATTTATATTAGTAGTTTTGCATTGTGAACAAATAGTACTTGTGCAATCTGCTATTTCGGAAATATCTGCTCGCCTGGTGAATACTTGCTGCGCCACCATTTCCACGAATCCTTTCATCTCAGTATGCGCCCAAACAACAAGTTTTGAATAACATCCGTGATAACTATTGAATGCCAATTCAAATTCTATCATCGTGTCTTTCAGCCCAGTGAAGAAAACATTACATAATTTGGTGATGTATAATCCTAGATATCCTTCAGCTCGTATTTGACGTAGAGCATAGGAAACTGCGTTGGAACGATTGTCCAAGAACAGCTGACATGCTTTTGTGCTTTCTCCTAATTTCGTAAGTAATGACACTGGACGTCGAGCAGCTGTTGGTCCCCCACGATGACTCCTGTCAGGTGCAGTTCCTAATTCTTTAACTAACACCGAAACAAGCTGTGCCTTGCGTATCCGTAATTCCTTTTCCATACCTTTAGATGTAGGGTTCTTTTGAAACCATTCCTCGGCCTTTTGAATTAAATCAACTGCCTGTTCAAAATTACGTTGAGCAATGTATACATCAAGATCTTCAGGCATTTCCAACACCCATCCTTCTTGCAATGATGCTGATCCTTTATCAAGGTTCAAACTTGATAGTGATTCTGTTTCAAATGGATTCATTTCAAATGGATTTGTTATAGACAAGCTAGGACTAAGTGGCGCGTCATCAAGACCATCGACTTGATCAGTCAACAATTTTTTCTTTGTTTCTTCAAGTATATCTAACCATTCTCGCTTCTCTTTCGAATTCTCACACTGAAACATTACAGTATCAGACAACAAGAGACTCATCACTTTGAAAGCATTTTTTACAGGGCCTACATCCCGAGCATTGATGACGGCCAGATCTTTCAAATCCAGAATTTGTAGGAATTTATACTTCCCCGGCACAAGCTGCCCCCTACGCATACTTGCCCATGCGGTTAGCATCAAACTGTCATTAAAGAGAAATAAATGAATTTTTTGAATTTCAGAAAAATTATCCATTTCAAGTTCTGTGACATCATTATCGTAAATCAAAAAACGATGATTTGGGGCATCAGGAAATCCTTCAACTTTTTCCCGTAACGCCGTCATGACACGCCTTTTATCTTCTTTCTGTGTGTTTTCTAGTTTTTTGTTCCCATGCTCTTCCTGTTCCTTGTCATCTTTTACTAAATATATGTTCGACATAAGTTTCATCAAATTCTTCTGCTCCGTAAGAATATGCTGCAGTTGAAACATCTCTCCTTCGACATAAGATATTTCTTTTGCAGTGTCTATAAACTGTTGGTAGTACTTGTACACTTGCTTTTTAAGAATGTGAGCAGTGTCTTCTCCCAAGGATTGTACACGATGCTTCTCCTCCTCCAAATCTTTGTCGCCGTCTGATTGTGCACTCACACTTTTAACATATTTGGTTGGGTCAAAATTGCGATGCCCAATAGTCTTTGCAAGTGCATTTGACAACTTTGGCACTTGGTCATACAAACCTTCCATAGCCTTTAATACTTCTCAGTGGCAATTATAAATTATTGCACCGTTCTGAAAATGAGAAGCAAACACAAATGATACCAGGCAGGACATGGACCAGTTAAGCAAAAACCACACTGCTACTCAAACTACAAGTCGACTATGCATTACTAATGAAGCAATGGACTGGTCCGGTATTACCAGAAACCTGAGCACAAGTACAGTAGATAACCGAATCAATAAATCTGTCTGTCTGTCTGTCTGAAGGAAGATGATACACAGCAGACGGTCTCAGCTTACTCCCGTCCTCTTGCACCCGTGGGCCCAGAAAGAGAAAAGGCTGAACTAAAGGTTAGTTATCTATAGCTGAACAGAGTGAACATTGTCAGGTTATGGAGACTCTACGGAGTCTCTATAGTTAGGTGCACACTAACTTTGGTTAGGTGGTGTCTATTCTGTGCTTTGAGGCTAAACTCTTTATGCCACCCAGTGATCAGTCAACCCATCTCAACTCAATCATAGAGCTTGATCTATGGGAATACTAGATACCTGAATAAGCGAACCGTCAACAAACCTCAAGTTTCCGAGAAGCATAAATCGTAGTCGTTTAGACGATTATACGCAATTTCGAAAATTTGCTCTTTGGCTTTTGGCTACAGCTGTCCATTGATGACTTCGCTGCAGCCTGTTCATTTACTACCGTTTGTCTGTATGACTGTACAGTATGTCTGTCTTTCTGTCTGGTCAAGTTGACGCGACTATGGTATTTTCTACTTGGTGTCCTGAGACTTTTTGAAGGTTTTGTAGAGTTCAGTGGTCTTCGCTCACTGAGAATATTGGGATGGATGGTCAGTAGGTGGCATAAAGAGTTTAGCCTTTCCGGGCTCACGGGCCTCAAGCTCAGGCTGTCTGCTGCTTGTCTCCGTGGGCTCAAGAGTCAAGACGGCTTAGGTAGATGGGCTTCAGGTTTTCGTCTGTGCTGTTTCAGTTCCACTTAGCCTAGAACCAAAGTGGTTGATGAAGGATTAGAGAATAACAAGATTATGATGCCGATATTTCTTGAAACAATGAATTACCGATATCTGTGTGAGTAAAATGGGCGTTCTTGGGGCTTGCGGTAGCCGGCGCGCCACTTTACCCACCGACCAGTATAGGCTTTGACGGTACCAGTAACCGGTGTACCAGGTTGGTGCTGTAGCATTCAAAAACTCTCGTTTATTCATAGTTTTAGTCGTCTGTCAACCTTGGAAATCTTCGGAAATAATGCAACTTTGCTTAGTCGTATTTGGAGTTTTATTTTGTTATGTTACGCATTGCAGTTGATTTTGTACTCCTTTAGTAATTACTGAGAAACACTAAGAGGTTATCTAACATTCTGGGCTCACAGTGCCGGTGCTGACTTCATACTGCTTATTGGATATTTCCCATCATACTATCTGCAGTTGCAATGAATTCAGAACAGAATGAAACTCCGGCATCCACAACCACAGAACGATGCATGTCGAGTATGTAACAAGTTTTTGTATTATTATAGATGGTTTTTCATTTCCAGTTGGATACTCTATTGTGTTATAGGTTATGTGTGAGATTTTGTCTTGTGTTGTAATAAATTTGTCACAATCAAGAATTCAAATATTTAGGCCTCTCCAATTTTAATTTTTGGAATTGATTATATACCGTATATTTATAGAAAAAATAAAATCCAGCCAAACTGTTACTGTACTAAAATGGCTGGTGGAAAATGGGATTGGGGCATATGGAATGATGCTGTCATCGAGCCGAGATATAATATATCCAAGGTTGATTGAAGTTTGGTTTGTGGTTTAGCCGCAGTATTCGGAATACTGGACTAGCCTAAAGACTTTCCAGTTGCATGATTAACTGCCGCGTTGACGTAAAGGCAGAAGAATCATCAAACTTGTATCGAATTCCAAGTGTAGGCAGTGTCTGTGTTCCCTTAAAAAGTTGGGCCTACTGTTATTGAAAGATTCAAAGGAATTACTATCTGCGTAAAGTGTTATTGACGCTTTGGTTGAGCTTCTTAGTGGTTTATGAATCACCAGGCACCGTCTACTGTCTTAGGCTTTCTGTTTTTCTGTTAAATTTTCATAGTTCAATAATCATACATAAGTTGAACATCAATGTGCTATTGAGGTAGGACTAGCATCTAGATGATAGTTGTTGGAGTTTTTAGCCTGCTTGCTTCTGTGGATTTTTAAATATCATATTCAATTTCTAAATTGTGTACCGGTAATGTTTCGCCAAGGCCATGCATCCTTAGCCTAGCTTAATAAATGCTTGCAATGACCTATCAAATGAATTATTTAAATATGTCCCGAGTTGGGTTGTTTCGTGATGGTTTTCACATGTGATGCTAATTGGGAACTGAACAGTGCCACACGAAATTGTTTGAAAAATTGAACAAAGGCCTTATGGCGTGTGCATGGAAACAACAATTGTTCAAAGTGATGTTGATTACCGTAATTGTAGTAATGTTCACAATATTTCTTACCGACTGTAATTACCTATTGCCTTCCTTTGTAGGCGTACCTTTTCCGCCGAGTCACAAACTAACAGTGGAAGAAGTCTTTGAATCGAATGGACATCCCAAAGTCGAAGCATTAAAGCAACATTTTGTCAAAGAAGGCAGAATAAGTGAAGAAGTAAGCTATGTCACTTAAATTCGCTGCACTAGGCTACAACAAATGTCAGTAGGCCTACTGAATAAAAAAAAACTTGACCTGACAATAATACGCGTATGAAATGTTTTGTCTGTTCCAATGTATGGTTGATAAAAATTCCTATCGGCATCATTATGAGAGTGGTTTAGTTCGCTTGGATTGAATTGCTCTAAAATTGGGAAAGGAAATGATGTTTCGTTAGTCATGATTTTTGGTGTGATATCCGTTGCTTTGCTGTTGCAGTTTAATTAGGCCTGCTTGCTTTATGCATGCCAGCGTGCGTGGTGGTTACAATTACTCCAACTTTGGCATAATGCACCTGTTCGTCACTTAAAAAATACCTAGCAGCGTTGTGCTTATGACCACCAGTCGTAAACTGCATCTCTTGTGTTATATAGGTTGGCATACTCTAATACTCTATGCCATTTGAACATTTCACGACTTGTAAACTTGGCGTTGCTTAGAGCAGGGTTTGGCAACCTTTCCTGGCATGCCGCCGGATTGTATTCTCCAAAATGTTCCGCGGACCGGAAATTTTATATACGGGTGCTCGCCCATACGTCGTATGTACTTGCACTAGCGTAGAGTAGCTAGTCTCTGGTCAAAATGTAGTGGCCTCTTCAGTGATGAATTTTTATGATGTGGTTGTGGACTTTGCTACAAGCTATCAAATGGAAATTGATCCAGCTTCTGTAACATCTATTTTGTGATTTGGTCGATGGAAAGAATATGTCATTGGTCAAGGCATCACTTATTATTATTCCTGACTTCATCCTCCAGCTTTCCAGCACTGGTAGAGCTGCTCTATGGGCAGTTTTGTTTCATTTTGTGACATCACAGACATGTATCGGTTGCTCACAAACGAAATATCTTTTAGGCTGCTCTGAAAATTATAAATGATGGTGCGGAATTGCTTCGCCTCGAAAAAACCATGCTAGATATTCAAGCACCAGTTACAGGTAGGCAACTTTATCAAGTAAGGGCTTTCTTAGACATGTGGTACGCCTACGTTGAACAATGTAAGGTATATATTTGTGCAAAATATGTTAAATGTAATATGCCATTCTTCTGTCGTCAACCCTTCCGTTTTTCATTTGCTAATGGCTATAGCAACATCAAGTATGTATGTATACGCCGGTTGTATAGCCTACTGTGTCTGTACTTGAACGTTTTTTATTGTGAGTTGTGACCCTGTGCCTGTGGTTTTTGGCAAATGCTAATTTAGAGTTCATGGTGTGTTTAGTGTGTGGAGATATACACGGACAGTTTTACGATCTCATGAAATTATTTGAAGTTGGAGGCAATCCAGCAACGACTAATTACTTGTTTCTGGGAGATTATGTGGACAGAGGTTACTTCAGCATAGAGGTGAACACATTTATTTCTTTGTTTTGCTGTCATATATATATAATTTATATGACAAATTCTGTTTCAATATCACACACATGAAGTAGTGAGAGAATATGCCTACTGTAATTTACATGTAAATATATTTGTGTGACTTTGGTTTTTAAAACTACTGGAATTGTCTTTTTTGATATTTCAGTGTGTTCTGTACCTCTGGGCATTAAAAATTTTGTACCCTAATACCCTGCACTTGCTGCGAGGAAATCATGAATGCCGGCATTTGACGGAATACTTCACTTTCAAGCAAGAATGTAAGTTAACTGCATAATTTAATACCAATTTTTTGTTGCTCTTTTAGATAACGGTAGGCTATAAGCTTGCTGCAGATGGCATACACCTTCATACCTTATGCCAACAGAATTGCATGCTGTACTTGATGCATTTGAATGATGCAAATTTATAGGCCTCCTAAAACTTGACATAATTCGTTGATAATACATGAATAGATTTCGGTGCGCTCTGGCCAAAAATTCAGGAAATGAGTGCATTGGCACAGTATTACCACTTCAGAAAACTGTATAGTCGACTACCGTGCTTGTGAACAGGAAGCGTTTGATACATAATGTTAAGGGCCATGTTCTTGAAATCCTTTGTGAAAACGGGAATATCACAAGTCGAATGAAGACCGTGAACTGCTAATATTTACTGTGATAAATTCATGGTCTTGTTCATTGCATTAGATTAGATCATCATCAAATATAAATCACAGCCAATAAACTTATTAAAATATGATAATCTAATGGCAGTTTTCAATATCTGGGTTGTTTGTCAGGGGTCAATGTAACAGAAATACAGTGTTGACACTTATGTGTGTGGAATTTGTGCATCCCACCTGTTCCTTAAAAGATTCTAAGCAAATGCTGTGCATCTTACTTACCGGTGCTGTTTAATATAATGTATATATTGATATATATAATATGAAATGGAGTTCTATTTGGATAAAGAGTCTGCATGTTACCAATGATTACGTAGAGGAGAGAAGGGGCACAGTAGGCCTAGTTGAAAGTATGGTTTTGAATTATTCATAACTACATACTTGGAATTTCCAAGTTGGAACTAAAGCCTTTACGTAATCTACCTCATCATCCAAGACATAATGGTATCCTGCTGTCTTGGACCAATGGTATACCTGTTGTCAAAGAAATGTGGTCTGTAGATTCAGTACGTTATTTCCTAATTGTGAACAAATAGTGCGATATTGGTACCTTTCCAATTGATGTTCAAGGAAATATGACATTGGCTAATTCTAAGGACTAACCTTTGATAAGCAGATGGTTATTGGCCCGTTGGATAAGCTGATTGGAATTTGCAGATTCTAACAGTCAACCTGATTTATATGTCCCTCCAATAAAATAATCAATCGCACATATCTTTTATTGATTGCAAACACCACTGTAGTTGGGAACCAGAATTCCAGATTGCACGCCCATAAAAGTACAGAATTCCCTGCCAGGATTTACAATTGATTCAATTTATTTTCTCCACGATTTTCCAGCACTTGATACTTTAAATAATCAATGTATCGATGGCAATTCCGCATTTGCCGCAAAGTAACAGAATTGCATCTGTTTCATTCATTCATTGCTTATGATATATACTTCATCACCTCTGGGCATGTTGCTTTGGCTGCCCTAGGTCATAAGTAAGCTTACCAATGAAGGAAAGACACTTGACATTGGCATGACTGTGCTGTTATCCGGCTTTTAGGTATATACTAAACATTATTACTAGTCTAGTTATGTAACCAGAATGTGTCGATAACAACGTATTCATCATTCCTTGCAAAATCACCACCTTCAGAATTGCATATTTCTGAAAAAGTTCCATAGCAATATTATAATATACTGGCATAAGGTTTTTTCTGTTGTCATGCTTTGAGTTTTGTAGATGGTATTGCCGCACTTATTAATGACGCTCGTCTAGTGTAATCTCGGTTAGTAAAGTGAAAGTTAATTGGCTGCTGTATTATATATATTTAATGATTGTAATGCTCTTAGGCAGAAGCGGCTTGATGCACAATTCTTGCGTTGTGGTCGATTCAAGCTGCAACGGATATTTTACATGAACCCATGAGTTTAGCAGTACCGGTAGTTGTATCATGCAATGTAATGCAATAAGACAAATTCCTTTTATGGCAGTCTGCTTTTTGTAGAGCGTTCACATCTATTACATGGTTCAAAACTTGTTTGTCAGACTCTCACGGTCGACTAGAAAGTCTAAGGTGTATTGCTCCTTAGCTCCTAAGGCCAGGATGTTTCCATCTAGTCTTGGTTGAAATTCAAATCTTTACCGGATTTATATTTCCAGGTAAAATAAAGTACAATGAAAAGGTGTATGATGCATGTATGGATGCTTTCGATTGTCTACCTCTCGCCGCCTTGATGAACCAGCAATTTCTCTGCGTGCATGGTGGATTATCTCCTGAAATCAGCACATTAGATGACATTAAACGAGTAAGAGTTACCTTGTAAATAGATTACAAGACTTGTTTTGTTCAATTTTTTATGAGCTTCTTAGTATAGAAAGATTTATTTGTATTGTGATTGTAAATTCGCTTTGTCATCTCGATGAGACTAGCTTTCGAGAGCGAGGCTATGATTTTTATGAAAAGGGTGACATTTATATCTGCTCGTGTTTGAGAATGATGGAACATTTCTGTGGTTATTGACTGTTGTGAGAATTTCATGACTTCCAAACGTATTGCAAATGGGCAACAGTAGGGCTGTCATGCTGACAAATTCCCTGTTTGAGCTCCGTGAAAATTTTCTATCATTGCTGGGTTAAGTATATAATAGTAATAGGCCTCAGGGATTTGTGTTTTTAGCCACAACCGTATCCCAACACTAGCAGCTCTATGACTTTATCTATAGACAACAGTAGCTTTTTCATTTTCATCCAACTCCAATCAAGTAGTTCACTTCTCCAAACAATTCGGTGCTTTAGTACCGTACCATGCTTTGTTGTTGCAACTGAATTGTAGAGGATTCACTGCCGCTTTAACTTCAGCCAGTAACTTTATGAGAGTCTCACTTTTATAGCGGATATGGATGATTAGGCCAATTTTCAACATTATCGTGGGCTTACAGTAGTTGAAAATTGGGCGCACTATCGTCCATGTTTCCTATCATTAAGTCTTATTGGTTTCCACTATGTATATGGAGTTCAGACATTCTTCAAATCCATCGTTCTGGTCTTGTTTTCACCATTTTATAGAGAAGTTGTTTAGATAAAACTAAACTGCAAGTCTAGCTATTTGTATACGAGAGTCAGTTTGTTTAATCCTTCCTACACTAATTTGTTATGCTCTTCTAAATGTCGTAAAGAAGATTCACCACAGATTTAATGTCCACCGTTATTATATTGGGCATTTGAACACTCACAAGGTGAATCTTCTTTATGATATTTATTGATCATCCGCTACTATGTTCTTCCATATGTCGTAACTCGTAATACTTGGCGTGACAACCCTTACCGGGACTGACATGTCAGGATGGCATAGACATGTGCCATCACCAAACCCTTACCTCCAATGGAAATTTGTAGTAGACTATGGTCTATGGCATTTCCAGTTCTAACCAAAACAAATGTAGCCTAAATTTAAAATGTCTTTGCCGAACGCAACAGCCACCCAATAGCTTATGACAAATATAGTAAACCATGATTGCATTTCGCAGTATCATTAATGACATGTCTAGCAGTCAATTTGATCGTAATGAAGGGCAAGTCATTTAAACTCATTAATTTATTATTTAGCAAAGTCTCGAAAATGTATTCATTGGCCCACGTCAACGTTTTCTTATTAACGTGTTGTGCTAATCCTTCCGCTTGTTGAGTGATTATTATTCCACAGTGTGATGATTGTATCTGTCGAATACAGATGATAATGAAGTGCTATATTTTGCGATCTGATTGAAATGTATTATCTGACCTACAACTGATGACTAAGGTTCCTGTAGCAAGCAAGGCTCCTTCATCTATCTACTTGTCAACTGGATAGGCCTAGTGTTTGATTAGGCATATTTCCACACCTAGTGATTATGACGCTTTTTGTTGTTTATTTCTCAGCTTGACAGATTTAAGGAACCTCCAGCATTTGGACCTATGTGTGATTTACTGTGGTCAGATCCTTTTGAAGAATTCGGAAACGAAAGGTCAAGCGACCACTACTGCCATAATACAGTCAGGGGTTGTTCATTCTTTTACAGGTAATTCAATTTCCTTGATGTCATTGTACTGTACATAACCTACCATAGGCCTACCGGTACGCCTTTTCATCCATTTCCCTTAACGTGGGAGCAGGTCTTCGAAAGCTTGACAATTTGTTATATTTCCGCTAACTTTAGCTTCGCATTAAACCTGTGGTATATACATTTTCTACAGTATGTAACAGTTTTCTCTGTAATGCTTGTATTGGTCGTTGAAGAACACATCAATGTGCAATGGGTTCTACTTTATTTTTTCCAAACATCGCAATCAACACAATTATTATACAAACATGTTTGCTAATGCAAAATGCAAACGCAATTTGTCATGTTATAATAGTTACTGTACTTACTTCCTGTAGGAAGATCGAGGTTGGCCATGTTGTCTCTGGACTATGGGCATTTATTTTTCCTATCATTGCTACGACCACACCTCTTGTAAGTCTGTTGGGAATTGCACAATATCTTTTCAACCTAATTTTGTTGGGTTAAACCAGACATAGTTGATCTTTTCTTTTGTGAGAGCGACAATCATTCACGTGAGACTACCAAATTCTTCCATGCTGTTTTCACAACACTAGTGATAAAGTTTTTTTTTGCGAATTTTATGATAAGACGCCTCGAGTCTTGTTTTATCGTAGCAGTGCAGTCTAGCTCAATATTCTGTGTTTCTGTTTTTTTTAATTACCTTTACTGCATACTGCTGAATAACAACACAAAATGTATATAGGCGTAAGGCTGTCCACACTTCAACTAAGCCTGTTGCCGAAAATACACTCTCTTCCTTTATAATATTATCCTCACTCTCACAATGTTTCTAGAATCATCATCACATACCATTTTCTTTCCTTTCAGTTTCTCGGCAGTGTGCGATTTCTTACAGAACAACGGATTATTGTCACTTATCAGGGCACACGAAGCACAAGACGCCGGGTAAGAGGACTGTACATAAGTTTTTTATAGTGGATAGTTGCTCCAATGATGACATTTGGTGTAAACTTTGTCAAAGCAAGCTATAGGTTAAGGCCATGCTATAGCCCTCTTGTATAAAGATGCGTTAGCAGATTGCTTTATACGTTTGTAATAATTTACATCTGTAGTAGTAAGAGATTTGAGGGCATTGCAGTTGTTTTAGTTCTTGTCATATGTTTTTGCCAAATATGTGCCTACTCTCGGTTGATTTCATGAAATCCTTCATTCATCTTGTGTCTTCTACGGTTCACAATGTGTCATGGGACTATTTTCATGTTTTTTAAACTGTCTTTAGATACCGAATGTACAAGAGGTGTCAGGCAACCGGTTTTCCTTCTCTAATAACTATATTTTCTGCACCAAATTACTTGGATGTTTATAATAATAAAGGTGAGCATTTGCAAATATTGTACCATGTATTTATCATACTTATTGTACTTTGTGTCATATTGCAGCTGCTGTTCTCAAATATGAAAACAACGTCATGAACATTCGGCAATTCAACTGCTCACCTCATCCATATTGGCTTCCCAATTTTATGGATGTCTTCACTTGGTCCTTGCCATTCGTCGGTGAAAAAGGTATGTTTTTATTCGATGAGTTATTCTGCATCTTCTTGCTTATACTGTCTTTTTTTGATGTTTCCATGTCATTCTCGAGATGGCTCTGTGTTGAAGATATTGTCTATGTATACTAAACTGATCCTTAGTCAATACGAAACTAATTAAATTACCGACCGCTGAGGCAGGGCCGTTATGTGATCATTAGGTTGGGTTTTGTCTGTGAACATGATAGTTTGAAAGATATGGTGATGAAACTTTCTGCAAATGGCAGAAACCACATAATAAAAAGCTAATTTCATTTTAATACTGATCCATACGGTAGAGTTTACGACTCATCCACATTTGTGCTTCAGACTTCATTTTCAACCCCTTCGAATTCCTGTAGGCCTACACCAGTATTGTTCATTTTGACGCCAGAAGTAATGCAAACTACCATGAAGGGTGAGGGCTATTATGTGGTCTGTGAACGCCAATTTTATAGCTGTGTATTGTATCGGATTATCACAACGAATTTTTTGGATTCATTCTTACTTCACAGTGACAGAGATGTTGGTCAATGTCCTCAATATATGTTCCGATGATGAACTTCTTGCTGAAAAAGATGACACATTTGAAGGTATTGTATCCTATTTACTCATATTCTGTTTGATTCCTGTTCAAGTTTCCTAGTTTCATCAAATTGCAATATCCCTTCCTTTCATTAAGTACGGTACACTTTTGCGGAACTTTCTCACTTTATAACTGCTTTGTTCAGTTAGTATAATATATGCTTTGAAGCTACTGTATTGATTCTTTGCAGGTCATTTGGCAGGCGTCATAGAAATGTTTCGAGTGCACTTGATCCAAATCTTTCCCTGATTCTTGATATAATGGGTATAGCAGTCAATCAGCGTTTTATACTTCCAGTCGGAAAAATTTCAATATTTTCTGTTGAAGTTTAAAACCATAAGATACCCTAGTATGAGTATTTCTTGTATTTGCGCAATGCCTTTAATTTGAATAATTGATGAATGGCCAGGCTGTAAAAAGATGTATCTAATGTGGCGTGACTTCTGACAGTCTCTATGTGATGGATTCTGCTGAGTTGAATTTACTCAAGACTTGTAACAACTTAACTTGAAAACTTAACTGAAGAACTTAACTTAAATGTGTACCAGTACATTCCATTCAGCTTGCGCGAAATATCCCAAAGTTTGACTCTGTATTGTACTATAGTTTACTATAGTAGTAATGTCGTATTATGTGTTAATTGAATGAAGGAGCGTGTGTTGGATCAGTCATCCCTCAAGGGAACGCGTTCAAAATGCTGTATGTCACATTTGTAGGCTTAAGATGTGAATTTCATCAACTTGTCACTGAAGTTTTTGATCCTAAGTTGACATTGGTGGCACTCAAATTTTTAGCAGACTTTGGATGTTGTGGCTTATTTTAGTAAATGTGTAACAGTGTCAAATGCGCACATTTATAAGTTAATAACTCAAACACATCTCAGTATACCCGGTACATTCATTACTCTTTCTGCGAATCTGCAAACCCTTGATTTGATATTGGCAACTTATATGAGAGGGCCGTCAATCAATCATATAGGTTGAAATATGATCTGACTATTGACAACACATCTGTGTTTTACAATTTGTGGGACAATATTTGTGTCTGCATTCTAGGAACTGTAGCATAGTGTGGTCCGTCTTGTCAAAATAATCCTTTATAATGACATCAATTCTTAATTCATTACGGCCTCTTTAGGTTCGATGAGTATACACTATAGACTCGCTTTGTGGATTTTCTCACGATTTTTTAAAGATCTAGCTCCAGCTCCACGATAATACTGCATACCGGATTACCGGTACACCTTTTTCTTCAATTTTCATTTGTTACAGGATTTCTGGAATTATAAAAGTCCAGGTTCAAAGCACTGGGTAGGCCTATTGCTGATCTATGCAGCATAATATTTACTTTAGGATATATCTATCATTCTTGCAAGGATACATAAATAGATTACCAGTGTAGGATTGTGGCCTCATACAGTGTATTGGTTGGAACTTGTAGCCTACTGGACTTACAGTCTTTCCAGATTCTACCACTGCACTGTCATCAGGAGATGCCACAGTATTTATTAATATAACTGGCAGTGTGGCGGACACCTCTTGTCTGCTTCCCAACACCATTAGGCAACACCTTCTTGACATTTCGAATACCGGTTGGTTGGCCTTTTGGCAAGAATGCCTGTAGCAAGGAGCCTTGGAGTCTTGCTGCATTTCACATTGTTAAGAGGAACTGTTATGTACTGTAGTCAGACCCTTTTTGCCTTCCAGCAATGCCCCATCTTATTTGGACCTGTTAATAAGATTAATCTTATTGATTTAGTAAACTAATCACTGTGCAGGTGCATGCCTCAGTAGTAGCCTTCTCAAATTTAGTTCAATTAAAATTCTAAGAGCCCGGGTACTTCTTTCTCTCTGTTAGCGGATGTATCATCATCGAGTCAAAGTGAGTGACAAATGCATTCTGTTGAGTTTAAAACTTGGCACGAAACGTTAAGTGATGTGTGTGTATGACACTTGTGTGTGGTGCTTTGACGGTATGAAAGAAAGTGGAGTCCGTGGAAAATTGCTAGTAGGCCTACTTGTTGATGTGAGTTTTCAAGTGATCACGCTCGACTGTCACTGTCGCCTTTGTATTTTCCTTGAAAATTTAAGCCAGGATGTCAGCATGACAAGATGCTTTCTGTATTCGCATGCGGCATAATGCTTAATCTCTGCTGGCGTAGGCAGGTAGGGTACTTTTGTTGAACGTACAGAACTGTAAATTTCAGAATATATGGAAAAGCAATTGAACTTCAATTTAAAAGTTTTAAGAAGCGAAATCGAGATGGCTTCGCAAATCCGTAGGACAGGTCACTCGGAAGGCCAACCCAGACGTGGGTGAACTGAGTGCAGTACTTGCAGTATATGTAGACTAAAAATCTTGTAGATGTTATTCTACTTTATACTTTACTGGCTTGTGGCTAATATACATTCCAGCTCCTGCTATAACACAGTAGTAACATTCAGGCATTACAATCATACCCAGAACGTGATCCTTTCATTTTCAAATAACATCCAGAGTCTTCTATCTTCATATACGTTACCCAAGAACATGCTATTTGACTTACGCCCCGTGTTTGGTTGTGGTAGCAAATGTTCTTTTTTGAAGTGTGTGGAAAGCTCATAGATTAATCATAACATGATAATGATGTTTGTAGTTACCATGTCTATGTACTTCATGAAAAGCAGTGGTGGTGGTCCTGAGGAGTATCAATCCTATAGGCATATGAAGTTTGAATAGTTCTAGTATTTTTTTGATTTAGACGGAGATGTACCGGTACCAAGTTTAACCGTTTAGCATTGTTGGCCTACCGTAATTCAGTTTACATTGATAAAAATAGTTCTGTCAACAATTCGGATGGTTGTGTGAGTGGAGCCAAACTTGCTGCTATAACTAAAGACCAACTAATGTCTCCAGCACAGGCTGAATATCCACTTGTCAATATAAACCTTTCACGATTGTTAAGAACATACGAATGTTCGTGCTTTTCAATGGGGGTGTCCGCTGTCCGATTTGAGTTGTTTTATTTTTCTTAATTGACCACCACAACGACTATTTGGCTCATGCCATGGTGCTTTCCGCGTGTGCCTGTAGTCAAAGTATCTGAGATTCATCTTTCCTGCTACCATAATAATTTTTAATCAATGAATATCCTGCCAAAGTTATTAGCTCCGATTAATTAAGAAAACTTAATGGATTAGACAAGGAGCTTTTCTTACAATTACGGACTTGCCCTCTGGGCCTGTTAAGAAATTGTAGATAGTACTGGATGGCACACGGCAGTAGTTAAAAAATCCCGTCCTTTGGCCACACAAACACACATGTTGACCACACGGCACTTTGTGAAACGTAGTTTAATAAGTAATGACCTGTCAATCAAAGTATTCGCTGTAGCGAGTAACCGTGCCGAGTTCGGATATATCAGTATTGTCCATCCTTACTCGTACTGATCAATTAGCTCCCTTAGGATAGTGAGGCAATATATGTAAGTTGTATTAATCTTTCATAGAACTGCATTGCAGTGACTGCCATCATGAGTTATGACCTACCTTATTGATTTGTTGATACCCAATATATCATCATTACAACAATACCCCAAGACTTTTCCAATACAATCATATTGTAAACAAAATGGTAACCGGATATCTGATACTTTTCCAAATCCCCCCTGGGTAGTGAATGGATGAACTGATCCACTGTTTATCCTTAACGAGGGTACTTCTGTAAGTCATATCGAATCAAATCATAACTTGTGTGATGGAAATAGGAAATTATGCTTGTGGAATTAAATTTGTCCAATTCCACAAATAAACAGGGATGACCTTTTTTAAATCAATATGTCTCTCCTCCTTAGTCTATTACTACAGAGAAGTACTGTTAATCCGGAATCCCGGGAAGTACTTGTTATTTCGGATTCACATACTGGTGCATTGGATGTAGGTTTAAAAATTATTTAGGTGGGAACCCTATCCTTTAATCATGGCGGGGCACTGTAGAATGACGGTGTATTTTACACCTAGTCTCAAGCTATTCTGCTTGGCCGACTATCTCGTATTGTGTCTTCTACAACCCCCTTACATCACCATTCATTATCTCCCACCAGAAGCGGTGTTTCATCACTAATATATATGTGGCATACATGATAAAATTGAATCAACAGCTTGTTTCCCGCGTTAACCCATTGGTATGTGAGGACGTCATGAATGGCACATGAAGAATAGGCTCATGATACCTGCAAACTGTCATTCTATTTTCTGGGTAATGGCATTTAACCGCTAGATATGTTTCAATTTCAAATATATAATGGTATTTCTGTTTTAGCTGATAGCCATGGCCCACAAATGCATTGGATGGGTTATAGCAAACCTGAGTAGTGTGCATGATAATGTTGAAGCATTTTGTCTTCAACATTTCTAGTAATCATAGCTAGAATAAGTCACCACAGATATAACGTCCAGTCCAGTTTATTAGAATATAATTCACAAGCTCTCCTTCATCAGGTGAAAATGGAATTTGTTATATGAGTAGGCTATGCACTATTCCAGTGCAGGACATTGGTACCCTTGGTGGTGCAAAGCAGTTATACTCTTTTTTAATGGTGAAATCTTGATTGCTAAATGGATTTAATAAAGGACTAGACACAAGCAGAAATTTAGTTTAGTGAAATGTACGTTTAATTTCCATGATACACAATGTGAGCCTACTCTTACTATAAGTGTTAAGAAAATGACTGGTAAATTGTTGCTGAACACTATTTGCTTCTTGCTATTTACCTTAAAGTAAATGTATGAAGCGTGGATTATTTGTTGTGATATTGAAATCCGCCATGGTTATATTTGCACTTTGATAAATGCTTCCTTTCCGTGTTTGCTTTGGAAAGGGATGCTTTTGATATTAATGTGATGTACACGTACACTGTTCTAGCAGGTATGCTTAATCTTATATTGATAGTGACTGCTTCATCAAGTTTGCTTTACTTCTAGTCTGGACGACGGTAATTCGATCAAGTCTTTTTTTTCCTGAAATTAAATTTCTTGCGTGCCGACTTGTCGCTAATATTGTGTGCTTAACTTAAGTAGCACTGGACAGATTTTGTAGGGAAATGTAATATGGTCATTGGGATTCTTAGCATAATTTTTTATCGAAATAGTCGATGTAACAGCTTGTTTGTGTCTCTCCAATGTTTTGAGTAAAAATCATGACCTTCCGTGCTTCCAATAATTGAGCCTATGAATAGGCGCTGTAGCAGCTGTGCTTCAAAGATGTCTAATGTTAGCGTTTTTTTCCTGTTGTGTAGAATGATCTCAGAGGTTGTTTTCTTCCTATTGGTGAACTTGGCTTGTGCTGACCTGTGGAAGTAGCGTATTTGTGATCGTTAGCATCTTGTCTGTAGTCATATAATGAAATTTGGTTTCAACTCTCGATTCAACGATCGTTTTTTCAAGGAGGCACACCTGCCGCTAGGAAGGAGGTGATTCGCAACAAAATTCGGGCCATAGGAAAAATGGCTCGGGTTTTCTCGGTTCTCAGGTAAGACGCATGAGGTGCTGCTTAAACAGCATATGGAATGTAGGCATCATATGCACCACGGCATGAGCATGAAATAGACCGATCATATTGTTGTTCTTTTATAATTTTTATATCACAAAAGTCATGATTTTATCTGTTGTCTGTACTTTATGTTCTGTACAATCAACCTGTTTCTGTGAATGGCAGTTCAAACGATGGAGAACACCATTAAGAGAGCAAAGATGAAGGCATTACGGTCAAAGATTCGTGCTGTAGGCAGGATGGCAAAGGTGTTTCAGACTTTAAGGTACCGTATGACAGTTGCAAGAGCATTGTAAGAGTTGCAGCCTATAGCAGATATGCCTTTACGTTGTAGAAGGAAGGATTGCACCAACTTTGTAACGTGTCTCAGTGGTTGTTATTAAGACAGATATCAGCTTTGCATGTTGTAATGTGGAAAGTTGCATTAGCACAAAGAAGCAAGTAGCCCATTTGACTTTCGTTAGTGAAGCAATGTAGGCTTCAGTAGCAGCATATCCGTTCTGAATTATTTAGGACCTTTCCAATCTCAGGGGAGACATTCAGGTTTCACATTTCAACCCTGTGACAATTGTAGATCTTCTCTCTCAGTTTTTACAGATTACGTAGCTCTGTTGCTCCTGTAGACAGAGTTTGCTGCAAAATCCCACTAGTTATTAACCTCTGGGCCTGTCATATCTATTTTGACTCTTTGTGCCTGGCATACCGGTAATTTAGCATCTTCCATAGTCCATATTCTATTTCTCTTTTAGAGTCCACTTTCTGTGCTTCCTGAGCCTACTACAGTGCAATTAATTGTGATTGAGAATTCTCAATCTCATGTTATTGTTAGATACCAGTACTGGTTGAAAGGAGTATGTCAATTTGGTTTTGGTTGACAGGCTGACGCTATAAAGCTTCTTTCACAAATGCCTCAGCGTGTTTCCCTGTTTCTGTCTCAATGTTTAGTCACCCAAATTGTATGTGCTGCATATACTGCTGTATAGCAATTAGAAACGCGCAGAGTGGTCAACAATGTCAACGCGTAGCAGCAAAGGTGTTGAGATATGTGGCGCGGTTGCCAAAGTAGATGCTAGGTCCTGGCTTACTACTGAGCATGTAAATGGCAGTGGCCATTGGACAACAGGACAAGTCCAGTAACTTGACATGATGTTCTATTTGTTTGTGCTTCTAGTCACACTCTGTACCAGATCAGAGACTGCCCGTTATTGCTGGAATATCCAAGATGCGAAACCACCTGCTTAAAACACACCTGCACGACTAAGCACATCGTCAATTCTCACTGTACTACTCCTTTAGCTATGTCTATGTTCGTCACCGATGCGCATGCTATCTATTAAATTTTTTTATTCATACTGTCAGAATATTAGAACCACTCTCTGGTTGCAACCTGCTGTTGGTTGATCTGCACTTGCCATATCAAGTAATGCAAACTTTATTTAATAGCACATCGACCTGAGTTTACGATTGTGATTAGGCCTTCATCATTATTATCAGTTAATAGTGATATATTTCCATTGGAAAACATACAGTGATTTGGATACTAAATTGAACGAAGCCCTTGAATGCTTGGTACGGTACTGCACAGCCAAACAGTGATGGAAATCCAGTGTCTGTAATCAATAGACCTAGCTACCAAGTAGATGGTGTAGTATCGGTTTTTGAATTCTCGAAAAGACTAATTTGCTACTGTATGATTCCAGACAAGAAAGTGAAACGGTACTTCAACTGAAAGGTCTCACACCAACTGGAATGCTGCCTACCGGAGTACTGTCAGGAGGAGCGACATCTTTGCAAGATGGTACGATTAGCTTCTACTACATTTTAAGCATATTCCTTTTGTATGTGATGCCAACGATGCACTTCATCGAATTTTATTTTATCTATTTCTAATCTAGGAGGTATACACATTTTATTAATGTAGCAGGGGCGTATACCTAGATTTAAATATAAAACTGGAAGGGAAGGTATCATAGAGTGAACTGAACAAGTTTGTCGAGTATATTGCGGCTTTCATTGTGCAACTCCTTCGTTGTAGCTATCGGCAATGCCAACAATGGAAAGATCACCTCATTCAAAGAAGCAAAAGACATGGACAGAGTAAATGAGAGGATGCCTCCTAGACGTGAGCCAAAGAAGACTGCCTCCGATGCCTCATCTTCTACCAATCCTGATGGTCATGCTTGAATTTACGAAGTGATGCTGATTCTCAAATATTTAACTCATAGGGATCAGAAATTTATCGCAGCAGTTCCATCTTTTATTCCCTTGACAATGAAAGCATTGAAATCAGAATTCAATGCTCTTGTAGCTAGATTTGTCTACTATCTATATCAAATGGCGCCGTTAACCAACTGGGAATGATTACTGCCTTCAATAGAATGATGGACTGTGAACAGTGATATTTGCCAGAGACTCTCAAGCCCGTATCTCATTCAAGAATCTGGTTGACTTTTGTAGGATGTGATGTGACTGCATGCTTCCGCTAAGTTTTTTTGAATTCAGTGTAACTGGAAACTCTTGAAATTGCCACCGAGAAATTATCGTGCCGATTTGTTTCTTAATTGGAGTCTGCTTATAGGACTAAGTTTTGCACTTTTCGTACTCAACGCACAGCTACGTATCTGAAATTTACTGCTGGCCGTAATTGAATTTGCAGAGATCTTTGTAGGAAGACATTTTTAAGAGATGATTATTTACTGTAGTTGTACGCTATATATTTTGGGTTTGGTGACTATCACATAAAGCTTACGTGATACACTGCAATAAGGCTGACCGTATTCTGCGGATTATGAAGACGGCAAGGTGAAGATGACCTAAAATTATGTAATGCTCGTTCCTCACAAAACTGAAGATTCGAATCCTGGGTAGTGGGGTCCTTGGTCTCATTTTTACTCTTCATTGCAATGGAATGTGCTTTGCAGTATGAAGCATCGATGGTCATACTCATCTTTCTACAATAGCATGTCTTATGCAGTAACTTGTTCCAAAGTGAAAACCGCCCGAGATACAAAAATATATATCTAAGCACACATATATTAATGAATATATGAGATAGGAGTACACTATTGTTCCGTATGTTTATTTATAATCAATCGTTCAATGTTTTTTGTGGGCCCCGTACTTCATTAGACCGTTTGTAGAGGATTTGTCAATGGAGTCCAGACACTTGCCGTGTGACCATCAGTCTAAACGTGTAGTTTTCCTTCGTAATTTGCTGGAACAGAAGAAATACAATTCGATATGACGGATTTCTGTTTTGCCAATACTTAGCATTGGGTTCGTAATGTTTGATGGAGATAGATGTGTAGTCTTCTCGTTCTCGGCCATTTCCTGATGACGCTTGTCATCATGTGTCATTGGTTAACCGGTTACCAACCCATTGACTGTGTGGACTTGTGCCGACGTCCACTGTGTCGCTGGATAAAGAAAAGTTAGAGAGACTTGCGGGGGGATAGGCATCAGGTGTAAAATCGTAGTGAGAATGAGCCTGTGCATATGCAATGGCCACGATAGAGTCAGAGATATAGGTCTACCCTCTAGCCGAAGCCCGGGAGTTCGACATCAGCGGAGCAGGTAGTTTCAGACGTGGTATGTAAGTTAGCATATCGGCTGATGCAATTTCAGGCATTGTTAGACAAAAAGGATACTTTGACGCAATCGTGAACAACGGAAGCAGATGTGGGGCTGTCGATCCCACACGTTTCTATGATGCCGCATCAGTGAATTTGCACGCTTGACTGGTTACAACAAATATGCTCCTTGCTGCTGCGTTGCGGGCTGCGGCGGTGCGGAAGGTGAGTAGGAGACGACCGTACATGTACACTGTGGAGACTGGTTCAATGCTTCAATGGACTTTTTGTGTCATGCTTATGTTTGAGATGTAAGCCTGCTGCCCTAGTCCATTCGCAATGTAATTTTGGGCGGGATAAACGATACCGTACTAGTCCAGTAGTCCCAAAACTATTATACTTTTTCTCACAGGTACAAGTGTCACACGAGCCTGTTCGATCTCTCCTTAGTCAATTTGACCTACAATGTCAAACCGTGTAACCCAACTCGACGTGCTGGATTTGGACTCATATATCACTGATTTGTTAATACGGCAAGAGGTGGACAAATGTGTGAAGCTCTCACAATTACCAATCCTACTGAAATTGAAGCCATGGCTAAAGTCTACTTTATATGCAACATTGCTATATCACACTGTTGGGAAGTTTGAACAAACTGTAGCACAACGTCTTTTCAACATAATGTAATGTTGTATGTGATTAATTTAATCAAGCCTTATTCGTTAGATATTTCTATTACAGAATGACGAATACTGCGAGTGAGAAAGCGCAGGCATGGAGGATATCATGTTACATTGCAATAGAAACCTTATGTTTCTGGTGGAAAGAAAGTTATCGTGATGATTATCCAGAGTTTCTTTCGTCAAATGCTACACTTGTCAGAATTTGCAAATTCACGCAAAACTTACTGCGAATAGCAAGACTGTGCAATTTTCTTATCTTCTTAAAGCAAGGGCAATTCAGCAACTTGCTGCTTTTAGTATTGGGTGAGTTATTTTCAAATGTTATCTCATTAACCTGATGACATACAAGCCAAATATATATATATAGGTTTGAAGATGTCGTATGACAAACCTGATGGTGGAAACCGTGTTATTTCATATACGATACCCAGCAGGGAGATTCTGTGGAGAGGTTTTGCAGAAATATTGATGGATACTCTCATGCAGCTTGATCTTGATCGAATTAAAAGGCATTTCATTACCAGCCACTCTTCAGAATCTAGTACAGGTATGTTTGATTTGTATACATGCAGCCGTGCACTGCTCATTTATATATTGGTCATTTTTTCTTTGTTTTAGGGATTTCTATGTTCAACCGTTGTTGTATCTGTTCGGAACAGCCAACACAACCACACGAATCCAACTGTGGTCATATTTCTTGTTATTACTGTAGTTCAATGTTTATATTACAAGGACAAAAGTGTCCGGTTTGCAGTGTCTTGATGACTGGCCACAAAACGATAAGACTAACTTAATATCATGTTTACGACACCATATAACCAAATATTCGAAGATCGTCTTCCTACATGACATTGTACCATTCCTTGAGGGGAGAATGAGACTAAAACTACGGTATGTTTGACTGGGCTGAACAATGAGCTTGGCGGGTGAAACTTCTCAACAATATAGAGTTGGACTGTTGGCAACAGGGCAGCGTGTCTTCATGGCCCTATATTCAGGTCATGACTCATGGTCTGGAAGTTCTTGTTTTGCGCAGGTCTTACTACAATATCATGCATTTATTTATGACGAAAGTGAATGTTATATATTTTTTAAATTTCATTTGTTATTCACTCTGTCAGTCTCACCTCGCCGAACGTTACACAGTTCTATCTTTACAATGCTGTTCTGATTGATTGTAAGGCCGTTTTTGCCCAGTACATAATATCCTGGGAGGTTTTATATTCCTGAGACGAAGTGAAATGATCCGTTTTTTATGTTGGTTGTAAATTTGATATGAAATTCGATCGATTGATTTAGGTCATTTTTCACATACTTTTTCAAGTCCTCTTCTGAAATTCCTACGAAGTGTAGGTAGCGATGTTTGTGCAGTAGCATATTACATGATGCATTCAATCAGCTGGATTAGATTCAGTTCTCAGTTTGGTGGTTATTTGTGTGATATTCTATTCTTCACTATACAACAAGTCACCGTAAAGCATTGAAAGCATGTCATCATCTTCGGGTTGTAAATTTGTCGAATTCTCCATTTCATCGGCGCTTGAAACTACTATGGATCCATCATCAGTAAAGTTGGAATCGCCACCGACAAATTGGTGGTTCGTGTTCTCATCATGGTTAGTGAAATCACCAAGTATGCTCTCAAAATCATTCGATTTAGCAAGGCTGGGCGGAAGTGACTCCACGTAAGGAGATGGTGACGGTAACGGGTCGTCTTGCGAGAATCTTCGTTTTCGATGTGCTAGTCTTTCACAGAGGATTCTGGCCCGAAACAACTGTAACAACGACGACTGTAACTGTAACGACTGTAATTCATCATCGTCGCCCATCGATATATGCATATTCGACATGCCCTGAAATTTGCACAAGGTCAGAGAATTGCTTCGTTCGAGGCATATAATATAGGCTCAGCGCCTAGGTTATTTCACCCCTGAGCCGCTCGGTTTAGTGGTCAAAGTACTATGAAAGTAACAAATACAACTTGAACAGTATTTGATTGCGTTCCTGGTTTACACGTGTGAGGTGCTCAATGATATCGTTTGTTACGTAAACGCGGAGCAGTTACGGGCAAAGGGACACAAGCATAATGGCATGGTCGCTCAGTCGGACAAGCGTGCGATTGAAGAGATTCGCGACGTAGAATAGGCCTATCACTCAGCCCGTGGCCAGGTCAATACTCACGGCGTACGTGTCAATACTTTCAGTTTACAGCCAGGATCACTATTACAACCACGGCTCTCCAAACATCCCCCCAATATATAACGACTGCCAAGCAGAGAGGAATAACGGATACCAATTTTGAAGTCTTCAATTTGACTCGGTCGCGAATGGAATCCGGAACCTCCCGATCAGAAGGCGGACAGTCCAAACTGAACGTTCAAGGATCGTAATACTGTTCACGGAGAATGTCTCCCTATCATATACGGCCAGAAAAGTTCTGGAGAATCTCACTTCGTTTCTGCAGTTCAGATTTTCAGGTGTTGTTTGGAGAATTGGCAGGCCTACCATACCCTTCGGGGCCGCACATGTAGTTCTTTGTTGGGATAGAAACGGCCATGTATCCATGTCATTAGCAATTGACGCAGACCTGGAAAAAGTACAGAGCATCATTGCCATACGCCATGACCCGTACGGCTTAGTTAAAATAGTCATTTACAACAAATGGAAATTGTCTAGACATTTTCTAATGGTTGAAACTAGGGCACCGGAGTCCGTTCAGTTGGCCGAGTGGGTTAGACTGTCCGCCTTCTGATCGTGAGGTTGCGGGTTCGATTCCCGACCGAGTCAAATCTAAGACTTTTAAATTGGTTTCCGTTCCTCCCTGCTTGGCAGTTGGTATCGGGGAAGTGCGGAGAGCCGTGACTGTAATAGTGATCCGGGCTATAAACCGGAAGTATTGAGTATTATGACACGTACTGTGAGCGTCGACCTGGTGTAAATATAGCTTCATAAATAGGTGAAAAACGCCATAAATTCCAAATAAAAAAAGGGCACTGGACATCGGCCAAATAAAATTTTGACTAGACTTAGACCATCCTCATCGTGGCGTGGGCTAATAGCAGGGAAATCCCTGGCTAATAGTAGGCTACGAATACATTAAAGCTATACTCCCTAGTCGACACGAATCAGATCGAATTCCAAAGACGGTATATGTTAAAAACTGATATAGGCTATATCCGAAAGCCACACCGCAATATAAACCGTTTAGCTTGTCCGGGTTGGATCTAGGTTCTATTTACACTACATGTGCCATGTGGCGGGTGTAGCCTACGTACCATGATAATAATCAATTATCAAGGACGACTATCCCCATTTGCCAGGCACGACCGGTCAAATTCCCGGGAAATGTGTTGCATCGGAGGGGGCGAAAAATGTTGGCCCTATACATCACAATTATGTGAGAAGATGGTAGGCTACTGCTGCTGTATATCCCGCGAGGCCGCGACCCGTGTGGTCTGATATTCAAGAGAGAGAAAGATTATGATTAAGAGCCCACCTGAAAGGATCCAGTAGCGGCTTCGAATTTGCACGGCGTCGTTGGAATATCGCCATGAGGTCGTACGACGTATCACAGTTACAATCAATTGGATTGCCGTACAACCACAAGCATTTGATGGTGTGTATCCAGCAATTGGTATGTAATGTGGTCAGGTTGCAATTCTGCAAGTATAACAGTCGCAGCGACCACATCCGTTCAAAAGCATCTGGGTGTATCTCACTGAGATGTGGATTTTGATGTAAACGCAGCGAGTGCAAATATAGCAGACCTTTAAAAGCGTAATGTGTAATAACATGTAAATTGTTTCGAGATAGATCCAATACTTTCAGCGATTCAAGTGATGCAAAAGTTCCCCCTGCGATGTGAGTGATATTGTTTCCGCCAAGGTGCAGTACTTCTAAATTTGTCAGAGACTGGAATGCTTCTTGTGTTATAGTTGTAATGCGATTTAAATCTAAGTATAATCTTTTCAATGACGACGACGCGATATCAGGAATGGTGGCGATATCCGTGTCGCCAAGGTCCAATTTCGTAAGGGTATTAGTATGCAGATGCAATCGGTCCGGGGAAATCTCGTGATTTGTTTGATGTAACCGCAACATCGAATGATGCGGATGATTACTATCGTCAGTTTGTAAACCACTCCAAGGCTTGTAAACTTCAATAAATCCCAAAGTAGGTCCTAGTCTTGATAAGGTGATAGCGTTCAGATGATTTGACCTTAGCTGCAATACCTTCAGTTTTGCTAAACCCACAAATGCACGAGGACTAATCCACGTGATCTTATTCCAATTTAACTTCAACACCTCTAACTGCTTCAATGATGAGAAAGAGAATCTTGGAATGCCTTTCAGCTTGTTCGAATTTAAGTTCAGTGAAGATAAATTTGGGGACGCAGATCGCAAAAATGTCACATCCATTCCCGAAGTTGCACATGACAATGAGGTTGTTGTTGGCACACTAGAGAATGCAAAAAAGTGATCCTGCATAATTTCGCAACTTTGCCGAAAATTCGAAATTCTGTTATTGCTAAGGTCCAAGTCCGTTAGATTTGGCAACGCCGCGAAAGCGTCAGGGTGAACGAAATGTATCTCGTTACTCTGCAAGTATAAATATTCAAGATTGCCGGTGTACCTGCCACTCCAGAAGAGCATTGGCGGTAACGTTGTTAAATTGTTATATCCAAAATGAACTGTCGTCGTGTCTTCTGGAAGTATCCCTGAGAACGTCGTCGCCTCATTACTTTCCGCTGAAGAAATATTTTGGAAATTCCGTCGACTACAATCAACAACCTTGCTCACAAAGCATGAACAAAACCTTGGGCAAGCAGTTCCATCTACGTCATCCTCATAATATAGATACTCTTCTGGTTCGTCCGATAAGCCGTAATAATCCACATAGTTGTAATCGACCATTCCTGATTCTCCTGCCAGGGAATGGCCCCACGAACTTTGGAGTGACAGTAGCAACCACAGCGCTATGAATGCCCAGCCGGTCGGAAAGATCATTTTTAAGCTCTACTATATTTCAACGAATCGAAGCTTTCTGTCACTAGGATAAAGTGTAAATTTAAACCCGTAGTCAGCAGGGGTCAAATGGTCGCTTCGTACGTCACGATACGCCAATAGGAAGTGCCAATCGATTCGGGTGCGACGATGTTAACAGCAGTCGGGGTGTGAACGATGACGGCAGCGAATGGAATTTCCTGGCCACTGGCGCCTCGGCAATAGGTCGGGTGCATTGTTTGAGGAGTTTACATAATGTCTCATCATGATCTGCCTGTGCCATAACATGCTACGACCTCTGTCGTTCTCCAATCCCGTCTTCTGTGGACCGGTGAAGCGGTTCCGGAGTTAGCATTCATAAGCAAAATCAGACTGGACCTTTTTCACATATATTTCATCAATTAGCAAGTAGCTTTTGAATGCAACTCCTTTTATTAGTATTGTTCATCTGTAATCGGGCGTTACTCAAGAATTCTAGCATTCCTCGACACTTCGAGCCACAGTTCGAATGAGACGTCCTGTAAGTCGGGTATGTGAACTTTCTCGACGGCTTGGCTTTTCTCGGCGTTGAACGAGTCCGTAGCGCATTTTCTCCAGTCAGTTCTTGGACCTTCCTCTCGAGTAGTCAGTAACAAAATGTAGCTACTCTGCTGCCTGCTCTGGACACACACATGACAACGATTCTTTGCGATAGTCTATTGATGCAGTCGACGCCATTGAAGTGCGAAATAGCCTACTATACAGTTATAAAGATTCTGAAAGCAACGAACAATTGCAATATGCCCTCAAATGGTAGGGATTCAAAATATGAAAGAATTTCAGAGAAAATGAAAAATGTAGAATGCATTAGTGTGATATTGATATTGATATTGAACTGATTTACTGATCCTTTCGCCAGTCACATATTATATGATAATTTCCCATCAAACTAGGACGGAGCATGGTTCACTGCTGATCCTGTTCAGTGCAAGAAAGTAATTATTTGTATTTTTTAAATAAGTAATTGTGGTAGAGGATTGCCATTGCTAAATTGAAAATTTCATAGCTAGGTAAATTACGATCTTTTGCAAAAAAAATGATGGGTCAATCTTCATCGCTACTGCTACTTTCATTTCTAAGAGGCATAAATTCAGCAGTTTGGGACTCTATTCCATACCACCGACAGTCTGGAATTCTTTTAATTGTCCGCTGGTAATTATCACCCTTTTTCATAATACTCTCCATCACCTCCCTCAGTTCTTCAATGGTAATTAGTCCAACTAGAGAACCAGAACTTGTGACATATGCTTGAGTAATTCCGAGGAGAGAAAGCAAGGAAAAAACTGTTGAAAGAGAGGTATTCTCCACTAATTGGACTGGTGCAGGTTCAAGGGATGCCTCATCAAACTGTACGATCCAGTCAGTTGATGCAGAAGAATGCAATTCATTAGAAGATACAACATTCTTCAAGTCTGCCTCAGCAGAATGCATAGCAACATTTCCATTCTTTGAGTCTGGAACCCCTTTACCTTGTGATTCCAAAACTACATCGTGTCTTTTTATTGTATACGCCCGGTTAATACCATTCACAGTATTTCTAGCACCGCTACATGCTGACTGCAACACAGTCCTTGAAACAGAACCTACCAAGCCCATGCCCAAGTCATTAACCACTGGAAAACTTATAGCAGGACTTTCATGCAGTATGTGCTGTATCCTTTTTGTAGTTGTCTTCAGTTGCAGAAAATAAAAATTTTTGATCATAAAGTCTTTGAGGATTAAGCTCTTCAGTTTTCTTCTACCGTGTGGCATGTCTGGTAAGTATGGAAGATTTTTGATTTTGATTATACTGTCATATATTGACGGTTGTAATCCTTGCGCAATCATATTCGCTATCAATACAGCAATCATTACAGGAAGGATATGCGATATTTGGCCTGTTAATTCAAACACAATCACAGCTGTAGAGACTGTATGCGTAACAGCACCTGATAAAGAAGCTGCTCCCACGACAGCATAGCCACCAGGCATGACACG
The DNA here is from genome assembly GCA_030412335.1 of Botrylloides violaceus. NCBI lineage: Eukaryota > Metazoa > Chordata > Ascidiacea > Stolidobranchia > Styelidae > Botrylloides > Botrylloides violaceus. The sequence continues at coordinate 695,541 of JASFYC010000714.1, forward strand.
ATAAACTTGACCGGAATCAATGCTGTAAAATCCTTCTGGATATAGTGCAGACATTGTTTCTCCAACCAAACGCCCAAAGGCAGCACCAGTCACAAACACAGGCATAAAAACTCCGGCTGGTATGGGCAGAGTGATGGCAAAAGCTGTCATCACAAAGTGCACAACAATAAATGTACTGAGGGTGATGTAAACATTCACGTTGGGATGTTTCCATCCATCCTGCATATCTGGCAATACATCCGACTCATCCACATAACCCAATGTATTCCAGGTTTTATTGTCAAACAAAGCATCAACAGCTTCCTTTAATGTGAGTTCACCTGCCATGTATTGACCCAAACCCCCTGGGAACTTTACTGAACTGATGATAATGGACACCAAAGCAGGATATATAAAAATGCTTGGTTGAAAGCATTTCTTCAGGCAAGGCATAATTACATGAATTTTGGACACTTTCTTGTGAAGATACACAAACAGAGCTCCTGCCAAACCACAAACAATCCCAATCATTGTGAATCCTATCAGTTCTTGCAAATCATATGGAAACTCCAGTCTAAAATTTGTCTTGAAAAGTGCGGTAATTGTTTCTTCCTCATTTCTCCAAACTGCCAAGAGACGAAACATAAACGCACCACAAACTGCACCAAAAAACCCACGCCAGTAGTCACGGACAGCAAAATATGTTGTAGTGACTTCAATGCTGAATAAAACTCCACCTATGGGTGCCGCGAAATTGCATGCGACACCCACAGCACATGCAGCAGCAAGCATTTCATTATGATAACCATCTCTTTGAGGCCGTGCTTTGCATTTCATGAGCAGCTTATTCAATAATGTAGCAACAATACTTGCAATATGAACGAATGGACCTTCTTTTCCAATTGGCAACCTGCTTCCTAACGAAGCAACAAGGCCAACCATCTTTGCAATAAGAACACGTACGGTGAGATATTCGTCTAATATAACACCTCTCAATATTGTCTTCATTTCTGGGATTCCAGATCCAATTGCTTGAGGCGCTACAATATTTACAAATCCAACAGAGAAAACGATGAACACCAGTGGGAAACTCACCCACGTTAAAAATTGCAATATTGTGTAATTTCCCAGTTCCTTGTACAGAAAAAAATGTGCTTCTTGGCACAATTGTATAGTATAGTCCATGAGGAAACTAATTAACGCCATGCTTACTCCAAGAAGCAGAAGGAAAACATGGTCACCGCCAAGATGATACATAATGTATTTTCTGCATGCGCAGCAACGCTGAGACAATTTTGATGGTGACGACAGGTCAGTAGATCGTTGTAGTTTTTCTTTATATCTATGGCCATTGCTATATTTTCTGCTTTTCGAATTTGCATCGAGATCCTCATACAGCTGGCTGGTTGTTGGATCATTTTCGTCACAGTTTTCACTTTTAAAACTGGATGATGGGTCGCCACTATGTGAATCCATCATTAATGAGTTAGAGATATTGATTCTATTGGTGAAACAATAATAATTATAATGACGCTTTACACTTTAAGTGCTACAGCTAACGCCTACCAACAGAAACGGGAACAGGTAAACACAACAGGCACCGGTAAACAACTGCAGTACATATCCAAGACGCTTGTTACGGTTGAGCAATTTCAGAAGACTGACCTTTGCACTTAGAAGATACCTTCGAATTTAATTTTGAAGATTCAGTTGTAGCTATAGAAAATATTTTCCAACACTTCTGCCGATGTAGTGATTTATGAATACACGTTACACTAGAAAAATGATAAATACACGTATATGGAAAATTTACGGAACCGTTTTGTGTCGAGTTGGTCGAAGCCTTTTGCCGACGTCCCATGATCAGTGGTCGACAATTCCCATATCGTGCCATCGACATGTGGTATCCCACGTCATCTTATCAATCGACCTCGATGCATTTCCTTATTGTAGGCCTACAGTATGTGCTCTTTTTCATACGTTTTAATGATCTTTCTGCATTCTGCATACATCGTCTTTACAACTCATCTCTAAGATTATATATACTTCTTTATGGGCTACCAATTTTTGTAGCTGATGTTTGAATGCAAGTGAGAGAATACATTGCAACCGTCATCCTGAAAGCCTATGCACTTGCGACTTGCGTAGGCTATCTCTCTGTAGGTTAATATCTGTAGGCTACGCGCGAGTGGATGTGGGAGCTCTCCGAAGTGAAATATATCTAGGCATACACACCATAAATGGCTATTTAAAGCACAAAATCTTCCCGCAGTGTTTGTTTTAGGCCTATGCGTGTTTGATATCCGCCGATACATGCGCGCAATTTGAAACAGTCATTGGATTTAGCGGGTGGAAGAATTTCGAACGAGAAATTCACAATTTCCAAGCTGAAGTGGCTTATAATGGATGGCGGAAGTCGGGACTCCGGTTCATTGTGGCGTGAGTTATTTATAGTTATTCACCAGAGAAAGCCCTCAAAGTTTTCTGTTCTGTGATATCTGATTATCTAGATCTAGATTTTTGAAAATGAATCCCCAAATATACAGTAGGGCTACGCGCAACAATACGAAGTGCCAATGACAGCGGTCGGACCAGTGGTGACGTGGGGTACCAAAAGTTGGCCTAATACAAACCATAACAAGTTTCCATAGGCTTACGCACTACCCACTTACACACCCTCCTAAAATGCTACCCAAACCAGGCAAACGCTAAGCTCCACGCTGCTTGCTTAAAGGTGAAGCTTCATTTTCGGGCTTGTCCAGCCACTGCTATGTTGCATGCGTGAGCGCTAGATACTATGGAAAAGTCTATTTCTGGCAATGATAGACCAATTTTCATCACAAAATCGAAAAGGTGGCATTCTACCATTGTATAGCCCAAGTAATGGTGACAAAGTCGCGCAACGGCTAATATTAGGATGGGCGAGGATTGTGTCAATCGTTGATTAGTCCACGATGAGAGGAGATGACTGATTGTGATTGCTTTAGTGACCGCTCCCGTTAGAAGTCCGAACCCAGCAAGCCGCTTGAGACACCGTTACGGTTGAGCTCGTGACGATCGGCTCTCGGTAAAAGTTCCAAGTTTCGATGTGCCACTTGACTGCTTTTGAGCATAGGTTATCTAAGCGCGATTTACTCGTGGTGATGAAGTGACGTTGCCGTCTGCCCGTCACTACATCTTCAAAAGAATGGAGGAATATTGTATTTTCTCACATACTTCATATTTAATCCAAGAAGTGTGTTTCTGAAGTGTCTTGGAGTAGAGCTTATACATCGCAATTGAAGTCTGCAGAAATGTTGAAGTACTCCGCCAGGGACGTTGAATCAATATTATAAGATGCATTATAGAATACTGTACTGTCATCTTCCGCGGTGGTGCCCATGAGATTAGAATGCCGTTGAATGCTCTGTCACTTGGGAATGCTACATTTTTATGGTTATACGTTAGGCCTTATACAGTATTGTTTGATTCCATCCGTGAATCATAATGTTATTGTAAGTCAGCCGTGTTAACTGACGTGTCGTAATTAGATGTACATTGATGCTGATGAAACAGGCTATGCTTTATATAGTAGGGCCTACTTTCAAATTCTTGAATACCTTTTGGCTAACGCGTAATTTGAATGTTGCGTAGATTTGCTTAGCGCAGGTTTGAGAAGCTTATTTCTGAACATTGTTGAAAAATAAGATAGCGTTATTGAACGAGAAGATGGATTCCGGCCCTTACCGTACCGAGGAGAAAAACCAAGGCAATATAGGCCTACGTACGAAGAGAAAACAAAACACATTTGGTTGGATCGGAATACGGGATATACTAATATTAACCCTGCTGGTGGTATCGGCGACCTCTGTGATGTTAGTAATCAGTTTATCCAGGAGAATGTATGAAATTGAAAGTACGGTTGAGTACGAACTCATTCAAAATCGTCGATCACTTGATCATTTGGAAAGCGAGTACAATAAATTATCATCGTTGCTTACCTTGTTTGACGAAGAAAAAGCGGAAGGAACGGAAAGGTCGATATTACACCTGGTAAGACAATTTTTTGCGTTACGAATATCACCACATAACCTCCAAATGGGGCATTATCTGCTTTGGTGTGCGGTGTGTGCATCCTTGGTACGAGGTTATATATCTGTATTGCTTGAACTCATATATATACTGTATATGCCTATGGTCATAATAAGATTAAATTAGCCTTAGTTCAAACAGAAAATCGGCGGATTATCCCTGATGGTGTTTCACAACTTTTACCTTACGTCTATTTTATCAAAGCAACGAATAGAAACGCCCTCAATTTTGCATTAGGCCTGATGTATTGTGTTGAAAAGCGGGAATGGATATTATTGTGATCATATTTCTGAAATCTCATTTGACCTTGGTTAAAGCCGTTCTCCGATATTCAAGCAAGAACGGTGAGAGCTGTATTGGTCGTCTTGCTCTAAACACCCTATATACACAAACGCGTAAATTGATCCGCTAATAGTATATCATCCAAAGCCGAAATGGCAATATTAGTATTTGTTGGCCTTCATGTTAAAAGCGTTGCTGTAATTGGAAATTCCACAGTGATGAGCCGCCAACCAATTATACATTTCTGGCTCTTCCACAATGCGATCAAATGACATCAGCCATGCGAAGTTGGCAAATAAGTCCTGGGAATATTACTTCAGTATAACAAGCCTCTATTCTGTATCTCAAAAAGAGGATTACCCTTTGTTCACTTTTGTCTCCGATACCCCGATCTGGCGGAAGAACTTGAGTGGTTATCAGCAAAGTTCGAAACGTTGAAATATATATTTTAACATCCTAAAAGGAAAGTCATGGAGTTACGAAGGGTCAATAGCCTTCGCAGATTTACACATTTTTTACTCAGTCCATCGAGTTAAGGATTCACACTATTGTCCAATCGAGTGCATTGTGTCATTCTTTACGTGTTTGTGCAGGAACAAATTACATCAAGCGGAAGGACTCGACGATCTGCAGAATGCATGTGTCCGCCAGGTAACTCTGAAATAATTACCGATGTGACAGTTATAGATAGCAACACGAGTTGGTGTCGGTCCCTACAAATACAGTACCTTAAAAAATATTTCCCATTGTCTACATAAATCACGGCCTCTTTGACGACGACACATTGACCTCGCGTACACGATCTAAACTAAACAGTTGAAAACTCCATAAATTCACAACAGCGACAAAAGCTATTTGTTGCACGTAAAATTACGAGAAAAACGATTACTCGCACTTAGGTAAATTGGTGATAATTAGATTTTCGGGGTTTTGCAAGATTCCGAGATTTCCCATCGATCCGTTTGTGTTCATACCGCGGCATCGCAGGTAACTTTATTGTGGTAACTCTAGATATACTTTATACCCGCAATAATGGACTAATGTGTAAAACTGCCATGATCTTTAGTTTGAGATATTACAATCACCGTCTTAATAGAGGGGTAAATTGTAAGCTGGTGCGATTTAGTCGCTGTCAAATTCTACACTCTCTTACGTGTAATGGATGTTGTTAAAACTTTCATCGTGAGTGTTGATTGTTGTTCCACGGAACCCAAACGCCAACTATGTCTGTTTATAATTTCTCTGTTATTCTGTTGCGATCGAATTAATTGAATTGTTCTTATTGTTACAGGCGAAAAAGGAGAAAAAGGTCAGTTGAACGTTGGGTATGGTTTCAGTTAATGCAATTAATGGAACAATTGTAGGCTTGACTGACAGGGCGCCAATATTCGTAACGTTGTTGTGAAGTATAGGCTCTTACTAGAGAAGAAATGAATCATCATTTTAACAACTGTGTAAAACAAAAAATTCAGTCTATACACTATAGGATATTGATTCGCCTCTGATGATTGCTGGAATTGCGGGACGATTTCATATCAGAAATAGGCCTATACACGGCCTAGCACCACTAGCTATAGCACGTGATTCAAGCAAATTGGCCTAAACATAAATAGGAATGGACAATGTGAGAGAAAAACATTCCGAGTCTATAGACAGGGTGTTGTATTAGGTTGTGAGATACCGCCTCTTCGCGGTTGTTGAGTTTGAGTCACACTCACCCATCCACCGTCAACAAACAGAGATCATACAAATCAGTCAATGTGGATCGTTGCAAAGTTTAGGCAATCTATGAAAAAAACACAAAAGCGACAATGTCCGCCGATAGCGTTGTTTGTGTTAAATTAACCTTTGCTGACACCAATGCGGGGCTTACAAAAGCTTTTCAAAATTCCCGCGACGAAAGTACATATTTAAAGTGGGTCTCGTTTCTCTTGTGCATGTTGCAAAATTCAGACACAAATATTTGACTCAAGTGTTGACAATTAAATAAATATATTCGGTATTTTTCAGGAACACCGGTGAGTAAAAACCTCTTCTCTTACATTGCATGATTTCTGATAAAGTTTCTGTTGTGACATTTTACAATTTATTTCATATCCGATACAATGGATACATAAAGTTCGTCATCTAGCCTAGTCTAATTTTGGTTAGAATATGGACGCAAATGTTTCGGTGACGAAACGTGAAATCACACGAAAGAGGATTTCATTCTTAGAATGTTCCTTGACAACTATCAATGTTCACGAAGTCTTGCAAACTACCGGTACAAGGATAGAAATCTGACTGTCGCCCAAGTATGCAAAAACTATAGCACGCCCGATGCGATTGTCATCTTCACTTAAGTCTTACTTCTCAATTTTCAAGAAAAGTCTTACGGCTTCCCGCCATATTTCCAACCAATTTAGTACTTTAGCAGGTTCAAGGTAGCGGAATGTGAACCTATAGGCCTAGCTGTAGCTATCAAAAGAAATTTAGCGCACATATTTCGATCACTTTAATGTGACATCTGGTCAAAGATGATTACGGTGTGTAGGCCTACTCTACTTATGAAAGTACTAAGCTCATTGAAATAGACCAATATCTTTTGAATAAGATGGTTTGATTATAACCTTATTCCTTCCATCACATGACACATAGGCCTACACCTACGTAGGGTAGCTGAACCTTGTTTTCAAATTCTGTTTGAGTCCAGAATTCAGCAAGCGTGATATTCGCCAAAAACTCTTTGAAACATGAAAGCCTAAGCCTGTAATTTATGTCTTATCTAATATTACGTTGCAGGGTATTGAAGGACCAAGGGGTGAAAAGGTACGTCATACTTGCTTAGATATTAATATATGACAATCACGAATATCGTGTATATACCATATCAATGAATGCATGCAATTTTTATGAATGATACAGTATATAATATTCAGGCACATAATATCCCATTCTTAGGGCCAAAGGGGGGAAATGGTAAGGTTCAATTTATACGCACGCGACCCCCTTGGATGTGCAGTTCTAACGATTTTATATTCAGGGACAACCGGGAATAACTGGATTGAAGGGTAGTAAGGTTGGTAGCAGAAATGCAATCACCTCCTCTCTCTGTGCAATGTGCATGTCCCGGACTGCACCAGTACATAATACACATCCTGCGTATTATGGAAATCGAATGAATGCTTCCAGTTCTTTTCGCATGACTGTCGATTCTTGATTCGAGTACCCTTTCCTGACCTCCCAAGGAGGAAAAGGCGATAAACTAATCGCTTCATCACTTACCCTTTGCTATGCCCAAAAATTAGTGATTCATCTTCATTGTTATTCTTAGGCCTAGACGTATTATTAGATATTGATGTTTATATATGCACCACTAACAATGCACGTTAATTGGTAACCTATGAAGCCTAGCGATATAAGCGCACCTCACTCGTTCGTCTCTGCACCAAATAACGTAGCGGCATATCTAATTCACTTCTGAATTGCACAGATCATTTTCTACTTCCCTTGCATTTTACGTTCTTGAAAATTGCTTTTGGAAAATTACTAGATCAAATATTTGTTTGCATTACGCCGTTGATGGTTGATGGTAATTAATTCAGGCTAGGGTATGTTGTCTGTGCTTTTAATTAGTGTGCACAACGAATTGTGAAATGGTTTAGTCACTCGCGCATATTTCTATACAGTCATTTCCATATGCACTATAATTGTATTTTCTGAGTACTGTAGCGGCCCTTAAGCGAAGTCTATCAATTTGCAAGGCAGTTTGATCTGCTATCAGATAAGATGTACATCGTGCATTGGCCTGAACGACCCTGCGCTTTTAAGCTGATTGCATGAAACCTAGCTAATGATGATGTGGCTGCTGATTCTATAGTGATAGGCTAATGCGAATTTCAAACTGTATATGGCCCTGAAAATTTGGCGGAGGGGATAGTGAGCGAAAGTTAAAGTATTCCGAGGAAATTGTTCGGGCGATGACGCTTTTTAATCGAAAATAGCCGTTGTCGTTTGTTTTGGGTAAACAGACACTGTGACGTTATGAAAAACCCGGACGTTTCCGGAGTCAACTGAGGCAGCAAAATTTGCTAAAATCCCGTTGTTCATTGTAACTTGTCATTAGGACTATTAGACAACGGGAAAACCCGGGATAAATTTTGTACACTATTGTGGTCAACACAGATAATCTCATACACATGGCAATCATTCGATACTCATTTCTGTTTGGAATTTGATAAAGCTGTACGCATGGCCTACTTTAGACATGGCCATAAATCGTAGACTGGCGGAAAGTGTATCAAAAACTGATAATTGTATTATGCACGGCCGCGAATATCCCTTCTCGATTGGATAAGTGTATATTTCGCATACGCACACAACGCTGTAGCGTTAACGAATATAGGCAATCCACTGACTTCGACCAATGGCTTAGCTTTACTCGGTATCTGATGTCGAGTAAGGAGTATTTCATTACCAACTAAAAAAATCGCTTCGCATTTCACAATCTTTTGGGAAATCGGTGCACTAAGTAAGATGATCCCGCTTGAGGTGCACGGGGGAATTGAACCTTCTCCCACAGATAGCCAATACCACAACGATAACGATTTCGCTTTACGTACTTCCTATAGAAGCGTCCGGAATAGAGACTAATACTACGCTGCAAATTCTTGCCAAACACGGCGCAAGATTAAAGAGAATATTTACATGGCCGTGGGCTTTACCATTATGATCTGTGTTTATGTCTCAATCGACGTTTCAGCGTTATGCTACGCTTTTGGTGGTATTGTATCAGTGGAAGTGAAAACTCAAATGCGAGGCGCCGTCATTGTAAACCGTTATAGCCTGTCGCATTCAAATCGCACGTCACAGAACATTTATGGGTATGATCATTGCCTACTACATGAAGGCCGTGGATGTAGTGGCCATGGTATGACCAAGACCTTCAGATCTTCAGATCGCCTTGGGTATGACCTATTGCAAGAAAATTGTAAGATTACGCTCAAAAATCGCTAAATTGCCAAAACGTCCTGCTCGCGGTCTTTTAATATTGAAAGATGAAGTATCCCGTGGTCCCTATATTGTCTCAACAGAGGCTTTCACAAAACAGAGTCCGGATTCGCTTGTTATCTCAACGGATGAGTCAGATGACGTTTGCAATGTCTGCACTCCTAAATTTTCGTTTTATGTCCGTCATGGATGATGGATTGATTGCTTTTCTCCAAGGGACTATGCTTTCCCTTATTTAAATTAATGATAATTTGGTATGTTTAACGAATTTTAGTCTGACAATTGGGAAGGGGTCATCAATTCTCTGTCAATCTTTTCGAGCTCACGTTTCAATCTTTGTTCAATTTTTCAGGGGGATCGAGGCGAACCAAGACCAAATGTAAGTATACACCGTAGACTGATGAAATCCATTCCACCTGGCTATGTGTGAACAGACACTTCAATGTTATTATGAGATAGTGTGCGGCTTAGTTTGGAATTAGCTGAATTACTTTGCCCAAAAAGGCTTTTTCTAAGAGCGAACTTTCACATTCTGAAGGCCATCGTCAATCAAACAGCCATAGAAATTCCCAATAACGAGGCATAGTTTGCTGTGAACCTCCCGTGTCTATGACGTGTTTAGCTATGAACGGAAAACCGCAGACATTCGCCGCAACTGGGGGAAATTTTCGATTAAATCAATTTCCACAACTCATACGCCGCGACCGCAAACCGCGGAATCGGACGATTTGTTTATGGCTGAGTTAAGCTGGATCGCGTGGTGTACACGACGAAGAACTGTCATGTTGGTCTTTAACATAGGGTGTAACCTTAACGAAAAGTACTGACAGGGTGATAGGGAACCCCCCTACCTAGATATAGTAGCTGTATATACATTAAAAGCAGCATATTCAATAGTATACGCCATTTTACTCAAGGAATTCGGCATGTTTTGTAATTCATTGACGACCTTTAATGACCTAGACGTGCTAAACCGAACGGAATAGGTCCTCTACAAAGTACGAAGGAACTAAAGTTGGCGTGTGGGATGTTAACAAAATTAACTTCAGATCCGCTAGGCAGCTGTGACGGAGAGCACAGCATGGCCACTTAAAACCTAATATTACAAAACAGCTGTTTGCAAGAACAAATCAAAATTGAGATAGATCTCAAGACTAGGGCATTTACGATAGTTCAGTTTTTGCTACCTTCAAGGGTCCTCATGGTAGTGTAGCGGATTGCTATGCGCATCGTGCAAGACCTCGCTCGATCGCAATCACATTGTCGGCTGTCAGCAATTATAACACACGCCGATCGTTTATGCGTCTACGCTTAGCCTAACAACGAGATAAGTATACAGGCTACTGTATCAGTGCTTCCCAACCTTTTCAGTTTCGTGACGCATTTTTAATATCTTCGTCTAAAACGCGACCCCAAACCCCAATCATGGCCCGCCAATTTAGTAGGGCATGCACCAATCAACTATGAACTCAGCCACACCATGGCCTACTTTACCTACCTAGAGTAGGCCATGGCCTCGCTGTCGAAAAGTGAGCGCGGCAGTGAGGCTTTGTTCCTCAAATCAGTTAGCCTTTTCGCATGTTTGATTGTCCACTAGTTTTTCACCATGCTGGTTTTTGGTCCGTTGTAGTGAAACTGCAGCTTCTGCAAACCAGTATCTTTGCAAGCATCGCCGTAGTGGCAAGACTTTAGGTATCGCAGCGACTGGGTTTGAGACTGTGGGTATATTCCCACCACCCACAAAAATTTACATTTTCGTGAGAATAAAATTTCCCCGGTATCATTTTTATCTTTCCCATACCCTTAAAAAATATGTGATTAATTCATGGCGCATACAGTGTATAGAAGCTCGGCCACAATTCCTAAGTTAGCCAGTCAATCAGTGTCTTTCTACGGCAATGAAGCTTACTAGACATCAAGTAAAATCAGACGTATCGCCAAATCATTGTTCAAATTATGAGTCATCCCTTCCTCCTCAAATGTTCGAAACCCACCCGGTTCCTTCGCCACCTCCTTGTCCATCATGCATATGTATTTTATGCACGGATTACATGCATGTGCAAAAAATGCATGTTATTGTATAGCATCATCGTGTTGTCATGCTGTGTACAAGTGTGAATAAACTGAACATGCGGCAAAATCGCAGAAAGACAAAATATACACCTTGTGCTGTTGTTTGCGTTACATCATTTGTAATTAGCTCCGAAAACGATAAATAACTCGCACTCGAACATTATCAGTTGAGTTTATGGTTCGTCGGCCTAATGCGCGACCCCGACAATAATAAGGTTGTCTCGAAAGCACTATATAACCTTATTATTCAACCTTTCAGTTTGTGCCGTTCGAGATACTCGTGATTCTATGTTTGAACCCCCGTGAATTCGTGAGCTTTGAACTATGTATTGTTATTGTTCCGCTCGACATGGAACAATTGAGCCAATTGTTAATATGCATAACGACAAAGAGAGAGTGTTTATTTGGTGGATCAATGCCTGTGTAAAATGTTTCATGATGATATCAACATATACCAGCCACATCAGATACAAAAATATATTCAGTAAAAATGATACCATTGAACAGAATTCGTATAAATGTTTGATAATTTCTACACAATTTCATCCTCAGAGAATGGCCTACTCTAGGTACTAGGAACTAAAGTAGGCCATGCTCAGAGCTTGTAAACTACAAACCTACTCTACTCGTTTGCACTTTACGACGATGCCGCGGCGCTCTCGAAGCTTGGAGAAAGGCTTTGCAATAGCAATAACGTTGGACTTTCTAATATGCGGGGGCAATTTGCGACGTGAAATTTGGGCTACCCGACAATAGAGATGACGTAAGCAGAGGCTTTCAAGTAGAGTCGACCGATATTCCCCCCGACCAATTTTCGTATTTTTGCGATCATCGGTATCGAGATAGGAAGTCGATATAACGAATAGACGATAATCAACTGCTTATTTAGCCCGATATCGGCCATCAGTCATGCGAAAGGGCCGATTATCGTATCGAACTTGAAAAAATCAATATCGGTGAATATCTACTTTCTACAATTTAGTCACCTTGAACAACTAATGAGCCTCCAGGTTATTCATGCGACCGTCGTACAGGTAAAACGGTCCCTCATACGACAAGGCTACGTCAGACATGACACATTCGAGCTAGCTGGCCCAACAAGCCTTGCCAACAAGTGTATTATGGCTATACAATCGGATGCAAAAATATGTCATGCATCAGCTATCAACACTTAATATGTATTTCCCGCACGGGAATTTCGCATAGTTTTATAGTTGATAGGCCTATACGGGATTACGGGCCCATTAGACAACAATGACTAATCAGTCTGCATTCCAAACAATTTGCCATATCTACTGATGAATTTTACTAAAATTCTCTGCGTCTATTGGTGACTAAATCATGGGTGGCGATCCATGTAGACTTCATAACTTCAAAGACGGCGGAAAATCCTTTTATGATCAACCCTGGATAGTTGGACAATTGTCATGAACCACTAATCTTGTCGGATTGTGATGACATCATAATCGTTTACCCACATGTCTGTTATTGGACGTACTCGTATTGTTTCAGGGACAGTTCATGAATGCTCGACTATACTCGGTGAGTGTGAATCATATGTGTTGCTATCTGAATATCAATTACCATGACATCGAAGGAAATGTCTGTCATAACTTTGCAGGGGAATAGGAGGGGAGTTATGTCAAGGTTACTAGAGTTCAATCATTCCTTGACATGGCCGTGTTCTTGTCTAATGCCAGTGATTGTGTCAGGGGTTTACCCTGCACGTCAAAAAAGCCGGCCAAAGGCATGGAAGGCTGGTATTATTGAGTACAATGACAGTGTATGAAAAACAAACAGTCCGATTGCTTACTCGGATATTGCTGCTGCTGTCGGACACTATACATGAGCCTGGCTAATGGAATACGACTTAGGCCTATCACAGGCTATACCGTTTTTAATAGCCTACCTCTACCATTAGAACTAAAAGTAAACCCGTTGGTACGGTTTTCTTCACAGACAGATGTGTGCGTCAAACCGCAGTGTCCTTTTCATATTTGATCGGCATCAAATTGTCGCGCGCTGATTCATATTTCACTGATCACATCGCCTAGTGTTAGAACGTTGCAGCACAGCTGCGCGCACCTTCACAACAGCTGTTTGTTTATTTGGATGGAGTTTATGGCGTTTTCAACTAATAAGGTCATTTACGCCAGGTCAATGCTTACGGTATACGTGCCAAAACTTCCAGTTTATAGCCTGGATCACTATTACAACCAAGACTCTCCGCACTTCCCCAATACCGACTGCCAGGCAGGGAAGGAACGGATACCAATTTGAAAGTCTTCGGATTGACTCGGTCGGGAATCGAACCCGGAACCTCCCGATCAGAAGGCGGACAGTCTAAACCACTCGGCCAACTGAACGGTTCACACCAGCTATGATGAGCGCTGACGTGCGATTCAAGACCAAATTGTTGCTTCCTTATCACAACCATCATCATCATCATCATCACGCTAATTAGCGCTGGGTATATGTCTGCTAATCCGTTGTTCACTGACGCCATTGCGCAATCTGATGCGGCAACTAAAGCAGTCTCGCATCGTCGCATGTGAATAGTTTCCTTGATGGATGGATCCATGGAATTTATGCCTTTCGAAATCTGTTGGTGAATGGTGAATTTCCAAATCCAGTAACCCTACGCTATGGGTCTCTTGGCGTTTCATCGTCACCTGGTGACAAATATCACTTTCTATGCTGTGCCATCACCGTGCCGGTACACAGCTTACGTACGGTATGACTTATTTATCCAACATTCACAATTTCATAGAGGCCAGGACCCCCAGGCCTAAATGGAGCAAAAGGTGATCCTGGAGTGCCTGGTCAGAGAGGAGAAAAGGTTTGAAACCATTTTCTGATCCCGTATAAAATCCATTAAAAAAATCTAAAACGTTTCGTATAGGGCGAGCACGGTGATCGCGGGTACAAAGGAGAAAAGGGCGACAAAGGATACATTGTGAGTTGCATTTTCATTTCGTGCCTACTAATGGAGCGCTGCAGCACCAATCGCGAATGACGTAAGCAGCTCCTTCTAACGCATATATGGCAAGATGATGTCCATAATCATCTTTCACCGAATGTGATTTCGTGCATCATGACACTAATATCACCAAACGTAGAAGGTCAGTCAAGCATGATTCATCTCGCTCATAAGGGAGAACGTGTCCGTCATCGACGGATCATTATATTTCAACACATGAGTTACCGTTTTAGACTAACGTGAATATTTTCATATTTTTATGTTTCATTCTGACACACTTGACCTGAATATCATTGACGTTGCTATGAGCCGCATCGTAAGCGTAATAGGTAGTCGATACATTCTGGACAGATTAAGGCTTGATAATTAATCAAATCTAGGCCAGCTACATAATAGGCCTACGGCTATTTAGCATGGAGACATAGGACTGCGCCTAAGCTCAATACGTTCCGATTTCCGGGTTTTACTAGCGGAAACAGGCTCCCGGGTAACCATGTTGCGCTAGCCCGAGAGGTAAGGAGAATGGCGCTGTTCAACGCGGATCGGAATATCATGCATTTTTGTTCTGTGGCATTTTGTCATCCACTGCAACACTTCCAATACGCTTTTCTTCTCATGCTTTGCTCCATAGTGGCGCTGACACGTATCACTGAAACTTCGTAAGAGTTGAATCCAGAAATACACTGCTTAGTTTCCTTTGCCAGCAACGTGCACTCTATTTTTGAGCAGGAAAAATTTATTCGTTTTTCAACTTGTGTAACTTGATGATAATCGCACTAGTTATCATTATGTTTGACTCGATGTTGTAGCCACGATTTTTACGGTATTGTACATTTGCATCCGTCTCATTTCTCGTCACATCGCTACGGATCTATTTTCGTTTGCGTGTATCTCAAACTTAACATATTAAGCCTACCTTGTTGGGAAGGAAGCTTGATTTCCTTTGCCAATTCATGTACAGAGCACGAACAGAGTTAGCGTGGAGCCGAGGTGGGGGTGGCCGTCGGTCGACAATCCACGTCGACCTCATTCGATGGTTAGTTGAATGGAATTTAGTGTGAGATGCTGAACTGAGTAGCATGCTACTTGAAAACAAAAGTGTGTGATTAATTTGCGAGTTGGAAACGATGCGATGAATTCGTCGCAACGAACAAGTCTTCTTGTACATACTTTCTGTTGTGTGTTTTGGTTTCGTGTGAGTTTGTTGAACCAGGGGATTCATCGATCTACCTTTGAAGATAACGTCAACATTCTTATCTCCTAATCTTATCATTAATTTTCCCAACGAGGGGATTGTACTGATTGACCAGTTAATCGTCGCATCCCAACATTTGTATCATATATATAATCTCATGAAGACTTCAAAAGTTCATTTACAGTTCCCAGATGTGCTATGATATTGCCGACCATGAATTTGGTATTGGATCATCTTGACATTACTGCGTATGTTTGCATGCTTTAGCGTCTTATCCCTGTAGACTATTGGGTATAAGTACAGGCATAGCCTACTACAATGTAGTACAATGTACAATGTATTTGTACAATGTACAATGTAGTACAATGTAGTAGGCCATGGTACAGGTTATATCGAGACGTGTGTTAGCTCCGTGAAATATGGCCTCATGCATGGCGTACTTTAGCTTCATGAATTTATAAATCTGCCACAGTCGGTAAAGTTTTACTGTCAAAAAACTTGCCGAAATGAAGATAATTTCAAACATGCGCGAATTCGAGCATACGCGCCGCTTCTATCGCTTTAAAAATTTAGGGATTTGCGCTGGCTGTTGTTGTTTTGGATTTGCAGCATTTTCAACTAAGGTCAATGCTTATAGTATACGTGTCAATACTTCCGATTTATTGCCCGGACCAATATTCCACAATACTCCACAGTCCCCCGGCACTGATTGCCAAACAGAGATTGATGAACGGATACCACTTCCATAGTATTTAGTTTGACTCGGTTGGGAATTGAACCAGGAACTACACTATATACGGTAGCCTACTATATATGAATAAAAAAACAACCGCTCAACCAACTGAGCACGGGTCTCCGAGTAACCAGCTGTAGGATATTCTTATTATCATTCACGATTGTGGCCTCCTTTTGGTTCAGTTTTGGATCTAAATTTCAGGTTTTCAACGACTGTATACTTAATATGCGATATCTTTGACTTTCCATTGAACTGTTCAACGTGATAACATTACAGTTTCTTATACAAATCCCGTCACGTTTATAACACTAACAAACACTTTCGGTCTATATCCTGTCATGGTTACAAATTCATGCATGATCGTCAACTAAAATACTTTGTCGTGCATGCAAGTCTTGATTTGGCGTTCTCTGTGGAGGGTATTACTTGTGCACCTCATATCAGGGTTAACACCAGCGAAACATACCCTATAGAGAATGCATAGTAGACCTACCAGAATTCACGCCAACCATCCCCGTAGAAACACAATTGCTGATCGAGTTGCCCATATGCTATACGCCGAGAAGTCTCCAAGGTACAGGACAGATCCAAGGCGTCGCCAAGGTACTTCGCTGTTTCTCCAAGAGGCCCTATTCCGACGAGAGTAGGGGTATCTTATAGTGAAAATTGACGGGATTGCGACCGGAAATTAACCGGCGTATACAACTCAAATCTCCACGCGGCTTCCCATCTACCATGGCGACTTCGATTGGGATATAAGCCGAAGGGACAGCAATAAGTCAGACGCAGGGGTATCCCCTGCTCTTACCTATCCACGGTTAGATCAGAATATCAAGAGTATTTGATAACTCTCTTCATATCGCTGAGATCTGTGGGCCAGTCACGAGATGTAGTTTGGTCGGATTGTATTCAGCCCGCTTCATAATGTATATTTTATCCTGGCCAAGCAATTGAAGCGCATGTTTTACGAAAGTTATTGCTTCCGACTAATGGCATGGTGAGATCCGTAAGATTGTATTTGAATTTGCCGTGCGTGATAACTACAGCAACAAAATATTGCTTTCAGGTTCTATCTAACAAGAAAATGCATTGTGTTTTCTCAAATAGTTGAATGACTGTATTTTTATTAGTAGGCCTAATATATAAGATAAGAATACGTCACCACGGATTTAACTTCCAGCCCAGCTTATTGGAATATAAATTCACAAGATTTCGGAGCTCCGCTCTGTCATCATTCTCCTTCATCCTATATCTTGTTTTTCGTTCGAAGCAGAATGTATCCTTCAGTGAATGACTTAAAGTTTTCATTCATGATCTTTAGTATATATCGCAGGTTGTTGGCATTCCGGGGAAACAAGGACCTCCCGGACCTGCTGGTCCCGCCGGAAGACCTGGTCTTGGACTTGTGGGACAAAAGGTAAAAAGTGCTACATATGATGCTTTATATAATCGAAATTGTATGCTTACATCGTTTTTAGGGTGAACCAGGAAGAGATGGCGCGAACGGCAAAAGAGTAATTCATATAGGCCTTTTTCATATTTCTATAAGCGATGGGTATTGTATATGTACATATATTTATTTTTAGGGTGAACCTGGCGAAGAAGGTGCGAAGGGTGAAATGGTAATTTATGCTTTTCATATTTCCAAGTTTATATTACGAAAAATAGTGGAGCTGATAGCCGACGATCCAAATAGTAACATATATAGTAAGTCACCACATATCTAACGTCCACTATAGTTTATCGGAATATAATTCACAAGCCTTCGGAGCTCCGCTCTCCTTCATCAGGTGAAGATGGTGAAGACAGTTTATAATCAAACGACAAATTTCGCTCTATGGAGTTTGGTATACCACAGGTGCAAATGTAAAATTATGTCTCGCGTTCTGTCTTTACGGAATTTCACAGCATTCCCACGCCTCACTACAACCCGCCAGTAGACTAACACATCTCTACTTATCCCAGACCTTATTACGTCTTAACGTGGATTTATGTAATGATATTGAGCCTCAATATCAAAGACAACGCTCCTATTCACAATATGGGAGCGACGGGCAAGTTATGACTAACATGACATGATTCAAATCGTTCCAGTTATCGGATCTTGCAGTTACAACAGTTAAGTTGTTATTAACGATGATGTTCTGTTTGCGCACCGTCATGCGCCTTTCCTTTGAATTCTGTCGCGACGATAATTCCCTTGTGTAGAATTTCATCGTTGTGTGACCACAGAACAATAGGAGGAAATTGGAAAGCACGAGACATATCCCAACTTGACATTTATGTAGGAGTATGTGTATACATTATCGGGGGCCTACCTTTTATAGCATGGAGCATGAACTTTTCAGTATAGACATCCGTATAAGCTGGAACAAGTAACCAATCGGATAATCACAGTGCCACATCGTCGCATTCGTAAGCTATGATCTATATACGTAGACCAAAGCTTCTAGAAACGGATCTGGCAATCCATCTTTCAAACTTTTTCGGTGCCGTGATGAATGATCGATAACATAAGGTCACCAAAATCAATTTCCAGCCCATTGCAAACGCCCCATTTCAGTATAACAACTTTACGATGTCACGTACAACGATACAGATCGATCTATCATCTTGACGTTGCACGTCGTGACGTGATTTGGCCTGATTGAAATTGAAAGCTGTGTACTGCAACTCGGTGAAATCAATGATTATTTTCTCGGCTGCATTATAATTAATATCAGCCCTTTGTTTTGTCTATATTTCTGGCAATCCGTGTGGATTCAATTATTACCGTTAGCTATTTTTGGAGAGTCGGTCACTCAATAATTCAATCAACACATAGCCGTACGCACCCATATCCCCTTTACTTTCTTAGCTCAACAGGATATTGTAATACTTAGGAGACGATTATGTTGTTGTTGTCACTTGCTTTCTTTAGTTCTATCGTGGCACATCCCTTCTTGGTGTTCGTACCCTGATCCCTCACGGCAACGCATAGGCTACCCATGGCCTACTTTAGAGTAGGCCAGGGGCTACCTATCCTACATCACTTGATGATATGCTATGCACAAGTCTAAAGTCTGTTTAACTGCCAAGGGTATGCTACGCAAGAGTACCTCTTATTAATTGTTATAGTGTTTGCCACCGGGCACCCGCGCGATCATAAAGGGGCCAACGATGCTGGTAGCATTGCTGTGATTGCCACCATATTCAGATAGAGTTTCGTATCTAGGAAGGCTCCAGATTGGTATAAGTGCGCTGTTATTTCGTGGCTGCCGTCGCTATATCGATCGCATGGACTGCACCAAAGCTTGGTTCTGTTCATGTTTTTGCTTAGCCAAACTTTCGTGGATCCTATGTGGGAGGTATGGATTATAATTTCAACTCCATGTTTCTTTAGGGTGTGCCTGGTCTTGATGGAATTGGTCTGCAAGGTTCGGCTGGAGAAAAGGTATAAGACAACACAACAGCACATATCTCTATAGGCTACTGATAAGTCATAACTGCGGTTTGGCTATACATTATCAAGGAATGCTTCAAATTGACGAAATCACGGATTGAAAATTAAACAACAAAAACACTAGATAACATTATCTAGTTCAATGCAATCTGCGCTTCAGACACTCTAAGGGCTAAACCATATATCCTTAATTTCTTATTCTTACTCCCGTGCCATGTGTTTTCCAGGGCCAGAAAGGAGAATGTCTTGTAGAAACACCGAAACCGCAGGTAGGCGCAGATTTAATATTCATTGCCTAATCAGCCGGTATAACGATTGTTATACTTCTCTGATCGGAAATCGGCGAGTGCAAGATAGAATAATATTAGGACTGCGATACATTAGTTCCAATGCCATTTATAGACCCTTAATCTAAACATTGCTATTTTTACAGGAATATGATCCGAATGAAGTTAGAAACTTGGTGAGCATATCATAACACAGGATTCCCCATAGTTTTCAACTGTTATGATTAGTAGGCCTATACGGAGTGATAGAAAGTACTTTGGTAACTGGCCTCTTACTGTAAACTATTTATATCCAGACCTGCTCGTGCATCACTGACCACACAGGATCTGTGACTGACATCTTGGTAAGTTTTGAAATACGATGCCCTTTGATGTCATATGCTACATCTTACTGGTTTATCTGAGGTCATTTTATGGACGGGCGTCGCAAAAGTAGCCGGTACCCATATTGTTATTGTTGTGTATCTTTGTTTCTTGTTCGACCACACCTGACTGTTTTACACGACGCCTGTATATGCCAGAGAAGTTTCATCTATGGAAGTTGCAGATAAAGGCAAGCAAATTTTCTGTGCTTCCTCGACCCATCTTGACCGCTGGGCATGAAGCCGTCTTGCTTCAATTGAAAGCAGTTTCTCTACCCGGATAATACAACGAGCTCTTGCAGGCCTACGCCTTAGGCCTAAAGCGATATAAACCAAACGATAAGGAATGGAAAGATATAGGCCTAGGTATCTTTAGTCTTAGGCTTATCAATCAACCATTGATAACTAGTGAGACCTTCTTTATATCTTACTTCATCTTCCAGATTCCAGGTCCACCAGGACCACAAGGACCCACAGGATTGCAGGTATTAGCATATTACTATCACCTTACATTTTCTTATTCTAATATGGTAGGCCTATTGCAATAACGGAGCCAAGGTTGCGTACTTCACTTTGCATTCAACAGGCTGTATGATTTATCAATTTCAGGGTCCCCCAGGATTACATGGGCTGACTGGCCCAGAAGGTCCAAAAGGTGATAAAGGACATCGTGGCGCAACGGTATGTAATTAATTTTTCATAACAACGACAAACCGCAATAAGATTAATGAAGGGATGAATGACATCCTTCAATGTCACTCAAGCATGCTGCAATCAGCACGTCAATCAATGCGAGGTTTAAAGTTGTATACCATACCATACCATTCGTAGATTTCCCGTTACATTCAGTCTCAAGACTTGCAAATTTCAAAAATGTTTGTCCAAGTAACACAAAATAATGAAACAGGATGTATGTGCTGCTTTGTGAAGCCAACGCCGGGCGCCGGAAATAAGATCCCAGCGATGAGTATAGGAAAGGTTCCAATTCCATCATAAACGAAACAGTTGTAAATGCTTGCATTCGCCGCGTACACCACAGATCATGGGCGACATTAAATTGTTTAGATCAAACAGGCGTTCACCTGTCGCTACACATGCATGCTATTGAGCAGGTTCTATAGCAAATTGCGTCGACTACCTCACTCTTCCCTCTATAATTGTTGGCATATGTGACATGTTCATTGAAATTTCAGGGTCACCGAGGTCCAAGGGTAAGTTTTTGACCAATATCATTTGTCTAGGCTTAAACATTGCTAATGTGGCATATGCAAGCAAATTATTTCATAATGTCGCGTTATATTAGTATTATGAATATGGATGGATGTCATCATGGATTTGTTCACCCATTCTATCATTTGTTGTCGAAAGTGTGTGAGGCAAGGTGCATGGAATGGTTATGCATGACTTCTGTGATTGGTGCATCCGAATCCATCCCCCAGTTGGGTATAATAAAATCGATGTTGCCGCGGACTTTTACCCCGTACAGAGAATATGCACTGAAATTGATCTTGCGCGCCACGCCTAGTGTAAGACAGAGTGGACAGAGTAGGTTAACTATTATTACCATCGCATGTGACAACTAGATAATATAAACCGTTGTTATACAAGTACATAAAGATTGTATGTCCCCGGTTAGATTAACTAAAACAACCAACTTCGTGCGTTATTAGCCATGAAAGATATTCGCGATTTTGATAGAGCTTCCAGAAAAACCCATTTGATGAAGTAGGCTACTTCCAATTCTTATCGACTCGCGGGGAAATGTTAATAAATTCCCTTTCTGCAAAAGTAATTTCCTAAGTCTTAGAGGACTGGGGACTTTAGCCAGGAATTTCTGACTTTAGCTTCGGCTTATCATGAATGGTTGGGTCTATCAACCTGTTCGAAACGCAAAATCAATCACATATTGAGATATACTATTTCCACGCACCACTGATTTGGATGATAACAATTAGCAAGACTGAAGAGTGAGGAGCTAAGACTTCAAGGATAGGATTAAGTTCGTTGCTTCAGATAAGTGTGGCCGGAAACCTAGGTATCTCCGTTGTCGGACACCTAGAACGCCTCTACAAATTAAACATATCGGTGTGCCTATCGGCGGTTATTAGGCGCACTCTCCCGCTTTCTCAAAGGACATCTTTATCGGTTAAAACAACTTTGGCTCATATTGTAGCACCTTTTTGTGCGGATTTAGGCAATATACAGCATTCATCTCAAAGCAGTATAATTACGGCAAAGAATGCATTGGACACACGTTGTGACGTACAGCCTACACTAAAAATGAACAAACTGCCAAGTCTCATGAATGCTGTCATATTAGGCTATCGTTCATTTCCACTGTATGCTTCACTTTCTCACACTTCATTTGCATTTGCATGGAATTATTAGGGGAAACGGGGCCTCAAAGGAAAGACCGGGAAGAGAGGTTTTAAAGGGATGACCGGCGAGCCCGGAATGCCTGGATTGGATGCCGCATCCTGCCGATTGGTAGGTAGTTCCTCTACAGTCTACCTACACCCACATGTACAATTTACGGATTTACTGTACTACGAATGGTAGCGAGATCATTTCGCTTGGCCATCGTTAAACGCAACTCGCCCGCTAATTGACTTAATTAGGCATAGAGATGAAATGTGGCTTTCACAATGATTGGTTGCTGTCACGGTCATCGCATGATTTGGCATCGCTTGTGGTGAGAATGCAGACGTGTTGTTGATCTCGGTATGAAAGGTCTGTTCCTAATATTTTGAAGGGACTGCGTGCTCGTCGTGGTAGAAAAGGCAGCAAAGGGGATCAGGGAAGTCCGGGGTTAGATGGTGAAGATGCAATAGCGCCAAACTGCGATATCCTGGTAATATTGCCCACCTACAGTAGCCTATGTGCTCTCGCGATGAGATTAGTCTACAGGTTGAGCCATGTAGGCAATGCAATCGGCATACTTTGATTTTCAGGGTAACTAGAATTCATTGCACAGCACTTAAGGCCTACACCGGCCAGTAGGACTATCAGCTTCATGTGCCCACAAACGCAAGGCTGGTAGTCCGAACTCTTACTGTACACTGTAGGCCTACCAATCATAGGTATATGCCTACAGAGTCTGCGAATATCCGCACCAAACCCGTATAAAAAGCGTTTGGCATCGCGAAAATACGTTGGAATGTAGTTGTTCGTTTTTGCATCTCCTTCTGTGCTCTGTCTATGCACTGTGATGGTGGAGAAAGGCAATAGGCCTACTCTTCTTCTTCATGGCCACCCCCCCCCCATACGCTCACACAATGCATTACAGTGTCTGGACGGGACTAGTAGCTAGGTGTACACACACCGACACGCATACACTCCTACTAGCCTATTTACCCACACGATTCCCCCGATATATTTGTTATAGGCCTAGGTTACCCGATCACTTTTACTCGTCATATATTCCAGTAACTTGTCACTTCTCAAGTTCGTTACAAAATTTTCTGGTTAATCAGGGTGACGATGGACTGCCGTTAGATCCAGCTTGCCGTCAATACCAGACAACACATCACAGGAGGCGAAAACGGGGAGGATACAAAGGACAGCATATCGTTGTCAGTAGACCTCGAGATTACGACCAATTCGGTAGTTTTCCTTGAAAGATGACAAATATTTTCTGCGCCTATTTTTGTATAGGTGTGAACGGCGTAACGTCATATAAGGATATTTATTCCATGAGATTCTAGAACAGTTCATCGAACTATTTGATACTGTACAAAAATGTGTCTACTTCTTGCAAGACTCCAACTCCTGTCCACGCATTTTGACCATCGGAGGAATTTTTTTTACTCGCTCCATGCTTTCTTTATACGGTAACGATTTTCTTTACCCACCTTGAAACCATTAGTGATTATATATGGTACACATTTCTTTAGTTCTTGTGAGAAAAACCATGGAGTGACGTGTTGAAATGAT
The DNA here is from genome assembly GCA_030412335.1 of Botrylloides violaceus. Taxonomy (NCBI): domain Eukaryota; kingdom Metazoa; phylum Chordata; class Ascidiacea; order Stolidobranchia; family Styelidae; genus Botrylloides; species Botrylloides violaceus. The sequence continues at coordinate 719,870 of JASFYC010000714.1, forward strand.
GATGGTATATAAATACTTGAGTACCTATAGGCCTATGGTCGCGTCTATTGAAATATTCCATTGCTTTTCTGTGATTCATGAAATTACATTGAATTTGTAGAAACTAGGATTCTCATTACTCGGGGAGGAGGTGGGGTGGTGCGATTTATTTTGAAGAATAGGGGATCTGACCACAAGTCGAATAGGGGGCTAAAACAAGGCATGACTGCTGGGGATCTGAGAGATGGTGGAGAGTCTGAGAGTGACGAAAGGCATACTGTGCCTCATACTGTGCCAACTACAGCGGTGCTGCGACAATTAGGCCTACAGTATGATCTCAGCGATGACACTAACCGGGCCTTTACTTCTATGGTCCGGTCGAATAGCATATTTGCCAGAGAAATAGTGCAAACACCGTCGGCACAAGCGGATTGGTTAACAAGATGATATTACACTACTGATGGCAACCGTAGCAATAATAGGCCTGCCCTTCTTCAGTAACGTTCTATCCCCGTGCTTCTTGAACTATTCAACATCGAATCCTACCTTCCCTAGTAGGCCTAATAATCCTATTGAAAGAAACGCATTCTACGATATTTATTCCACATGCCTTACGTTTGGCAATTAAGTTACATCACTAACAGCACCACTACGATATTCACACGGTACAAGCAAAAATTATACATGACTTATTCCCTCTTAAAATGTACAGTGAAAACCACCCGTAAGAAGACTAAGACACAGTAGAGCAACACGGAAGTGAACGCATAAGAGACAGTTAAAAATTCGATTCAAAAAGCAGTAATCAAGGCACATGTATGAAAAAAAGGAGCTTCAAGAGATAAGAAGCGATAAGCTGTATATTATTATCAGTGCAAGTTGGTTGGTTGAAATTCAAACCATTAATCTCGATCCTGGAATGTAACGTGATTCACTCCAGATGTTGGATTCACCGCAGTTGGTGACGCGCCTTTCACACTGGCCACACCGGCTACAAAAGAAAAGTCCAAATGAAGATTTGATCAATTTTTCTATTTTCAAGGACTGTGGGGAAGTTATTGTGAGTATGTTCCCGTTCTTGAACATTGCTCACCAATTACCATTAAACATCTCATTCATGGTCACCACACAGCAGATTATGATTTGCCTGGAGATTTGGTAGAGGTGGATTGATGTTTCTTCAATGACTCTCTTCATTTGTCCGAGCTTAGGACCAACACTGGACATCACCGCCCTGAGGCAGAGGTTAAGGTGTGCCCAGGACCGCTGAGAGCCAATTTGGGTCCCAGAACAGAAGTGAATTTCGGCTTTCAGTACTCAATTTAACTTGTAATTTGCTTTGTCTAAAGGCGGGAAAGATTCATATGTCTAAATTTGTGGGCCTCGAAATCCTTGGGCCTAATCCAATCTGTCAGGTGGCATATGATATAGGGTACCCATCTAAGTGCAAGGTTTTCACCAATGAACCACAGTGCAGTGTAAGTGCAAGTATTATTGCTAAAAATTCAATGCCAAAAACTTATGAACATCATTCTGAATAAAATGGAAATATTCGATTACAGCTTACTTGTATTTCTCAGTTTGCTCAAGTACAAGCATTCCTGGTGTCTTCATAAGTTTGCGTTCCTCATGCTCTTTCAGCTGCTTGTTCCTAGCATGTGACTTCCAATTTTCTTCCAAAGATCGACGCATATCATATGATCGATTATGAGCATTGATTCGGTCCACAACGAGTCTAAAATGAACCGTAGATATAAAGATATCACCACGGTTTTAACGTCCTAGCCAAATTCCTCCAAAAATTTGGAAGTTAACAAGATTTCGGAGCTCCGCTCCTTCCTCAAGTGAACATGCACCAGAAATATTTCTAACAGCCATCAAACTTCAATGTCTTTAAATGCTCCTAATGAACAAGTTGTGAGTAGGCTAGGCTGCATATGGAATCCCTTTGTCTTTGTCGTAATACACAATGACATACATACACACTTGACACTACTTGCGCAATCCAATTATGTATTTGTGCAGGATTTGCATTTTCCAGCTAGTCAAGGTGCTGACGGTTGGGTTGAGGGTATAGGTTATCTAGTTAGCGGTCGTCTTCACTCACTCCTGCTTGGTGCGCTTTAACATATCTATTTCCTCTTTCTGCCTTGTCAAATGCTTCAAAATCATTTCCTTCTTTTTGTCTGCAACCATGTCTATTTGATTCCTGTAACAAATACACAGAAATTTTAGCACATGGTAACCGCCAGTTTTATGGCTTGCTTCAGTTCACAATTCGACTTCCCAATCCAACTACTATTTTAAGTACAGTACTAAGAAAAAATAACACATTTAGAATCACTGAAAACAGTTGAATTTCCATACCTGTACAATGCTCTAGCACGCTCACGTTGTTCTAGTAACTTTTCATTTGTTGCATCATATCTACCGAAGATAGGCTCCCTGGAATCAGGCTCTGCTTTTGGCAATGGCAAAGGCTTGCTCCGAACCTTAATAAGAATTTAGTGATTGATTTAGTATTCCACACAATCAGCGTAAAAAATATCCCAAAACGATATCATAGGTCAGGATTACAACAGCAAAATTTATTTGAATAACTGTAAATGGTGGATACAACAAACGTCATTTAAAATTGTCCTATCGAGTAGTGAGTACGGTATGCTCGCAAACTGGCTGCAGCTGTGGGATATTCCTTGCGAAGTCATCACATATCTTTCTGTGTCAAACGTAATGCCGTAAAACCCATAAGAATAATACCAGAGTCAGATAGCCTCATGCACAACTGTAAGTTAAAGTTTCTGAAGGGATGAGGTGAAGACAAGGTCACCATGCTCTACCGGTACCGGTATTGGTATTCCATCTGTAGACCTTGGATCAACACAAAATGATCCAGTAGTGGTCTTGAAATAAGTATAGAGTTTCAAGGCAAATCAACTAATCCTTGCACATCTTGAACCTCGACGTACTCCCTGCATGACATCACAGAAACAGCATAATCACTGACAAGACGCTGGGCTATAAAGCTAGCTGATTTAAACAAACATCCATCCAAACTATCTTAAAATTGGCCTAACTAAAAACGTACTGACTGAAATAATAAAATTACAAAACAGACAATTTCAAAACGAACTTGTTGGACAACTAACCTTACTTCTGCTACTGCTTGTTCTTGGTTTATCTGGATTGAAGGGATCTAGTTCCTGTGGTCTCGCCACTCCAAGATCCCGCCAAGACTTATGCAATCTCATCAGTCTCCTTTTCACCTTAATCTGCCTCAGAATATTTCATAAATTTCTAAATTGTTTGCTGATGCATCATAGCAGCTGATGAAGGAACAAAGCTCCGAAAGCTTGTCAATTATATTCCAATAAACTGGGCTGGACATTAAATCTGCGATGACTTATTCTTTATCTATTAATTTCTGGATAGTCAGACATCGTCTAGCTAGTATTTCTCAAACAGAAAAGTGGAAATGCAACTTGACTATGACATGTTATAAGCTAACTTTCCTGATGGCGATGAAACCTCTCAGCTACACTCAACTCAAATTTGCAGTAGTTCAGAGTGTCAAATGGAAGTAGTAGAATTAAGTAATACTATGTAGTAGCCGATGTAAATGACCTAAGCAGCTGAAAATCCACACAATACATCTACAGTCTATGTAAAACCAAGGGAACAAAATGCTTACCTGAGCAGACAGAGCCCTTTGGTACTGTAGTACCTGATCCGACTTGGCCTTTACATACTGTTCTCTTTGTGCTGCAAGACTGTAGAAAAGTTTTTGAACTTGAAACTAGTTCCAATCAACAAGACATGGAACTCTAGATAATCATGAAGAAATCTTGCAAAACAGCAAAACTCACTCCTCAGCAAGTTGAACTTGTTCTAAACGTTCAATGAATTCTCGATCATGCTTTTCTTGAATAGATCTTGTCTTTTTCAATTTCACCTGAACAATATCGAAATAATATCACAAGTGCATGTGCAACGTATTTACACACGAGTCCTATAGAAGAAAAAGACGCTGTTCAAAATGCACCAGGGTGACCAATCAAGATGACATAGGCAGAGCAAAAGTCGGAATGAAGGACAGACTTACCTGCTCCTCCAGTGCTTTGCTGTATTCATCCTGCTTGTAATATCGCAATGGGGTCAGAGGTCGGTTTTGAAATAGATATGATTTCTGTGAAATACAAACACCAATATAAATACAACCACAACGATTGAAAGTTTTGATAGTGGAGAAACTCAAAATGCACCGTGCCACCTATAACTGGAATGGCCCTAGTCAAGAATTAATGTGTAATATACTTGTAAGCCACCGACATTCTGCAGAATGGTGTCAATGAAAACAAAGAATGTTTTACAGACAATTTGTCAGAAGTTGCGAAAAATCTAGACTATAGCAGCGCCTCGGTATTGCATTAAACATTAATCCTACCACAAAATCAGATGAGCGTTTTGATTTTACGTCCCGGAAGCATTCTGCGACACCTAGATTGAAAGCTGCGATCTTCTGGTTTGATTGACGAGCAAGACCATTCGACGCCTGTAAAAGAAATCACAGTTTAGTATTGTAAAGAAGATCACCACAGATTTAGCGTCCAGCCTTAGTTTATTGAGAATTAGTTTAGTATTGGAGACACGGAAACGCTATACTTCTACCCGCTAACACCAACCCTGCAAGCGTGACAGGGAAGCGGCAGTTGCATTTTCCTGTCCTAGGCCTAACCTGCGGTTAATAGAATTCGAACCAACAAGCTTGGGGGAGAACGCAGTGAACGCTGACTATGTAACGCTGATGCATTCATTCACCTGCTCTTTTAGGATTGCTTCCTGATCCTTCATCTGCTGATATTGCATTAGCAAAGAGTCTTGCTCTTTTTCTTTTCGCTTTCTCTCTTCCTCAAATGACACGGGAATATTTCTCATAGCCCGTTGCATGCACAGGTAACACAATTCTTGTCCCGCCCTGATTACAGAAAGATAGAACTGCAGGTCTATTTCACATTAAAACAACATGTGGCCAGAACATTTCACTATATATTAAGGGAACAGGAACTTACTATAGATTTACTTAGGCAAGCTTAAGAGTTTTTTAGGAACTTAGAATTCCATTGGTTTACTTAAGCAAGCTTATCAAGAGTTTATTACTATGTGTATTAGGGAGTAGGCTAAGAAATATATTATAAGGAAGAAAACTGAGAAATTAGTTTAGTTAAATAACCTGTGATGATGAGCCGGAGAAGCGCAAACTGTTGACGAAGGAGACAGTGATGGAGGAGGGAGATTGAGACGTGGCTCTGGAGTTTGTAGGGATGCATCAGATCGTGGAGATTCTGTGAAAAATATTGTTTCTTCAAAGCTTCTACATCTACAAAACACCTACGCATTCTAATCACGGAGCGGTACGGATCAGAATTGAATGACGCAATAACTGGATATTGGTGACAGTATGAAGGCTAAACTGGCTGCTACATATAGCATAGTGTTAGAATCCCATTGAGTCTGCTTAACATTGACAAGTACCAATTAAATGTATGCCACATACCTTGGTTTGAGTCATGTTGCTGTCTAAGTGAAGTTGTGTCATTGTTGACCGGTTCTGGTTTAGCCTTTGGAGTTAGTGGTGGAATGACCAATCTGAAAGTGTTCATAAAGGTTACATTCACACTCTCATACTCAAGTTTATGATAACAAATTGTCCCCATGGATTTAGCATCCCCCTTCATCTATTGTAAAATTTTCTTTGCATTCATGTAACTAAAGCTAAAGAATATCGGTATCTACTGTTATATAGACCCTATAAATATTTAATCAATTTGGATGGGAAGGAAGTAACACCACGGTAAACAAGGCTTTGGCGATAGAATTACTCATACCAAATATCAGGAACCCAAGTTATATTTTTTTCCAAGCAATCAAACCTTCTTATGAACGTGGCCAATATATTTGACTGTCATATGAGCTGAGATATTTGAGGTCAACAAACAGCGTATATAGTTTTTTTTTCACCAAAGAAGAAAACATTCTTATGAGCATCGCAATATATAAGACTGTGATACAATCTGATATTGATATTTGAAATCAACTGACAGAATAGCTGTTAAAAATTGTATTGTCAATTCATAAACTACCTTGGCTTTGCATATGTGATCCGAGCCTTTTTGCTCCTACCCTTCTTTACTGATTTCTTTTTATTCAAACTCTGATAGGATAAAGCAGGGAGAGATATTTCTGCCCGATATGTACTAGTCATTGTACAGTATCTACTAATTGCAATACTTCTCAACAAACACTTCTACCTTCCCTCAACAATGAGCACGATGAACTAGTCATGCTATCGCTTTGACGCAAATCCTAAGCCAATCCCTTTTTCTGTAGTGTCCATGGAAACGAACATGTGAATTATGCTATAGCAATAAATTATCCGTTTGTGAAGGATCTCAGGCCATCGCCCACGACTATATCAAAGAAAACTAAATGCCATTATAGGGTTTGAGTTGCTTGTAAACCTGTCAGTTTATATTTCAGCAAACATGTTAGACAATGGATGTATTTACCTGAAGCATGTACAAATAGTGGAATGGTTGTAATGCCATTTACTCAAGGAAACAAAACACTTGTAATAGGCTAAACCAAGGCCTTTGAGGAAATGGCCTACGACATAATAGTCTATCTCACGTCTAAATACATTAGCTTTATCGCATGGTCTACACAAATCAAAATTCCCACCAGAACCACTAGGCCTATGCCAAACTGCTATAGATTTCTCATAGTACGATAAAATTTCTGGAATGGCTATTTCTCGCAATACGCGTGCAGCGGTGTGCATCTGCAATTGTGCACGTGCTTCTGGTGAAAATAAGAAATCCAGAGCAATAACCCGTCCCAAGCAAATGATGAGTGTTGAGGCAGTATTAGCAACGAGCATTGAGCATATCACATAACCGACAGATAGCGGTGATGGTGATGAGGGTGTCAACCACTAAACCCAGGTCAACCGAATCGAACATCTACCTGTTAAACCAAGGATGTTACTCTGTGTCGTGTGTGGCACTCTAAATGTCTGCGTGTCTGCATGGCAACAAGTTATAGATTGCTATTGTGGGTACTCCTTACATATTGATTTTGTGCATGCCACATTTTTAATTTGCAACAAAGAGAAATAAATTTGAACTTCTAGTTAACTCAAAATTACTTTTTCATAGATCCGCGATTGACATCTCTCGGCGTCAATGTTCCATCAAGTTCGTCAGCTGTTAGACTTACACCAACTACTGGGTGCGGGTGCATTGCTTCTCTGTTACTCATCCGTGTAACCAAAGCAGAATTTTTGCCTATGGTGTAAAAATAATTCTTAATTCCCGGTACTGTTTTAATTATGCGATATAATAATTATACCTATGATTACAATTCATTGATCTTCAAATCATGGTATTATATTACAATCATTTAAATTGGGCAATTGGTCATACACGATTGAACTCAAGTTGAGTGTGAGTCAGTATAACGTTATACGAGTCAATTGGCTGAGTATTTTGTGGTGAGAAAGTTTTTGATCATTGACTTGAGTAGAGGTCTATCCAACAACTTAAGTAACTACCACTACCGTACTACTAGAGTCTCATTTCCATTTCCTGAGTGTCGAATCAAGCATTCGCAAAATTCTATTAATCAAACCTTCATGATTCTTGTCTTCATCTTCAGAATGGTGCTCTGTGATTGGAGGAAGTAGATCCTTTTTGTGATTGAGACTGAAAAATTTGCGTCGAAGTCACATTTTCTCATAATCAGCCATTAATAAGTCATTGTACCTGTTAATTAGGCCTATGATATCTATCATGTATATATAGCCTATATATATTATAATTATTCTTACTGAGGTAACACAAGAGTTTGAGTAGCAGGTCTGTCTCGTGCATATAATGAAGTTTGTGTTGACATAACAGAATCAGCAGTCCCTGGTCTCTGTAAAAATAAAAATTCTTTTTTCCACAAGTCTTAACTGCAAAAATAAATGACATAGCTGTAGTGCATGAGTTCCCTGTGCGCCATTAAACTACCGGTACCGTATTGTATTTCATTAGATGATATTCATGGAGAATCTGCAAAACCCCTTAGCAATGATAGGGAGACACGCCAATATACATTTCATCATCATGGGATAACCATAATTCTTGACAGACTGTGACAGTTAAGAACTCAGGGGCGTTATACCACTCCACTACCATCTGTCCATAGTAGAAAGAAAGTAGGAACAAATTAGGAATCAGGACACAGCCCTGACTCTATGTACCTCCCTATTTTGTGCTGTTCTGAAGTTATGGTACCTGGTACCTGTATTCAAGATAACTATTACCACTTTTACACTACAAAAATAGGATATTGCTAACCTTCCTTTTTCTCACCTGTGACTTCCATTTATTCTCTGCCATACTAACACTTCCTTGATATACTTCCTGCAGTGATAATTTTGAAAATAAGTCTGTCTTCCGCGTGGGCTCATTTATAAGTACCGGTACGGTATATCAGAAAATCAGTTAGTTTGACATTAGTAAAACTTTCTGAGGCTCATGAGGCTGATTGCTACACTAAATACTGTGATAAAGACGACTCGTCTCACATCTCAAATGCAAGTGATTGAAAAGAAATCTTCGTCATGCAAAACTGCATAGGCTAATTTCATTCCTGTGTAATCGAATTCAGTACAGGTGTACTTACATTAGCCAGCACACGTACTAGATTACCAGATCCATCCATACTATTCAAAAAATCCTTGAAAAACTTCATCTTGACTTTAGAATCACGTATATTTAACACTCCGATCCCACGGAACAGGAATTCGACATTTTGTTGACTGGCAACAGCCCTTGATAAAGCCTACGTAAAATCAAAATGAATTTATAAATATGTACATTTTGAAGAACGAATTGTTGCAACAATCAATGATTACCTGAAGTACTTCACGGACACACGATTCAACAGTATCTCGGTCAAAAGGACTCTCCATCGCAAGCACAGTGAAATTCAATTGAACAACAGGAATTTCTCCTAAAAATATCAGCAAAGAGTCAGCGACACTTGAATCGTCAACAAACCCTCTCAAGACAAATAGGCACAAATATAGGCATACACACGGGAGGTCTGTTATATTTTTCTTACATGTTACATGTTATACAGGCTCAAAGCATGATAGGACACATTCTGGTACCTCGTATTTGTGCAAAATGAATACCATGCACTCAACCTCAATGTTGAGCAAAGAAGCGACGAAGGAGTCGGGTGACCGTCAAAGGCAGCTCAAGACTAGGAAACACTGTACTGACTTCATGTCTGATACATTCATCTATTGAGTATCGATAATACTCGATGCATTCATTACTACACAAAAAAGCTGCACCATGACAGTATATACTGTACATGCATGTCGCGATAAGTTATTAAAATATGTTTTTTGTCCGATTTGAAGAATATAATAGCAGATAGTATAGTTAGACCACATAATGTTACAATAGGACCATTTCCAACTGGATAAAATCTGTTACTATTGGACATAGGCCTATAGGTACAGGTAATCTTTTTGTGAGAGTACACAAAACGTTATCTATCATGTGGCCTAGACAAGGAGGTGCCTAATGTGAAACAAACTTATATAAGTGAGCCGTGTCTACTTCATATATGAGGTTCATTTTATAGTAGTGTTAAAGGCAATGGAATAATTCTCGAAAAGCTTGACATTATTAAGTCAACACACAAGATAAGCCTCTTGTTATAGATTATTAACAGGTCATAGAGAAATCTACTCTATTGTGTCAATGTGAAAAATCCAACATAATTATATACATCATTTTTGAAATCACAAAAGCGAATAGCAATATTAGCCCAAAAGGGTCGTTTTAAATTGAATTAGTTACTAGTCTATCTACTAGTGCTATGCACCGGTATCTATTCATTCAATTCATTATCACTCCATCTTCACCTGATGAAGGAGTGGAGCTTCGAAGCTTTCTGAATTACATTCTACTAAACTATACTGAACGGTAAACCTGTGGTATATAATTTATTCTACCTATTACTATTTGCATCGTCCACCATCAGCTCCAGTAATTTTGGTAACTTTTCAGTAAAATTATCAAACCTGTAGTGGGATATTTGGCATAATGGAGAGCATGAGTTTGTGCAAACTTTTCCGAGAGTACAAATACTGGCCGTTGTAGAAGTATGAATTTGCTGTTGCCGATGTCCATTTTCTTGTGAATAAATGTGAACGTGCCAAGATTGGCGATATGAACACCTTTTTGCGCTTGCATTTGGGTCTCGATGAATTCCGACACATTTTCCCAAACGCTGATGATATCTGTAACAGGATGCGCGTGAAGCAAAATAGAAACATAGCAACTACAAACAATATAGACTACCATTGCAGTGTCAAACAAAAGGGAGAGAGAGAGAGAAGTCTATTGAGAAATTACATGCACTTCCTGTGGTTCCTTCACCTAAACAAGTGTACCATAAGATTGGATGGTAGGTAGCCTACCTCATGGTGTACAGAGAGGCCTCATAATTCTGGTACTTATTATGTTTTGATTAGGCCTACCCCAGTCTGCATTTTGTGGTCGGTAAGTGCGCGAGATATTTTCAACTAAATGCTGCGCGCTGGGATACTGTATTTTAGGAGGGCAGAGAGACAACATGAATGCCCAAAATACATGGTTTGAGCAGTATGTCTCATTGGGGATCAAATAGGGCGTATTAGGCTCGGGCTATGTGAAATGTGCGCGAGTCTGTGCGGACGGCAATTCTTGCGAGAACAAGTTCTTGTCGAGATATGCCATGAAATGCAGTCTGGCGCCTACCCGTGTTCCAAAAACTTTTTTTATTAATAATGCTCAATTTTCATGGAAGTCCCAGAAAGTCATAATGGGCGTCTGTAAGCCGATTAGTACCAGTAGGCCTATGTCTGCATGGTTCGCTGTTCGCCTTTGACATGAAGAAATTGTAAACGTGCATTATAGCCTACCGTAGTTCCAGTCTGGAACAGTATGCAAAAAATATCAAATGAGCGTGATTCTTCATTCCCTGAAATACTGCTAGTAATAGTGGTTGCGATAGCTTGAGAGTTGGAGCCATAAATCACATAGCATAGTTTCGGACTGCACCGGTCGTGCACGAACTGACAAACGTCAGGCATACAAAATAATTCTAATCTCATGTTAATTTGACCTTTTCGACGGCTATGTTGAACTTACCATCTTCAGAAAGCTTGGGTATTGTTGAGAAACGATTCTTTTTCGCCTCCAAAACGAGGTTTTGTATGACTTCGGGCATTTTTATTGTAGGCACGGAAGAACTGTGTTGAATGATCTAAAGCTTGCCCAGGATTCTTCTACTTGATCTGCACGAGGGCAACAATCAATCGTGTGTCCAGCGAGGCTGAGATAACTTAGATAAAATGTATTTTCTATGACTCAATCTGATTTCATCGCAATAACCACTGCATGGCAAGAAAGACGCCACGCAAAGTACAAGCGCCAACAATCCAGCAAGCGTACCCCGTTGCTATGCGTTGCTAAGTGTGCTTTCACGAAACTCACTGAGCTCAAATTATGAACGACGAGTCCGAAGCGTCCGAAGCATAACCTCTTCTATACATGTATAGAGGCTGTGTCCGAAGGTCCGAACAATGTTGTCCGACCACTTTCTCTGGCAGTTTAGTCGCATTTTTGGCTGATTAGATATTTCATTTTTATGATGCGCCAGGTTCACTGTACAGTCGATGTGCAACGGTGCAAGGCAACTTCTTCTTTTTAAATACAAGAGTCAGTTGTTCCACTAGAGCCCATTAGTTCTATTTTCATAGCCATGTTCGAGTGTCTTCATAATGTTTGTGTTGAAAGTAAAAAAATCCCAAGATTAACCGGATAGAAACAAAAAGTACTTTGTTGGTCGCCGGTGCCGGTAACTCTCCGGAACAGAAAGCAGGTTTAAATCTAATCCACGAACTGCAACTCGCCAAGTCGCCTAGTAATCTTCGATCGTCCGATAAGTGATGGATGCTGGGCGCTGACGTAGCTTGCTGCCGTTTACTGTTTGTAAGCGTATCTGCTATTCTTATAGGTAGTTAGCATGAGACTTGTTGCCCGGAATAGTAAATTTTGCTCAAAAGTAGTAGTGATAGACTGATAGTTCGACCTTACCTGCAGAGGAAAAGGTTATCGTCTATTCGTCTTACTGGTTCCGTATCTACGGTCGCAGTGCAGCGGAATTAGCGGATTAAGGGTCAAATATCAAATGCTTGTGCAGCCCTTGTGGTCTAGTCTATCGCAGAATTTAGCAAACGGTCTATAAATAAAGAAACGGCTAGATAGCATGTTGAATGCCTTCAGATGAACCATGCTTGTTGGCTTGTTTGTTGTTGCCGAGTTGTCAGTTGTGGAGTTGATTCTGTTCTTCCTCGGTAAACAATGCAAGACATATATATTTTGATGAATTATCTGTTATACATATATATATATATATATTCACAGGTTTATATTGCTTTGTCACATAACAATTTGAGTAATGGCATTTAATAGTAAAAATGCACTTAATCGACTGCTACACACGATGTGTCGTATGCAGCCATTCCAACACCAAAACCACGGACTCGGAGCTAAGTATTTGAAGTATGGTGGATTTAGGAGTATGACATTTTTTCACGCTCGGGAAAGAGTAAGTTACTTATTTGCTTGAACAAATTCATGCTTTATTGATTTTATTTTAAAATTTAGATGGTTCTATTTCAATCTATGCGAATGCAAAGTACTACATCGTCGAATGAGTCTGGTACCTATCTCTCTTGTATATTGCTTTTTATCTATTGCTGATTCGATTATGGGCATCGTAGGTTTGAGCTACAGATGTAACGCCTTGATACCTTTGGTTTAGACCTACCATTCTCAAACTATACACAGGAACTGTATGAAGGCCAATGACTAAAATTTTCAAAATAATTTTTTGGATTTTATCGAGCCAAAACTTGGCAAATGCTTGCACTGCAAGCCTTGCAGGGTCATTCCAAGTCAATTCAACCAAAAAAAAAAAATTTTCCACCCACTAGTCTAGAATCTTAACAATACTAAACTAATTTGAAAGAGATTTTCATTCTGGGCAAGACCTATTTTAGTTTTTCGAAAAAGAGGCTGTCGTTGCCGAGTTATTGCATTGTGAAAAATCATGGTTTTGTGGTCGCTCATCCGTAACAAGAAAGCAGTTTTTAGGCATACATTTTGAAAGACCTCTAACTCTGGCTGGAGTTGAGATATTGACATGAAAATAGTATGGTTAGGAAGCCTATTGCATGATTCAAGGTTATAAAATATTTTATTCTTGCAAATGTTTGGGGTTAGGGGTCAAACATTCGAAAGAAAACTGTGCCCCAGCAAAATCACTCGAGCGGAACGTAATTTCACGACTTAATATCTTGTGACTATTTATCCCAATTCTCTTGAGCAATGTGTCATTTGAAAGCTCTTGACAAAGATACTTATTTCTACACAGTTATATGTGTATTATAAGCCTGGAAGGGACTTGAAAGTATTAATGAAATGGTGACAGGTGAAAATGCATATAAATTACGAAATGAAGAATTTGTAGCACCACTTTCATCAATTAAATTGTTCAAAACGAAACACAAGAAGGCATTAACAGTAAAAAGTTCAAATTCTAAACATAAAATCTATTAAAGCATGAAACAATTTTTGAAACAGTATTTCCAGCTAAAGTATATTGGCCATTGGCCCCGTAGTGTCGCTAGCATAGGCACTTCAATACTGCACAGAATGTCCTTACATGGAATCCAGCATATATCTGGATATTTTGGGTAGTGATATGACACTGCTTGGCCTTCTGGGTGAAGAAAATTGACTTGGACATCTCCATTTTCTTGATCGCCCTCTACGACATGACCAATGTACCATGAGCGGTCATGAACGGCTTCTGCATAGCTGCCTTGTTTGACACTTGTTAGGGAAGTATGCTAACTGTACCGAGTATGTTGGAAATCAAATACCTGAGCATAGTTTTCATCAAAATTTATTCTTTTCATGGCTATCTTTGTGGTCGTTTGTGGTATAAAATAGTGAAAATTGCAAGTGCATTTAACAGTGCTGGTCAGTTCATATCTTTCCATAAGTTGTTCTATTGTTTTTTCAATAATTGTTGAGTCAATTTCCTGAAAGTACATACTTGGGATAGCCTTTTCACAGTGCTCTATCATGTTCTTAACAGTTAGGATCTGTGTATCCTCTGGCTTCCTCCGCAAAATTTCAAGAGCTGCGCATCTTTTCACGGTGCCATCTACACTGTCACATGCAGATGCGCTGCGCAGCCATCAGAGAAGTACTCGATTTTGTTTATTGTTCCAAGTTAGCCTTAAGGAAATTTATTGTTCCCCTTTGAATTTCATATATCATCCCAACATCGTGACACAAGTCACTTGACAAGAAACAGATAGATTTGTGTTCCAATGTATTATTGACCTTGAAATAGCAAACCACTGGATGCACTGAAATCCATCACAAGTAGTACTGTGCCTTATATTATTGTTTGTTTCCGCTGCTTCAGAAATTTTGTCTGTTGCTTTGCGATATAAGAGTGCAGCAACAGTTTCACGAGTTTGGTCAAATGAACTTTGAGATACTCATGAAATGATACGACTTTATATACAAGTTCTGTTCTGTCCGTTGATATCCATTGGCAAAATGTGATATGTCCTCAAATTTGCCACGCAAATAGTTTGCCACAAAATCTGGTCCTGGACACCTCGAGCAAAGTTGCAGCATGCAGTCTTTTTCATTGCAATCCCAAACCATCATTTTGATTTAAATCTTCATACCCCTCTTCAAGTTCAATCTGCCCAGCTTTCAGCATTAGTACATGACATTTTGGTGTATTGTACAAACACACATCAAGTGTGTACCAGCAGCGCCAGCCAAAACACACCATTTATGTCTGAGTGTTGCAAATGGCGAAAATCCTACCAGTGTGTCCGAATTTTTTTCCTTGAAAGAGGGGTAAAGTTCCTTCAACGTACTGTTCGTACACATTGTGATGAATACTGACTTTATCTTTGGTTCCAGGCAAAATTCTTCTCATTACAGTAAAATTCCAAAATCCCAGCGTCTTCCCTTTTCAAGGCAGTGGCTTGTTCAGAATACCTTCGGACTTCACCAATGCCTTGATAATTATAATCCGTGACACCAAAGAACTAATTGTAGCTTCGTAGCATGAATCCGGAACAAGCGTTAGCAATTGCGTCTTCTCTGACCCGGTTGCACTGGATGACCTTATCTTCTCTTTAATTTTAAATATGAGCATGTCAAAATCTTAGCAACTAATTTAGAACTCAATTCATACGATTTGAACAGGCAAAATCGGAGTAGGAGTATATGGGAAATTGTGTCAACAGCTCCACCACAACAAATGCAGCTTTTGCTGACAAGAAACCATAAATGTTACAAACATCAGATGCATGCCTAATCCTCATTAAAGGAGCTTTCTAATGACATGTCACTCAGAAGAATTGGTTCAAGTAGTCGCGAGCAATTAATTATCAAAAGTTCGTAACGCATCACTGATTTTGGTCAATAGGGTATTTTAATCAGTCCATTAACCCTTGACCTCTATTGAAGTTTCTCAAAACATTTATGGAAATGAAAGTTCAAGAATCCATCTACCAAATGAAATTAAAACCATTAATTTTAACCCATATTTCACTGATTTATCACCCTTTAATGAAAGAGGTAAAATATGACACCAATCCGTCACGGATCAGTGAGCAGAAAACAGTGATTTTTTAAAGCGCTATATCTCGGCAACCGTTTGTCCGATTTTGATAAAATCAATTTTGTTCTGCTCAGAATTATGTTCTTCAGTCAAATTTACCCTCAAAATCAATAACTTTAATGGGGCGGTGTTGGCCTTGGTTGAACTGACATGGAATGACCCTGCAGCCATATTTGTTTCCATGTGGAGACATGCCTGAGTGGCTAGAGATCCCCATTTCCCCAATAGAACCGTCACTTAGCAAAGAGATTGGATGACTGGCTGCATTTTGCAAGATTTTGTAAAATTTCTCTATAATTTAACGTCCGGTGGTTTAGTGAGAAATTTATTTTTCACGAGTAGCATTTTTCAGAGTTTTGAATAATTACATTTGTCAAACCAACAATGAATTTAAAATTGCTATACATCTACCGTACAGCTTCTCTGTTAGCCACCAGAGTAGATAGGGTTAGTGGAAAGGGTTGATACTTAATTGTGATGGTAAATTTCATTGCCCAGCCAATTTAATGCTAGATAATTATAATTCGGCCCCCTTTCCATCAGTTGCTTATATTAGCACTGTTGTTGTTGCTTTACTTGACCTTTTAAAATCCAATCTGCTATGATGGTATGGTAATATATTTTCTATACGGCCTATTGTGTGAAGATGTTGGTTTCAGCAATTTCCTGTTTCAATACTTGTTAGAATCGGGTTATTATCAAAATTGAATGAAAGGATTTTCCGGTAGACGGTTGCATTCATGCGACACTTACCAGCTGTTTAGTGTAGACCTATAGGCTACAATGCCGTAATTGCTTCAATGGCAAAGTCATAATATCAGGGTTATAATTATATATTACAGATAAAGTGTCTATTGTATACAAACATGGATTACCTGTGATAACTTTGACGTTACCATCTAAAAATGAAAAGTGTTCATTCACCTTGAAGCCACTTTTATCCACTGTCGGTCAGTTCTTAGATGACATAAAGTCAGAAGATAAAGGAATAGACACGGCGGTAATTCATCGTACAGGTAGGACATACCATATATCTATTGCATATCAAGTGTGCCAACACACGGCATAGTAAATTCATCGTGACCACTTCTTTTAGGCCTCTCTTTTATACTTCGATGTAGGATTGATAACAGTTCATTGATCTTGTCAAATTTTAAAATAACCGTCAGCGGCATTTTATCAGTTGCCTCACAAATATTTACTAGCTTAGCCAAGGTTGGCTAGAGAGGAAAAGTGCAACCGTTGTAGCCTATGTGTAATTAGGTTTACAAGCGTTTATGAAATGAAACCCGCACCTGAGGGTGTATAATTATGCTCATGGGTTCATGTTTGAAAAATTGGGTGAACTAGATGGACAAAACGGCAAAGTGTTGCTTTACTTTTAAGTGAAAGATTTGCTATATTGAAATATTTTGATGTTGCTCTGTTGCCCATCTATTTCATAGATGTCTTTCCATTAAGATGGAGTCAGAGTTTCTTCAAGTACTAAAATTGAGCACTTGTTACTCGAGAATTTTCAAATTTCCCTCAACAATATCTCATATGATGTTCACCCTCCTCAGGAAATGGGTGAGTTGATTAGTATTTTTAGTAGTACTGGTACTAATAGTTTTTATTTCAGTGCAGCAATCTTATTGGATTAATCCATGTAGTGGTCTGAATTGCTGAATACAGTACCATACTTATTCCTGTTACAAAATTGTATTTAAATGCAGGTGCTAGTTCGTCCGAACATATTTTAATGTACGATGATGTGAAGCAAATGATCGCACGACTTTATAATGATTTGAACGTCGATCAGCATTGTGTGCAAAGGGAGCAAGAATGTCTCGGCAAACTGGAAGATCTCAGATCACAGTTAGAACCTTTGGAGAAGGTACAGTACCAGTATCTATATCAAGAGCAATGTTATAAACTTTTCAATGCTGTTCAATAGCAAGTGTGTAAAAAAAGGAACAGCAACTCCCCAATCAGTTGGCTGAGTGGTTTGACGGTCAGAGTTTTAAACAGGAGGTTAGGGTTCGATTTCTGACCGAGTCAAACCCAAAGACTTACAAAAAAAACTTCCCCTGTCTGCTGGGCCTGCGTATAGACAACTCATTACCATTAGTTGTGGTATTCCTAATGCATTAATTTGTACCAACTGCAGTCCTGCAGAAGGAGCCATGTTGACGTGAGTAAGACGTTAACACAGGGTGATCCCTAGTGGCATAGCTTTACTAATAGCTTTCGTGTGTTTTCCACTAATGACTTCTTATTCGTCAGCTGAAATTGATACACCACGGTATCATATCGTACAGCACTATTGGCACAACAACAACAAGAAAGTCTCATTAAACACTGGTCAATGTAGTCATAGCATGATCGTTGATATCAATATTTTCATTGATATATTGAGGTGCTGTATCGATATTTTCGGATGTGTAGGACTGTGGGTGATCATTAATTCAAAACTGTGCCATCTGAAATGTTTTATACACACCGCATTATAGTTATTGTAGGTAGGCCTATATATTCCGTAGACCTATTATTTAAAACATGACTTGTGTTACAGCTGAGAGACGAACTTGATGCAAAAGCAGGCTTTCGAACAAATCTAGTAATATGGGGTGGATTGGCATACATGGGGCTTCAGTTTGGTATCCTGGCAAGGCTGACATGGTGGGAATATTCTTGGGATATCATGGAACCTGTGACATATTTCATAACTTATGGGACAGCGATGGTCATGTACGGATACTTTATCTTGACAAACCAGGTACAAAAGTACTAGGCGGTATGCTCAGTGCTCACATGTCATTATGTTACATTTTCCCACAAGACACTAGGTATTGATTTTAATTTTTCCTTGGTGTGAATCTTTTGTTGTGATAGCATCAATGTCAATATAAAAATCAATAGTTTTGTAAAAAGCTGTCGTACATGATTCGTTCTAGAGTTTCGTATGCCTACCAGGCCCCAACGACTAGTGCAATTTTGTTACAAAGCGAAACCCTCAAATGCTCGCAGTCAATTTCTAGGATGAAGCTGACCCTATTTTCAGCATTTGAAAGTGTATCTTATTTATTCTTATAGTTGGGTTCATAAATTGTCGGGCCCTGTTGTCAGTGAAAGAATATTATTAAGCTCTTAATAATGTATCTGTATTAAAATGCATCTGACTGATTTCATTCGGCAAATTGCTTTTTGAAGTTCTCAGAAAATTGGCAATTCATGAACAATTTCATATGTCCACCATCTCTGACTCTGTTGGCGGTTAATTGGAAATGTATCGATTTCCGTGAATATGTGAACCGAACTGAATTGAGTGCTTGTGCCGATGCATTCGTTACTCCTAGGGGATGTTGAGAAATGTGAGATTTCAATCGGTCAATCAATACTCTTATTAAATATTATTTGGTTAAATATTTGGTTCAAGGTTTAAGTATACTGATTAGTATCGGGTTGTCAACCAAAAGAGAAGGTCCTGCTCCATTCCTGCCACACGGATGATGGTATCCAGGCGTCAGATTCAAAATGGACGGTATTTTTCAGGGGTTAGAATGAAAATGGTATTACAAATATCTGTGTCCATGAAAGGGCACACCACAATCCTCTGTATGGCATTGCATGGTGATACCTACTATCTCAATTCTCTCATTTGCATATTGAATAGAGATACATCTCTGAAGCGGTGCTTACTCATTGTTATTATGTTACGATTCTCATTCTGAATTTATGTAAATTTTATTTCAGGACTATGTGTACCCAGATGCAAGGGACAGACAATACCTCCGATTCTTTCACCGTGCAGCCTCCAAATCCAAGTTTGATATTTCAAAGTACAACAGGCTACGTGATGATATTGCACAGGCTGAAAACAATTTGCACACCGCTCGGAAACCTTTACTGCACAAGTCTTCTGCTGTCGATCACCAAGACAACGATTCAAAGCCTTGAACAGATTTCTTCAAGATATAAAGTCTTGGTTACCTACCCACTGAGGCACACCGAATCATGCATTTTTGTTAGGGCGTTGCGTTAAGTTAGCTAGACATTGAGTCATGCCTGTATAAGATGCACAGACTGCAATTGTGAGTAGGACCGATGTGTAGATCACTTCATTACCTAGCACGACAAAAAAATTCCATCAAATTAGATATTATTTTTATCATACGTTACTGCTGGCAATGTCGGTATTGTAAAAAGCGCACTTGCAGAATTTTGTAAACACTACTGCTTACAGTATATCCTCCATGGCTCCATCCAATGGCATTGTTTCAGAATATTTTTAGGAAAATTCTGTATTATATCTGATGTTATCATGAATGTCAATAAGTCTACTATAGCTGTTTGAGGTGATGATATAAATTGGAATTAGACCGGTCAAGATACCATATCCTCCCAAAGGTTGTGGAATACTATGTCATTTGAGTGCGATGTACTAGCGAGATTTGTGTCTGAAATACCACTTACAGTCATTCAGCTCATATATTCCGGGAGTAGACGGATGCCGACTGAGGCATGCTAAAATTCATAAATTCATACCCCCCCCTCCCCCCAGAGGATGGAAGTATTTTATTTTATAATACGTATGTCAACGAATTTGAGCCTCAAACAGCTGTAGTCAACACTGATCTCTGGATTACTAAAGAGAATTATCCTTCTGCACAGTATGCAGTCTATATAGTTAGATCGCATTTAGCCCTACCTATGGATGGAGATGGTCAGTTTGTTACATAACAATGTAGTTCTACCTTGTACCATGCCTTTTCACTTGTCTCCTCAGTCGTAGATGAACATGATATTTTTGCACAAATTATTGGCCAGACCCCGAGTGCACACTGATGCCATTACAAATCTTTGTACAATGTATATGTATGGATTCTTGTGTTATAGCCAGTATCCTAATGATCTATCACGTTCGCCATTTGTCATTAGCTAATACCTCTTCTTTGTAGAGTGCAAAAGTTCCAGGCACGGACCGAATTGGGCGAAGTTCGTCCCGTAGTCGAACTCGAGCACTGGGTTCGTAGCTTCGTACCTTCCATAGCACTCTCTGATTTAGGTATTTCTTCTTCAGTACCCGTTTTAAAATTTGTATTCAATCAAACAATTCGTGTGCCTTCAATGTGTAGTAATCACAAAACTATGGTCTGTATTTGGAGGGTGTCCCGTTTATGTGTTCCTCCATGCCATCTAATTTCAATTGTCAGAAATTTACCTAAACTTTACCAAATAATGGTTCTGGAGAATCCTTCAACTGTTATGCTGAGTTGCACGCAGAAATGCCTTTTACAGCCCCTGCCTGTATTCTGAATGTTATGCCTGTGTAGTTCAGTTAGAATTAAGCTGGGATGGTCGTTGGCGCTACGGAATGTGAGCCCATACCTCGAATTCATGACCGACTCATTTTCACGACTCCTCTTGTACCTAAGTGCACCATACCTATTACCCAACATGACTCATCGAAAGTGAGTGAAACTGGCCTGGGTTGCCGACCAAAAACAACCTCCTTCTTCTATTCTCTCATAGATTTGTCGTAGGTTAACGTTCACAAGATTGATGTTGAAGTAACTTCATCGGAGGCCGTGTAGACTAGCAAATTAGTTCCCTAGACTTGATTGTCACTCGTACTTTTGTATTGTATATAGCCTAGTTGCATCACAGCTAGATTGATGAGTGATGATTATTTTTCCAGAAAACAATTCTGTTTGTTCCTATTCTAGTCAGAAGTCTGTTTTCTCCTATTTTTGCACTTGAATGCGTGTTGTGCATAATCTGACATTGAAAGTAATTTTTATGGAGTGGAGTTATTTTCTTGTAGTGAAAGGCTACAGTTTCTTGGCAAATAATATAATCGTTGTCACACAGTTGCACGTGTCCTTCATGACCATGATGGTCCGTTGGTGTCCTTCGAGCAAGTTTTCAGTCTATTCGGAGTGGCTAAGTAAATTTTGGATGGGTTCTTGGTTTGTTAGCTCCATTTTGCCCTAAGCAATCAGTGATGTCTCGACTCCAGACATCCATGTTAGCAATATACTTAGTGTATACACTGTCAAGTTTGCGATAATGTTGCGCTACAGCTTGCGTATTAGGGGCTGGGTGGACAAGAAACGACATTCGCAGAACACTGAGCTGATAAAGACCGGTCGGTCGCAGAGAAGGGTCACAGCTGCACTCGAATTTTGACGCCGTGTATAACAGTAGATCACAAGTTTGTTTATTTGTAATTATGGCGTTTTCAACTACTAAGGTCATTTACGCCAGGTGTACGCTTACGGTATACGTATCTATACTTCCAGTTTATAGCCCGGATCACCATTACAACCACGACTCTCCGCACATCCCCGAAACCGACTGCCAAGTAGGGAAGGACCGGATACAAAATTTTAAGTCTTTGATTTGACTCGGTCGGGAAGCGAACCCGGAGCCTCCCGATCAGAAGGCAGACAGCCTAAACCTCTCGGCCAACTGAACGGTTAGATCACCAGTTATAAATTTGATTGAGTATTAAGGTACATTGAATGTATCTACAACCAGCTCATCATTTCTGCGTTGTTACGTCACAATGTAAAAATGGTTTTTTAAGTTGATAAAAAATCTGCCCCGCCGAAAGATATCGTGCTAGTGCATCCTATATACACTTTATACAGTAATACGGATTCCACTCTGCCCCAAGGTATTTGCTCGCATTACTATGCTTTCGAGGAAAGCAAAAGTGGTTCGAGGCGAAACTTCGAAAAGAATCACTGCATTATTTCAGCAATGGAGAGCGTTCAAAGAAAGAGCTGAAGAGGAACTAAGAACTAATATTAGAAAGCAAGAGCGACTTCAAGAAGAAATCTCATTAAAAAACCAACAGATCAACAAATTGTCTTCTGAACTGACTTCATACAGAGATATTGTTATCGAGCAGAGACATGCGATCGAAGGCCTTGTCAAAAGATGTTCGGACGTAGAAAAATTCAGAATGAAGCATTCCGATATTGAGGCGAATCTCGATAAGGAAAGGGAGACTGCTAGCCGCCTGAGTCAGAAGATTAAGTCCTTGGAATCCATGTTGCACAAATCCGCAGCTGAAAAAGAGGCGCTCACTACTTTGAACAGCGAACTCAAGTCCGTTAACCAGGAGCAGAAAAGGCGGCTTTTTAATTGCGAAAAAGATGTCACGGAAACTACTCTGGAACTAGAGATGCTTGAAAAGATGGTCGGTGAGCTAGCTAATCGCCGACCAGAGTTCGGCGTACCCATGGTGACCGGAACCGTAGCTGACCCAAAACGAGCCATGACCACCCCGCCCCCGTCAATGGGGAAGACTCCCAAGTTACGAACGGAAGCCGGAACAAAAGCAGCCGTTACGCCAACTGCTGCACCACAAGTACAAGCGAGTGTAAATGACCCGAGTGAAGGAGCAATAGAGGACGTAAACGTCGAAAGTGATCATACAGAGTTAACCCACGCAATCGACTCGCTAGAAAACCTTCTTTCCAGCTCTATATTTACTAAGAAAGTATATAGAAAGTAAAGCACTCGTAGAGAAAGTAGACAAGAGTGACATGAGCGGACGCTAGGCGGCTACAGGCACTCGCAAAAATTGGCCTCTCGGCGTCATCGCTAGTGCGGGGAATACGAGTACGCGAAGTCCTCCTTGAACGATCCGCTCGGCCTTTCTGCAATGGCCTCCACAGTTGGCCTACTGTACGAAAATCCTACCAATTTTTATGACCCGCAGAAAGTTTTTAAAGCACGATTCATATGAAAGTATAATGCACGCGTTATCACTCCAATCGTTTGTGGCTCGGAACAAACGGAGCAGTAGGCCTACTTTTCGAGTTTATGCCATATCTGACAACTTCTCCACAGTCTCAGGCATCCTACGACCACATTCACGTCTTTGTGAACTCTGAAATGTAATCCGGAGCTCTTGTTCGGTAAAGACATAACAAGCCACCAAATGCCAATCCTAATGCAGATCCTGCTAAAATACGCCCCGCTGGAGGCAGCCTCCTGCGAAATAAAATGTACAATGTAAGAACATATTACCAGACCTAGAAGTTACAAAATATAATCTGACCGAATCATCGAAAGCCTTCCATCAACTGCTTTTGTCTCTGGCTTAGTATTCAAAGCACCTAAATTATAAAAATTATATACACATCATTTCAGCGATAAAAGTCATATTCAACCAAAACTTGAACACACCAGGAAGCATAAACAATGCTCCAGTTGCAGCACCGCCAACAAGAGTATTCAACTCGTCTTCAACTCCTCTTGATTTTTCGCATATTATGGAACACGTGCAGTATAAGACCCCAATCGAACCGAAACGTTGTGCCATTCTACCGCCATTTTTCAATACGGCACTGGTGAACTCCATTCTTGCTGATTTGCTCTGTAATAGAAAGAGAAATTGATCAATGTTATGTATTTGCTTGTAGAATCATATTTGTAACATAAATGGCACCTCTACTCCCCTAAGGACAGCATCTGGTAGGTACGCTCTTTTGGATTAACACGACCCCATTGTCAGGTACCGGTAGGCCTAAATTTGCTCAAAATAGGTGGCAGCATTGTGATTCCTACAAGACTCTGGACGCTGTGCAAGCCAAAGTCACATGCTACCACCAAATTGTGTTCTAGAGATCTCTGGGTGACACTGACAGACTGACGCTGCACTCAATTTAAAAGCAGTCAACTTACCCATAATGACCCCAATCCTGAATATCTGAAACTTTGAATTCCACCGAGTCCAGCTCCTACTACTGTTGCTGATCCTATCGTTGAAAACATCATTTGGGCACGTGACCTCACTGGGGCGGCATCCTCGGGTAAGATATACTGATCCATAGCATCCAAATAGTTTGGATTAATCCCCATATAAGGAGATGATTGAATGGAAGAAAAATTGGTGTCTTTACTGCCGCCATCATTCGATCCAAATAAGCTCATGGTGATACAGTATATATAATATAGTAAATCTAAATTTACTGATGGTTGAAAAATGGGTTACAAATTTTTGGAAAAGCAGGCCTATTTGGAATCGCATCAAATTGTACATACTGTAGATGGATAGCATTTAACCTCCTGAACACAAATATACCAGTACCTCATCTATTCTATCGATCTGCGTACAATTTGGGCCGATTCTGAACGGGCCGCTTTTCCAAAAATTTACCGAAAAGTGATGGTTTACTAGCGTATGTATGCAGCCTTTATATCTCGGTCTCATCGTCATGGTTGATGACATTACTAGTTTGAATAAAGATGCAAGGAGCAACTACTATTATGCGCCCAAAACTCAGTGACCACACGACATCGCAGATAACCACCTTCGCATTATACACAGCAGACAGCATCACTGGGTACTGTCCATAAGATAGCTAGATAGGGTAACCTAACGCCGACGGCTAAACTAAGTACCGTACGGATTGCACGGTAGGAGCGTGAGACATCACGAAATCTTCAGGCGTAGAAGCTGGCATACTGCACCAGGGACACAACAGTCACTAACTATACGTAACTAATGTGAACAATAGACATGCACGGTATTCAATAACCCTGCCACATGCCACAGCCAATGTTGTCGATATCAAACTATCGCTATGTCGCAAGAGCGACATGCACCGTCATGCATCATCAATAACCGTCCTTGAACCATAGACGGGAATCGTCACGGATGGTCGGAATTCTTCGCAAATTCAGTAGCTTAGCTGAATCTACTGTACTGTAGTAGGCTATCTATATACCATTCATTATTCCACACACGTATAACATATGGGATTGCTGTGTGGGGCTCCACATGAGAGACACCTCACATAGAATACAAGCTCTTCAGAATAAGGCAATGCAGGCTA
The DNA here is from genome assembly GCA_030412335.1 of Botrylloides violaceus. NCBI lineage: Eukaryota > Metazoa > Chordata > Ascidiacea > Stolidobranchia > Styelidae > Botrylloides > Botrylloides violaceus. The sequence continues at coordinate 745,516 of JASFYC010000714.1, forward strand.
ACATTTCAGTTCCCACACCAGGCCCACCCACATACATACTACAAATCTTGAAACTGCAAGGCGGATACGAACTTGAAGTTACGAAACTGATGCACGAGTACTGCAATATGACAACTCCCCGTCTCCCCCTACTTCCGCCAGCTGCTGGGCCACCACACCACCAGAAACTCTTAACTACAACCAAGGCCGCTACCGACATACCCACAGCACAGTTTGAAGGAGCAGCCCGTTACACTCCTCCCACTCGGAATCTCTAATGCTCCCAGCGTATTAACTTTTAGGCGTTTTAGCGCTAACTTGCGACTTGTCTACTAGCCTGCACCTGTGGTGTATAATTTTAAGAGAGCAACACGACTTTCGACAAAAGCATTGCGATGATATTTCAACCTTGGATTTTACCATAAAATGAGGTGCACAGAGTATTGGCTACATTACGACGACATGTGATTATCCTAAAATGATCAACACTACACAAATAAAAGTTGAAGATCTACGGGCAACATCAAAACGGTCAGCATCAGTTATTTCATGAAATAATGTACTATGTCCATTACATTGGAGAATTGATTGTCTCAAAAGCATGCATCCACAGCCACGCACACACACACACACGATGTTCTCCAGCACGTATGGATATCTCAGTTCATAAATTTCACCATCACAAATTCATCATGTTGTTATAAATTCATTGTTGTAACGTAATGTGCTAGAGTTCATTAGTGTAAATCTGAGACATCCTTGGTGACGACGGTTCGCACTATCTCTGGACTTTCATCATCGTTAACAGAAATCATAACCTCAGGGATTTCAACCTGGATAGAAAATTGGGTAAAGTCATCCATGTAGATGTAGAGTTTAGACTACATTACACTGAAAGCAACCCAGACGAAAAAACGATGACACTAGGCCAATGAAATAAATTCATGAATAAGTCTATGCCGCAATGACATGCTGTATCATCAGCTGCTTGTGGCCAGTGTCACTTGAAAACATGTGACAGAAACAATGAACCGTATCATCACGATATATGTAACGTAGATATCTGACAATGTTACAAAATTTTGTTTCATTTTCAAGATGACATCAGACTGCTGCATACACAACACATAGGCTTTTTATGGAATAAATGTATCAAATTGGGATGGAACATGGCAATGATATTGGAAGATGTAGTGTAGTAGCCTGGACATGCCCACTGGACAAGCATGAACTCGGAAATCAATAATGGACGTATTTGGTGAAGCTGTGATGAAAGAACATACTTTGTCTGGGTAATCTACTTCCAAGATATACGAACGAGTAATGGTTGTCACATATCCAAATCTATGCATCTGTTGACAAATGTGTGAAAAGTGGACTTTCTCAAGATAAGCAAATAGGGTGGGCTAACCTACATGAGGCAAGACCAAGCACACTGACTAATCAAATTAATAAGCCAGACTGCAAAACTATCATAGACCAAGTGCTGAAACGAAAACCAATGTTATTGAGTTCAGTGAAAGAACGGTTTTCTCTAGACCTTTTACATCACATTATGCAATGACGCAATTTCGTGTCTCTATATTCTAAATTGCAAAACACGGAAGGAATAGATACAATACCATAGGGTTTTAACATATTATAAAATATTCTGACATCAAGATTTAGTATCTAAGATCATACCTCAGTACCATTCATATCTTCCGTGTAGCCATTCTCTGAAACAATATACAAATCTCTATTATCACACAAATCTGACACGGCAGATATTGATCGTTATTACAAATGGGGCAGGCAATGATGGGAGAATTGGTAAACCTACCTTCATTTTGATGACTTTTTGCAAGGTTTTGTTTGAGTTCTTTTTCCAGCCGTTCATCATAGTCCATATCATCAGGTAAACTACAAGAAGTAACTGTTTTAGTTACACTCGTTTCCTACTTTTCATTCAGCTGTTCCATTTGTGGGTAGTCACAGAAGATCTAGTAGCTCATTATTTGGCAGCAATCTTTTAAAGCCAGATGCCCTTCCTGTACCAAGTCTCCGTATTTGCCAGGACATGGCACAGAGCGTGGCTGGTCTAATAATGGCACAATGCTTACGTATTTTTGGTAAAGCACTGCTGCGTAGGCTAAAAAGTGAAGACGATACTGTCCTGCATGTCAAGGGTTCAGCCACTGGATTCAACGGGTAAAGCCTTGAATTTTGGAGGCTACCACCTCTGACATTGAAAATAGAGTTATCTACACTCAATATGGATAATCACTACAGGAGAAACCAACCTTTCAATACCATTCCTTTCATTTTCATATCGAGGAGAATTTGTAACATCATGGTAAGCTACAACATAAATGCATGCTATTTTATTAAAACATACGCAATTAATAGCCAGCAATAACAATATCTTACCATCTTCAGGATATACGAAAAGCGGCTTATTAGGATCATCGTCATCGTCATGCTCACTTGGACAAAGTGGAACAGGCTCCTTATCATAATTTATGATTTCCTGTATTCAAAATTCAAAACACATCATAACAATCTTCTGTTTTCGATACCTCTGTTGTTGGGTGGCCACAGCGAACCAAACCTCAAACAGGACCCTACAGTAACTAGACTGTGGGTTTTATTCGGTATGCCTTCTTGATGCAACATCCCTCACATATTTGGACCCGTCATATCTAGAGAATTTCTTTGTTTTTGATGAAAAAAAATGCATTACAACAATAATCCTAGGAATCAACCTATTCTGGTGTCAATGCCTCTGTGGAAATGACATTATTAAACAATTGAATAAGAAACTGAGGCTTTTGGCAGGCTGAATGTGATGCATAGGGGTGGCCAAGGAAACTTGATACTACGGTGTTTCCGTGTTGTAGTAATGTGATTGCATTACAAGAAACCCCTTTACTAAGTGCCTCCAACCAATAGACTAACCTCTAACAAAGGCACGACATGTGGATGTATACAAATAGTGCATGTAAAGTGTCAAGCGTTAACAACTTGAGACAACACTATGGAGGGCACTTACCACTGATTCATTTTTGAAAGGGTATGGAGTGCTAACATGATACGGAGTTCCTGTTGGTGTTCCCAGATCATACGCGAGATCACTAAATGCTGATATGCAACAACAAGTTGAGAGATGTTTTGCGTTCAGCATCTAACCATCACTTACCTGAGTCATCATGTTTGTACTGTGGAGATTGTAGAAATGATAAATCTGCTCTTAAATGCCGAGTCAGAGCTGCGCGGCCAATCTTCACAAGGACGTCTCGCAACACCAATTCTGCAGAAAACAGGGTTACTCAGCGATTCGATACAAAAATCATCTCAAAGTCTAATGCCCAATACTCCAATGGATAGAATAAAAGGATGAACAATGCAAAGACATATGGATGTTTGATCAGATGATATTGCAATTCTCATACATACAGTAGACCCCAAGACCGGAGTACGATTTGTTGTCCTGGACTTGACCGGATTGGTGGCGCAAAGTCAAGTCAAATCCAAATCCGAATCCCAGTCGCGTCACACCAATGATGTCAAAATTAGTATCCACAGTTACCCTGTTAGGCACCAGCACTAGTGGTTAGTGTGAAAGTGTGATGCTGAATTAGAAGAGCTGTACAGCTCGTATCAGCGTATCCTTGTCCAAAGGAAAAAAAATGGAGATTCTCCCGTCTCGAAATTAAGTAAATGGCTGTGACAAGTATGGGGGTAGCTGCAGCAGCCAGACCAACACTCGCATAAAAATTGGTTACATGCAGTAACAAGTAGCAAAATAAATCTGACACATCTAGATCCAGACTGGGACAATATGGTAGAGGATGATAGGCTACAGCACACCTGAACACGTACACGCAAAAACACAGTCCAGGAGACTACGAATTCCAAAGATGCCACCGTATAAGACATCGCAACGGCTTAAGCTTTTATTTACGCAACGACATTGCCATCGCAGAAACATTCACATGATCTCACCGCAGTCACATTTCTCACGATTCTTTTCATGCCAAATCGATAACAAACAGAATCCTTTTTCTCCAATATCACCACCGCATTCCTTCTGTATACTCCACACTGTGCTCTCACTCATATCAAGTTCTCGAGCAAGTTCCATCCATTGAAGACCGATTTCTGATGCGATAGCACGAAAGGATGTGTACAAATCAAAGCCATCTGTAAAAGATTTGTATTGTGACTATCTTACAGAGTTGATTTGACAGAGACAATTTTCAGTGAGAGCTTTGTAAGATCAGGACCTCTCCGGTGATATAGAAAGACATGTCTGTGACAAAAAAAGCTAACTAAAAAGCCCAGTACATGTGCACAGCTGCACTCTACAGTATGCAGACAGACAAAATGTGTCCATGAAAATGATTACTGAGCAAAGGGGTCAAATCATCTCCTAAAGGTTCCAGAACGGTCCAAGGAGCTGACCTGGAGATGTTTAATTGATTGGGTTTACACAAAGGACAACGAAAATTCGAAACACAAACCTTACGCTAATGGGTGACGACAGTTAACATACGATCAACGTTAACAACATTAAAAACAGTTAAATTTCATATACATGATGATATGATATCCATGAGTTGTACGGCTACCCACAAATATCAACTGGCTCATCCGGTACGTTTGAATAATGACAGAAATAGCAACGATTATACGGCACCAACATGCAGTTGATATCATGGAATGTTTCACCAAGAAATTATTCCCACAGCAATACCTCTCTGAACAATGCTGTTGTGTAGTTAGTATCACACTTGGACTTACACAACATACTGACGGAACATGCTTTCACATCAGTACTAACTGTTAGTGAAAGATGTCGTGGCGACTTCCACATTGTCAAGAAATTTGACACTTTCATCACGGCAATGGTCAGTCGATATTTTTGAGTGTAGAGACTGTTCCGTTACAGAGGAATCATGAGTTGAAACATTGTCAGATATCAAACTCCACTTGTTTTGATCTTCCATGTTTGAAACCGTCATTTTCTCAATTGAATACATTTCCCGATGGCTAACTGTCTGACGTGATGTTGCAATGCAAGTGGTCTGAGATATCAGAGAATCAGCTGGAAGGGCCACCGCACCTTCTAGATCTTGTGGATCGACCTGGGGGATGACATTTTCCTTGAAAGTCTGCAGCAGAGTAGATTCCGAGTAGTTCTCATTTGGTCTTTTCAATCTTTCACGAAGTTTTTCAGAAGACTTGGTTTCAACAGATCTCGATTGACAGCTCACTGATGATGTCACAATCTTGGTGAATCTTTCATCCTGAGCTTTTTGAACCTTGTCCAAGCTAGTAACATATTCTCCATGCCATGTAGTGGAGGTCTCATGTTTCATTTCATGGAAAGTCGTTGTGGAACTAAAATCAGATAGTTCACATTTGTTTTGAGACATTGAATGAGCTTCTGTATAGAATTGTTGTTTCGAGGTTGCATCAATCAATCTTGTACTAGAACCTTCATGTATTTCATGTATGCCATGACGATTAGTCGATACTTCTGGTGACACCTCTCCTTGCTGATCATTTTGGCGACTTATTCTTCCATCTGACACCACACAACTGGTCACCGCACTCGACCAAACAACAGAAGTCACATCTGCCGGTGAAACTTTAGACGAGATATTGTACGAGGGCAAGGAAGGTGACATTAGCGGAACCTGCTTCAAATATTCATTATTTCCTTGTTCGTATTCAGCCTGCGCACCCAAACTCCATGAATCACCTGTGCTCTTGTTGGTGTAGACTTGAAAAATGTCACCATCTTGGCAATGGGTTGGTTGATCCAGTACGAAGTTAATTTGCTGTTGGTGATTTAAAGGAAAAGTATCATCCGGACACGCTAGCTCAGTCATTTGGGCATGATGTTGTTTTATAGGATCAAATTCATTTTCAGTCATGTCTATATTGCTTTGTACAGTGTGTTCTGTATCAGGCAAACCTGCTTCATGTCGGAGGAACAAATGCTCACTCACATCAATTACAGTTGCTTTATCTTCTGTGCTGCAATCTCTGTCACTTGTTCGAGAAACTGAACTCATAATTGAATTTTCGAGTAATGGAACAGATTCTGCGAAGGTTCCTTCTTGAGTAAAAGCAAACGGTTCTGCCACTAGCTCGATGTTCTTGTCAGAATAGCAGTCTCCTTTCTGGGAATTGCCGCCTTCACCGTATCCAATTGATGGGCAACTCATATCAGCATTGCTTTCTACTACATCAGTCGAAACCAAAGTTTCGGCGCAAGACGGCTCTCGCATGCAAGCAGGCGAATTCTCAACATACACATTAACCTGGCGATGGTTCGGCTTTTCCTTGAAAATGACTTCACGATTATCCTGGCCAGGAGCATCCCTTGTTAGACTTGAAGCATTTGTGGATGTAACAAATGCATAACAACCATTCAGGCCAGGTGCAGTAAGTGATTCAAGTGGTGGGTTGTTAGGAAATTCTTCCTTACTCAATTCGTCTGGTTGTTTCAAATCCACATCTAGACCGTGAAGGGCAGTCAATACGTCAAAATTCTCGACATCCTTTTCATCATGTTCTGATATCGCAGGGTCATGTTGTAAGGTCGAATCGTTGTTACATATTGAATCTGTCTGCACCCGCTCATCAGCAACAGTAGCATTATCATTGGAAGATACTGAAGGACCAGGAGTAAAAATCAGTTCTTGATTTTGTGTTATCACAGATTGTGATGAGACAATGTTTAATGAACTGGTTGCACTAGTCGAAACAACATGGCATGACTTTGAAAGCATCTCATTTTCCTCACAAACCAATCGTTCACAAGCGGCATCTTCAACATTTTGCGACACATCAGGGTTAAATTTCACAATATTCTCAACACATTGAGTAGATCGTAGCGCTCCCATTGACACATCAAGTTGACTTGTGACTGTCACGAGGTGATCAGGATCACACACACGCTCTCCACTTTCAGCGATATCATCCTGATTACCATACTCAATCACATCAAAGTCTTTAGTATCAAAATCGTCATTATCAATATCATCAGATATTCCTTGATCAGCTGATTCAGACATTGAGTCAACAACCTCACCAGTTACACATTGCCCGACATTATCTTGCATTCTATCATGTATGTGGCGGTCAATATCTACAGCATGTCCTGATTCTTGAAAACACGAAACATCAAGACAAGAGTCACCAGCATTATCTTTGTTGAAAGTTGAATCAGGTTGAGTTGCAGAAGTATCCGGCACATCACTATCAGAAATTTGACCTTCTGACCTTATCAGGTGTTGTAAACCACGGTCAGGAGTTTGACTGTTATTTTGAATGGTCTGTGAAAAAGTCTCACAGACTCCAGCAATATGGTGGGATGGTGACTGATCTGTTTGGTAAATTGTAAATCCATGAAGAGTATCTATGTCACCATCATCAGGCTGGTAAAGATCGTCGTATCCAACATAATCGTCAAGATCAAGTTCCCCAAAGTCAGACGACGAAGAGACCGTTGATTTATTGGAAACATCACTTTCGGATTCACCCAAACCCATTCCAATCTCAGAACTGAAAATTTCAATGTCACTGTCATGACTTTGTGGGAATACTTTGGAATCACAGATATCATCCGATACTTGTGCCAACTCTATATTACAAGCACCCGCATTGATGATTCTTTCTGTGGAATCTAGAACTATCATATCGTCTCCAGTGTCTTGCCCCACTGCTATTTGTTCATGCATTCTCGACTCATCATTTTCATCATCCAATGAGTCTGGTGATATTTCATGTGCATCACAACATGGGGTTATTTCAGCGTCAGCGTTTTGGTTCACCGCATCATTATATGAGTCATCATGATCAGCATCCATTTTCACACAGAAAGTATTGTGGCTTTCGGAACGCTCTTCATTAGAATTAGTTGCTTGCTTTTCAAATACTTCTTGATCAACTGGAAAAACGTCATCTGACGGTGATGTGGTAATGATTACCGTAGGAATCACATTAACTCGACGTATCGAAGATGCCTTGAAAGTACTTTCAATAGATGCCACTTGAATTTCTGCATGAGATGATTGCTGAGAAGATTTCTTTGTCGCATCACTATTTGAAGCTGGTAACGAATCTTCTGACTCTCTCCTCTCACGGGCGGAATTCCATAAAATCTCATACAAATTGTCGTATTCAACCTTTTCTTTGTTCACAACTGATTCATCTGTTTCAATGTCATCATGGCTTGAGTTTGGTTTTTCTATATCGAAAAATGAACTAGTGCATGTCTGATTAAGGTTAGAGTCAAGAGAGGTTGCACCATCAACATTGGTATTGCCCTGGTCACCAACAGTGTTGGTAGCAATTTGAGATAGATCTGTGCATTCAACAGAATCCGGGACAGACATAAGGATTTCTTCTGACGAATGTCTGATGTGGCTTTCTGGAACAGCGGGAATACCTTGCAACACTGCATCCGTTTCAAAATTGTCAGATTTAGACTTAGAAACAGCATTCATGCTGAAATCCTCAATTTCAGTAGTGGTACTAGAATTCTGTCCAGCTACCGATGAATGCAGAGACATTTCCTCTGGTAAAATGGGTGAAATTTCACGAGCAGAGTTACAGTTGAGATCTTCTTCTAAATCTCCAGGACATTCATTGTCCTCTGCCCCATCAGCACATGGTTCTGTGTTATCGTCTAACATGCAAGTTACAATCTCTTCGGATGACTTTGGCTGATCTGAGATATCATCCAACTGCACAGGATAGTTTTCATTTTGCGATGCTAAAGTTTCTTCTGTTGAATCAGTGACCGAGCAATCAGACTCTATCGATAACACAGAGATTGCAACTTCAGGTTCACATCTTACACGAGCGTGGCGGGCATTAATAAGCAGCTCCTCTGAATTATTTCCAAGTATCTCAACAGTGGAAGATATTGACAGCTTTTCAAAGTCTGCACCCACAATTATACCAGCGGTTCCACTGCCCTCTTTTGTCAAATCTGTATCAGGTGTTAGTAATTCCCAATCATTCTTCTCTGAAACACAGAGAGCATCCACACATTCACCATGAGATTCTGAACTGTGATAGTTGGCTGTATCGCAGTATCCCGTAGATGTGTGCGGTAAAGTATTCGGTCCAGGATTGTCCAAAGCTAATTCATCCGCAGAATGAACTTTCACAGATGCAATTTTATCATGCGTTGTTGCAGGAAAACATGGTGTGACCTCACCATATGGAGCAAATCCCAACTCGTTATTCACATCAGAGCATTCACTCTGCACGATTGGCTGTATGGGACATCGAGTAAATGAGCAAACTGTCTTCTCAGTGCACAATTCCTCAGCCACGTTACATGATGTATCATCAAATTCGAAAATTCGAACGCCGGAGTCCTTATCGGTGTTTTCATTCAGTAAAGTTTCTACACAGCATTCATTCATGTTTTCAGCTGCATTTTCACACAACAGTTTACCAGCACAATCTAACGATGGAGTTACATTGGTTTCATCAGGGATATCATAATTTCCATGCGACTGAAGCTCCATTGTGTCGCTAGAATTAGATTGCGTGGAACTGAGTCCTTCATTGGGTGGAGACTCCGAGTTTTGAGATATAACAGATTCTTCATTATCCGTCAATGGTCCCGTGGAAATTGCAAGTGATTCAAATGGAAGCTTTACCAAAGTTTGGGAGTTTGAAAATAATTCAGTTGAATAATCGGAGTTACAAACATCATGGTCACTGTCTTGTTGTAAAGTAGAACTTCCAAATTCTTCAAGACTTTGGCTCAAATAACATTGTGGCGGCTGTGGATTCAAGACATATTGTACGTGTTGTTCAAACATGTTACCACTAATCCGGGGCTCATTAATGAGTTCGATTGTAGAGGTTTCTGTATTTAAATCTCCCCCTGCCTGTTGATGCTCATGTAGACTTTCTTCATTATGTTCCGCATAGTCTTCTGCATGTAGACTTTCTTCTCTATGATCCCCATACTCAGAGTCTACTTGAGCTTCAAAAACTGGCTCAATCTGACCTTGTTGGCTGGAAGAACATGTGTTGAGTGATTGCTGTGAGATTTCTTCAAGCCCTTCCTCGCTAGTAGTAAATTCAGGCATTTTACAAACCTCTGTCGCAATTTCAGCATCCTCTAAGAGGCTTCCTTCAGCATAACGCTGTTCACCAGCATTTTTCTCCCCGTACAAATCCCATTCCTTGCTTTCTTGAAGATTTTGTGACAAGAATGAGGCCTCTTGATGCGCCACTGTCTCTGCGACCAATTCATCATATTGAGAGCTCAAATGAAGTTCATACATTTGGCTAGAGATATCTCCAGAGAGATCAGATGCATTTTCATTGAGATAGTCAAATGCAATTTCAAGATTTGATTGAATTTCAGCTTCATTTGTCTTGATTTGAACAGTCTCTAAGGAATTGTCAACAGAATGACTTGGGGGTGTAGGAAACATTTCTCCGAGCAAGGTTGCATCAACTGATGTATCAGACAGTACTTGTGCGTCTGCAACATCTGGATTTTGGCATGAACCTTGTTCATATACTTGCTGGTTGGCAATTTTCTGCTCCCAGCAATTAGAATATTCTACACTGGCATCAATACCCTTATAATCTTCAGGGCTGGCTTGCTGCTCATCATTAATTAATTCACAACAATCAATGGCAACAGGGATATTCATGATTGGCGAAGAGGATTGTTCCTGGACTTCTGGTTGATAAGGAGTTTCCCCTATACCCTCATCACACGTTGAGCTAGGATTAACCAGAGACTGATTGGGAGCTTCAAAATCCTGCTGTTTCGAATCATCTACGTCCCTCAATCTTTCACAGTTGGAGTCGGTATGAGCATCCTCAAATTGCTTGTGCTCATCTTCCAAAACTCTTAATTGAGTGGTACCATCACCCGTTATTTCATCCAATTCTGTATCCGATTCTGGTTCTTGTGTATCATTACCATCCTGATACTCTTCACGTGGAAATCGTGTCAAGTCAGTGTTGAAAACTCGTGGTTCGGTCAAAGCGTCATTCAGTGTTTCATCATTCCCTAACATTTCAGAAGCATGTGTCAGATGCGGGTCTTCTCCAAATTGCTGGTGTGTAGTCACTTTTTCACACGCATATGTCTCATGCTGGAAGTCCTCAGAAGCAACAGTAATCTTGCTGGTGTGCTCTTCAAAATCTTGCTGCTCACTTGCTTTTTTCTCGGTGTATCCATGACCTAGTAGATCCGACGAATAACATGATAGTTCAATAGGATCGTGCTGCTCTGTTGCATTTTCAGTTCTCGGTTTCGGAGATTCCATGCTGATGTCATCATCTGTAGGGTTATTTAATATTTGATCTGTGGTGTGGGGTTCAGTAGCATCTGCCTTCACAGAACCTTCCCAAAGGAAGCTTATTTGGTCATCCATCGATTCGCAAGATACTTTTTCATGCACTGCTTGTGACAATGCGTTTTCCAGTATTCCCTCTGCGTACTGTGAGACGACCACATCATCAACCAAACTCCTTGTGACTCGTTCAGGTGTTTCAAGTTCAGCAGCATATTGTTCCATGGCATTATCGCTTTGCATCTTTAATTGATCATCCTTGACCTGGCTTGAGACTACGCTTTCGTCTGAATATGGAACTGAGACTTTGGATACTTCATGTGAGTCAGCGATATCAAACACACCTTCCTCATATTGAAAACTTATCTCACCATCTTGGAGGTTACTTGGGTCATTTACAACTGTTTGCAATTGAGTGGCATCTTTCGGCATATTTTCTTGACACAGAGAGCTTCTTTTATCATCTACATATTGAACAGAGACTGTTTGAAATACTTGGTGTGAGCTTGCATTATTATCAATGATACCGTCCTTGTATTGAAAACTCATTTTAGCATCCTGGAGACCACTAGGAACATTTTCAGCTGTTGGCAATTTAGTGACATCTTTCTGCATTTTTTCTTGACATGTAGAACTCACTTCATCACCCAATCCTTCAGAAACTTTGTACGAGTCGGCAATATCAACCACTCTTTCCTCATGTGGAAAACTCATCCCAGGATCTTTGAGACCACATGGGTCGTTTTCGGCTGTTTGCAATTGAGTGGCATATTCCTGTGCCTTTTCTTGAAACGATGAGATCATTTCATCATCTACATATCGAATGGACATTTCTTCAGATACTTCATATGAGTCGGCAATAGCAACCATATTTTCCTCATATTGAAAACTCATGTCAGAATCTTGCAGATCACGTGGGACATTTTCAGTTGTTTGCAATTGAGTGGCATCTTTCTGCATGTTTTCATGAAACGAAGAGCTTATTTCAACACCCAGTCCTTCAGAGACTTTATACAAGTCTGAATTATCAACCAGACTTTCTTCATATTGAAAACTCATGTCAGCATCTTGCAGACCACGTGGACTTTTCTTGTTTGCAATTGAGTGGCATCTTTCTGTGTTTTCTGAAACGAAGAGCTATTTCACACCATCTTCAGAACTTTAGTCGATACAACCACTTTCTTCATATTGAAAACTCATGTCAGCATCTTGCAGACTATGTTGGACATTTTCAGTTGTTTGCAATAAAATGGCATCTTTCTGCATGTTTTCATGAAACGAAGAGCTTATTTCAGCACTCAGTCCTTCAGAGACTTTGTGCAAGTCTGGATTATCAACCAGACTTTCTTCATATTGAAAACTCATGTCAGCATCTTGCAGACTATGTTGGACATTTTCAGTTGTTTGCAATTGAGTGGCATCTTTCTGCATGTTTTCATGACACGAAGAGCTTATTTCATCACCCAATCCTTCAGAAACTTTGTATGAGTCGGCAATATCAACAACTCTTTCCTCATGTGGAAAACTCATCTCAGGATCTTTGAGACCACATGGGTCGTTTTCGGCTGTTTGCAATTGAGTGGCATATTCCTGTGCCTTTTCTTGAAACGATGAGCTCATTTCATCATCTACATATCGAATGGACATTTCTTCAGATACTTCATATGAGTCGGCAATAGCAACCATATTTCCTCATATTGAAAACTCATGTCAGCATCTTGCAGATCACGTGGGACATTTTCAGTTGTTTGCAATTGAGTGGCATCTTTCTGCATGTTTTCATGAAACGAAGAGCTTATTTCAACACCCAGTCCTTCAGAGACTTTATACAAGTCTGAATTATCAACCAGACTTTCTTCATATTGAAAACTCATGTCAGCATCTTGCAGACTATGTTGGACATTTTCAGTTGTTTGCAATAGAATGGCATCTTTCTGCATGTTTTCATGAAACGAAGAGCTTATTTCAGCACTCAGTCCTTCAGAGACTTTGTGCAAGTCTGGATTATCAACCAGACTTTCTTCATATTGAAAACTCATGTCAGCATCTTGCAGACTATGTTGGACATTTTCAGTTGTTTGCAATTGAGTGGCATCTTTCTGCATGTTTTCATGACACGAAGAGCTTATTTCATCACCCAATCCTTCAGAAACTTTGTAACGCAATATGACAACTCCAAAACAATCAACATTTGATACAACCAGACTTTCTTCATATTGAAAACTCATGTCAGCATCTTGCGACTATGTGGGACATTTTCAGTTGTTTGCAATTGAGTGGCATCTTTCTGCATGTTTTCATGAAACGAAGAGCTTATTTCAGCACTCAGTCCTTCAGAGACTTTGTGCAAGTCTGAATTATCAACCAGACTTTCTTCATATTGAAAACTCATGTCAGCATCTTGCAGACTATGTTGGACATTTTCAGTTGTTTGCAATTGAGTGGCATCTTTCTGCATGTTTTCATGAAACGAAGAGCTTATTTCAGCACTCAGTCCTTCAGAGACTTTGTACAAGTCTGAATTATCACCAGACTTTCTTCATATTGAAAACTCATGTCAGCATCTTGCAGACTATGTTGGACATTTTCAGTTGTTTGCAATTGGTGGCATCTTTCTGCATGTTTTCATGAAACGAAGAGCTTATTTCAGCACTCAGTCCTTCAGAGACTTTGTGCAAGTCTGAATTATCAACCAGACTTTCTTCATATTGAAAACTCATGTCAGCATCTTGTAGACTATGTTGGACATTTTCAGTTGTTTGCAATTGAGTGGCATCTTTCTGCATGTTTTCATGACACGAAGAGCTTATTTCAGCATTCAGTCCTTCAGAGACTTTGTACAAGTCTGAATTATCAACCAGACTTTCTTCATATTGAAAACTCATGTCAGCATCTTGTAGACTATGTGGGACATTTTCAGTTGTTTGCAATAGAGTGGCATCTTTCTGCATGTTTTCATGACACGAAGAGCTTATTTCAGCACTCAGTCCTTCAGAGACTTTGTGCAAGTCTGGATTATCAACCAGACTTTCTTCATATTGAAAACTCATGTCAGCATCTTGCAGACTATGTTGGACATTTTCAGTTGTTTGCAATAGAATGGCATCTTTCTGCATGTTTTCATGAAACGAAGAGCTTATTTCAGCACTCAGTCCTTCAGAGACTTTGTGCAAGTCTGGATTATCAACCAGACTTTCTTCATATTGAAAACTCATGTCAGCATCTTGCAGACTATGTTGGACATTTTCAGTTGTTTGCAATTGAGTGGCATCTTTCTGCATGTTTTCATGAAACGAAGAGCTTATTTCCACTCAGTCCTTCAGAGACTTTGTACAAGTCTGAATTATCAACAGACTTTCTTCATATTGAAAACTCATGTCAGCATCTTGCAGACTATGTGGGACATTTTCAGTTGTTTGCAATTGAGTGGCATCTTTCTGCATGTTTTCATGAAACGAAGAGCTTATTTCAGCACTCAGTCCTTCAGAGACTTTGTACAAGTCTGAATTATCAACCAGACTTTCTTCATATTGAAAACTCATGTCAGCATCTTGCAGACTATGTGGGACATTTTCAGTTGTTTGCAATTGAGTGGCATCTTTCTGCATGTTTTCATGACACGAAGAGCTTATTTCAGCACCCAGTCCTTCAGAGACTTTGTACAAGTCTGAATTAACCAGACTTTCTTCATATTGAAAACTCATGTCAGCATCTTGTAGACTATGTGGGACATTTTCAGTTGTTTGCAATTGAGTGGCATCTTTCTGCATGTTTTCATGAAACGAAGAGCATTTCAGCACTCAGTCCTTCAGAACTTTGTACAAGTCTGAATTATCAACAGACTTTCTTCATATTGAAAACTCATGTCAGCATCTTGCAGACTATGTGGGACATTTTCAGTTGTTTGCAATTGAGTGGCATCTTTCTGCATGTTTTCATGAAACGAAGAGCTTATTTCAGCACCAGTCCTTCAGAGACTTTGTGCAAGTCTGAATTATCAACCAGACTTTCTTCATATTGAAAACTCATGTCAGCATCTTGCAGATCATGTGGGACATTTTCAGTTGTTTGCAATTGAGTGGCATCTTTCTGCATGTTTTCATGAAACGAAGAGCTTATTTCAACACCCAGTCCTTCAGAGACTTTGTGCAAGTCTGAATTATCAACCAGACTTTCTTCATATTGAAAACTCATGTCAGCATCTTGCAGATCACGTGGGACATTTTCAGTTGTTTGCAATTGAGTGGCATCTTTCTGCATGTTTTCATGACACGAAGAGCTTATTTCAGCACTCAGTCCTTCAGAGACTTTGTGCAAGTCTGAATTATCAACCAGACTTTCTTCACATTGAAAACTCATGTCAGCATCTTGTAGACTATGTGGGACATTTTCAGTTGTTTGCAATTGAGTGGCATCTTTCTGCATGTTTTCATGAAACGAAGAGCTTATTTCAGCACTCAGTCCTTCAGAGACTTTGTGCAAGTCTGGATTATCAACCAGACTTTCGTCATATTGAAAACTCATCTCGGTATCTTGGGTATGACATGTGACATTTTGAGCTGTTTGTAACTCATCAGCATCCTCCTGTGTCTTTCCATGACACAAAGAGATGACTTGATCGCCCACATATTGCACTGACATCTCTTTAGACACTTCATGTGATTCATCAATATCAAGTACATCTTGCCCATATTGAAAACATATTTCAGTATCACACAATTTGATTGGTACGTTTTTAACAGTTTGCATTGGTGCAGTGTTCTTCTCTACAGAGGCATATTGTGAGTTTATGTCATCCATATTGTTTAATCTCTCATTCAGTAGTTGCTGTGTACCAGCACCAACCACTCCATCATCACATTTTGAGATCAACAAAGAATCAAATAGTTCGTGATTAGAATCCTCTCTGACGTCGTGCACGTTCCCCACTTTAGCATCCATGCATTTTTCATCGTACGCGCTAACATGCACGACAACAGATGGATACGAGGCTTCAACAGGAGTAAAATTTTCCGCTGCCACCTCATCAGATTCAACACACGACTCACTATCACGATTGTGGTCACACGTTTCATCAAAATTTTGATACTCGTATGTATTTCGCTCTTCATCACATGCCAAGTCAATGCAAGTATCTAATGGCTGGTTTGTAAGATCCTTGGACCTTAGTTGTTCAATTGCTTCATCTGACTCAAAACCTGAACTTGTATAAGAGCCAGCAATTAGGCTTGTGACTTCTACAGCGTCTCCCACCACCATATTTTCCCTCGTACATCGATCGCCTTCAATGTCAGTTACGAAGTTATCACTTTGATTTATCAGATCGTTATCATTACCCATTTGACTCATAACATCATCAGATAAGTCTCTACGTTCTGTCTCTGATAGTCGAATCTGAGATGTCTTTAACGCTTTCTTGCTTTCACCAATATAATCATCGTCTTTAATGGTTGTTTGTGTATCACTTATCACACATGATTCTTCATCATATCTGAAACACTCCATTTGTTTACATGTTAAAGCCACACCATCACTTGTAAAGCTCTCATCCTTATTAAATATTTGATTTGAGGTATCTTCCGCCTCAATGTCACCGTCACTCGATTGCATATCAAGCACTTGAGCTTGCGTACTTGGATTGGTATTCGCATCTGTGATGGTAGTGGTGTACAGCCCGTGTTTTACACCACTTTCCAGATCACGGTCCACAGTAACATTTTCTTGCATTTGTTCATTAATGTCTGTAGTTTCCACACTGCATCCAGTGTTTACAACATCTACTATGGTTGTAGCGCTGATGGATGAGTCACTTGATGCTTCGTCAGGAGATTGCTGCTCATGTAGGTTGTAAGTCTCTGTGGCGTGTTCATAAGATGCATTCAGCTGGTAGTTGGAAATTTCAGGCAATCTCTGCTGGCTTGAGAGTACTTCAAGTGGATCAGATTCTCTGTTCATAGAAAGGTCAAGCTCTGAGTTTGAAAGATGAGACAGTTGTCGCACTTCATGGAGTTCTCCAGATTTCATCTGAATGCTGATTTGATTGCATTCAAGAAGTTCGACAGAACTTTGTGATATGTTATTCGATTCCAGCATTTGGTCAGTACAATCTTCAATAGCACCAGCGATGCTGCTAATTCCCATGTTCTTATCCGTCAAAGCGTGTGAAGTAACCGCCATGGGGTTTGAATGCGTCCGAGTAGGTGGCTGTTCGCATGAAAACGCTTCCATTGCATTGCTACTGCTTACAACTGGTATTGAATTATCTTCGGCATGTAGCGGTTCGTATGGAAAACTGTGGATCGCGGTTCTAAGGGGAATTGCATCATTTAGTATCTCTTTAACAGTATCAGTAGTTTGCTCTGGGATTTCTTCTGGCCATTGTGACATGTCGTCCATTGCTCTATTCTGAGAGGCTATCTCATCAAGGGCCTCATCACGGTCTTGACCGCTATTCCATTTCCCTTTCGAGGTCACATTGCCAATGTTAAACTCCTCAGTTACTTCAATGTCATAAACACCATCATTTTCTGCACTTTCCAGGCTTATTCCAAGACTGGGTGACTGACGAATTTCCTCCACCTTTTGATCGCTTGTGACATTTTCAGCAGGACAGTCTCTGTTGGTATATTCCCCATCAAGCAAAGTTTCAGATGCAGAGTGCAGTGCTACTTGTCCACTTGCGTTAGTATCTGTAGACATTTCCTCAAAGTTGTAGCATGAATCTGGAAGTTGATTTAATGGTTCTCCAACAGCAGCGTTCTCGAAAGCCTTTCCACAGTCAACAGATTTGGCTGTGGGGAAACTGTCACCACTTTCAGGAACTTGTTCTTCCCTTTCTACAATGTGTATGCGACTCTCAATATTGCTCAGAGAGGTGAGCCATTGCGAAGGAGCGGAATATTGATTGCTTTCAGCATTTGTATCACCATCGTTGGCTGTATCAGATCTGGCGCACCAAGGCATATCTCTAGATGAAATGGTTTCACCACCAGTCAGATCGTAACTCAAGTGACTTGCATCAAGATTTTGGTCACGAATATCTGTAGATGTTTGTTGTATATCCATACTTTCTTCAGCAATGTTCTGTACATCAACATGTTGCTCTGATCCAAAATTAGGATAACTGTGATGCAACTCAGTGTGCTCACTGAATTGCGTATCATCCTTGATTATATCAGCACGAGCACTTGAAATTAATGATTCATCAGGAATTTGCTGTATGGTCGACATGTTATCATGCAACTTAATTTGTTTATTATCATGATCATCACCCATATTTCCATAAGTATCTGCTTGACCTACGGACACGTCCATTTGGTCTCGGTTTTCTAGAGACAGGACATGTGCAGAGATATTCTCAACCTCTGTGGTACGTTCCAAGTCAAGCATTTCTTTTAAAGTTGATGTTACCATTGAGGTGTTGTGATCAAGATTTTCTTGACCGTTACCTAACTGCTCAAGTTCAGTTGCATGGGCTGTAAGAACTTGGTTGGCTACCTCTTCTAAGATTAGCTCCGTATCCGAATCATTTTTAACGTCACAGTTTTCTGCAATGTACAAATCATACGGTGATGTAAATTCCTTGCCAAGCATGTCCATGGAAATCTTCTGTTCTGCATCGTTTTCTGTGGTAAAATTTTCAATGCCTTCATCTCCAGCATCACACATCTCCTTACAGCTGTTTTCTCTATACTCAACCAGAGAAGAGTCGTCTTGTTGGGGTTGCATTCCAGGCTGAACTACACTGCTGACTTCAGCAACAGTACAGCTGGAATTTTCAACCTGAGAGGCAGATGAATTTGCATACTCCTCACAGAATGTATACTGATCTTGATAGAACATTGTTGCCATTTCCTTCTGTTCAAAAATATTGTCACCATGTAGAACACCAGCATTGTGTTCTAAAATACCACTCGCATTCAAAAATGAATGAAGATAAGCAGCCTCTTCCACCGCATATGTCTCTGACTGTATTTGACAATCGTCTTGAGATGCAGATTCATCCAGGTGGTACGAATGTGGTGGCAATTCTTGTTGACGCGCCTCTGTACTCGTCTTGTTTACAGAATTAGATTCTTCCATACTGTGCATAAGCTGATAGACTATATTCAAAACATTAGACTGACTCTTCGCTGATTTGGTGCTGGAGCTTTCGTCCCTGTCTTCATCGGACAGTTGTTGGCTTTCAAATTCTTTCAGTAACTCTTTCACGGTGAAGTGACTGCTTGTGTCCACAGTTGGGGAAGAAAGGTCTGAGATCTCTGTCTTCAATGCTGCAGTGTGAAGCTTATTGCTCCCGTTTGACAAAGGAGATCTCTTGGTTAGGCTGTTGGAATCTGATTCTGTGAGACTGCAATCATCAGTCCTGTCATTTCGATGAGTTGATGAAGAAGTTGAAGATACACTGGGACAGTCTTCCTGACTAGCACTCTGCATTGCCTGTAGTACTCGTCGTTGATAAATCACTTCAGATTCAAGCGATGACACTTTCTGATTCTGTCGCAAGTCAGCAGTCGACCGATGCCGAGGATTTTCGAATACTTTGATTCTATCGACCACTGACAAGTTGGCAGCGATATTCTCCAGGGTGGGCGATTTCTTTGTGGTGCATACCTTGATTACACGTTGGCCGGTTTCATCAAAGACTGTGACTGGAATTTTTTTATTGAAATATACATTCTTGCCAAAGTCTTTACTTTCATATTGGCTCTCCTTTCCATATTTGTCAAAGTGTGAAGTGCTCAAAGCAGATGAGGTCAAGTTTATGTCATCCACTAAGAAATCAGCTAGTAACTCAACATTTCCGAAAGTGTTCGATTCGGAAGTCGTTGGGATCACATCAGCAATGTGTTCATATATTTTCCCATCTCGATGTTGTTCTTGGTTGTGGAATTTTCTTCGTGAAGACTGACAGCTATCTAAGTTCTTTGACAGAAACCCAGCAAGATGTTCCGTTGCAAGTTTGTTGTCGTTCTTCATTTTCCTCTCATATACTTCTTCCAGTTTCATTTTGCGTAGAATATCTTCCGAGAATTGCGCGCTTTCCCGACACCATGCTATGAAATCGTTTTCCACGTCAGACGATTGAGAAGGGCTGGTTTGACTCGAAATGCCCTCCAAACTTGCATCCATAACATCGTCAAGAGAAGCTTCCAAAATTTTCGTATCAAATGACTCAGGTGGGCATTTTCGGTCTGAAACGGTCTTTGAACAGCCATCCATATCACTAATGGTAGTGATCTCAAACATTGCATGAGATTTAACACAAGAGTTCTGGCTCACTTTCACTAGTGTCTTCTTGTCAGCCACCACAGATTCAGAGACCTGATTACGTTCCTGACGTTCAAATTTTAGCCTCTCCGATGCTCCAACCGGATTGATATTCTCTACAAGCTTGTCCAAGGTCTCTTGTCTACTCGAATGCGTAATCTGATCTCTTTCATGCCTCGCACACAGAAGCTTCACATCATCACTGTGAGATGCTGTGTGTTGTTCCAGTAAGCCTTTTACTTCACGAAGGCTATTCTTCATTTCATTAATAAGCTGAGAACTTTCATTGAAACTCGCCGAGTGGTTAGATACATATTGAAAATTCAGAGGATTTTTTCCCATAGAATCAACAGACTCTGGGTCAAGAATTTGTTGAACGGCGACAAGTTTTCCCATCACTTCCGCGACATCAACCGGGGATAAACCACCGTCCGAGTTACATGTGTTGTCTTGCTCTAGCATTGATACCACTTCATGATCCAATGTTAGCAGCGTGATAAAAATAAAATTCTCTGGTATGCCATAGCTACTCGAAATTTATATTCGCTAAAGAATAGAAAAACTTGAAACAGAATTTTCTTACCGGTGTCAGGGTCTACCAAATAATACTGCTCCTTTGCCTGCGATATATTTGACACAGAATCTTCATCATTCACTGTTTCGGTAGACTCAGGTTCCTGAAAACAACACAAAAAACCTTTCAGATGTTGGGTAACAAAGCGCCCACAGCATGCAACACCGTTTGGCCAAAATGATTAAAAAAATCAAGTTTTAAATCGTAGTCAGCAGCAAAGATAGAGAGTAGACACAGTCAGCCAACAATAATTACGAAGAAATTATCTTGCCTCCGCAGTAATTCTTTTATACCTGTAGGTTATACCTGGCCAGAAATTTTCCGCGTAGGAATAAGCATAGATATATTGAAGCAAACAGCTAAATTTCCCTGATTGCTTTTGTTGGAGTCATGAAAAACAAGCAGTTGCAAAGACTTACCTCAATAACATTTGGAAGAGTGACATTCAAGTTACACAACGGCTTTCGAGCGCCGTGTATTTTCGCTCCTTTTTCATCGCGGTAGAAGCTTAGCCTACCTGATGCCTTTTGCACCATATCTCGAACCTATCAAAAGATTAAAAGCAATGTTTAACAAAAATGAATGCATTTTCACACGGAAATTTAGTAATCAAGAGCTTACTTTGACTGAAAAATGCAAACGATTGTCTCGGAATGGTATAAATGTACAATTTGGTTGGGTCTGTTTCATTACGGCCACGTTTCCGGAACACTCCACGAAAATAGAGGAGCCTTTCAATATTTCTATGTCTCGACTTCTTGCGATTTCTATAAAATGTTCTTGATTTTCAAGAGTTTTCTCCGACCTTCAAAAGCAACAAGATCATCAATGACTAGCATTAATCAAAATATCGATAAATGTTCATTACTTTTCGTCGGTAATACAAAATACTCGCAACTTTGATTCTTGGGTGTTGATTGATTTGGCTAAAACAACAAATCTTGCCATATACGGAACGTGCATTGCTTCTTCATAAATTCTTTCCGCAAGAGCAACCGAGTTAGCACTTGGTAGACAGTTGACCAACCAGAATCTGCACAAAAATTGACACTGTCAATCGTTCATGCATCAAAAAGATGCAAACAGACACGTACTTGGCAGATACAGTGGTGGTGAATGACGCATGGTCATCATGAAAGCGCAGCGGTGTAGACCCAGTGATATCCTCCCAGTGGGCAGGATCGGTCCCTCCTAAAAAAGATACAAAAAGTTGTTTGATTGTCTGTACTAAATGATCAAAACCAATACGAACACTGGCTTATTTTTAAAAAAGGTCATATTTTAAAAATGGTCGTTCAGACTGATATTGAAAAGACAATTTGAGTCACGCCGCAAGATCGTATCGCTACAATCTTCAAGTTAATTCGTTAACACCATTTCCTTGTTGCCGCCAAATGGTGTCAGCAAGAAAAATATCCAGTGTGTACAAACCCTGGCCCACCGTACCTGATATACTACAAAACAGCCGTAAGGATGATTCTTCTGAAGTGCTAAGAAATGATTTCATGCTCCCTCCTTCTGTAAAAGAAAATGCTCAGCATGAGAAAGCTTACTACAAGCTACAATGATGAACAAGCGACAGATTACCAGGATATGGGAGACTGAGAACAATAGGCTTGTGGAACTTTCGTCTTCTGGGTTCGACAGTGATAATAGGACTTGCCTTGGCTGTGTTACCAACTGCTCGCTTGCATAACTCCGCTGGTATTGGGCATGCCTGACAAGTAAAAAGATTATTCATCAAGATACCATACTCGTCGTTTACGGTTTTTACTTATTACAACATGCAGGCAGAGTAACTACCCATTTCCACGCATGGAACACACTGCAATTTGAGGAGTTCTTGCAAGTACAATGTGCATGAACAAATGTACATAAATCAGATTAATGCTGGATACAAATTGGCAATCTTTGTGTGTCATGCCAATTGGGGACGGTTACGAAGAGGACAGTTGCTCAGCAAAGTAATTTGCCAATAATTTAGGGACAGGCACTCTTTCTGAATCATCCACATTGGCTCAGGCTTAAGACTGTCATTGGACATTGTAGACCAGTTTCTCGGGATCGGGTGCGCTAAACAGAAACTAAATCTCAAGTCTCAATGGCAAGGGATGGACATATGACAAATCAAGATAATGTAAAGAAGATCACCACAGATTCAGCGTCCAGCCTTAGTTTATTGAGAATAGAACATTCACTAGCTTTCGGAGCTCCGCTCCTTCATCAGGTGAAGATGGAATGAATCGTAATTCGTAATAGCACAATTTGAATTAAAACAGAATCATAGATATTGTGTCGTCATAGAGTGGGTGGATGAATGAACCAATTATATCACAGCTAAGGTGAGCCCAGGAGAGAGAGCGGACGAGCAGGTGGTGAACGCTTGTGAATAGGAGCTACTGGATGTTGAAATCAAGATAAGGAAAACTTACTTGAATTCCGACTCTGATCTCCTTTGTAAGTGCCTTTTCAGGAAAAGTAGCGGACACATGCTGTATAATTTGTGATTGTAATACGCCACCGAGTGGGCCAACAAAACAAACATCTTCTTTGGTTCGAGAATATAATGCAAAATATTTAGGCAGATCTTTTGTGACGACACGAACAACACGCCGTGATGCAAGTTCTTCTGCTGTCTCCAGATCTGAAAATCATAAATTACTATTTACTTGATGTGATAAAGACAAACGGCTGGACCAGGTCCATGAACACAGGGACAGGGAGGATTGTGACATAAATAGCATCTGGCATAAAATCGCATGCAAATCATGTGCAAGCATATCTGCTGCGGTCAACAAAAATTGTATGAGAAAGATAAGAATATGAGCTGTAGCTCCAATACATGATCTCCCACTAATGCCAGTGAGTGCTACAATGAATGCACTGAATTCCGAAATCGAGGTAGGCTATGACATCTGCCACAAAATTGAATGATATTGGTAAATTCTAATTGAATTTTTTTATTATTTTGCATCCACGGTTTGTCAATACACTATTGTCTATAGAGTCAAAATAGTTTTAAACAGTAAGTTAGGACAACACTACACACTGACACTCACTTACCAACGGAATTAGTTTGTTTCAGAAACTCGGCATCAGAACATGCTTGTTTATGTTCCCGCCATACTTCACCATCGTCTGATCGAATAACCACAATTTCTCTTTCTGATCCTCTCAAGCTCGCGAAATGAGGAATTTCAATAGCGATTGGTCTAAATTTGACAAACCACTAATTAGTCCAGACGTAAATAGGTAACCCGACTTCAATTATTTAACCGTCTGTGCCGTCCCATAAAGTATAAAAATTTCCCAGTTCTGTAGTGAGAATTGGAAAATGGGAGTGGCTGAAACACTCAACGATTAGACTTATAATAATCACACATTATACATTACAAGAGTATGATGCACTGAACCACAAGTACCAGTACTAAATGTAAGTTTACGAGACAGACTACCTACAAGCGACATAGAATGAGGTTGAAGAGCATAACAGAAAAGAGTGGGATAGTTTACAACAGTAACCACTCACGAAACTATCACCACTTTTAGTGAATTTACTGTCGACTAACTCACTTTAATGGCACTGAGCAGGATAGCCAGCATAATATAACAGTAAATTGACCCCAATTCCCTATAATATGCCTACAGAGCCTAGTACTTTGACTGATGGTTAGATGGAACAGGCTCGAGTCTTCCCGCATAAATTTATGGTGACTTATGGTGAAGTCAGTAATCTACTGTGGACAAATGCATTATTTACTGAAATACTACAGGCCTGTAGAAAAATTATTGAAAGATTACAGGCCTCTTAAATTAATTAGGCCTAGAATGCCAGTTTTCTAAAACTGGCCAAGTAAGCATTAGT
This sequence comes from Botrylloides violaceus, assembly GCA_030412335.1. NCBI lineage: Eukaryota > Metazoa > Chordata > Ascidiacea > Stolidobranchia > Styelidae > Botrylloides > Botrylloides violaceus. Next base: position 770,540 of record JASFYC010000714.1, read on the forward strand.
AGCGTTATGTATGTTCATGTTCAATGTTTGTCATAAACTACCACAGAAAGAGAAAAGGACAAACTATGACAGAGAATGTAGAATTCATTCAAATTTTTGCCTTCAGAATATGAAACTTATCTCATCTTGGAAACCGTCTACGTTCCGAATAGAATATCTACTGCTATTGTGAAGATGAGAAATGGTCCTTCCAGACTACTGCATGCATTATTGATATCAGAATGCATAAGGTACATGAATAATGAATATAACATAGAAAACCTCAACTAAAATTTGCACAACACTACAAGCACTGTAGAGTATAGACTACCAGTTTACGTGGCAGTCCGTGCGAAGATGGCAACAGATGAGGAGAAGTAGAACCAACTTTTTACATGCTGCTAGATGACAAACAGTGCTATCAGCCATCACACAAGTATCTTCCAATACACCCGTGGTAAGACAAATAGCCTTCATTAAAACAGGGATAGCGAAGACTGGTTGAATATCCAAAAAATTGTAAAACATGAGTGAACCGCTTAGTAGGCCAAGCGGTTTGACTGTCTGCCTTCTGATTGGGATGTTCTGGGCTCGATTCCCGACCTAGTCAAACCAAAGACTTCAAAATTTGTAATCGTGCCTTCTCTCGTTGGCAGTCAGTATTGGGGGAGTGCGGAGGGCGTGGTCTGGGCTATAAACCAGAAGTATTGATACGCATACTTAGCATTCACCAGAACATTGAGCATTGACCTATATGACCTTAGCAGTTGAAAATGGCATAAATGCAAAGATATTGTAAAGAAGATCACCACAGATTTAGCGTCCAGCCTTAATTTATTGAGAATTAAATCATTCACTAGCTTTCGGAGCTCCGCTCCTTCATCAGGTGAAGATGGAATCTAGCTAAATGCAAAGAAACTATCTGATTTCAACGCTGACCAATTATTATAAGCATCTAATCACTGTGCATGTGTGCATTCATATTTTGACAAATATGCAATCATCCGCTATTGAGTAAAATTCAAATAGCTCAGAAAACAAAGTTCTCACGGAATTACGAATTTGTTTTCATTACGTATCACGACGTCCAAGGTCCCAACAATTACATGCAAGGACAGATTTGTCCAAGGAGAATTACTGGACAAAGACAGGATGTGTTGCATACGATCGTCTCTATCGTTGTATATTTACCTACGCAACTTAGACAAACTCGACCCAAGTCGCATAACTTTAGCAACCAGCAGCTCTCCTTCATTCAAAACAATTTTTACCGGCATGTGATGGCGACTGTATCAACACCAAAAATGTTTTGGTCAATTTTAGAAAATTTTGCAAAATATTTCAATGATAAAAAACATACTCTGCAAACGTTTTCCCTTTTCCAGTAAAATCTAAAATCCGTGAACTTTCTCCTTCGTCTTCACAGAGCGGCAATTCGCTACTCGTACTGTAATTGTCTGATGGAGAATATTTCTTAGCAGCGAGTCGGCATGTGATCCGTGTTGGTGCCGTGCAAGCGTTTGGAGGGACGTATATTCGTAAATCTGGATAACGTGTTCCTCTCATACTACCGCCACGGGCATCCACCAAGAAAGAGACAAGAAATCTGTATACACAAGGCACAGATGAGTAACTTTGACTACACATTAATTATCCCAAAGGGAGCAATCAGCTATGCTTAAAAGGATAGTAGAATGTAATACTTCATCAGATACAATTCGACAAACCAGACGACTCCAGAATGTCAAATAGGCCGGCATTACAAATATTAACCATGCATACAGGTTGGTATCCTATGAATAATATTCTTCAGCAAGACCACATAATCCCATTTACCCGCTTGTTTTCTTGCTCATGATGCTGCAGTTATCACTTTCGCCAGCTGAAGAGGTCCAAGAATGTCTTTTGTTATTGGAGACAGTAACGATATCAGTTTCTTTTGTCCTGTTCAAACATGTCAATGCATTATGCAAAGAGCGCAGCGAGTGCAGTTTACGGCACGGCGTTTGACGGCTGCGGTAGTAAAATGCGTACAAGAGAGTCGGATTTCTAAAACACGGGATGTGTAAGTTCATTTCCAGGCATACATCAGAAGGGTCAGATTACCCTGCCAAGTATATCGTCGCAAATGTCGGGACGTAATTAGACCCGCTGCTAGATTTCCATGTCAGGAGCACAATTTACTGACGTCATGGCTTACTGCACTGCGTGACGTCACTACGTAAATTTTGTGACGTCACAAGCGTTACAACGACTGTCAATTAAACCCTCAAACTAGGGATTTCTGTATTCAGCATAATGCGTCCGGTGCGATCGCTTTCTCTGCTATGCACACTATTCGAAGAACAAATGCCTTAGAAATTAAGTGTATACGAATATATTACATCATACAAATGTAAATAGCACCAACAATAGCAGGAGTACTGAAAATATAATTCCAAAGTTCAATACATGACATGACACATACTGTAGGCCTATATGGTTGATAATATTCACACAGTTATCAGGCATCACAGCATGGAATACAAACATCTTACATTGAAATTACAGAAAGCGAACTTGAATTTTATTGACAAAAGCAACATACCAAATTGCGCAGTAAGCAAATTAATAAAATCAATCAAACTATCTAATTGGAGGAGTCTCTTGAATTTAGTTTCCGAATTTTGCGAGTACCGGTATTTCTTTTTTGAAGGTCATTGGGCATTGGCTTGCTGTTCAGGCGTTTAAGTTCGTTTTTAGCAAAACAGTTAAATGTGTACTGAAGAATTAAATCGAAATTCTCATGCCCGGCACTGCACTTAACAGCTACAGGACCCCCCAGAATTTCAGATGACTTGACGTTGTCTCGTACATCATTGATGAAAACGGACCTTTGGACTTTATAGGTCATAAATTTTTTCATAATTTGATCGTTTGCAATGATTGCAGAATAACATTGGATAGCAAATGTTGTGAGGCCGAAGCAGAGTTCAGTTGGCTCGGACAATCCCCCTCTATCAGCCAACCCCAGTACAGATCTATAATCCACATTAGTCACAGTATATGGTTCCTTAGGTTCTGTGGCATCCTTGCTTAACAATAGTAAATGGCCACATTCCTCACAGTCTCTTCGCCGATTAATGGCCCTACCAATGTAACCACTTTGAATATTTGTCTGGAATAACTTTGCAAAATACTCCAGACCATTTGCAGTTGTTGCATTGAACACACCTGTAATGACGTTGCTAACTTGAGGAAAAGAGAGGCATCGTTTTCGGTAATGCTGTGATCATGGTCACTAATCATTTTTTCTTTTAGCATTTCAAAATCTTCAACAATATCCTTGTGCATGAACTCCTCATTAGATCTTTCTAGCATCAATTTATCTTGAGCATAGCGTGCTGAGGCACAGCAATTAGCACTTCGGCGCTTGGGTTTATGCTTACTCAAGTAATTTGGCAGCGTAGGAAATAGGTGGGGCACTGCTGATTTCTTCAAGTTCAGCTTACTCAGTCGCTGTGAACTACGGCCATTGCGGCGACTAGCATTGTTGTCACAAGATATCGTTGCAAAATCATCTGGTGAAAAGTGCTTTTCACAAACTCTATGTCCTGGCAACAGCTTCCAATCCTCCCTTGGAATAGCATCAAACCATTTTAGCTTCAATTCTGGATCTGACGGAAACTGGAACATCCGAATACCCGAACTCGACTTTCTTTCCTTTCCTCTGCCCTCTTTATAGCCACTTCTACAATTAGGTACACAGCATGTGTAACCCATATTAAGAGGTGAGCTTCTCACAAGCTATCACTAATGTCACTGACGCAAAAATACACTTAATAATAGTTTATGCTACTGCGCAGAGCCTTTGCAATTAACTAAACTTATACGCCCAGCTACCGGTACTGAGCCATATCCACCAGGAACCCAGCGTAACAGCGAATCCCATAACAAACATCGTGATAGTCTTTAACTAGCAGCACCATTTGCGAACGGGAACGAGACATGGTCACCGCCGTTCAGTACCAATCAACAACCGGCGTACGGTACCCTAGAGCGTAGGTCACGATCATTCAAAAATACCTCAGCGCCGGGATATGATGGCGACATGTCATTCATAAAAACAGCACCTCAAGGCCTAAACTGTAACGCCTTCCTCCATAATTTCGGCTAAACCAGCAAAAGACACCGGCAGACAGTCCAAAAAGGTCGCCTTGATCAACGCGAGTGCGCGACCGATGACTCTTGAGAGAGAACTGAATCTGACCCTTGTGACGTATTTTGAAGAAGTGCCATTATGACGACTTACACATCCCGTGTTTTAGAAATCCCGAAGAGAGTATACTATTTATCGCATACTATGAAAGCTGTGACACACCCAAAATATGATTTCAGAGATTAGAGAGATCTATAGCCAACCACGAACACGACTCTATCAAAGACTAATATCAACCTTCATAATTATGAATAAAGACAGTTTGCAAATTACAAATCGCTCAGTTGGCCAAGCTGCTTGACTGAACGCCTTCTGATCGGGAAGTACTGAGCTCATATCCTGAAAAAGTCAAACCAGTAACATAAAATTGATATCCATTCCCTCCTCTGCCTGGCATTCAGTCTTAGGGAAGTGCAGAGGGTTGTGATTGTGACAGTGATCCGCACTATAAACAACAAACATCAATACCATGTACCGGTAGTCGGTACCATTAAGCTTTGAGCAGACATACACGACCTGAGCAGTTGAAAACACCATAATACTCAAGACAACAATTAACAAGACCATATAAAAAATATTACGTTTGAGTCATGACTTCACTGGCGGTGGAGGCCAAGATGCTGTCATCCCCGAGCTCTTGCAGTTCTTTTCCAGTCAAATTTTCATCACCTCCTACTACAATGTTATCTACATAAAAAGATCACATAATTTACGCGCAGTAGGCTTATGCTACAAATTATTAATATTTTATGCCTCACAATAAAGACTTGAGAGAATTGCAATGGACTGACGACAGACGACTGATAGAAAATGCTAAGAAATTGTCACCATGGATTTAAAAAACAGCCTGATTCATTGTAAAACTGCGTTGACAATCTTTTTGAGCCTTACTCCTTCATCAAACTAAATTATGCCAACCCAAGCATTGCCCACAGACACCGAAGTCTACACTAGCATTTTAACACTTCGTTAAACCCTATTAACCGTACCACTTTCTACAGTAGCAACCAATTAGTCAATCTACATCAACGCAGAGAAAAAATAGAACATACCGGTATATAAATTCTAAGAAATTCATAAGTCAATTGTGGCAACAGCCAGGCTAGCTCAAAGTCAAGTTTCTAATTACTTTCTTGTCTGTTGCTGTTTGCCGTTCTATCGTTATAGTTGCCTTTCAGTTATTAAAAGCCTTGGCAACATTGCACAAAAAGGTCATCTCAATACTACTATTTTCTACGTACCATCATCATCAGAACCTTCAGACATAAACTCTTCAGTCAATGTTTCCGGTATATTGAGCGACTGCTTCTCTAAATGCTGAAGCGAAATACAACTCGATTGAACATGACTGATCATTTCTAAAATCCCTCATTTAACCAACCGTTTCTGTAATCTCTGTCGTAACCGTTGTCAGTGTATCCACGACCGTAATGTATCCGAATTGATGCGCTAACGATAGTGCCGTATGACCATTCTGAAATCAATATGATCGCATTAAAAAGCTGTTGATATTGGTAAACTGCATTTCTCACATTCGTCAACTCGTCAGGTAAAGCTCCATGTCGTAACAATAAATTGACGACTTGAGAATGGCCTTGTTGAGCAGCCAGATGTAGCGGAGTGTAGCCCGTCTGCAAATAAAAACCATGGATTACAGGCAGAGGCAAGTCATGAGAACAGGAAAACACTATTAATAACAGACTCTGAGCAAAGCAGTCCAGTGTACTGCGATGTTGACATGAATGCCAAAGGTGATTTGTTTCCGACAACGACGCCACCTGCTGTTAATAACAAATATTTCCTAGAAGCCATATAATGATCATCACAAGTCATCAGCTAACTGTGCCTTTCTCAGCTATTTTGAAAAAGACTAAAAGAGCAATAAGCTTTTAGGAAATATGGAATTGAAATTTGTGGAATTGTGAATCTATGGACTTGATTCCTTCCTTCCTTTGATTCCTTCCTTGATTCCTTCCTTTGATTGGACAACCCACATACTCAAAGCAAGCAACTGCACAGCTATACCTGAGTAGGCATAGACTTAGGCATGTCCAGGAGGCATCTTTTGGCACACAAGTGTGTTACTAAACCCCGAATCAAAACTGACAATGTCACAAATACTTGTACAATGTGTAAGCACAACACAGTAAGAGTGATGTGCCAGTACCAGAACGATATAAGATATATCACTGAGGGTATCGCCAATTATGATCTAGCCAAGTGATTACTCGCACAGAGCATTTATCATAAGCACATGACATACAATGGTTGGAGGCATGAACGTTGCGAAGGTTTGAAACGAACACGAATCAAACTAATTAGGAAAAACTAGCTTCTGAGTAGATCTCGAGCACTAAATTCGTATCCGTAAGCAATACAGAACAATGCGAGATCCGCACGGCCTCTGAGACCTGTTACATAAGTACACCTGTAGCTTATTAATGTATAAACACTTACCTTTGTTTTAGAATTGACTCTAGCACCAAGCAATAGTAAACATTCAACAGTCTTGAAATTTCCTTTATGACTAGCAACATGCAATGGAGTAAAACCTAAAAACCTCACTCGGTTAGAGAAAAATATCTCAACAATATAAATAGCATTGCATCATGCACACACCAGATTTGCTTAATGGATCCAGCAGAGCACCGTTGTCATAAAGCAGCTTAACCACCAACGCTTGATCTTCTTCAGCAGCAAGATGCATCGGTGATAAATTGAACTGAACAAAGATGGGATAGGGAGATGCAAAACAATAAGGAGCTTACAGCAACATTGAAAGGGTGGCTAAAAATTGCTTGGGCTGTTACAGTGGCACATTTGGTATAGAGATAGGCAAATGGAATATCTATGTATCAAAAATTTCTCTGAATCGATCCGAAACATCCCTACACAAGTCTTGCGTTATTGAGGGGCATGGGGACTGTTCACTGTTGATTTCACAATGGGCTAAGCATTTAAAAAAATATTATGTGGATTTCAATTGGTTGTCCATGTTCCATGACTTGGAATAACGTTTGTAATAACGTATATATATATATATATAAGTTGTCAAACACTAGGTGGTGTTATAGATCTCAATTTGAAATTGTCTTCAAATTATTATTTGTGATTGAATTTGATTCCAAATATTGGATTCGATGTGCCCACCATTACGTTTGGTAAATGCCGATTAATGTCATTCGTAGATTGATATGGGAGCAAACAAAACATATATTCTTTACGGTACATTTTTGAGAAAGGTTTAGAAAACTTAGTAACTGTATCACCACCAACATTAACAGCCTCGTAAAAGAGATGCAAATATTAGTGAAACCGGTGGTGGACAGTTGACAAAATACAGAAGTCAAAGTAGATTGTATCCCCATAGATTTAACAACCAATGGATTTACGACGTTTTGAACTGCTGAGGTCATTTACACAGTCATTGTCAATGTATATTTTACAATTCAGATACTATTGAGTGGTGGCTGAAATCACTGTAACAGCTACTCCTGGATACGGAGCACAAGAGCGCAAAATATTCAATCAAAGTGTCTAGTTTGACATGTTGAAGAATCAAACTTGTTATTCAGAAACTTTCTGAGCTTCGCTCATTGATGGAAACCGGTAGGGTAATGTTACAAAATTTCCGTAATCGAAAATTCAAAAAATACCTTAGCAGTATCGTTAACGTTTCTGTCCTTTGCAAGTAAACTACACATGTCAACATGTCCCGCTTGAGCTGCGAGATGAAGTGGAGTCTTGCCCATTCTTGTTTTGCAAGCGGTAGTAGCACCATATTCCATCAACGATATCGCAATATCAATTTGATTCTTCTTTGCAGCAATATGCAATGGTGTATAAGCATTCTATAACAACATGTTCTCAATCACATCACGTATAAAAAGCCAACATGCCAAATACAAATATCCAAACCTTTGCTGGGGTGTGTGGTGACGCACCGCTTTTTAGTAAAAGTAGGGCCACGTCTTGGTTGTCATAATGAGCAGCGACATGCAATGGAGTGAGGTCATCCTGCAGTAATGATATAGTGAATAAAGTGATTTCCCTGTGATTGGCGAAATGTAATATTTTCACATGACTAACCTTGCCGACGGCATTAGGTGATGCTGATTTTTTCAGTAACAGATTGGTAACGGCCAGTCTGCCATATTTGGATGAGAGATGAAGTGGAGTAAAGCCATTCTGTATGAATGAACAAATGTCAAAAGCAAGCAACAATGAGCACCGCAACACATTACAAGCAAATATAATAAATACAACTTTGATATCAACTTAGAAACAAATATCTGAACTGGCATCAATTTTGAAAGAGGGTCTGGTCTAACAAGGGTGAATTCTCAGTCATCCAAAGCATATTTAGATTGTTAATTTACCGACATAACATATAATTCGATAATTTCCTTCTCATAGTAGTGGCACTTTGTAAAAATATCAAAGGAGTGGAAGGACTAACATCAGCTTCTCCTTGTCCAGACTGAAATTGGACTAGCCAACAACCCTTCATTTATTTACATCATGGCCTGTTAATCAAACGACAGCCATATGTAATTTATCAGTCGACTTTTAGCATGTGGCACAGAGCGATGCCAGAATCCCATAAATACTCCACACTCATAGTTTACACAAGATTTTCCAGAGAAACTCAATTCCACATGCAGTCACAGCAGATCAGGTTAACATAAGTCAGTTTTACTCACTTTATTTTTCAATTTTACGGAAGCACCCGAATCGATCAGCAACTCGCAGATTTCCGTGTGACCTTCCTGACATGCTACATGCAAAGGAGAATATCCGTTTTCCATCAGTGGATCAACTCTGGCTTGATGCTAGAAAGAGAAGAATCATTAAATCCATCCCATTCAAATGGTGACAACTACACGCAGGGCTTCAGTGAAGTTAAAAACAAAAAATATAGCATTACGTCATGACTATCGATGCCAGGGTGCATCAACATGACGAATGAACTACTGAATAATGGGAAATCAGGTTTGAAAATGTAACCAAGTTTAACAAAAACTCTCGGATATAAGTTTATACACTGTAACAGAATTTTTGAAGAAGTAGCGCATTCACTCTAAATTTGTACATAGAAAGAGAAACATAGACATATACCAACCTCGATGAGGATCTTGGCGATATCAAACTTATTGAGTCGTACAGCAAGATGCAAGCAAGTTTGTGATTCCTGTTTAACAAACAATGAGTTCATTACAATATTCCAAGATATTGGCCAACTGATTGACACAAAAAGCATTATTAGCGAGTGGTACATTGGTTAGTTACGAAAACATGTAAACAAGCATGTCAGGCGTCCTCACCTCCAGGTATACACTATCCCATTCCTTCAGTGGCAGCAAAGGAAAAGAGTTAGGCTGAACTATCCAGCAGCGACACAATACAGATGTTTGGGTTGGGCTCGGCGGATACACAATCTCCATGCCTACTAAATGTGCAATGGAACCAGGGCCGTTGCTCATTTCATTTCTACATGGGTCGCATTATCTCTTGCCCCACAGCCACAATGCATTATAAATGCTCAGAATGGGCCTTGTAGTAGGGTAAAATTTTTTACCTTTTTCCTTAAATCTGGTTGAGCACCTTTGGTGAGAAGATATTTGACAGTGAAAGCTCTACCAGATCTTACAGCCATATGTAAAGCAGTCTCTCCTCTCTAGAAATATCAGATAAGATCAGTGTAATAGTCGAGTGTTGTAACAAACATGTCTCGTATGTGATGATATCTCGACTTACATTGTTCATGGTGTTTAACTGCGCTCCTTTTTCCAGTAATATCTTGATTATTTCAGAGTGTCCCATGAAGCAGGCAACATGCAAAGGAGTGAGGCCAGACTAAAATGAATATGGCAACCATTAAAAACTTCAACTGACACACAATGCCCTGCCACTCATGATTGGCAAAATATCCTTTGGAATTGAAAACAAAGGAACAGTCAAAACTAAAGATCAGCAAAGGTTGCAGGTACAGACAGGTTGCTTTTTCAACATGAGCAGCAGAATATTCATGATCAATGCTACATGAAAATGAGTCTTTTGAGGTTTTAAGCTAAAAATACACTGTGACACAACCCCTCGGTTTAAACCCTCTCAAGATGGAATGAATTATGTAGCAGGATGTGAATAATTGAAGAAATCGATGAGACACACACAAAAAATTTGCGTCACCTCCGTAAAAGCCTCCGTGTCTGCATTTCTGTTCAAGAGCAACATTACCATCCGAATTTGATTCCTCTTGCATGCAACGTGAAGTGGAGTGAAGCCATTCTGCAACACAATATTTTGTGCAAAAGGTAGCAAGGCAAATTCATGAGCATGTGCATCTTGGCGGTGCTCTTCGGTACTATTTGAGATAACGAAACATAGTGTGGAGCCGATGGTAGACACAAGACAATCCAATAAGTAACAGATAGAATAACTCACCACAGATTTAACATCCAGCCCAGTATATTGGAATAAAATTCACGAGATTTCAGAGCTCTGCTTCTTTATCAGGAATTCAACTGGACTGGATGTGAAATCTATGGTGACTTATTCTATGTAGTTCTATTTGATGTAATGAAAGGTAATGAGAAATTTGCTGGATTAGAGCGTTGATTCCGAACCCCTTTTACAGATATCATGAAGACAGTACGATAACAAGCTTAACCGCCCAAAACTCATTGTTAAAACATGGAAAATTAGGCTAGTCTCCTTCAACACAAACAGAATATTGTATTCAAATGCCTATTTACCATTGACAATGGGACAAAACTAAGTCACATGAATCGTCTTAATACAATACAGAGATGAATTGGGTCGGATGCCGTTTGCTACTCAAACTATACATGCGAGAACACACGACTGTGCACATGAAGTATTTGTTCCGCATCACAAAACTATTCCAGTAAGAGTAACGATGAAACAAAGATGGGAATTGATCACATAACACTGTGTACCATTCAAATTTGAACTTCTCAATCATTTATGCTTTCGTACTGAAGATCGTCAATAATATATCGCCCCAATGAAATAGTATGCACTTTGCCGAGAATCAAATTCAACATTGTGTCGCACAGAGCAGTGGTTAAAGTACACAGACAAACAGATACTTCACAGTTGATGATGGGCCCCCCCATAGTTATTATTGACAGAACCATTGTCGCACCACAAACAATCATGGCCAGGAAGAAATCCTGTTTATGGATCGACCTTATAATCTGTAGGCTTATACCAAGTAGCATAGCTTACATTGATTTCTATAAGTCCACTCCTACTCGATTTTATCCATCAATCAGTCATGAGGCCTTACTCAAATGAGGGCTTCCAGTTTCGTACGGCTTGTCAGAAGCCTGGCGCTAGGAAAGCCACACATGAGCTCTCGTTGCCTGATCCGATTTCCGTAGATCAAAACTTCTCTTTGGAAGCTCATCGCCGGGACGGTTGTGCATTCGGTGATGTTTATGGGATGTTGTTTTGTTGTTCTATGTTTTATGCAACAATCAAACAATCGGCTGTTTACGAAACCCCATTGTTTCTTCTGAATATGCCAACCTGTTCACGGACCATTGCGGCATGTCTGAATGCTCGAACTTGACGCAGCCGTCTGAGTCTCACTCTCATAAAGCTATCTACACCCCACACCCTACACCCATAGCGGATAATTTAGGAGACTAGGTGTCTGATAAATAGGCGGATCTTAATATTCAATAAATGTTATTCGCAGACATCCATATAGCATATGCCTACAAATTACATCGTTTACATATTTAATATTGAGACCAGGAAAGCAACGGTAATTGGAATGAAAAGATTTGGAACAAATACATTCGCTTTGCAATCAAGGCTGAAAATGGAGTGTTAAGTGTCAATAGAGTAGGCAAACACAAGGTCAAAAAAACCAAGATGTCTATTTGTAGAATATCAGTACGATGTAACGTCCCACACAGAGATACTGAACATAGGCTGTGAAATTAGTAACGAAAGCATACCAGTGCTTGTGCATTAACTTTGGCTTGCCTGGACAAGAGCAGTTGCGCTACTTTTTCATGGCCACAGTGAGAAGCTATATGAAGAGACGTCAAACGTTCCTGTCACGGAAAAATATTTTCTGGTATAAAAAGCTGAGATTGCGCTCATAGTGGTTCACCTACCAGTGTTGTATCATCAACGGGATAACCTCTACTGATCAGCAAGCGGATAACATCTGTATGACCACCTTGAACTGCCATGTGTATTGCTGAAAGCCCGTTCTAGAGAAATATAGACAGTGTATACAAATACAGTATGTAGGCTTATTACTTGGGATGGGCAGGATGATCAGGCAGTTGAATCAGGATGATTTGAATCAATTCGAAGACAATTTGAATTCGAAATACATAGCGCCATCTAGTGTTTGACAACTATTTTTGTTGGCAGTTAACAGATTTAGAAGAACTTCATTGATCCATGACAAAAACAGCTAAACAAATTTTACTAAAATACTGGTGACCATTGTGAAATGAACTTAACAGTGACAGAGATCAAATTTCCATCCTGGATTAAAATTTACATCACCATGGATGGTGTAAAGCTGTTGAGGTGATGATTCGGTTCACTACAAACAAATAATCGATCCACATTTCCAAGCAAGTTTCATTTGCCCATCCCGAATTACAAGTTAGTGGATTACAAGACCTTTGTTCGTAACAATTCCAATGTATTCATTTTCTCTAGTAGTAATTCAACGACAGGCTTGTGTCCTGATCTTGCAGCACAATGTAACGGTATCAAGCCGTCTTTGGTTTGAGCTCCTAAATCAGCATCTCGATCGATCAACATCGCACAAAATCTTGTGTGACCTCTCTTGCTCGCTACATGTAAAGGTGTAATGCCATTCTGTGACACAAACATAAAAAGTTACAGCAACACATTGATATACAGCATATATAAATATATAATTGATGAGGCAACCCATCAATTTTTACCTTTGCAGCCATGTTGTGAGCAGCACCTCTGTTTAATAATAATGATGCAACCCCGACATTGCCGTAGTGAGCTGCTATGTGCAGGGCAGTAAATCCACTCTAAATACAACAACAGACTTGTAAATTATATGACAAAGGCAAAGGCACGTTTCCAACAGCACGTTCCGGTCCAAAATTGGCAAAAAATAAATACAACTGCAAGATACTATAGCTAGAGACTTGATATAATCCATTACTGTACAACAGGGGTACGCAACTAGGTACACGCGGGCGAAATATGGCGCACGAATGTCTAAGAGAGTTCCATATCGTGCGAATTTGTAACAGTGTAGGCATTTACGATGAATTATTTTAAATCGTTTCCAAGATGTTGTATTCCACATTGTCTATAACTTTGATAGTCTGAGAATTGATTTGGGTGCATTACTGACCACTGAAATACACTGTATATTGAAGCCTACAGTCAGTTGAATGACGAAAGATATCGAATATATTTATCCAATGATGTACCGGTATATAATAACACATAATATATTATGCATGCTTGGATTCAGTAGTATGTGGTCCCGCATGTTGTAGACACATACAAAATTCACCCAGTACCAGCTTTGAGGTGTGCACCCCTGCTGTAGTATAGACTATGGCAGATTCAATTCAATTTTCAACAGCTCTGTTATTTCCATAATGTTGTATATATATGGCAAGGGACAACAAATACTACAAGTGCAAGTTAGCTAACGGCTCGATGGGAGTCATTAAAATTCGGTCAATAAACTGCAAACATTATCCGATCAATGAAGGGCAAACATCGATAGCAATCTTGTGCAACTACCACACTAAGATTGATCGATAAAGCAATGTCAGACTGGCTACTCCATTTAAGCAACACATCTGACAGTGTAGAGTGAAGGTCAACGCACATTGGCAGCTGACATTTACACATTAAATAGCAAATCCCAATGGATTTGGCAAATGGTTCCATCTTACTCAAGACTGATCAATTGGCAAATTGATAGGAACAGGCGTGAAAGTAGACGCAATTAATTCCAAAATTAAAAATTCAATCGTACCTCGGTTGTTCTGTTGACGATCCACTGTAAAAAAACCAAGACAATTAGCGAAAAACAAAATATACATCAATGCGAACGGCTACCGTATATAAATTGGCAGTTTTAGAAAGATCACAAATTTCTAGCTTTAGGCCTACTGGTACCGGTATATGTGTAGAACCCTAGCGATGACATTGTACCATATGTCAATATTTGCATCGTGCGCTTGCAGTTGAATAAATAATACAGGATGAGTGGAATCAGCACATCTTTTACTATAGTTCGAATACTAATGCAAAATTTTCCAAACATTTTACAATGACATATTATATCGTGCAAGACAATTTGTGTTTTGTGTACTAAAATTTCAAGATTTCATGTACCATACTTTGTTTTAAGTCTTGGACAGGATCAAAATGCTAAATAATACAGCAGACTATGAGGAACGATTAAGTAAACGACAATCAGTGCAAAAACCATTACTAAAATGTACATATTGATGGTCTCCCATACCTTTGAACTGACTTCGGCCGAGTGGTCATTCTGCAGCAACAAAGCAGCAGCTTTCACGTCGTCTTTTCTGGCAGCAATATGCAGCGCAGGGAGTTTGACTCGACCTTTGACATCATTGTCTAACAACAATGACACAACTTTACTTTTTCTTTCTTGCAATGCGACTGCCAGAGGAGTGAAGCCATCCTGAAATACATGAAAACTCCATCATTCCGAGCAGGGAAATAGTATCTGATAACACGCAAAAATAGCACCAAGTCTTCCTCATTTATTTACTCAATAAGGCACTGTCAACACTCTTTACATTTGATTTAACTAGACACAAGAGATCAATGAGGTCTTACACCCATCTTTATAACATCAAATGTAATGTAACTCCAAAGATAAGAATACTTGTATTTTAAGACTCTTACTAATAACAAAGTATCAGTACAGATCGAAGCTATAAAATAGTCAAACAAGCTTGGAGAGATAGTTTAGCAGAATGGGCTATGATATCACTGTGCCACAAAACTAACCACAAAAAGAGATGCAAAATCTGAATAACAATCTAAATGCCATTAGTCAGATTATACCTAGAAACATTGTAGAACTCCTATCATGAAATTGCTAACATGGTGAAATTAAAACTTCCCTTCCGGAAGTCTAATTACAATAAGGAGGACCCATGGCTGGGTGGATGACGAGATGAGCTCATGGTCTAATAAGGTCCAAACCGGGGAAGTCAAGCAGTTATTCCTAACTCCTTCAACTTCCTCATAGGCGGCAAATTTCACTTTCAAAGTTTTGGCTAATTTCACTGGTGAGAATCAGACCCTAGACAGATTGACATATTGATAAAATAAGAGAAAATGGGAGATTCGTACGGCCACAACATTTTCTCATTTTTAAGAATTCCATGACAATTCACACACATATATGCTTTACTGTGTGTGGAAGCAGAAGCGCTGAAGCGGTAACATTTTTGCGCTTCCGTCTACAGAGAAGAAGTGCAGTTTCCACATCCCCGCTCCAAACACAGGAGTAGGCCTATTACTTCCGTAAGTATTTGTAACAACGAACCTTTGTTGCGATGCTCTGATTTGCTCCGTTCTTGAGCAAGAGTTCAACAATATCTTCATGACCTTCTTGCGCAGCCATATAGAGTGGCGTAAATGCATTCTAGGCACAGAACATACAACAGTTAGTAACATAGAGTGATTTGAACCTATGCTGGTTATATAGAGCACAACGACATTTGTTGCTCTAAAATATCGGAAGGGTCACAATCCATATTACAGTGTCTCCTTGAAATTTATGCCCAGACACCCGGACTTTTCAAGCAGTTACGTCATCGTAGTAGAAAGAAATTGTGATTGTAAACAGTGCCATATCGAAACAAACCACGAAATCGCTTTGTATAATCAAGCAGTGTTCAGGCATGCAATAGGTAAATAATAGTGAGCAAAAGTTTGGTTTTTGGCCCTTAATGATCTTTCAGTGTCTATCATTCTTCAAATTGAAGGAACAGCGCATAGCACCAACAGTGATGGCAAACAGTTCAAGTGACAATACTTACCTCAATGAATTCCAACAAAAGATCAGTTCTCTAAGTAGGGATTTATACAGTGTCAAAAATACAAGGAGAGCAGAATTGTAATGGTGGGCCTACCATATAACTCTTATCCCACTGAAAATTTAGTGTAGCTTTTACAACTGGGGAATTTACCTTGCCATGACAAACTTATAGGCTTAATTTCAGATGTACCGGTATATATAACAAATGTCACACTATTATAAACCACCAAACATTTCATGTCATATGAATAATGATATTCAATACATTATGGGCTAAATATACCTACATGGTTAAATTGAAAAATATTAGACATGAACATGCTTGTCTGCCAATAGGTCTGTCTCTGTGTCCATGTATTCGCTTGTGATTACGGCTGGACACACAAAATCGAATAGCAAGCTGTTCGAATCGAATAGCAATTTGATCATAGATGTTCGATTTGATATTTGTCACTTTTCAATTCAACAAAATTTCTTACAGATGTATGAACTGTTTTATCACAGGTGATTAGTTAGTTTTTAATAAAGGGAAGATGAAATGCTTAGGGTTGCAAATGAGGTTCATTAAACATGATTCATGGTCAATTTATTGGATTCCTATTCAGTTAAAAGATTCCTACCCTACGGTAACATTCACATTCCCGATTATGGTAACATTAATTATTACCGTACTTTTAACAATGCGTTATTATAGGAGCACAAGCATCAGTCCAAACTAAACCGTAAATGCAAAAGTATTCTCTTCAACCAATCATGGAAACAAAATCCCTAAATCAGACACTGAAATAAAATCCACCATCATATTGTTACCAGTATAGCTGATAGAACTGGATCTTGCTTGGATTCCATAGTAATTAGATTACGTTCTCAGGTGATCCCGTGTATCAAGTTGCTAAAGCAGTAGAGAGTTCTCTTAAACAACATGTGAGTCTGAGGAACCGGAGAAATCCGGGATATAAGCATGACTTTCAGTACCGGTAGTCATTTCTAAACCATTAACAATGAACGCGGTGGAACTACTCAACATCAAGTATGAGTCAGAGAGGTGAGAGGTGATGGGGATA
This sequence comes from Botrylloides violaceus, assembly GCA_030412335.1. Classification (NCBI taxonomy): domain Eukaryota; kingdom Metazoa; phylum Chordata; class Ascidiacea; order Stolidobranchia; family Styelidae; genus Botrylloides; species Botrylloides violaceus. The sequence continues at coordinate 787,866 of JASFYC010000714.1, forward strand.
TCTCACGCCTAACAAAACCACATGTGTCAAAAAAATACTCTGCCAAAATAATCTTAATGACCAAGTGTACAAATTTTGCTGTGAGCGAGCGCACCACGTACTTCTAGTAAGGTGAAAACAACTTAATTATGAAATGATCCCACCTTTATTTTTGAAATATTTTGGATGATATGCTTGCTAGCATGACTATAATATATATAATATATACCGTAAAACCAATTGCAAACTTTACAAGAGGCTTGGGACCATAAAATTTTCATTGTTGCAGACAAAAAACGTTTGGTATGGCACAGGACATTATCAACTAGGCTATTATTTGTCGACCATGGTTCAGTTGAAAAGTACAAAATAGCTATAATTGTAGCAATGAGCTAGATAAATGGATAATTAAGTTCACTAGACTACTCACTTAAAGTTGTTATAGTAGTTTAACATAACAGAATTCTACTATCCTAAAAGCACACAATATTCACGCGCACATACACAAATCTATACCAATATTATCATGGCAGAGAATGGACTTTCCCAGACAACATCCACATAAAAATGGAACACCAATTCTCGGTTTCGAAAATTTTGAAAAACCTAAATATATATATAATGCAGATAATTCATGACCATTATCCTAAATGACATCACGTCATATGGGTCCAATTATACTGGTAAATAAATATGCCTTGACCGGTTACTCAGAGAGCAAACTACTCCAAAGCAAAGGTAGTAAGATACCTACTATAATTTGATGAAATAGGAGAAAATAACACTTCATGACCTCTGGACATGATATTACAACAGTGATATGATTGTTGGAAATGACGTAAACATGAAAACGTACACCTAATAGGTGTTTCAGAAAATATGGAACACAACAAGACAAAAAGTTATTACGTTGATACAACGCGGCACTGACGAATAAGTTTTCTACACAGTGCTTGAAAGTGTTGAAACTAATTTGGCAACGACTAATTTACCAGCTAACTTGGTTGCTTAGCAACATAAAGTTTTCCTACCTGCGCAATTAGGTTTGGATCTGCGTTGTTCTGAAGTAATGCTTTTACAATGTCAAACTTCCCAGCGAGTGCAGCAATGTGTAAGGCAGTGTTTCCTTTCTGAATGCAAGGATACAAACAATGCACTATAAAATTAGAGATTGGCCAATATTGATTCTACAATGCCGATACTAGAATATTTCTCTCCGCCTAAATCATGGCCTGAACCAATTTATTGAAAAACCCTCAATATTGGTATATATGTGTATACGTATATGTATATTTTATACACATATATATATATTTACCACTTTACTTGGCCGATACAAAATCATGGACATCGGCCTCGCTTATTGAATGGGCCAATAACTGGCATGTATGTAAAAATATTGTCATTAGTGCCAAACATCGTACTATAAACCGTATATATTAGAACAGCTTACTTTGGTGGCAGAATTCACATTGATATTTCGTCTAATCAACTCTTGTACTAATGTCAAATGACCTTCCTTTGCAGTAAGATGAAGGCAGTTAAGGCCGCTCTAAAAAGTAATTATGAAGTTGATGATCTGATACAGATGGAGATTGGAGATCACAAAGGGTCAAACCACTCGTAATTAATCTCTTCTGATTTTAATCACAAAATAATGAAGAGCCATATATGGCTACTACAAACGAAAAATGAATGTGGCAACGCAGATATGAAATGAAGGAAGATGTCGGTAAGAACGATGCAGGCCTGACATAAAAATTAGATGACATTGCACTTGCACGTTTGATTCCTGATCTATAATATGCTCAAAAGTCAAAACTACCTAACTGGTAATCTGGAATATATACTTACAGAGTTTGCAGCTGTTATATCGACTTTCTTATCATCAAGTAAATGCAGTAATTTCTCCACATTTCCAGCTTTGGCAGCACGAAGAAGACTCCCTGTGCCCTAAAAGTGCATGGTTAGAGTTAAAAAATAAGGACCAAGATAATTAATTATATATATATTATTATTACCGCACAACTATAACAGATAGGCCTGACCAGTGAGCCAAAGTATGACTATTAACATAAATTCAATGACCAGGATGTACCAGCGGTACATTAATTAATAAGGAACTGGATCTGTCCTTTCTCATCAAGCTAAAGTGAACAAAATGATGAAAAACTGCAATATATTCAAGCTCAAGAAATGGCAGGCCTGCCTTCGACACACCCATAATGCACAAGAAGGCTTAGCACAGCATAAAGGAAACAGAACGTGACTTAACTGTCATGACAACGTAAACGTATATTTTGATTGGCCTACGTGTATTCATAAACTGATATGATAAACATAGCCTGCATCCCGAAAAGGTTTGCTTCGTTACACCGGAAATTTATGAAAGTTCAATAAAATTTAATTGACAATCACAATATAGTAAACAAAGGTAGGAATTGGATCAAGTGTACGGTTAGTATTGTCGATAGAAAGATAGTCAAATTTCTGTGTAAGTTGCAAATGGACGGAGCCATGCCCTTGCAAGATTGAACAGTTACAGTCATACAATGTGACCATATTTGATTGCGTAGTCTACCTTGGGCTTAATTAACAGGGATGCAATATGACGATGAGAGTTATATGTTTGTGGTAAACATGATGAACTATAGCCTACCGTACTAAAAAATGCTCGATTCAGCCAGTCAGTGGACAAGCCAAAACTGGACTATCTATACCTATCGATTAGGCATACGCCTACTGCAGTAAGAAGTGAAACAACATCGATAGTAGGCCGAACTTAGTTTAGCCCAGCGTTTCTCAATCTTTTTAACGTCGGGACTGGGAAATTCTGACAGCTGATAGGGATATGTTTTCGCAGAGCAGCATTGAAAAATTTATTCAGGAAACGTGAATTAATCCCATAATTTTGTTTATCACGATGTTTGAACGCTTCTATAAAATACCGCAACCTACAACAAAATGATCATGAACGATAGCCTATATCACTTTCGCTGTTCAGTTATACTACAAAGCCAAACCAAATATACTGGTAAGTAAACACATTTGTTCTGTTTTGCCAAGAGGCCTCGCCGTCGTAGACCGTCAAAAACTTTGCCAACCGGTGGCTGAGAACTATAGACTGGTCTGGCAGCCTCTTGCAAGGTATATAGCCTATTATATATATACGACATCCAACCACCCTTATTTTAGACACTGTGAACTAATAAATCTGTCTGTCTGCCTCATTCAATAAACCCTAATCCATTCAAGACTTGACTTCATTACCAAGTGTAGGCTAATGTGTAATAGTGTAAACAAAGTGCAGAAAAATTAAAAATTTGCTCATGATTGCAATGTACAATTGCTGGCCTAGCACACACACACAATAAATGTCATAGTCAAATACTTACCGTACTGGCAGCAGACTCTGATTTCACTATGCTCATAGCATTGAGTTGTAACTTTACTAATTCATATGATTATGATACAGTAACAAAATATTAAAGATAGGCTATGTTTTGACAGTATGGAACTGCAATAATTACAAAAACAATTTACCATAATAAAAGAACAACGTTAAGTGGCCATTAACCATCAACCAAAACGCAATATTCTATGCAGTCCACAGTGTATGACTATGTTGATGCCTGACGAGATCTCGAGGTCGGGACCAATGCTACGCCTAGCGGCATAGGCTTACCAACCGGGTCATCTCATCTCATAATCTACAAAAGAATCCAAAACTTTTCAGTATCATCGAGAATTTCCGTAAAAGCAGGCTAGCGATCAACTTCTCACTGACGTAAAATAAACCTTTTGCCTTGGAAATAACGCGACCTGCACTAGCAGTACCAGTGACACCCAACCGCAAGGCCGCCGGTGCTTACTGAGTCCCCCCGTCCACCAGTTATTGGCGCCGTCAACACCCGCGTCAGGCACTGACAACAATCTACTCACTTGCGTCACCTGACGTACACTCAGTGACTTCCTGGTCGTCTGTACGGCCATAACCGTCTTCCGATCAACAGCATTCGGGGCGTTGCCGGGCCGCTGTCGTATTTCGTTGAGATATGTGACAGTTTTACTGTAGGCTATAGTTTTACGTTGTGCATCGTGGGATTTACCTAACAAATGCTTTTTATTGGTCGAAGGCTTTGATCTCCCTATCAAAATAGATAGATAGATCTTGCATTTCCCGTTCTCAGTAAGCTACAGTAGGCCTGTAGACAGATTCTGCCCTCATTCGCCGATCCGTAACATTGAAAGACAATCGTTCATATAGTCACTATCCGCACCCCACCGATAACTTTTCTGTTAGGATTCTCAACTACCACAGTCAATAGCTAACAGTAGCGATAACGCGACTGACAAATCCGGACAAACGGGGGATCTACCACCTAATTGGCGTGGCGAGGGATCCTTGACACACCTACTTGACCAGAATAACACTATTGTTTGGAGAGCTCGGACTTCAATATACAGTATTCAAGTCGGCATTGCGTGTGTCTACGGATAAAACACGTGGATTGCTAGCAATTATTAAAATCGATCTCTTCCCGCGGACTTCGTGATGGTAGCCTAACTTAGCGTGTAGGCTATGTCTTCGCTCTTATCAAGCTCGCTAAACAAGAACGTGCTGTACCTCGCCTGTATAGCTGAACGTCCTTTCACACGGCCGTAAATATTCTTTCCGTCCGGCTCTTTTTGTAAAAGCAAATCCTATCCAAACGAACAAATGCTGCAAGTCTCAATTACGTGCGCCTCCAAAACACGTCGTAAGTGAACGTCATAACCACCGCGTCCCCAAAGTAAATATTTGGCAACCGTACGACACAAATCGCGCTATTGACTTTGCAGGCGTATCCTGTAAAATCTGCCCGTCAACTAATGGCGCGAGGGTTTTCTCAATTCCAAACAATAAATTACGTTACCAAACCGACGCCGTGAAGCCACGCCGAGTATGGAGAGCTCCTAACGTCTAACCAACGCGATACATTTTTACTCGTGCCAGTGATCTCAGAGGCCTATACTGGCCTACCTTCTACGATTCGCATGCTAAAAAACAATACGCCCACCATACACCAAGAAAACTAGCCTCCCCATGTGCACGACCTCTCTTTCACACACGGAAGCTGCAAATGAGTGCAGGTAGGGGATCCATACAATCCCAGTGTGCCTGTCAACTTCGAGATGATACTGCGGAGCTTCAAACACAGATAACCCGACGTCGATAGCCGACAATTCCAACATCCTTCCCAATCCATAAAGAAGCTTCAACACTTATCATGATTTTTATTACATAAACAAAGTTAAAGAAGAGTTTTTTTACACCAAGTTGACGAAATCACACAGAAAAATACAAAATCTACATTTGAGGGGGAAAATCAAAAGTATGAGAATATACTTTTCGGTCAAGTGCTGAGCTGCTTATGATTTCTTCTGCAATTGACTTCTCAAATCCATTGCAATCTCGCTTTCAGATGAGGAGACCTTCTTGTCTGTATCTAGTAATGAACAAGTTAGAAATACTGTAGCAATCATCAACATCAAGACATAATGATTGTGGTATTGAAATAGGCTATTTTATTTACACTCTAATGTTCATGCTTAACAGGGGCCAAACCCACAATAGTGAGACTGATACCATCAACGAAAATTCAATAATTCTAGACCTGAGGGTTCTGTGGCACCTTGGGTATTATGGCGACATTTTTAGTTACTTAACAATGTGACCCAAAAGACGAAATAGGTCATGACTTACGAAGGGCATCAGTAACTGAGACAGTTGTAATCAACAGACAGTTGAAATTGAAAAATACAAGTCAGATGGAAGTCGGTTGCAATGAGGTGAAGGGCCGAATGAACGAAGTACTCACGATTATCTCTGTCTTTCTTGCCTTCAGGAAGTTCCTGTCTTGCCGAGGCATGAAGCTGTTGATAAACCGCTTGTAAATTATCATCGAACCCAGGAATTTGACTAGATGAAGACTTGGCAAGGGAGGCCTGAAAACATTAATTTTACATCATACATCTCATGACTGTGTCATGAGCTATGAGTAATTGAGCGTACCATGGTTGGCTGCATCGCTTCTTGCGAGCGTATGATTTTCTGTAGATCAGGGTTGTTCATGTTGAAATTCAAACTAGCCATCAATGAATTTTGAGAGTTGATCAAATCGTGCATAGCACCCAAATTAGCATCCTGAAATCGGAATTAGGAATAAGGTTTTACGATATCAAGAATGGTGATGCATATAGTCTCGTATGACATGAAAACCTAAGCGGTTGCCGCATTCATTAGTAGTTCCTCTGGTAGTTGCAAGGACAGGGTGGTAGGCCCTTTTCAATTGAAGCTTGGCGCATGTCATATACAGCATGACGACAATGACGCGACTCCAAATATCAGAAACAGGCATGTTTGACAGACAATGAAGCATATTCCTGAAGTCTTGCACCGTGGAAAGAATTCCTGAGTGGGCACGGCACCTCATATCATGTGGGCACCGCTGACCAAGATGGCAATCTGTACATGTCTGAAAAACTTCACTTTCTTGATGAGAGCTGATCAATATCGATAGGGAAAAGTGCAAATGGAAAAGACTTGATGATAATATTTGTCTAACTGGGTCTATAGCAGTTTGTGAAGAGTAACTATCACTTACCTTGCTAAGTTTGGCATATTCGTTTTCTAATAGAGATGTCATGTGCATTTGCTGAAGTATATCGGGCATCGACGCGAGATCTGGGTTACCGTACATTCCGTACAGTAGAGGATTCATATAACCTGGCATCCCTGTAAAGATTCGTATGAAACAGACTTAGACATTCAACCGACGAAACAAATTGAGGCGGAAACCCACCAGGAAAAAATGAAGGAACGTCTAAGCCACACATCGGTAATACTTTTGGGTCTAAAGGCATTGATGAAGGCGGTTTCTCCATTGCTCTTTTCAACTGATTGCGCATTTCGTCTTCAGACGTGACTGGCGGTCCTGAATATCCGCTGAAGAGTTGCGTAAGCATTGCCAAATCAGCTGGATTTTGCATGTTGCTTAATGATAACAACGTCGCCAAGTCCGGCACTTGATTCACAGACGAGTGTTGGGAATGGCTTTGACCCTAAGAACACGAGAATGGAATATGTTAAGAATCCGAAAACATGAATTTAATGTCACAGCCAGCGTACCAAAACAGAGAAAGAACATTTTGCAGATAACAAACATGAGAGGCACCTTATATTAATTAGACTAGTGTGTAGGCCAGTAATACAAAACTGCTTGTTTATGATGTCTTATAAGCGAAAGATGGCCTCATAAATGTGCAGGTCTGTAATATTTCATTGTTTTTTTAGTGGTTCGTAGTATTTCAGGAAACAATTAACAATGCCAGCAACTGTATTACAGTCACTGTAAATGTTAGTAAATGTACACATCACCAGATTTAGTGTCAGCCTTGGTTCTAATTCTCAGTAAACCAATGGTGGACGTTTAATCTGTGGTGGTCTTCTTTACGATATCTATTGATTGGCTCCAATATATTCTTCGAAATGTACACAGAAAGACACAGGCCTGGTCCGTTGACCATCCATCGGTGCATTATGCCGATTAAGAGTTTCATACATAGTGATGTGGGATCGTACCTTTGATTTTGAATGTGAGCTTCTTGATGGTGATGGTGCTTGCAGGAATGATTGATCCTTGAACATGTCCATGAACAGTGGCATGCCTGGCACCATTCCGCTAGCAAGTAGGGCGTTCATTTCTGAAATATCAATGAAATGAAACTCAGTTCTTATATATCCATAAAATTTCATGTCTGCCACGTCACGTAATGTGTAGCAAAGCTGTGCCTAAGCCTAACCAAAGTGTAGTACTAAGGTACCCAAGGTTGGCCTGCCCATTAAAAGTGAACACGACCATTTGATCATACCACCGGTACGGTACCATAGAGACATTGGTAAATACCGTACTGCAGAGCAAATCACGATTTTGCCAGCCTCGTTTGTGTGTTATATTCGATTCTTGACTGTAATGAGCAATCGTCATATTCAACTAACCTGGAGAACCTCCATACATTGCATTGAATAGCCCCGCCTGCGGATTCATCAAAGATTGAGCTATTAGTGCTTGGAATGATTGACTATCTAGGTTTGGAGGCAAATCTTGTGCAGAAGTAGGTTTGATTTTGGTATCGCTGCTTGACGGTTGGTGACGATCTTGAGTGCGATCTCGCGACGACGGTCGCGTTTCAGGAGGTTTCGATTTTTCAGAAACTGACTTGGACGAGTGTCTTGAAGATGTCGCTTTTGCTTCTTTTATTACGGAAGTCGTGTTTTCCGATTGCTGTTGCTGCTGCTGCTGCGACTTTTCAGATTCTTCATTCATGTTTTGTCTCAAGGTTTTGTAATCGACAACAAATCCTGGAATAACAATCTCAACAGTTGTGCTAATGAAAACTCTGCAATTAGCGTGTCTATTAGCAATGACAAATACAATCTGAAGATGCAGCGAATTTTAAATTTCTGTTTTAAAAGCAACCCACACCATAGCATAAAGGACAAAATTTCACAAATTAAGTGATTCGTGACATTCCACAGGCAGGAAGGAGAACATTGGAATGTGACTGCCAATTGAGGCCCACGTAAAATATTTGTGTCCCGAAAGCACCCAACGACAACTTGGCCCCATCTCTAGCAGCTTCATGAATCTGATACTTTCAGATGTGAAATTTCGAGATGTGTGGAGTGTTTGACTGAATAATATACGATCAAGCCTTGATAGGACAAAGCTGAACGGGCCTAGTCGTTCTTACAATGCAAAGCAAAAATGACTACCAACCTGGATGAGCTTTCAGCCAATCAGCAAGATCTTTATTCAGAGGTGCTTCATCCCCAACGAATTTCTTTTTCTCTGTGGGATTATGGACCGGAATTCTTGAATCCGGTGGCAGAACGGCTGGTGATATGAATCCAGTTTTTGACCGTGGCGGTTTCTGCTACAAAACGGGGAAATGTATATAGATATTGACAAAATTACAAAAGCGAGGGTGTTTCTGTGCTGTGCAACACTTCCGACATATCGTCACCTAAAGAAGGACAGTCGTTTAAAAATCACAGGCGTATCCAAAGGGTGCCGTCCATGAAACCAAGTTAAAAATTCCTTGATAAAAGCCGTAAGATATAGATTAAGAACTTATCACTAACGACTGACAATTTTACCAAACAAGTATAGAGAGTGGTGGACAGTCCATGTACAACAAGCACATATTACTAAAGCTGACAGTCAAAAACCCCTCAAGAATCAGACGCTATTTATGAAAATGTGACAGAATAAACTTCCCTTCGCTAAGTCTAATAACACACACACACCTTTTTCGCGGGTACTTTTACGTCTTTTGTTTTGACCTCAGGAATTGAAGTTCGAGACGTTTGTGACGTTGAAGGCTTCTCAGATTTGGGTGCTGTAAATACTGATTCCGGTTTTGCCTGAGTGAGAGCCGTGACTTGTTCCAACTGACTGATCAACATTTTTTCAGCAAGGTCGCGTTGTGATAAATCTACACGATGTAAGAGCATGATGATGACAAAATGCAAATGAGGATACAAGAGTTGGACAAACCTCCTTTCATAAGCATCTGCAACGTTTCGTTGATTTTACTATTTGCTAATAAAGTAGCGAATGCTTCAGACTCTTCCTTCATACGCGCTTGTCCGTCAAGAATCTCCTTGTTCAAAGCTGAGCCCTTCTACAGTGAAAAAGTACAGTCGTCAAGCCAGAAACATTAACTGTTGCATACCCAGGAAGACTGTGGTGGGAAGAATGAATAGACACAAATAAGGATAGCCAAGAGCAGTACAAAAAACGATACGGTAGTTTGCAAGAATCGACCAGTGTATCAAGACCACCCTGTGGTAAATGCAATTCACCACAGTGCACACCCGTTTATTAAACAATGCAAAAAGGGAATTCCCAAGCTGAAGGTGTGTGTTTAATATCAAATTCATTAACAACCTAGATCTTATAAAACAATAATGCATACCTGCATTGACATGTTCGATGACGACGGCTTTTTCGATTTGAACAATACTTTAGCATCGTCAGGAATCTCACTGCGAAATGCAAAGGAAAAATGATAAAAAGGTCCTAAACGAGTGTTTGAAAAATTCTACCTTTTGGACGCAACCATATTAAAGGCCTCTTCGGGGTTCAGTAGAAGTTTGGATGGAAGCCCTGAAATTGTAAAATTATATGTAAAAGTTGACAAATAAGCCTCAAGTCTGAGGGTGGAAGAAATGAATCAAGAAAGTACCAGTAGGGGGAATAGGGCATGGGACACGTTAACTAAGCATCCATATGACACGGAGCGACAAGAAGGGAAGATGCAGAGTGCAGCTACGATTTTTCACATTACAGGTTTGACACAGTAGGCAGTCGAGCCATAACTTTGTCATCAGAGTGGTAAGCCTTCAGCTGGCTGCACTGGTTTAATTGATAGGGGGAAATGCATGCTACAAAAAGCAGTATCCTAAACTTGAATTACGGAACAACAAGATAAAACGTAAAAACATAAGATATAAAAACAAACCTTGTGGTAAAGATCCGGTGCCTTTCGGTAGGGTCTTTAGAAGACTAGGCGGCAAAGCCGGCATTACAAATGATTTATGAAAGTTGGCTTCCTCTGGCGGGCGAGTTGGCCATTTCCCATGAGTGATGCAATAACAGACATGTTCAACTCGTTGAATTAAAATTCGGTCCTTTGGCCATTTCAAGTTATTGTACAAAGTGTTCAACAGTCTTGCGCTTTCTTCTTTTGACATTGCAGCAAGCCTGAACAAAGTAACAGACGCTAATATACTCTAAATTCACCCTACCCAAATCGTCATACTTTTCGGCAGCATCCATAGGTTCTTCGTCGGATATTTTACTAGAAGCTGCACTTGGTTTTTCGTCGGTTTTGGCTTTTTCGTCATCTTAAGAAATGCCACATTAATGAATTCCAGGACTATTATGATTCGTTGGCTGTAGTTATAATTAGGGATGGTACAAACTCAGTGCTCTAGTTTTGACTCAAGAGGGAATTTTGCCTGATTGGTTCGGATCACGTTCGGATCGAATACTATCAATTTTTCTGCCTGTAACTTTTGCACATTATCAGCTCAAGATAAATGCGATGTGTGGGAAATATTCTCAGCATTCTTTCATCACTTGGCTAGATAATATTGGCGATATTTATGGTAAAGGGAGAATGTTATATATCGTTTTGGTTAGGGCCTGTGACTATGACTACGTGTGCATATAGATTGTACAAGTGTTTGTGATGTCATCCATTCAGATTTGGGGTTCGGTAACGAAGTCGTGCCAAAAGTTCGTTAGACATGGACTCTAATACGGGTTCGTACCATCGCTAGCTATAATATTGCTGAGAACCGCCCACGCAGACTAAAACTTTCCCTACCAAACACCACTAGATATCCTCACAGATATGATATCAAATACCAACTGATAAAATGCTTTATCAATACTTACCACTTGTCTTTTTACTTCCTTCACGCCTAGAATCAGTTTTCACAGTACTTTTACTAAAGTACAAATTTCAGAGTTATTCAAATGCTGGGAACAATGCATACAAACTGTGCATTACCTAGTAAGCTTCAATGCTTCAGCTTGCTCGTATTCGAGCATGCTCTTGAGAAACGATAGAGACTGATCATTCAAGATATGTACTTCTGTCCTTGTAACTCCATGGCTAAAATAAGAAAATTTATTTATCAGTAACGAAAATGGAGCAATTAGTATTTGAATTAATAAAAATCTCGTAAAGAAGATCCCCAGTGATTTAACGTCCAGCCTTGGTTTATTGGGAATTAAACCAAGGCTGGACATTAAATCTGTGATGATCTTCTTTACGATACCTATTGATTGTCTTTACTCTGTTGTGATAACAAACTGCAGAAATTGCGCTAGTCATAAAAAGTACGGTCAACCAGATAAGTACCAGTAGTACAGCCAGATTAAGAAAATATATATGGTAACTATTTTGCAGAGCTAACGTGTATGACATTTACATTTGAAGGGTGGGATAACCCAAATGATTTCTAAACAATATTCTATCTCTTTATCATCTAACTGCACGGCTACCGATGAACTGCTATTTGTACATCCCATTGAAAGCATTTCAACAAATACATTTTGCAAATACTTATCTGATATCGTATCACTTGTAACGTGCCTACAGCGCCTACGCCCTAAACTATAGCATAGAGCCTAAAATAAAGAAATTTGCAAGTGACCTTCAAGTTGACAAACTGAAATAAGACAAAATTAATATTTCTTACCCCAAATCGCTATTGCACACCCACTGCCTTCAACCACAAGCTTCTAGCTACTTCCCATACACCAAAACTTGCTGCAAGACGGTTCAGATCTGTACATTTTCTTTCAAAATTCATGTATGATAACCTTTGATGACAATAGCTCTAGCACTACAATAACCAGTAGCCAACGATTTGCTAAGATTCCAAATTGAATAGCACCCAAGACAAAATACCATGTTGCATAACTTCTGAATGTTAGTCAACAGTTTGAACAGACGGAACTGACAATTGATCTAGTACCACTGGCTGCTAGAGTTTTCAACTAAATTTGACCATACCCAAAGCTACAGATACTACAATAAATACCATTTCTACTGAAACCAACTATTAATCCCCCTCAACCTCTTCCTAGAGAGTAGAAAGAGATTTAAAGCATCTTTCACAATTTGCACCTCAGTACGTAAAAAGCCTTTCGAGACAGTTCCTTACCGGTCCATTCCTAGCAGTAATTCTTTGTCATGGCATCCAATTTTCCACCAGGCAGGTAGATCAATGCAAGGTTCGCACAATTTCAAGCGTCTCTCAAAGTCTTTGTGTGGCAACACATCTAACCGAATCCGGTTCAAAAGTTCGATCCGGTAGAGGGTTCTCGAAGCACGTTCTTCCGTGATTCGCATTACAGGCATGTGAGCTATTTCTGGAATATAAAAAATATAAATTTGCACACTACTCGAATCATTTCGTATGCTATGCTTGACACCATTCAATACCGTACCTTCTGGCAGAGGAGCTTTCCGTCCACAAACCCTCTCACACATCGCTTTAAAAGCAAGATAATACATTTCCAAATTGCGGTCGCTCTTCTTCTCAAGCTTTGCAAGTTGCCGGAAGCGAGACCAAGAGATCCCTTTCTTTGAGTATTCCACTCCAAAAGTGGATATCGTTCGGTAGAAGTCAGATTCCTCACGCCTGGTCCAATGCCTATAATAGAAAAAACAATCATCACCATCATCTCTCAGCAGAGTTAATTCAGGCGACCCATCAATCCATCAAATCCCATACCCCTCCTGGTAACCAATGCGACCAGGTGAAAGATCATACAGTAGGCGTTGTAACCGGGCACAACCCTTCTGCCCTAGGAATACAATATTAGTGCCGAGCATGGCAGACAACAATTCTACAACTGTATGTGCTTTGATGCAATCAGAAAAGGCTTTGAACCTATGTTACAAAGCTTTACGGTAAAGAAAATGGATTCAAACATGCCTAGAATTCAGTCAATGTATCATATAGCCGTAAGGATTAGTCGCAGACTTACACTTTTTCCTTTTCGCGAACTTTTGATTTCCCCATACTCTCGAGACCCATTAAACGTGATCTCATTTGCCTTTGCTGTTTCTGGAAACGTGACACGAGACGTCTCACACGCATGTTGAGTTCTGCCACCGTCGGCCACTTCAAAGTATCAGAATCTTCTGTGCTTGGTGGTGCTAAACATGATCAATAGAACTTACATGAAACATTTTCATTATGTTGAATTGTTGATGCTTCCGATTCTTAGCTGCTAACATGAGCTGAAAGGGCAAGTTAAGAAACGGGGGGCCTCTCTCTCCCACAATCACAATAAACAACTGCATAATTGACCACATACTTTCCGATGCCTTTTCTTCTTGATTGCTTGATTCTTCTTTGTTATCCGCATTACTCTCCGAACTCGGCTGCTCTGCGTCGCCATCCTTTGATTTTTCATCGTCGTCCTTTACGTCCGATTTGGCTGGAGTGGCAGGATCATTTGAAGCGGGAGACGACGGAGCTGTGGCAGGAGAGTCTTGCTGTAAAAATATTTGAAAGTTAAGAATGTGCTGTTCGAACTTCAAATTACAGTGAAAGCAGCAAACAAACGATACTGACCTCAAACTCGGAATATTCACTCAAATTCATCTTTGCAGGTTTGTACTCTGGATCTTTATTATCACTGAATGGCACACGAATAGTAGATGAATAAATGAATAAATGATTCAATCAAGCAAGCACGGTCACTTACTCATCTTCGAAATCGTCAAGATCATCAGACAACGATTTATCGTCCGGCATGCCATACTTTTTCCAGAAACACAATTTGCGATCAGCTCGAATCATGCTGTATTTTCCGAAACCTGCCCATCAAAAATAGATGTGTAGAACTAGCGATTCATAGACAAAAGTTTATTGTCACCACAAATACAACGTCAACCGCAGGATATTTCTAAATAAACTACGGTTGGACTTTAAATTCTTAGTACAGGTAACAGTATATCGGTGCTTTGTTTATATCTGATTGGTTCCACTATTTGTTAACAATTCATAACAACACAGTTAATGCGAATAGTCCTACTCCTACATACCGTGTCTATGAACTCCAATGAGAAGGTGTCTGTCACAAGTGCAATCCCATCCGACGACAAACTTTTCAAAAGGAACATCAGGTATGGAGAGATCTTCAATTCTAGACAACAAAATCAAGTAAATACAATGTTTAACAAGACAATACACAAATTTGTAATTACTCTGCTTTCTTTTCGCCATCATCTCCGGTAATACCGAGGATCTCCACTTTCAGAAAATTGAGCATCTTGAGCCGCAGCACGATTCTAGCAAAAATTTATTCCATATAGGTACGCAGGCGAATCTCAAGGATTAAATAAAAATTACTTGTTGCAGTGATTTTGAAGATGCTTTTTGAATCCGTCTTCATGCAACAGCGCGTTGACATCGACATCATGAATCCACTGCTCGGCAATCGTGTCATAGTTGATGCTCGGTTCTTCTTGCTTTGAACGACCCTTTCGTCCTCTGGGTGACGGTGTTGCTGATGCTATTTAAATTAAGCATCTCATGGATCCACAAAGTAAGGAAAGCATCCAATTTTTCAACAGATAGCATAGTAGAACGAACCAGAATTCAGTTTCACAATAACGCAATGGTATGGGTGGGCTGTTCATCGTGTCAGTTGATTATAATTATCGAGGACGAAATCCGAATTTTTGCGATTATCAGTATTGGTCGTTAGTCAAGTGATGAGGTCGACATTGGATATCGGCCAATATTATTGAATCTCAATTATCGATATCGCCCACCAGTGATGCGAAAGGGTCAAATATCGTATTGGCCTAGAAAAATCAATATCGGTGGATCTTTATTCAATGGCAGAAGTGTCACACTGTTACTCAAAATATACGGGGATGTAGAAGACAATTCTCATTAGCATACCTTCAGTTGTAATACTTGCAGCTACAGGTGGATGGTTCGGTGGGGTGATCAAGTCCCAAACAAACAGCTGTCATAAAATCAAAGCATTAGTAAATTATTACAAGACAATAAATTGGCATTGATCGCAAGATCAGCATAAAATCACACTTGTTTTACTTCATCACATGGACAGTGATGGATTGCAAGTGGAGCATGTTCTCCACCAGGTCTGCTTCTTTCAACAATATCAGTTTAAAATAGTAAGAGACGTCATCGTGGCATCAATATCAAATCTAGCCATCTACTGATTAGTGTACCGACACTGCGAGCACAGCATTACCTTGACTTTCTCATCGCCACTATAGAACTTCAAGCAGTACATAATCATTGCGCGGCAAACCGTCTCAATCTCATTTAGCTTCACTTGAGTTGGAAGAGCACCTTTCTCTTGCATATACTTCCACCGTCCCCATCTAGTCGGAAATATAAATCTTAGCTACGAGTTCATTTCTCAACATCAACTGTTAGACGTACCCGAAAGTCAGAAGATGTTTCTCGACACGGAAGAAATCTTTTCTTGTCCAATTCTTATTTTTGGATTTCCTTTTTTGTTTCCGGGATTGTGCTTTTTCGTCATAATCCGAGTCCGAATCAGATCCGATTTCTGCGACAACTTCCATGTCTTGTGTGTGTCCTCCAAATCTGCGAGTTTGTTTTCTCCTCCTTGGTTGCTCAATTATGAGCTTATTCTGTAATGCATCAGGCATTGATACAAATAGGCTATCATCAGTTGGTCGTATATCACCCTTCCGTATCATTATGTTAGTACTTAGTAGTCATTAGCAACCCACAGAGCCCTACATGAATAATAAAAATGTGCTGAATTACAAGTAATATTCGATTCTAAATTATAATACCGGTACTCAAGGTACAGATAAAATGCACGAACCAATTGAAAAACTCACATTCTTTAATCTATCGATGTCTAAATCAGCCTTCTTCGCCCACTTTTCCCAAAAGTCTGGATCATTCAGAGCGATTTCAGAGCCTTCTTTTTCCTCAGACACAAAACTTGCCTGATGAAATATAACATTATTGATGAGTTTGACTCCTAGCTGAATTATACGAATACTGTACCTTGGAAAATGTAGACCCTTTCTGACCCGAGGCAATTTTAATCGTTTGCGTTCGCCGAAGAAGAATTTGGTCGATATCTTCTTCGCAAAACTTATTTGAATCATCATCTTCATCCATTATTGCACCGTAAGCACCCAGCTTCAATAAATCTTCAACCTCTTGCTTGCTCAGTACCGGCTGATTGTTCTAGAGAGGAAAAATTTGACATTTTCTGACCAATTCATTGCAACATTTGGAGTTGTAAATAAGTAGGACAGATCAATTTCAATTTGGTATCCGCAGACTAAGAAATCAACTGGCGTTGGCACGCTCATGTCTGTAGTAGCCTACCAGGGGTATAAGACGCAAAATAGCACTGGGGGATGTGTGACCAAACATGCTAGATTTTGACTTGGACCGAGAAGTAAAAAGTTGGTACTGTTGGCATGGCACCCATAGGGGCTCAAGGCAGGCATATGGTGATTCCATGGTCCATATGGTGATGAAGCAGATCAGCCACAAACCATCAAATTATTATTTATCGGAAGTGTCAACATACATAATAAATTAGTTAAATAGCGATATAGGCCTACACACGCTCATAGTTAATAAAAAACCTTACTTGATTAACTTCATCCACTCTGCCACTCATTGATTGCAGTATAGCCTTGTCCAGACCTAACTTCAAGCTTGCTTTCTCAAACATTTCTCTTTCGTATGAGTTCCTCGTGATTAGCCGATAGATCTTAACCATTTTTTGTTGTCCTATACGATGACACCTCGCTTGCGCCTGACCATAAAAAAATCATAGGTTACAAAAAGCAACATTATACCATAAATAATACTAGAGAGATAGTAATTACCTGAAGGTCGTTCTGTGGATTCCAATCAGAATCAAAAATAATAACCGTGTCGGCAGCAGTCAAATTGATGCCAAGACCTCCAGCACGAGTACATAAGAGAAACACAAATTTTTCTGAACCTAAGAACAAGAGCATAAAAATTTTAAAACTGAAAGCATGGCTACCGGTAATACACATGCGGTAGGTTTTTGTAGCGGATCATTTGGTAGTAGTTTTTCCCAGAGAAATGGATTTTGTGTTATTTCAATGTGGTTACTAGCAAAACTGGGGTTGACAGGGAAGGGATAAACCATATTTTGATTGAGTTGATGAATGAGCACGGGCCTGCAAGAGACTACTGTTTTAAACGGAACTTCAATTCCACCATTTGCAAGCCTCAGGACTCAGGATATACTGAGTCTCTGAGTAGCACACAGACGTTCATGAAGATGTGATTAAAGAATAACTAATTGAGCATCACACGATACAAAAAATTCAATTTTTCACTCAGCGGATTTTGTAAGAATGCTTGGAGAAACAAACAATTTTAACAGACCTTGTAAACGCAAATAAAGAGGAAATATAATTATAATTAAAAGCATGCCTTACCCGGTTTACTGAATCTATCGATGGCCGCTTGTCTGTCGCTGCCTCTAATACCACCGTCAATTCTTTCATATGAATATTGGCTTTGCACCATGTAATCTTCAAGAATATCTAGGCATCTCACCATTTGAGAAAAGATAAGAACCTGTCACAAGATACCAGTTTGAATACCCAACTACAAATAGCAGCCTTTTGCAACGTAAAAAAACATACGACAATTTTTACCTTATGGCCGGCAGATTTTAACCGTGGAAGGAGCTTGTCAATCAGCACCAATTTTCCAGCGCTCTGGATCATCAACTTAAGATGAGAATCGACAGCACCTTGCTCGGCAATGATTTTATCCTCCGCACCTACACGATACAGTAATGCCAGCCATTATTGAACATGCGTGATAACTTAGCCATAACCTCATACCTTTTATCAAGTATGGATGATTGCAACATTTCCTCAATTCCATCATTGTGTTCATCAAATTGGGAACGTTGCCGGTGCCGGTACCTTTCGATAAGAATTCAAAGTTCTTTTCCAAGATAGCCCTGTGAATGTGCAACATACCATTAATATGTTTCCTTCTGTGGCTCTCCAAAATTGACAGTTTTAGACAAGTTGAAAAAAGAATATATGAACACCGCATAAATGGGTAATCGGTCACACAATGCTTTGCACACGACACGATCCCTATATTATTATTTAGAAGCATAATGCATCAACATATTGTCAGACGTGCAGGGCTTGGGTCTTCCTGTGTACAATTATTAACACGGTGACTACAATAAGGTTCGATGAAAGACGCTTGCTAGCGATGTACATTATTTTCTGGTCTATTGCAGACAAATGCAGTATATAATTAATTACTCAAATACTTCAGATTGATTAGTTCTATCTTTCGCTTAAGTAAATAACTGAACATCATGATAAACATGTCAGTTCTCTAAAACTAGCCGAAGCACTTAAATATAATAAGCGTGCAAAGGACTTTGCCACAAGAAATCCCTACTGATTCTGTCATTACATCAGGCAACTATACTATTATGGTAATGCTACTGAATACACTAGACCAGTGGTCGGCAACCTTTTCAGTTTCGCGGGCCGCATCAATCAAATCGATGAGCCCGCGGGCCGCGCATGTCGCCGATTGTGAAAAGATATTGAATGTACATGGGGCAAATGTTGTTAGTCAGGTTCGGTAAATAGTGGAGGTTCGAATGCCTCGTAGGTTATCGTTAGAAATGCCGACAAAGGAATAACTGCGCAAAGTTGACGATAACGGAATCCCCCCTCAACCGTTCAAAGTCGACTTGGTCGTTATTGGCCCGCCCCGACTGCTTAAATTACAGTCCTTGTTCATGGTAAATAACTTCTGGCATATCAAACACGTAGGTTTCCAAAGTGGGAAACCATGAAGTACTTATTTTTCCATTCCTTCTTGAAAATTCGACATTCAGAACCAACACTGCAACTATTCGGCGACATTTTGAAGTTCAGAGACTGCATTGCTTGTCTGCTTCCGTGGAGTCTGCGCTCTTCGTCCGAGCTGTGACCTCACTGACCGGTGAGACCTCGTGAACGCGAACTCACTACCGCCAGAATGTAATCGTCAGTTCGTAATAAGTAAATTTTACGAATGGTGAACTCTGACAGTCAGGCCAAAATAGTTCACGGCACATGTTGGCGCGATACCTAAATTCACGAGTGCAAGGGATATCCAACAAATCATAGCGTGTTAGCGAATGGTCTGCCGACGATGACTACGCCAATTGTATCTTCGACATGATGTGTAATAATAACTTGAGTTAGAAATATAATCTGTTTCATTTTGCATAGACATTAAGCCAAAATTGGGAAAATCACTGGGGCCACATTACAAGGCTTCGGGCCGCATGTGGCCCGCGGGTTGCCGACCCCTGCACTAGACCATGGGTCGGCAACCCGCGGCCCACGAAAAAAGGTTGCCGACCCCTGCACTAGACTATTATTATTGCATTCAGATTAAATGCTGACCGGTCTTTAACTCCGCAAGTTTACTGTAATCAAACTACAAATAATTACGAATCCATACCGATAATATTTTTTCTGTATCGCCGTGAGTTCTACTTCAATGATTGTTTCCTCCTTTGGCGCGAGAGATTTTTCAACATCTTCCTTCAAACGGCGAAGCATCATCGGTTTCAGTAACTCCTGGATTTTCTCAACCTGTATGACGCAAGCGATGAGTTTTCAAATCTCACAAAGAAGAATCGAGAGTACGCACTTGTGATTTGTTTTTCATGTCACCGAATTCCTCAATAAAAGCGGCAGGTGAGCTAAAGATGTCCGGTTGGAGAAAATTTAACAACGCAAACAATTCTTCGACATTATTTTGCAACGGCGTGCCGGTCAACAAGACTTTGAAATCCTGCAAAAGTTACAAAATGTAAGAATTTATGCTCTAGCATTGGAGTGAATAATCCGAGGCATCATACTCTCATACATTAGAATTAGCATACCGGCAGTCCTATTGAATTAGACCACCGAGATGTTCACACATCATTGCACAAACAGCTATCATTTTAGACTTAAAACGCATACATTAGATAAATATAGATATAGGCAGACAGATGCTTATTTATATATACCGGTAGCCCTATAAATTAGCTATAATATATCATTACGACCTTGCACCGTAAATAAGAAAACCCGGCAAGCAATAAAACATCACAGTTAACAAGCATGGACCATAACTTTTTGAGTCAGTGCAACTCAGCTCAACAGTAACTTTGAAACGAACCACAACCACAGTAGCAGAGAGAGATCGCCTACGATTGTTTTCACTGTCAGTGGTAGTATGAATGCTTAACAAGAATGCATTCAAGTTTTATGATCATGATATGTAGGCTCCCAAACTTAGCCTTGCTAGTAGCAGAACCACCAGACCAGAATAGTCTGGGTGCAATTGCTGTCCTGCAACCACTACACAAAAGGTCTCCAGCAAACTTTAAGTTATTCTGTTATACAATACGTTCATACTAACCAAGCACTACAAATTGCCAGTCAGCAGCCATTATCAAATTTACCAAGTTACAGGTAACACAGGCCAGACGTATTGAACTCTACAAAAGTCATTCGAGGTCAAATAGTCTCCGAAACTACATCAATCATTTCTTTAAGCATCTCTAATAATATGAACTCACAAGTTTGTTTTGAAAAAACCTGACTGGAGGCATTTACACAGTGATCCACACTTGATCAAGCGACAAAAACATAGCGCATTCCTATGACTCCACTACTTATTACACTAAACATCAGATAAATCAGATAAATACAGGCCTCTAATCAAGTACTTTCATGAGGATAATTCTCAAAGCAATGCTGAGATACCACATAAAAATGATGTCACATTCAAAACCACATTATATATATAATTATATATGCCTGACTTTGATGGTAATTTTTGCCAGGAGTGGCCATGCCTGACATTCCCGGTGGCAAAAACAACATTAGGAGGGCATACCTACTTCCAGCACTTGAAGCATCACAAAATTGCCAGTGCTACACAAGCATAATAATTATAATGCATCCCTGCAATCTAAAATCATATTTAGTTACATTAATAAAGCCTAGTGGTACCAAAATTAAACACTTTGCACTCATGTTACTTTGCATTCGTTCGGTAGACCAAGGCCAGAAATAATTATGCCCTACCCTTCCAATATGTAAGGTCGACCTTTAAGCAAGGTTAGCATTTCCTAGGCCTGATTGAATTCAAATACAGCATGTATTGTATGGATGTATCAGACATTATCAGAAGATCTATTGCATTGATAGTTATCATAACATGATCAGATTGCTGCCACAAATTGAATATCACTGAGTCAGAATGAGAAGCTTGCTTTATCGAAGGGACTGATGACCAATATATACATATTAATTTTCCCAGACCTATATGATAATCGGCCTTCTCTTCTGACTGTTGGCTAATGCTGTTACCAATTACCAAAGAAATCATAACTATCTGTCCCAAATCCTGATCGGCTTTGATTTTGTATTTACAAATCTCTGGGCTATGGTAATACCGGTACATCCACATGAGCAATATGAAAATCATATCCACATGACAAAGGTTCATTGTAGTCCATAATAGATTTTTGCTGCATTTACAGACTCACATGAATGACATGATATATACACACACTACTGGTGCATAATTATGGATACCATTCGTGCATGATGTGCATATGCATGCTGGAGACGCCAAAGGAGCCGGGGAAGCTATCGAAGTCAAATATTGATACCGGTAGTAGATATTGAATATCCCAATACCAGCATTCAAATGGAATAACAAGTGATTCAAGTCGTACGTTACTACATGTACATAATATATATTGTATATTTAAACGAATGGATACTCTACAAATATTTTCTAGTTCTACTCACCATTTCCATTGAGCGCAAGCAGTCGGCCAGCTTACAGGACTGATTTTTCAGTCTGTGAGCTTCGTCGATGATTGAACATTTCCAATCTATATCCAGCAAATGGGAGCTCTCCAACACGATCATTTCATACGTCGTAATCACCGCATGCATTTTATACTTCCCCGGTATTTCATCCAACTAAAAACATAACATGTTTTTTTCAATAACTGCATTAACCGCGGTGTGGAATGGAACACAAACATTTTCGTCACGGCATAAGAACTCGTATGTTCGGATCATGTCTCTGCTCGTCTGGCTGCCATGATATATGACAGCGTTCATGTTTGTCCAAGATGCGAATTCTCTTTGCCAATGACATATCGTACTCAGCGGTGCGACAATCAAGAACGGTCCCTGCAACACAGTGTACATATGTAAAGATAAGAATAACAGAAAATGCAATATGACTTGATGAAGGAGCAGAGCTCTGAAAAGCTACGCTTTACAATAAATGAAATGAGGTGGGTCATTACATTCATGTTGTCAACTTGTTATTATCAATCGTCCACCATAAGCTCCACTACTATTGTTTGACAATAACAAAAAGAGAGAGCTTGGTCCTATGGTCATGCGTACATTCGAAATGCTTACGAATCTTGTGATACATGTCTCGAGAGCATACGAGCGGCAATCAGTATAAAACGTGGAGCCAAAACAATTTACGGATATGTTGTGGCCACCCAAAAACAGCCAGGCAAAAGAAAAGACGATAGATGGCCAGGTAAAGAGATAAAATGATAACTCTCCTAGTATATTTTACTCACCTCAATCCCATGATCAAGAACCTTTTGCAGAAACGTGATACTCTGCACAGTTTTGCCTAATCCCATTTCATCAGCCAATATGCAGTTTCTTCGATTATACCAATTGAATAAAAGCCAATTAACTCCTTCAAGTTGATAATCACGAAGTTGATTGTTATTGAGGAATTTGCCATCGACAGGTCCTAGTTTCCTAAAAGTTTTCTTTTCCGGAAACTCCTGAAAGATGATTCGTTCAGTACGGTACAAGACTTTTCCATTAAATCTGTGTGATACATACTGCAGGACCATCTGAAGGCATATATTTGCAACGTTGCTCGAAGTCGGAAATTTTTTGTTGAGGCACGTCTGATTCGGCTTCCCAAGTGCTATCTTCGTACGGAAGCGAGCACCACTTCACAAAATAATGCTTCCCAGACTAAAAATATCAATCGAATATGAAAGCATTTATCCTCTCAACACGGATTGTCATTTACAGTACCGGCAGAAGAAGAAAATGATCGAACTCATCTGGCAATATTGTGATACTTTATAAATTTTAAAGAATATAGGCTAATGGAGCCGGTGGCGCACGGTCAGCAGATATCGTAAAGAAGATCACTACAGACTTAACGTTTAGCCTTGGTTTATTGGGAATTGAAACATTCACAAGCTTCCGGAGATCCGCTCCTTTTCAATAAACCAAGGTTGGACATTAAATCTGTGGTGATCTTCTTTACGATTTTTAAATTTTATCACATATTTTGCACAGTTGCCATATGAAGTACTGGGTGTTCCCTGTTGCTACCTATTCC
Source organism: Botrylloides violaceus (assembly GCA_030412335.1). Lineage (NCBI taxonomy): Eukaryota > Metazoa > Chordata > Ascidiacea > Stolidobranchia > Styelidae > Botrylloides > Botrylloides violaceus. The sequence continues at coordinate 811,945 of JASFYC010000714.1, forward strand.
CAACTTACTCTCTAACCTACAACATCATAGGCCCCTAGGCAGTGAAAAGGAACTGTCTTGTAGAGCTCTTCCGAATTCTATATTTTAATTATAAAAACGAACACCGAATGTCAATCAAGGGCTATGCTATGTGATGCTTTACATCATGCCGGTCAAATAATAAATAGAATCACTGAATCTCAAATCGTAAACAGAAAGATCTTTCCCAAAGTCGGTATGAATAAATTCCCAAGACACTGAATATATATTAATATTAATAACCAATGTACCGAGCCATCATTGTCATCTTGGGCCACATCGAGAACTCTTTCAGCCTCCACATAATCAGGATTGAACGGTTCTGATATCTCAGCCTGGAAGACAATGGGAGATTATTAATTAACATCTGCATTTCAGCTGACACAAAATAATAGGTTCAATTCTACCATTCGCAATGCTCACACCAATGGTGAGTAACTTTTGCTAGTGACGGGCCAAATGTCGAAATTGAGATTTTTGGCGGGCTAGAATTTTCAATAACATTATGATTAGTATTAAATTCAGTATTGGTAGCCCGAAAGTGCACAAATCGCATGCAATACACGTCCGTTCTGTGCTACCTTATTGTCAAGTAGCATGGACCTCTCATCCAAGGCAATCTCATGGTATTCTACTCAGTTCGGCGAAACAAATTTTATAAAACCACAGCCGACGGGCCGTATTCCTGTAATAACTAATTGATACGTCGCGGACCGGACGATTTTGCATGGCGGGCCATAGATTGCCGACCCCTGGCTTACACATAAAACAAAAATGATGAGGTTTGCATAAATAGTGAAAACTGCAGTACATGGCTACATGCACCAAAATTCTTATGGTAATCAACTATTAGTGATTGAATATCCATGACCCTTTCAATTTTATCAGCATTCTAAACATGGATGTCAGGTGAGCGTGCATCTTTCTCAATTAAAACATTACCACAAGATAAGACGGCACACTGGAAAATGCCTTACTAAACTGGTGCTTACTAGTTAATTACACCAATTGTCAAACGCATGCAGCTTTAATAGCAATAATATAAATATCTTTATGACAGTTACTATGACATCATAAAATGAGAACAAGAAGTCACCTTCAAATACTCTGGCATGGACGCCATCTTGGTCTTGTATCGCTTAATCTTTCCATCGACTCGTTTATCTTCGAATTCATCTTTACTTTTCCATTCGCAATGACGATAAGAGCTGCCATAAAAAGAGAAAATTCACAATAACACACATAGATAAATTGACATACCAAACCCAAGAGGCATTCCTACTCATTCCTGTCTAGGCTACCCAATCTTTTAAATAGGTAGAGTAGCTAATCATGAATCACACCTGTAACCTAATTACTGTATTTGGTAAACATCACAAAGCTGCCTGTTCCTTCACTTGGTTGTGGAAACAAGTCAGATTTGACATGCTTTATCGAAAACTGAAAATCTTGACAGAACTACAACAAGCAGTGAATTCATATAAAAGACTTTATCAACAGGTACATAGGACTAACATCAAATCAGGGTATGGGGTACAATAATTTTACCATAAAAGGATTCACCAAAGATTTAATGTCCAGCCCTGGTTTATTGAGAATTATAACATTCACAAGACTTCAGAGCTTAGCTCCTTCATCAGGTGAGATGTATTTCAGATGAAAATATTACGATATATATATATAATATAATTTATATATAATATAATATATATATTAAATACGATTTTTCGAAAGTACTAAACGCAGTAAAAATTCCTATTGGTATTTTTTTTGTAAGTAAGACGTCAGCAGCTAGTCAATTTTCTAATGTATCATCCTGGCATTATGGGTACGGTATCAAAAACAGCTTGAACAAGTAAGGACTATACCAATACTACTCGTTTAAGTTGACTGATAATACTGGCAATAATGTGAGTTTGGATGATTTCCTGTATACTCACATATTTTCATATAATTTCACAAAACCGGCAGTTAGTCAAAATTTCCATTGTACCATCCTAGCCTGCCTAATATAGCTTATAACGTAATGTCTATTTGGTCAAGATGACCAAAAGTACTGGCACAATCTATGGCACACGGACTCAATGTACGGTAAATAAATTCCAATACTGGTATATAATTATACTCACTAATTTTTATATTTCACAAAATATTCCTCAATTTCTTCATATTCGCTCTCCTTGTTAGTAGCTTCTTCACAGTCTTCAGTTTTATTCTCTGGCAATGTATCTCCAGCATCATCCTTCTCTTCTTTGTCAACTTTTGATGAGGCATCTCCATCTTCTTGTTCTTCTACAGGCTTCTCATTGTCTTCTTTTGAAACCTTTTCCTCTTTCCCACCTGATTAATGAAGGAAACGAGGGTAGCAGAAAAAATAGGCAACAGTCTATAATAGCTAACAAGACGGCATTTTTAATGAAACGCTTCAGACTTGGCTTAATATCACGGGTGTAACACTGCTATGTGGGAAGAAAATTTTCCAAAACAGATGGTAGCTAGACAATCTCTAAAAGTCACCGTATTGATTACACGATTATATTGGCCTAATCAGTACAAAGCTCAGGACAGTGACCACAGAGTACATGGATTGATTCCCTTTAAAACATCTCCAACCAAAGACTTCAAGGTGTTGGCAGTTTCCCTTGCAAAAGGAATAACATGTCGCTGATTCACACACCACAGTGACGTTGCATGGACAGATATGTATCTCTGTATATTTCTCTTTGCAGTCATGCTGTCTAGGCCTGTAGGGTAGGGGGTTTGAAAGTATGTCTGCAGTCTGCAATCTTATCATGAAATGAAAGTAAGCAGCACTAAGCATGATTCAAGCAAATACCTTCATTAGCATCAACAGGTTCTTCCTGCTTTTTGACTTTCCTCATTCTCATATCCAAAATCTTTTCCACAATCATAACATCATCCTCTTTCTCCATTTCCTGTTTGAAATTGACATAATTATCAGGGCGATGAGAGCATTACAAACAATGATATCTACTTCCCAGGACTCTGACAACATCAATTTCCAAGAAGTATTACTTTTTGCAGCCCTATTTCTCTGGTTTACATTGAGCTTTGCCAGACTATTCCTAACACCTAAATATCTGATACAGTACCGGTACCTTGGAACCAGTACTGGATCGTTATTGTTTAGTAGGCCTAGTATGTGGGGTGGTAGAGCTGGTGATATATCGTATCGATATAACTTCCAAAAGAATATATACAAGTGGTAAATGTTAATACACAGCATTGAGAACTTACCACAACCATTTCTCGAGATTTGGCTGCTAGATTAACGTCCATCTCATCGCCAGAACCGTCATCCGACAACTGGTAGTCAACGTTTTCGGTGTATTGTTTTCTCTTCACATTCCTTGCAGACCTACGTTTCTGTCAATGTAAAACATAGAACTTCGTAAACCAGTCAAATATCAGTGCCAGCTTCTTATAACCCACTTCGATCAAACTTTCGTCAACCTCTGGCAACAACCCATCGAAGTCATCCGCGTCATCTCCCTTCTTCCGTTTCTTTTTCTTGATTTTAAATGTAGCAGGCGGCCTGCACCATGGCAAATGGGGGTTAGAACGATCACAACGTCAACAATTTATTACAAGACCTACTTTTTGCGCTTTCTCTCGCCAGGCTGGGTTGTTTTACCACCTTCAGCAGAATTATTTCCAGCACCTGAAAAGTGAGGTCATCGCAACATATTAAATGTATAATAATAAAAAAGGCTTGAATTAAAAACACTTCTAGAATGCAAAATTTGGGATAAATTAATATTTCAGTAATTTTAATACATAAATTCCGATAAAACCATTAAAATCTGATGTTTGATTACTGATAACGCATCATTAATCACTATGGGCTAAGGAGCATTCAAGAAATCTTGGCTAAGTGTGTAAATCCCACACTCATGGGTTACAGAACTCAGCGTAAGCTGCAGAGGTAAATAATCAAATCAAGGAATCGGTAAAGATCCTTAAGCATAGAGACTTTATTACATTATCAGATACATACCCGATGCAGATTTCGATGGAGTGTCTGTTTTATCACTTGTCTTCTTCACTCTCTCTTTCTTCGGTTTTGGTCCATCACCATCTTTAGCAGCTTTGGTTTTCTTGGCTGTTTTTTCAACTTTCATTTGATCTGGGATCGAGATTTTATATTATATATATATATATATATATTGTATATAAAACCAATGCCATATTCAACCATCGCTCATACATGAAATGCACATTATGCAAACCTAACAGTTACGCGATATCAATTGCACAATCAATGTACATGCCTATGAGACTAGCATTATTTGTTTTACGTGTTTGATTACACTGACATAATAATCCTCTATGGATCTAGGACCAACACAATGAAGCTCACCTCGACCGGGAATCGGAGGCATCATGCTCGGATGCATAGCATCTCCTGTAATCGGATGTCTCGGGCCTTGCCATCCTGGACCAGCCCTGGTATCAACGGGTTGTGAGTATGCATTAACAGGGCCAGGAGGCCCACCCGGATGAAATTGAGGTCTTTGCATCGGGCCCTGTGGCATCATAGCACCTGGAGGCTGTAGAAAGGCAGACAGGATTGTAAACTGAGAACAGGTACTGAGACTGGACATAATGTTACCTGCATTGCAAAATTTTGTTCGGATGGCTTAAAATACGGCCTTGGGTGACTGCCGCTTTCATAAAGTTGATGGCGTGCCGCGTTGTCGTGGAATCCATAACCTGGTTGTGCAGGATATCCAGGTCTTTGATTATAGCCAGGATAGCGATTGGCAGGTCCGTGCATTGGCATAGGATGCCGTTCCGGATAGCCCATTCCTGTCGGTTGCCGAGGAAACCTCTGCCTCATTGGCATTCCAGGATATCCGGGATGCCGCATAGCTGCGTGTGGTGGATGTGGAGCCATCATTTGCTCGGGACCCATTCGCACTCCAGGCATTCCTTGTGGAACGACACCACGGAAAGCTACCTGACCATGCATACCTGGAAGGACAGGAGGCATAGTATGCATTCTTGGTGGAGCCAGTGCAGGTCCATGCATTGGTCCCGCAACAGGCATTACAGGTTTGTGCATTTGCGGAGCCGCAGAGCCGGGCTGGCTTGACACAGCCGGTGTTGAAAATGCACTAGTAGGAGGCTGCGCAATTTCAGCCATAACTGGGCCCATGGTTGTGGGTATTTCAGGTTGGGATGAGTCTAACAATGGCTTCGGGGCTTCTACAGTAACATTGGTGTCATGGCCTGGCATTTTATCAGATGCCGGTATATTGCTAGAATTGCTTAGTTTTTCCTGTGATGCGACATCATCACTAGCCACTTCATTCGACATGTCAGACTGGTCTTTGACAGGAATAGAGGTATTAGCAGGCATAGCAGCTGGCTGCTTTGGTTGGTCTGAAGGAGGATTCAATAATGAAGTACCTTCACCAGGTAGACCTACAGAATCCTTATTGTCTTCAGTACTTGGCTCGTCTTCCTGTTCATTTTGTGGCAGCAAATTTTTGTCAGATGGAAGAACAACACCAACCGCTGGAGTAGAGGATATTTCAGATTCTAAGACTTTCCCAGGTTCTTGCATAGGAGTCTTGTTCGGAATCGGCATGGCACCTAGCATGACTGCCTCGGGATTTTGATTAGCCTCTAGGAAGTTCTTTTCAGAGAGTCCCGGTAGCGCATTTGGAGTAACTCCAATGTCCTTTTGTACCGGATTATGAGAAATTTGATTGTTTGAAAGCTGTGGGATTATTGGAGCGGCCGGGGCTTTTGGTTTCCTAGGACTCATAATATTTGGCACTGTCATATTATCATTAAAACCTGGAGGCGCAGTGTTTGGAACTGGTATTTCTTTGGAGCTTCTTCTCAAGGGGGAAGCATTCAATGGCTGCTTTTCCAACCCCATTCTAGCTGGGTGTTGGTTTTGAGCTATAGGAAACTGTTGTGTTGGATGAATATTTGGGTGCATCTGCCCAACATCATGCCTCGGTGAGAGTACATTGCGTTGATTATTTAGCGTGTCTGGCATCTGCTTATGTACCGGGATATTCTGTGGCTGATTGTATGGGGTGGCTTTCCTCACATGGCCCTGGACAGGCTGATTATAGTTCTGATATTCGCTGCCAAACGACATTGGCCGAGGAGATTGCTGTTTTGATAGAGGCCCAGTATGATTTGACGGATAGGAATTACGAGGAGATGACAACATGTTATGATTGCTTTGATGATAAACTGGTGATTGAGACAGCCCTGGTTGCATCGGAGGGGAGTGCAGATTGGGCCGTGGAATTCCAGAGCCATTTCCGTGTACCGCATTCGGTGACATCATCGTTGGTGGATAATGTGATGGTGAAAGAGCCCCTTGCATTGGCATTCGCTCAGTGCGATTTCCTTGTTGGCTATTTGGAGTAGGTGTGGAAGCCATTTGTTGACCACTTGGTCGCCTCATCCTGGGTCCCTCTAGTGGTCTCTGGTAAACAGCACCGCCACCACCACGATTTGGAGAACCGATGAAGTTTTGCTCGTTGCCTCTATTGGGGTAGGGAAAAGAATTAGGATTACCACTCATTGGCTTCGGTGCAATTTCTTCAAGTTGTTCCATGAAACTGCCACCAGGAACTCCAGTATCATCTAGTAAACTGTCTAGGCTGAAATTGTCTGATTTTCCTGGATTTGTAATACCAGCGTTTGGTGCTCCAGGCATATGATTTCTAGATTGCGGGATAGGCGATGTCATTGAGCCAAACTGAGCCTTCTGTGTCTGAAGATCATATCTGACTGGGTAGGAAGTCGTAGTCCTAGTAGGAGTTTGTGTAGCGACAGTAGGGCGCACTGAAGAAGTGTTCATTTGATACATCATTGCGGGGTCATTATGTTGAGAAGCAAAATGTCTTGGGCGAACTCCATAAGAGGGTACATTTGGTACCGGTGCACTTGGATTTTGATACTGCATCACTTGTGGGTGAGTTTGCTGAGTGGGGCCAGTATAAGGCCCAGAAGGCCTATGGCTTGATCCCATATGATAATGTGAGTAGGACATTGGATTCGGTTGTGATGATGGAGTTTGGTAACTGAACCGTGAAGGGGTATTGTGTATTCTGTTATAGTCACTTCCGTAGCTATCTCCTGTAAAGAAAAACATACTGGTAGTGCCAAAATAGCTGAAAACAGATATGGGTGTATTAAATTATTACTCAATGAAATGTATGCCTACAGCTAACCCAGTTGACATCAAGTCATACCTGGCATGGAACTTCGCTGAAGATGTCTCTGTGCCGAGTCGTCATTCATCACATTAGTACCGGTATTTATATTGTTAATGGCTGGATATCGCATGGGATACTCCGGTTGAGCATAATTCTTTTGATATTCGGGATACATCTTCCTTTGATTATAAGTATATTGAGACGGTACTACTGGTGAGTTTTCCCATTGACTTTGTGGTCGTTCAGTAGGTCCACGAGGTTTCATAGTAACACCAGCGACAGATTCCGCCTGATATCCATACATGCCAGGCCTTTGATTATATTGCATTGTTGGTACATGACTGCGTGGATGTGGAGTACCGGTATATTGTTGTGGCATTCCATCGGGTTGCGATGAATACAACTGAGGTCTGTTCCAACTGCCTTGACCAGTTGGGTACATGGTGTCCGTACGCGAGCTTGTAGATCAAGGTTGTCAAAATGGCATCTTGATGGTATGAATCTCCACAGTATATAAAATATACAGACCTAGTTATCAGAATTCCTAACTGAGTAGAAACAGGGAAACTCGTTAAGAACCAATTGGCAAAACATTAAATCAGTTACAATTGCATGAATGACTGAATCAATAAATCTGTCTGTCTATACCGGTAGTCTTTGACTGACCTTAGTAGACTTCTCATCTGGAAATCTGGGATCTAAGATCACGACTGCATACTGATGTACTACCATAAGTATTGCTCCTGAGAAATATTAGTCGCAAAGCTTATACAAAATATACTCATCTACCCTAAAAGCAGTATAGCGTACAGTTAAGACACTGAAGAGGTTGGTAATTGGCTTAACAATTTGATATGTGGGATAACGCTTCATGGGATCGATATCACGAAGGCCATGGTGCGTGGCGCGTAAGTAGACAATTCATCCCTGAGACGTACCGCTAAACGCTACTAATGTACCAAACCAAACAGTAAACACTTTTGATGATACTTCATAACGAATACTATATAGTAAGTGCTAACGATACCTGATAGCCTAGCGTTACATAAATAAGATTCATTTCACAGCAAATAGGGCAAGATCCCTGCTACTATCTATCACTCCAGACCACCGAGCCAACCACCACCATTAGGAAGATACGGAACGCGAGCACGCCAACTTGGCCTTCCGCACCAAAAGTGAAAGACAGACGACGAGACGAGAAGAAACGTAAATGAAATTTAACGAAATAGCTCATAAGCGGAAAAATTCATCTCTTTCGATTCGATTATCGTTTGTATTTGCGTATTCGATAGTATGGGTACTTAAATCTTACATAAAAATGTTTTTGTGAATTTTATTCTTAAAACTACTGTCTACATTGTTCAGATAGGATGCTTATCATAGCGTTCTCTTATCCTAAAAATAATTGGTGCGTGACGGATTTCCGGATGAATGTTTTTGGAGATTTTTTGCGGTTTTTTGCGAAGTCCACAAAAGAGACAAGAGAAATGGGTATCAATAGATAAGATCGATACACCCTACACGATATTAGGCCTAATTCGCTATCGAATGGCTTATTAGTCTACAAACGACGACGATAAGCGGTCCCTTGTCGCTGGACTTGACTGAGCGAATTCTACCACTATACGGTAATGACGATAGAGAGTTATTTTATTTCCGCCAGATGTCCCTGTCGTGCGCAAACCGGTCCGGAGTCGTTGCCACAACAACCGAGGCAAAGGCAGGTATTCTGTGGAATTTTATTCGGATTTGGCAAGAAAGGTGTAAAAAGCTGATCATGGCAGCCCCTAAAGTAGGAAGGCAGGTCGCTGGATGCAACTACGTGGCGAATGATGAAATATGGTGGGTATAGATTTTGTGCAGCACTGCAAATTTAGTACCGGTACACACAATTTTACAACGCGCTCCCTTCATTGCGTCATGCGTGAATATTATTACATGCCTATCAAAAAACTTCATTGAAAAACTTCTAATTATAGCCTATATTAAAATTTCTCCTAGTAGGGAAAATTAAATTTTGGACTGGCAACTGTTCAAGTCCATACGACCCAACAAAACAAACATAGGCTAGTAAGCCTATCCATTGACTGCATCATCTTTCACCTTGCTTTTATTTCATTTGACACAGGAAAAGTCACGTACATATGGAATGGTCTGCGTCGAAAAGATGGCCACAAAACTGGGGGTTTATGACCCAAACTTATAAAGAGGTGAGTAGCATAGACACGTTGAGAAACTTGAGAAATTTGTGTTTTAATAATGTAACTGCCTACTGAAACGATGTAGGGTACTCTCAGACGTTTCATGGTGCCAGGCTTCAGGCATTATATAAATCTTCAACGTCCATCCCTACATTCCCTAGTATCGAGTGACACTGCAGTGTAATTTTGCCTATGCCATCACCATGGTAAGACATTGCCCCTGGCAAACCTAATGACCACAATTGCAAAATTGGTCATGGAACTGCCAAGTCAAATTGTTATATGAGCTGCCATCTACTGTCATATTTAGAAAGCATGTCATATTCCGATATTTATTTCGCCTGTTTGAAGCTAGCTAGAAACCAAATATATTCAATTCAGCTTGCAGAAAATGGGGAAGCAAAACCACCGAAGCCGAAAGTAGAACTGCCAGAGCAGCTAAGATTGCCTCCTATTACTCCAATCGAAAAGTACATCAAAGTTGGTTCATCACCACCCTTTCCCAAGACGACAACTAGCATGATTGGCTGGAGATCAACTAAGCATGACTGCACATTGGAAATATATGGAGGTTATGCAAAAAGCAAAGGCGGCTTGATAAAGCAACTAAATTGGCCACGAGAAGGAATCATATAAATTGGAATTTTGCAAATGCTACCATCTATAGCCCACTTCTGTGCGTAATGTTACTATGTGAATAGGACTCTGTCTGTGATTTGTATTCGTCCCGTTATTTCATACATTGTGCCATCTACATTGCAGAAGGTGGACAGATAACCTTAAGCCATGCTTTTGATCCACCTTATTGCACTGAATTTCAATCGATATCTAACAAGGATAATTTGTACCTTCAAGTTTAAGGACTTGGATGATAGAATCTTGCTAAACGTTTGACGTAAGCCATATCATTTACATATTGTTCTAAAGTTCGAAGTGAAACCGCCCATTCTATTACCAAGCCAACTTTCAGGTACATGCCAAGTTATATTTGAGTCTTCCTTCATCAGTCGCAATACAATGCATGAGATTATTTTTTGTGTTTAAGTTAAATGGCGTGATCGTCTTTGCTAACAATTTTATCAATGTTGCATCATTCTGTAATACACGTGATTGAAAACAAATGATGATACAAATGTGTTTTTCCCTGATATTATTTTGCATTCTTCTACAAGTGCTGGTGTTGCCAATGATGTGGGTAAGCAAAAATGCCTTCATCTCTAAATGAGGGAGTTTGTGATGTACATTTATACGTCCAAGCAGTTTTCAACTTAACTGAAAAATCATTCAGGAAAGATCGGCAAGAAATCAGAAAGTGTACATCGTATTACAGACACGTTCTGTGAATGCGGGCCGGCGTACACATTATTGTAAACAACAACTTTACAAGCACACTTCAACTTTATTGAAAGTATCACAGTATCGGAATTCTTCAGTGATATCGGCACATCTCTACACTACCATATTGATGTTTGACAGAATTTCAATGAGGGCTATTTCAGTTTAAAGAAGAAATTACCACGGTATTATCAAATTTGAGATATTCCTTTGGTATTCCACTCAATCAGTTTTGGTACCGCACGACTACGATCCATCAATAATTTCCCTCAGCCAACTAAATTCGACCTGCACGGCCAGAGTTTGAATATTTGAGCAGGGCAGAGTAGGCAATAATGTACTTGTACTGTAAATCTGCTCTACATGATCCACTAAAAATGCCATGCTGGTTCATAATCTGAACGGCATGACCCAAGCGATATCTCTTCATGAGAAAGCATAGTGCCAGCCACCACGGTCTGTGTTTCCCGTGGCGTCACCAATTCTATCAAAACTGCATGAATATGAACAGTCGACATACGTTACGTTTATTGAAATGATTAAGTGCACACAAACTTCATAGTGATATACAATTTTGAAGGAATCAAAAAAGAATTCGTAAGCAAAAAAGCACCGAGACCAGCTATGTATCAAGCCATCTATGGCACAGTGTGAAGTTCATGCATGCACATTGACATTCAACACAAATATAAATAACAACCTTAGATGTACTATACACCTCGTCCAAACAATGTAACAACGACATCATCCATTCTATCCGCATGAATTACCAGCGTGCTTTCAAAATCACCTCCACACGTTGGCTTAAATGTGACTGGAAGACAGGCATACGACATCGGCCTGTCAAAATTAATGTAGTGATATACTTTTTGTTTTCTTCTGGCCAAATTAAAACTTTGTCGAGGTCATATCTGGCCCATTGAGTAGAGCAGAAATATGAATGCAAAATGAAACCAAATTCCTCAGCCAAGTTCACAGGCAGGTTGCAACAGAAAGAGCATCCAGCATAAAAACCCAAAGGAAATCATATGTGATTTAATCTACTAGGGCCATGTAGCATTTCACAGCTGAAAAAAGAAGATTTCGCAACAAATACCTTATCGTGTGTCTTTGATGAGTGATGTAAAACGGTGGCCTCACATTGACAAATTGAACCTGAAACACAGTAGTAGACATGTTATCACAAGTCACGACTGGTATGAGCTGAATCAAAGCAATTACATTATGAGATTCTTTACTTCTGTTTTTCACTGGAATTTTTACGATGGATGACTCGCCCACCAGAGTGCCAGGAAATCGTACTTGACTTTCCGAAACGTAGATGCCATACCTTCAATAAAATCAACTCGCTGAAGTTGTAGGTGGTGCATTATTTTTCAATTGACGTGATATCAGCTAACTTGATTAAAAAACATCAATTTGATATGAGATAAAACTATAGCAACATGTGCTTGTGGCATTATTGCTTTTGTTGGGACTCTCGTCGACAGCAATGTGTATCAATGCTCATCAGTATGATGTGCAGTTAGAGCAAACGCCAAAGTGCACAATCCCTTGTCTGTTGGGCAAAAAATCGATTGTAAATTATAATGGGCTCTAGTATTCATTTAGTAAGAGAAATGATATATGCCCCCTTTCACGAAATTTGGTCAACCAGCTTTGTCTCAGTAGCAATGTGTATCAGCGCATATTAAATAAAAAAATTTCTCTCTCTCTCTCAGCCTCTTATCAAGTAAAACCAAACGCAAAGCCTGTTCGATCATAAAAGCAGGCATACTTTAACTGAAAATATTTCATAATAAAAATACCAAAGAACATACATTTCCTTTCCTTTCGTAGACGTTGCTGTAAGATTCTGCGGGCCTTTACTTGAATGCTTACCCTAAAAAATCATAAAATTGGCATAACGGAAATTAAACAGAGGGAAAATGGACCTTGGCCATGTTCAATCAATTACGGGTGAACACACACAAAAAGGCGTCAAACATGGTATCGAGAAATACTACCCTTCATTTTTGAAGGACCTAGTCCATGCTAGCACGACCTTTAACCTACCAAAAACTTGGTTCTGTTGAGAAAAACCTTTATAAGGCATCAAATTTATCTTACTTGGCCCGTTACTTGGATGCGAACTTTACTGAGAGACACAGCAGCAGAGTCAGTAGCGTCGTGATGCTGCAGTAAAGAATTGAATATATTGAAGTCATACTATAATACATGGTTATCTTCTTTACAATATCTATTGATCGTCCGTTATCGGTATTCTTCTATACACTATAATACATTTTAAATGTCCCAAGCAAGCTTTGTGAGGACTCACTAAGTGCCATTACTGGCTTTCTCATATTTTGATACTTGTGCTTCTGTCTTCAATACTAAAAATGACTGACCTCAAGATCCCAAAATTGAGAATATTGTCCTTCGCTGACGGGACTGAATGTAACAGGAATTTGAACTTTGACACCAGTCTCAAGAAGTCCAGAAGTTTGGCAGAAGATGAAAGCGGCGTATGTAGTTCGATATAAATCTCCTAAGAACGAGAAAGTTTTGTTTTTAATTTAGTTTTAAGCCCCTTCTGCAAGTTTGTGGCTAATAATTATTATAACAGTAACCACTCAGCACAGAGATACAAAATGCGTGAGGTGAGATAGTAAAATTCCCATCGATAGATAGTTCACATGCAACACGCACACAACGCATCTCAGCTCTAAGTGGTATAATACCTCTTGAAGACCAGACATTAAACGATTTGAAATACAAAATTATTGGGCCTAGTAAAACAATGCCTGTATCGAATTAACTCACCAGTTGATTCAACACTTTTTACATAGGCAGGTGCAAAGGAGGTTAAAATCCATCGAATGGTGCTTGGAGATACGTTGGTGAATTCGAGAAAAGATTCTTCAAGAAAAAAGTCCACATAGTAATAAAAAGCATTATAGAAATTCTAACGTCACCTACTTGAGCTAGATTTCACAGGAACCGGGCCAAATTCCAGCACCGTAGAAGAGAGCATGATCTTATTCTTCGGCACATTCCTTCCAGGTTCAGAAATGCGACTGCTGCCAGATATCGCCATAGGAGTGCTGAAAGAATCTAGAGAATACGGTTCGCTGTATCTCGCTTTCAATTGGTGATATGGCGACGACATCGTAGGCTGAACCGAGGAATCAAGCGCCAAGATATCGTCTCGAATTTGAACGTGGAGCTGTTTCATATCTCTTCCACTATGAGTTGAAATCTGCACAGTACCGATCCATGGAAGTTCACCGCGACGTGTCGCGAGCGACGGATTTGCATTGAGTAAAACTATCAACACAGATCTGTAAGAAACAAAAATTTGAAATTTCTACTAATTAAAACCAAGTACGACAACACTGTCATACTCTGGATCGACATGTCCGCAATGAGGTGTGACGGTAAGGTAGTTTCTCGACCATGCTGCATCGAATTTCAACAGATTCTGTGACTTGTTGATGATCTTGATTTTAGAAGGTGCAATGCTATCCGAAAGATTAGGTACAGAAAGGATGACATGTTCCGGTGATATTTCCCAAGTGCTGCCATTGGTTTCGACCTATGAAACATCACAAAAATGTGTGGCGGCACTTAGAAATGAATAGGTGCCGATGCACACTGAACAATGAACATAGTAATTACTCTACATTAATATCATTCCTGCAAAGCTTTTTTTGCGGTCAGTCTATTTCAATGTCTAAATGACTACAAGTGTGTATTACTTTGCATTAGAAACAGGAAGCAGTGGAACAGAGCTTCGAATTAATGATACGGCAATCTACCGTACATTTAACCAACACTGTGCCAAGGTCGACAGATATATTTAATAAAGTGATGGGCTAGACGGATGGTTAGAGTGAACCAGCCTACCTTGCTTGGTCTTTTATAATGCATGTGGGAATTAGTGACCTTTGACTTGTCTAAAATAGACACAATCTTTCCGGGTTCCACCATTTCCAAATGTTTTTGCGTTCTTGGTCCAAATATCTGTAAATAACGGACACAATCAAGCTCTCATCAAAAATTGGTAATTTATTCTACGACTACAAAGTCAAATTAGAAGTTCAATATCAAAGCAAAGGCAACGACATGTTCAAATATGTCTTGGCATGCCTGTCCACTGGACAGTGTTCAGTATTATACAATTCAATAACACATCTTACCTCTACTAAGCTCTTTTTAATGCTGGAATAGAAGACTTGAATGTCACCAAACTGTGGCTTGACTTGCTCCAACTCTTCTTCAACCTCAATGGAATCTGAAAAAGACCAAAAAAATTATTAGAAACTGTATCCTGAATTCATTATTTTGATTATAAAGTCATAATGCATGTTCACGATTCTAGACAATTTCGTGCAAGATAAAACATTTATAGACATGAGTCAGCTTATTTTGGTCATAATTATGATTAATCATCATTTTTATGTTGCGTCAACTACGGTAGTCCAATATTATGAGTTGCTAATAAGGCGTAATGCGTTAGTTACACCATTTACCAAGCAGACACGTAAAACACATGAGTACTGTACACTACACATAGTACTCAATTACTCATTGTAGTCTCCAGGCTGTGATATATGAATGTTACTGTGAATGCATACGTCAGTAAAAATTAAACTAGTTGAAAATCTTCGCAAATCAAGCAAGGAAGCAACCAACATACTTTCTCCTTCAAATATCCCATCGAATGCAATGCTGCGTAAAGGGTTGCTCTCAGACAGACATTTTGTAATCGCCGAAGGTCCGAATTTTCCCAAAGCATTTTTCAACAACGATCTTGCTACTTCTTCACCATGCCTAAAACAAAAGCAAACCCTGTGAAAGACGGAAAAATAAAAAAATTTGCGCAACCCTTCAATGCATACCACAAACACAATGTCCCGATAAGCTCTTTTCCATCTCGTGTATATCCAGTTTGTTGTACCTGCTTCTTATTTAAAGATACTTGAACGACGCGAGACGATTGTTTCGGCAAGATAAAATGAGACGGTGAGGCAGCGTTGTTTGCAGAATGGGGGATAACGCATTCTCGATCACTGTACAAATAAATAACGTCAAAAAAAGCCAACAGGCTGCGCGCAAAAATGTCATCGTACTAACCTATACAGCACAGTTTTAACGAAGGCATGACGCGACGAATTGTTCTTGAGAGTAAATTTCACAGTGAGCATTTGGTCATCTTCAGAAGATAAGGCGTGTGCGATGTAAGACGGGTATAGTTTTCCATCTTCTTTCGGCAATATTTCCAGGTCATCGATCTTCAAATCGCAACGGCCACCATATCCACTCAGTGGTATCGTGAATTTGGTAGACGGAACTTGATCTAGAGACAAATAGAACCTGCGATTTTCCAGTTTTCATCTTGAACTGACAGAAAGTAAAGGAATGGGAATAAGAGCAAGTTTATTTTAGGTCATTATTTGTTTTGTTTTTTTGCTGTAGTCACACAGACTCACATGATGCACACACACACACACACACACTACAGGCACATAATATTGGATTGCATATGTTTGTTGGACAAGGAGGCACCAAACGAGCCAGGTGAGTATCTACGTGCAAGTCCCCCACTCTTCACTATCCCCAATGTGGTGGCCTTCTAGCGAGGAAGCTACGGACATCATTTTAAAAAGCTTGGGGGTGATACTGTCAGGATTTGAACCGATAACCAACCAGACTAGTTTTGTGACCAATGACCTTACCACTAGACTACGAAGTCAGTTACATACGGTGACTTTGAGTGCCAGTACTAAACTTGCCGGTACAGCAAATTGACAACATCAAATTAATATATTTGATACATACCTACAGGAGCTTTGATCTCTAATTTGGCAAGTGTCATTTTGCATTTTGTTGGTCCATAAAGAATCCTTACTATCTTATTGTGACCAGGAAGCATTACAATTTCTTGTCTTGAACACAACTCCTCTCTATTTCTATCATCCTCTCGTAGAATCTGAATATCATATACAAACAACCAAGATAATTTTATGACAATATTTTTTAATCCTGTTACACGTTTTCCATTCACAAACATTGCCGGATTTTCAATTAAGCCTAGGAGCCTTTGATTGTAAGAAAAAGCTAGTCCAACCACTTTGTCAAAAAGGCTTTATCACTTTTTCAAACATTTTTCACTAGCTCTGGAGCCTCCGAATCGAATTAGCCTAAGGGTAATGGTCCAAGGCTTTGAGGGTGAGAATCAGACCCAGGCTACAAGCCAAGATGGTGCAGGTCAAAAATCTTGCAACATCACTCGATAAAATACTTGATGATTCAATTTATGGAATGATGCTAACACAAAGAGATGTAACAGTCCTTGACATTGATTTATCATGGAATTGATTTGTCAATAAGCAATATATGCTAGCACCGTAAAATGAGAATTACTGTACCTGAAAGCAAGCCGCATCCGCTCCTTTAATCATCAGTCTCATTGGTAAAGTCTTGTTTCCACCACTGCTCGTTGTACGTAATACAACCCTCTGCTGCATTGACTGCCCAACAGCAACTCCACCCCAACACAAGTGTGATTTATTAGTAAGCAAAGATGGCATATCGGTCAGAACAGATGATTGACCGTCCGGAAAGCCTTGTCTCTGGATGGAACTAACGTTAGAAAGGTCATGGCAAGAGGCATTTACGGTGATCTCATATTTGGTCCCATTTGGTTCAATCTGAAATTATAGATATGAAATATATAGATATTAAAGTGGAAGCAAGATTGCCTAATTTCAATAAAGCAAATTTCCTCTCAGGCATTGCAAGCGGACTGTGGAGCCTTCATTTTGGCAATGCCTGATTTTTTGAGTTATTCTGCAATACACTGAGCGGAAATTTGCTTCGTGATTACAGATGTGAGTGACAACACAATTGTTATGACTTGATTGAAGATGCCATGATTGCCATTCTTATGCAGTTGGTGAAATACAGCAATATACCTTGATATGACCAAGCAATAGGGTAATGCAAGCCTTAGCAGCATGGCATGTGAAGTCCAACTGTGTCGGTGAAACACTACGCAAATATGCAAGGCAGAAGGAGACATATCATGGAAAATGGCAATTTAATGAAGAAAAAGATATTTCTAGATGCCAATTAAGCATTGAAATGTACGTATCTCTGTGTGTATAATTTATATACTTAAAAAAAAATCTATTTCATAGATACTTGATTTTTGCCTTGACGCGAGCAGAACGGTACATTTCGCCACATAATCCAATAATAATAACTACCTTCATCAAGAAAGTTGATTGTATCTTGTTCGGAGTTGTTCTCTGTGGTACAAATTTGATTGAAACTTCCACTTGTTCTCCAGGTGTTAATAAAGCTTGTTTTGGAGATATCTCAAACAATGTCACGTTTCTTTGCAAACTAAACGCGACTTGGGAAGACACGTTGGCACAGTTTTTAACAGGCATCACAATGGTTTGGCTTGAATCTGGAGACAAAAATCATGAATAAGATATGCTTTGCAGTACAAAACTTGGATATTAATCGCAATAACACATTCAATTTGTGTTAAAAGTAATATATTTCTCGAAATGACATGCGCTTCCCACTATAACATCGATCATCTTTCGTTCATTGAAAAAGGCAGGTCAAAATGTCACTTGTCTGCTCTCGAGGTCACGCATATTAAGACGGGTCAGCCTAATCTGTGCCGTCTGAAAGACTTTGTGTATAGCCTTAAAAATATCCCATCAAGTAAATCTGTCGCATGTTGTGTTGTATTGTGTTTGTTCCAGCTCAGTGGTTTTACTTTGCTTGTAGTAACCTGAGTCTACGCAATTGGTGTTTACATACATTGCGACGTATTAATTTCTTCATAGACAATTTGTTGATATATGAATTTGAAAGTTTCCATTGTTAGTTTGCCAACTATTTTCTCCTGATGAGTGTTGGAAATAAAAAAAGCTTTGAGAAATAAATTGCTTTTAACACAAAACGAGCGTGTTATCGCAGGCAAAATCATGAAAAATAAGGAATTTTCACCATGCTAGGGCCTAGGGCGTACGGACAGTAGTGAGTTGATTTATTTCTTCCAATTGGTAAAGGAATCCTGCATGGAAAGGTTACAAAAACGACTTCAAGGTCTTGCAGTCAGCAGCCACTAAATGGGGATAAAGAGAAGTTACGGTGAGAATATGAATCCTGGTACTTTGAATGAATATATATAAGAAATCATCGAGCATAGAACAGTAGATGGCGATTATTATCAATGTGAACTAGCAAAGCTTCATTTACCAGACGAAAACTTTCTTACCTCTAGCACAGATGAAATTCAACGGCTGCATATTTTTCGGAGCGTGTAGCTTTGCAACGCATGCAATCACCTCAACAGCAACAGTATCCAAAACGATGGAGTCAAAAGACTGATCACGTGAGTTGTCCAATTCCAAATAAACTTGACCAGAAATATTTGTCGGCGGTTCATCTAAATTTTAATCATAAGCATGACATTCCGTGTAAAGTGTTGGCCTATGTGATTCTTACACACTGCAAAGAGTACATACTTGTGTTACTGTGTTTAGAAGGGATCTTACAATGAAGCCACGCGACCATTGGACCACTTCCAGAATACACCATTCCACGCAGTACCGATTGATTAGGCTTTTCTTGATCTTGCCCTGTTGGAAATAACAGAATGAAACCTCACGAAATAAGGAAAAAATCGCAAAATCACAATATGCTCAAATGCTGCAAGACTTCAGATGCCATAGCCAATTTAATGCAATCATAGGTTCCTGTTCTGCGTGCACAAAACCAAGTAAATGAGCCATGATAGGCCTATCTCATTCTATAAGACCTAATGATCGAGTCATCGTACAGACTGTCGCAAAGGCAACCACAATCTATCTTGTCATTGATACAATGGTGATATTTTTCAAATTCAGAGCGCTAAGCAAGCTCGGTTGTTAAAGAATGTCACCAAACACTGGCTTCACTCATAACAGCCAGAGTTGCATCGGTCGGTATTGCAGAAGCTCAGAGCAAAGCAGCTCGCCACTCTGATGTTTAAAGTGGACAATATGTTACCTGTTATATAAACAGGTTTGGTCACTAGTTAGTGATATGGAAACAAAGCTGAGGTGACATGTTAGATACCATGAATAAATGACAGTATTTCATTGTACTTACAATCTATGACAGCAGATTCCGTGATAGCAAAACACCTTCTATCAGCAGACTTTGTGCAAATTATTACACAAACAGGAACATCAGCAGCTCCTCTATTGTAAATCCTGTAGAAGCACAAAATAATCCGGTAAGACATTATCAAAAAGTAAAAAAAAGAATGAACAGCAACACCTTACTTCAGAGGTAGATGCTTTACACCATCGCAGACTACTTCACCAAAATCCAGCATCTTCTTATTATCCGGGCCCATTAATTCTACTTTCGGGTTTTCGGCGCTTGCTCTCAAATTGACCAACGTGGTTATCGGTCGCATAGACGGATTACAAGATCCGTCAGACGACACCGGGGCGCTTGCAACTTCCAAGATTCCGTCAAAGTGTCCGGCATTTCTTGGCGTAAACGTGACATCAACGATTTTGGTCTCTTGAGGTCCGACTATGGGCTTGGACATACCGTCGACGGAGAAACAGGGATCAATCGTGGGAGAGAGAACGTTCAAATCAGCCTGCGGAAAATGGTAAACCCAAGACCGAGATCATAAATTTTATATCGAGCTAAATTGGATCACATCATTTCTATGTTCAGTAATGGAGCTTCCAATAAGTATGTATGGCATAAATTGTAATGAATGATGCATATCAGAAAGCGGTCATGCTACATCCGATTTGAGAATCAACACGTGGACTTGTAAAACGGTGACAGAAATCATACATTTGACTCGTCAAAAAAAACGGTCTAAATGTAAATACCTCCGATATATAACCATGGCAACACCAACAACACCTCCTCCCCAAATTACGGGGAGCACAGATTTATTACCACAATAATTGTAATCTGTGGTATTCTATCTATTACTATTTGGATTTGGAACTGGTTAAGTTGAATAAAAGTTGTTACATTTGGACGAAGATCACAGGGGGGTCTAGGAGCAGAACCCCAGATGTTACAATATGAAATATAGCTGGAGGGCGCGGCAAATTCATATAACTTTGGTGGTCCTGCCATTAAAAAACAGAGTTTTTAATTACCGACCAAGTGTCTCACAAATTGGATGAATCACAGTCACAACGAACGCCCTCTGTCGATGAAATGCGTCAGTAAATACAATTCTACCATTGGTCAGGAAATATAATATACAATGGTACCTGTAACCAACGGTCAGAGTTATTCTTCAATGGTAGCTTCGTGACTGAAGTCAACGAGACACAGCGCACACTTGGGAACATCAACTCCCGAGGCACAATAAGTCCTGTAATATTAATCATAAATGATTTGAGAAATCTTTTGACAAGAAATCGCAGTCTACCTTCAAATTGCTTCAGCTGCATCTGAGGGTGGTACATATCTGAATACGGTGTGTATCTACCATCCAGAGACGGTAGACGTGGTGCGTGAACAGGAACAACTGGTTGCAAATATCCCGGTTGCGAATACATTGTATTACCTGTATGATTGAGTGCCATGTCAGAAGAGAGAGCCATACTTGGTTGGTCAAAACCGAACGTAGAAGCCGAGCTGTGCACAGCAGGATGCGGCGTAAAGGAATTTGGTGTTGCGAACCTACTGTACGGATGTGGGTATCTCTGAGAATGGAAATACTCAAGAGGTAAACTGTGATGCGGACCATCCATGGTACGAGGATACATGGAGTCAGGTTTATAAAGATTTGGCAAAGAAGAAGCTGACATTGACCCAGTCAGACGTGGTTGTGCATGCTGATAGGTCAAGTACATATTTTGTACTGGTGGCATCGTTTGCAAATATGTCGGCGGAGCGACAGTCGTACTATGTTGAGCGGGATGAGATAGCTCAGATGGAATCTGAGATTCGCCACTGCCTGATGAATGATTGCTTAAGACAGTGTCTTGCGTCGTTTCGGCTTCTTCAGTGATTACATCAAGTTGAATTTTCGACTCAGCCTTTTTGGCACATTCTTCATCATTCGTTGACTCTGTGTGTTTTTCATCGAGCTCATGTAGGTCGAATTGATGTTCCTGGATAGTAGCCATTTCTCCAAAGCTCATAGTCATAGAAGGAAGCATTTCGTGAAACTCTCCAGAAATACGGCCACCTCCTTGAAAGTTTGGGGACGATTGAGACAACGGCCCTTCTGATTCTTTGTTAGCAAATTCCTTAGTTTTCCACGATGTGTCTTCATTCAGATCTTTCCTTTGAAATGTAGGAATATAGTGAAGCAGATGGTGGATGATCAATAGACATCGTAGGGAAGATTCAACACAGATTTAACATCCACCCTTGGTTTATTGAGAATTATAAAATTCACAAGCTTTCAGAGCTTCGCTCCTTCATCAAGCGAAGATGGAAATTTCACAATATTAATAGATGTCATCCTCCATAGGGGGCAAAGAGAGTGTGAGAGAATCAAACATGGCCAATAGCAAAGTAGCTTCAATTCTAACCGAACCAGTCACTAACATAGACTACACTTGGTCATGTTACCCGCTCATGTCACAATAATGACTACTGCACTACTGCTTGAATGGCTTCAACAGAAAATGTCTACTATACTCAGTGCTCACGTAGTGAGTAGACCAATTCTGTCACAAATTTGTTCAAAATTATGCCGGCAATTTGTATTATTCAAGACATGATAGATTTCTATTGAAATTCTCCTGCTTGGGCAGTTCATAGCCTGGACACTGTGGACCGTTGAGGGTTGTGGAACGTCAACCAAGTGAAACCGCAGTCAAATCAAATGTGATTAATGAGGAGGGGAGATAAACACATGATTGTGGTCGAATTGCGGTGTTTTGCAACAAATGAATGTGAATATTTGCCACTTTATAAGCACAATACCGTATACGATACACTTCTTAGGATCAGTACAACAGTGAGTAGCAAGGGGCAAGGAAATTTTCACAACAAATTCATAATTGGTTTACTTTTTGTTGTTCAACAACAGCCCAACTTTATCTTCACCTGTCCTGGAATTGCTACCTGTTTCCGAAGCATGAGGTCCTTCGCCTATTAATAAAACCCACAAGATGACGAAATGCCAAACCTGCATAAAAAGAAACAGTTACCTGGTTTTATGTCACGTGTTGTGTTTTGAACTCTCAATTTCTTATGAAGTTGTTCTATACTTTCTCTAGAATGTAAACAAGTAGAGATATAAAAATTGATTATAATCAAAAAAATTATTAATACCATCGTAACAAACATAGTATTCAAGAGCATAAAGTAACACTACATCAAGTCAAATCTGTTCAATGTCCACCTGCTTAGCGATCCTCTTAGTAAAGAAGATTCAGTCCTAGTTGAAGACAGTAGCGAGTCCCTACTAACGGCATGAGCAAATTGAATTGATTCTTGATCATCACAAAAAGGTTGTGTTACTTCTTTTTGAGACACAGACTTCCCATCAGTGACATCTTGCTCGGGATAATCATGCATGAACGATTCTAGATCAAAACACTCTCAAGTTATGTAAATAACCCCTCCGCATGATATACTCAGTTACACTAACACACAAAAGGTGTACGAATACGTTACTTGTAACAGTACATCTTAACATGCATCTTAATATATTGACATCTTGATCAATCCAGTATAAATATGTTTTATGAATTAACCTTGCATGATATTGTTCCAAGATCTTTCAGTTTCTGGAGTTGTGGAGTCACCTTTGCGTATGTCTGTCAAATTATGGAGATCAGCAGGTGCAGATGGCGCATTGGCTGTCACATCAGAACCGCGACCGCAATCTCTATCTTCAGGAACGATTTTATCGTCGGTGTCAGTACTGCTTCTACAATATTGCAGAGACGGTTTTGTACCATCTGCACGATATTCTGGAAGTACCGGTTGGACATCAGGATCCTCACAACGCACTTCCTCTACTTGACAGTCCGTACTGCTAGTTACAGAAGAAACAGTAGACTGTGATTTGGTGTTATCATCAACATTCCGTTGTCGAATATCTTTGCTCAAGGAGTTCTTCTTTATATCCACCGGTTTTGGAGGACTGGGTGATTTAACACCCACAGGTATTCTGCTTTTTCTAATAGGTTTTCCACCTGAAAAATATATCGTAAAGAAGATTCACAACAGATTTCAGCCTCGATTTATTGAGAATCATAACCTGAAAGAGTGATCTACGTATGTAAAGACTACTACGGCCATGTATTATCTGGCTGCTTTTAAAAAGTCTAATGGAGCTCATAGCAGACACACCACACATTGATTTAACGTAACAATTCCCCGCTACAGACCAACGCACTAGATAATACAGTAGATAGGCTACCTGTTCGGTCCGATGAACGACGAGAACATGACGATGAATGACCTTGAGCAGCAGAATCATTGGGTGCGCTACAATGTACCAATGCAATGGTCAATATGATGTCTGTGAAACAGAAAATGACCGGCAACTTACGGAGCTAATCTCTTTTCCATTGTCTTAGCTTGCTTCTGTTTTGCGATTTTGATGATTTCCCGAGCAAGATCCTCATTACTGACGCTCGTTGACATGTTCATCATTGCTGCTGACAAGCTCAGCGAATCCTGATCAGTAGTCATGTCTAGAGGTGGGTTTGTTTAAATTGAATGACCAAGACATTGTGACAATATGGCTTGAGATGACACACGTCCGGCATTTAAATTGTAAATAGATAAAACAAAATACTACATAAACGCAAAGCCATGATAGCCACCGTCATTTCACCTAGCGTTT
Source organism: Botrylloides violaceus (assembly GCA_030412335.1). NCBI lineage: Eukaryota > Metazoa > Chordata > Ascidiacea > Stolidobranchia > Styelidae > Botrylloides > Botrylloides violaceus. Next base: position 836,565 of record JASFYC010000714.1, read on the forward strand.
GATTTTTGGCTTCTGCATCGACTGCTTCACAAGGTTGAACTTCCAGAGTCCCATCATTAGTTGTATCCTTTGTTAATGTATCATCTTGGCCGCTTATGCTCCCACTTGAATCATCTGAATACAAAGTTTCCACTGTTTGTTACTATTGTTAGCCTAGCTAGACTGAACCATTGAGCATAGATATCGATGCAACGTTGCCCACACAGTATTCATTAGTACCAAAGTGCAAACTCACCAACATGTGTGTCGTTGGATTTGACTGAAGACGTTTGCAGTGCAACAGGATGACGAGATGGCGGAGATCTGATCTTCCATCCAAAACTTGGTCGATCGAAACTCTCATCTTGGCCCAGCTTACCCATTTTATCCGATCTTGCTGCTATGTACGTACCGATGGAAAGCTTTGGTTCAAAATCTTTTGGGAAACAAGAGACCGAGATCACACCGGTGAATAAAGTAATACATGATATAATATTTGCCGCACATTCCATTTTTGATGGGGAATCATTTGTTGAAAATCCCATCCCTGAGGAGTTTTCTTCTTGTACGTTAGAATCGAGCATCAGTCTGTGATCTTCTGCAAATTTCTCTTCGTCCTGGTCCAGAACATCAGCGATGTTTTCTGTAAAGCGTGAATTTTGATTATAATCGAAAGTGATGATGAAGCAATGCATTGCATATCCTTGACAATAGATCTTCAATTTGCATTTCTTTTCTATAAGATATAGCGATTTCTGGATGGCCATGGCGGATATAGATATTCATAATTTGGCTGTGGTAACCAGACCACTTCCTGCCTCAACGTTCTCATTTTCTCCAGATTGGGCCATCGTCGGCTGCAGATTGTCTACCATCCAGTCTAGCCTACATGCATTACGCCGACCTTGTAGCAGGGAAGCTGTTGGTAATACCATTCTTTTGGCATAACTTGACAATTCAAGATTTAACCCGCCGGCTCCGTGGCCAACGACCTCAGAATTACACCACAAACTCGCCATTCCAGATAGTCCTTGGTATGAAAAAACCTTGCCTGCAAACTCCTCATCACCAAACACTTCTTGCTGCAAATGCAACATCTCGCCAAAATCGGCTCCAAAGCAATTTGATGATAGAGCAAGTTCTTTCTCATCATCTCCACTCGGTAAAAATAGATCATTGGAACACATCGCATCAACATCAGCAGCAGAAGATGCTTGCAGTACCGGTTTCTCCTGAATAAGTGAACACGAGTTAACTCGGCTTGGGTGATTTTGAGTCGAAGGCATATTGAACCAAGCCTGACATATCATATAGGTGAAGCTTGGGCATGTGCATGTTGTCCAATTGTGTAACTAAAAATCAGGTGTAGCTCACCTCACTGTAGGCATCGCTTTCATTAGCAACATCGCTGCTGTCTAATTGTTCCATATCTGTAGGAATAGTCCGAAAAGGCATTCCTATCACAATAATGTCAGCATTTAAAACTTGCATAAACTAAAAAATCACATAGTCCACAATTGCCAAACTGCGAATGGGTAAGATCAAGCGCGATTGGTAACATGAAGTTTTAGGATTTGGAAGATGAAAATGTAATGTGAATACAGGACGACAAATTTTTCGTAAGACCTAAGAATTCAATGGTGGGTTTATGATTGTGCTATACGTGCATAAAACCAGTTCTATAACTTGATGTGGCAGCTTACCTCATACCATACACTTGTAAATGGCAGCAATACTAATACCAGTACCCTACCAATTTAAAGAAGCCTGTCATCATTAGGCAGTATATATTGGAGTTGGAGAAGGTTCAAGCTTTATTGAGTTGAAGCTTGATGACCGTATGGAGCCCGTTGGTTTCCCACTTCCTATACATGCTACAATATATTTTCTAATCGTACATTTGAAGTCTTCGAAAATTTCAAACATTGAGTCTTCCTATACCAAGTTTGCGACATTGTGATGACTTACTCTGTGGAGTATCAGGAAAACCGTCAAGTTGTGAATCGGTTAGCAAATATCTTGAGTTAATTCGTGGTGTGTCAGGAACAGCTCCAAACCTTTCATTACTTTCAGACCGCGATGCTTCATGATCTGTTTGAAACATGGGTCATCTACCAACTGAATCTGAAAGCTATCTGTTCGATATTCTAATTATTCTTGTACTTGACTACATAGACCAACTATCTTGTTAACCATGTAGTCAGTCTCTTAGACAGTTAAATATGCTTTTGCTCGGCCGCAACACAACACCCGTAAAGCCGGTGGGAGAGGGAATCTGATGATATATTGCAATGCAGGCACATATCCACTATAGGCCTATTGATATAATGTCATTACTATGACTCCTGCAGCTATGTAATTTCAGTCTACCTTGATTCCCAAAAGATGTTACATTTTCACTGTGACGTGGAACCTTGCTACTCTCAGGCATCATGTCACCAAGCCAACTACCAAGACTGACATTACTTTCAACTGGAACTAGACTACAGCCAGCTGTAAATAAATCAAAACACAAAGAAGTGAGAAAATTTACAGACAAATGAGGAACATACAGTAACCACATACCGTAATTTCAGGCAATAACGTTTAGCGTACAGAATATAGAATGTTACTGCTAGTGCTGATATATTGTTCTGATTAATATATTATAAATATTCATTAATTCCTCACCTGCGATATGATCCATATCTAGCATACTCAAGGATGACTCTTCACTAGTAGTTTGTTGTGTTTCATTCAATGATATCTTAGGAGATACCGGGCGTTGAGAAACTTGAGATGACTGACTAACGACAAGAAAAAAATCATATGCAACATTACGGAATTACCTCACAATTACCACTCACCAACCTGTTATCAGGCAAATCAGTTTTCAAGTAATTGGAAAAGTTATTGGTTTTATTGACATCACTCCCACTCTCTGAATCCAGATACGACCCTGCCATCTCTGCAAGTTGTAGAATACTGAAAAAGACGAATATATATACTGGAAAATACAAAATAACTGACTGAATTCTGATTCAAAGTTTTATGTGGTTGGAAAGAGCAACTGCATGAGAACGTCTATTCCAAATAGCACAACCAGCCTTCAAAGATTCATAATTATGCTGGTGTGTGTGTTTTTTGCAAAAGAGTACAAATCGGTGACATTAAACGATGAACCAAGCGGATAGTGGACAAATTGGATTTTGCGATACTAAACGATGGATTCAGCAGACTACAAAGATTGTCAATGAATCTCGAAAGAACTTAGTGGAGCACCAGAGCTCGCTCTTTCTGTTACTCACTCCATTTTTATAACACTGTTACGTCACTAGAAACCACATCATAACCTTATCATTGGCTGCTTTCAAATATCTATGAGGTCTGCTACAAGTCCCCGTTACACCGTTTAGTATGACCCCTAAAATTCAATGGTATATTGATCTGTTCAATGTTCAGATTCAGAAGCCACAATATTGTAAAGGAATACTCAAGAGTACAAGCACTTTATTTAGCTATAAGCATTAGTAGCCTATTGTCGTTAGTATTTTTGTCTCAAGTGGACATTCGTAAACTTCCCATTCATAGTCTGATCAAGACCTATTTGCAGGTATCACTATTGGATTGGACTGTTGCCGAAGAAAGTATGTCTAATGGTTTTTCGATTACTGATATATAGATACCAGACAACTGCATTGATATCTATAGCTACAAAATTGTCTATGGTACGGTACTCAGTGGTAAACTAGTAGGTTATACCCAAATTTTAAATTGTGGTCAACAACTTTACGCAGGCAATGTTTGCTTGGCCGCCACATGGATTTTATAGGCAATTTTGACAAGATCTCGACTGTGCACCAGTGCTATTCCAGGTGTGCAAGTGTGCAATCACCTAATTTTATAGAGTCAAAATCTTAATTGTGCAACTTTTTAAAGTCTGCAGATGCGGATAACAGGCAGCACACGAAACCGCAACAGTGATCGCTAATTATTACGTCAGAGCCTACATTCTTTTGATAGCATTGACGCCTCAGTGGCAGGGTGCAGTCTATATTGATCTAAAACGACCTGCACTCAAAGTGTGCAAGCCTCTGAGGGCCAAAAATATCTCGGTTGTGCAGTGAATGTGGAATTCACTATGGGTTGACAGAATTGTCACAAGCCAACAGACTTCTTTCACTGTATTTCATTCTCTCCAGATCTATTGAGTTGTTATAATGTAGCCTGTACATGCGGAATAAAATCTAATTCCAATTGTACGTCCTGTTTGAGATAAATTCTATACAGAAAATGTATTGGTACCCTACCGATTTATCATTTCAGCATTTTCACCTGCCGTTTTCCCTCTATGAGCAGTAGATGCAAGGATTGGTACAGGATCATCGGAGCTGCTAAAGCTGATCTCTTGATTTTCAGCAGCGTTTTTTGCAATTACACTGGCATCACTACCAGGACTTGGAAAGCTCGTATCGGAAATACGACTCATCTCAAAGAACCAAATTATACCATGTCACAAAATATCTGGAAATATATTGATGAAATACATTTTTAGGGACGCTGTACTATTCGTCTATTTGGTATTTATATTTCGACGCAGCCGAAGCTCTGCGAAACCACCCACTGGCGCAGACTATGGAGACTCTACGGAGTAGACGTAACGTAAACAATGATTCGAGCTCAACTTTACCGCTGATTTCACAATCGTTGTAACGAAGAATCGGTGCTATGTATCTTCCTTGTCTATCATAACATAAGTTCACAATGCAAAGTATCAGAATGCTTATGTTTATCATTTATGTAATAAATATCATGCAGTCCAATTATCAATTTATATTCTCCGACTCTGAATGTTCATGTTTACGAAAGATGTGAGTATAAATCATTGAGCTGGTTACCGCCGTTTCCTCGCCACAACGTTTTCGGAAACAGCGGTGGAGAGGACGTATATTTAGCAACTAGCTGGTTGTGCGGTTTCACTCTGCCGATGCAACAATAATAAGACGTAGCCCTACATGAAAAATGCGACGCCATTTAATCGTGTGTGAGACGTTACCTTCTCTTCTCTTGACGAAGAAAAATAGCTCCTCGATTTACTTCTCATATGCAATACCTAAACCCGAATGAAATATGTCTATAAGACGCCGAACCGAAGGAGAGTACCTAAGCAGAACGCTGTATCCAGGCTACCTTACGCGATCAGAAGTCTATAAAAATAAAAGAGCCTGTTTGTGTGTCTGTCTGTATGTATGTATGTATGTATGTCTGTGCACGATAAAGCTATCGGCATAAGATTTTATATTGATATAGGGGCGGATGTTATGCGTGCGACCAGCGTGTATTTCGTAAGTTATACATCGTCCAATGCTGCTATTTCCACGTTTCGATACGCCGAAATCAGAGATGCACCTTTCAAATCGCTTCTGCCAACTAGCGGAGCAAATTTTTCACTACTTCTGGCCGCGTAAGGTAGCTTGGCTATAACGTTCTGCTTATGTAGGTCTATAGAGAGTCTTCGAAGACTCTCTATAGTAGGTCTACTGTCCTTCGATTCGGCGTCATAGATATATTTCATACGGGTTTAGATAATGTATAAGAGAAGTGGATCAAGGAGCCATTTTCTTTCGTGAAGAGATGGGAGCGTCTCACTCTAGATAGTCTCACCCACGATTAAAATGGAGGTCGCATTTTTCGAGTAGGGCTACAACATCTTATGTTGTACCCAAGGCAATCTTAATTAAGATCTTAATTAAGATCTAAAGGTAAGATTGCTTCCACTTGATTAAGATCTTTAATTAAGATCGCCTTGGTTGTACTATAGATAACTAAACTACGATAACTAAACCCGAGTGAAACCGGGAAAACCAGCTAGTAGTGAAATAATTGTTCCGCTAGATGGCAGAAGCGATCTAAAGGTTGCATCTCCGTACCGGAATGTCGAGATTGTGAAATTATAGAGACGTACGCAGTCTCTATAGTGAAATCATAGAGTCTAGCACTCTATGGTGAAACGGTCTAAACAGTAAAAAAAAACCACCTGATCTCATGCGTAACGTCCGTCCCTACATCCCTGTAAAATCATATGGCGATAGCTTCGGTAATAAAAAGTTGATTCGTGCACAGACAGACATACAGACATACCAACAAACAGACTCTATTATTTATATAGATGTCAAGCGCCGGAAGCCAGGTATGAAAACGTAAATACCAAGAAGAATAACTGGTTCCAACAGTTACGGTAGTATTTCAGGCCACCATAGCCTCTATATATAACTCTATGGGGTACCGTGATTTTGGGTGGTTCCTCCATCGAACCCCTCTATTGTGTAGAGGCCATGGTTCCACCACTTCCCAGCAACCCAGTTTTTGTGCGGTTAGGCTGCGCTGCTCTTTAGCACCACTACTCCTAGGACCAAAGTCTCTCTCTCTCTCTCTTTTATTTACTCTGCCTGTTACATCGTCAATAGCAATTTACACTAGATGGCGATGCACAAGCAGGCGTTTGGCGGCTAAAATGTTCGAAAGCACTGCCGCCAGGCAAGTCCTAGCTTGTGGAGGCGTTAGATGGTTTATTTATCCTTTTTTCGGGTCGTACGGAGGGCTGTATGCTGATTAGGTCTATACCTGATCATGTTGTGGTCGTAAATGACCGAAAGATTCCCCTGTGGGTGCGATTCGAGCAATGTTTTAAGACCATCATAAATAAGGTACAGTGCCGTGTTCATGCAAATTGAAATTGGCCGATCGTTCGCAGTTGAGTGCTACGCGCTCCGGCGACTGACCAGTGGACTATGAATGGTACCGTCATCGGTATTCATATATTTATTTGAGTGTATATTATAAAAACTTTGCCTAATGTTGCTAAGTAATGCACCAGACCAGCCATAATGGAGCAGACATGATAATAAACATCGGTAATCATCAATGAATGGGAGTTAGATTTACCTAAATTAAACTATCTCGACATCCTTAACCAGTCCAATTTTTGACACGTTTGTTGCTCGTTTTATTGCATGCTCACTGAGCAGTGGTAAAGAAATGAAAACAAGTAACAACTGATAATGCAACATCTGTGGGGTGTAAGCCTATATATAAATTCTTTCTGTGATGAAGTGGCAAAGGCCTGTACTTGATTCAATTCTGGTTTTCAGAATTGATTAAATACAAACTTACTCTAATGTGTTAGTACAACATGCATATCAAAAGTGTAAGTATCCAAGGATTTCGGAGCTATAGGGAATCTATAGAAATAGAACCCTTTAGCTCACGCCACAATATCATCGTTGGAAGAAATGGATCTGGAAAAAGCAACTTCTTCAGTGCAATTCAATTTGTCTTTAGTGACGAATATAGCAATTTACGGGCAGAGCAGCGCCAGCAATTGCTGCATGAGGGCACTGGTGCTCGAGTCATATCGGCATGTGTTGAAATCGTCTTTGACAATTCGGACAACAGATTGCCAATAGAAAAAGAAGAAGTCACATTGAGGCGTGTCATCGGTTCAAAAAAGGACCAGTATTTCTTGGATAAGAAAATGGTTACCAAAAGCGATGTGTTGAATTTACTCGAATCTGCAGGATTTTCCAGGAGCAATCCATATTATATTGTCAAGCAGGGTAAGATTAACCAGATGGCTACAGCTCCCGATTCTCACCGATTACGTCTGCTGCGTGAAGTTGCTGGTACGAGGGTGTACGACGAAAGGCGAAGTGAAAGCGAAGCTTTAATGAAAGAGTCTGATTCCCGTCTGTCAGAAATAGAAAAGGTGCTCACAATGATTGAAGATCGTCTCACAACGCTGAAAGACGAGAAAGATGAACTTGCACAGTATCAACAATGGGATAAAACAAGACGTGGTCTTGAGTATACCATCTATAATTTGGAGATGAATGAAACAAAGTCTAAATTAGATTCACTCTCAAACAAACGAGAGAACAGTTCCCTCCAAACCAGACATTTGAGACAACAACAGGATGATGCACAACTCAGAACGAAAGACGCCCAAAAGGAACTTTCACGTGTAAACACAAGAATTGATCAACTAACCGAAGAAAAGGATCAGTTGTCCTCAGACCGGCAAGAGCTGATAAAAAAGAAAGCTCAGTTGGATTTATCTTGTAAAGATATGGAAGAAGAAATGGAGACCGACCGTCAATCGTTGGACCAGGCACAGACGGAATTGAACGAAATGAATGATAGAATCTCGAAGAAAACCGAAGAGTTGGCCACCATCACTCCAGAGTATGAAGCAGCGGAGAGAGATGAGCGAGAGAAGGAGAAAAAACTCAAAGTTGCCGAACAGAGAAGAAAAGAACTGTATGCCAAGCAAGGTCGTGGAAACCAGTTTCGGTCACCGGAAGAACGTGACGAATGGATTCATAATGAACTTCGCACATTAGACCGTGGCGTCAGTGATAAACAAACCCAAATCAAAAATCTGAGAGATGAAATTCAGACATGTCAAAAAGATCAAGAAGCCTTGCAGAAGTCAATATCTGAAAAAAACCTGGGAATTCAAGAACATAAAACCCGAATGGATACTCTTAATCGAGAAGCAACCAACTTGAAACGTAATAAAGATGACCTGCAGGGTCAAAGGCAGCGATATTGGAGAGACGAGTCCAAGCTTCTACAAGAACTAGATACTGTATCTAGTGAAATAAAAGCAACAGAGCACAACCTGAATTCTATAATAGGGAAAGCGGCGATGCATGGGATAGAAAGCATAAAAAGGGTGATCCAAACCTTCGCCAGCCGGGGAGAGCAAGATCTCGTTGATGGATATAAAGGAATGCTTATAGAGAATTTCAGATGTTCTAAAAACTTCTTCACTTGCGTCGAAGTGACTGCTGGCGGGAGACTTTTCAATCACATCGTGACGACGGATCGAATCGGTACAAAATATCTCAATGAAATGAATATTCAGAAATTACCTGGTGAGGTAACTTTCCTTCCTCTTAATAAACTCGAAGTGCGGGAAGTTGAATATCCACAGACATCTGACGCCATACCAATGATCAGCAAGTTGCATTTCTCTGATGAATATGCAGTTGCAATCAGGTATGTATTTGGAAAAACGTTGATTTGCCGTAGCATGGAAGTCTCGACTCAGTTGGCAAGAGCTCATCAGCTTGACTGCGTCACTCTGGAGGGGGATCAGGTGTCTCGCCGAGGTGCTCTTACTGGCGGTTGGGTGGATAACAAGAAGTCGCGGTTGGATCTGTATTCTAAAAAGCAGGCTTCTTTGGCAACTCTGGAAGAGAAGCAGGGTGAGATTTCTGAAAATAAAACACAACAACAAAAATTGGAGGTGGAAGCCACCAAAGTGATGGATGAACTTCAAAAACTTGAGACTAGAAATAAGAAAAACAAAGACGTATTCGAAAAAATGAAGGCCGATGTAAGAATGCTTAAAGAACAACTTCAAGCTACACAACGTGCATTGGAACCTAAGGAGCGTTCCCTTGCGGCTTTGCAGACACACTGTGAGGCGTTACGGTCCACTGAAAAATCATTACAAGAAGAGGTAGGTACGAATCTGTTGTCACAACTTACCGTCGAAGATCAGAAAGAGGTGGATACATTGAATGATGTTATTAAAAACCTTTCTATCGCTCATAAAGCTACAGTAAAACAGAGAGTGAGGCTGGAGGGTAAGAAAACAAGTCTTCAGAACTTACTCGAAGATAACTTGATGAGACGGAAGGAGCAGCTTCGCCATGAGATGCAAGAATTGTCTGTCGATACCAGAAGACAGAAGCTTGAGCAGAGTGAAAACGATCGCAAAATTACTGAAGAGAAATTGAAAAACACAGATTCAAGGCTTCAAGAACTTGAGAGCGAGATCATATCTCTCGAAAGAGACCAGGGAAATCTAACAGTCAAAGTGGAAGAATTGCGATCAAAGGAAAGAGACTTGAAGGAAAAACTCACCGATGATTCGCGTGAGCTGGAAAAAGTTACGAATAAGCAAAGTATGCTTATCAAGAAACGTGATGATAGCATGAAGAAGATCAGCGATCTGGGCTCACTTCCACAAGATGCGTTTAACAAATATCAAGGGCAGAGTACCCGAGCACTGATGAAGAAACTGGACGAGTGCAATCGTGAATTGAAGAAATATTCGCATGTAAACAAAAAGGCTCTCGATCAATTCATTTCGTTTTCAGAGCAGAAAGAAAAGTTGTTGGGCAGAAAGGATGAAGTGTATAGAGGAAAACAAGCAATATTAAATTTAATGGAGCACATGGAACAACAGAAATACGAAGCCATTCAGTTTACATTTCGGCAGGTGTCTAAAAATTTCAGTGACGTGTTTGTCAGACTTGTTCCCAACGGAAAGGCCACTCTTATCATGAAAAAAGGAGAGTCGCAACCACATACTGGCGACGGTGATGCAAGCTCTCAGAGCGAACAACCTGCTTCCATTGTGGACCAGTTCGTTGGTGTTGGCATTAAGGTTTCTTTCAGTGGGAAGGCTGCTGAGACACGTGAAATGCAACAGTTGTCTGGCGGACAAAAATCATTGGTCGCCTTGGCTCTCATATTCGCCATACAGAAATGTGACCCTGCTCCATTTTATTTGTTTGATGAGATCGACCAAGCCCTCGACCCAGCCCATCGTGCTTCTGTGGCAAATATGATTAAGGAACTCAGTCAATCGGCTCAGTTCATCACCACAACTTTCAGACCAGAACTTCTAGAAGCTGCCGATAAATTCTATGGTGTAATGTACAGAAATAAAGTGTCTCTCGTTAGAACAATCACTAAAGAAGAAGCAAAGGAGTTTGTAGAGGATGACGCCATGCACGGTTGAATTTACACATTCTATGTACATTTTGAGACTAGTTGAATTTATTTGTTCATTTAAAGCTTTTGCATTGACAGGCTAATTTCCCACAGTACTTGTATCTCATAAGGTAATAAGGAAATTAAATTTGGCATGCTCTCATGCATGCATGCCTGATATGTTGTTGTTATTCTTGCTGTTTAATAATTGCCAGTCAACCTGCACAGTTTTGAAAATTTACTACCATTGATCCTTTATTTGGATTGAATACAAAATTTAACAATACTCTTGAATGGCACTGATTGATGATAACAAGTGCACATCTTTCAGGCTTGGCTAGATCGCTTCCAGATAATTTGATCATAGTAGCAATATAATAAATTTATATTGTCTTGAAACTTCTTAAAGGCAAACAAGCTTCATCATAAATGTTCCCTGCCAATGACTTATGCAATTTCAAGAGTTGAAGCTGCAGAAAAGTGTGAATATTGATAGATTTGGAGTTGGGTATAATTGTGTGTACAGAAGGAGCTCTGCGATTCCTTTTGCTGCTTTCCATTGCCATTGTACCAATACAGATGACGTATTTTAGACAATGTTTTGCTACTGCCCATTTGATTGATGTTGATTATGTTGTGGTATGAATACACTGCCATTTAAGATTATCTGCCTGAAGGCTTACTATCATGGTAGAAGGCAGAAACAATCTGCCAGATATGTACGTTTTCCTGCTGATTGGTATGACGAATACTCCTGCAAGTGTGAGACTGCAACTTTCATCACTTGTTGTCGATTCTGCTTTAATTTGTTAACTGTTTTTTATTGTATGGTTAATAACAATTGTTTTTTCGTAGGTTGTATGATAAAAAAGCTCGTAGGCCGTATACAGATTTCCATGGCGGACTACGGTAATGCGAAACAGGTGTTGAATAACACACAGCATGCTATAAACGCGACACAGCAACTACGCACAACAGTGAATAACGTTTTTGAATTTCTGAGAAAAGGCATCAATGGAAATGAAGGAAGAAACCAATTTCTACAAACTTTCCAAGACCTTTTGGTTTCTGTGAATAAAGACTTTAGCGAATTGGAAAAGTTAGGCAATTCAATGACGGCCATGCCTGATCTTTATGGCACCCCTCTTGGACCAGCCGGGCATTTATGCATGGAGAGTGACGCTGACGAAAGCAATTTTTACCAAGATTCTCTTCTGACATATCAATGGTACACAAAACTACATGCCCGTACGCAGATTGCATCGAGCATCATGCATTCTTACAAGCGTACTCTACCAACGTCTGCCACCGCCATTGTACGGAGTCGGCGTGGTGCAGTAAGTATCCCACCTACCTTGAAGCCACATTCTTTGAGTCCGCAAAGCGTTGAACACTACATGCAAAATAATTTACAGAGACAGTTTCCTGACCTGTCAATGAAAATTTTGTACAATCATGGACTGACAAAAATTCTTCATGTTACGGTTGGACGAACATTCTATGCTTTGATACTATTTAGAAGCTTGATGATTGAAAAGGTTCTTGTACGAGGCCTTGGAGAAGATATTACCAAAGATGGTGAAGTACCGGACATTCATACATCATCAAGGTTTGAGTGTATGAGGCAAATATCTGATCACGCTTGTGCTGCCTTGCTTTTTATCGATCAGTATCCCATCTCTCAAATAGACGTGAAGCCTAGATTTTTGATGTCTTGGCTGCAAAACCACCGGAATTTATTCACAGATAGCTGCCAAAAATGTGGGAAATTACTAAAGAGCGGTCTCCCTCCTACTTTTCGAGATTTTAAATCGTATGCGCCGTATCACAGTGACTGCAAGTAGGCCTAATCTTCCAACATCTAGGCAGGAGTTGAGTAACAGATGCTTTCAAGTGATTTGAATATAATTATATCATTGATTATTATTTATTTCTGTTTGGCTTTTCTCTCTTTCTTCGAACTAGACGTCTGGGCAGCCGCACAGCAGTGACTGCTTGGTGGCCTGATCCAAGTTCCTCAGACCAGTCACTCTATTGGGTGGCTTATACTTAGTGCCTGAATGGATGACATGATTTGCGGTTTGCTTCTCTGCACCACACTCGCATGCTGCACTGAGCGCAAGACCCCACTTGCGAAGCAACAACCTGAAGCATCCCACCCCTGTTCTAAGACGATTAAGTCACGTCATCGCCAGACGCGGCAGATCGAAGCCGGTTGAAGACTCCGACCTCCATTTGTTGTCAATCCAGTCTGCTGCACCCCTCAATTGCTGTAGACTGTGATGATTTATTAATATACCTACCATACTGATCAATTGGTGATGGATTTTTCTGCCTTTCAAACTGTTGTCTGCAATGTTATGTCTCGGCACAATGGACACAGGTGTCACGGAATTGATGTCATTAATCCTTTGTGAAGTCGCATGTTTGTATGCCTTTCTTATGTCCAACCTTGGGATTTCTACAACTGTCCGGCGTTATCGCCTTGCGTAAAGCCCTACGCCTAGTCAAGTGGAGCAGTGGTCATTATTTTCTCCACCCGCATGTGCAGAAATTCATTGATTGGGGATACTGAAAAGGACCCAGAAGCATTCCCCAATTGTCCTTGGCATTTTCTCCACAGTGGGTTCGGCGGATCCTCGCAAGATGTCCATCCCATTTCCGGATCTTAGGATCATCACTAGCTTGTAAATTAAGATTATGTAAGATGTATGAATATTTATTCACCAGTCGAAGAGGGAAAGAAAATCAAAGCGAGAGGCTATTCCCATTATACAAAAACTGACTGGCAAGGAGGAGATGAGCCAAATAAGGCTACTAACACTACCCCTTGATAAAGCGGGAATCACACTCAGTATTGTTCCGAACACAAGAAAATGGTTGAGGTTGGCGGTATTATCTTGTAGTAGTGAGATTCCATCCCAAATGGACACAAATTCAAAGACACCCGTGTTTTGGATTCTGCTTAAACTTTGTGCGATTGTTCATCAAATGAAATGTTCATGCCAAGTCTGTGGTGTCACTGCGGGTGGGGGCCCACCGAAGTTTAGGGGAAATCGCGTAATAGCATCACTTTGATGGGCTGTCTCTCCGGTGCCCTATGACCAATCTGTCAAAATTCCCAGAGTGGCGAGACCTTATAATTGATATGTTACGGCGCCCAGTAAGTTATGATTTAGTATAGATGTTTCGCACATCTTCTGCATGGTGTGTTTACAGGTATATCTTTTAAATTTAGTATCTGCAAATCATAATTTTGTTGTGCAATCAGTAGGCAATAGTATTGTGCTTTGGTTAAATTTATTCTGTGCATCCACTAGTTGTACTTTCTGAAGTTTGATGTGCCGATGATGATACCCGCCATGTCGGCGAGGTTTACCGTCTTTTCAAATTCTACCCAGCATTACTTAAGCCAAAGCGACTATTTTCACAAAATCATGTTAAAAGTGCTCGTTCATTTGCATGTATATATGTATATGTTTTTTTGGTCTGGATATTTACTTACACCATCCATTAATTGTTTTGTGGTTCGCAGATGCTTTCTATAATATACTGTATATGATTACAAGCGGCTAATTATCAAATCGCTAAATATTCACTGTAATTATGATGAATGATCAGATCATATTAGAAGAGGATTATGATGAAAATTATGTTCCGACAGAAGAAGAAATTAACGAATATGCCAGAGTCATCGGTCTTGATCCTGACAGTGAGAAGAACCTTATGTGGATTGCTAAAGAAGGCATAAATGCTCCGCTGCCTACACACTGGAAGCCCTGTCAAGATGTGAGCGGGGATATATACTATTTTAACTTTGAAACCGGAGATAGTATCTGGGATCATCCATGCGATGAGTATTACAGGGGCATTGTAGCCCGAGAGAGAGCAAAGTTGAAGACCACACAACCAAAGACAGAACAAGAAAAAAAGAAAAAGAAGAAAAAAGAGAAACAAAAAATGCAATCAGAAACCGCCTCTAAACTATTGAATCCACTGAAAGGCACAGATAAGCCTAGTCTTGGAAGTGGAGTGTTGTCTCCTATCGGCCAGCGCTCTGGACTAGGTCCATTTGTAGGAACCACTTTAGGTGAAGTGGGTGATCTCAAGACGCCCGTTGGCGCAACTCTGGCAAGCACTATTGGAAGCACTGCTGACATTGGGCGAATACAACTCGAGAAACTGAAGACAAAGGATCTCGACTCTGTCGTTGAATATCATGAATCAGAGGACATGGAATCGGGAGGTAGCGAAGATAACCCATCCAGTATGGAGAAAATGGTAGTGTCGTCGAATTCAGACGAGACAAAGCAAAAAAAGAAGGCGAAAGAGATAAATACTACTCCACCAAATTGCGATAAAAAAATTCTCAATTTATCTACTAAAGATGATGTAAAGTCTTTACCTGATAAAAACGAAGCAATAACGTCGATTGCTACTAAGGAGGAGAGCCAGGAGTTTGATTACAGTGAAAACATTGAAAATGTTACAAAGTCACTCCAGGAAAAATTTGCCCTGGACAAACAAAAACTTGAAGCTGAACACAAAGACAAAATTGAAAATTTGCGGAAGCAGCTCAAGGAAGAAACGGAAGATGAAGAAACAAAGTTGAAGGACGAACAAATGAACTCTCTGATGAGATTAAGGCAGAAGTCGAGAAGTGAGATGGCGCAGGAGGAATCGAAGTTGAAAATCGAGTTCCAAAAGAACTTGGAGAAAATGCGGAAAGATCTCGAAAGCGAGAGACGGAACAAATTAGAAGTGGAGACTTTGAAGTTGGATAAGGAAATAGCAGAAAAGTGTTTGGAGTTGGAAAACGAGAAGAGAGAGAAGCTCAGGAAATTGAAAGCGGCTCATGACATTGAGCTGGAAGATCTTGTAAAGAAGGAAAAGGAAAATTTTAGAACTAAAAAAGTCCAATTTGACAAAACACGAACGGACGAGAGTGTGATCTTGGAACAATTTTCAGAGAAACAGAACTACAATGCGGAGGCGCACTATCTTGATAAGGTAGCCCTAATGGAAGAAACTTTCTCAGATAAAATCCATGCTTTGAAACTTGACCAAGAGAATCAAGTTAAGTCGCTTCAGTCTAAACATAACGATAGAATGACCAACATGAGGGACGAGTTCGATGTTCAAGCAAGAAAGGAAAAGGAACGATTAAAAGCCAAAATGGAATATGAACACAAGGCCGAACTCAATCGACTGGAACAGGAGTTGATGAAAAAGAAAGACATTATGATTAAGAAATATCAGACGCAAATGTCAGAGCTACAAAATGACCTTGACATGCTGAATACCAGGCGTCAGCATCTCAACTTTCAGAACGACGAAGTTTCAAAGCTGAGTCAGATAAAGGATGAAAATATTGCAATACTAAAAGCAAAGGCACAAGGCACCACTGAAAACACAGATAATGGATTTGTTCCTGAGGAACCAATAATGCATAGGAATAATGCCCAAGATTTTGAATCTGAACTTCAGTTGCAAGACTTGAATGATCAAGAAGATGCTGAAAGGGTAATTAACAGTCTGCCTGACCATCATGATCGAAATAAGTTTCTGCAGGGTTATTATGGACAGCAAGTTGCACAGGACGAAAAGAACGGCGTCCAGAACGCTCGTGATTTTCTTCAGAAACAAAGAACTGCATCACGCCGATCTATGCTGGCTAGAGATTGGCAACAAGAACGCAAGACTGTCTCTGCAGAGACGCAGAATTTACTGAAGAGGATTCAAGAAGGATTTATGGAGCAAGATATTGCATTGGATACCCGACCGACTGTATCTGATTCATTCTACTCAAGCAATGCACACACACAGCATGCAAAGTCAATACCTGGGCAAGGGCATCCAAATTCTACATCATCTGATGTTATGCATTATTTGAAAACTGTAGATGATAAGCTGAACACTGTTTTGAAGCTTGTAGCTACACACATTCCTCAAAATGGTAGCTACAGGCCGCAGTCATCACCTTCCATGGAGCGGCCAGTGAAAGAATCTTTTGTACATGCTTCAGGATCACAACAAGCTGCTAGGAATCTTTCGATGCCCGGGCCGTTGCCGCACGCAGCTTTTCAAGAATCTTGGCACCGTTCCGTAAACACGATGGTGGAAGACGAATTACGGAACGTGTCAAAATATTTTGGATGCGACTTCAAGTCTTCCTATACTCCAGGAGTGCCTTACAGAAGCGCTAAGGATCTGATGCAGAATTCCAGTTGGCATGCTCCTGCAAAACCCCAACCTGAGACAATCAATGCTTGGGGCAATGTAACTTCTGATAGCTCCAATATGAGCAACAATCCTACACCAAGTAGCAATAGAACAAGTGATATTCTAACATCTCCAAGGAGTGTTAAATTGGTGTTAGATGCAAACACAAATGAACTGAAGGCTGTGCCTGAAGTTTAATACAACAAGAAATAGCAATTGTATGAGAACTCGTAGATCCACACAGAGACACAGTATTCCAGTAGAACATAACTATGACATTTATAACATAGATATATTTTTTATGCACTTTACTTTTAGGTCTTGATTTGTGCCTGATAATATATATTTCTAACAGTATATATCTCATCATAGTATGCAATGAGGATCAGAATAAGTTAAATGGGAATTTCGAATTCCCGCATGGCTCTGGCTTTAGTTCGTGAATTTCAGTTCTGGCAAAAGCAGTTCTTTGCAGACAGTGTTACCATGTCACACCTTGATGCAATTTCTGACATATAACGAGTTCTATAGCCAGTTTTAGGTTAGCTTGTAGAGGCCACATTCGCAGATTATTGTCAAGGTGTAGATCCAGACATGCGATTGGGTATCGCCCGAAGTCAATGTGTTAGATAACATAATTTATTCGACGGCTGACTTTATGCACTTTGGCAGTGGTTGGAAATCATATTGCTCCGAGATGGTGCTTCATACAGCTATCTACATTTGTACAATCCCTCGTACAAATGCAGGCAACCACATCAGAGTTGATTTGAAACTTGACTTAATATTGAAAGTGAGATCATCGCATGCCGCGATATCCTATTTCACTCTCAAATTGTTCTGCTGTGAGAGATCCTTCAATTCTCTCACAATTTGGGTTGAAAACTGAATAAGCACTTGGTTCATTGTTCAATTTTTCGCTGGTTCTTGTGTTAGCAAAGAGTAAAATGAATGCAGAGAACAGTAGATACACCATGCCAAATTCTAACTCGATGAATAATCCAAGTAAAATCGTCCACAATGAAGCTTTTAAGAAGTTTACCCAACCAAACACAGGCAAAGGTGGAATAGCATCACTAAATCGTGCGAGAGCTCGTGATCGTTGTATCTTTTTATTGGCTGAATTCCAGAGTTTTTCCCATACCGAAGCTCTAGCCCTTGGGGCTGGCTTTGTAAATGTTTGGCTTCCCTTTATTTGCGGATCATTCTTCGATTTTTGCTCTCTATACTGTGCCAGTCTTTTCTCGACCGATGACATATCAACCGCTAACCAGGCCCACAATATCGAATAAAAATGTTTTTACGGTTAAATGTGCACCTTGAGCCGACAGGAAAGAACGTCTGATTACGGATTGCAAGGTAATTGGCTTGAAAATAATAACAATAAGACTATATTTTCTTCACATAGCGGTACCGTAAACCACCCTGGGGGCACTGAAACTCGCGATACCGGACTCAGCGTCGAGCGCTACAAGCTAGGCTACACGTAGCACAAAACCGTAGTGTAGTGAGTCCCGTGAATAGGGTGAAACCCCTCATTCGGGATAATTCAAGCTTGTGACAGCTTGATACGCCACAACCACTGATAAGTCCACTTAGTCCAGAGTGAGGGAGTTCTATGCATTATAGGCCTACTGTAGACATAGAAAGTATGTTGGGGCCAGTGGATATACTCAGGTATCGCAGTTTATCAGTGATAGTGGATATAGCCTACTCAGGTATCGCAAGTAGGCCTATGCCAAAATTACCGCTATTTCTAAATCCACGATTAATTCCCAACACAAGTACCCGCTATTTCTTAATCTACGACCAATTTCATGGTATACCTGGAAAGTGCTCTGTCTAATCATCTGTGATTGTCATACCGCGCCAGATGATAATGATGATAATAAGGTAGCCTACATATGCGCTGGAAATTGTCACAAGTTTGATGAAATTCGTTGCTTGCGCTGGCAATTGTTCGGGTTCGTAGACCTCCGCAGGAAATTGATCGTGATTAAGAAATAGTGGGTACCTGCGCTGGAAAATGATCGTAGATTTGAGAAATAGTGGGTACCTGCGCTGGAAATTGATCGTATAGATTAGGAAATACCTGCAGGAATTGCGATACCTGAGTATATCCACTTACCCGTATGTTGTAGGTCTGATAAGAAACGTTCAAAGTCCTACACAGGAACTATTGCGATCTAGCATAACATCGCAGTTAGAGAAAGCAATCAAACTGAGAGATGAACAGCTCTAAAAATTTCATTTCTTTGATGGCTTTGGTCTTGCAAGGCAGGTCACGTTCCGGCGTAACTTTCTTTCCCTGCCTTTTGTATCAAGGCGAACAAATGATCCATGACGTAATTACAAATGTCTGAAAGAAGTCAAGCCGGTGTTTTTTTTTACCTGCATCCGTGCTCGCGTTACGCTGTAGTTACACTGTCGCGGTTTGAAGTTCTTAGGGTACGAAGTCCGTATTCCAGTTCATGTGCAATTTAAGGACAAAAGCCTGCGGGTTGTTGCGACCAGCCTAAAATCTAGAAATTGCGGTCGCTGTATTGAAGAGGAACGAGGATGAGTATATGAATATCGAGCGTCATAGACCCGATTATATCCTTTACCAGAATTCGAGTTTGTTTGGGCGTGACTCCCAGCCGATACGATCCATAAACTTACCCGCACAGTAGGTAGGCTTGCGATGTCTTTCTACAGCTGCTAAAGCAAGTCAATATGGCAATAGTCTTGGTCATCTATTCGTTACGCATGGCAAGATAGAGTAGAGAAAGAGATTTTATTTTTTACAACTAGGCAAGTACGGTACTGATAATCTTGCTCTTACAGTCCATGTGGTAACGTAGACCGGAAGAAATTTCCAAATTGTATGTTACCGAAGTACCGGTGGTAACTAATTCCCAGACCTAGACGATAGGGTCAGGGTGGTAATAAACCTCGGAATTACCGATAGTTAACAGTAGGCGATTGAATCACAGATCACATTGTTATTTCGGTATATTACTAAAACCTATATTAGTGGGGTTTCTGTTAACTCCTTTGCCTGCTGTACCGTTACCTGCACCCTTTTCATAGAAGAGATATGGCAACATGGATATACTCAAGTATCACCCTTCTATCATCCCTGGATCACCATAGGACAAATGTAACATAACAAGTATCACCCTAGTGCTCTTGTAACGAAACAAATTTCACCCTAGGACCCATGTAACATAGCAAGTATCACCTTAGGACACATGTAACATAAGAAATATCACCCTAGGACTCGTGTATGATATCAAGTATTTGGGACCCTAGACTTGAGGTCATAGGGTGATACTTGTTATGTTACATGGGTCTTAGGGTGATACTGATAACCAGTGATAAGGTTAGGCTAGACCTGGAAAAGCCATTTGGCGGTGACAAAATAATGAACTGCACAAAAGGAGTGACCCCAGCCACCTCCAGAGTTCTGGCTACCCACAATTTTCTGCATGGCAATCTAGTAAGTGGAACTTTGTTTCCTAGTCTAATTTAATAATGGGCGATGGGACAAACAACAGAATTTTGCATCAACTGTAGAGTTTTGCAAAATGCAACAGTCATGTCACCGTGCATAATGCAGGCAATTGGTTACGATATGATGTATCATCTAAGGTGTAAATGTAACTAAATTGTCAATTTACGCGACGTCAATCGTCAATGCAATCTACCTGAATGCTGTATTATTCGAAGATATCGAATTGTCGAATACGGTGATGGCTGAAGTGTAACTCAGTCCCATCCCCCAACAATTGCTTTAATGACTATCTTATGACTAGGGCGTTTTAATTTGTCAAAATTGACTCGTTAGGTCAAAACTTTTTACCAAAGCAAAATTTTTGACCTAACTTCACCCATCCGGAGTTAACGTCGAAATAGCCGAGTGGCTACTTATTCAGAACTCCTACTGACATCGTGACTTCTTCTCTAGCGTCAGGTCACAGTGACGCTACCTTCATGGCACTCACAGCGCGCTCATGACCTCGGCCAAGACATTCTTCCGACAAGGCGAGCATCATGATTCATGACATGGCTTTCAGTTAGATCTCGCTGATCGTGAGGTTCCCCGCTATGCCGACATATTGCTTAATCGGTTTTAGGTAGTTACATGTTAGTTAGTGAAAGCTTCAGAGCGAATCATAGGTTTACTAGGCTAGGCTATTTAGAGTGGCGTAGAAATTCGAATAGGTCAACGCACACATGCTAATATGCTGAGTGTTTTGGTGTGTATGGTTAATTCCTTCAGGCGCTATGAATCGGATGCTATCTCCATTGCAAAGGCGATTTATCCCTTCGTGGCGCCACCATCTTGTACCTCAAGCCCGCTAGTTTCTTTATTTGAATTTACGGTTGTTTCATTTCCTGTTTACGACATAGTGTGAACCGTTCTATAGCGGCGCTGCCTAGTCTGGCAGGAACTCTCCAACACCAGGGTCAGTACGTGTTATTAAAATAAATTGGACTGCACATCATTAAATCCGTAGCGATTGAACTGTCAGCTATAGCCTAGATCGTCTGCTGCCTTTTCTGGTGTGCTGAAATTTGTAGCGCAACAATAAACACCTCACAATTTCGTTAGGTCAAAATTTTGTCAAAATTCCAAAGTTTTAGGTCAAAATTTGTCAAAATCCTAATTTGTTAGGTCAAAATTCACTGTTTTTTAGGTCAAAAAAAGCCCTACTTATGACCACTTTTGCTTTTACTACTACAGCAATATGTGGATGCAACTTTAAAATATTTTAGGGCATGTTTGCTGTCAAGTTGTCACGTCAGATTTATTAACTGTTGGTAAATGATTGCATAACAAGGTAGCCATCTTAACAAATAATAAAATAGATTACGGCTAACTAGGGCTAAGTACAGACCTCAGATGAAGTAATTAGTTTAGAAGCTCATGAAACAAGCATGGGTGTGGTCATGTCCTTCATGTGTATCGATGCTTTGACTCTAGCAATAAAAGGCTGCGGCTTTTCGCCATAATAAACTACTTATGCTGTGAAAAGGTGCAAGTAGCCTAGCCAGTGACCTACTGGTATGTTTAACAAGTCGTCAGGTTCCCTGTGATATTTGAATTAACCAAATGTTGGTTTTTCAAATTTGTGTAAATATTTCAAAACATTACAAGGCACCGTACTTTTAGGCCGGGTGTATAATATACTTGAGGAAGTTGTTTCAGTGAATAGAATTTCTGTCGTTTACGATGCATACGAAAATATGCACCTTGCTAATTTGCTTGGCTATGCTTGTTCGATCAGCAACCTTTACCTATCGATGTCACCAATACTCACACTAGACTAATAGCTACTAGATTACAAGACTTTCCGTTTAACTATGTTATTAAAACATATCCACATCTCTCATGTTTGGGTTGATACTGTAAATTTGGATGCATGATTTGGAAGTATATATAATTATATATCTCTGATTTTGTTTGAAGGTCACCATCAATGTGTGGTTAAAGACAACAGTAGTGTGACTCGATCCGCAAGTCTTGCTCTTTGAATGAAAGAGATATCAGTAATCCTTTGAATATATCTGTTCAATATATTATCATGACAATAATAGCAACTTTATGTTAGTCATAAATTGCCTATATATGCCTATATATATTGGCCAAGTATCCCTCTCTGTACGTTTGTAGACTGTCTTTTCAAATTTTATTGTGTTTACCACCAATGTTTTAAAATCACTATTACTCGTACGGCATCGAGATATGATAACTGGAAGTAAATGATATGTCGGATATGCAATTTTTACAACGATGTGTAGGCAATGAAACATCGATCATCTGTACCTAGTATATAATAATAATGATACATAAATACAGTAACTTAATAATAAGAATCGCAAGTAGGTCTAATAACTTGAAACTTCCCTCACAGGAAGTGGAGTTACTGTTTTCCATAAAGTTAAAAGCTACCTATTAGCCATCGTTGTGTCCTGTGGAATGAGTAATTTCCCCAATACTTTAAATCAGCAACTGCCTACCGAACTGATACAGTAATTCAGGTTTTATTTGCGTCAGCAGTAGGTAGCTTCCTAGATGTATTAGATGTAGCCAAATATTGTAATGTTTTTTTTCTCCAGACCATGAGTTACTCAAGTTACTTAGAAATAGCTTGAAACTGACCAAATGTTTTTGTTGGTGGGTGGTAAACAAGACTTCACATCTGACTGGCCTTTATCTCTTTAGATACAACAAAGAATAGTCTGAGTCGGTTGAGAATTTGAGTAACTGAGTAATATACTGGAACATGATTGTAATCTTGAAATCAGACACCCAAGAAACAGGGGTGGGGCACTGGTAGCCAATAGGAGAGGATAGTTCAGACACATTTAGATGTGGGTCTACTTTCCATATAGGCCAACTCAACTGTTCAGCACTGGAATGTTATCTTCATCATACTAATCGAGAAAATGTAGCATTTAGTAGCAAATAAGCTCAAGAAGGTAAAGTCACACTGGACATTTTTTTTTTGGAAAGTAATATACGGTAGTTGCCTTATAGGTTAGGCATTGTAGGCCAATTTTGTAACTTGAGAAATTGGATTTATGCAACGATACCCACAGGATAGTTCTTGATGCCTGAGAATGAATTAAAAGAAGACATTTTCTAAGTAAGTTCTACCATCTATCCATTCGTTAACATATATAATCTAAAATCCCTAATTCAGTTAGAAGTTTCATCTCAGACCATACCGACCGATTATCTTGGTTGACAATTTGGATTCCTGTATGGAAACTTGCGCCTGAGGAATTAGGCTTGAAGGTGGTGGTGGTCTGGTGTTTATACATTTGCAGCCTTATCTAAAGGTCTGCAAATATATATATATATATATATATATACTGTACTTAACGGTCGGTTTTCAACATTTGGTGCAAGCATGTCAGCTTTCGGACCACTGTCCAAGCAACAACAATTATTCTGGAATAGCTTACAAAGCTACGCCCACTGCACATGCTGTTTCATCACCTCATTACCATTGGATACTGCCATTCCGACTCATCAAGTATATTATATTTACACCAGGTAGTCTTGGAATTTTATGGTTAGGTTATTTCAATGAAACGGGTTAGTGGTCGTTAAGTTATGTGGATTGGATTATTTCTGTTCATTGAACTGTAACAAATTTACCTCATTTTAACCGTATACCTACCCTATGATGTAATTTCGTCTTTCCTATATCCTTTGAGTCTATAGTGTGATTATTGAACTATTTTTTTGGCTTTTGCCAATCATCATTATGGGGTGTACGGTTAAAACTTATATGATGATTGAATATGCCTGTAAGTTCAGATGCTCTTGTCACCGCCCTTGCGATTTACGTGTTCTTGCTTCTTGGGTCCGGCTGTGGCCTTATTAAAAATTTAAAATGAGTACCTACTGTACATATATGATCTATAAAGTTAGACTAAGGATCACTCCCTCTAATCGACCGTTGCTCTAGCAACCCCGATTCATCAACTTGCACGTGATACAATATTAACAAACAATAGCCTGTAATACTGCCGATGTCTTTTTACTGTACCGATACCTCAATGCAGTTGGCAACTCGCCACTTTGCCATTCAGAAAGGGTAAAGATATGCTTGTGATTAGTATAATGTAACATAACTAAGTTAAAGCTTGAATTCTAGCAAGATCTGTGACCATCAAGCGGAAGTATTTGGGTGGAAGATGATGCGTTCGACAGGCATTACGTTATGTTTAAAATAGAATTGAGAACTTATGAATGGTATATAAGTTTCAAGTAGGCCTACAACCCTACATTCTCCAGGGTGTTATTAAACCTATGGTGACACTCCACTCAATCTACTGTATAGTAAGCGTACATGCCAATGGTTCTAAGTAGGCCATTATTGAAATATTAGTACCAATAGGCTGCCTGTATGGTACTTAATATCTGGTTTTTATTCTTAAGTAAATGCGAATAGGCTAAATTACTTATTATAAGTCTTGACGTCTCGACTTGTGTTCTACTGTATTCTTTCCTCTCATACTTTCTCTTCCGCATATTGTGAAATTGAACGAAATTGTAGTGTGTGGTTGCAGTTTTAAACTTTCAGCCGCTAGGGTATTCATGTTTTACCAACCTCCTTTTTCAGCTGACTTTGCAATATTTACGAACCTTGTTAATATGGATGCTTCTTCAAATTCTAGCGAACAAAGTCGCTTTACAAGCGTGAACATACCGTTGTTGAGTGCAGGTTAGTTCTTTTCCATGTTTAGGCAATGTGCGAAATAGGCTGATTCACATCATGCAGAGCAAATGCTTTGCCTGTCACATTCTTGGTCATTGTGCAGTGCTTAGGCTAAATGGGGTGCAGACTTCCAGACAATGGGTTTGACTCAGAGCTATATTATTATATATATAGCCTTTCTGCAGAAGTGTAACTCTGCTATTGTTTGCTACAATCAATTCACGTTAGTGCAGCTACTCAGATATCAGTGTATTCATGGCTAGTTACCTAGGGTAAGATACTCATACCGTTCACAGGTACGTTAGGACTATGAGTAAAGGAACAACTCAACTTAATCAAAGTTAATTTGATTTGTTTCGCAGATAATGAAGAGTCGAATTTTAATGCCCCTGTCAATTCTCAAGAGCCAAAATTCCCAGTTGAAAAATTCAAAACACTTGTTGCACTATTCTACTTGCTTTTTGGTAAAAAATGCATAGCTTTCAATCTATTCACGATATTCTAGCATAAGTATTTCAATCTTGCAGGTTTTGTATTATCTGTCAGTATGTTACAAATCGTTCACGAAAGGGTGCCAACTATGGAATCTTGCCCTCCATTGCCCGATGTGGCATTTGATTTTGTGCCAAGACGCATCGAATGGGCGTTTGATGTCTGTGAAATTAATGGAATGGTTCTTGTGGGCATCTGCTGTCTTATTTTGTTTTTACATAAGCACAGGTAATGTGTCATTGCCGTTGTCTTTAAAAAAATCCATTACTATTGAAGATATTTTTCAGGTGGATTATAGCAAGACGAGTGTTTTTTGTTCTTGGAACTTTATATATTTATCGTACAATCACCATGCTCGTAACAACTCTACCTGTTCCCGGTGCACACTTCCATTGTGCTCCAAAGGTAAAACATTCAATTGCAAGCCTGCTTAGCTAGGCTTTGAAAGGTTACCTAATCCTGGCAATTGCTGTTTGGATTCGCACAATAGGCCATATTAGCAATATGGTTTGTTTCATTCAAATTTAACCAGTGGCTTTTAAATCTTTAACCTTGTAGCTTTAGTTTGCGTTTTGAAAGCCTTTCCTGTTGTATGCTGCCTCTCTCAGTCGGGTGTAGGACTGCCTGATCTTAATTTTTTTCTTTTGATCATTTATGCACTCACTGGTAGTAACTGGCGCAGTATAGGTTAGGTTATAGACTGGGCGTGGTGAAGGAATGCTAGACAGGGTTATGTCCTTTGTTGGACTATCCATCCCTCCACAGTATTCGGTAATCCCTAGTGGCTGGCAATTTAGCGAGAAAATTCCTCTGTCTTTTTGTATCAAACAGCCAATCTCACCTATATATACCCTATGCCTATGTCATGAAGAATTCACTACACCTCCATGGAGATGAATGACTCGTGGTGCAGAATGGTTCATATGTTTCTGGGTCTGTTAACTTAAACGTTTTACAGCTACATGGAAAAATTGGAATGATGATGTACCGAGCCGTTATGTTGCTTGCTGGAGGGGGCTTGTCTGTGACCGGAGCCCATAATTTATGTGGCGATTATTTATTCAGTGGGCATACTGTTATACTTGTGGTGACATATATGGCAATTAAGGAATGTAAGGAAATGCAACATTGATTTGGTCACCGTAGGTAGGCCTACTATGGTAATGTGGCTTTTTGCTTGATTTTAGATACTCCAGTGGCGTTCTGGCCACTCCATTGGCTGAGCTGGTTACTTTCGTCTATCGGTATTGTGAGCATATTACTTGCACACGATCATTATACCGTCGACATTGTTGTTGCGTATCTAGTTGCTACCAGGCTTTTTTGGACTTACCACACCATGGCAAGTGCAAACGTGAGTAATGATATAGTACGCCATACGCCTACTTGTTTTTATGCCACACCTACCTTTTCTTTACAGTCATTGAAAATGCAATCCAAGTCAAACCATTGGTCAAGAGTGTGGTGGTTTAAAATATTTAAATATTTTGAGGAAAATATACGATGTAGTGGATGTTTACCACCTGACTACGAGTGGCCTTTGCCATGGCCAAGGCGAATGAGACACTCAGTAATACGTAGATCACCAATTAAAGGAGTATGATCTTTCGAGGACGGACATCCGATAATATATAAGTCGATTACAGACATTATCTGTCAACCATTCACCAATTTATTTTAATCAGTATGTCTCCTGAGAATCTGCAGCAGGTGTTCTACTTGATTGCACTTGAAAATTAAAACTACTCTTGTGGCACTGATTCACAAAATGAACAGCAGACTATTACTAACGCAATGGAAGTCGCCATATCACATGACTTTTTGATCGAATGCATTGCTATAACTGTACACTGTACTTTTAGTTTTAATAACCATGGCATTATTACCTCTCAGTGTGATAGCAAACTCTGATAATTATCTTCTTCTTCAGGACATGACACGCTGTCCGTTACAGTTGTACTCGGCTACTTGCAAAGTAGATGTTTCTCTCACTAGTTTTAGCGATGTATGTGTTGCGTAGTAACAGTGTTATGTAGTCCATGACTGATACATGTGAGCAGGAGCAGATCAATACGACATGTTGCATTGGACAATTACGTTTGACCATGGCTTTCTGGATTTTATTTCAGATTATTTCAATTATTCATATGTAAGTGGCTGCACTATGCATGATTGCTGTCCTTGCCATTTTTGTCTGCGAATTCTGGACTCAAAAGCCAATTCACACGCCGCTCGATTGATCTTACATGCATTTTAAATTGCAAACGTTGCCATCTGATATCTGATGAAGGCTGTGCCGGTTAATAACATGTGCAGTCTCATTTGTGCAATTACCTAGTTACTTGTGCTTCTTAATATTTGTGACTTTATTGTTATTAAATGAATGACATAATGTTACCCTCGTTATTTATATAATTATGACCAGCTCAGATGACTGTAAAAAACTAGGAGAGGTAAGAAGATATTTACCAAATAGCCTGTATAGGGCTGCCTGTTAGGTACATGCTACTGGTCTGTGTCAATGTGCAAATGTGTATTGGTGGAAATATTCTATCTGGTAATATCTGCAACTGCATACAGCTTGGAAACTTAAGAAACCCATTTCACCATGACTGGTTTGATGCAGCTGTGAACGTAATGATAGTCTAAAATCTGGATATTATGATCCAGAGCCCGCGGGAGGAGTACTATATCAATTTCAATATATTGGTGCTAGAGCTACTAGTGGCTATGAACTGGTTGAAATAATTAGCCTGGATGTGCAGTGCTCAAGTGGCTTTTTTAAGTGAAAAATGCATCAACTTTGCCTTGTTAAAAATAATGTGGAAAAACTGTTCAAATTTGATAATTTTAACTCTTTGCAGCTTCATAAATTCCATGTCCAAACACTCCTGTGCGTGCGGTAGCATCAGTTTGATGGTGCTTGAATGCTAGATCACGTTTCTCCGGAGATCTAAATGTTTCCAGATGTGCCGATATCTGAAACATTAAGAATGATTGAAGCAGATTCAATGAAGGAGACACAAAGTGTTTACCCCAGTTTGAAATTTCGGCATATGCCAGAGTGGCGGAGACTCGACGGCAGGCTGGAATTTCCTAAGCAATGATGCGCGTGTTTCATGAATCTTTCCATCAATCTTTTTCTGAAGTCAATGTTATCAAGATCAACCAGAAGCAACAACGCTTAGTTTATAAGAAACCGGTAGTTCATGTTCAATGTCCACAACACTTTATTAACCCGGGCTAGGCTGTGGGCTGTGGCTCATGTAAACATTATAATGAATCTCCCATACCTGGGCCATTTTCATCCAGCCAACCAAATATTCTTACAAAATTAAGGTTTGTTTTCACATTGACTGTTAGTGACAGGCAGGCTATTTCAACATCAGAGTGGCGAAGTGACTTAGATTTGTCAACGCACAGACCCTGCAGTTGTGTACCAGGTGTCTTGTGATAGAATGGCAATAAAGCCCCTAAGCCAGGAGCAGCAGGGTGGTGTAGTGACTTGATTTTTCTCATAGTTGTATACCAGGTATTGTATTTTGTCCTAGTAGGTGATCAAGCCCCTGAGTTGAAACGTTTGTCCACCCCAGATCCCTGGGCCAAGCATACAAAATAAAGTTGAAAGTGAACCTGTTGGAAACTCCTTGCTCTCTTAGCCAACTCTGCGTCACGTCTCCTAGTCAGCCATTTCTCTTGATATTTGTGTTCCAGCAAGTCAAACACCGGTGTTGAAGGCCTTGTGCTTATACCGAATGTGACATCGGGTGGGATTCGCCTTGTCATAACGTTAATTTTCTCATCATCACTCACACGACGTCTGACATCATGTGTTGCACGGTATTGAAATTGTTCCTTTAAAAAGAGTATCGTATTTCAATGGACCATGATATGGTAGTGTACGATATAACTCTTGTAAACCTATGTAGTGGTATATACCTTCGCGGTGACCAGTCCAGTAGCAACAGCACCTTTATTTAATGCAATGAAGTCACGTTCTCGCGCCTTCTCTTTCTTTCGTATGTGTCTTATTGGTTCTCGAATTGTCATAGCTTCAGCTGCTCCACCATCAAGAGCCACGTTGGGTCTGCCATATGTGAATTCATCATTGGGTAGTGCAAAGCATCGTTTCAATGGCTTTCCAAGCTCGGACTGCAATAAAATTCTCGGAGTCAGAGCTGGCCACAGTGCATGTCAACCCTTGGTCTTTTTATATACTCGACCTAGCCACAACGAGAGCTGGCTAGGCTTCAATCTGCCACTAAATTTATCAGTGATCGAATGTGACACATGGATGCTGATTAGGCTTTCACCAAGTTTGGCAAGTATATAATAGATCCGATGATGGACAGTCAGATTACTCAGATATACAATAGAATATAGAAGTAAAATTACAACGTAGGCTTGCCCTGCATCTGCCATGATATATGTACATAATATATCCACACACTAACGGTGCTTATGCATATTTTAACCCGGTTTCTACCGGATTTGTGGAAGAAGACCTACTATTACTCTACGAAGCCGGCAACGTCGCCACAAATTTAATGTCCCCCTAAAATATTTACCGGTGCAGTGAAGTATTTTACACACCTTTATTAGCAAAGGATTCTCATCCATTGAATCCCGGTATATTCCTAGTCTTGCCTCATCCATTCTGAACGTCGGCTATGGCACCATTAGCTCTCTACTTAAAATTGAGCAGCAGAATAATAGACGCTTCCGACGTCCAGCTTCGCAAATTCTCATGCTCGCTGGGCCGCGACAAGATAAACTGTTACCATAGCAACCAAGAGCAGTCAAGTGAGAAATCTTACCACAGTGGTTTGCACCATAGAGATGGTAAATGCATAATATAGATATGACCTTGACGACAGTCCTCTCATAGAAATGGTATGAAAACCGTATTTATGAATTTAACAAGTTTATCCGTAACTATGTTGCTGCAAACCTTT
The DNA here is from genome assembly GCA_030412335.1 of Botrylloides violaceus. Taxonomy (NCBI): domain Eukaryota; kingdom Metazoa; phylum Chordata; class Ascidiacea; order Stolidobranchia; family Styelidae; genus Botrylloides; species Botrylloides violaceus. The sequence continues at coordinate 867,199 of JASFYC010000714.1, forward strand.
TGCTTGAGTGAGTGTGTGAGGGTTTGGTGTTGCTGTGTTTGCCAGGTGAGTATTTATAGGTTGTTTTGAAAAGGATTTTTCGCGTATTACATCTGGCGTCCGGTCACATCCTGAAGTCCGGGGCTCGTTAGGTAACCGCTCACTGTCGACCCCCAAGATAGTTAGGTCGTCTTTCTAGCGAAGCCGATGCGCAAACGCCTCCGAATCGAAGCAGCTGCAGTAAACTCCAAACCACCCAACAACAGCGAGAATCTCTATGACAAGAACGGCATCCGTTGTTAGAAGTTGCAACCCTTTCAATTCAGGAGTAGGTAGCAGAGTCTAGCAATAATTATATGGATACTCAGTAGATAGCGACGCTGTCAGTGCTGTCCAGGACAAGAATTTGAGTCCTATCACTCCAGACGTCATTATTTCGTTAGGAGCGTAGCATGCATGCAGTGTCACTTGAATCGTCCAATCATCTGAAATCTTGACCAACAGTTTTGCAACAAGAGAGAAAGAGATTGTAAGTTACATCAGATTTTATTGCAATGTAAACAAAAACCAGGAGACAGTAATCAGTGATTAGCCACCATTCAACTTGACCCGATGCAGTTTGAATTCCATTTTACTAAAAACCTAGCATGAATCACATTTTGCCATGCAAGATCAAGTTAGGCAAGATCCTTAGCTTGCGATGCTCCTTGCTCTTTGTGGAATTTTTCAACAATTTTTCTCACATGTCCAAGAGCTTTTGCCTCCTTTCCATCTTTTGCCATACAATCCTGTGGCCGGTATGGAGGACTTACTAGGACTTCATCCATTACCAGTATGCTTTTGTTGAACCATGAGCATTGTGGGATGGTTTTAATAATGAAAGAGAAAATCTTCTGTCCTTCCTTGGTAACACCCATGCTTGAAGCTTTAGCCATATTGAGCTTAGCTTGTTTTTCTTGTGCAAGCCTTTTCTTAAGTAGTTGATGATTGAGTGATTTCAGCTCTGGAGCTACATCAGTGCACTCATTCAGAACCTTCACTTCACTCACATAGTTCAAGTTGAGTAACGAAATGTTATGCAACTTGGTATTTCCACTAGTAGATGGCTGTCGCAGCAACATCGCCCTACTCGCGTGGTCAAAAGCCATCACTTCTCCAACAAAGTCTTCTTCAAATATTGTTCTGCAGCTCACTTTCGTTCCGATGCTGAAATATTCTTCAGAGGAGACATTGTTAGACGCCATCCCGACCATGACAGGCTCCTTGTCACAAATTAGGGTCAATCAGAAAGTATTATCCTTCTAGTGTCTTACATCACAATTACCTAACATATTGTGAACCTGTATTAGAAAAGAGAAGAAATGTTACAAGTTATATGAAAATATAATACTGCTAACTTCATGACTAGTTGCTACCAGCTGCCTTCCAAAAATTATCCTAGTCTGAAATTGTAGATTTGGCAGTGATGAGATGATACCATAAGCATAACGTATATAAACTAGGAGGGAGCGACCAAAGTTCGGAAATGGCATGTGGCTAGCGCTTGTCACACAATAATATTCTGTCGGTGCTTCGCAAGTCATGTCGGAATTTCAAGTCGAGAAGTCAATTCACAGAAAGTACGGTACGCAGACAATGTGTCACCAGCTTTGCGCACATTTTCTTCCATGCCCATATCTGATTGTACAGCAAAATCAACAAGGCTTATTGCCAGAATTGCATAATTATACAAATAATTAATACATAATTAACACCAGGCTCCATACACATTTTCCTGTTTTCGACCTCCTTATCTGATTTTCGGTGCATTAACATCACTTGTTTTCATGGTCTGCATTTTCAATATTTCTGCCCTATGACGTCATAATGTCATGTGATTCTTTATAATTCAAATCTTAAACTTTGCTTTTCATTCCATCTTCACCTGATGAAGGAGCAGAGCTCCGAAAGCTTGTGTATTATATACCAATAAACTGGACTGGACGTTAAATCTGTGATGACTTATTATATTTATTACTATTTGAATCGTCCGCCATCAGCTCCACTATTTTTCGTATAATTATAGAACAATTTTAAGGCTTAAACAATGTAGCCAAGGAAATATAGTGAGTATATACGGTACGTCAGTATGGTGTTTTCACACTTTACATTGCAACAATACAAGGAGAGGCTCACAAGAGATTGCTTCATGCGATATTACAGATCCTTGACTTACTGATACTGAAACATCTAGGCACACAAAAACAAGTGAGGGGAACGATCACCAATGGAAGGGAGTTGGTTCAATATTTTATGAAAAATAGAGGATTTGGCAGACTGATGGGCGTTGGGGGATACTCAAGAACTTGGAGACCTGAAAAATGTCCTTCATGTCAAGTCCAGTTTAGACAGACAGACCGACAGATTTATTGTTACAGTCATTCATGAGCAAATTGGCAAACACAAGGGGTTGGGTAAATGCCCAACAATAAGGAATGCCTAAAAAATCTGGCCCCTGACCGATAGGATATAGAATCAGGGCATACGTTGCCACAGAACAAAACCCCACCAGCAAATGCCAACCGGTTCTTCGGCTGTTCCGTAACCGACCGCCAACGCCTACTAGGCATAAAAATGAAAAAGAAGCCGGTATCGCAGCGAACTCCTGATACTAGTAGTAGCCAGGGGAATATTATCCCGTAAATGAGTTTAAGTTAATTATACTGATATAAGCAAACACCGTCAATCAAAGTCCCCGTCCCCGCCGAGACCCACTATAGACCCACGTTTCCGTTTAACGAAAGCTCCTGTTGGAAACTTGACAGCCACACAACCTCAGCAGATATGCATTGAACCGTGAAAATGAAATAGTGTGCACGGTAACCGGAACCGGATTGTCGTTAGAGTCAAAACCATTGAGCTTCGCTCCGAATCTGGCTCACAGTCAAGCTTTCTTGAGTTTTTGACAATCTACGTTTTTCCACTAGGGAGGAAGGCTCTGTCTCCATTAAATGGTACTGGTGACTGAGATTACCACACGGTTCACGTCATATTCATATGTCTTCTGCTTCTCATCTTCTCGTGAGTCCCCTTTTTACCCTTGTGGCATGTGCCTCTGCCTACGCCCAGTGCTGTGCTGCTTACGTGTCAATGATTTGTGGTTTTTGGGAGTTTACCAAATGTTCCTAAACTGCGATCCGGGGCTTTTACTGTCCCTTTCGCTAGGTGAGGAGATGTGGAAAATCCAGGGCCAAAGGTATTTCTGGGAAGGCAAAACGTCAACATGTTTTCGCGCCGCTACCACACCTTCTCGAAAACTAGATCTCCAACAAGCTCGAACAACTCGGAAAAAGCTCTCGTAAGTTTTTACAAGAGCAACGTTCTCCAAACTCCTTCTATCCTCCTCTGGCGACATTCGAAATGTCAGAGGTCCGAGTTTCTTATTTCTAATATCCCGACATGTGTTACATTTACGAGGGTTTTCACAACGTAGGCCAGCTTGGGCCACGCGTCGCGCTTCTTGGCCAGTTTAAGGAAATAGACAAAAGGACAATAAAGACCACTCTCTAGAAAGAGGGGCCTGCCTGTCTGTACTTCGCTTCCGATTGCTCTACTGCCTTTTGTATCCTTGTAAATAATGCAATCATTGGTTTCGTTCGCATTCGAGTGACGTAATTTACAGGAAGGAGCCTCGAGGTTTCAGCCGATTTTTGCGAGCTTCAGTCAGCAAACGGTCAAATGTATCGGGCTTCGACGTAAGGTTTTGACTGTGCAATTGGCATGTGTGGCGTGACAGGCCTGTGCAATTGTGGATAGGCCTATCTAGTTGACGAAAAGCGCTACCCTTGACCGTTTAGCTTAATCATACAGGCATAGCTGCCTCAGTAGGCCTACTATAGGCTATATTTCGTTACGCGGTTATTTATAAAATCAGGTTTTTCAATGAATATGAAAGCATTCGGAAGTGGTACTGAATGTAATACGCCTATAGCGATGTCTTCGAGACAGAATCGATTTGACTAGTAGCCGCTTGCTCGTTCACAGTCCGTGCTGAATTGTAACGTTTCGTGGCATATCACATTTAGGCAGGATATAACATCACCGACACAATGAAGTAATGACTCGTGCAATGTTGCGAGGAGTCATTACTCGTTCGTTATGATTTTATATTGCAGGTTTGAATAGCATAGTTGCTAGTTAACACTTTGCGTTAGTATATGGCGGGTGAAGAAGATGAAAATTTATTAGTCAGTGTCTTAGCGGAATATAATCAACGATATCAGAGTACCGCGTTATCAGACTTTGATGCCCAAAGTTTCCAAGGTGAACTGGAACAAAATAGCTGTGATGTAAGCAAATCTACTCCTGCAAAACGTAAACCACCCACAAAGCCTAAGCGGAAAGCTTCATCTTGCCAACAAAACACGAACAGCGCTCTGTGGGATTTTGATCTAGGCGAGCCAGTCAGTGTACAAGAAATTATGGATACTGTGAAAGCAAAGAATGAGTCTAGGCCTATATCAAAGGTCGTGAAAGTAGAATCAAATGTTAGTGAATATAACGCTGATGCCGCTGATTCTTCCGACAAAACGTCATATTCTAATAGGACAGCATTCGATATAGACGGTGATTTGAATATTAACGATGTGACAAAACCCTATGGGTTTTCCGAGGATGTTGGCGATCAACATATTTATAGTGATCCGGACACCTTCCGACTTGACCTCATTCCGCCAACACTACCAGAGAGGTCTTACTACCGTACAAACTCATCATCGCTCGAAAGAAGCAATTGTTCCATGGAAGATATATCTATAATGGGCAGAGATGAAAGTGACACTTCTGACTTACGAGCAAGTCGTTTGAAGACCTCGTCGTCTGTTCAAAGCAATTTAGACCTCGTGGGTGTCGACTCTGCCAGCCCGTCAAAAAGGTTTGGACGATTCGGTGGTAGCCGTCGAAGTCGCGACAAGAATTCCGATAAAGATTTTGGTCAGTTATTTGATGCCGCAGCCTCTAACGCAAGTACTGCCTATGCCAAGTTCAGACAACTAAAGAAGAAAGCTAAGAAGGATATTCTGAGTAGCATACCGGGAAAGTAAGTTCAGTGATTCATCATACCTTTTAATATAGCTATTCCGGTAGCGGCATATGTAGACCTAATGGATTTTGTAAACGACCTGAGATTGCTGCGAGGTAATGGCATGAACCGAGCATACGATTTCAAGGAATCATTACCAATATTGATTAAGATCCCTGAGGAGTTCGCGTCGCTTATCCTCAAACTACCCGCGCATGCTCTCATAAATAATGCAACAATCAAGCACAAATCTTTGCGAAAGAAAGATGTATACAGTAGACTAAATGTCAGGCTGAATGCAATGTACGTTATCGGTGTTGTGTTATATACGAAACTCCACTCTATAGCCTCGTCATCCTTGGCCGCAGTTGTCCATACGCCTGAGCTGGGTAAATAAGGCGGTATCTACGGGAATGGCATCGGTATTTAAAACCGCAGTAGCAGCAAGCCCAAAATCATTCGGGAACATCGCAGATAGTATTTCTTACAAATACCGTACTCTATACGCATTGCGTTTACTGTTATCTTGTACTCCATGCAGTCTTACTCCCGTGAGTACTAAATAATGTAAATATTCCAGATACTGAACGCCGCGCAGTCATTGCTGCGAAGAACACTATGTTACCTATTCTTTGATTGTCATAGCTTTTTGTGACGAAATTATAAATCTTCAGGCCTTAGCCTAACGTGGCGTAAGATGACTAGATGCGTTTTGCCCGAGTGGCTCATGTGCAATTACTTAAAGCAAATTTTCGAATTCGTCAACCAGCTCTAGGAAACAAACAATTGTTATGAGTTTCGCGGCTATCGTGAAACCGTGTTGTTCTATTGATGGAATTGCTTTGATAAATGATAAATATGCGAAAATTCAATGTCAGACCACTTAAATTAGGTCTATATCGCCTATCTTACAGCTCCTCCAGTTTGCTCCAGCTTGCACTGTATAATGTAGATTAGTTAGGTCAAGTGAAATTTGTTTGTGAGACCGGATCAACTACAGTGGCCTTTGGGAGCAGCAAGCATAAAATGCTATTGTAATATCGGAATTGGTCCTAATGATCGGAGAGAATTCCTTGTCACATAATGCTAAATACCGAATATGCATAATGTAGACGTGGAATCGCTTAGTATTTGACTGTTTTCTTGAGGAGAGGAAGTGTAGGAACCTTACATCATTACGATTTACGAAATCTCCATAAGTTTTTTGTCTAATGTTTCCCTGACCGAGAGATGCTATGCTACAACGTGCCCAGTTACGCTTGAATAGTTTCGTCACGCAGCCAAGATTAAGATTAAGGTCAAGATAAGGATTGCCTTTGTTGCAGCCAAGAGAACCCGAATTCCATATCAAATTGTTGTGGATTTCTATTTAGGAATTTAGCATAGGCTGCATTATATCTGCTTTGTGTCCGTGGCGACTGATTGCTGCGATGTGACATGTTCCCAACAAATGCCACGTAGGCTTAGCCTAATTTAAACAAAATGTAGTCGGATTTCATCCCTGCGTAGGGTAATTGTCCGTGTGCGGTCGCAAATCACTAAAGTAACTCAATCATAACCCTCCCCTCTTTTATTATGCTAAGCGGTGCATAGGACTTTTTAACGAGGCCATCATAGATATACAGTACCGTAGTTGTAATCCGCGATATATATGAATGTTTGCATTGTATAGGCATTATGTTTTCGGGCTACTAGACACACTAAATACGCTTTGGTGTCAACTCATCCAGCTCGACAAATCAGGGGAAATTCGTAACTAACAAATTTTAGGTGTAGGTTAGGCCAATAGCGTAGTACACGTGACGCTAAATTGAAACCGAGAATCGAAACACCAAACATGTACTGTATATGTTACCATTACCAGTATGTTGCCGGGAATGAACAATTACCTTTGAGATAACTGCATGAACATAGTAATCGATCCCAAAATTACACTGGGACGTGGGCTGGACGATGTCACGCACATCAGATATTCCCATTTCGTGTCCTTCCCGGTTGATTCTCCCCGATTAGGAATGCATGGTGACGTATATTCACTGACATGCGATGCAATAATGTGTATCACACTCTCAGTCCGTCACGGATGTTATGGTGACTAATCAATAATAATAGAATGTGGCGGCATTATACAGAATACAGACTGGAGTAGAGTGTAGAGCAGGGTCTCTGACATTATCCCTCATAACTGACCTTCTCCCCCGCCTCGACATTGGCTCGTTCCGCCTCATTGGGTATTGTATATGAATAAGTTAGCCGATGAGATTTTATTAGGCTTGTCTCAGATTTGTATTAGACTATCTTCCAGTAGCAGTTTCTGTTGCAAGGCATAAATCCGTGCGGGTATGTCGCAATGTCAAAACCTCACAGAAAATTATTTCCAACTCAGATACCAGCAGTCTGGTACAGAGCAAGAGCAATGAAGGTGACAAATGACTTATTGTGTACTCGGGCTCGAGACTTTCTTTTACAATGCTGTCGTTTATAATATTTTCAAGTACCACGATATACCGCTGACATCTCCGTTACTTCGAGCGAAATCCCCTCAGGACTATACGTGAACAATACAGCGCTACAATGTGATGATCGAACAATATCCTATTGTTTTAAAATCCTGACCATTTCCTAAGGGAGGCATGAAGATGTAAGTGCTGGTGTCGATCCAAAACGACGCACGCGCACATACACAGACGTACACAGAAGTTGGTGTTAGGGCAGGAGTCTGACACCGCCTAGCCTACTCTAGGTAACTAAGGTAGACCATGAGTCTGACATTAAGTGATGTAATGGAAATTTTGTCAACATTTTCCCTTATCTTTCTTTCGAGACCTATTTATCAATCATTCGTCAACGCAGATCAAGGTTCCCTGCAATTGCATCACCTAGTCCTAGTATGACTGAATTGTAAATATTTTGCAAATTATAATTACAATTATAAGATCACCTGACTTTTTACAGTAACATTGCGTACAGCTGCAAATTGTAAACTTGCACTATACTTCAAAATATTTCTGCAAAGGCTTCAAAATTTGCCTTTTAAGGCAGAGAAAATCGACACGACCGGGTTATAAATTGAGGTATTAATTCGAAATCAAGGAAATGTTCCCGCCAATGCTGATTAAGGTGATTCTGTTAGTTTTTGTATTGGTGAGTGATTTATGTCACTATACATCAATGCAAGAACGCCCATTCGAGTCATTTGCAAAGTTGATCTTGGTGGTATGCTGGTAGTAGGCCTACTAACATGAAAATTCATGCGAAGTGGCGAAGCTTACGAAGATTTACCAGGTTGTCATTTCATTTTCTACAACAGTAGTTACCCCATTAACGATGCATTGCTCAGGATAGATTTATTGCACAGACAGTGATTAGAGCTTGCTTAGTTGATTGTAGTTGATTGCTGCTGAGTGTTCATTTCGCGTTGTAATCTTACTGGCCTTCAATCTCTAGGCAGAAATGATAGATCCTATGCCTAGGTGAATCTGGGAACAGATTCCTTTCGTAAGGGCAACTCGAATGACAGTTTGATCCCCTCTTGTAGGAAATCTGAATACGAAATCATGTCGCGTCTTTATCAAAACACTACGGTATCGGCACTCATTTTGTGAATCAAGTGTCGTGAAATTTCCTCGACTATTTGCTATTTTGGGATTTATCACCGCGCAATCTTGAGCCGACGAGCAGAGTTGTGGATATTATTGTGATCAATATCTCACTCAGTATGCCGCCTGTGATGTCGCTGACGTAATTCGTTTGCAATTTGAGAGGTCAGCAATACCACATAAGCCTTGGATAGCGGATGCGGATATATTCCCTTACCATCCTAATATCATCTGCCCTGCTGTCCACCGCTGATAAACATTCTCAGTGGAATCGTCAATACGTCAAGTCCGACTCCGAAATGACCTTCTTTTGTGCTGTATGTCGGCAAGTTGGTGAATGCGTTATTATTTCATCCATTTGGATGAGAGTGACATATAGACCGTATATCTGGTTGCAGGTCTGTACACTGGCGGTAGTTTACATTCTGTATGCCCGTGAATGGTGTTATCAAGTCCCACGATGTGCCCTCAAAATTTATCCGCGCCAGTAGAATAGAGCTACGAGCATGATGGCTATTTTAAAGGGCGCGGGTCAAGAAAGTACTATATAATTCAATTGATTACTGTACAACGATAAAGTTCGTCATGAAATCACTAGTATGTGTAGTGCCTACACAAACGATCGATTTTTAAAGGTCGTGAGAGTTTAGCCAATCATTCGAATCTTTTTGCAGAGGTGGCCAAGCGAAAATGAACCGAATACTAGATGATGATTCTAGACGAAAATCGCATTCGAAATCAGACTTATCGCCATTTGCATCCGCACTGAATGACAATCTCGTGGGAAGGTCAGAGGGTGAGAAGCCCATCAAGAGTGGCTGGTTAAAAAAGCAGGGTGGAGTTAGAAAAAACTGGAGCGACCGATGGTTTGTCCTCACAAAACAATGTTTGTACTATTATAAAGACAGAGATGAAGCTAAAGTTTGTGTAAGTATTGAGGGTGCCAATCAATAATCCTCATTACTTACTTCATCATAGCGGAACTTGGAAGGTGACCGTAAGGTACTCATTGACGCAGTACAGTACGTACGTCTAATAGCGATGGCGTTTTCGCGACAGTGTGCGATAGTGCACGATAGAGAAATCGGGACCTTTTTCGTTCACATCTTCTCATTTTCATATCAGTGTAATGTGACGTTGATTTTTAAAAGTACGAGTGAAATAGATCATATAGTTCATACGAATTACGCATTGCAAGTAGCAACCCTACCGAACGCAACCTCTCACTTTCGTGAAATTGTCATTGTCAAAAATATCTAAAAGAGAGGTCTAGAAAAATTCTATTTATTGCTCAGCCATAGTGTCAAGATTATTCAAATTCATTGGTAATATTGTACGTTGTCGACCTGCCGGAAACGTACATTTAAAATGACTATATAGCCCTATATAAGGCGATCTTAATTAAGATCACATTGGCCTATATCGATCACTGTGTGTTAACTCTGCTGTCCGACAACGCGCGCAAGTGGGTGTGTAAGGAGAGGTCTGCGCGCGGCTCTTGTGTGGTGAAAAGTTCCGGAAAGTGTTTTACTGTGTTCGAATGCATTGTCATTTTGAGCGTAGAGTATTTCATTGCCTATATTTCACCAACACCCATAAAACCATACAAAATTGAACAAATAAATGCAGGCTCACTCCACTCCCAACTCACAACCCAACGAGGGGTCGTCAGCATCACATCGTCTATTATTCCTCAATTCCGGGTGGTCGCTTGACCATGCCAGCTTGTTCCATCTTCAGAAAATGTTTGTTTTAAGTAGGCCTACATAGAAAGAGTAAAAAGTAGGGAGAACATATGAAAAAAACGAATATAAACTGCGGTAATACACAATAAAAACTTAATCGTATGCGAATTCGTGAACTTTAAACCGCAACCCGCATCTCGCATATGTTCGTTCTCTACATTTTTCATGAGCAACAATGTATCTTATCAACAGGGCTCTATTCCTATCGCCGGGTGTGAGGTGGATAAGAATCCGACGATCAACGACGGAGGTTACGGGAAACACATTTTTGAAATCATACCAGGTGAGAAAATGATTGCGTCATCGGAATTTAAAGATTAAATAATAATGTGACGTTTTCGGAATTTTGTTCGTGTAGAATTCGGAAAAAAGAACCAGAACTCTCAAACGTTTGCCGCGGCCACGAAAAATGACAAGGATAGTTGGATAAAAGCTGTGAAAAAAGTACAAAGTGGGCCCACCTCCGCAGGTATAGGCAATTAGGCATATCCATGGATTGCATAGGCCTACTATACTTGAGCTACTTATTATACATATACATGTACATTGTGCAACTGTTACAGGCCCATTTCTCTACCTCATGGCTTTATTATGTGATGTAGGCAAGTTGTATGCAGTAATGATGCTGGCGAATAAGGAAATATGACTAAGTCTGAATAGCATCTCGGAAGTAGTAGTTTATAATGTCGTCAGACGTTCGAGACTACAAATAATTCTCATATAGATGTAGTGACCGTATCGATGCTATGTTGCGTCGCTGAAACCAAATAACGTGATCATTTTGATGTGGTGAATTGATCAGCTGATAAATGGATTGCTTTAGGTCTAATCTGTTTCACTGTTTCAAAGTAAGGCATTGCTTTTAACGCTGTGAAACGTCTCGCATCGTATGCTTGTAATGCGACCTTCAAATGTATCGTGATCCATGGCAACTGTCCAAGTCTGAGTCTGATATTCATCGGTAGAATGAAATACCCAAAAATAGTTGCTTTTCGCGGAAAGATGGATGTTACGTTAAATGGTGAATTTTTCGCGCATGATGCGTCACGCGAATGGACAGATTACGCTGAATTCACAAAAATTGAGCGGTACGCGGTATATCCTTGTTCGTAAGTTCAACATGTTTTCCTTGAATTAACGCACGACGTAGCCGGTGTATTCCTGATCGTTGTTCATCAGACTTGCATATTTTGAGGTTATGGTTTCTGTCATTCCTCAATCCTTGGGAAATTACTTCTGTGAATCAGTTGAAAATTGTCGCCGCAACATACTGAACACAGTATCGAATCAAATACCACTGCTACATTGTTGAACCCTCGCCAGCCGTGGAAGGTGCGGTTGATAAATACGTACGTCCTAATACGTCGCACCGGAATTGGTTTGGTGGGTATTGCGCCGATCTCAGTTCTGTCTTCGAAGCCGAACCAGAGGTTTTGACTTCTGAGCTCGAATGTGCGATCAACCATCACTATTCGCAGAAATTATTGCGTAAATATCAAGAGCATAGAAATACAACTGTGTATTGGACGTAGGTGCTGCAATGGATAGCATATGGTACATCCGGCAGCCATAAACTTGCAGATGACAAAGGATGTGGTAATATTCTATATATTAATTCTGGAGAGGGTTTTCTGTTCGGAGCCGTTCCGCTTCGATGGTTTTGCTCATCCTGCCTTTTTCAGGGTCGTCTTCCTGCGTTTTTTTTGTGCCAGATTGTCGTTTTAGCACTCTTTTCTACCTTTTCCACATCTGGAAGCGCGTGAGACGGGGCTGTGGGGGCTTGCTCGAGCCCCCCGTTTTTACTGTTCCCCATGAACTTTCCGTGATGCCCGTGCGCAACGAAATTCAGTTGATGCAGGCGATATGCTGGCAGAATTATCGCGGAGCTTGTGTATTGCAGAGACAGTAGTACGGATGTGAGATTCTCGCTGTTTCATACCGTGATGTGCAGTCAGTCTGCAGGAATAATTCAAGGGTACACGTTCGGGTTGATCGCATGTATCACTGTGATGGCACAGATTTTCTTGGTGTTGTATTTCAGTAAGTCAGGAAAGAGGCTGTAGGCGTTGATTTTTTGTTCGCTAAAGGATGAATCAGTAATTTAGTCATCCGGTCATGTAAGGGTCGGCATTGCGGGCATGTGTATTTAGGTGGGGGCTTCACGCTGCGTCGTTTCGTTCGCTGAAAGCTGTATGTTTCACAGTTTACTATGCTATACCGCTACTGGTCTTCATACCATACTTCCGCTTCCGCAACCCAAATACAACATATTTACTGGCTGATGATCTGGCGTCCGTGCTGTCGTGGATCGACAAATGCAATTGAAAATGTCTGTTGATAAATGCGCCGTGCTGCACCTTGGCTACCGAAACCCAAGAACTGAGTACCACATTGATAGCGTCAAGATTCCGCTTGTTAATGATTTCTCTGACCTATAGGCATTTTATTAAGTACAGACTGTAAGTTCTCAAAATATATCCACAAGATCTCGTCATTTGGGCATCGCACTGCCAACTTGATTTATAAAAGCTTCACCACGCGTACCCCAGATTTCCAAATGAAATTGTTCAATGCTTTCGTCTGACCCAAATTGGAATATGCGTCGGAAATATGGAATCCATACTATCTTATGGACATACACCAGTTGGAGCGGGTTCAGCGTGCTTTTTTGAAAAAATTACCGGGACTAAGGAATATGCAGTACGAAAGCCGGCTCACAAGGTTGTCGGTGCCATCTCTACAACTCCGACGCATACGCAAGGACCTAATCATGGTGTATAAGATAATCCACGGGTTCTCGTGCCTTCCATTCGATTCCTTCTTCAAATGGACTCCAAATGAAAGAACTCGCTCAAATTCGTTCAAGCTCTATTTACCCGTTGCCAATCATGATTGCTGGAAATACTCCTTCGCTGTCAGGGTAGTCCACATATGGAACTCCCTCCCTCTCGAGGTAGTCCAGTCACCCAAGGTGTCGCTGTTCAAACTAAGATTAGTCGAAGTAAATTTTCTCACTTTATCAAGGGGTATTGTTTGGCTCATCTCCTCCTTGCCAGTCAGTTTTTCTATAATTGGAATAGTCTCTCGCTTTGATCTTCTTTCCTCTTCGACTGGTGAATAACCATACATACATACATACAGTCAGACAGTCCGTCACGACAATATTTGCAATCTACATTTACGTGATTCACAGATATCACGGCGATGCACGCGGATTCCCGTGAGCACCTTGTTCTCCGCGAGCACGTGCTTCTCCGCGAGCACGTGGGGTGACCAAGACAAGGCTTTACTATTATAGTATTTATGGTGACTGGGATTTATACAAATATAACATTTATAGTTACCCGGATTTATACAATTATAACATTTAAGGTGACCACTATGCTCTATAAATAATAAATAAATGAAAGTTGACTAAGTGCAACACATTCTGCGTCCCAGCTTTTTGTGACGGACCTCCCTCGGCCGAGTCCCGCCCTGCAGTAATCTCCTTCACTGAAATTGATGCATGTGACCTTCGACCCTTCCACATATCGATTTCAGGTTGTGTTCATGTTTTCTAGGTGTATTCGGGCAGAGTCTCAGTCAAACTGTTCATCGTGAAGAAACCGTCACTGCGAATATTTGCGGGAAAAAGGACTGTGGGAAAGTTCCATACGTGGTTATAAAATGTTGTGAATTCATTCGAGAGAATAAAGGTTTCTCCGAAGAAGGTTTGTTTCGACTTCCGGGTCATGCTGATGAAGTTCAGGAGCTACGAGATGCATTCGATCGTGGTGAAATACCAACCTTCGACAGGTGAGTTCTTTTAGTACGTTCGTTGGCAGCGTACGATGACGTAATGGCTACGGTCGCTACGGACCTCCTTGTTTGTTTCCGTTCAATCATAAGTAGGCCTGTGACGTCACGTATTCTACAGCCAATCAGTACCAGTTTTACACATTGAAAATGTGGCATGCACTTTCACATATTCAGTATGCGAGGAAAGTACCCACGATAAGAAACTAGAGCAGGTAGCGTGTTACCACGCATACACACGGAGTACCATCTCTACCTAAGAAATTGAAAAGGAAGTAGAGCCTAACGAAAGCAATTATAATTGGCATTGATGTGCCAAAAAAGCAGAAGAGAAATAATTCTTAACTTATGCTAGTTGGGGCCGTGATTTGTAGGCGTTCTTTCGTCAATAATTCAAGAAAAACGGCGGACGTACAGTAAGGGAAAAAATGCAGAGACCGAGATTCTGGGAGATACCACACTTTAGGGCATGTTAGGTGTGTGTCGATTGCTTTATAGACTCGATATTGATGCCCTATAAGTCGGGTACAGCACAACCGATCCAACAGCAGGTAATAAGCTTTCGAAGCTCCGCTCTTTCGGCGAATTCGCGTTGATATTGTATTGATCGTCCCTTCGTCCGCCATGCGCTATCACCTCTACAATTCTACTAAATAACCGTATGACAGACCTAAACGTTGCTATTTCTTCGTATTGTGTTGTGATGCGATGTAGTCATTTCCATGAAGATGGTCTAGAGAGTTTGAACCCTTGCCAACAATCAGACACTAACTATAATAATAGCTACTAGAACTGTAAGAAGTTGGGGCATAAAAACTAAAATTCGATTCAACAGCGCACGAGCTGCTAATAAAAATTTATGTTATAGCTTTCTCCCGAATTGGGTTTTAATCACCGACACAACAGTCACAACACCTCAATATTTTATAGCGACGTTCGCGAAATTCCTCAGCAGAGACGGGTTAGGCATCGTAAGCTAATCTGATTGTAAGACTTGGCTTGCTTTGATTTCGGTGAGATTATCGAAATATTTATCATTGATTATAATTTTGCTTACATGCACGTTTAAGATGAAGGTGTGAGGTTTTGAGATCGCGGAAAGTGTCGCAGCTCAGCCACGCTTCAGTTAATCAGATCAATTCGGAACTGATTTGGACGTTTTTAGAAACGAGGAAACCTTGCCGTATGTGTCCTACGTATACGTACCGCAAAAAACGCAAACCATGACGATGGCTAACCCGATATAGGTCAGACATATAGTAAATGGGAAAGTGTACCGGCGTTAATTGTTTTGCCAATTAAAATTTCATCATAAGCTATATTTAAAGACTTGAAAAGAAATATCGATTTATCGGTCAAAAGGCCTGCGTCGCTACACGTGTAGGCCTTGGTATTCGGAAGGGTCACGCCTAAACACTTCGTAAATCCAATCAGCTCAATTGTGATTGGCTATGCAGTATTTCTTTCATGGAGGTTTCTTCTATGTCATCTGCATGTCGTAATGTAGCGATTTTGCCTGAGGCTATCACGTTGTGATTGTTCAGTGGGTGGGGCCAGCTACTTGACCATATAGTGTGGGTCATAGCCTATGTTGGTGGTGAATACCATCATACTCTTTGAAACGATACTGCATACCAAGATTTGCGACAAGATCACTGCCCAAATTCAACCTTGTCGATTGGCCAACAAATTAGTGTATTCTGGTTTTAACACTGTTACTTGTTACAAATCATACGTTGATAGCGATCAGCTGGTAACCGTGTGTCTGGAGGGGACATGTCTTGGTGGTAAGCCAGAGATCAGTGCGTTGTATCTTGTATGTAGCGTAAGTAAATTCAATTGTGTGTTCAAGTTCTCAAGCGTCAATCTCCAGTCATGTAGTCTACAAGTAGCCAGACACTCTGGACGCGATAACCCGTTAAAATAGCAGAGTTATATAACTTCCAAACGAAAATAATGCAACGCTCATTATGGTTTTATAATTACTACAACCACACTCGCAATCTCACACCAAGCCCAACATGGCCCAGCAAATAAGACATAAGGCGTGTTGAATCGGACTACAGAGAAACGTTACTAACATTCCAATATCAAATCAAGAGTAGATCTCTCATCTCACGAGTGTGCTCTACATCTAAAGTATAACCTTCGTGTAGACATACTCTGGAAAACATACTACTGTATAACGAATTTAGTGATTAGACCGGCTAGGTTCCAAGCGACCTCGCCGAATTCTTTCCACACACTAGGCTATTATGCCCGATATTCTGGAACGTTTTTTTTTTGGCAGTCAAACCGAAATACACACCATCTCGTCGTTACTGAAGAGTTATCTTCGTGAGTTACCAGAACCTGTCGTTCCGTTTCATACGTATTCAGTCCTTATAGAGGCTGCCAAAGCAATGGGCGCCGCTAACCAGAACTCATCGTCAACTTCAGAGGAACTCAACGACCGAGCTGTCGATGTGATAAAACCATATCTCGAACAACTGCCGGACGAAAACTTACATTTACTGTGGTAAGTATGTGGGAAATGACCTGCGAATTATAATTCGAGATGAGCACTGTTTATGCGCTATGATTATCGCCACCCACGCGCTCACCATTCAACTGTACATAATTGGACATTAAACTAAGGATTATTGCACCAGCTCTAGTGCTGTGATTAAGAATTACCCAACGCAGCAGCGCCTTCGAAAATCGATTTGCAGTAATCCCGTCCAGCAGATCTTGAATACCTTGGATGGGTTTGCCTTTATGCGATAAACGACGGGATTGAAATGACATGACATGACAAAGCTATGTTGCTATAACGCTATGTCTAGGTAGACCTAATTGACGTATTTGCCCGTGCTTACGTAATCGACTAATCTTCCAATCCAGCAGATCCAGATACTGATTACTGAATACATGCTGTGCGTTGTGTGGGACACGCAACAGTCAGAACTTGCAGAGAGATTGCTACTGCTACGCACGTCGGACTATTCGACTAAATTCGTCCGTCCTTATTGAAAACACGTCCTGCTAATCTGCCCATCCCAGTTTTTCCTGCAATCCACACATAGCTATATATGTTTGACGTGTCGTGTGAGTATCTTGCGAACATTTGTGGAGGCCTGAGCAATTACTCAGTCAAATTCTTAAACTATCGTCTTTATTGCAGTTATTTAAGTCGATTTCTTGATGAAGTTCAACGTTTCTCAACGAAAAACAAGATGGACATTGACAATTTAGCGCTCATGTTTGGGCCGAACATTTTGAGATCGGAAAATCTGGACCCGCTCACAATGATATCACATTCAACATACGTGCAATACGTCATGTCACAATTTATCAGAAACCATAAGTAAGTACAGCAGTTTTGCATAAACTACAGAGACAATGCATATCGTTCGCTATGTTATACAGTATTCGAACACCAGTCATAGTTTGATCAATAGTAGTCTGTCAAGAATGCAGAATGCAGCTCTGCTTGCTCGATATCATGCAGTGTTTCACAGCTATAGCGACGCAAGAACGTATTTCCGTTGTGACTAGCGAATGGCAGGGTCGTGTCACGTATTTGTTTCACTGATAGCATATTATGAGACCCTCGAAATGTGTGTGTACTGTAGGCTATGTGAACTGGGAAGGATTTTGAAACGGGCGATGACGAATTAGGATAAATTTTGGTTTTCGTATGTTGACCAGTATCAGAAACTGTTGACATTATTTTCTTAAATTTATTGCAAGTGACCTAGTGTATGTAGGACGTTGTTTTTTTTGTTTATATTTTTTTTTTGCTGCATTTACATAAGACTCACGTGATACACACACACACACGCGGTACTGGTGCATATGTTCGTACCGTGTGAGCATGATCTGAATAAATGCAGGCTGGACAAATGGTACTGAAGAAGCCGGGTTAGGTCAAGCGCCCCTCCCCGTGCTATCGCCGATGCGCTGGCCTTCTTGAGATGAAGCTACGGATACCGTTTTTGATACTGTGCGGTCCCGAGATTTGAACCTGGTACCTACCGGTTTCGTGGCTAACGACATAAATTGACACCACGTGGTCGGTATACTGTATGTTAGTGTGCCCCGCACTCAGTATGCTATATCCTTTGCAGGCTTTACTTTGGTGATTTGAAGATTACGCAGCCTAACGACATTATTCCACCGTCCATTCCTGACGTAGCGGTGGATGCTGACAGGCAGGATATTAGCAACCGAGTTTGCGAAAACAACTTCATTAATGCGATGAAATCCAGTCTTCCCATTATCGCATCAAATCAAATAGGCAACGGAGGGAATGGACTCGCGAAAAGGACTTCACCACAAAAACCTTTACGTTTATCAGAACATGCAAATAGGCCGATACTGCCGCCGAAGCCATCAGTCAGACAGGATAGTTTTGAACGCCACGATGGCATTACAAAAAGTTCGTCCGTATTTTCGCAAGCTCCGAACGCCTCGATTCCAGTAAGTACACATATATATATATTGTGAATTCCTACCGCCATATTTGTGCCTATAAGGAAGTGTAGCCTACTGGTGCTACCAATCGTGGTCATGACCACATCAGGGAATTCTGGACATTGAAAGTATGGTAACAGTGGGTATAGCGGGTCCTTGAAATGGCCCAATACTGATAGCCTGTTGTGAGTTATGATAGAAATTTCATTAATGAATTTGACAATGTGAAATTGCGAGGGTATGCCTAACAAACAGGCTACAGGTCACACGGGAGAATACTAAAGATTAGCATATGTTACATGGCGGCCAGCGCTTCACAAATGCGCTGCTAGGAACATATACTTATAGAAGTCTATCACAGGGTTCCTCTGCAGCAGTTCAATCGGAGTTTGCGCTCACAATAATTGTTGTATTCGTGGAAAGACTTGAATCGCAAATTTGTGACTTGGAATCCGAATGCAAATGAGTTTTTACAACTCAGCGTTTACGTTTTAACGAGGGTCGTAATGGTCGAAAGGATTTTTACATTTGGAACTAGTATTTGTAATATAAGCCCGGAAATGCGGAATCACATGAGGAGACTACTGTGAATTGTGCTGCTAATAAGCCTTTGTGAACTATAATTTAAGTTGGATTGCTAGAGAGAGTTTTCCTAGAATATGTACGCGGCTGGATCCGGCGTTCATCTTACTCAGTATCCTTCCACCGAAGCTGAAGAAGTCGGTCTGAGAATATAGACAGTTGTTGTTTTCGATTTATGGCGTTTTCAACAGTCTCTAAGATCATATACGCCAGGTCATTGCTTGATACGCGTGTTGGTGCTTCTGGTTTATAGCCCACATCACAACCACAACCCTCAGCTCCAATACTGACTGGGCAGGAAAGCCTATACCAATTTTGAAGTCTTTTGTTTGACTCGGTTGAAAACCAAACCCAGAACCTCCTGATAAGAAGGCGGGCAGTTATGACGCGGCCAACTAAGTGCTAATGTCGACACATGAGGAGGTAGCAGTATGAAATAGACAGCGTGACTAGACAAACCCAAATGATGAGTCACCATTGCGTACTTAGTTCTTACGGTCTTCGTTTTGCGTCGCTGACGTTGTAGGAGTAGCCATAGCCTATTCTAGGTACTAAAGTAGGCCATGGAGTAGTCTACACTTCTTTTCGATAAATTTAATATAATAGATATCGATCGCTGCATTTGAATCGTGAAACCATTCAATATAGTTTCGTCTTGCCCTTGGCGCATCTTCGCGAACAAATTCTAGTCATAGGTTTCCAGTCAATAAGTAACTATAAGCTTTCTTTACAGAACAGATCAATAAATTTCTTGAAATACTCATTAAGACATGCAATTATGTAATGGCAGACAGGAGCACAGCTGTCACGGATTTCCGTGATTAATCTTTGTAAACTACGTCACATGCAAAGTACATACACTTATATGTATTTAAGTTTATCCTGATATTTCGGTATTCGTGTCTAATGGCACATTAAAGGCCGTTATTAGCCGATGCACTAATCGATCGCTCCTTGTCAATATGATGAGCCTATTATATCTGAAACTCCTAAAGAAGTGGTACGCGACGTAATCTGTTAATCAGCGCGGAGACGCTCTGTAATTTACCCAGTCGCCTGAGTAGCGATGCTACTTTGCCTTAGTGTCAGTATGACCACGATAGGATGCACTGAAATTCTAGAAGAACGAAGGGTACGGTACACAGCGTTACGGTTGCAACCATGGTGTGTAGACTGATATCTAGTTTCGCTGAGAACGTATATACTGTAGATATATAGATATATGCTAACTATGATTTACGATTTACCACCACGTCATTGCAATGCTCGTAAGTCCTTAGGTACGGTAAAGGTATCCGAAAATTTTGAATAAGCTGCGTAGCGAACCAGGGTATATTGGGAGCAGTTGCACCTCGAGGAAATACGTCATCAGTGGATGCAAGACATAGTCGATATGGATGACAAGAATGCATTATTCGCTTTTCCACTGAACGTACATGGTAGCCATGTTCGTACCCATCCCAGCACAGATTCAATGAAGTGATTAGTGATCAAGCCGGTGACTAACGCTGGCAGGAAGGCGAATCCCTGGGTTGAGGGTATAGAATCGCCACATTTGAAACCTGACTGCGGGCCCGAGTGGCAGCGATTTATCGTCTCGGGGAACGATTTTCTGTAATTGATTCAAAACGCGACACTATAAACTTGTTTAAAGCGCTGGTTTAAAGGCATGGTCGTATAGGCCTACACATCATGAGACATGAGAAGTTAGGAACTTTCCTTTTCTTCTATAGGCGCGTTCTTCGACAAACGGATCTTCTGGCGACAATCAAAGAACCTACACGGCGTCTTACAAATATTCTGGCGTGACGTCAAATCGTAACAGTGTTGAAGATATGCCGACGTCAGAGAACTTATCTTCCAATGCGAGCTCACCGAGAGATTCCGCGTCAGAATACATTCCGGAAAAGTGAGCGGCCTATACTATGCTACAAGCACAAGCACCCAACTCGTCGTTTTTTTCTGTTTTGATTTCATTGTTTATATGTGTAGTGCACCCATGACCACATGGGCCGGGTGAAATATGTAGCCCATACGTAAAAACCTTACATCTAACCATTTGCCCCCCCTCCCGAAATTCCTGAATCACATGACTGAAGGCTAACCATTTCGTCCCATTCCAAGAGCTCTCGAGTTTCGAGTATATTCTAGTTGTTTGGTCCACGTTTCAAGGCAAATATCACCAAAAACTGACATCTTTTACAACTCAGCGAGCGTTATTTCATAATTTTCATGGCGTCATGTGGCAATAGGATGTGACGCCAAATAGCATGATGTCATTATGCCTGCTCCGAAATCGAATGCTGGTTGTAGGCTCGCATCTGACAACCCAACTCAGGTTGCGCAAATACGCCTTCTCCTAATATTGCTCGTTTATTAGGTGATTACCTGCGATTGGCGCGCCCCACACTCAAGGCAGTACAGTGTTGCCACCGTTTATTCTTTTTATCTCAAACTCTGACTAACACTTGTTCTTGCAACTGCAGGGTACCATTACCGCCAGCACGAAGACGCAAACCCAACAAAGAAAGTCCGTTACGGCACTCAAGTATAACTTCAAGCACCGATGCGTTCGACGGTGGTGAAACCGCACAAACTGCTCAGTCATTCCCGACAAGCCGAACTGGATCAGTTTCAAGCAACGTGGATGGATCACTACGAGAACGTTCGCGTAGTGCGGTCACGGTTCCAAGGAGACCAAACATTCGACCTCCCCCGCCTCCACAACCACGAAAGAGTGCGTTCGCTGATGAACCCAAATATGTGGAACTGAAGGAAACTATCAAGTCATTGAATGTAAGGGAACGTCATTCATTTTGGTCTGAAGAAATGTTGATTCAACTTGAAGTCATATTCACTGTATAGGCTAGACATTCATATAATCCAACTGTATATGTGTTCTTAGGAAGAACTATTGCAACAGAAAGGTGAATTTGCAAGAACCTTGCGCCAATTCGAAGAGGATTTTATCGTCCGTATCCGCGAACTGAAGTCACACCCAATTATGAGCGTTACGGATTTAATCGCAGGTAATTGCTTCCCCGTGAAACAGATTAACTTTAGCTGTTGTTGTTGTTGAATTTGTGGCGTTTTCAACTACTAAGGTCAATCATTACAGTACGCGTGTCAACTCTTTCAACGAGTAGGCTAAATGAATTATAGGCCTAATCTATTATTATTTCTTGACATACTAGAATCAAACCGTGGAAGTAACCCAACAAGCCGGCGATCTGGTGATAATTCAACAGAACGAGAAGCAGCAGTTTTGCGAGAAAGGTATCTAATTTATTAAGACAGACTAGGCTACTATTGCTTGAAATAGAGAACTGACCAATTTCGTTATTAACACAGTATAAAAGAGGAACGCCTATTGAGACAACACGCAGAGACTCAGTTGAAGAATGAGAGGTTGGCTCGTCAAGCAGTGGAAGAACGAAATGCTCAGTTGGTGAAGGAAATTAGATTACTGCGCTCTGGTGGGGACGTAGATGGCTCTGTCTGAACTGTGAACATTCGCCAAGGATTTGAGGTGTTGAAACGTACCTCGACGTTGACCATAATTCCTATTTGAGTGCTCAGCGACTGAAGAGGATTCATCGAAGAGTTTTAAGGCTATCCCCAATCAGTATTAAAACACGCTCCTACTATATATAACTATGAAGTTATCGCCAGTAGCCTATACCAGGAATTATAGGGACACTTGGAGATATCTACACGTTCCTGAAGTATATGTAACTTCATGTAATCTGTCCAGCGGATTGGATGGCAAACGCAAGCTCTTCTGCTGCCCCCTGATCAGGCAATCACCCATTCTCTATAGAAACGGCTTGACCTACCGCCGTAACGTAGCTATGCAATTTTCCAGCAAACCAGTAATGCTATTGGCCTACTATTGCGTCGGCTTTCAGAGGGAAGTCGGCTGGACATTGGTTTTTTCCGCAGGTAAACTGTTTTGCGTGGCAACAAGTTCAACTGTAGGTTAAAATCGCGACTATCTTAAAGAATATATAGGCCTACCCCTGCAGTCTGCCCCACGAGGATTGTCGGACTGACCAAGCAGGTGACGGTCGGTGACGGCTTTCTTCACGCATATACGAGACTGTAAAAACACTTATGAACAGTTGTTTGGTTTATTCGGTGATATCCAACTCTACATGTTATTGAAGTTATTGTAATCGTATATTTTGAAGTTGTCCTGACGCACCGTCCAACCAAAGCTAGAATAAGTTTCAACATTTCTGTAAATCGTATTATCTTGTTTTCGCATAGGGCCTATCTATTTGTCGGCTGGTCCGAGCGTTCATTTTTCCACTGCTTCCACCGTTGTACTTCAAGCGTGACTGTTGTGTTGTTATTGTTTGTAAGGTTGTTTGTTTTAGTTGCGTAGTGCGTGTAGCCTACTGTACGTAGCCTACGTGCAGTCAACCGGATTTTGTAATCATGCATTGCGAATAAGATTCATGCAGAACGCTTGTTTATTGTTTGTTTAAAAGTTGTAGACAACCATAAACCTATGTTGGGAATCAGGACCTCGCGATCGCAGGGCAGAGAGTCGAAACTGAGATCCAAAAAGCTGGCAGATTAGTTTTGGCCCTGGCAGGAATCCTAGGCAGTGATTGGTCAATAGGCTAGTCGTCTTTTTGCGATATCGGGATCGGTCGCTAGCCAAGATATGGTCAAACTAGACTCGTTCCTCGATTTTCAGGCCACCCGCCTCACATTTTGCGAGGCCGCCCTTACTTTATCGCGACCCGGCTCAGTTCTTAGGCGCCAAATCGAAACCCACCCGAGCCCTAACACAGCAGCACCGAGGTAGAAAGTAGAAACCACATCTTCTAGCCCCCGTTTACCATACAACTAAGCAAAATGGCCTCACGTAGCTGACTGGTTCCACGCCCGTTCACCTCGAGCGCGAGCAGTGCAATAGCTGTTAATTAACAGACACCACCCGGCAGTATTCCCCCAAAGATCCCTGGCTTGTACAAAAGAGACACAAGTTGATCACACTGACAAGAATTACTAATTTCATCTCATCCCGTCAAACAGCAATTAATGCAAAGTAATTCATAGCGCAAAGAAGACAGTAAGGCAACGGATGACATGATAGCACGCAAACCCGCGTTGAAACAATACTATTTGATGTTGAACACATCCACATAACTCCAGGTATCGACAAAGATTCCTGATAATAGCAAAAATATACGATACAATGCAATAAATGGATAAAACTTTGTTCCTCATCTTCTCTACATGCGGTAGACCAAGACCATGCATCAGCAAGACTCAGACATGTGAAGACAGCGCTCTCGTGTCTTTTACTGCAGAAAAATTCAACATTCCATTTTACCAAACCTACACTTGTGTGGTGTGGAAATTATGGGCAATCTCTCCTGTAACCCAACACTGACAGTTAAATAGTCATAACTAATTTAAAAGTTGGTTGGGAGCGTGGTGCTCGCCCATAAGGTTGGTGGTTCAATCCCAATCAGCAGCATTAAACTTAGATTAGATGTAAAATTGGTATTCGCAGCTCCCCTACCAAACATTTGGCGTACTAGCGAGAACGCGGAGGTGTGACGCAACATAACAATTCCCATATTGTCTAGCGCCTTCTTGCCAAGTCTACCTACCCTATATGCTCATTGCTCATACTGTGCCCTGTACTACAGATATATGATGGTGGCAGCACAAACTGGAAATTTCCCAGCCACGGCTGCTCCAGAGTCCATACAAATGGGGACGGTTGATTCAGGATTCTCATGTAGCACAAAAATCACCGCCAAAGGCAAATGCAAATCATGAGCAGTTTGATCCGCTGCGGTCACCCACAAACGGAACACAGCCGAAACCATGAGTCAAAATCAATCGGTGGTAGGAAAGGCTATATTCCAAGGATGTAAGGGTCAATATTTCCGTCATCACTCAAGCTATGTCACAAAAACACACCTTCAAGATCTTCGTAACTTGGTAGTTCCGAAACATGACCGAGTGCCTCCTTGTATGATGGAGGTGTCCGTTTTTTCTCTGCCACCCCGACTACACAATAAACAAAGTTCCAATAAAATGATACAAACTACGGAATAACCAGCATAAACTCACCTTCAAAGCTATTATTATTCGACTCCTCACTAGATTGGCTTGTTCCATTGATTTCGGCACCCTTTGCTGCTTCATTTGGTTTAGAAGATGATGGGCGAGAAATATCCGTGGTTTCAAGACTCTGGTTAATTGTCTCCAAACTAAAAAGAATACACACAATTAGAATCAAATTATAAAGTTAGCACGATAGGTAAGCGACTAAGCGTGCAATGGCTCGCAACCCCTGCACAATGTTGGCTCGCAGTGCAGTTGCAATGGCTCGCAACTGTACTTTGCAGCTTTCATGTCAAGCTATCGGCGTTTGGGATAATGTGCAGAGAGGTTGCACAACCAGGCTCAATCCTACACCTACCGTGGGTCTACACACTCGGTCAACAGTTGTTTGACGGCATACAAATAGAAAATACCCACTTCGCACTTGGCCAGCCGCAAGCCTTGTAAACAGGAGGGATGAAGCAAGAGGAACACATGTGTGGTTCAATGCACTGTGGGGTGGCCACTGAATATTAGAAGAGCTGAAAGGAATAGGCCTATACGATTGTATGACGGAAGCTGAAGTAATGGATATAGATAGACATTTGAACAAAACATAGAGACTGAACCACTAAGCAATTGAATTCACAAGCAATACATACTCTTCTGCAAGTTGTTGCAAGCCTCCTCCATCTCTACTCTGCCGTTGGTAGTGCCCTGTATGATTGGTAGATGGGTTTGACCTGCTTGTCCAAACTGAAAGCAAGATACAAAGGAATTGAAAATACTGTAGGTTCTCAAGTTACACACACTATTCATAAGTTACCTTGCATCGCAAACTGTTGATTTTCTTTGTCTAAATCAGTCACCGACCATTCTTGCGATTTCCTTCGAGGCGTCGGTGCCGGTTTCATCATCTGCTTTTGCGGTGACGTTGTCGATGTGAACTCATTATAATAACTCATCGAATGCGGGTTGTAAAAAGTTTGTGTCATGGGTATCTGAGGTTCGATCGGGCTGCTATAACCCATATTCATCATTACGCGGTCGTTTCGAGTCGGCGTCTGAGGATGGCTCAATAATTTCACGTGTTCGTTTTCATTCATTGAATATTGCCTCATGCTGGAGGCGTTGTTCTGTTGTAACGGCAAGTTATGTGGCCTGGTAGCGTACGAACGATGGTTAACCAATGGCGATGGCATAAAATGTCTATGATAATCTGAAACATTCTGGTGCAAATCATACCGCTGATTGCCTCGATCTAAGAACATATATTGCGAGTCCGTCGACGGAGTATTTGGAACTGAGTGACTAGTGGTGTATGAAGACACCGGAGACGTGTACGGTCGTTGATTTTGTGAAGCCGCTCGGGAAAAACTCTGCGGCGTACCTTCAGCACATTCGGAGATATGCGGCAATTCTTTCTTCATCCTGTTCGGGAACATTTGCCTCTGGCCTTCATTGGGGATGTTTTGACCGTAATCCACTGCGTCTTCACTTTTGTTTCTAAATGATTGAAAATTTGACGATTTCATCGTGTGCGGTGATACGCCTTCATGCTCTGCGTAATCCATTCTTTTTGCCGAATACAAATATTGAACCTGTGTAGGATCGACGGCGTGAGGCGGATAATAAAATGCAGCGCTTTTCTCGAATTGTTCTTCGTGTATGATTGGAGCCGAATTTTTTCTATAGTACGGGTACTTTCCCTGCTGCTCGATGATGTCGCCCGACCTTGGCCGTTGATGATTTTCAGCTGACATATGTCCTGTCGTGTTGCGACGTGCCATTTGCGGATGGAATTGCTCGGCAGGTGATTGTAGATATGGTTGCCAATGAGTTTTCATTTGCTCATAATATCCGTGAACGTCTTGATACGCCGGCGTTTTCTTCGGCTGATGTTGTTCGATGTCGAACAGCCTCGCTTTCATTCTGTTTTGGTGGTATGGCGACGTCACTTCTTTGGCAGCGTTACGGGAAGGATGTTTCTCTGGTGTCATCGGGGCATCCCTCGCACCCCTAGAGCCATATAAAAAAGCCTGTTTTGCGTCTTCTGCCGTTGTGTCCCCAGTTTGAGACCTCTGCGTCGAGTCGATACTACTACTCGATGAGTACATGCCAGATCTACCTAATTCCGAGTCCTTTTTTCGATGATGTCTCTTTTTCCCATCGACCTGATCGTCTAACGACGTTCTCGAGTTCAAAGACTCCCTGCTGCCTTTGATGTTCTGCTTCTCAGCGTAACTTCTATTTGAAGTTTTACGATGCACGTTATGTGGAACTTGTGAAAATTTACATTGATCGCTTTTGCGATGATGCGATTGGGAACTGCTAGTCAAGTCTCCCTGCTGAGAGGTATGGTGAGGATGTGAAGGATCGTAATCTCTTCTTCGATGTAATGCTGCCGAGATAAAGAACGAAATCTCAAGGCTCTTGTTACAAATATTCAAAAGGTCTGATACATCATTTGTCAATAAATCAGAACATCAGTTGATTAATAATTATATGTCTGTGACGCACCTGGCCATCAAGGGTGGTCTGTCGTCCCGCAAACATTTTACTGTACCGGTACTAGTAATAGTAATGACGATAGGTACCTAATTTATGTAACATTCACGTTTACGTTTACTTCAGTAGCGCTTGAAACAGAAGTTGAAAATTAGCCTTCTTACCTTTATTATTACTATGATTGTTGTTTTCGTAAGCGAGGCTGTGCATGCTGTCGGTGCTGCTCATGCTCCCCTGAAAAAGTGAGGCGTAAAATTTCACCACTGCATCATACACAAATAAGGTCCTTATTGCTGGAAAGTTTTGTCATAGTATAGGCCTACAAAAGAGCACTTTGTCTATCCATATCTTACAGAACTATTTCCGGGAATCATACGATCCAAGAATTTGAGTCAACTGGTATTTAATATAGAGGTTGTATGCAAAAGAGTGCTGCATAGCAGGTAGGGAAACTGAAACCACCTTCGAGGTGCAGCGGTTGGTCGTCAGCCACGAAACCGGTAGGTCTCTGGTTCAAATCCCAAGGCTGCATCATACCAAAGATGTTAAAATTGGTATCCGTAGTTTCCTCGCTAGACGCCCAGCGGTTCGAGGATAGTGCAGAGGGGGACTCTTGACTTTGATAGCCTTCCGGCTCCTTCGACGTCTCCTTGTCCGGCCTGGATATGCACATCACGTACGCATGATATGCATATTCACCAGCAGTGCGTGTGTATCATGTGAGTCTGTTTAAATGCGAAAAAAATCAAATATGGACAAAAATATACAGTGTCCTTCCCTTTCCTTTATTGTACAGTGAACAAGAGCCTTAAGGAAGGAAAGCAACTGCTGTAAAATGAGCACGAAACAATAGAAACGCTGCCAAGTTGTTGAGGTTCTAAAATTTCACAATGAAGGTCTTCAAGACTTTTATGTTCAAAGAACAAAATTCCATGCCCAACCCAACAAAGCCATTGACTCATAACGGGTTTGTCCTTCGGCACTTACACAGAAATATCATACAAACAAACTTTCCAACGGAATTCTTCAATGCTATGTAACATGATACCTAGTACACGAGCTAACACAGACACGACAGTGTTACCTTTGATATCAGCATTTCATGTCTTGACTGCATACTTGGAGAAGAATGAGATGATGAAAGTTCCTGACTGCCCATTGATTCTGCACGGCCTTCTCGCGAGTTGTTGACCTTATTTCCGACGTGGGCGCCACCGTCACTTTCTTCAGATAGCGCGAGCAGCTTCTTTATGGCTTGAGGTGAGTTGGTACCTGTTTGAGAAACGTTAAAAGTTGAAATTAGCAATGGGAGAATCATGGTTGTGGTAACATCACATGACAGTGCAGCAAGAAATGCAGAGCCTTTATCTGCCTTGCATTGACGGTTTTAAAAAAAGCTGAAATCACATGAAATTTTATGGCAATGGTCATTGTACTCTCTGTGCAGAAAGCCACAGTTTCGGCAAATTTGCTAAAATAAAACCGGAGAAGAATTTAGTAGGCAGTTCCACCAACGTGACATCATCCTGGTCAAATAATCACCAGACTACACTTGCACAACAATCAACGGCCATACAGCTATGGCTTTCTACACCATCAATGTATTTAGAGCACGGTGCTCCTTTAAAATCTTTAAAAATAGTATATGTGAATAAATATCATACCAAACTTTGGTAAGGATGATGAAGGAACCTTTTTCTTTGGGATAACCTGCGCCAGCATCCCGGTAGGTGCATAAATGTGGGGCTCTGAGTTATTGCGGCCCTGCGAGTGTGATTTGCTGAGCGAGGCACCATGCGGAAGGGTCTTAGACGAACGAGAAGGCGAGTCGGTTTTCTCGGTCTTCCTCTTCAGATGTGTTGAGGAAACTGAAAAAGAAGTAACCGGTCAGTACATTTCACGAACAACAACAACAGATGTAGAGAAAATTCATTCTAACCTGCTACAGGTTCAACTTGTTTTGACATCTCCATGAGTTTTTCCTCATCGCACTCGATTGTAAGACGTGACATATACTGCTTCACTCTTCTAGCGTTGACCGCTTCTTCATACATTCTAAAAATGACCCAAATCTCACACCTCATCAAAAAAACTCATGGATAGATTTATTTCAATTCGATATTCAATCATCCATTCAAATCAAATCTAAAATCAAATCCTATCAAAAATCTGACCCAAAGGTGATATTATTCATATGTGGGTCTGGCAGGTCTGACAGTAAGTATGCATTGAAAACGTCACAATAATATACATAACTCACTTGCGAGCATTCCCAAACGATGCCCGACGATTCTTTCTCGTTAAGGTTTGGTAGATATTTGACCGATCTCCATCAGAGTTACCCGCCCTAATTATGACAATTTGCAAATATTAGCACAGATAAAAACGTCAAATTTGTTCTTGAGATCAACTTACGACGAGGAAGCAAATATCTGTGACGATTCTGCCGAACACAATCTGCAAACGTTTCGAATCTCTCTTCCCATCATACGCATTTTCTCAAAATTTATAAGCCCGTCCACTTTCGTGTCATTACCTGCAACAAAACGATGCAAAAATCAAAGACGCTTAAGTACGATGAAACCAAGTCAACCTTCAGGCCTATTGGGAACCTGCCATTGTACAATGTACTTCTCATTGTGAATGTGGTAATGTGACAGATACATTTATGTTGGGTACCTTCACAACCCAAAATTTTGCATATGCCAGACTGGGGAGTGACACTGGACATTGACTTAATGTTTTAACAATGTTAGTGAGAATTAAACTAGATCGATCGGCTACGAGCGTGCGTGAATGAATAACCTTCAAATAGGCCTGTTTTATTACAGGAATCCAGACCTTGAAAATATTCTGAAAACCTATTTTCAGTGTTGTCCATCTTCGCTAGCCACAGTAAGCTCAAAACTAAGGTAAAAAGGTATGCCCATAATGCACCACCACCATAGAATCGATTAACTTTTCAACCTGCCACAGCAAACCTACAATGGTGGGATCAAGGGAGAAGATTTAAATGTAACAGATATGCATTACTCAAGATAAAGCAAGCAGCGCACTCATCTTTAACATACACCAAGGATAGCATCGACTTACCAAGGTGCAGAAACGTGAGATCTTTCTTAATCACAGGGATATACGGTATAACAGGCGGTTGCGACGAACAATCAGTTAGGAGAGTACGATATTTTGACATATTTCTTGAGGGATCCATCAAAGCTTGCAGATCTTCGAACGTTCTTTGAATCTTCATCGGCACTTTTTCCCAGGACGACCTCATCCGTGACACAGCTCGATATCCGAGGCCGCTGCAAAGGTGCAAATACAAAATGACAGTCAATCACCCGACATTCTAAAATAGCAAGTACTGGCAACAGAATTTTCCATTTTTCTATACTTTTTAATAAACTGCTTTGATACAAGGGAGGTATGATAAATGCAAGTCCGTTTATTATGGTTTCCATATTTAAAATAATTTTCAACAATATGTTTCGATACCTGTACAGGGAAGGTATGGTAGCTGTGAGAGTGGAATGGATGGCCTTACTGGTAGTTAGAAAAGGCTATTATCATATATTATACTACCGATAATTTATATTATCATAGCTACCTTATTATTGCAAAAGTCGAATTGAGATTCTTCAATGACTTGCAGTGGTGAGCGATCTTCGTGAAGTGTTTGATCATTTTCGACCTTCTCAGAGCGTTCGGTTCCATACAAATCGTAGATACAACCCAAAACAGCTCTCTGTTTACCAAATCTAAACATCAAAGGAGCTGATTAGATATTCAGAAAACAAATTGCTTGATTGACGTAACAATAATTTAGAGAATAATCAAATGATTAATCCTGCTTGTTCTATTCTCATGATGGATCGTACATGAAAGATTCAAGCGTGGTTTTTACGATGCATGCCCTTCTCAATGAAACCATCACCAATTGCCTGGGCTTTGAATTGACTGAGGACGAAGATTTGCACTTTTGCGGCTCATACATCCACAGTGTACAACGCATGCCTATACTGTGAGCAATGAGCGTATAAACATGGCAATATGGCACTGGGCTGGTGTACCAACCTAAATGATTTCTACAGTGCCAGTAGCATGACTGGGAAACTGGATACCCATTGTATCTCAGGATTCGACACAGTTGATTTGATTCAAACCACCATCCTTGAAGGGAATCAGGGGCCTAGTATTGATTATGCCATCCTGACGCCTATTGCGATATCTTACTGCATCAGTCGCCGTTTGTCTATCCGTAAAAGCAATGCACAGCTTACTTTCAAAATCTCTGAAGCATTTCAATCTCTCTCCGTTTAACTTGAACAAGTCATCTATAAAATCTGTTTGTTCAACTGTCCTGAAGAGCTCGTAGTCTTGAATAGTTAATTGAAGCGCCACCTGGAAATCATACATACCAGATTTTAGTACGTTGAAAAATCAAAAAGGCACAGATATTATTAACGTTCAAGACAAAATTCGTTGGTAGTGGCTGAATATGATACCACCGATGATGAATTGTACGGTAGTACAGGCAGGAATACTACATTCAATCATAGCGATTTTCATTTCATGAAAACCCAATTAAATAAATATTAGACGGAATGACAAATTATAAAAATCTGTCCTAAAGTCAACATCTTACTTATCTTACAACAAAGAAATTCCAGCCTCAAGTCTAAATCACTAACTAATGTGGAAATATGTGACGTTGCCACCCAGTTTCAGCTTAAAATAGCCCAAGTGTATACGCTTTTCCCAACAAACCAAATTGAATTGGAATGCTAAGTTCCCTACATTATGACATTGGCATGCTGCTTTCAAAAGATATGATGACATTGACGATGATGAACTATGGCATAATGTATTTCTAAACCATACTGAAAGTCTGAACAAACCTCAAAGCAGTCAAGATCGAGGAAAGAATAATTAGCTTCCTTCAATAGATCCGGAATATTTTCGTCTGGCATCAACTGTTCACTCTCCATGTCATTTTTTAAATAATACCTAAATGTGAACGACAATGTTGAATATGCATCACATGAATCAAAAACAGGCACTTACCTGGTGTTCAACGGTATATCAGACAGATTAGACCATTTCTCAGGAAGCTTTGACTGTTTCACAAAAGTCTCATTTTGTACGGTAACCTGAAAAAATCGCAAGTTCAAGAATAGCTTAACAAAACTTTCCCAACACAATCAAGTCATATCTGACATAGATTCTAAATAGATCAGGATTAACACAGATAATTATATAATGGGAACTATGCCACCGGTTAGGGATGGAAGCCCCACCACTTCAGATTAGACTGACCACAATATCAGTGCGTTTAGAGATTTACAAGCCTGAAATTCACAACCCAAACCACAGAAGTAAGGTTCAAAATTGGTTCATACCAACAAGACTTCACCCACACCATAACTAGTATAATCCTGAACAACGCATATCAAAATGTAGCTGTCCAACTTATCAACCAACAAGAGTAAAACGCGTGGAGACCAAGTGACCAACGAGAGGTATATGTGGACGTTTCTATTTCATGCATCACAGCAAATTCCATGGTAAAGTGCCATTACTTACTCTGCAAAGTGAATAGTTTTTATAATGATCGCCACCGATTCCAAATTCTTTACAAGCGGACTTGATTGCTTCTTCCGCCGTGGTATCGTGATTTACGAAAACAAATCGAAAAGTCTGGTCGGCTTTGAACACTTTTATAACATCTTCCGGGTAATCTAGACATCATTAATATACCGTTGATAAATTCTGATCAAAGAATGCATAGAATGATATAGGTTAAATAAGAGGGAAAAGAGAATAAATTTGCTTGAAGACATTACATCTCAACATGAATATGTTACTAAATTATCACAGTAATATCTTGATAGTAGCCGCTGACGGACGATAATCAAAACAAAACAAGTTTGGGTGGACGAAAAACTGTAGTGACTCTCGAGTCTATATCAATCTAAATTATCACAAGCCCACTATTTCAAACAGTAAAATATTTGTAGAACAGTGAGTAGGCCTGAAAAGAAGATAAAACGTTTAATATCCATAATTAGTATTATTATAATCATAATTATAACCGAGCAAGATGTCCACAGGCCCTGGTTCCTCTTTATCATACCGGTACTACAAATCTAATAGATTTATTTAAAACATTGCATCCATGACTTCATGCATGTACTTGGTGCCATCCAGATTCAAATGAAGTGCCTACGTCAAGTCTTGTAATATTATATTTTCCACCGACATGAGTAGGTCAGTGTTGCTAAAGCACAGGCGACTCTTATGGCAGCGATTCCAATCATATCATAGATGCAGTTGATAAAAATATATTTACAAAATACAAAGCATATTTACAAACGCAATGCATGGAAATACTCGATCTATTTTAAATTCTGAACCACTCAGATCTTATCAGCGTGGACACTTGATGAAAAATAACTCAAAAAGCTGGGAAAATATTACTGGTACTGCATGAAGCCTCTCATACAAAGATATTAAATGTTGGTTCATACTGTGTATACGCAAATTATGAAAAAAATTAGGTATTTTAAGATTTGATCAGTTATATTTAGTGTTATCGATATTATTGCAAGTCACCTGTTGAATGAGCATCCTGCCTTGACGAGGAACCGATAGCAAGTAAATCAGGATTGCTGGAGCTCAAACCGCCAGATTGTCTGAACGGTTTCGAGCCATCGATGGTGGCCGCAGCTGACATTTTTGATGAATCTCGAAGGAAGGAATCATCCTTTGCACCATAGCTTTCCTCGCTACTGTACAATGGAATTTGTATGACGAACTATCCGTAATGTTTTTTTTTTTAGAATCAGCGAACGCAAAAACGCAGCCTCCGATTTTGATGCTTTAATAACGTCACACGCATGCAAAAGAAAATCCTTCAACGAAAGTAAAGTCAAACTTAATAAGCGAACATGGTTAATGCTGCATTGTCTCATTCTAAAAAATTCAGTGGTAATTGTAGTACTCCAAACTAGACCATCTCCAACTGCAGGCTGTTCCTCACCTCCACTAACCAATAGCAGAGTAACATTTTTACTAGCCTTTAAAACATCACTATGGAGTGGAATGCGGATGCCTTCTCGCACCCATCGCTGGGGGTGCTCCGGTCAACATTCTGCAGCTCAACGTCTGTGGGATCACAGCCAGCAAAATCAACGGCGTCCAAGTTCTCAGATAAATGAAACACTGGGAAGTACAGCCATCGCAGTGTCACTTAATAACAAACAATCCCTCACACAATGAAATGTACATGAAGTCAATATAACATAGCAAAATGAGTTGGATAGGTCTTGTGAATAGCTTTTGGCAAATTTGCATTTTCACCTATATTCGTAGCAATCAGTCTGTTGTACCCAGTCAGTAGCGTGAGCATGACAGCATGAGTTATGATTAAATGAAATCAGCAGCAGGAATATTGCATCATAGACACATGCGCAACAGCCAAATGAGTCCATGCAATTGAAAAAAAGCTAACAACAACATTCAACTTCTATTGAGAGTGGTGTGGCATGTCTTTGACAGGTCTCCAGCATAGCAGGTGCTTTATTGTACGGTATCAGCAGGAAGATCATGACAATCACTCAATTTCTAACAGCATGTCAATGATACTTAAATCCAGAGATTTTATCACTGCCACAATTCCCATCAACAGCTTTGATTCTGTGTTACCGAGTTAATCTCATCTTTATCAGTGGCGTGGCATTCGAACTTGCAAAATGACATCAAATGATTTCGGACCATACATATATATGTCATATATATATCGATGCTACATGGCAATCGTTTTAGAGGAACGTTAATCCAAATATCACGTTTGAACCGAGTCTTTCACTGTATGTGTCCACTGTCTACAAAAGCTTTATGTAACAACATGAAGATTAGTGCGTTTGACTAATGGCTCTACACTATGAATGAATTGAATATGATGACCTTGCAGCAGCATATGCAACATGGCGAAACCAAATTATGGAATATACATACACTAGTGACGGTATATTGCATTCACCGTAAACGTGTACGTAGAAAAACACAAGACCATCGTAGCAACAGTCCTACGAAACATTTGGTGTATTATAAACAGTGATAGATGCAAACGTACAATAGCAAGGACCATTTTCAAGGTAACCTCAACCCCATCAAAAAATGGTTGACATATTTGAAATTGAGTAACAGTATACCACGTTAAATTCCATATATCACAGACATTTGCACAACGAAAACAACCATGCAAGCCAAAAATACGCTCACCCAAGAAATTTCATGATTACATCCTTAATTCCTCATAGTCTGACACCTTTCTACTGTGACAACACAATGCCTGCTATCTTTACTATCCTCAATAGTTTGATATCATACTGATCAATGTTATCTGAATGCTCTGACGAAACACTTTTGCCTCGCACTTCCCAGATGTCATATATATCAGTTCAGCAGCCTTCTTACTTTGTGAGAGTTAGATCTGCATTAGGGTTTAGTTAAAACGTCCTGCATGCAAAAGCAGAAATAAAATGCCTGTTTAAACTGAAAACTCCAAGCTGATTACAGCACATCCATAGAAGCAATCAATTTCTGCATCCAACGCAAAGAAATCAGGATATTATGATTCTTATCGCAAAACCAAAATTTACTCTGTCATCTTACATCACTCGACCCCCATGTTGCTCTAAATAGTCTTTATAAGATTGATCTTTCTTCCATGAAAACATCTTGGAGCGAACTTTATTCACTTTTTCCAACGCTCGCCTTCCCAACGTGCCCGCTGAAGATTTGCAAAGAAAATTGAAACGACCGCACACAGTTAGCCTGCCTAACATTTTCGCATCGATTTTTGCGGTCGTTGTCAACAGCGAACAGACATATTATATATACTGTATATATATATAACGAAGTACATACTACCGATATTGAATTGAGTTCAATTCTTGGAAACGGTTGTAAAGCACCAAAGTAATAATACACAGCCACCTATCGGCTGGTGCACCCGATATGATCATCAGTGCCTTTACCAGTAGGCCAAAAGAGATACAGACAACTCCTATATGTAGTGGCGCGAATTCCCCTGTTTTGAAATTTAAGACAACTTGATTTCTACTGAAATCTTAAGCGATTTGGCGGCCCCAGTCGTATTTAATATCAAAGACGACTCCAATAGAAGCACTACCAATATCATGAAAGACCTGACATAGCTAGAAAAAGCGACGGTTAGACGTGATAACATATAGCGAACCAAAACCAAATGATACTGAGACAAATGGTTACAAGTAGGCACCAACCGCAACCAAACTACAAAGTAGAATTCCACCTTTAATAACAAAAATGGTATGTTATATCTATGACGTAATCAATTGTACCATGGCTGAACCAAAAGTTGTGATCTTACACCTGTATACCTGTAGTCTTACATCTTACGTTTGATGAATACCGCCAGTTGTTTTGCATTGCACTTCTCACCTTTTTTACCCTTTCCGTCATAAAGATCGGTTTCAGATGTAAAGGTTGAAAATTTCGATATTTTCGGCACTTGTAACGTTGATGATTGTGAAACGGGCATGTCGTCGTTGCTCCTCGACTTCAAGAACGCGCCCGGGTTTCTCATCTCCGACATCATCGCTTTGAATGCTAAAAATGCCACATACACAACATTCAATGACAATACAGGTATTGGATTGTTCAACTTCATACAATGGTGTTGCTATATATATGTCAGTTTCTGTGTGAAATTTACTGTTAAGACTACAATAATAACATTGGTGCAAAATATCTGTTGAATCATGAGATTGAGGATGCGCAAGGGAACACTGCCATATTTTCAACTTGTCTGTAGATCAGCGACTAAACGATCCAATGATAAAGTTTGCCATAAACAATTGGCTAAGCTTTGGCTCATCAAAATATCATGATAAGACAAGCATATGGAAGCATATGGTACCAGTAACCTCATCTCAATCATCGTCGCCATACTCCATTGTATGTCGCATGGCATTTGTGTAGACAGTTTGCGGCTAGTTGTAGGTTGCTCCGTATTTGAGCTCCCACATTTTCACGTGCGCTGGAAATCGAATTGGGATTCCATGTATTGTGTCAAGCCAAATAGTGCCCCACACAACCGACACATCTACTGATGAAGGTGCAATGTCTCAATTCTACACCACATACCGATGGTATGCCTGCTCACTGCTTACAATTAAATTGGGCTTATCAGAGCCCACCCTCTACTGCAACACTACACAGTACATAACGGTAATGAATGGTCATGAACAGGCTCGCAGTCGAATCTCCTTCAAGTTCTCATACCCACTGATATTAAAATTCGTGACAAACACTAGCGTTGCAGGCCATGATTAACATTGACTCTCAGCTTAGTTAACTAGTGAAAATTTATTTGAAAATCCGCTCAACCATAGCTCTGTTTCGAAAACTTAAACATGGGGCGACAGAGTAATATCTTGATTATGTGGCACAAAATGATCAAGATTCATGTGAAAGTATACTTACCAAATAAATTAGTCTTGACAGTCAAGGTCAAGTCTGTGTTCTTCATCAAAATAGCCTGGGCTTTGTCTTTCTCCAATTTCTCAAAATTTTGTCCATTTACGTTTAGCAATTGATCCCCTTTATGATAACAAACAATCAGCATTCAGCAAAATCAAAATGTCATGTGACCTAATCACGATTCACCTCTTTTAACCCCTTTCTGCGCCGCTATTGAATTTGGCGACACATTGGATGCGTATATTGGATAACCGTGGATGCCGCCCATCAAACTAATCCCAAGGTCTTCTTTGGTAGACGATCTTGCCTGCGATAAAAATTTATCAAGCATTAATTGAAATGTACATCTCTTAGTTGGCATACTACTTTGATTACGCAAAAAACATAGAAGATCTGATGAAAGCCCAAATTTGGATATTGGAGTCAATCGATATCTAAATATATCTGGGAACCATCTTACATATTCACAAAGTTTTTAATAAATTAACCTTGACGGCCAAATCCAAAAAATTAAATTTTCAAACATAAACACAATTATACATGTGCCAATTCTGCAACCTTGATTGCACACATACACATAGCCTGATATCGGCTCACCATTAAGACTTATTCTGAAAGCACAAGATATTCAACCCAAATAAATTCACAAACCACTACATTACTATTCCAGGCAGACGGATAATTGATATCGTAAGAAATTTTCCATTTTCCCCAATGAAGGACCGGACCTCTACCGTAAGCATGCGAGTTATTTTCAATAAACCAAGATTGGTCGTTAAATCTGTGGTGAATCTTCTTTACGATACCGGTAAATCAGTAATTCAGATTAGCCCGTGTGAACCGGTAACTTGAGCAATGAAAACAATACATTTCGACATTAAGTTGAATTGACATACATCCAACTTCCCCATCAAGTAATGACTACAATACTTGCAAGGATTCTCATAGGAAAGCAGTACAGGGTGACCTGGCAAGTTATATCGCCAAAGCACTTGGAGACATGCAAACTACTACAGCGACCATACAACTAATCATCAATCAACTCTGCAACAACATAGTGACACTTGGGAGACTAAATATAGCAAGATACAAATTTTTTGATCTGATGACTTCTCGACTTCCGATATTAGCCTACCCATTTGGAACATGACCAATTGTTAAATTTACAGAACATACAATAAATACTCGTGTTTTGATAGTAGCCAATGTCGGATGACTACTTTGAGAGATGTCTAGAGATAGTGTATCACCATAGTTTTAACGCACAGTCAAATTTGTTGGAAACTTAGTACACAAGCTTTCGGAGCTCAGGTCCTTGATCTGGTACATGTATATTGCATATTGTATCATACTCACAATTTTTACAACTCTCGACTTTGCCTTGGTCGAACACGCAATATTGAACAATCTGCATTCCCCACTTTTGCTCGATAGACGAAGTTTTTCTTCAAATTGCTCCAGCAACTCCATCATGTAAACATCTTCCTCAAAGTCGTTGAAATGGTTGTTGACCCAAAGCAAAATTACTCGGGTTATCTATTGTAAACAACAACAATACATTAATAGCAATACTAGACACAGCAAGAGACGTTTAACCCGTACCTTGGGTTTATATCGATCTTCCGCAAACCAATCTAACAAGAGTTCGCAAATTTTTCTCGGCTCGTTCCAAAACGCTCTATACGTTAACAAGAAGTCTTCTGCATAAGTGTTGTCGATCGAGTTTTCTTCTAGCAAATGTAAGTGCAATGATGATGGTATTCCCTGAAAAAAGTGGATAGCGTTACACAATAGTACGGCACATAACTTGAAATTCTTCAATTTATCCCTTGTGGTGACTGCGTTGACTGGGGGCACAGAGATATAAGTGACACTGAACTCCAAAGCTTGCAGTTACATTACACATTACGAGCTCACTAGATTCGTATGAATAGCGAATATGAAATGAAATTGTTGTAGGAGTCTTGTGAGGCATGGTTATAACATAGACTTGAACTCGGACATATCCGGTCCACTTTCCGTATCCAGTCTCAAACGGACTGGATTAGGAGAATAAATAAATTTGTAGTAATGAACAGATACTTGGTGATAATATTCCATTGATTGACTGGATGCATATCCAGTGCATTTCGAAAGTTCAAAACATTGACTAAAAGAGGCAAGATGGAGGTTGTGTTGGGTCAGAGTTATCTCACAAGTCGAGTTCAGTGAGGAGGTATTTGAAAGATTGCGAGGCGCTTTGAGAATATGAAGGGTAAAAACTACAAGTCAACACAACTATGAGCATTATACCCTGATGACAATGTTGCCCTTTCTTCCACCATCAGCTTCCCGTTTCTCTTTCACCATTTTCAGTGCACCATCATCGGCATAAACAAATTCCATGTTTTCCTTCCCTTGGGCCAAAACTTCAAAATATTGTTGCTGGGCAATGCAGACAAACTATACAAACAGAATGAGCGTTTGTTTAGCTGGTGAAATTGGCATAGGCTATGCATTGAAGACATATATACCTGACATTCATCAACCGTTGTATACATTGTTCCCTTGTGGCGTTGTTGTGTCATATTTGGCTCAACACCGAAGCTATCTCCCATTCCCAAGATCTTTTCTTCATTGCTGTCGGGGTATAAGACCAGAACGCTGCCGTTAATAATGACAGACCACGAATCAAGCTGGAAAAAGAAGTCAATTCGTAAACGGTTTACCAACCACTGGTGCCTGTAAAGTATGTCGACTTGAAGGGGTTTGTAATGAAGAAACCTCTGACATCTAAGAAGCAAAAACAGTGCAATACCGTACCAATTCATTATCTTGCAGAAGAATGGTGTCGGCTTTATCCGCTTGAGCAAACACCATAACTTTACAAAGCTTTCGTCTTGTCAGCTCGGTCATGTTCGAAAACGCTTGCAAACTCCGCGTAAATTCAAAAAGGGTGTCTGAACAGCAGAATATAAAATAAGTACCAGGGTATGCAAGAACAGCAACAAGAGAATCAGATCAAGTTGATGAAGATATTTTTGCAAACTTTTGAATCATTACCAGTATTATATACATAAGGCAAACCATAAAGTACGTCCATCAACTGCAGTAAGTATCAAAAGCAACATTCTTCTTATTAGAGGCTTTGTTACAGCAGATTATCTACGAGTACTTAGGCCTGTTTTAGAAAACAGACATGTTCATCATGATGCAACTAATATAATATATATAACATATTATAGACTAGGCCTACCATTGATCTCCAACTGTAATTATTGTATATGCATGCAGTTGATCAGTAATTCATATGAAGGTCAGTGGTCTAGTACCAGCCCTTCCTATCAAAAAAAGGCCTAACGTGTTCACCTAGTGCGCTAGTGGATCATGGATAACGGGTACCACTTACCAGGTACAACAAATTGCTAGATACCAATCAAGTTAGTGCAATCAGTCACGTGATACATACCATGGTCATCCTCATTCCTCTCTAAAAAGTCTTTTTTCAAGGCATCGATCACAAGATCTTTTATAACAGACGACGAGGAATGCAACGAAATGCTGTCATCTTGTTCTTCAATATCATCTATCGACTCTCCTTCCTCCATGTCGTCAACTTTGAGATTTTCTTGACTGACAAATTCGCTTCCTTGCGAAGAGTCCCATGATTCTCGATAAGCCGCTTGCGATTCGGCGTGGGACAATGATCCTTGTTCAGAATGAGAAAGTTTGATGCGTCTTGCTCGGCTGAGTCTGCTAGGTGATGCCTGATGTGAAGAAATACATTTTGCATAGGTAGAGCAAATAAAGGAATAGGAATAAACAACCCAGTATCATAATGGCTCATCTAAAAGTTAATGCACAATCAAATATTCCTGGCCGTTAACAAACATTTTCCATCTACAATACTGTATTCTTGCATTACTCCTCGATATGGTAGGACTACCTACTACCCTACTCCTAACAGGCAAGCTTAATTTACTACCAGCGGTTAAAATTTTATAATGTCTTGATATCAAGTTTGTCACAACAGTTTTAATGTTCAGCCATATTGGAAATATAGTTCCCAAGCTTACAGAGCTCTGCTATTTCATAATGTCTGCAATGCGCATCATATAATGCAGAAGTGTGTATCATCATTATGAGTGTAAATGCCTATTATACTGAAAGCCATGTATCTGTATATTGATTGATGTAGCGTAGTGCAGCAGTGGTGTAAAATATAATTATAGTGTCACCACAGTCATGGCCTGGCGACGATTTTTGATTCCATGAGACTAATATAATTAGTGAAAAACTTAAGATGCCCATGGATGGTGTCATTGTCAAAATGAAATCTACATGACTGATGTTCCAAGTTCAGATAGGGAAAATGAAATTACCCTCAAGCTTTCTGTTGTATTGTACAAAACTACGAGATGAGTAGTCAATCACATTCAGCAACAGTCATAGAGGAATACTTGACCCAATGCAAAGAGCGACTGGTCCGAAACAACAAAGGAACGAACAACTTCCCAATTGCATGTCTATATCTACAGATTCACAAATACAGGAAGACGGCAATGTTGCTGACCCCCTAACACAGATAATCTTGCTCAAACACTGAATGTAGCATCTGAAAGGTCATTAATAATGAAACCGCATTCAAAATTTATGGGCCTCAGGGAGCCGGTACTAACGCAGTCAACACAGAAGAAACACCAACGCTGGCATTTTCTCATGACTTATAACTAAGCCTAATCTACAACCAAACAGTTTCCATGTTTCTTTCATGTAGGCCTGGCCTATACCAAATACAAGCAAATCAGCTTTGGCTCTAAGATTTTGGTCAACACCATGGCAGTGATTTTATACTAGGCAGGTCTAGTTTGCTTCAGCCAATGCAGCTGCTTTTTTGCAAACACTTGATGGTACTGGTACATCAGACATTTGGGGTATGTTGGTGTGCATGATGGTGAGACCCTCCCCTGTCGTGACTTCTTTTAGTGACATGACATGCAAGTTTCATACGAAAATGTGGTTTTGACTCACATCAATTAACTGGAACGACACCACTCCTTGCCTAATCTACTCAAACGTTAAAAACGTGAAACTAATGGTCAATGATAACATGGAAAGACCGAAAACGGGATAAAATTGACCAAAATTCGAGCATCCTAAAATGATGCGATTTATATAAGTCAAGAACCTGTCACACGGAATGAGTGTAAGTAGAGTCGGGCAAATCGAATCATTTCGATTTTTTTAGAAGTTGTGTATGGCTGCGACCAACTTTTTTGCGTTAAGAGGGAATGGTGAGGAACGAAGTTATGTTACCGATCGGCACATTTCTATATTTACACTTATATCATCATCATTTCAAAAATTAAGCGAGCTTCACCCATGTAGGCCTACCTATGCCTGGTCACCCACCATGGCTTTGTGGTGTGATCTTTAGGTTCAATTATTAAATAGACACATTGAAAATTGAAATGGCTCACCTCCACACTATTACATTCACCGTCAACGACGGAATTTGCTGATGGAACTTTTAGAGGCGATCCTTGATTTGAAGTTTCGCTGTTTTGTTGGCTACCAATTATCATGGCTGTCTGATCATCTGGATACTCAATCTGGAAGGCAAAGTGCGGTAGTTAGGAGTTTGACCTTCAGCTTTGCTTTAAAATCCGTCCTCATTACTGACAGTTCTAATAGCTTGAAATATTCGGGTGTCTGCATTATTGGATTCCTAGTTCCTACACTTAGAATATATTTATACAAAATTTGGATCATCAATCCAAATCACCACCAATCCAATCCAAGTTGAGTTCACGCTCAACTCGGCCCCCTAGGCTAATGAATATAATCATGCATGCATGATGCCCTAAATGAGAATGTCATCTCTTGTAGGACTGCAGCAGTAGAAAATGTGCCATAGAAATTCTATCCAATATTACTGACAAGAGATACACTAGGATTTTACTAAACTTTATTATGGTCAACCTTGTAAATCAAGCACAGCCTAAATACTTTCTATATTCCTGACGACAAAGCTGCAGATAAATGAAACCTTTACAACTGTGTATGAGACTGATGTGGTCTGTAGTGAAAACTGCCTAGAGAGGTGTAACAATGACATGTAGTGATGAAGGCATAATAAGCACTTACTGCTCATACAGGTCTGTCAGTGCTATGCTGACAAAATTAGGTAGTGGTGTAAAGCTAGTAATTATGACAAGTTGAATCCTTCCATGAAATGGAAAATGTGTACAACTTGTGAAAAGCCTTAACAAATCTGACAAGAGTGAATTTAGATACCAGTAGGGAAAAAGAGTTCATGGCAGACAGGTGAGCATTCATGGCTGCAAGAAATTGAAAGACCTAGAACAGTACACGCCTAATAGACCTACTGTATTATCAGGTCACAGTTCAATCAGACACCAAAGCCTTTTGGATACAGTGAGAAGCA
Organism: Botrylloides violaceus; assembly: GCA_030412335.1. Classification (NCBI taxonomy): domain Eukaryota; kingdom Metazoa; phylum Chordata; class Ascidiacea; order Stolidobranchia; family Styelidae; genus Botrylloides; species Botrylloides violaceus. Next base: position 911,950 of record JASFYC010000714.1, read on the forward strand.
ACCCAGCACTGACATGAGTGTGTGGGCCGTGGGTGTAATGCATCAGGATCATTTTCATGATTATCATGACACTGACAACACAACATTGCATCATAATTATGCACGCACACAAAAATCGGAACGCTAGAAGTTCGTGGGAGATGAAAGACCAATATAATTAAATAAACCGCTGGATTAAAACGGAAAAGGACAAAGGAGCTGGAAATGTATCCTACACGCTAAGATACATGAATCAGAAGCTTAATATCAACCCACAGCAAGAGGAAGGGGTCTCAGAGCATAGAATACACATAGCAATGTTTCTGAGATAAACATACCACAATCATTTCAGACTTCTCCAATACCAAGCATTGAGTGCCTCGAAGCTTCATACCAGGTATTCTTTTACCAAAACTGCAAGAAAATAATAAATATGAGGAAAATTCAAAGCATGAAACGTGCATTCCATAAGTCTACCAAGGTCAAAGTTTGAGCGGAGCAAAGTATTAATAACATATTTATATACGGTATTATGTATAATAAGATTCGAGTCAGCTAGCTTTGTACATAATGTGGCAACCTTGGCATTAAGTTAAGTCAATAAACGTGAGAAGAAGCAGAATCACTGCACCGACTCATTATCCCGTATTGGTTCTATTATCAGGCTATGCCTACTTTTTTTGCAAGAAATGCACAGTAGTACGGCAGTTGGCGGCAGTTTGGAGATTTAAACAAAAATTCTTGAACATAAAGATGATGTCCAGGAGGGTGTAGCTCTATTATTAAGCAATCTTATATTCATGTCCACACGCCACAACCAGCACAATACAATCGGGCCATCAATTAGCCTACTATAGCCTATAGTAGGTCATGTAGCTCTTACCTCGTGTTGCGCAAAAACATGGAACCTTGTATGAAAATTGACCCTGATAGTAAAATAAACCAGCAAGTGCAAGGGTCGTCCTTACTGTAAAAATATAACATTTGGTTGGTTCAGCAACTGATATGGTAACCCTGATTGGGATCATGGGATCTAAGCCAGCGGGAGGACAACTGGACACTGAAATGCAGGCCTATAATATAACAACAACTTCAGCATCTACGCAGAGGCACAGGATCTTTTGATTTTATTACAATTTAAGTTTTATTACCATAAAAATCCAATGCGATATATATGCAGTAAGTTTAGCCTAAGTTTGGTGACTGGAACTCACCCGTATAGGATCTCATTTGCACTATGTTGTTCATAGCGAACTTGAGCAGCTAGACTACGAAGTTTTTGTTCCCTTAAATTGCAAAGTGCCTCAAACCGATGAAGTCGTGAAAATATGATTTCTAGATCCTAAAAATGAAATATAAAGTTAATAAGAGCAAAAAGACTGGTAAAGTGAGAGAGGCGTACTGGTACCGGCATGACTAGAAAAAGCCATACAATTGGGGACATTTCTAAAAACCTATGGGATTTTATACAATAGCAACAATGGATATAGATGCAACATGCATTACTCATAACTGACAATATGTGGGCAAAAAACAAATTTGACACCTACTGTACTGCTGTGGTACTATAAATTCAACTTTAAACCAATATACAGCGTAGGTGTAGTAGACTAATAAGCCAGCCCACGAACAACATATCTGCCGGCATATTGAAACCAACACATTGCTCACTAAGCACATGTGACTCAGAGAGCTGATCAGACCAGAAAAAATCGCTACGATCCAGATTGAGACACCTTTATAAGTATCATTCAGAGAGCACAATGATTCAAGGATGAGTCAAAAAACCAATCTTAAAATAGTTTCATGGGAAGAACAATAATATTTTGAACCCTTACTTGTTGATTACGTTCAATTGGATTCTTTTTCAAGGCGTGCAAAAACACCTCATCTTGACTTGACAAAGACATCTTACAAGCACATGTCCTTCATATCATATTATCGATCACATATCAAAAAATATCAGCTGTTTGCCATAAAATTAAATATATAAATTTAAGTCGACTGAGCGCAAACACAATTGCTTCTTTCCAGCATTGTGACATAGAAACGGTAGGTACTGGAATCTCAGTCTGTTACACTAAGGAGGTCCCGGGTTCGATTCCCGACTTAGTTAGACCAAAGACTTTCCTATTGGTAGGTCGTTCCAGTATATCAACTCCCCCTCTGCGTGGCAGTCAGTCTGGGAATGTGGAGGGTTGTGGTTAGGGTAGTGATCTGGGCTATAAATTAGAAATATCAACATAGTACTATAATAAGCATTGACCTTGCGTATAAATAATGAACTACAGTTTAAAATGCCATAAACTCTAAAACAACAACAACAATCTATAGAACACCCTTGGTAAAAGTGAGACTTGGGTGACTTGAATATCGAGTAAATAGACTGATTGACTTAATGAAGTTAGTGATCCTGCGAAACGGTGGTGACACCGACACAGTCCTGTCATTGTCATGGTTGACCTGTCTTGATAAAACGAAGCACAAAGTTCAAAAGTCACACTGTTTTATGAAAAATCAAGATGATCAAATTATGTAACGGTAAAGGTATTGGTTAGAAATGTTTTTCCAAGATACATGCACTAACTATTAATATTACAGTTCAGCTGCATGACCAAAACAACTACGATAGAAGCCTGTCATACATTAATATGATAGCAAATTTGTGTTTTCAGAGACTTAACAAGGTAGGGGTCTACAAAGCAGTCGGGAAGCATCGAGTATTAAATTTCAAATTTTACCAAGAAATTTTAATGATTTCTCTTATACTAAAGTGTTAGTGTAATTATGAATATAATTTTACAGTACATGTCAAATGATTGCCATGTCATTTTAATTGCACTAATTGGCAAACTTTTCACATCCTAATATAAAGACATTAGCTAGAGCTAAAAATATCTATCAGAATAGCTAGTATGTGAGCAAGCCTATCTTACTATGAGTGAAGACTTTGTAGGCTAAATATATATTCTAGATTAATCTAACTATGATCCTACAAGCTCACAAGAATAATTGAAATACCTGTAATGCTCCTATATATAATTATTTGTAACCGCTAACCTTGGTTTATCAAATTCGTTGTACTTTACTGAAAACAAAAGTTTTTTAAAACTAGTAGGGTATTGAGAAGGGAGAATTCGTGTTGTACCGAGATGTTATCCGGATATTCTCTGAAGCTTTACTATAACAAGTCATGATACTGAAGACATGCATAACGGAATAATCAATCAAAGACAACAAATAGAAAAATAGGTGAGCCACATTTAGTACGCAAATTCAATGTCGCAGATTGTTCCCAACGACAAACAGGAACCGCCTGTTGCAGGCAAATCCCTAATACACCTTGTCACGTAAGTCACTGATCAGCACCTTTTAGGGGGGTAAAATGCTCGGATATAGACGGACTAATATTTCTTGAGCTTAGCAATACAAGATGACCCTCAGTTGTTATGCGTAGCCTACCTAGTACTTACAGGCTACATGGCAATGTCACAGTTATTACATCACAGTGCCTCAGCTCGTTCACTGCTTATTAATAAGCTGGGTTTTTGCTTTCCCCCATTGGGGCCAGTAAATCGGTCCTGAGTTAACAAAACTTTAAAGAAAGTTCCGAAACATAGTTACCCGTACGCCAGCTAGTAAACTCTGGAAACGAATTTTCTCACCATTTAGAGCAGCAAATCTCAAGTAACAAAAAAATAGCCTCGGTAATTATAGAATAGACAATAATGCATTTCGATTAATTGAATTAAATACACTGACACCATGTCACAATTTTATTTGCATGTGAAATTTCATTTAGTCTCAGTCAGATAGATCGAGTCAAACACACTGCTTACGTCGATGCAGTTACAGCAGTCAGCAACTAATATCAGCAAAAACAAAAGTTCAGACAACAAGACTGCGTTTGTCGTGAGTGACGTGGGATGTGAACCAATCCGAAGTGTAGTAAGCTAACCTGTAACTTGATCGATCAGATCGTAGTTTTTGAAAACATGCATATAATTATATTGTAAGAATTGCCAAGTCTCAATTAATCTCGCATTGGCCTACATTTTAGCAGAATACGTAGGGCGTAGGCCCGCCTACCTAACACACGGTTCAAATTCGATTACTAGGCCTACCCAAATAGTCTAACCATATCAAGTGACAAAATAGTCATGCTGTAATCAGTATTAGGTAGATAAAAGGCCTAACAGAAATTATTATGACAGTATGTGAAGGCGTTCCGCCGGTAGCAAAACGGTACTGGCAATCATTCACTCACAATAGAAAATACTGGCTGATTCAACACACCGAACTTTGAGCAGAATAATGGACCTACGCTACAGTTGACTATTTCTGATCAAATCCAAGCCTTCGGCTTTAATATAACACAGAGTAAATTACGGAACGTAGAAAGAACACAACAAATTGACACAGGCATGACACAAACGCTTCAAAATCAATGGCATGCCGATTCCATTGACTTTTCAAAACTCAACGAATACCTGTATGCTCAGAAGCTGTATATATCTTATTACCTGAAGAAGATCGCCATGAAATTTTCACCACTTATGCAAACCAAACTCTTAAATGTCTCACTGCACTACACAGTATGATAAAAATGAGACAGCACAGGTCATGATATTACCTAGTCAAGTTATTGCAAATATTTATGCCAATGACGAAGGAAATATCATCAACAAAACGAACATTTCTCTCAATCAAAAAGGAACAGCGGAATAATTGTACAACTCTATAAAATATAATTATAGAGAAAAAGTTTTAAAACGAGACCAACTTCGCTACCAACGCCGAATAAATGACAGTAGTATTATGACCTGATGAAGGAGCGTAGCTCCGAAAGCTTGTGAATGTTCCAATTCTTAATAAACTAAGGCTGGACGTTAAATCTGTGGTGATCTTCTTTACATGTAGTATTATGGGGATAGATAACGATCCCTTTCCTAAATATTTTTTACAGTATGGTCAGGCCAAAGACTTTCTGCCAACTTTACAGCGAATAATTGTTAGGCCTATCATATCTGAATGGCACTGTAGTGTTCACTGCCTCGCCTTACATATTCCCAGACTATTAGTGGAAGTAGCGGTAGATTTCTGACAGCATGTTGAAACTGCATTGTTAAACTATGATGGCGTAAATATCGCAGTCTAAACATAGCCTACTACCGCGACTTAGAGCAACAGCATTTTAGCATATATATCAAAAGTGAATGGTGGAATTCAATGAATAGGAAGTATTCACGCAAAGCAATAACTTTCGCTGGCTAATGCTTAGGCCTATGATGTCATCACCACTCCACCGAAATCGCTCGTACTCAAATTGTGCTCCAGCCCGTTTTGCTTTTAATAGTCTATGCTGCAACGTTCTCACAATCACCGACAGAGTATTTTTCAGTGCCCTTTATCATTAGACGTAAAATAAATAGGAATTACAAGCCTTGCATTGTAAACAACTGAGCATACTGCACATCCCGCATACACCACATCGACACCAGTCGTGAACACACAATTCATGCTTAAGAATTAAGATCTTAGGCCTCTACGGTTGGTAGTACAATATAATATTAAAATGAAATTTGCGAAGTGCTCAGACTGCTCACACATGATGCCTCAATCATCTACAAGTCTTAACTGCGAGTCTATGATAACAATTGGAAATTCGAATCTCTTACTTTGCAAAATCTGATAGTGGATACTCTGGGTTTCAGTTCCAAACCAGATAAGAGAACTTCAATACCAAGAGGAGACGATTTCATGACACTATGTCATGGAATTTGACCAAACTTGGTGGTATTGTAGGATTGGTCAAGGGAAAAAATATCTATGCTTCTTCGTGGTGTAATGGCCTAGGTCCTCGACCACGAAACCGGTAGGTCTCGGGTCCAAATCGCAGGACTGCATCATACCAAAGATGTTAAAAAATTGTATCTGTAGCTTTCTTGCTAGACAGCTAGCGCATGAGTAGTGCACAGGGGGCGCTTCACTTCTTCCTTCTCTATCTGTCCATTCTTGTACGACCTGCATAATGCACATCATGCATGCATGTATCCATATGCCCAAGTATTGTATTGTATCGTATATTTATTCACCAGCCGAAGGGCTCGCACATTTAAGCAGACAGAGAAAAGATCATAAAGGCCAGTAAGAAGAAAATGGACCGAATGCGGTCGCTAATACCCCTCCTCGTAATAAAATTGGACAGATCGGTATATAAAAGTCGGAATTTAAAGGTCGAGAGAGTGTTCGAGTCAACAACACTATGAGGCAGAGAATTCCAAGTCATTATGACTCTAACAGCAAGGGAATACTTGTGACAGTCACGCCGGGCTAGAGGTAATCGAAGCTTGTACATGTTGGACCTAGTGCTACCGTACAAGGCCCAGGAAAGTAAGAAAGAAAGTAAGTAAGAAAGTAGTGTGTATGCCATGTGAGTCTGTGTAAATGCAGCAAAAATCAAATATTAAACAGAAAAAAATAAACAGTGTACTTTTCTTTTTCTTACCTATGCCAAATTCCAAGTCAGGGGTGTTACTGGGGACTGGACCCCTGAAAGAACGACTGAAGGAAAACACCTAGCAGCTTTACTTTGAGGAAAATGGAATAATATTGAAACCAATCATTTATTTCTTCTGCCTACTCTAATTTCTTGCACTGTGTCATGTGGCTTAGTTTTATGCAGGGGGGGGGCTAATTTAAACATGATTTTGTAGTAATATTGCTTGCAATAAAAATCCAAAACAATCATATAAAGTGTACGAGTCTACGACGCTTTACACACACAGGCACATACATTGCTCAAGTGTAAAAGTCAGTACTATTTTGTATGTCCTAATGTGCGAAGCCCATTCGGAAACAAAACAAATTCTAGACAAAATTCATAAGCTCATATATATGTATAATTGGAGAACTGACATTACCTAATAATATATAACTACTCACGTGATGCAGCACTGGTAAATAAAATTTTAGGCCTAGCGCATACAATAATCACAACAGTTAACAGGGATTAACGATTTTTGGCATAAGTTGGGTCTACTTTTCGCAAGGATTTACCCCAATCCTAGCCCTAAGGTGGAAAATTAAAATTTAAATGTATATATTCTCTTTTCATATATATAATTATACCGTACCAGCAAAATAACAACGGACAAAAATGAATAACGTCCTATTCCTATGTTTCAATTTGCATATATACAAATTGATCTTTATATTGGCTGATTCGATCCGAATCGCTCAATATACCGGTACGATGATTCGGATCATGCCGCCAGAGGACAGGCTCACACTTGATTCAATCCAGATACAAATTATCTGAGCAGAATATTTGCAAAAATGACAATCTACAATTTTTTTATTGTAGAAAGGCTATCGAATTCAAAGCCCACCGATGTGCTGGCCAAATGTCTAAGAGTGGGGTGAACAGTCAGCAGGCCAATTGATATTGATTGATATATCTGATATCCATTCTGACAACTCACAATCATTTGCTAGTTCCGATTTTGACTTTTTTTGTACCCATCATCCCTATCCCAACATGCCACTATTCGCCTTGTCTGTCTGTTAGATTAATCTCCCATATTTCAGTGATGTCTCCCACTCCTCCCTAGTTTTAGGGTTAGCCTACCTTACAATACATTACCGGTACACCGTAAAATAGATTTGCTCCATTTTTTCGTTCAAATGCTACACCAATAAGGCGCACAATAAGACACAAACATATCATGCGCCATATCGCCACAACAATGGCCTATAAGTTGCTATAACCCAAACCATGGCCTACTCGTAGAACTAAAGTAGGCCATGCTCAAACCCAAGTCTTTTATATACTATAAGATACTATACGGACAACGGATAACAAACTCCCATAAAGTAGAACGATATTACCTTATCAAGTGACGGCGTAATCTGATAAAAACACTGTGCTAACAACTGCGGAAACGCATACTATCTAACGTTATGCTGGGTCCGGTACAGTAACGTATAGGCCTGCCTTTGCTTACCGTACCTATACCTACTGGTATAAAATCAAAGTGAGCTGATCAATCGTACAAAACCACACTACAATCACGACCTCGACCACCCCTCTCACATCAACCATCATGATCGTGATGCATTTTTCCCAGAGCAGAAAGAGCGCAGGCAGATTTTGGAAAATGGGCGACCCATCACTCTACTGCCGCAATCGGCGTCGGAGTTATCGCGCCTTCGTCGTTGGAAAGACCATAGCATCGATAAAATCAGAAGCATTGCGTTTTTTGAAAGAAAATTATCGGACAGATCATTCTATTCTATTCTGTAATATGTATAATCATAGAATTCTATGGTATAATCGTGGGCCGCCCATGCGCCCAATGTAAGCACTGCAACCAGCTTTGATATTTTAGGAACTACTCGTTATCGACACCGAGTGGATAGCGGCCAACCCCGAGTCAACAAGCAGGTATCATAGATATTAGTTTCTGCATAGAATGTAATGACATTCTATTGTTTCTGATACCGTAATCTGTATGCACAGAATCAATGTGCGGAAAAAGTGCCCAAAAGGGTATTCTAGAGCATAATGCGTGTTGTCACGCAGACACACAGAGTACCAGCTCTGCCTAACAACATAAATGAATAAATAAACTGGACTGGACGTTAAATCTGTGGTGACTTATTATAGTTATTGCTATTTAAATCGTCCGCCATCGGCTCCACTATTTTTCGTAACATAAATGAAGTAGGGCCTAGCGACATCAGATCAAAATGGCATTCAAGTACCATAGCCTTTACCTGTAAAAGCCATGAAGGCAAAGCAAGTACTAAAAAAGCAGAAGCTAGGGCCGATTGAAATCAAATAGGGTCGTGGGCCTTGGATCATTTTTTATACATCATGATGGCAATACCGACCCAAATCAACCAATTTTACACAATGAGCAACCCCTTTTACCTGTTTATATAATCTCTATGCTTTTTACACAACAGGGAAACTGATACGTGCGATTCTGCGACACTATCACGTCAGTCCTTCGCAAATATGTTTACTGGCGGCTTCGCCTTTCCTCTAGCTGCTTTTTTGTTTCTGGGAGAAAAGGCGTATCGGTGGCTCCGTTGAGAAACCTCGTTTCACGCTAGATATTTTTGCTCCAGATATTTGCAATGGTTGAAACTTGATCAACAATATTCTGTTATTGGCATATACCTACCTGACGTTTTATGATTTTATAATAGTCCTGTTGTATGTTAGGTTACCGGCTCGGTCACCAGTCAGTCAGACAGGGAAAAAGCCAGGACGAAGAGGAGGACGACGACAGTGCTTGTATATTCTAATGTAAGCCTAAAGTACCTACCAAAATTTAGTATATGTTCATGTATAATTATGTATCCTTAAAGACGATGGGTCTAACATGCTAAGTTTGCTTACTGCTGCCATCAATCTATCTGGATATATCATTGCATGCTTGTTGGATGAGATAAACAAACAGTTCCATGATTACATGAGAATTATATTGCAGGTAATGAGAGCAAATGCTACTATTGTCACATAAGAACATTTGGTTCTTTGTGGGCAAAAGTGATTTATTTTTGGAAATGATGAAAACTTATTTATATGCAACAAAGTGCATAAATTGATAGATAGATTTAGATAGTATGGTTATCTTGCATTTTGCCAAAAGACAAGTAGTCTGTGGTATCAATGATGGTCTAAAATTTTGATATACTTAGAACAACAACAAATTGTGAGCCTTATATATAAAATTATTGTCTCATAGAAACAAAATATGGCGTATATTTATATATTCATATATATATATATATATAACTAAACGCTAAATCTGTGGTGAACTTCTTTACAATAATTATATATATGTAATTACAAATGAATTTGTGCTATTTTGTTCAAAACTATGTCTGTCGTCGCATCTCAGAGAATGTAAACGATTTTATATTAAAAATATTTATAAATGTAATAGAAAAATCAATGAGTAGCCTAAATATTAAATATATAAATGTCCTTAAACATATTTCCAAACTCTAATTTAGTGAAAGATTTCATCACGACTGTCCGACTGTACGGATAACTTTCAGTATCTATAGGCTATTCATGCAACTTATCCGAATGCCTATATATTCGTTTAATATGGAAACATTCATTTTTGAAATTTCCTATTTGATGTGGCCTTTTGCCAATTAGATTGAATTGGAGTATTTGGTTTCAATAAGCTGTTAGTATACAGTAAATATACTTTGTGCCTTGTTGTGATCAAAGAATTTATTAAAGTCATCGAAGATGTTCCGTTCCAAGACACAGTTTGAGAAAGTGCTTGAGAAAGCAACAAGCAATCTTTTGCTGGAGCCTGACTTTGATGGCATGCTTCAGTTATGCGATATGATAAGAGGAGGTGATATAAAAGCAAGAGAGGCAGTAGCCTACATGAAGGCCCGCATTAAAGATGAAAAGAATCCCAATGTGTGCTATTTCGCTTTGAGCGCTTTGGATACTGTAATGAAAAATTGTGGGGAAGCTGTCCATGAGGAAGTTATTACACAAACGTACTTGGAAGAACTCAAAGATATGGCAAAGACAACAACAGCAGACCGCGTAAAAGACAAAATATTGGAGATGGTTCAAGCATGGGGCATTGCATTCAAGGATAAGAGTGAATATAAAATCGCTACTAATCTATACAACGTGATGAAAGCCGAAGGCTACAATTTTCCGGCGCCAACTAACACGACAGACATGTTCAAATCTGAGAGGGCACCGGTATGGAAAGATGGAGATGAGTGCACCAATTGCAAATCTGAATTTGGCATTGTACAACGCAAGCATCACTGCCGTGCTTGCGGTGGCATCTTCTGCAATCGCTGCACTAACAAGCAATCTATCATCCCGAAATTTGGCATTGAAAAAGAAGTGAGAGTGTGCGACAGCTGTTACAATGAGATCAACAATAAAAGTCTAAAATCTGGGTCGAGCGGATTGCCACAAGAATACCTCAACAGCGCTTTGGCTAAGGAGAGCCAGAATCCATCCAGCAAGAATGAGCAGCAGCTGAAAGAAGAAGAGGAGCTGCAAATTGCTATTGCGATGTCGTTGAATGAACAAGAAAACAGCAGTGCCACAAAAATGAATCGCTCCCAAGCTCAAGACAAAGTTTACAGCCCTAGCAGCAACCAGGTCATCACCCAATCCACGGTCGTGCCATCGACGGACTCTTCAGAAATGGATCCGGAGCTTGCAAGATATCTTAACAGGAATTTATGGGAAAAGAAGAAGACTGCGCAAGAAAAGCAGAAGGAAGAGATCAAAGTTGAATCAAAAGATAAAACCGCGGCTAAGGAACTGGAAGAGGTTGCCGAAACAGAAAGACCAGTTGTGGAATCCCCGGCCCCGGAGCCAAAAGAGCCTAAAAAAGCTGAGGAGTCACTTCAAAACGGTGCCTTGGAGATTGAAGACAATGGAGAATTTCTGCATGGTCTCAGGACCAGCGTTGAGATATTCATGAACCGCATGAAGTCGAATCAAATGCGAAATAGATCGGTCGCTAACGATTCGGCCGTGCAAAGTTTGTTTCAAAGCATCAACATGATGCATCCCACTCTTTTGCAGCAAATGAATGATTTGGAAGAGAAAAGATTGCAGTATGAAGCTCTGCAGGATAAACTCGTCCAAATCCGGGATGCCCGTGCAGCACTCGACGCTTTGAGAGAAGAGCATAAGCAAAAGTTGAGGAGAGCTGCTGAAGAAGCTGATAGACTGCGACAAATTCAAATGGCTCAGAAGTTGGAAATTATGCGACAGAAGAAGCAAGAATATTTGGCTTACCAACGACAAATCGCGTTGCAGCGTCTTCAAGATCAAGAAGCTGTCAGGCAAGCCAGATTGGAGCAGCAGAAAAAATTTATCATGCAAAGAGCCATGCAACCGGCTATGATAGTGCAAGGCTATAACAGCCAGTATGTGCCACAGCATCCTAACGTGGGAGAAGCGCCCAACGACCCACAGCAAGTGTCGATGGTGCCTGCTGGCTATAATCCATATGGACAGCCATATCATCCGCAAACCGTGACACAGCCACAGCAAATGTACCATTCGCAATATCCCATGCAAGGCATGCAGTCAGGCCATTATCAACATGACTATTCTGCTCAAGAACCTCCTAATTATCAAGCAGTACCTGATGGCCAGATGCACCAAATGCCGGGGGGCATCCCGCAGAATAGAGATGCATACAACGTAACTAGCATGGCGTCAGCACTGCCGGAGCAAACATCGATGCACGGATCTCAGGTGGTGGCGACCGCTCCACCCCCTACTCCTCAGTCCTTACCAAGCCAGCAAATGACACAATCAATGGCTGTAACGCAATCTCAAGTGATGCCAATAGATGATACATCTTTGCATCAACAGCATGTCATCCACCAACAGGTGCAACCTGGTATGGTGCCATCCAACCAGACTCAGAGTCCGCTGATTTCATTTGACTGAAATTTTCATTATCGTGTATGTAATTGTGCAATATCTGTAAACTAGAATCGTAAATTTGGACATTGTTCTTGGATTTTGCTGTTAAAAGTTGGCAGGATTTTATGTGTTACGGTACCCCACTTTCCCCCTCGCGGGGTATTTCATGTTCTTTTTCATTGAGAAAAAGAATTAGGGAAGATGGTTGCATACTAAGCCTAATCTGAGCATACCGGTATATATATATTTCGTCAAACATCTTGAGTATTGTGAAATAAATTTTTTGTAGGCCTGTGCCATGCCTAACTTTTTGTTGGAAATCTTTGCTCCATAATTGCTTTGTGAGTTGACAAATTGTTAAGATAAAGTTGAAATGCCTAACCCAAGCAATCAAGGTCATAACTTTCTAGCCACTATGTGGCTGTTGTTGTCTATTTAAAATCCATTTTCCAATGAATTTGCTAGATTAGCATATCACATTTCACAACACTTGCTGGCTTAGGCTTACTGTTTTCCATTCACTCGTGGTTCCAAGATGAGGAATATGTGTGGCTGTTATATATACTAGAATGACCAAGTCCATCCGTCATTGACCATGTTGTAACTCAAGCTCATTCATATTCTGTTGCTAGCCTTCCATAATGTATCGAAAAATGAAATCATTCAACTATCAGATTCTGTGTGTTTTTTCATGCGTGATTGTTCTCTAAGCTAACAGTACCAGGTATTTCAATCTGGCAGTTGTATCTGTATATAATCTTTGAAATTAACTGTTACGCTACTTTGATTTCAGCACCCGAATTCTAGAATCTAAATAACAGATATTATGATGATTTAGAATGTAGTAATGGCAAGTGGATGAAAATTGCATTGGCTAAACGGGACCTGTAGGCCTACACAGTATCAGCGTTTTACTGTTAATGAATGAGAAGATACGAAACTTCAAGATTGAAACAAATTCGTAAAACGGTGAGTAAACCTAGTTTGGGATAATTCAAGGATTGTCTATATCGAAAATTTTATTATTTAGTGGATCCGTTGGCGGATGATCAATAGATACCGTAAAGAAGATTCACCACAGATTTAATGTTCTGTTTTGGTATATTGAGGAAGGAGCGGAGCTCCGAAAGCCTATCAATGTTATGATTCTCGATAAACCAAGGCTGGATGTTAAATATGTGGTGAATCCTCTTTACGATAAGAATTTTGTGGTAATGATGAAATCATTATAAAGTATTGGTGCTCTGCGGAGAATGAAAATTGGGAAAAATTTCCCTCTGATTCCAACAGTATAAATCATTTATTTAAAGCACAGTGCTCCTTTGATAGTAAGTCGTCTCATCTTTTATTGGTTCGTGTTAGGCTTCCAGCGAAGATCTCGCAAATTGTTGAAGGACTTGAATCGATATGTTTATTTTAGTTTGAATGTATCAAAATGTAACGGAATGCTAAACGTGATGATATTATTATTAATTAACAGCCGGTGCTTAAGTTTTAGATGTTTTCTCACCACTCGGATATTCTGTATGTTGAAAAGATTAATTCTCATTCTGATCCTATCGCTCCAGGTCATAAATACCAAACGTTATTGTCACTTTCTCCTTCTTTCCATAGATCTATGTAAACATCTGATTACTTTTGAATTTGTGAAATGCCCATAGGATATGTAAAAAGCGTGTGTGATTGCTGCCTTGAAAAATAAGGTTTAGTCTGACCAATACATAATAATAGCTTTATGGCAAATTGAAATGTTATATAAGGTACATCTATTTTCACATTGCCTACTTGACATAGGTAAACGTTTCAATTCAACGACATTTGGCTACATACGACATGGTAATGTGATAATTTCCCTGTGTTTATCAATACTGTGCATTTTTCTTTACAAATCTATAAATACAGTTTTGTGAAGAAACGTGATCATGCTTGACGTAAGGTTTACAAATTCCGGCTCATTTTGATGCTTTGCTGTTGCAAACTTGCAATCAGTCTGTCCACTATAAAACTATCAGTCATTTCGATTGGTGTGGGGCACTTCAATAATGTATTTACGTATTCCGTACAGTGACAGGATATTATGAAGAAAATTGTCGGGAAGCATGACCATGTGAAATATGCGCACGCAGAAGTTCAAGATCAGTTTGCCAAATTCTTAGCTAGCATACTTGAAAATCAAAGTGGTAAGCGGATGAGTGATGTTGTTATTTTTTGAAATGTCTAGCATTAACAGTGTATGATTGATCTTGCTTAGGTGCAGAATTGCAATGCTGTGTCACCTATACAAAGGCTTGCGGTTGTATTAGGAAATATATTCTCGGTGGAGAGAAATGGAAGGAAGACTCGAGTTTGCAGTTGAAGAATTCGGATGATTTGTATGTTTTTTGCAAATTTTAGCCAATGTAATGAGACATTGATTGTAACCTTTTTTGGTTTCAGTGATGCGGCTTCTGTTGTGGCTAGAGATAAAGCTATGATTGGGTCTGATGAGATAGGACGGGCTAGAGAGCTACTCAGTGTGTACGAACACGCTGCAGAATTGAAGAAGGAAAAGTGTTATGCCTTCAACAATGCCGAGGTCGAAGGCAAATCTCTAAAAGAATTGAGGTGTGTGTGTGTGTACATATTGAAATTTTGGCTAAAAAAACTAAGATTATATATGTCGCAATATCACATTTTTAAAAGGGGTATGATCGGACTTGGGAATGGCAGGAAGCGATCAAAAAAATATGAGGAATACGTCCTGCAGATAAGAAGCAAATTGAGGAACCAGTATTTCTTATGTGAAAAAGCAGCACAGAAACTTCTTGGATATTCTATAAATTTCTTATACAAAAAATTGCGCACTAATCCTCAAGTAAGTTTTGTTAGAATCATTCAAGTTCATTCGAGTGATCAACATGTTTGCTGTAACTAAATAAAAGTGGTCACGTTGTGTTGAATTTTCAGTAAATTGTGTTGGGTTGCCGTATCTCCTTGTGTATGTAATTTGTAGACACATCCTTAGACCTTGCGAATTGCGATACTGTAATTACATCCGTGCTCAAAAATGTTTTATATTTTCATTGAGCATCAAATATCAGACTTTTTCAGTTTGTAAAGTTGGTCAAGTCGGCCTTCTGTATCTAATAGGCCTGACTATCCTGGTCCCAATTTTAGAAAACATCTCGCTTGGTTGCAACAAACAAAGCGGAAAGAGCTTCCAAGGCGCCTAGACACCTCATTCCACTGGTTGAACTACGAGAAATGGGAAGAACAACTGGCGGCACGGTAGGTTCATACGTGACTATATTTACTTGATTCTATGATTCGTGGTTTAGATTTATTATTATTTGAATGACTGCAAACTGCAGTCGGCTACCAGTTTACCCTTTACATTACTGGTTGGGCTTGTCCCTTAAGTAGAAGCTAATGAATACAGTACTCCTCCAATTGTTCACATAGTTCTTCTTGTACATCACCTGCTGTCATCGATTCATCTTTATGAGCCACACATCAGTTTTTTGTCTCGCCATTTGCAGTAGGGCTATCTGCATTTGGCAAGAGAATGTATTACTCATTTGCTGTCGGGGATTTCCGCTGGAACTACATGATTCTGTTGTGAAATAGATGTCAATTGTTTGTGAAGAAGCTTCAATATTATATCTGTATGATAGTATTTTAGTTGCCGCATAGTTGGTGAACTTGCTCGAACTATGCAGACCTAGCATTATATATTTGAGTGCTCATAAGCCCATCAGGAATTTTGTGACACGGGGCCAACTTGTATTTTATATACCTCCGCCACTATGCTGCATAATTATCTGAACAACAAAACTATTGTATGCCTGTCGAAGCATATGACACGAGGTTCGTAGCAACCCAGAGAAAAAAATGGATTTAGTGAGCAATTAAGAGTCCGTTAAATTACCAGCAGTATATTTAACTGTTCAAACGCTCTGTGTGCTTTTTCGCTATACTCTCTATAGGCCTAGGCAAGGTAATCTTTTGAAGCTTTTCTTGTTGTTTTAGCATTCCCATGGAAAGCAAATGGCATCCAATATAATTTGTATGGTGTAATGGTTGCAAATATGATCTCTTATGTTTAGAATCAATGTTGTGGCAGAAATTGCATAAGCAGACTGGCGTCGCAACATTTTGACAAAATTCAAGATTGGCGAAGGAGGTTGGAAGGAAGCGGACAGAGAGTGGCTCAAGAGATTGTAGCCGAAGTCCTAAGAGCCTCTACCAGTATGTATATCAGACCTGTACATATTTTATTCTTGCTAAGTAAGGCAAGCTTGTGACTCTCATGATGGCTTACAAATGACTATAACATTAGTGTTTGTGTTAAGTGAAACTTTCATGCAGTGAGACTCAGGTTATTATATTTTTGTATCATGATCAATTACACATTAGCTGCATGCTGGCATGAGGCATTCCTTAGCACTCATCCAATGTGAACTTAACTTCATACCCGTATCATTGCTACCAAATTAAAATTACACGACTGTTTGTAGTAATAAGTGATACCATTATCACAATGTGTCTGTATTTGGATGCTACATGATATGTATCTTTGTTTATAATAAAATTTGTTGGACAAACTGGTAGCATCATGAGATATCTCAGTTTCTAGGTCTACGTGCTGTCGTGATGTCTTTTGTAGTGAAGTCATATGAAATGGGCTAGGGTATTTATATTTTTGGTTCCGCTGTGTAATTTCAGCATCTCTGGATGGTCAAAGCAGTTTCTGTCAGAATTTGGTGCATTGGGTCACGGGATGTAGTTTCAAGAAAATACGCCGAGTCAGAGACCATTTGAAAAAAGATCCGTCATCGTTACCGGAACATGGATTGAAGAAGTATTGGAAGGTATTATAACTATTTTGATCACTGCACTCTCATGTCACCACAAACATCGGTTATCTTGCGAGTCCAACATTGCCGGTACAAACTAATACCTGCTAATTTCCCAATCTGCTGTCTTCCATAGGTAACGTTATGATAATATCCATATTATTTGACTGATTAAGCAACTCACTGATAGTTGATAAATAATAAACTGTAGTATTCTTGAGATTCTCATCTTAAACCAGGCGATGCTGAAAATTGGGTGGTATTGGCATTGGATGTAAAACAGTACTTTGCCCTCACAAAAGGTGGCCCACGTTTTTAAAATCTAAAGTGAAATAGTGACTTAGTGGCTTCTTAGTTGCCTTGGTTCTTCAGTGCTGGATGGTCAGTTTGATATTGTGGGGGTTTCTATTATGTTGCATGATGAAATTGTACATAGAGACCTACCTATAAACACTTTGACTTTGAGGTCAGAGTTTACTCATTCATGTTTGCTTGTCTTTGTGTACCACACGTAATATGTACACTGTATAGTGTGTAACCTACCGTGAGCTAGGCATGTTGTTGCTTTCTGAGCCATAGTCAGTGTTTTTATAGGCAGATTAAGGACACTCTGGTATGAGCCATGCTATCCCATACAGTGCTGGCGCTTGGCAGTGACACTGTGTATACCAGATCCAATTGTCTGTGTTTAGTCTGATGTGGCGAGATTCAGACAAAGCCTTTCAAATATCCTGACCAGCATTTTAACCATTACCGGTACTGGCAGTACACCACTAACACTTCACAGGACCTTTGTGTCTAAGTTTTTCAATCATTTTTATATGGTATGCCAAGGTCAATGTCCAGTCCTGCTTGTAGTACTTGCTGCCTTGTTACGTTTTGCAGGCTATGTCACTGCCAGTGTGTCAATAACCTATATAATATACAAATGATGTTGTTTTGCTCGTGCTCTCACGGTCTTTGTTCTTGTGTTACTTTTCTAGGACAAAGTGAAAAATAAACCAAAGCACGATCAGATTCAGAAAACTCTCAAAACAGAACGAAAAGAATACTCAAATGGAGATCCTATGTCAAGCGATGTCAGCCCATTCTACGGCATGTATCCACAAAATCCGATGCAACTGCAGGCTAGTGAAATGGACGTACAGTACAACCTAATGATGGAACCACAATATCGGCACTACATGAATAAATTGGCTTCCAAGCCGGCTATCCTCCCACCCAATGAAATTTCCTCTGGAGCACAAGCATCATGGTCAACTACTAATCATAATAACAGCAACAACATGCTTCCCATGGGGAGAGGATATGGAAATGGGGAAGCCGAAATCAAACCGGCCCATATACAACCTATGCCTTCTGGCTACATACATCCAATGACAACAGCACAAGATGTGAAAGCACACCCAGGCGCTATCACCAACACTCCATATCAGTACAATGTTGGTCCAGAGAACCCGCCTGTCATGAGTCATTATGGGCCTCCTCAAAACCAAGTGCCAAGACCGTATCAGGATGCAGCAAACACTGCGAATGTAACCACCTCAGGAAATAACCACCAGTTCATGAATCAGCAACAAGGCAACAATTACATCGACCTGAGAAATAACAATGCGACACAATCGGCAAGAGAAAGTGTCATATTCCATACCGCTGGTTCTCAAATCCCAAGTAGCCAAGAAGAACACATGACGTACTCCATGAATCCTAATGCTAATGCTGGTCGACCGAATGAAATGTTCAACCAGGCAATGTCATCCAATGTTGGAGGTCAAAATGAAATGAACATCATGGCGTTGAACCAACAAGGTCAACAGTATTATATCACCAACTTTGCAGACAATGAGTTTTTGCAAAGCAATATGTCATCCGGTTTGACGCCGTTCATTTTGTCCAGTGGGGATCCGAGTGTGTTCGATAACAATAGAAATGGCGACCATTACAAGCATCCATTTTATATACTGAGCCCAGTACCTACTGATGGCAACGGTTTCACGGCTGGCGACATGAAAAATCTCCAACATATCCCTCTAACACCAGTTCAGTTCTTGCCTACGCCATTTGCTACAGGCAGAAATCAAGAGCATGGAAACTCAGGCAAGCAAGACCAGTTCTTTTTTCCACTTTCTCTGGCCAATCCTGAATCATTCCAAGGCGGTGATTATACAAAAATGAATACGTCTGAGACTACAACGGCGAATGCTGTTAACCAGATGCATTTGCCGGCCACGGCGGGTATAGGGTCATTGGCGGTTGTACCGAAAGGCAATGCTTTGTTGAATTTAGGCAGCTGGCATATGCCGTCTAATAAGAATGTCGAAGGCGAAGGAACTGCAGATTTCTCTGGTGCGGTCACTGGAAAAATGGCAAACATGGATATGTATCAATGCCCGCCTAATATCACTTTAGAGCAACCTGGTGTTACGAGAGACGCAATCCCCAACAGTACAACAATGAAAGGTAGAAACGCTAACATGATGGAGGCTCCGTCGCTTCAAACTTTCCCTCCTAATAGCCTTTCATGTGCTTTAACGGGAAAACAAATAGAAAACGAACAGAACAATCAACATCTTAACACAGATAATGGACTTGATCAAGAAAATGAAAAGGATGGTAACGGAATTAGGACCCCTAAGATTATTAGAGACGCATTGTCAAGATCAACTGGTATAAATAAAAAGATTGCTGAAGACAGTACCGCCAGCGTTGAAGGCCATTCGAGTGTCACATCTTTCTTACCAACACCGTTGAAAAACAGCAAAGAGGAACTTATGAATGTCGTCGAAGAAAGCGAAGAGCAATGTGCCCCGATCAATTCCCGACTTAAACGATTCAGTCGTGATCGCCTTCGAGCAACCATTGACAGCCCTACTATAGTTCTTACTCCGTTCACTCCACTCACGCCGAGCGTTGTTCCTGTCTTGTTGGTTCCTGATTCGGGTGAAGAAAACGCTATCAAAACAGGTTCCGATGTAAGCGGTCAACATAAAGATGGAAGCGTGTTCCAATTTCCGCCGACACACGTCAGCCGAAGAAGAGCAGCAATACGACTTCAAGGACCGACCATATCAGAAAACGGCATTTGCAAAACGAAAGATCCTAAAGATAGTCCGAAAACTCCAGGACCTTTTCCTGTTACTGACGAAGACATGTCAGAAAAAGTTGGTGCCGAAGCTGAATCGAATGAAAAGGCAGCGACTGCACCTTCTAAATCACCTGCACTTATGCTGAGAGGGATTGAGCAGCCTATTGACAGTGAGAAACAGTCAAAACACAAACTTGCTGCCAATTCCACTAGTCCGATAGATATAACAGATGATGACAAACTCAATACTCCTAATCAACCAATCAATACTCCAACTTCTCTAAACACACCGACACATCTGCATACTCCCAACCAGGAATTGAAGACGCCGACCGATTCACCTCTCAAACCCGCCTCCTCCTTGAAAAGAAAAAGGGACCCATCTCCTGTCAACGATGGCACCGCAGGTGAAGAATCGGGACAAATCAAATCTGCTAGTGCAAAAAATTTGAGATTTCATTGTTTCACTCCGAGAGATTTTACCGAAGGTGTTGTAAACTGCTCAGCATTCCGAAAGCCTACAGAGTTTGCGTCGCCACCGGCAGAGTCGTCGATATTACAGAGACGTAGGAGACCGAGGAAGCAAGCCCG
Source organism: Botrylloides violaceus (assembly GCA_030412335.1). Classification (NCBI taxonomy): domain Eukaryota; kingdom Metazoa; phylum Chordata; class Ascidiacea; order Stolidobranchia; family Styelidae; genus Botrylloides; species Botrylloides violaceus. The sequence continues at coordinate 932,894 of JASFYC010000714.1, forward strand.
TCCTTCTTCAGTTACAAATCCTGAAGAAGGTGGTGATCCATCACCTGAAATGGATGCTCAAGATATCGAAAGCGATGAGTATAGTGAAAAACTACAGCTGCCGAGTGCATCTGGCAGTATGAATAAGAAAACACCATTTGGTAACGCGATACCCTTCCCTATATTGTCAAGAACACAGGATGGCAGTTTCGTGATACTTGGTAGCACACTGGACGCACAGAGTCCTCTGTTGCAAATGACCAACCCGTCTTTCCTCACCGTTTCAAACTCGTCAGACAACTCTGACAGATCGCAAATTTCATCACAACAACTTAACACACCAATACTCCTCCAACCCGCCTTCGTTACTCCTACTGGGTCGGGATTACTTCGCAAGATATCACCGGGCTCATCTCAAGCTGGCAGCGCAAACAGGTCTCAAGTATTTACATTTCTACCAAGTGGGCTACTAACTCCGAATTTCCAAGATAAAAGAAGCAACGACGACGACAAAACTGTCGTCTCTGAAGAAGGGAAAAATGCAGAAAACAAACAAATCAAATCAATGCCTCTGAAGATTAAAGCGTCCGCTGGTTCGTCACAATCACAAACCTCCGATTCTGACGTGTCATTTTCGACTATTTCTCACAGGGAAAGCGGACTAGAAACCCCTTCCCACCTTAAGGTTGTAACTCCCAGCCTAGTATCGAGTCACTCTGCTGCCGCATCCGAGTCCCCGCAAATATTCAATTTTCCAAACATGGCAATTGCAGCTAGCGCTGTGTCACAGTCAGCCAATTCCATTGACGCAACCTCTTTGACTACCACAAAGGTGGTATCAACTGCATCCAGTGACACAACAAAATTGGTAGCAGGCTCTGCGAAACCACTGGGGCCGATTGTGTATTTGCCAATTGAAATGGCTCCTCCGCATTTTGCAACAGCTGCCAAGAACGAGGATGAAACAAAGAAAGACACAAAGTCTGATTCTGATACTGCAAGCAACACATCTGCTCCGTCATTCTCTAAAAGCAAGTCAAATCTAAACCCTGTCGTCATCACACCACCCACAATAGATATTCCAAATATCCAGGTAACTCATTGCTAACCAATTCGGCTACAAAGCAAAAATTTATAATTGATCTGTTACACAACAATAAACACATTTTCATTGTGTTCCTCCGATTTTGTACATGCAGAGAGCCATAAGTGTATGGCATATTTTTGATGCAATACTTTTTCGACCACAACAGCTTTGAAGCCCCTTTGTTCATTGCTGGAGAGTCACTGTCCTTTTGTAATATATGCCAGGAGGGGTTGAATTCATTTACATCAATAGTGTGGTGTACTCTACTCCTCTTTCAATGGTTAATTTTCCATTTGTGTCTTTCGATTGTGCTGTTCCAGTTTTTCTAGCGAATGTTCTGAATGACTTGTGTTACCAACTATGTGATATTGCTTGCAGACACCTACAATGATCAACCTTGTCAGTCCATCGCAACATGGTCCAAACTCACCACTTGTTCTTTACCCAATGGGAAAAAGCCATTTATACCCGACAGCAAAAACACAGTCACCTTTATCATCAGCAAAGTAAGTTGCATTTACCTCTTGGAAGGCAATAATCCAACTCTTGCAACAGTTGAGCAGCATATGCCTTGTTAAAATTTTCAACTACAATAGCTCTGTTCTACTGGTACATGCTCTCTAGTCTCCATGTCTCCCCCTGGTAGTTGTTTGGTCCTGGTGCATTGCACTTGCCACTCTGTTATGCAAATTCCCACCACCAGAAACATCAGATGCTTTGTTAATAGGTTAATTCATGAGAGCACTCTGACATACTCGCGAAGTCGTGTTGCGTAGCTTGTACAGACGTCGTTAGTATAAAAAGTATTTAGTATTTACATTGCATTACTGTTTTTAGCACTTCTACTCCACCTTTGTTAATTTTGCAACGTGTCGGAGGCACAGGCAACACTAGTTCATTGTTGAAATCGGCTATAATGAAGAACATGCCCGTGTTTCAATTTCCTCCTTTGTCAAATCCTAGTTCAAGCAATGACACTTCTGTGTCAAACAGTTCAAGTTCTACCACAACAAGCACAACTAGGTGTGTACATTTATTCATACGATTATGTTGACGTGGTTTAATAAAACGATATGTTTTTCTTAAGTTGCCATTCTGTAACTTCCACCACATCATCGTCAGCAACTGCAGTTTCTGTGATACGGGGACCTGCACAAAGTACGGCGACAGTAATAACCGAAATGTGATCGCTACGATGATAAAAGGTGAGTTTTTTTCGTACTACTTGTATACAAGATCTTTGCAATTAGGATGGTGGTTAAGCCAAGTAATAACCCCCCTTAGTTATATCTTCAATAGTATTTGTATGTGCTTGGATTGTGCAGATGTGCACGGTATCTATATTAGAAGTAAAATTTCATGTAAATCAGCGTCCTCACCGTCTCATTCTGCTGACGAATGAATGCAAGCCTTTAATGGAGGTTTGGCCTCCATTGGTGCATTATACATCACCGAAAGCTTGGTTGTACCAAGGTTTCGTTATGAATCAGGAGGAGTCAAGTTCTTCAAACACTCTGTTTCAAGTAGGCTACTATATAGTTATTTCATCATGGCCTTATCAACAATGCATAAGTATTACCAAGCGTTCCCAGGTATTAGTCTCTGCCTAGTGCCTGTCTCAGACCCTGCAGGTGGGTCTACCTAATCACCTTGCAGAACATGGCCTGGTGTGGTGGTAACGCTGCGAAAGTATATATCGGTAATAGAAATGTCTACAGTCAATATTCAATTTGAGCATGCAGTCTGCAACTCTACTGATATAATTTTCAGAAATCTTTGCCAAAGAAGCGACTGCACCCTGATGCCGGTCGAACAGAAAGTGTTGCACTCAGATTATCGCAAATGCTAAAAGTATGCTAGCATAACTATCAAAAGGTCTCAGGATGAATTTGTCCAACTCATGCTTACATTTTTCATCAACGACGTTGACAATCAACTTTGCCACTTTCTTACTAAATTGGCCTCAAAGGACTTTACTGCCTGCGTTTTACTACGTATCGTTGCTATTGAAATCCCCAACTCACATCTGCCATAAATAGTCCGTCAAGGGTGGGTCGCACTTACAAGATGTTACTGATCGGTAGTCTGTGACTAAGAGTTGGGACGTATTGAACATAGCAGCAATGAAGAGTGATTTAGGTACAAAAATTGTTGTTACTCTAGACCAGTGGTTCCCAAACTTTTTTGAGCGCGACCCAAATCTGACTTACATGAAAACCTGACGACACAAACCTCGGTTACTAACTGCGCTTCGTCTCTAAACCTTGATTATTGCATCATAAGCGGTTTTCTGAGGGACGACGCCAAGTGAAATGCGCATGGTATGATACGATAATTCAGTCATGAAGGAATTGAGTGAGCTTGAAATTAAAATTAAAAAGTAGTTGTTTTGACAGTTTTGAATCATCTTGCCTGGACCCATTTTTAGACCCGCCGCGACCCTTGTTTGGGTGGCGACCTATACTTTGGGAACCGCTGCTCTAGACCAATCAGTGACATAAGGTAGGTTCTTGTTTTGAATTTATGGTGGTTTCAACTTAGCAAGTCATATCCTCTTATTCAATGCTTATAATACTCAATATCGATATTTCCGGTTTATAGCCGGGATCGTTTTGTAACCCCGCGCTCTCCCGATACTAACTGCCAATCAAGGAAGGAACTGGTAAGGTCAAGGAGTCTGTGTTTAGATTGTGACGTGTCTCTTGTTGCGCTCATAATGTTTGATTATATTGGGATAGACACCAGGCGATGTGATTATTGCACCACGACCCTAGCCTCCTAATTAGCCGTCATTAATCATATTATTATTTTATAGGCCATAGCCTACTGATATGTAATCGGTGATTAAATGACATTGGTTGTCTGTGCGGTCTGCCATATTAATGTTGCAAAATCCTCGAAACAATGCCTGCGAGAGAAATGTTTCGTAAGGAAAAGGTGCTCAGTGGTTCATTATTATGGAAATGTTGTATCATTCTTTTTTTTATTGTTATTATTCCCATTGTAAAGTTCCGCAATTGCACTATTCATGCTTCCATTTCATATAATCCGCTGTACAGTGCGATGGTTGTATTTTCAGCTTTTCATTTCAGTTAGTACGACATATCGGCATCGGAAAGTACGGCCGTTCAATGGTAGTATCTGATACAGCATCTTGTGAGATCCCTGGTATATCGATGGTTTAATCACGTTCAATAAACAATTTTCGTACATTTTTCTTTTTCTCTTTGTATAGTGTTCTTTTATGAATCCTATGTTGGACTATTGACTTGAATAAATTTTTCTCACTACCCAACAATCTGGTATATGGTATTACCGTGATTCGGGTGGAGATGTGGTTGCGGAAGGCCGCAAGACCGAATTTTCGCGTTTGTGCACAGTAGCCAGTCTGTCGGTCTCGTACAACATCGATCGATGCTCTAATAGGGTTCCTTCGGTATTAGGTCTAAGATAGGTAAGTTCCTAAGTGGACTGTTGCTATGTGAAAGTGTAGCCTGGATCAGAGTGATACTTAGGCCTAGGTGTACACATTCCTGTCTCTTGTTGAGCTGCGATGACGTAAAATTACGAGTAAGGGGGGACTTGCAAAGTCGCCTGCTCTTCGACACCTTACGTGCCTCGCAGTACAGGAGGTGTTCATTTGGACATGTATACTTGGAAGTACCCAATCTCTGCTCGTAGTCCGATACCACCATTGGCAGGGCGCATATAGCCGTCCATGCTAGATATGAAATGGGCGCAGTCAGTCAACATTGAATATGCGATGATGAAGAATAATATTTTCCGATTCAGGGCTGCACGGTCACACTACTACGTCATGATGAGTTGAACGCCGGCACGGTTAATCGTGCTGGTGCACTGGCTGTTGGCGCAGTTGACATGGAATACAAAATTGCATCCGAAATTGCATAGTCATACCTCTTCTTCGCTTGCGCAGAATTCTCAGAATAGCCTACATCGTATGTCCTTTGTCAAGACCGTGATTGCGATTACGTGTAATCAGGAGGCGAGATCACGAACTACACATTGGCGTGTAGTATCAAATGCTGTTATATGTTGTTAGTAATCGAATGTTATCCTACTTTAAATCATGCCTGAGGGCAAGCCAAGCATTTTAGCCAAAAGCCGCATAGCAAACATATCTTCGCCAATTCGGATAGCCTAAATGGCATGAAGTGTCATATGGTCTTGGTGTACCGAAGTTTTCATCGCCGTTTATTGTAAAATGCGCCGGGGTACCTATACCAGTGCTACCACCGGCTGAAGCAACAGAAAATTTCAAAAGGGAACACTAACAAAGAAATAGATGTGTCAATAACTCACTCGGTCTAAATTTTTCAGCAATATGATCATGAATAACACTTCAATGGTTAGGAACATAAATTTCTGCATCTGCAGTTTATCGTGACTTAAAAAATTGTAACACTGTTGGACATGAAGATATTAAAAGCGAAAGAATATAGGCCTGTGCAATACGAAAACGCATGGATAAGTGTTCTTTATTTGTCGGATTGATAGGCGGTGGCTTTACGCATCGGATTCCTCCTCGTCTGTTTCATCGAAATCCTCATCAGAAGACTCTGTGTAAGAGTCTTCATCGTCAGCTATCGATGCGATTATTCCCGCCGGTATCTTGGCAGTACAGTTATCTCCAAGGTCGCTTTGTCGCTCACTCTTTTCTGTCTTCACGTCAGAACTACTGACACTACCATCGGCAGGGTTTGGCAAATTTGTGTGATGATTCCACGGATTAATCATAGGCATATGTATGACTCCGAAAGGGTGTGCGGGGATAGGATTACCTAGCACGTAGCGACCATGAAACATCGGGCCGAGGGTTTGGATAGCGTAACTTGCGAGTGGTTTATTCTTGGGCTTATCAGCATTGGGAGTTTCTTCGTGTTTCTCTGTTGTGGAGGACGTGTCTGCTGAATTACTCCTTGCTCTATTGCAACAGGTAGGGCGACAACGCACGATATTTCTTCCTCCATGATATGACGGAGCAAGACCCACTCCATTTAGTGCTCTTGTGCAATTAAGTGCTGGAAAAGGAACGTTTTCTCTTTGAATCACAATTATTGCAGAACGTCGAGTATTGAGGTATAATATCACAATCTGCAATCAGGCCTAATTTATGTTATGCAATGGCTAGCTTATATGTAAAAGAGAAGGCCAATTACTGTAATAAAGTAAGAAATTTGAATTACGTTTACCATCATTTGCCAGGAATCTTCTCATAATTTCGTTTTCTCTCATCAAAGATAGATTTCTCCTCATGAGGTGTTGAACCTCCATCTCCAACAGATGCATTCGCGCTTTTTGGCGGTCTCGAGCTCGCTGCGCGGACAATCGATTTCGCAATTTCTTTTTTGTGGCTTTGTCATGAAATTCTTCAATGCTTCCTCCCATTATGTCGAACCTGTTGAGTAAACATCAAGTTAAGTCATGAAATGGAAGAGTTGCTACTGACAGCGGACTTGATAATAATCAATAAAGTGATGTCCTGTAGTAGCCTATCTGAGATTATAAATAGCAGGCTAAGGCTAGATGTCACTAAATACGCTACGGGTATATTTGCTATAAGTCTATGTGCACTCACTTGTTGAGCTTGCTATTGTTGGCGGATAATTTCTGAATAAGATGCAGCTCTTATGTAAGCATATAGACACGTTCTCTACTTTTTAGCAGATGTGACAATATTTAAGTTGAAAAAAAGCAAAATCAGTGAATATCAAACATTTAGTTGCTGCCCGCAGGCAATATTTTTCGTACAGTTTACCACATCCATACACGTCATCTCACAATATACACACGTCGATTGCGGTCGAGAATCCACGTGAGCCAAAATGAAAATATCATTATGCAAACCAAAATGTGAAGAGCGATGTAACTTTTTATGTTGGGAGTACGAAACTGTGCGTTACGAGCTACATGCAAGGGTTCTATTCGTTGCAGTTTATAGCCATACAATGCAATATGATCACGAATGAGATAATACCTACATTTTGCTACATATCTTGTTATTTGCTTTCGACCTGGGTTTGGTGGTCTAAATTCAATAGCCTAACCCAAATGTGGCATTGTCAAGGATACCTCCCCTACACGCTAAAGCTAATGTCACGGGGTTGAATTTTTTTTATATTGGTCTATTGTTTCTGTTTCTGCATAACATTTTACTGTTGCGAAGAAAGAGAGGTGATTGGTTAATATGTAAGACTAAAACCCTCTTGCGCCAAATATGACTCATTCGGACCATGTAATGACGATATAGCGCCAACTACTGTAGGCCTACGACCTACGTATAATAACATTTTGATACGCGATAAAGCAAGAAGCAATGGTCATGATTTGATCTAATAACTATGGGGCCTACACCACCCACAGATGATTAGCCTACCTGCGTATGCATATGCAGCCTATCTCATAGAGATAGAAATTAGTTGGCTATCTCATGAGTCATGATTCATTAGACATCTTTTGTCTTATATTTGCTACGACAAATCAACCTAGATACATAGACGGTTGGTTCTTTTCGAGTGGATGATGTGAGTAGGCTACATCAGTCTTTCCAAGTGCATCCTATTTTCATCATGTCATAGTAATCGAAACTTCCGTTACTTGAGTAGACATCAGCAAATGGTGATACGGCAGAGAGCTGATTGACCCAGGACCAGCCTACTCCCCTCTAAACCTTCGAGCAACTAATATGACTTGTATACCTCCATGACCAACGGGTTTCGGAGTCGACGAACCTATCATATCGTCATATATCTCCATGTCAAACGAGACACACATGCGCTCCAATGCTTTCCAAGTTGTTGATGTAAACCAACTTTATCCTATAGTAAAACAGTGGTTCTATATAGGTCTACCATGGCCTACTCTAGGTAGGAACTAAAGTAGGCCATGGGTCTACTCTCGGTACAAAGAGCGGGTCAAGGAGAATTGTGGGCATTATCCTAAAACAGGACACGCCCACAAAATAGGAGACTTCGTGATATGGTAGTGGGGAGATAGCATGCGAACACGTGTCAAAAACCGCAATGCGTGCTGGCATGAGATAAGCTTCTCGCACAAAGTGTCTCAAAAACACTCTGTTCTCGCACTTGGAACGAAGTTCTTGACATCTAAATTCTGGAGGTGTGTAGTCTACGAGCCGCCCATGGGTTGGGCCCTTATCGAAATACGAAACGAATCACGATGTAGTGTCATTTTCTACCGTGGCTTCGGCTGCGTCGCAAAATCCAATGACCCCAATAACGCGAGTTCGCCAAACCTAGTTACGCACGTCATGATGGTATCGTGCGAGGTGCGAGAACAATTTTCTCTGGATATCTGGTGAGAACCAGCAGTTTTTTGAGCTCGACATTGGGGCGGTTCGAGTTGACGTGGGTACGGGGTTATGGTCCTTTCTTTGCGCATTACCTCGGGTAAAATGCTAAGCTGAGAGAAGGCGATTGCCGAAATTTATAATGACGCTGTGATATTCTCAGTTGAAAAATTCGTTTAAACAGGACACAGTCTTGATATATAGGCCTATACTTCCCAGAATCTTTTAGTTAAGGTGGTCATCAGTGACGTTCCAACTTCTCAGAAGTGGTATAGGCCTATCCATACCTTCAAATTCGTGGTCAGCCGACTCGGATTACTAGACGATACGAACCAGCGATTAAATCCACATGACGACTTTCATAAGGAATTATAGTAGGCCTACTCAGTCGCATGATCATGGCACGGTCATTATGTGCGACAACGCACGAGCACGTGTCTCAAACCGCAGTGACGTGATAAGTGATGTGTTGACATTCCCGATTACATAAAACGCGTCTACGAAAAGAAAAAAAATGCTAGCAAGACACGTCTAATGTATACATTTCTATCGAAAAATCGGAACGGGAAATACAGCAACACATTTCAATCCGCGGGCTATCGCAGTCTAACCGACTATAGCCTACTCATTTTACCTTGAACAATATAACGCGGCATCACCGGCGACAACGCATGAAACACAATATCTGATATTTGCGATCTCTTCATGCACAATTAGAGAGAGATAGCATAATTGGTATAGTAAGAAAAACCACGAACTTCTACTGCATAAGAAAAAGGTGCAACACGTGAAGACCAATAAATATATTTGAAAATCCTCATGAGGGTATTATTTTGAAAAGGAGTGCGGTGTTTCTGTTTAACGGAAACAAAGTTACATTACGGTATAAGATAATATTAGGTTGGGGTTCCCCAGAATCCCCTCAATAAAAAGAACGGATGTCGTGACAAAATTACATGACGGTAGACGTACTGACACCAGCATGCCAATATAATACCTGGGGCCTGTCACAGTACATCCAAATTGTTTGAATTCTTGTCGGAACGGTAAAAGATTTCCAGGGCAACACAGGTTGCAGTGAGTATCATTGATTATGTCGTGCAATAGAGACAAGCAGAAATTTACAACACATGATAATATTTCTCTATGCTGTGTCCTGCACAGTACCAGAATATAACAATGCAGGCCTAAATGCAAAATTCAAAAGACGCTATATGGGGTGTCTTGGTTGAAGCAAATAACTACTCAGTAAATGCATGATCGCATATATATATATATATATTAGAGCAGTACAAGTTCTATAGCGCATCCCACACAATTTACGCCGATAATACATACAGCTGAGGATAGATTGCGGTGATGATCCTCTAACCCCCAAGACCCAAGAATTTCTCGATCACACGTACAACTGGGTGAGTTGGAATTATACAACCATCATGCTGACGTAAAGCCCTCATTACGCGCACAGATTTACTCAACACAGATCAGATATTCAAGCCACGTAACCTGCATCGCAATGTTTCAATGTCCTCATTGGGAACATCAGCATAACCAGCCACTTTCATAGTTAGATCTGCATTTCCTGAAGATATTTTTCTCACCAATGATGCAAATCCTAACATTTCTGACACTGGTGCTCTTGCCGATACATGTTTTTCTTGGGCTTCCCCATCGATACGACTTATATCAGCATGCTTTTGCGCAAGGCATTTTAGTATATTAGTAAGATATTCTTCAGTGGTGACAATATTGATGTCCATCACAGGCTCTAAAACACTGCAGTCTGCTTTTTCCAATAATTCATTAGTCATGCATACAGCAGCTGCCGTAACAATAGTGGCTGGAGTATTGGAAGATACCTGTACATCTAGTACCTTAATTTCAGAGTTGATCACAGGGTACCCTAATAATGACCCGCTGCCGCATGCTTGATGTATTCCAGCCTTGATGGCCTTAGCAATGTCTGAAGAAATTGAAATATTCCCCATTCGAATTGCACAGTGATTTAAATTGGTATTCGGTATTGCAGACAGTGTCATATCCATAGTATGAGTACGATCTAATATTTTTCGTTCGTACGCAAGTGAATCTTTAATTTTGGCATTTACCTTCTCCCTGTACGCCACCTGAATAGGCCCAATGTAACATTGTACATTGAACTCCTTTCGCAGTCTCTCGATCAATATATCCATGTGTAATTCACCCATTCCGCAGATCGTTGTTTGACCAGATGATGAATCTTTTTTTAATTGAATCGAAGGATCTTCGCGTGTAATAATTGCAAGACTATGTTCCAAGGCTTTCACTTCAGTCGGACTGTTTGCTTCAATTGTACAAAAATATACCGGCTGAGGCACAGCAATCGCACTTAATATTTTGCTTTTATCATACTTGCTTGTATGTATGGTATCACCCGTTCCAGTTTTTTTAAGTCCAGTTATTGCGACAATGTCACCTTCAGAAGCATAATTGATTGCTTTATATTCATCAGCAAAGACACGAAAAATGGAATTTGTTACTTCATCCTCCGACTTGGTGGCATTAAATATTTTACTTTTAGCATGAACTTTTCCGGTCAAAATGCGAATAAAAACAACAGGACCTAGACGTTTATGATGAAGAACTTTAAAAGCATATGCAATGAGTTTATTAGTGTCATTTATCAAGGATGCCATTCTTGAGTTGTTGTGGGATGGCAAATATTGAACAACTGAATCAAGCAATAATGTAACCCCGATATCTTTGAATGCGCTACCACAAAGTACTGGCACTATACCGCTTTTCACAACAGCTCTTTTTATTGAATTTTTGAGCTTATCTGATGGGAAATCACATACGTTTTCTAAATATGTGTTCAGGTACAATTCTGCAATTTCATCATCAACGTCTGACAATTGTTCAATAAGACCTTTACGAATAGTGATGCATTTATCATACAGTTCAGAATCCTTGTCTTTCTCAATCTTTCTACTTTCATTATCATTGGTCACAACCATCATATCTACAATGTCAGCTACACCAGAAAAACTACCATTTTCCATAATTGGATAATGTAGAATGATAGGTTTTGCTGATAAGTGATGCTTCAATGACTCAACTGCCGCTAAAAAATCAGCCCCTGCTTTATCCATTTTATTAACAAACACCATTCTCGGCACATCAATTTTGTTGGCTTGCCGCCATACCATTCTTGTTTGTGCTTCAACCCCTCGTGTACCGTCCAAAACTGCTACAGCACCATCCAGAACATGCAAAGCTCTTTCCACTTCAATTGTAAAGTCAACATGACCTGGAGTATCAATTAAATTAATGGAATGATCCTTCCAGTTGAAAGTGACCGCAGCACTTTGGACAGTGATTCCTCTGTCTCGTTCGGACGGGAGATAGTCTGTTACAGTGCTTCCTGAATCAACTTTACCCATTCTACGAATTTTTCCAGCATGATAGAGCATACTTTCGGTTGTTGTGGTTTTACCAGCATCAATATGAGCAATGATTCCAATGTTTCGAATCAAGTCAGAAGCTCTGTCGCTGCTTGAATATAATCTGTATCCATGTCCTAGAGCTTTAGTATGAGGGTTGAAAAGTGCGCCGCACACAGCACAGAGACTTTTAGATATAAAATTAGAAAGCATTTCAGATTCTGTGAATCGGTGAGCATTTGGTAATTTGACAAAACCGCAATAAATACGACTGGGTTCCTGCAACTACAGTGAATATAAACAATCTGCTATCTCTGGCTGTCTATCGCTTTCCAAAAACATCCGAGTGTGAGCTAGTTTGCCGACTACAGTATGCTAATAATACATTAAAAACACCGGTACCGGTACGTAATTAAAATGCGAAGAAAGAACCCACGGTAGAAATCAGTTGCATGTTGCGTGGTGTAGTCCTACTCTACCTGTGTGACTTTAACGTGCAGATTGCGGATTGCAGCAAGTCAATACCAGAATGAATAGAAACTGAAGACATTGGCCAGTACACAACAAGCTTGAAGTTCCCATGCATGCCAGTATAGAGAGTCTTCGAAGTGTCTCCGAAGACTCTCTATAATGCCAGTTAGCAAGCAAGAAACAAAACAAACTCATTGCGTCACCTGGCGGTGTACATTCTGTCCACTAGAGAGCGACAATGGCACTATAGAGAGTCTTCGGACTCTCTATAATGGCATCCAGATAAAAAAACAACCAAAATGGAACCGCGGGTTGATGCGAAGAGATAGCAGATAGGCGAGGCGCAAGACAACTCATTCAAGATACATTCACGGTCATCATTCCTGGCGTAAGTAGGCCGTACGCGTATAAACCACTTAAGTCTATACCTAGGGTAGGGTAGGGACGAGGGGTAAGTCTACTGTAATAAAGTGGTGAGTTTCTCCGTCCTCCGTCTCACGCCGTAAACAGACTTCCGTGTCCAGTGTATAGACTAAGCTGAAAGTGTGTAAGAAGGTTCCGATATTAATTCTAAATTTGCCCGTCCCATGTAAAGATGTTATTTGGCCCTTTTTCCTTACCGGTATATGCTACTGCATCGGCGCATTGCAATTTATTGTTTTATTTACAGAGGTCGGAAAATGTAAGAGTTATTTGCCGCATACAGTTCGGCGCTTTTGAGGAACTGTTTGTGAATTCATTGCTCCTATTGAAATTAATCAAACATGGCAGAATCTCAAAAATCTGCGTTGCTTAATCGACTTCTGGATGCTACCAGAGAATGTCAGACGCAGTATTCTGGGAATGGACAAATAATGACGGAACGTAACAGTGTCGTTTCATGCGTTTGCCGTCAGTTTGAAGAAGTTCTCTCTCATGGATTGAAGCGGAAACAGTTACCTAGTAGTCTATACACCATACAAAATGTCACTGGGCTGCAGCTGCTCGATCAACAGTATCAAGACCCTGTATTTTGGCATTTGGTGCAGAAACACCTCAGTAGACACGAGTTGGATCGATTCTCTAATCTCTATCATATTACATCTAATGTTGGCAAAGGTCGTGCTTGGCTGCGTAGTGCTTTAAATGAGCATTCACTCGAACGAATGTTGCAGATGATTTTGGGTGATGTCGGCACACTGGAAAATTTTTATTCCTCTGATGCACTGATGCTGGACAAAGACAAGTCTGATATGCTTCCTCAAATTGCAGGTGATTTGAGGAGTGTTATGTTCTCAATAAAGATTGACGATCTTGCTCTTAACAACTCGCTAAATATCATTAATGCTAAATCTGAGCGTGGCGCTGGACAGCTTTTGGGAGGGGTCATATCCATTCCATCGTTCGGTCAAGTGAGTAATCTTCTCGGTGCAGAGGTCGGAATGGAAGAATTCCCTGAAGCCGCTCATCTTTCATCAAGTGCTCCATCAAGTGTTTTAAAAGGGCATAAGAAAGAAAAAAAGAAAACGAAAAAAGCCAAGATCATCCAATTCTCACATAGCGGTCAACAGCTTCCAGTCGAAGTTACGAACAGGAGAGAGAATTACCGCTCGCACTACTCCTTATCCAATGAGTCTAAGAGTGGGCGTTCTTTCAGTGATGATGTGGTCATGCCTACTGACACACCCAGTGATGATATATCTACTGATCAATACACTGAACAAGTCTCAGCTCAAGAAAGTGATCAGGTCTCATTATCATCTCAGATACAGCCACAAAAAGACTCTGAATTCGGGCAATACTCTGCTACCAAAAACATAACAGAAGAGCAATCGACCATTTACTCAAATTCATTGCCAAACGTGTCATCCTACGGCAGTTACGTTTCAGAAAATAGTACCAGCAATGCTGATTATGAATCCAACGGTCAGCCCTTGAATGATATTGAGCCAAATGAAATTGACTTAAGTGATAATGAAGGCAGCATTGAGATCGCAAAGGATGAAAACTTCATGCTCGAACTGCGATTTGATGCAGGATCTGAAGTGTCTTCACTTGACAATTGCAGTTTGGCATCTAGGAATGGTACGTTTGTAAACTTGACAGAGGAAATGGATTCCCAGTCAGATAAATCCGCAACAGTTGTCGAAAGTATTGAACCAAACCAATCTGATCTGCTGACAGACAATGTATCAATACCACCCTCAATGCTGCATGCTTCCCCGCCGCATTTTTCTTCTCCTAAGCTCGTAGAACCTCAATATGATGGTAATAGTGACTTGCAGAAAGCATTAGTAGTATTGTTACAAAGAAAAGATGAACTTGTTGAAGAAAACGATGTTTTGAAAGACAAACTCAACACAGAGACAGCACGTTCTACCGAGTTATCTTGTGAAAATGAACGATTGAAAGTCGAACTTGATGAATTCAAGCAAAGCAATTCTATCGACAATAAACGGCAGTTACAAGAAAATGACGTGCTGAGAAGTCAACTTAAAAGATATGTTGGTGCCGTGCAAGCTTTGCAACAAGGGAAAGTATCTGGTGAACCTATCTTATCAGTGGAAGAATCGGTACCAGTATCGGTATTAGAAGATCAGGCCAGTTGTGGAACAAGCTCAGGTTTGGATTAGATAATTATGTTCTCCATTTCGCTTAAATATCACGACTAGGGATGGGCATATTGAATCAAATACGTGGAATGAAATCACAAATGATTGTTTTTGAAGCAATTTTTATTTGGAATCTATAGCACAACTCACCACCTATTGTTTGACGACAACTTTTTTGTTAGCCGCTAAACAGAGTTAGAATATGATTTGTGAAAATCATTTGAATTCAGATTTGATAACATTGATTCTTTGTGTCTTTGTGGAATGAGCAGTTTTGCAGAACGAAATTTGTAAATGTGTTAGAAGTCTGCGTGACCCTTAATTTCGTTAATCTTTAGAAGTTTTATCAACTGCAGTACAGTGTGCTTATGCATTTAATTATTCATAACTTTTCCAAACCGACTCTCCAATAACGTTCGGTAATAGGTTTGAGTACTGCAGTACCGGTACCTTTGCTATTCCATATGGAATTGCATTCCCAAAACTAGTTTGCCTACTAAATGAATAGAAAGCCCTGTGATTGTGATTACCCATCAATATTCAAATGCCCAGGCCTAGCCTTCATTCTATAGGTAGGCCTAATAGACACATGACTTTTTAGTCTTACCTCATGAACTGTATTACCAGCACTATCCTATGACTGAATAGTGATGCAAATGTGGTGATCATGCTTGATAAAGGCAGAGCATTGCATATTATTTCAATGTTACATTCTTTGTCACTGATATTATTTCCTGTAATATCATACGGTGGCAATTATCTCAACGTTATTAATATGACCCACACCACTACAGCATAAAAATTTTATCCAGCATGCAACGACTCTGTCATACTACATGTGTAGATATTTGCTTCAGTAGGCCTACATGATGAAAAGATTGAGCGATAAGGCTAATGGTCTGAATTGCATGTTCCTTATTGATCTTCCAGAAGAAGAGTGTGAACTGTGAAAACACGATCAAATTTGAGCAAGTTTAGATTGTTGCAATGTAAAACGTCCTTGTGCCGCAGATGCTCGCTCGTCAATGGAGCATTGATATCAGCATGTTTATTATGTCTTTTTCACGAACTGTGCTAATATTTACTAACTGTGAGTGATAGGCTTATTGAGCCCCCAATCTGTTGAATGAATGAGTAGCATGTTATCGGTTAAACTTCAGACTGTGTCATATTCATAGAGATCGTCTGATTTTGATTTTTCAAAGACCATATGATAATGAGGTTCCTCGCCTGACTGATGGCTGATGCCAGTTATTATTGAGGCTGATGTTTAATAGGCATCTACCACACTTCGCTGACGGCTGATGCCGATAATTATCACAGAATTAGAATATCAGCCTTACCAACATAATCGGTCTTTCTCTACTTATACTCTCCCCTTATACTCTGCTGGCATATTTCTTGTGATATTGTAACCAAGGAATATTCTGTTTCAGTTGAAAGTGATGAGAAGGTGTACGAGCGCAAATTAATCGAAGTCACAGAGATGCATGGAGAGTTGATCGAATTCACTGAAGCACTTAACACGAGATTCCTGTCAGCTATGGCGTTGATCCATAAGATGCATGATGAACTTGTTGCTTTGAGAGGTCCACTGCCCACAGATAACGTCATCAAAGCTCTAGAAGCCGACAGACAGACTTTGAACATATCATCTCTACCGTCTTTACCAAGGGCTCACATCAACGTTTGGGTTCCGTCTGCATTTATGCAGGGATCAGGACCAGAGTCACATCATGTCTATCAGGTTTGTATCATTTGCAACATATCACTAGAGTAGTTGTTGCTTTATCTTGTTAATACTAGGCAGGCATTGGATTCTCGGTTATAGCTATGTCCTGCATGCAGACCTATTTGAGAAAAACTGACATGTTGGTTAAATTTATATTCTTATACTCTTTTGTTGTACCAAATGTAGCAGGTCAGCATGTAACAATGTACAAACAACAAACTAGTGTTGTTCACCGAGTTCAGTTGATCTTTCTGGTAACTTGTTCATGGCATGGTGGACTTTTGACTGCTACCGTGATGTACTGCCCATGCTTATGTGAAATGTAAATGAACAGCAGCAAGAGTTTTGCGTATTGGAACCTTATGTATGTTACCGTGTGGCCAATAATGACACATTGCATAGGCCTACGATTTTTAAGTACCTGGATTCAAATGCCTGAAGACTGTTGATCAATATGACATGCAATTCTGATTACTGATCAGATTGATCGTGTTTACTCGCACTACCAGATTCTTAATAACTGAGTTGTTTTAGTCTACAATAGAACTTGATCGATCAATAAATTAACATATGGTTCTGAGCAAAATGATATTACATCGATTTTGGCATGCAAATTCGCCATAGCTTCAAGCACCTTTGATATGAATTTAGAAATCTAGTTGATTGCTTTGTTTGATAGCTGTAGATCTCGCAAATTGTTTTTACTTGGTGGTCTGGTATGGTCATAAATTATAATTTACAAGATTCCTTGTATCTATCAACAAGACACTCCATTCATCTGTTATTGCGGGCTACAGCAATTGAAATGCTCCGGCTTAACTCTCATATAAAAACTGGAAAGACCTTCTGCAGAACGTATGCTTTCGATAAATTTGGATAACGCACAATTTCCAACGTTATGTCTAGGCTAGATGTTGTAGTCTGACATCCTTCTTCTTTCGTTTGGCTTTTTTTCTTTTCTTAGGACTAGACGTCAGGTCAGCTGCGCATCAGCAGTCTGATCTGATTTCTGATCATCTTGATTGCCTCATCAACCACGGTCTTACTACTCTTACATGAAAAATATTTTTTTCTGCAACAGATTTACACTTGTCTTGGTGATGATGAATGGAATGTGTATCGCCGCTTCTCTGATTTCTATGTTCTTCATAATTCACTCATCAAGCCATATCCGGATATAAAAAGATTTGGTTTTCCACGCAAGAAAGTGAGTTTATGTCATAATTGTATACTGTGGTAATAGTATGTGACATCTGGGGGATGATCAGTGAGGTGGCCAACATTTCTGCACCTTGTGTACTAAACATTTCTGAGTTACCTACCTGGATACCAATATATTGACCACCTGTAATTATGCTGCCACTATGTTGTATTCTACCAGATCTCTTGCAGAGTAATCAGCCAGATTTGACTCTAATATGAAGCTGTATTCTTTCAGAACATAGGAAACCGTAACAGCAAGATTGTCGAAGAAAGACGTAAAGCATTCCAAAGTTACCTCCGTCTAGTTATGCATACTTTGATCCAAAAGAATAGCCGACTCGCCACTGATCCAACAAAGAAGACATTGGTGCAACTCTTGCCTTTTTTCAGTGATAGCGATTCGCAGTGTCGCGTCATTGTTGGGAAGCATAAGTAAGTGAATATGGTCCCGCCTTGTTTTGCAATTTGCAGTTTTAAATTAATCTCATTTCTCATATCGAATGTTGCATTATTGCGATCAAACCAAAGTGCAATCTTTGTTATCCTTTATGGTGACTTGATTTTTGCGATTTTTTTAATCAATCAGTGATATGTAATATTGCAAAATACAGCAAATATATAACATCATTCCTGATTACAGTATGTGTGTCGTAGCCTACTGATTTAATTCCGGCATGACAGGTTGTTGAGGTTGCTACGAAGAAAGAGATTTCGTCTTTCTACCACTGGAAAATCAGTGATTGGTTGGGCATTATAACGAGTTACAGCATAGGTCTATAAGCATAACCAGCTTTCCTGTAACTACAAAATAGCTCTTGGTCTTATACAATCACATCATCCAATCCTACTCTTGAATGAAATTTATTGAAAAAGAACACCTTTACAGCGATATATATTATATACTTATATTATATCCAGTTCGATCGAAATTTGCGTGGAAGCGCGGGTAGACCGCTTTTTTTCTCGAGAGATACTCTTGAATCGTCCAACTACATCGCCAGTTCGTATTTAATGGTTAGCTACTAGCCTTTGAATTTACATGGTAGGCGAACGGAGTTACAAAAACTATATCGCACTACATCCGCTTCAGGCTCATTCCATATCACTGTATTATGATCTTGCTCCGCAGTATTGCCGAAAATTTGTGATGGTCCTATTCCAAAAGTAACACTCTCGTTATCTTGGGTAGGCCTGTGAATCACGCACTTGCTATACTACAAAATACGCCTCACCATTTCCTCAACATGGCGGCGTCTTCGTAAACTTCGTACTGAAAATCCTGACTTTCGTAATCGCAGGTCTGGTTGTGACATTGCAGCAGAGTTGCTACAATGTGCAGTGCAGTCTGACGTGCAAGCCCTTACCCTGAAAATTGTACATAAATAACATCAAGTGACTCATGGATTGTTAAACGTATAGCATCCTCGGGTTAGAACGTCCTTCGAGAAAAGATCTAGACGCACTTGCATTGAAAGAAAACTTCATTTCTACTTGTACCATCGTCCTTGCTCTTCCAGTCGAATACTCTGATAGCCAATTTAACTTGTTGAGAATTGCCATTTTCGATGACACTAGTGAAGGCATCATTTGTCGAGCAACTGCAAGATATAGAGCAGATAAATGTTGTTTCATATTGTAACCGATAATGTAGGCTAGTACTTGATCTTCTTCCCCTTTATATGTAGGTCTAGATGACATGTGTACAGTAAATTACCCGTTTTTAATGAGTTGGTGAACGATGGAGTTGCCGCGAAGTGCATCCATGACCCAACAGTCATCAGCTTTCAAAGTGACCGAAGCAAAATTTGAAATTTTGATTGCTCCCAATTCAATCGCTGCGTAAAGTAATTCTCCTAAAAGACATTAGATGTATAACAATTTCTCTAGACAAAAAATTCATTTATTTCCAATCCAATCACTGATTGTAGTGCTTTTCTGCTTGTTTTCCATTAGGCCCTACCGCCTATACACTACAGTAGCCTATATGGGTAGTCAGATTACGGCACTAAGGTACCCTCTAAATTGTTTTGTGGCCAGTATAGAAATAGACTCGCCGACTCTAAAAGTCTACAAAACTGCAGCCCTGTTGATGTACTCTGTGGAAACAAAAGTGCCGACCAATACCATAAAGCTGGCCGAGTGGGTTAGAATCTCCGCCTTTTGATCGGGAGGTTACGGGTTCTATTCCCGACCTAGTCAAATCGAAGACTTTAAAATTGGTATCCGTTCCTTCCTTGTCTGGCAGTTGGTATCGGGGAAGTGCGTAGAGCCGTGATTGTAATAGTGATCCGGGCTATAAGCCGGAAGTATTGACACGTATACCGTGAGCATCGACCTGGCGTAGGCCTACATGGCCTTAGTAAGTGAAAAACGCCATCAATTCAATAAAAAAAGACCATCCATAAAATGATTGCCTGCCAATGGACGACAAAACTGAAACGAACACAGCGTCTGTTAGTCTACCGACATTCGAATTGGACCAGTTTGTAGCCTACACGTTCTTAGATAGCTAGTTACCTTGAGCGATTCTTGGAGCTTTACGGAATCTATGAGAAGGTAGAAAACTGCTGTCGCGATACAAGTACATTTTTGCATCAAATGCATTAACAACTCGTTTCTCACTGATAGTCCTGCAATTACAAATCCCCGTACGCTGTCGTATGAACTAAATCACGATTCCGTAGCGTACAAAAGTCTCACCTCAAAACCGGCTGAATTCCGAAACCGAGACCAACACTTGAATTGATGCGCTTGTTGTATACGCACGATATATCTACAAGCACTACAGTTGCATCGAAGAATCCGTCAGACAGCTTCCAAAGAACTTTATTTCGAACAGTAAGTTCATCGTCCGATATCTAATTAAAGCGCAACCTCTTTCATTTGTTAATGAACGCATGCGTTGTCAGGGCATTAATCACGACGTATCACGTGAAGTGGGATCTGAACCAACCAATCACCCTGCGTAAGAATGCGACCCGTTTATCCATGCGATAGTCTGTGAGGTGAATTGAGGGACTTAGCCTATAGGGTCGTAATTCACGTAGGCTAACAGTTAAATTGCCGTGAGAGTGTGACAGTGTCATGAGGTTTGGACTATACCTGATTGCCAGTCTAGCTAAAGGTTTTTTATGTATGAGTACATAGACTTTTAGCATGAGCTTTTCTTCTTTTGGTATAAGTTTGACCGCCTGCGTAATGATGCATTGTTCTTAGGAATCGTCGTTCCCACAACGCGTTGCTTACTTACATGAAGTTCTGATCCACAACTTTTGTCGATAGGTGGCGGTAAAGAGAGATAAAATATGTTTTCTTGCTTTTGAGCGAAACATGATTTCGATTCAGTTCCGCTAAAGTGAATGAGATCCGAATCAGGTATAAGACCATCGTCAACCACGAGCCCTTCGTGAAATTGAACTGTTATCGAATCATCTCCACATTTTAGATCAGGTTCACCTAGAAATATTAATCATTTTCGTGTTATTAGCCTATCATTTGATGCGTTTTTGCAAAATGGAAAGCAGCAAAAGCGGGTGTGTTGCATATAACTGCCAACTAGATAAGCTAATTAGGCCTACTCTTTACCGTAAAGACAGTTCCGTCCAGAGAAACCTTTCGCGCACACGCATTCATAGCCGTACAGGACGTTTTCGTTCGGGACGCACTTGCCTCCATTTAGACAAGGCATAGAATCGCATGGACAAATTGCGCTGCCACAAACCTGTAACAATGAATTGCACGTGAGATCATAGCTTAAACTATGGTCAGATTGTAAAGCTTAAGCTACTGTAGAATCTGAATGAACCGACTTACCTGAATTTCCCGATCAGAATCAGGACAAATAGGAGAACCTATTGCACTCCCAGTGCATATTCTGTACCTGATCCGTATGCCATTTCCGCAAGTAGCTGTGCATGAGCTCCATGTGCTCCAAATGGCCCATCCAAGTCTACCTACGTGTTTAGAAGTTTCACGCAATGATCAGAACGATTTCTCGCTACGCGTACCTGCGGACCCAATGAACGACTGGGTCTGAAAACATTTAGGTCCTCCTGTTCTTTGCCAGCCCTCTTGGTAGCAACATTTATACTGATGACACAAGTTCCTAGGTCAGGTTAATTATTAGAGAACGTCGTTATCGAGGATATTTGCAAATGAATGACCAACCTGGTCACCACTGATTGGTCACCGCATTTCAAACGATCGGCCACTTCTACAAGTATGCATGTTTTGTATATGCGTGTTTTGGTGGCCATTACGAATCCCTCCGGACCTTTGATTCCTGCGTTGCAGTAATGCACTATCTAGATTGGCTCATAGATATGAATTGAATTTGCTGATAGCCAACTGCACTCTTACTGTAAATTTCGTGAACGCTCCTTGCGCAGTCACGCTTTGGGAGACAACTGCGGAATTCTTGATCGGTAATATTGCAACGACGATCTTGCTCCAAGTCAAGTGTATTAGCACATCTTCTTATTCTAGTTTGAACTCCATCCTGACCGCATGTTTGGCTGCAACCTGCCCACGCTCCCCACTTGGACCAGATGATATTCTCCGCAAGAGAAGTGGTCAAATCTTTATGTGAACGACGATTGGTAATGAACATTTTGATAATAATTGACATCATTCGAAGAATAGCGACACACATCCTCGTCAAATCTCCTCTGTTTGAGTCATGGCCTTATTTTTAGCCAACGCAGTGTAGCCATCCTCATAATTGACAGCGACGACTGCATAAGCCTATAAATAACCCTACGCACCTTTGCACCTTGCGAGAAATTCAACTACCGCAACAGTTTCCCTTATAACGAAATATCATTGTTCATATTACATTTGAGCCACAAGTATATATATTTAGGGATCAGGCCTCTGTAGATTTGAACATTATCTAATGTCTGCGTTAAGTAGAGTAGATCCTATACTGTATGCCGCTTGGTTGATTCATGATTGATTGATTGGATTAATTTATTGATTAAAAGAGAAGGTGGCTGGAGCGATCCCCGGTGCTGGTTTTGATGCTTCGCAACGCCATTGAGTATGTTGCAAAAGACATACATGAAGTCATAGCTCACCTGCATGAGAGCAGCGCCTTATGAACAGACTCATTCTATCCACCGGATCTTCTGCCAACAATAGTTTGCACAAAGGTTTGCATTCTTTCAGCCATATTGGTCGAACATTTCCTCCGTTGAGTTTGCGCGGGAGTCCTGTTAATATTCTAAATCCTTGTTTGTGATTCCCCGCTATACCCTTTACACAATATTATTGAAATTATCCTTCTGGCTTTGTAACAAAACGAATCGCCCACTACTCACAGTGCACGGATCTAAACTTGTGCAAGCAACCTGGGCGTTTCCATAATCTTCAAACCAAAAATATTCGTTGTTTTTTTCCATTGTCAAAAAATTTGCTGCGGTTAGATCCGACACTTTGGT
Source organism: Botrylloides violaceus (assembly GCA_030412335.1). Taxonomy (NCBI): domain Eukaryota; kingdom Metazoa; phylum Chordata; class Ascidiacea; order Stolidobranchia; family Styelidae; genus Botrylloides; species Botrylloides violaceus. The sequence continues at coordinate 956,147 of JASFYC010000714.1, forward strand.
AAAGCGGCAATCCTGAGCGGTGTTTGCTGAAAACATTACACTCAACAAGCTTCAAACTTTAAACAAAACGCCGATGTTATCCAAGCCTTACTTATTTGCGATAGCGAGGATGCAATCAGCACACCGATTAGGCCTATTACAATCTCGATTCGTATCTTCATAATCCTCCTGTCCCACGTGTTGAGGTTCTAATCCGATGACGCTAGCTAAATCTCTTAGACATCCAGATGCTATACACGTTATTAGTGTTAGTCCTACTATTTCTGTTACTATCGACTATTATATCCATGTATCTGCCCCAGCCTATCCTGTTCGTGGTGCAAAACGCCGCCCTGTGATAAGCGCCACTGAAAATCTTCTATATAATAATAGTAGTGTTACAGTCCGCTGTGGTATAGTCACCCTGCAACCGGCTTGGGAATTACTGCAGGCAGGTATGCGTCCCCGTCTTTCTGTATTTCAGATTCGAATTACATACGCAGATTACGTGGATGCGTATTATCTCCTCACTGTAAATTAACCAACTAACAGCTTCAAGTGCATAACTTTAAATGCGACGGGAATGCCACCATACAAGAGGGTTATAGTCCCATAAACGTTGTGCAGATGTATATTTGTCTTTTTGAACTATTGTTATTGTCAATTGCGGATTACGTCCATGTACCGCAGACCTTTCATATGCGATAACTCCTACAATTATGGTTCCTGTGGATCTCTTTTTCCTAACATTAAACGAAGCAGCCGCTAATTATATCTAAACTTGCAAGGTTTTTTACGACTAATTTGTGGATAGTTGCTTCGTTCCCGACTGTAATGACCTTGATTATAATTGATTACTGTTGCGTCCAACCAACCCATGCAACGACAACGTTATTGTATCGCATTTAACAGTGTCAACAAAAAGAAATTCCAGAGGAAGGGGATTGGTGTGCTGCTTTCAAAGCATAGTTTCATCAGATGTCCGCGTTTTCGCTAAGATAATAATTTCCATGGTTTTATCCCACCTACATCATGGTTATGATCATTCCTAATACAACTGTTATCAAAACTTGAGATTTCGTTTTGTTTGTTTAAAAGTTTTGAGGTTTTGTTACCAATAAGCTATAGACAATTGTAGCCTACACAGCGGTCACCATCAGGGTGTGCGTATCCTATGTCTATAGGCCTACTGCATAAAACAAAATCCAAATCCCCCAGAGCTCAGATACCTCTATGCGTTCAATATAAGGGCATACATTATGTTGGACAATGTTTCCTCTTTGATGTTCGTCGTTTAGTAGATATTTAGGCTATATACATATAGTTGTCTGTTTTACGCCATTGCCTTTCAGTCATAAAGACGGTACTACGCAGCAGGGTTTAGCACGTTTTTGCCGGTGAATTCTACTCATTGGAGTTACTGGCTACACGCGCTGCGGTACCATTTCCCACTTTCATTCTCAAACGATCGTCTCGCAGCGAACTGTAACTCACCATCACGACGCCTTGATTTGTTTTGGGTTAAACAGCCGTTGAATAGATTCCACATACATCTATTATGGTGGAAAGCTCCAGTTCCACATCAACACGACCTATTCGTCATGTTGCCCTGATAATTGTTGAAGAGTATGTCAGTGTGTCTATCAAAATTTCCTATAGTTTAGTCAGTCGGGGAAGAAGATTATTCATCATTAAAAGGCTTACGTTAGGATGAATCTTCCATCTTTCAGGCGTAAAGAAGGGTATGTGAAACTACGATTTAGGCATTGAAAGCGTCATCACGTGTTACTTAATTCAGTAAACCGTAATAACCTGCGTCAGGTGACCAATAAATGGAATTATTGCGGAATCTACCAGGGATAAGCGTGAGAAAGCGTGAAGTACAACCTTCACCAACTGGGAAGTATAATAATGTAACAGAACTGAACATTCTCTATCCATACTCACGTCAAGCGTCTTCTAATGGCCATCAACAAATATCAGCCTCTCGTTTTGGACACCGAGTAAACAGTACCAGTTTACACTTGAGGCCGGAGAGCATGGTCCACGGTACGTCAGTGACAATGCCATCACCGGACCCAAGATCGATTTTAAAACGACCAAAAAATCAAGCAAGTCATGAAAACGCTGGTAATAGAATATTCCTACGATATAATGCAGCGCAGTCACGCCCAAAATCGTTACAATTTGATCCGAATGAGAAACGAATGTCCAGAAAACTTGAATCGAGTCAATCGCTGCAAGGACCACGTCCGAAGGGACCGTCGAAAAATGTCACGTTCAACTTAGACGGTGCTGATGGCCTGGAACTGCACGCGGCAAATCAATGGAGCGTCGGAATTTCCAAGATCTCAAGACCTATTACGATGAAAAGGAGAGTCACCTTCAAAGACCAAAAGTAATTATTTGGTAAATGATTTGTAATCAGAGGATGATAAGCGGATGACTGGATGAGGAAGTGAGGATTCCACCTTGGCACAAACCCGCCTCTCCCCTACAAAACCAAGGGTGATGACTTCCGTAACTCGCTGTATCAGTTTACGGTAATAACCACCGGTTGGATCGACTGAAAATTGTCGACACCGAAAGTCGTGCCTCTTTCCCAAAAACACGATCACCCATCTCGCTTGTTCATGATCAGTTTTTCAGGCACGAGACATGCCTCTTGTGGATGCCACAGTATTTGTTATAATTTACAAGTTGCGTGTCTCGTCAACGTCATCCATTAGAGGTTTCGAACCTCAGAGGATACGCGATTTTTGTGGTGCTATTCTTCGATGACTGATCACTGTACATTACCAAAATGCAACCAATTATCTCGCTATAACACGAAACAAATGGTTAGGCATGATCTTAGGCCTTTCGAAAGGACATGCTCGAAAGAAAATCGCATGGATATAAAGACGAATTTCGAGTATTTAAACGTAATAGACTAGGTCATAACAAATTGGGTCGGTTACCTAATGTAGTTGGAATTCATTGAATAGAGCCTGCAACATTATCAGTCAATTCTGTAACTACAATATCTTTTCGACGACATGATTGAATCCAATTACACCCTAGTTTGATGTCTCATATTCTCGTCAGTCATCTGCAAGTCTCATTTATGTGCCACGCCCATGTATTAATTAATGACGAAGGTAACAGCAACCCACGGAAGACGGCATGGGTTAGAATATCGAATTGCTTATATTATCGGCCTTAAGCTTGCCTGGAGATCGCCGGTCTACCCACCCATTTGTATAACAACGAGTGTTTTTGAAAGATTATACTACCCATTGAGATAATCGATGCCTCTTTGTCTATTTTACCTGTAGCGTTGATTTAGTCAGACAATGTCATAGCGGAAAGCTTTATTTAATTGAGTGGAACAGTAATCAGAAAATGATGATCACGCAAATAATCGAACTGAGATCGCTGTCTCATGAACGATCGGGCAGCATTGTATCTTTCTTCAAGTTATGAATGAACTCTGCATGTCTCTCACACCCGTTATAGAGAGCGAAATTTTAACTTGGCCTTGCTCTCATCATTTGTTGATCGATGTCAAGTACATTTAACAGAGCGAAACGTTGAGAAAATGGTTCAATGCGTAATCTGCTTGCTTGATCGTATAGAATTACGCCCATTACGTCATACACTTTCGAATTACCGAATTTCATCTGTTACTGAAATTCACAACTCATAAACGATGAATATCGTGATATGTTCACTTGAAAATGATGAAGTAGACACCACATCCATAAAGACAGACCTGTCGCAGTGAATCATTTTTCCATCTGCTGAATCATTTTTAGAACGAGAAATTCCAAGCGGGACAGTGTTTCACAGAGGGAAAGAAGAATATATTATCTTCCTCTGCTTTTGAAAGGAAGAGCCAATGGAAGGAAGGTTGGTATAAACTCTATAGGGCTATAGTTTATAGACTTTGACAATCCGTCTTTACCGCGATTTCACCGTGTTGATAGTTCACGCTGAACAATAAGTCGAAAAGCCTGATGTACGGCTGAACGAGACGTGCATTTCGAGTTGCACAAAGCACACTGATTGGTGTAACTGATTTATTTATTGGCGTTTGCTGATTAGTCAATATGCGGTTGGTTGTAACGATGCGCACATGATATTCTGTTCCTCCTTTTACTTACAACGTTGTGCTAATTAGGCGCTGTAAATAATAGGTCTTATTTTGAATTAACCGCGCGTTGTGGGTTACTCGGCTAGTCGTCATTTATGAGTACGGACAGTCTATTAATCGGATGTATATACGGATAATATTGAGGATTCGGGCAGCTAGAGTAGCAGCCCACAGGCATTTTCACCATGTGAACGAGTGAACGAATACGACCTTTTTTGTATTCAAGCTTATATGCTCGACACTGTGTAGACTGTCAACAGTCTCCGTTAATTTCGACTTTTCGAGCGCAACTGCTGGAGGGTTCCATTTACGACCTCATGGCCCACCCATTATTGGTGAGGGGTGACCCTGTGACGAGATCAGACGTAGTTGATAATATACTCATGTACTGTAGACTAGGCTGTGGCCTCATGTATGCAGTCATTTGTAATTTTTCCAACCATTCCAACGAGTAATTTAATAGGCTGCTGCCAACTTTCTGTGATTTATCACGCATAACCTCGCATCAAGCAAGAACTGGAATTACGGGTTAGGGTTAGAGGACGACACTCATTCTGACGGATCATTCTTTTCCCAGGAACTATTGCCTAAAATATATCGGAAACAAGAACTTTCAACTCTTGTTGGATTTATTGCCATGACGCTGAACAATATATAGCAAACGATGTATACGCCTATACTCCTTGGAAACGATGCGAAATATCGTAATTAAATGACTTGTCATCCGTTCATTCGCATTTGGTCTCAATTATTTTGAAACACTTTCACAAACTTTAGAAGGCTCTCTCTCTCTCTTTCGCTCTCTCTCTCTCCCGAGAGAGATCTCCACATTTCCCTTAATGAAACCATTTTCAAGTACACGAGGAAGTAGCCTACTCGCGGTAAAAATTTGATTGGGAATAATTCAAGATTTTCGAGCCTTTGTTGAAAATAATAGATGACACTACAAATATATTCATGCAACCATGGAACGTTCTCTCATTCTGTGATTCATATGATTGTCGCCTTGTCGTAATTTACTCATAATAAGGAGGTATGACGGCGAAATGACTCGCACTAGTTCGGATAAAGAACAGCGTCTAAGCGCTATCCTAAAGCCCAATCTACTCGTCGTACGCCCAAAGGAAGAAAAGCTCCTCTGGCCTTTTGACGACATCAGAAATCGCATTAGAATCACAAAACTACAAATTTGTTTTTACCCAGGCTATGATGCCATCAACTGCAGAGCCGTCTCAAAGATTTCAACAAAAACAGAGTAGTCCGTTACAGCCAGACGAGAATGGAAAAGCTCGCCTCCGCACGATGGCAGACGAGTACAGAAGAGGTCTTCATTTGGGCTCACTAACAAAAACGGAAGTCCGACATTGAAGAATGGTCATACAATCTTATTAAAAGCCACTCACATAAACTATTGTGGTGATTTCAAGTGATATATACCGCGTCTATCTCATCAGTCTTGCATTTGTCCGTACACACAGTTCACAAATTTCTACAAATTATTGATCAGGGATCGACAACCCTCTATCGGGGTCTATCTTACGTGACTTCACGATGATAAGCTGATGTAGCAATTTTCGGGAGTACCCGCAGCTTACGCCGATGCATGAGCATGACGAATCCCAACTTACGTAATGCACGCATGATGTGGATAACCCACACGGTGTTTTCAATTTCCTAGGGTGTGTTTGTGTTGTGAACTCACGCTTCGCTGGTATTTTCTCATTCGCAGTTGCGAGGCAACGTCATCGAAAGATTGCGTAATTACATTCCGTTGTCTAAAATATAATTTTTCCTTTTACGGCTAATGTACATTTTTGGTCGTTTTCTTGGCCCCTGAAGGTATATGTATCATATAATTACTCCATTCCACTATGAGTGTATCGCTAGCCAAAAATAAAATTATTTTTCAGAACAAAGAAACCCAGAAACTGTTGATCTGTACAGTACTTGTAGCCCAGCGTTTTCTCTGAACATAACGGTTATAGGCCTAAAGTCGCAAAGCGATAGACTTGTTTTCCTGTTTTATTCTCTCTGTCGTACTTGAACACAATACCAACGAATGATTATCATGAACCGAGTGCTACGTCGAAAACTGCCCATGATAAAAAATCAATGGAATTACAAAGTAAAATTACTGTTAGCAGAAATGAAAAGTATAATCAGCTGTGTTGTATTTCTCATATAACAAATTATGTAGATTTTAGGATAATGAAAGGCTTCGGAAATCTTCGTACGTTGAAGGTCCTCATGTCTGACGTTTGAAATTCCAGGTATATGCCTACTGAAAACCAGCTCAAAATGGAGGCCCAACGAAAATCGTTCCATAGGCTGTAGAATACGATATGCTTCGAATTTTCGATCATTTGGTCGAAAATTCGAGCGAAAGCTTTCTGTCAAGTGCGTATGAATACGCAGCATATATGACAGATCACTCAAATGCGTGAACTGGACCTCGTAAAAATCAGCTTCGCGATTCATGCATAGTTGCAGACATGTACAGAGGTAGGCCCACTGTCGGCTCAGGACACTAAACATCTCAGACGAACGTCCCAAATCACAACGTCACGTACAGGACTGTAGATCTTCACTCGAACTATGTCCACAGCGACGTGATTGGGGAATAGAGCCTAATGTTGACTGGAACTGCATTACGTCTACTTTATCGGCGATACAATAAAAATTCTTCAGAAAATGCGGTTCAATGAAAAATTTTCATGCTATGCATCAGGAATCGAAACTCCACCCTCAAAATTGTTGACACTATGTTGAAGATTTTCCACCCGAGGACGTCATAGCTTGCGAAATTCCAGCACGACGATTTGAGCTGAACCGTAAAGTTTATGTTGTTGTTGGGAAACTATCGTACAAATTGTTTAGGCCTTGCCAAACCATCATGATGTTTCCAACCATGAATGAATTGTGAATGATGCCCCATACTGCGCGCGTTACGCGTGACTGAGTGCTTGTATTCGAATTTTTAAAATCAGCAAGAGAATAGAGAAACAAAGCAGAGTCACATATCTACCTTTCGCCGGAAGACTGACTTACTCTTTTATAAAAACGGGTGAGATTTCAAGAAATTGGACTGTAACACAAACGGCTGAGACAAAACTATGGTGAATGAGAATCTGGTACTAATGTGATCCACGCCCATCCCTTTGAAAAACGAGACACCATCACGTTGATCATTGTAACTACGTCATCGAGACGTCTACAAACTCACATGCGCCTCTTGCTTACGCCAGCAGTATAGTACATTGGGAGATTTCTACATGTGCTAAAATAGGCGCGGGTGGTTAATCCGTTCATATACAATTAATTGCCAAAACGCAGTCCACTCAAGTTGAATGATTGCTGGTTCTTTGTCGGATGGCGTTGGTACTTTCTGTAGTGCCACTGGACATTGTTCACAATAAATAGCCTTTACCGCCATTGAAATAAGCCGTAAACTTTGTGTGTATATCTATTCTTACACAGCATCATAACTGCTTACATAAAAACGAGTTATTTCATACTCATATTAGTTTATTTATGCTTGAAACGATCGCCGTGTGCATCAAATCATTATAATAGGCACCACACGTCATAGTACTTATAATTACGGGGTAAATTTGAGACTCATAACTGTAACAAATAGCCTACAAATATGCGTCAATATGAACTAATAAAAACTGAAAGTGAAATGGTCATATCTTTCCTAGCAATTTAACAACCACTTCCTCTCGCGATTTTTATAAGCCGCCACCGTCCCTGACTTGAAACTGGGGGAAATATTAATGCAACCAAATGTATCCGTTATGAAAAGTCAACACGCACGCCAAACGGTAACTGTCTTGAAATGGTGGAAGTCCTAAAATTCGTTAGCACTGTCAGCAAGCTGATCACTAATGCGTCATCGTCATATATAGAGAGAAACCCACCCAAGGAAGATCGCGGAAATTCGGGTGGCAGGCATAAGCATGGACCGAGGATGCCATAAGCATATATAAATACAAATCTGTCCCTTTATAGGCTTGGCGAATAAAAACGTATCGGTGCCGCCGTGCCTTTCGGCCGCAAAAAATTATAGTTAGTAATATTGAAGAAAAACAAAGTTGAATTTTCCTATTTAGTAGCAATCAAATCAAATTGCCGTGGCCTCTTCAGTCAGTGAACGGGAAACGTATTATCTTGGAAACTTGACAGCCCCACCAACGCAAGAGAACTCAAAGAAGAAGCCACAAGTGCCTAGGGATTGGACCCACACGATTCCAACCAAGATGCGTCAATTAGTACCATAGTATGGTACCTAATCAATATACACAGTACTCCACCATCCGTAGCCATCATTGCGCAATGTAACGTCGGCCTGAATCCCGTGGAGATCAGGCGCTCAACCCGACAAACATTCTGCTGATAACGTTATAATCCTACCGTGCAAATGAAATAAGATTCACAGGAATTACTTCTCGGCCTTTATTCAAACATTGGAAAACGCAGTAAGCTTTCTAAAACAATAATTGTCTCGGCAGGACAGAAATTATACTCCTAATCAGTTGCTGAGGAACTCGGGCAAAAAAGCAAATAAAAAGCATACGGGATGTCTTGAAAAACAACGATAAAACAGCATCGCTGTGGTAAATTTCATGTAATCACATGGTTAACGAAAATGATCGAGGCTGAGTAAGTTTGTCAGATCTTTTCGAGGCAACAATATCGTTAGGAAAGTATGTCAGCCTAAATGGCATAGCTGTCAAGTAGGCCCTACTGCCACATTAGAGGAACTGCTTCAGATATATTCAGCACCTGAGTGCTTAGGTTTTGGTGGATTATAAGCGTACGGTCTTCTATCATCATCCTCGTCGTCCACATTCCATGAAGAACAACACATTAGAGCTCCTCCCAGAACACTTATAACCATGCCAACCTGAAATAAAATATACACTGCGATATTGTTGACTTTGCCAGATTAGACTGGCAATATTTACCCATCCAATAAATAGAGCTTCTCCGTAAACATATCTAACTCCTCCAGATGAACTTCGAATTGGATCGTTGTAGTCGGTTAAGACATTGGAAGCAAACCACGAGACCGCGATACCGATGGAGACCCCAGAGATCAGATGCAGAATTCCAGAAACCACAACCTGTAACGAAAACATGTTTACATTCACAAACGTTGGAACCTGTTTTGTCAAAAGCGCTACGCATATTCCTATTCCTGTTGTTAATGTCACATGGGTATAAAGACAGAGGTTTTATAACATGACATGTCATTGTGTAGGCTATAAGCGTAGGCTGCACTAAAAATTTCATATAGGTTTTACAGGCGTAAGCGAGTTGTCGACTCATTCGTCAATTACGATACGGTAGGATGATTTACTATAACTCCTACGTATGTGAAAAAATGCGTTATCGAATATTTTGTTAAGCCCGCTCGTATTCACTAGCACTACCCAAACTAAAAGATCGAAGACCTTTGTCGCCGTTTATACAAAAAATCGAGTTCAGCGAAACGGGAAGGGATACAAAAATTTGGTAGTCTAGGTCTATAGGTTGAATTAGCCCGTGATTTTAAATGACCAACTGCAGCTGCGGATCATATGGGGATTATTATCACCAAATAAGGTTGAAAACCGTTAGACATGACCCCCCTCCGATGAGCAATATAAGTGGAGAAAATACTTCACGGCGATGACGTCATACATCGCCCGTCTAAATTGCCTTTCGCAATAGGTCAACATCACGACATGGTACAGTATATCTTAATCATCGTTGTGGTCGCTTTATAGTGTCACCTAATATACGGAGAATTTATGATCAAAATTTTCTTACCAATCTTGCTTTCATCCTTGGATTATCAGATCCGATAGTGGTACAGTCCAGTCCAAGCGTCGTCAAAATGACACCAATGAAGCCGAGAGCGATCGCAATACACGTGAGAGCTCTAGCTCCCTAAAATAAGTTTCATGTAGGGCGTCAACGGAGGCTGTATTCTACAGAGCTTTAAAGAACTAGACTATAGTTACCTGAAGAGGTACTGGCAGTCCCAAGAAGAAGGAATCGTAATTGTCACATGCCCATTGACCTGTAGCTTGATAAGTGCACCGCACCCATAGTCCAGATGTTTTTATTATAGCCTCAATTATCTCGCCTAAAACCAATCGAACAAATCGAAAATATATCACACCAACTCTATTTGAGATTCGTAAACATACCTTCTAGATCATTCTTCCTCCATACAGGCACAGCGCAAGTTATAACCGTCATAATCCATCCAATCAACGTGACTATAAACCCACATACTTGTAGAGGCCCGTTAACCATTTTGATTTGTAGAAAATAAACTAAATCCGGGAAACAACTTCAACAGCGTAGGAAGTAAAATAAAACTGAAATTTGCAGAGGACAAACCGTTCAATGGTATAGTCACCATGGAAAGTTGATATGGAGATATACGCTGACCCATTAACTCCATATATGGTCGCAACTATCGTCTATCAGCAGACTCGTCTTACAGCAGATAAAAGGATGGGCGTTTGTGGCGATATTCGTTTCGGTATGCTTAGCGAACATCTTCAAGGCCTAATCGTATTCATCGAATTATCGTTACGAGAACTAACGAATATATGGCATATCGTGGGGCCTGGGGCGTGCGTGCGACAGCCCTATACGTGAGATAAATATTTGCGTTAATTCTTTGTCTTTTCCGTAAGCGTAAGGCATTCACCCAACAACTTCCTGTTCACAGACACCAGGTAAGGCAAGTAATTTTGATATTCTCTCATCCCCACCTAGCTAAGGTATCGGCCTACACCACCTTTGACTCTTCATAGAATAACTATCTGGAGCCCTTTGTTTTATACAAATGATGGTATAACGCACAGACCCTGCTCCGTGGACACCTCAGCGCATCTAGATGCTCTGACCAAGTCAAGGGTCGACGCCCATATGCTAAGCTCACGCGTGTTACGTCTCCGCCATACAAGACAAAAACGGCTCCCTTCACACAGCCCCTTCTGTCTCCAACATCCAACAAAGAAACAGCTCTTAAATGAGTGCGAATGTTTTCAAATAAAAATGAGTCAAGAGGGTAAAAAGCTCTTAGAAATCCAATAGACCGTAATAGCGCTCGATTTCACTATTAGCGCTCTATCCCCTTGCTCTTCTCGGGTAACAATTTCCAACACTCCAGTAGCCAAGTGGAACGACTCGATCGCACGACCTATGTATACTATTCCGAACTAATGACAATCAATAGTGAAGGCCGCATTGCGTGCTGCGCGCTATTAAGAACGTCGGAAACCCAATCTAAAAACATGGTGTCCCAATTATTCCGCAGCTGGATAGACCAGGAGATTACACAGCGTGTTCACAATGGTTGTACGCAAACGTTGGATCACGCGCTGTCGAAAATTTTCCAACCTCGGGAATTTTAATCAAATCTAAATGCATGCGTCAAAACTACTAGAATTGAAAACAAATTGGGACTGTACAGTAACTGCAGCATAGTGACGATGAAAGTGTAAAACGCTCTATCATTATGAAAATACAATCATTGAGTTAGGCTAGCTATTCTCTGGTAAGATAGAGTGTTGCTGTTTGTTATTTATAATAAAAGCCAGGGAATGGCTAATGTTAGGCGATGCAGCTGGTGTAGGCTGTAAGATGCTTAGACGTATTCTTCACTGCGCTTGTTGTTTACTGGAGGTCTATAAACGTATCCTCTTGTATTGTCATCGTAATCTTGTGAACTGCATGCAGTACAGAACGCCACTAGCCCTCCGAATAACAACAGGCAGCCACCAGCCCATCCCAAGAAGAGTGACTCTCCGAAAATTTGTCTGCAAATATGTAGAGTAAAGAAAAATGTGTACGGCACAATAGTTTTTACAGCGAACTTGTTCATTGTCTGTGCCTACTTCGGCCACGACAATAATGCGACCTCAACGGGACATGGGAGTAATAGGCTATTAGGTGACAGATATTCACCTTCGTGTGGCTGTTTGCTGATTGATTTTCCTCGCTGTTTCAAATTGATAGTTTTCATGAATGTTGCTGGCGTACCAAGACGCTGCAGTCAAGATGCATAATCCAGCCAAAGCGCATGACGCGCCTGCCCCCAAGCGGAGATATCTCTACACAAAATTGACAAAAGTTATGATGAGCCATACTGCTATACGGCTTGTCATATTTTGTCTCACCTGAATGGATTTGTCATCACCTCCACATGGAACGCCATCCATACCAACGAGTAACAAAATTACTCCGATAATTGCGAAAACCATTGAAGATACTCCGAAGCCTCTGGCTGAAACGGGAGCGATATTTTTTATGTTTACGCAGCCTGTGTAGTTGACTCACGCTATGCTACAAAGGCAGGCACAAAACACTTACCAGCTTGTAGCATCGTTCCTAATCCCAAGAAAAATGTATTGAAGTCATCACACTCCCAGTTTCCAGTAGAATAAGAGACGCATGTCAGCCAGAGGCCCTTGTGCTATAGCAAACATCAAAACACAATATATATTTCAGATCATACGCAGACCTAAAGCTATATAGATATACTGTATGATATATAGTAGGCTATATACAGAGGATAGCGGAAGATCCTCTGGTTCTCGATCAGTAATGCTCGAACTATACGCGGCAGTTAATGTTGGAAGCCTGAGTGTCTGCATATACTTTCCTGGCGTGGAGTCAGTAACAAAACGCCCAATGTCGAAACCAACGCGAGGACGATGATGTCGCGTTACCTGGGATAAAGAGCTATAGAAAACAGCCAACTTACAACAATTAAACATGCGGCAGTTCTCCGTGCGTATTGTTATTGTCACGATGAATTTCACACGGAAGCTATAAATTGCTATCAATATCACCACTTTAAAATTTGTTTTATGGATCTACTTACGTTGACGATGTTGTCATTGATGGTATCCGATGGGTCACTCTTTTCCCAGTAGGGTAATCCAACTGCGATGGAGGTAAGCAATAGTCCCAAAAGCACCAAGACAAGCGCTGTCACTTGAACTCCGTTCATATTGACAATGCTCAACTCAAAGTATATTCATAAATCGTATAAAATTCTACACGGTCGGAAAACAAGTAAAATATTCATAATCAAGACTGACATTGTTTTTCCTTTTTGCGTTTCTGATATTCATACGACAGCCAGAAAGGCGGGCTTTGAAGTAAATTATTGATGGATAGTTCTAGAAGCTACTCGAAGATGAAGATTCGGGTATCGATAGGCTTTAGTCTTATCGACGCTTTACCTATAGTGCATCGCGCGCAACTTGTGCCCACACCTTAAAAATCACTATAATCAGTCACGCTGTGTCTCTAGCCTGAGGGCGTTTAAAGTCATCGTCTGATTTAGTGAACTAGCATGTAGATCTTGAGAAATTCCACTTAAATTGAAAAATCACGTGGAATGACATTGCTTTTGGTTAGGCAATTAACCCTCTAGGAAGCAATGGATCGACAAAATATTAGTCGTATCACACAGAATTATACGTAATTAAAGATCAATTCGAGAGATTCTATCAGTCCCTCACTGTTATTCTCAATTGATCCCGATCAATATTTGTTAATGATCGCCAGTAAATACTGGGATTGCCAGTATAGTTTTTAAAGTATGATTACTAGGTACGGCAGTCCACTGGTAAATCTACCTCGGCTATTTGTGATTTCAACTAAATCACCATGTTTTCCTAACCAGCTTAGAGGTGATCTTTGCTTAAATGGTCGACTTGGTAAAATAGAATATAGCTTCAAGCAATTATAGGTCGGAGCGATACTTAACTATTAGATTACATCATATTCTTCGAATTTAATGCGTTCACAAAATGACCACCTCTCGGAACACTAGCATATAGCCTGAGGGGATTGTTGATTTAGAAGATGCCTCCAATGACATCATAACCCGAATCAAAAAATTTAATTTCATTCGAAGAGTGGACGCCGATTTAAGTATATAGGCTATTATAATTTAATATAGAAAATATTGTGGAAACTAAGTATAGCACTGTCGTTCTGCGCAGAAAATGTCACCGTAAGGCTAACGACTATACGAAACACTATTTGTTTCAATGAATGAAGTCCACTACTTTATGATCTTCTTTCACCCCATATCCGATGGATCATGTCGATATGGTGGTATAATCACACCATGCACGACGCTATGCGTTTAGTGGGTTTTGGAAGAAGGACCCATTTATTAGGCTTGCTCAGTTTGTCTAAAGAAGTGGGCTGAGCTCTGTCTCTACCCTCCACAACCCATCGTCTCATTACACTTCTTGTGCAATTCGGAATCGGAATACAGTTGAAACATTACTGCAGCTTCTCGACTAAACCAACGATGCGACATGTGGTAAGAAAATGCGTTGTCGGTCCCAATATTGCCGACTCCTCACACATGGCGCCGCTGTCTAGAGCTATATGCTAATGTCCATGTGTCCAATTGGCTGTCGAACTCTATTTACTACAATCTAATTCAACGCGTTTTGAGACAACAGGAAATCTATTTAACGACGCGTAGGTTTTACATGAGTGTTTTGTAGCCCCGGGCGTTCGACGTTGAGTTTTATCGTGTCTCGATGAATGCGCCTCTGTGCTACATCACATGACGATTAAATCATAGACGTAGAAAGTTACGAAGAAACTCATTAACTGAAAAACTAAAATTGCACTTGATCGTCACGTCATGGCGTCATGACGGCCTGGTGAACCTACATCATTGGTGATTTTATGGGAGTCAGAGTTGAAAGGAATAGTGAAAGACCACAAGACCACAACACGCTCAACACGCTAAAACGTGGCAGGCATGATGAATGGAGAAAGGCTTTACTCCTTTGCAAAACTTCTTGAAGGTAGGCCTATTCACGTCGTATCGAACGAAAATCGTCGATTTTACTAAGAATAGGATATTTGAAAAAATTACGCTCTTACAAGACCAGTCACAAAAGACCAGAAAAATGTCTTGATTTAGGTCTATTCTATACTTGTCACCCGATGTCGTCTTCAAAAAGGCGCAGAAGGGCCACATTTCGTACCAATAGAGACGAAAAACCTCACTCACTCATCACTGCGAAAAACGTCTTTTGACATCCTAAACATCGATCTGCATTATCGTATTCGCCATGTGCGTTATCCATGTCACGTACCCGACGAAGAGACATTAGGACTACTTATCGAGTAAACTATCCGTATAATATCATTTCCTTTGTACACTGAATAGAGAACGTGCTGCATATAATTTCTCACCGCTGCGCTTGCCTGCGGCGTATGTTTTCCCAAGCTGCTCTCCACATTCTGTTTACTTCGGACTAAATTGAAATAATATTTTGAAATAGCCGATCGATCGTCTCACTATCCATCCATTATAGAATAGGTTGTGGGTGCTAGGTAGGCTACGTGATGCAATGCCGGCATAAAGGTCCTCATCCTCTTCAGGAATAGGCCTACCTCATCAATATCTTTGTCAATAATGGTCTTGCTAACTGGAATATATCGTATTTGTAGGCCTGTTGCTTTGCTTAGCAGAACAAAATGCACTAGAAAACAATTTCCTCCTGTTCAAGAGGCGGAGATAGTTACAAGGACAACTTGTGCTGCCTCCTCAACGTCACGGCCCCAAATATTATGTCTAGCCCGAGGTTACCTGGCGCTGTAGGCTACTACTACATGAATATACTACATGCATGTATATATATATATACAACTCCCACGGTCTATCGAACTGAACAGGCACTGCGTGACATTTGTCTTTATATTCATGTGTCTCACGAACACACCAAATTTGGAGTCTGTGAATACAGACGTCCTTCTGCGTTCCGATCCGGCTCCAAGGCTGATACTGTACTTTCACAGCAGCCAGTTGTTGGGTACCACTTAAGGCCACAGCGACACCTCGCGATTTCAGAAAAGAGTTTTGGATTGGATCAGGACTCTTGTAACTTGCTTATGAATGATATGCCTGATATCAGATTATTCCCTTAATATAGTACCTTGATTAGATAGCAGGGAGTGTCATTCATTCAATAATAGAAGGTACTCCATAACTGACACTCAATGCTATAGATATCTGAAATGTTGAGATTCGGGTAGTAGGCCTAGGGTAGGCTACCAGTACAGGGAGATCAGTTATAAATCCCAGAACGTGAGCTGCCGAATTGACCGAAATTCGCAGGCCTACTAAGCCGGCGTAACGAAAACCTTTCGATAAATTACAAACTTTAGGTTATGACGTGTATAAAATGTAGGGATAGCTAGGTAGGTAGGATACCTATCCCTGAATGTACCGCTGGTTTGGCGCGCTAGATCCTGAATTGTTGCTAACTTAGTCAAATACCTTGTCGGTAGCTTCTGTGCCGGGGCGTGTCGGATTGTCCGTGTGTGCACGTAACTATGCGCGCAGCCGCGCACTCATCCTTATTTGACTCGTGTCCATCGCGATAACGGGTCCTTTGTAGCCTAACAATCGTAGCAGCATAGGCTACTGTAGGAAAAACTTCGTCGCTAAGGACGCACGAAAAAACTCTTCTGGCGCTTGGGATCTCTCCTCAATCCCTTTAGCCTTCGGCGATGAATTGTTGACTCGTCTCAACGGAACGAATTTTGTGACTAACTACCAACCTCACGCGTCTTTGCCGCCGCAGGCCTTCGGGAATGATGACTGGGGAATCAATCTCACGCTCTGAGAGGACATGACCGATGCTGGTATAACGTGCAGTCGACCAACACACTAATGGGCAGACATTCAAACCCGGAACAGCACGGTGCTGTGACATATCGTACTCTTCTTAGAACGAACAACAGACAGCAGCATGTTCGTTCTCCATAAACTCGGACAAGTCAGGCGACCCTCTATCCAACGTCAAAAACAATCGTATTCAGCAAACTATTGCTTTATTAGATACGCACGCGAAATCACGCATAACAAGAACATGAAGAATATTATAATAGTTATTAAACTGGTATGTATATAATTCAACCAAATACATAGGTCAAAATTCATATGGCATGGATGAACATAGTTTTCTGCAGTATGCTGCCTAGAAAAAAAAAAGAAACAACCAGTACGACAAACCCAGTTTCACACCCCAATTCTCAACGAATGAGAAAGCTTGATAAACAGTGAAAGGCAAGGTTTGCTTACACCTTTAAATTTGCACTGCATTCAATGAATTTAGAACACCATGTTTTCATAATAGACATTCAATCAATTATCGGCGATATACTTTCGTCATACTAATCAGAAAACCGGGTCCGAGAAATAACAAGACAGACTTTTGGAATTGAAAGGTCTGTGTGTATGTGTACCATACATTACTACCGCTAATCAGAATGGTTACAAGTCCTGCCTTCCATTTCATGAGAAAACGGTATCTTGCCTTGGTGCAGTTATAAATAGACTAAATGGGGTATGGTGGTCGAAGCAAGACATGAATATACGATGAGCGTAGCAATATAGCTTATCAATGATATTTACAGAAATGTCCCCAAACCCATGGGAATGGAGAATAACAAAAATACATATCATACAAAACTTTGAAAATTACTGCCGGAAGAAGAAATCCCTCAGTAATATGCTATGCTTTTTCCTGCACAAGAAGCTTGCCGAGCAATATTACAAGCACGGCACACGTAAGGTAGATTTGGATGTAGACAAACTGATAAAACATTACTGCATCAGAGAAGAAACGGATTAGAATCCTTTTGCGAATTTATTCCGACGCCTGCTGGCTGCTGATGCATCATGCCACTCCCGGGAGGTAACATGTTCCCATTCATTCCGGGATTTCCAATAGGCGGTTGCATCATCGGGAAGCTCATTGCAGGATTTGGGGCAGGGTAACTTGGATAATGGACTCCAGGCGTGGGTTGCATTCCAAACATGGCAGTGTTCATGTTTTGCGGCTGTTGCATTAGAGCCGGACTACTTGCGGTCGCTGTAGGGAACATGTTAGTAGATCGTAGCTGATTCATGCTTGGTTGAGGTGGAGGCTGCGGAAACTGATACAACGGTGGCTCTGGCTTCGTCGTCATGAGGAATGGGTTGCTTGGGGGTTTCGTTGGAGGTATAAGAGTATCCAGATTGACCAGGTCTGCTGCACTTCCCAAAAATGCATCGGCCGACTGCTTTGGCTTCGAGGCCGGAGATGTTTCTGTAGTTTCAAACGCATCCAAAACATTCAAGGAATCAAAATTGCTCAAAAGGTCATCACCTCTGTAAGCGACGGGTGGCGGCTGTGGTGTTGCGTTGGTGGAATTGCTGCTAAGTCCAGCAAAAGGATCAAGCACATCATTGTTGGGTTTTTTCACCACTTGAGAGTATACCGGCTCTCCTGGATCTGGACTTGGCCACGCTAGCTCTGTTGCACTCTGAAACGGTAAACAGCAGATTTATAACCGAGAAAACAAAAAGAAAAATAGAGGGCGATGATCAGCAGACTCTGAATCATAGGTCATCACTGTGCTGGCAACGAAAGCGGCACAGAGCATGTTTACTGAGGAGAGTTTTTATGTTTACATTTCAAAACGTCACAGCAGGAGAAATTCTGGTAAATATGACCCCAACCTGCAACCTATGAAGTTCAAATTTCCCTCCCAACAATTTCTGCAACAGTGAGGGGGGTCTTTCCTCCTACATAGCAAAGGCAGGTTGGCGGTCCTGTTATAACCATCTCCATTTCCACGTTGGAGATTTGTGCCAAGCCAAGTCGAACTCGGCCCTGTTTGTTTGAATGCCAGAGTAAACAACCATCATGTTTTTTTATTACACAGATGAAGCATAGAGCTAGTGCATAACCACTATATATATATAGCCAACTATATTACTGGTGCGGAAGGATTCAGGCGCAAGCTGCAAGGGCCGGCAAAAAGATCCTGCCTGTAATTAGAGTGACACCAAAGACTAGCCTAAAGATTATACCTACCGGTAATGAACATATCCTTATTGTACATTTGTACCCATCAATTTAAAGCATGACAAAGCTTTTTCAAGAGATATTTTTGATCTTATTAATCTTACCTACCTACTTACAACTCCAATACTGAGTCAGTTTTATATATATATTATGTATGTACCGGGTAACTTGTACAAACTGATATAGATAAATTCTGAATAATACAAAGCTGCGACAATCTATTAAGTCAATGATGCTCTTCTGTGAAGCCCGCTATGTCAATTTCAGAATTTCAGCATACTTAGTCAATAGGCCTACCACAAAGATTAGTGATTGTGATAGCCAACCCAATTGTCACATTGACCTATGTAAATTACCTGGTCAGCAGTGCCCCACGGACTTGAATTAGATTGAAAAGTTTCGGAATGTGCCGGCAGTGTTGGCTGAGTCATTGCTGCACCCCATGGGTCAGTTGGTTGAGATTGAGAAGCGGCAATCGGTAATCCAAACGGATCCACTTGTGGTTGTGTTGGTGGTACATGCTGAGGTGTATTATTCTTCGGTCTGCAATGAAGGCAACTTGTTATATGTATCAGCATCACAGTATAACAACTCACAATATGAGTATCAGTATAGGCCTATACCGCAACACCTTTTTACAAATATTGTCAAACCTCAGTTTACTGAGAATCCTAACATTCCAAAGCTTTCAGAGCTCCGCTCCTTCATCAGGTGAAGATTCAATTATTGTGAAGCAGACCAAACCATTAAACTATGTAACAGTGCTTTTATATGTAGTAAGATCTTACTAGGCAATGCAACCAATGAGATCAATAAACAAGTGTAGACTTAGATCTCCAAATATTACAAATTTGTTGTATGCCTATAATATACCGTACATGACTTAACAAGTGGTAATGATAACCTTCTTAATCACTGCTATTTCGAAGAGTCATTAGGTTGGAAAGTAGCTTCTAGCAGTAGCAAAAGGTAGTACCAGTAGTGCTACATGAATAAAGGCATATCTGAGAGAAGGTATATTATTCTAAAACACGGTCAAATCATTGGTGAATGATACTACACATTTGTGACAGTCATTCGGATGACGTCATGCATGCATCACACCACACACACATCACACTACACCAGACATGACGTAGTGAGAGTGAGAAGTGAGACCTGGTTAATTTCACAATTCAAAAAAGAAAAAAGACACATTGGCTACTAAGCTACATCATACAGACTGCCACTATAGCTAGGCCAGGAGCACTTCCTAATGACCAGCACTGTATTAGTGAATTATACATAACAAGATAACATTACTCCAGAGATAATTTTCAAACACAGCGAACTGGAGAAAACTGCTTATGAGCAAAGAACACATTGTAAATAAGTCATTGACACAGCACACATGGGTGAAATCATTATATATATATATATACAAATGATGTCATTCCAACAGAGATGATTTTTCCAGAACTAGCCTACCAAAGCATTTTCACGAGTATAGTTATGTCAGGTTGCATTGTTCACCACCAGTGGATGGAAAATTGCCAGATAAATATCTTGGTAATGGCTTATGGAAAAAGGATCGCCACACGGTGTGAAACTGACAGCGCTGTGGAACAGAATGCATTCTATAGACATAAAGGTGAACATTTTTGTTGCCTTTTCTATGTGCAGCAGAATATATTTAATAGCCTTAGGTGTAAACAAACCAGCCAACTACAAGAAAAAAAGTACATACCTGTCCCACGGATCAGAGAGTTGTGCAGCAGCTGCAGTTAAGTCAAGCACACCGCCGTGACTCTTTGGCGGTGATTTGTCTTGGGCGCTTCTATTTAATGCCATTTTCAGCCTGATCTCATCGCTATCGTCTACTTTCTTTTCTTGGTCAGCCTCTTCTTTGCTCATCGCTAGTGCAAGTTGAAGTTGCATTTCTTCCTCACTAGCAGTTTGAGGCCTTGCCTAGATACAAAGACACCATGCAAGTTTCAACATACTGTGGTAATGGGAAGGCAACTATTGGAGTATAAAGCATAATCTACGCTCAATATTGGTCATACGTCTACACAATATAGGATATGGATATGGAATGGCAGTTGCGATACAAGAACGAACCTGTTCAATTTCACTTTTCGGAGTAGACAAACCTCCTGTATGAGCAGCACGCTGCATATCTGGCGTATGTCCAATCTTTGGTGTGGAGCCGCCATGTCCAAATGCGACCTGTGAAACGGAGTTGTAGATTAGAATGAGATCACCAACATAGACCAGGCAGGCCTTCTGTTATGGAAAACATTGACTTATACCTACAAGGGTTAACCTCATTACCTGTATTTAGAAAAATAATACCATCACCAGTAAGTGGCTGGAAATAAATTGACAGAGTGAAATTCCAGTAGGCCTACATTACCAGTATATAATAGGCCTACACATGCAAAGTCAGTAGCACCTCTAGTTAAGTTTTAATAACCCATATTTCATAATTACTGCAGCATTTCAATCAATCGAGGAAATCCAAAACAGACAGCAAACACGCCAAATGCCAACATATATTTATGAAGTACCCACACAGATCAGTTTCCTATAAAAAAAAATTGTTTTTACTTTTAAGCCTATCAACCCATGTTGTACCATCTCACACCGGAAACAAAGACACAAGCACAGCTTACAAACACACAGATCATTCAGTACACTGAACTTCCGTCAGTTCTTACTTGAACATTAGCAAACAAGCCTTTCGATGACCTACTCAACAATTGTAGGCCAGCAAGGCAAATATTTTAAGCGGGAAGGAAACATACAAGCTTCTCAAATGCCAAATTATTTTACTAAAATTTTATGAACAACAAAGCTGATATTATGTTGTGTTAATAGACCTAGACCAACCAGTAGCTATTACTGTAGCCTATACATCTCAACACTGAAACTGAAAGCTTGCAAATATAGAAATTCTTATTACTAGCAAATGGAAAACAAAAATAGTTCCTTTCAAGTGCACTTGTTTTTTAACAGACTATCATTTACACTAATTCTCAATAAACCACGTCTAGACCTTAAATCGTTAGTGAATTTTCTTCACGCTATCTATTGATCGTTTGCCATTGGCTCAACTATATTCTACCCAAAATCTTAAGTGATGCTGACCCCACTTGGACTACAGCTCAAAACAAATTAAGTAGGCCTAGAGAAAAACTTGATATGATGTCTGTGGAAGGAAAGGAAAATAGCCCATAGTAATGCAAATCCTACGATAATTTTGCATTTGAGTACACCACCACAAGGTATTAGTAAATAGGTGTAAACAATGGTGATAGTATGGCTATAACTGCCTAGAGTGGGATTGTGGGAACAATGCAGATTGTTACAATTTTAAACTGTTGTACTTTACGACATTGCTATATAAATTCCTGATAAAATAGTCAGTTCAAATGGAGCATCACTCTGCTTGCTGATAAATTTTAATATATATAATTATAGCCTATATACCAGTGAAATACAAAAGTTGAGCCGACATCGGACAAAAGAAACTACAAGAGTGGAGCTGTGAAAGCTTGTGAACTAAGTTCTATAGGCCTAATGAAGCGAGATTTTAAATCATCAGTGGCGTCAATTTCTTAACAAAAGACAAAGAAGACATGCATTACACGAACCTCATGATTACTGCCAATGCCAGTGGTAGCTTGAGCGAATCTCTCCTTGGCCTTCATTGCTCTTGCCCTCTCCATTTTTAATCTCTCATCATCTTTAAGAAGGGTGACAAGTTGTTTAGATTTTTCGCGTACGTTAAGTCCCTGGTCTTTGCCATCTCGATCCATAAATTGAAAATCCTTTAGCGTTTGGACAGCGAATATGTTCTCTTTGCACTGTTGAGCGACCCGTTCTGAACCAGTCTTAATCAAGTAATCTAAAAGAGTGAGTGCTTTGTACACATGCCTCCAATTCTTCCCGTGATCGTTAATACGCTTCCAAATCATGGTCATGATTTCTGAGAATGCGGTGACGTTGTATGTCATATCAGCAATTTCACTCATCAGAGAGCTAGAAGGACCCCACGCATCATTTGACGTAGCTTCGCGAACTTTGACTTCAGCTTCGGTGTAGTTTCGCATGACATTCATGAAATTTCGTCGCACAGACATGTTGTTGACTATATATTTTTTAGTTTTATTCCTACATTTAACTAATAAAATCTGGAAACAAATATTGTCATATTGTATCATATAGGATAGCTCTGACATAGGCTATGTTATTTTGTTAGGTCTTTTCATATTTTTGTTGTAGGCCTATATAATATAGGCCCGCAATGACTCACCACAGCAAAATGATAAATCTACATGCACATCATGCAATGTAGGACAAACAGTCACATACTGTGTTGCAGACATTTCAATTTGAATTTCAATTTGAAAGTACATTTGAAATCAGACTTGGACTAGACATGATTCTCTGACAGCAGGTACCAGTACCAGAGTCACACTTATAAGCAAGACTGGTAAGCCTTGAGATCATGATGATTCTGTTACTGGCGCGTTATTATCATTATTTCTTGAAATAGTTTATTCATATCAATATTATCGTTTAAAAGACTTTTCGTCCGGCTCTCATCAGTAAACACGCCAGAATAAATTTTGAATCAAAAATTGTCAATGGATCCCGGGAGAGATTTACATGAGTGTGTTCAATATTATGAGTTAGAGATCTGTTGTATTTATTAGCCTACCATTTCCATAATTATAGGCCTACTTTCTTGGTCACATTGCAGAGAAACGGTTTTTGAACCTGTCGCAATACTTGTCAGAGTGCAAAAAAGTACGATAAAACCACACTTGGCCTACTTAACAATACAGGACGCTGAGCATAAAAATCCTAACACAGACACGTGCAATGGCCAATGGTAACACTCTACCGGCGTTTATTCTCCTTTTGGCAGTTTAAAGGCCCAGTCTATGAGACACCTTATGCTCTTGATTGCCGTACCAAAACCCTTTGCTACCATGTCATGCTATTTCAATGTGATTTTCGTGTTTAGGATGTTGAAGACAGTAGGCCTAACAAATGGTATATCTAGTGCCGTTGTTTGACTACTAATCTTTCTCTGATGTTTGTGTGACGACTTTGAGGCCGCCTTACTGAGAAGAGTTTACCAAATAGCCAGGACGTAACAAAGTTATTGGCATTCCACAAAGGCCCGCAGGCCTATCGCATTAGGCAGCCTATAATTCCAATCCAAGACATGTTGTAGTGTGATAAGCTTGCCATGATCATCGATTGATCAGTCGATGTAGGCCTACATGAGAACAAAATCATACGCGGCTGAGACTGAGAAATTCACTTTAATATAGTAAGATATCACACATTGAATTTGTAAGCAAAACAACAAGCTTCATACAAGACGATAAGAGTGCTTTGATTCAAAACATTATGCTGTCCTCTGTCTTGGTCAGCTCTAGCAAAGAGCTGCCGATATTTTAGACCTATTCATGGGGGCCATGGCCTAGCAGGCATCATGAAACGGCAAGTTCCAAAATCACACATGATCATATGCACAGGCCTACAGTTAAAATTTCAACCGAAACGTACAATGCCCGTGTCGGTAGCCTATAACCTGGATTATAAGCATGTCTGGGAGAAGATGTCACAACAAGAACACAGGATAAAAAGCTACTGCGTAGTATCACCATCACCAACCGTAACTGACACAACGCCCTGCTATCGTGCTATATATAGCTAGCTATATACAGGAACAGTTCTGCAATAAATGATACTTACTTACAGTGCTACGGCGAAAGCATTCTTACTATACCAGACTGGGAACAGACCAAACGCCAGCGAAACAGAGCGATTCCTGGAAATGGTAACTCGATGACATGAAACAAGGAGCAGAAACGGTCGAGCGCAGAGCCGACTTCCTGTGGCGGAAACACTTGTGCGACCACAAGCCACGATCCTAAAAGACCACTGTGATTCTAATAGAATTCTGCTAGAAAAGTTATGCTCACGTGAAACACTGAAGGCGTACGGGTGAAACATGCCATTTCAAGCGAGTGGAAATTTGAAAGTTTTCAAAGAAACGTCTTGCCAGAATTTAAAAAATTTCGAAATCATACACAAATGGCCATGCAACGGCCAAATCACAACCTAGGATGATTGATGAGGTCATAAATATTCTATAGAATTCAAATTCAAGTGCCGGACTGGAACACAAGCCGACATTTTTAAATATAAAAATTGCCACTTTCTTAAGCAAATGACTATACGATGGCCAAATCACGATAAAAGCCATGGCTCGTCATAGAAAGTGACCAAATTCCACAGAAAGTGTGTCCTCCAGGGGGCGCTAAAAAGCTACGCAATGCTGTCTGCCCTCTAGTGTTGAATCGTTGCTAGTAGTCACGGTACGCGCTGGACGCAGCGTCACACCGTCAGCACTCCAGGTAGGAACGGCTGATACGGGACAGGCGAAGTGTTTATTGCTCCGCCCTCTTCGTGAATATTATGTCTTTACTCTTTAGGCCTGTAAAATCTGTAAATATTCATTTTTTTACAGATACAGTGAATAGGTACTGTTCTCACCTGTTACAATTTGAAGGATGGATCAACTATTTCGGACAGTTTTATAAATACTCTAATGTTTGTCTTCAATCTTCATATCATGTAGTCTTTCAAATGCAATTGCATTTCCTTGTCTGAAGTACCAGTATCATAACTATTTGAACTATCGAAGTCATGAATAGTCCCTGTTTCACTACGTTGACTTTTCCGCTTAATTCGGCCATCACCCCGATCTCTATGTGAATGTGAGCGAGGTGTGATATTGTACTTCGATGTCAGAAATATCATGTTGGTTGAGAAGATATCGTACTGTTACCTGTAGCCATTCGGGTCATATGAAAAGGCTGACTGCAGACCATGCGTAGTACTTATTGATGCTAATTGACTGACAACAAAATCGTGGACTGCATGGTTATACTGGTACCAGTAGTGACATAACAGTGCAGAGTGCTGAATGAACCACAGAAGGAACAAAGGGAACCTTGTCTTAGTTGGGAGGACTCTCCAAATTTTCCTTATGGTTCACAGTCCCGTTGTCTGTCATTTAGTGTCAGTACTGGTACTTCTGCACATTCCTCAGTTTGCTCGGTCTGCCTTTTACTGTGATCCTAGCCATCCAGATAAAAGCATTTCAATAGGCTTTGGCCTACCAGTATTTTGCTGATCTTTAAAATTTGTTTCTTCTACACATTTCATACAGCCAGTATAAAATATTATGGCTGATGATATTGAAGAAGATTTGAAATGGCTTATCGGCGATGAAGATGACGAGAAGGTGACCCATTTACTACTAGGTACACACAGTTCGTTTCATCTAATATTTCATTTTCGTATATTTAGGATGTAGAGCTGAAAAGTCATGATGACGACTCCAGTGGAAATGCCAGCAACAAAAAACGAGATGATAATCCTCCTTTTACAAGTAGTTATGGTAAGGCTGAATCACGAGTTCACGGCTTTCACACATTGACATTACAGTACAGTGTGTGTTTGTTTTAACCTTACACAGAGACAGATGAGGAAGATGATGGCCTGACAGAGGAGGAACGTGAAGTTTTAGAGCGCAACACTCTTTTTAACGATGCGTCAGACCGTGAAGAGTATGATCTCAAGGATAAAGTTGAAAAAGTGTGATAACGTGCCTCGACAGTGTGTTCATACAGTGTTAGTGGTGAAGGAGTTGAGTTCTGAAAGCTTGTGAACTAAGTTTCCAATAAGTTGACTGGACGTTAAAACTGTGCCGACACCCCGCCATCTGCTACTATCAATATCAAGAACTTATCTCTTCTCAGTCACTCATTAGTTCTCTACAGTGCATTGTCTACTATGGAAGAATTTTCATAAGCGATAAAAAATTCCTGGGGTAGGCCTGCCGTATTAATATCACCCTTTTGTCTTCAGGCAAATGCCGATTTGGAAAAACTCAATGCCAATGATTCATCAAGGGAAACCAAAGTTATGTTTAAGAAGAATCTGGTAGATGTTGAAGCACAGCCAACAGACTACAGCTCTGACTCATCCTCCTCCTCTTCAAGTGATTCAGAAGATGGCACAAGGTAAGCTCAGAAACTTGCTGTTGCAGCAATACGTGCAATCTGTCTCATAAAACAGGAAAATATCAGGCACTATAGTGCCTAGGCAAGTCATAGAAAACCGGCGTGTTTATCGTAATGGCCATTCTGAGTGAAAGATAGGCCTAATTAATGTGCAGACTTGTCGGCGTGTGATATTTCAGTAATTTGTTAACATGCTTGTAGTATTTCAGTAAATGCACTTATCCACAGTAAATCAGCAAATACTTCCGGCGTGCTGTGTATTGAAGGCAACGTAAACATTAGTAAATCAGTAACTATACCCATTAATAAGGCCCAAGTCCAGTCCATCCGTTGATGCATTTGACATTAGGCGCTTTATATACTGGCAGCCGATAATTCCTTATTGTGAACATAGTAAGAAATTATCAACTCGTGGTGCGAATTTAGCGACCTTGTAACCCTTTTACTTTAAAATATAATTCATAATTGTTACACCTCTGCTCTATCATCAGTTGACATAAATACTCCATTACAATTCTTATGCAGGACCGAAACTCTAAAACCAGAGATCAAAGAAGAGACCCCTCCTCAATCAGACAGTGACCATGATGAAGACGTTTTAATTGAGAAAGGTGGTAAATTTAAATTTCAATGGATGGGTGATGAGAGCAACGCCGCAGAGAACTTATATGGAAGTCGAGTAACGGATACCGCCACACTACCAAAACCAGTCACTTCTTCACGGCCACGATCTGCTCCTGCAAAATCCAGTACAAAAGTATCGAATGGTAACGGAAGACAACGACCAGCGTCCGCTTCAAGATCAAATGAATACTCTTATATTAAGGTAAAGTTTTAGATTTAGCAGACTAACACTATCATGGGTTGTAAGTATGGCCTATCTGCTTCGAAAAACACGGGAGCCGATGGTGGATTCAAATAGTAATAGATATAGTAAGTCAACACAGATTCGAACGGAGCTCCTAAAGCTTGTGAATTATATTCCAATAAGCTGGACTGGACATTAAATCTATGATAACTTACTATATCTATTACTACCTACTTTGCAAATCCATAAGTTAGTCGTTCACTTCATCAACTACAATCACTGTAGTAACCTACAGGTATTTAGATAATTGCATGGATCTAGTGTTCCATTCATGCCATTCTTCAACTTGATTATTTGATTAGATTTATATCAGCTGGTTATACAAGAAAATGGTGTGATGTGAAGAGACGTTGTACCCATTACCATTTTCTTATATATATATATATGTTGTTATAGAATTCATTTCCATTCAACATAAACAATGGCATGAAATGTGATGTGGATGTTTGCAAGTGGCCTATAGTAGTTTGATATTTGGCTAATGATCAAACAAGTACTTGAATGTACTCTGTAGATTCGAATGTAAGCATGTCGAAACACTATGACCATAATAAATTCTGATTGTGAGACAATTTGAAAATATGGACATCTGCATTTTAGTAACCTATTTCGTCATTGTCAGTAGTTGCAAATAGCCATGCCCTTGGTGGCTTATAATTGTATGCCTTTATAGAGTCCATATGCAATGTCATCTGAAATGAAAGAGCTTATGCGGAAGAGACAAGCTGCCCGTGCTGCCCGGGAAGAAGAGGAACGAGCACAAGCGAGAGCCAAAGAGGAACAAGATAGGAAAAATTCTGAGGAGGCTTGGAAGGCATGGGTTGAAAGGAAAGATCAAGAAGTCGTGGAGAGAAAGAAGAAACAACAGGAGGACGAGGATAAGAATAAATTGAATTATGTGAGAATTTATTTTCACTGACACAAATCTCGTTATTACATATGAATTTTGCTATCTCCAATTTCCTGCATTTATTCAACACATTCATGACCAGTGCACACGACGTGATCTGGTCTATTAAGTCAGTGCAATACGCATAATTTGATAGCACTACTTGGGGTAGCAAACTTGACTACCGGTAGTCAAGTCATGGTATGGTGAATTGGTGATAGGTCGTCGGCCACAAAATTATACCAGAGGCATGAAAAGGGTAGCTACCGTGCCAGATGGGTAGAGTGGTGAAGCTAGTAAGGAGGAGTGTATACACCTCTGCCTCCTTGTATGGCCCGCATCTACATTTGTACAGGTGGAATCCACGCCTTGATAAGGCTAAATTGTATCGTTTTGTTGTGAGTCTGTGTATATGTGGCGAAAATTATAGGAAGCACAAAATAAAACACATTGCTACAGATATCCTGTTCCAGTATGCCTAATGTGGCACCCTACCTTATATTGGTTGCCCTTGATCTCCTTTTCTAGCCTTACTATCTCTGGCAGGTGGCGACTTGATTGCAAAACCTTGCAGTACCCGTCATCACAGTCCTGGTCCATGTCGGAACTTCTACTGTACGTTCCCGGTGAGACGAAAATAAATTAACTCTCTGTCTCCATGTAGGATCCAAAGCAAGAGGCTGAGGAAGCGTATGAGATTTGGCTGAAAGAAAAGAGAAAGCAAAGAAAAAAAGACAGGATGCAAGAGCAACAAAGGCAACTTGAGGTGGATGAAGGATGGTATCGAAGGTACAATATTTAATTAGTAAACCTTTAAATAATTACCTAGGTTCCTCGATGACTTGAAACTCCTTATATTGCCACAGCATTGGTTACATTGTATGTGAGAATAATAGCTGATAAATGTTTAACCCATCTGGTGTCAGACTGTTCGTATTTGCTGACTCAAACGTGAAAGTAAATACTTTGGAAAAGCAGATGTTGGCTTAACAGGCAGTTTTATGGAATCATTGATTGCCAACATATTATATAGTGTAGGTTCTTATTAGTTTCTTGACTGAGACCAATTTGGGCTTGGATTAAGCAATGTTTTCTCAAATGACCTTCTTGCCTATGGTAGTGTGCGTCAGGCTTAAATAATTGATGTTCTAGTCATATTGTTTGCTTTGTATTGAAAGCGGACGATATGGTAACCAGTTAAGTGGTGAAATGTTTATGAAAAAGACTATTGATTTATAATTCAGGCCTGGCCAAGAAACTGGTTGTTACTGAGCATAGACTACAGTTTCCTTGCTGTTGTCTACCTGTACTCAAGTTTATCCCGTCCGGTTGAATGCTTAATAGTGTAGAGTAGACCATTAATATAGACCACCCGCTAACGCTAATGGAATTGTCAAATGAATATGCTTGAATTCTAATGTCAAAGTTCATGGGACTGTATTTGCATAGTGGAGCCGATGGCGGACGATCAATTGATATCGATTCACCGCAGATTATATCTCCAGCCTTGGTTTATTTGGAATAACCTTCACAAGCTTTCAGAGCTGTGGTCCTTCATTAGGTGAATTAAACCGAAGCTGGGCATTAATAAATCTGTGCTGAATCTTCTTTACGATTTCATGTGTATTAAATAATAGCACATATTCATCAATATGTGGCACACTGAACTTATGAGCGTATCTGTGAGTAATTTTCTCAAATTCAGTAAGAAAATATAGGTACTGGTAACTATTAAGTAGTCACTAATTTATTGGTATTATTAACATCAGTATCTTTCCTTTATAGAGATCGTAAAGAATGTGACCAGGCTTATAAAAGATGGCTGAGACAAAAGCACAAAGAGGCTACAATACAGCAAACGTCCAACAAAAAACAAATTCAACGAACTCGCGCTGATATTTATCGTATGAGACAACTACAAAGATTAATTATGTCGATTAGATCCTCACAAAAGCATTGAATTTGAAGTCATGACATCTTGTGCAAGTCACCACCGAGCTACTACATAGGCATACTATCTTCGTCTTCATTTTTTTTTACTATTTTCCTCAGAGTAAGGGACATCTCACAGCATTTGCCTAGCTGTCATGACCCACGATACCATAAGAACTGATTTCTATCTTTACTTTACTTACTTGCCTACAGGTTCTACCAATACCAAACTTTTGTGTAATGAATTATTATATAATAGTGCAAAACATTGAAAGATAATACTCTACCACTGGGACAATTTAAGGAAGGATGGGTTCGGCGTCTGTGCTTGTCTCATGCTCGCCTCATTCATGTATCACCAGCTTTCTCTTGAGCAACATTTTACTTATACTCAGTAAGATTTGATGATCATCTTGTCAAATTGCAGTTATGAGTATGATAACTGACCTGTTTATATGTGAGTATGCACATAAGACTACTGATTCAGGTATCAAAGCGCATAACCTGTTGACTTTGGAGCCCGTTCATCTCTATGGTATGCTTTATTAATAGTCTGACCCTGTTGTTACCGCCCCTCGAAGAAGTGGAAAGATGGGATGGTGCCCTGGTGCCTGTGCTTTTACAGGCGTAACATCTAAAATAAATCAGCAACGAAGCTCGACATTATTTTTAGGTGGTCGAAAACCTAGAGGGTCCCCAATTTTCAGACACAATGTCGAAAATATTGTAGGGGGTCTGAAACATATTCCTGCTCTTGCTCCCAAATTTCGCTGAGCCCCCTGTGGTACCCTACCTTTAATAAGTTGCTGCATTGTCACATCCGCAATTCACCTTTATGTAGTATATGTGGTTTTAAATTCCACAACGCATGAGAAATGACATATTGGCGTCGTTTCTGTGCTTACGGAAGGCGTGTTTCATACTGACCCGTGATGATATTCACTTTGGTAATACCAAATATAGAGTATATTGGTTTTATATAACATAATTTAATAGAATATAGAATCTATTAGCAGAGTATTCCAGTGACTGGTTTCAGCCATGACAATTTGTTTTCGAATGTTGCTAATTACTGTCTAACAACAAACAAGTGATATTCTCATTTTGAGATGATATATCGAATATTCATTTTACTCATTAATTATTATTATCTTTAACTATCACATTTATGTGTATATTAATCGCATGGAAGGCTGTAATCGTATCCTGTATGATATAGTACGTTGTCAGATTTGTGATGTGGAGTTGGAAAAGTAATTCACTGTAAAACATTTACTACGTGGTGCCAATTTGAGGCGAAATTTCAGACTTGATTACATGCCAGTCTCACACACCCTGCACACTTACGAAACTCCCTCGCTCGTCCAGGTTTCATCAGGAAGCTCACCGAATACGGTATTGGTGTCAAGATGGATTAACGTAGCCTACTTGTGCATACTTTGAGATCATAGCAGTAGCTGCTTTATTGTGAAGCTTGATGACGCCAACTCCGTGTTCGCAAATTTGTAAGCAATAGTAGTAGCCATGCTTACGCTCAGTCGACCGGGTTTGACTGTCCGGGAGGTACCGGGTTAGATCCATTCCTCCTGTCTGCTTGGCAGTCAGTATTGGAGAGGTGCGAGGGGTTGCGACTAAGATGGTGACGCGGGATATAGGCCTAAACCTCCCATACAGTATTGAAAACATGTACTGTGAGGTGAGCATTAACATTGCGTAACCCACATGACCTAATTGTAAGCCTACCGTTCAGTTGGCCGAGTGGTTTGACTGTCCGCCTTCTGTTCGAGAGATTCCGCGTTCGATTCCCGACCGAGTCGGACCAAGGACTTTAAAGTTAGTATCCGTTTCTCATTTCCTCGGCAGTCAGTATCGGAAGGAATGCGGAGGGTCGTGGTTTTGATAGTGACCTGCAGTTGCCAACCGGAAGTATTGACACGTGTACCGAAGCATTGACCTGGCGTAAATGACCTTAAGTGAAAACGCCAAACCAACTGCGCCACCGTTCAGTTGCGAGTGACTGTCCGCCCGATCGAGTTCGGTTCGATTCGACCAGTCACAAGACTTTAAATGTATCCGTTCTTCCGAGTAACGAGTCGGGTTGTAATGACCGCTAAAACCGGAAGTATTGACACGTGTACCGAAGCATTGACCTGGCGTAAATGACCTTAGTAGTTGAAAACGCCATAAATTCAAAATAAACAAACAAAACAAACTGCAGCGCTCATAACCAAGTAGGAAGAATGTAATGAATCATATTTTCTGTAGTATGTTCTCAACATAGGGCTGTAGCCAGATAGCAAGACTGGAACGAATGAGTCACTTTTCAGTTACATCAGCGCATATATGACGTCACATTTATATGCATCGTTTACAAAAAAATATTAAATAATGCACGATGAGGTGTTCGACGATAGCTTTTGGTAATTCATGGCTAAAACTTATGTTAAAAATGACTCGAAACTCGAGAACTCTATAAATTGTTAGCTTTCGACCACGCGACTCGGAAATTTCGGGGCGCAAATGCCCCTGTGACCCCTCCGGTTGCTGGCCTGGTCATGCACTTGCGCAGATGCTCAGCTGCTCATATGACGATAGGCGTAGGGGAGAACTACTCTGTCTGTTTGAGAAAGAGAGATTGACAGGGATGATCGGTGGTGCCTAACGAAATCTTCATCCAGCACTGATTTACATGCCGACGTCTTTCTGTGTAGGCGACCTTTCACTCTTTGCCTGAATTACGTCGCGTTATGGTGATTAGTGCTAGGTGACCTCGAAGTAACCAGAAGCAGCAGTTTTCGCTTTATGTCGACGTCTTTCTTGCCTTGAGTTCGCAGGAAAGTTTGCATGCTCAGACTTTCTGTGATGTTTTGTCTTCCTTCTTATTTTGCATCGTCGTCGGTGATGCTTTTTACGCTGACGTGTCTTTCTTCTTCTTCCACACTTTCTACGAATTTTCTTGGGCTTCGAGGCTGTAATAAATCGGTTACACTAATGTGACGCAGAATTGCATAAAATATATGGAATGTAAACACAGGTCTGAGTTGCAGCTAGTAGGCCTACGGGCTACGTCTCTAATGCTGGTGTCTGAGACTTCTAACGCATCCGTGTTGACGAATGACAAAACTAGACATACGTGAGGGGTAAGGCTTCTATAGGCCTACTTGCAGGCGTGTAGGCTGACTCTTCTAAAACAGCAGCGGCTTGGAACGTCAGTCATCTACGAAAAACAGAACCTTACGGGCAAATGGCAATATTACTAGCGGGATATCAGCAAAAGGGGGATACCGGATAGACATCTGTCAATCTAATGTGGGGTGGTTAGGCATGCAGGCAAAGCACTGGATCATCCTACTTTAGATTAAATTGCGTCCTATGATGCAGCATAAAAGCTACTAATCCATTTTTAACGTCAACAAATGAGTTGCATTACCCGTATACGAATCAATTTGATTCCCTCCTTCAGATTTCTGCATATCTTTTTGTGACACCTTCAGTAGGAGGAAACGGGATCTAGTCGGTGTTCTGCTTCCTTTTACGAGTCTTCTAGCTTTTGCTGGCGAAGAATTTCCGTTGCTTCCACAAAACGTGATATAGCGACGGTACTTTTGCGATATGTATGCATCGTGAGTGTCTGGCGCATACTCGTGCAAAAAATTAGTCTCGGTGTTATGCGGGTCTTTCTGCAAATTACAAATGCACAATAGATATTATAAAGAAGATCACCACATATTTAGCATCCAGCCTTAGTTTATTGAGAATTATTAGAACCACAGGCACAGGCCACAGGCCACAGAATCACAGGCTTTCGGAGCTCTGCTCCTTCATCAAGTGAAGATAGACTACACTCCACACTCCACTCCACTCTTCAAAATGCACAATAGATATAGCTCGATCAGTTCAATCAATGCAGGCCGACGATGAGTCTGGATTCGGAACGTTATATCACTTAGATGCTAATGCTAGAGCTATTGACGCGTAGGGCCCAGAGACGGCTCGTTTACACGGTGCATGGCCAGTTGGCCACCCTTGACTATAACTTGCATGGTAGTATTGCGTAATCTTCCTGTTACGTGCACCTCACTTCACGCATTTCGGTTTCCTCATTAGATAGACCTTTTTATGTAGGTCCTGCAAAATGACACAGCTTATCGCCAATCGCGATCTGCGTGGGTGTATTAAATATCATCAAAATATTTATGATAGTGGGACCAACTTGATAGACGACTTAATAACTAAAGATTAGATTACGGTGACGCAATAATACTAATCAAACTATTATAGTCGTAAACAAACGCACTTCTAGCGCAAGTGAAAGAAAAATACTGTTTACATGTTGTTGGCAACATTGCCAAGGCATAGGAGTCATATTCGTAGAGCTCGAGGACAACTGAGGACCATGTCCACGTTGCGAAAGATTAATGATAATTCGAGTTCGAGATTTAGGATTCCGATATAAGTTCTCATTTCGGAATGTACCGGAATGACTTTGTCAATACGGTAATAGAAATTGTTACCGTTGTGTAAAGGACTCCTTTAGATGTCATAGCGATGTATCGACCCGTAGATTTACCAAGGATTTTCATCAATGTTTTGTTTTCAACGTGATCCATACTTTTTAGAAGTAATATGCCTGTGAAACGAAATCCATTGTAAAATAAATCGAGAATGTTGGTGCAGGCAACAGCAAGTGAATTGATTCCCTATGGATTAGTTGGAATCCCGTTTGATACCTATTAAGGACTTCTATCCAAGGGAACAGAGCAACTGATTCTTTATAACATCATTCATGCGGCCATAATACAGTTTATGCAGCTTATATGGTGCCTCCAGCCACTTGTAGCCTTGGCCTACCTCATCAAATTATCATCCAATCGATTACTCGTTATCTTTCAATGAACTAACGATAAGAAAATATATAACCGCCAACGTCCCCCACGCTCTTATTGCGGCAACCGAGGCCTTCGTGACTTGCCATATTATAGACCTGAACGATCACGAAATCCCTCGTTTTGGGTCCAGAATAGGCCCTCGAGAGCTGATATCGTCGTCGTCGCACGAATTTAGGGCTTCGCGCATTTCCACAAGAGTCATGAATGTCCGTAGCAGACATATACGACTTCTGTGGTATATAAGCCTATATCCCCCATAGTAGGCCTTATATTGTCACATTGTCAGTCCCACACTCGGGTACACGATGACGGCTTCTACACTATTAGAATTCACATTCATACCGCTGAGTAGATGCGTCCGTCGTATTTCAAAATTAATCTCGAAAATTTCGCTTAATTGACTAGCCTAGTCTGAATTCCAGGCATAATGTATCCCAAACCTTAAGTGTACGACAATTTTTTATCTACGTACGGGAAACGTATTCTACTTCTATTGGTTTGTTATTTAGTATGAATCGCCAGTCGTCTCGCACAACGTAAGCGATAAATGTCAGTAGACCGACCATTGATTGATGTTGGCATGTTGCTGATAAGTATACAATTACTCATGAAATAGCCATGACCGACACAACTCGTGTCGACATCTTTTCTCTGCCATATAGGCCTACCGTACAAAATAACCGAAAACCATTCAGAGAATCGGTTCGATTCCCGATTATGGCACCAAATCGTCAGCCTCCGCCTATCCTCTACCGGCACTAATATACTTATCAGGCAGTGATATCCAAGTCTGTTCATGGTTGCGGAAGGAAGGATATCCGACCCTGATTGGAATGCAAACCGAATGTGAACATACAGTGACTAATACATGGGCCTATCCAATCAAGTGATAGTAACTTAGAGGTGCCGTGAGGGTCATTAGCGGCCGGATAAATAATAATTGATCATTCGATCTCGAGTCATCACCCATCAAGATGTCGTCTGCCTGCAGTAGAGTTGACACCCTATGTATACATATACCTATAGGTTGGAAACGAAACTGAACAAATCGAAGACTTGTATTGTCACTGCTCGGCATAATTTCTCGAAGCAAAGTCAAAACATGTACATCACCAGGCTATAGTGCGTCAAGTGGAGCAGGTGGTGTAGTTTGAAACCGCCTGCCAATAAATTGGTGGTGATCTCGATTCTAATTAATCCTCTTGAACAATTGGCAGGCGGTAGCCATTCACGATGAAAATTCGGGGAGATGACTCTTGAAACATTTTACTCGATCAAACATTTCACGCAGAACAATGAATTATATCGAGTGGTTATTGTCATAGCTAGTTTCACATATGTAGATAACTGATGATGATTGGCTTTCGCATTCCTAATCAATGAATAGACCTACCAGTCATCTACGATCTGTCGGGTAAATTCTTCCACACGGACTTATTTTGCTTTCGAATGCGCCCACGACACCTATCGTGGAATACACTATACACTTCTCCTTCGGAACCATTAATGGCTGATCACAGTGAATTGTACCGGGTGTGATTCCATTGTGGATTTTCGCCGATAGCCTGTCCTGCCGTGACCCTCCCAAGTTAACCAGGGTTGGACTGGTCATGCGCGAAGATTTTTGCTGAGCAATACATCCGCACACCGTACGGCATGAGGATGTACATTGAACAAGGGGTGATGCAGTGAGTCCACATGTCTTCTGGCAGGATTCTCAGTGTGAAGCTGTTGCGTGACGCATTCAATACGATTAGAATGAGTATAACCTTACGGACGAATGGCATTAGGCCCTTTAACGAATGTGCCACTATAGAGACTCTTCGGAGTCTTGAAGAGTCCCTACTCCCTGTAATGCCACTGTCTCTTACAAGATAGAAAAAGTTCCCATTGTCCCCTCTATACAAATTTGACAATTTGACACCACTAATCGAAAAAGCACCTAGCGGCGGTGTGTACTTATTATTTTCTGTGTCCTTTACCCACTCTGGACGAAAAAGACTTGCTGGTGTCACCGCACATTACCTAGTCATGTTATTAATTTTGTTTACTAAAATTAGGGAGCTCGATATTATATGATTAGGCGAACATATACCACCGCGCCGAAGCCCCATTCATCAAGATTGCATTGCAGCATTGTTCCAGATCATATAATGTCAACGAAACTCGAAACTGAGCAATCAGTAGAATAAGAATAGCCTCGAGTTGATTAGTCCTCATTACTGTACACAATAATGATTTCCTCGTGTCTGATACGTTGACGATTTGACATATCGCGAGCGAAATCACGGGATAATTATGCTTAGTTACGATACAAACAGAAACAGCTGTCCTGAAAATGCCGCAAACCGCCACATTTTATCGCAATAAGACGGAAATCGCATGGCCGATAGTATCAAATGGTATTTATATAAAAGTTAGTCGTTCGATCGTATGAATTGTGTTCTATTTTCTACAGACAACAGGACTAATTTGGAGGTGTAGATTCTAAGATAGTGCAGTACATGCGCGGAACGGGAAGTGCTGGGTACCATAAACTGTTATAGCTGAAGGAGACAATAAACGAACACACCATTCCATGAGCCAATAGCCGCTTTTGGCCCGACTTTCGCATTGCGTGATCATGTTTGATTTATGAACGGGCGAAACCACAAATTCTAAATTGGTATTTCTTTAGCTATACTATAGCGGGAGTTACTTCATACTTTGATTAAATTTTTGACTTGCGACCCGGCAAACCGAAGAAACTAATTAAGCGGTATATATCCTTTGCTCCCCGCGTGGCATACTTAGTATCGGACATACCACGATAACACGATGCAAGCGGGAATGGGTCAGCTCTTCAACAAATGAAACAGGGGTGTCAAAAGCCATGAAACGATAGCAGCACACATAACAGCGGAAAAATACAGACCCAAATCCTAAATATGACCGGAGATGTCAAACAATTATTATAATATGCGAACGTCTTTGACTTACTATATTTGTTGAAGAATGCGGTGCCGATGATATCACCGTTAGGCAAAATTTGAAGTAACGTGCTTGAAGATCGATGGTAAAGTTTCCTTTCAGTATCTTTGTGAGCAAAAAGAGTCTTCATATCAATGGACGCCCCTTTCGGGATAATGCTGCCAGACACAAATTCAAATCCAAATGATTTTCCATACGATCTCTTCTGTCGAGTCCGTGAACTTACAGCTGGTTCATGAAATATTGCTCTGCCGAAATTCGCTTGCAAAACATGGCCCTGAGATGAATGCTTCATATCAACGGCTTCGATTTCTCTGCTGTTGTCGTTGTTGACATATTCCAGCATGCTCGTCGAAGCAACAAGATGATTATCGATGAATCGCGTTGTTCTAGCTCCTTGTATTCCCATGATTGGTCTTTGAGATGTTATCGCAACCAGGTACGCAATAATGCAAAGCAACAGTATCAAAATACACGTCAACTTTTCACGCAACGCGCCGCATAACATTTTAACAGAACAGATGAGGCGACGGTCATTCTGAGTGTTACGGCGAAATTTACATCTGGTTTCACATTCGTGACTGATTCAAGTTACTGTTTGTTACTATGTTTATTTTCAAAGCTAACCATTCCTAAGCAAAAAAAGGTAAAGCGGGTGAGAAAGGTTATATATTGATCTCGATTATCAGCCTATTTGTATTGGTTTAACTATGCCAAGCAGATGCGTAATGAAAGAATATATTAGGTCTGCATTACTAGACAGACTTAGAACAAACC
Source organism: Botrylloides violaceus (assembly GCA_030412335.1). Taxonomy (NCBI): domain Eukaryota; kingdom Metazoa; phylum Chordata; class Ascidiacea; order Stolidobranchia; family Styelidae; genus Botrylloides; species Botrylloides violaceus. Next base: position 995,588 of record JASFYC010000714.1, read on the forward strand.
ACTATCAATATGATTACCGTACATTTTGACAGCTTTTGAGGCCGGCTTAGTTTTAGCAGATGTGAGCAGATAAAACTGCAAACGCCTGGTGCCTGCCTGCCAACGTCGAGTAAAACATTGCGACACAGCAAAGGCCCACTACAACATAGGCCCAACAAGTTCAAGTTTGCCAATACATATATCGGGCTTTTGGTTTGACTGTTTATACCAAGCACGTGTAATGTGCATGTGCTGCGACGGGAAGTTCATATCTCGCGTGCGCTGTGAAATTTCAGAGATTCAGATATCTAAATCAATATCCTTGCTTGTCGGTCGTCGCAGACATTCGACTCCGCCGTATCGGCACCAAGTCACGTCTCGGTATGTAGTAGGTAATCTCCGATTTGCAAATCCATCTTTGACCAGGCGACCAAGCGTTGACTAATAGTAAGTATAGGCTATATTCCTAGAGGATCGACACTTCAACGAAAGTTTTTCCCACAATTTCACATAATCGATTGAGATGTGATAGCCCATATTGACTAGTCAGGGGATCGTCGAATGTGGCTAATTTACTGCCGAAGACGCGTTATTATTTATTCAAAAGATCAAACCTGATTCATGCTTGCGCCCTGCGGCCGATAGTAAATGTCAATAGAGGTGAATAAGTTTCACATACAACGTAACATAGATAAAAGCAAAAATACCAAAATTTGAATTAGACCTGAAAAATGTTTAAGCGCATGCCAATCTTATTTCTGTACGGTTTTAGGTTTAACAACTACCAGGAAATAGCTGATGATGTGTGATAGACCAGCAATGAACATCAAAAAGACACGGGCTCAGTCCTCAACGCTATTTAGTAATGATAACTCATTGGTTCGAGACTGTAGTTTAAATGAAGGAAGACTGTCTAATATACACGACTAGTTCAAACAAATTCTCAGCAAATAAGAATACACTTCGAACATCATTATGCCAGGTGTCGGCTATCAGAATACTCAGGGACATATGCCTCGTGCTGTAGCCTGTAGGTATATAAACAACGAATGTTATGAACTAGCCGTACCAATTTTATCGCCATATTTTGAGCAATCGGCGGTCATCTATCTACTAAAGCTGATGCAAGGCTGCAAGCACGCTGAGCATCAGCGCGAAATCGTCTACTGTGAGGGAACGTGTAGGCGACTAGGCGTACTCGGACGGTAACTATCCTCAATAGATCTCGATCGTCAGGCCTGCATTTAGTAGAACAAAAACGCTTGTGTTCAACTCATCCTGTATCTATAAAAAGTATTTGTAAAACGTCATGACTTCTCCCGATAACTGACTACAACCATTCATTTCATGCTTCGGAAATTTCAGCCGATTTTAACGTATGTAATTTGGATAATAACAAAACCACAGCAACCAGTATTTTCCGTCATTACTTCTGACTCAACCGGTCATAAGCACCCCCGGGGGTCTTGAAAACCGCTTCGCACGGACGCAATTCCCTACATCCGTCCCGTCTTGATTTAACTTGAGATACAATTCCTACAGTACATTCCAACAACTAACGACACCGAGCTATTTTTTTTATTCGTATGCTCCCGAGAGGAACTATGTCGCAAATGACGGATATTTCGCATCGCGACACTTTACCGTGTCAAGTACCAAAATCAGTATTGACGAGCGGTAAAGCAAAGAAATATTATGTATACGAGTATAGAGGAGATGAAGGTCTCGTCATAAGTCAACGACATGGTGACCAACAATATTAGTAATTTCGCCGAAACGCGCGATACGGTCGCCAGTGTCTCGACCTAAGATGAGAGCACATCGGACTACGGCGTAGGGTTTCGTCGACAATCATTCCAACAGATTTTGAGTAGGCTACCGATCGAAACTAACCAAGAAGAGCCCGGATCAACAGCTTTAATCACTTCTGACCTTGCTAGGCTTGCAGTATGCCCATTAAATGGTATAAAGGCCCCGTGTCCCTATTCCTTCACAGCATGGTTAACGGCGAATGATCAAAAAGGGACATGCTGTAGAGTGTCACCAGTCACCACAGCTTCAAAGTCCTCCCAAATCTTCTGGAAACTTGGTTCACAATCATTCAAAACTCCAACTACGGTCACACTGTCTATTTTACGATCTGTCTAATTAGTAGCCTCACATCTGCGACGTCGACAGAGCAGTGCACATAAATGCGCATGCGCTAGCAACCGATGAAGGGTAGACGTGCGATCTAAATTACGCAGCGTTCACCGAAGCTCTGTACAAAGTATTACAATACATGTGCAATATATTTAGTTCGGCAGCGATAAAACAATACTGGAAAGATATCATTCATTGATTGACGTTGGACGAAGAAGGTAAAAATTATGCCTAGCAGAAATGTTCACTTGATGTCTAAAATCGATACTGCTAACACGACAAGGTACATAAAAACGTTTGGAATTTTGGAAAACTGAAATCAAGTAAGTAATATAACATGAAGCGCGCGATCACTACAAAGGTACAAAGTAGGCAAATATTAGTTAGTAAGCAATGCTCGACAACGAGGCAATCTAAATATGATTGTACCTCACACAGGACACAATTAGATTTCTGATTTCAAATAAGATTTTCTCAAAATTGGGCGCAGAGCAACAGAATGCATAGAACAGCAAAGGTGACTGACTGGTAGTGGCGATAGCGTACGATCAGATATAGATAATTTAATTTTAAAGTATAGTGTCACCAACCCCAAAGAAATAGTTTCATACCAGTATGGAAGTATTCTGCACGTGATTAATTCAAACATGGCTGAAACAAAAAAAATGGGAGCCAGGAAGCTCCACTGAGCGAAATCGCCCGCATCCGCGGTAGATTATTCCGTCACACTCGATCATGAGCGTACGCAGATGGGCGCAGAGAACTCGCACCCAGTTTTGCTCATGGGAAACGAACGGATCACAACAGAAAGTAGTGACGTCATAATAACGCTGCCACCCTTCTTGATAGCAACAAGCGAATCGTGGTGACTCGCCATAATGTGCACAGCTGGCACACCAGTAGCATTATAAAGAAGCTCAAAGATACAAATAAATCGCTCCTAGGCAATTGACTGTAAAAACGCTGATAGGTAAACAACGCTCGCTGTTAGTATAAACGTATCTTAGGTTTTTAGGAACAATACTGCACCAGAATTTACAAAAGGGTAAGAATTTCAGTGATAAGATAGTTGACTTCATTATAAAAGGTTTCTCTCATTCTGCGACCGGCAATGCCAACGCCTTCAAACCTCTTACCATTTCTCGAGATCGAACGGATCTTTTCCGCTACATCTTTAAACGCAGTAGACCTCGCCGGTTGGTTTTGTGCGATTAAATGCATGGCTTGGCTGTACAGTCGCTCCAACGTCATGGTAGCGTCTTCCGTCGTAACCTAGAAGGGCGAGAATGAATGTATACATAAATGAAATACTGCAACCCTTGACGATGCTAAACTATCGGTCGACCAATTATATATCGCCGTGGCCGATATTTGTATTTTTGCGATTATCGGGATCGGACGTTAGTCAAGTACGGAAGTTGGTATTGGATATCGGCCTCAATAACCAGCCAATACTCGGCCAAAAGTCGATAATCGGCTGATTGTCGAGGTCTATATTCATGAATTTCTGATTATTGATTTCGGCAATCAGTCATGCGAAAGACCGATTGATCGAATTGGCCTCGAAAAAAGCCAATATCGGTCGATCTCTAGTCATAACTTCTTAGGCAGAATATATTTCGATATATACGAGCAGCAGAAAGCTTTTCACGGCCAAGTAGTCGAAAACTACACTAACGCCAAGCATTCAACCATGCAGAAATTAAGCTCATTAGCGGAACCATGGCCCATTAAAACCAGTAGGCTTCAGATATTTTTCAACCAAACTCGACGGAGTCGCAATTGATAATTCTTATTCAACTGCATGGTACAATAATATGTATTGATTAAGCGACACGTTACTACCGATGAGAAAAAAAAATCAAGATCCGTTAGCATCGGTATATCAACCCACCTGGCCTTTTATCCACGACTGTAGGAATGATTTGGCCGCCAAACAAGTCTTATGGAAACTCTTTTTCGTGTTACTGTCCCCGATTTTCTGCTGGCGACGAATTCTAGGCGATCTCTGTCCAACGAAGACTCCGCCACTCGATTTTTGCACGGAAGAGGGGTCCTTGTTGACAGACTCGGCAGAACTGAACAACGCAGCGTGGCGGTATTTCGACACCGTTTGCACTTGCAATGGTGAAGTGCCTGGCGTTGAACCAAGTGACGAGTGCCTACTGAGCACTTTTCGAGGTACGTTTTCCAGCGAAGCGGTTGTTATTGTCTTGCCGAATGTAATGCAATGTGGTGACGGCGGGGCAGAGTTGAAAGTTTCAAATGCGCCTCCAAAGCCCAACAAACCAGCACGAGCAGAGACTATGTTCTTCGGCCTGCTTTTATGATGTGGTTTTACCGAGTCAGTATCTTCGCCGCTAGAATAGCTGTGATGGTGCGGAACCCTCGGTTCAATTCTCAAAGAGGGCTCGCTGTTTTGCCGTTGCGGCATCATCAATAGATGCGCAATATTTTTTATATCAAATCGTTCCTGGTCCTGATTAGAAAGGCTTTTAAGATCGACACTGCTTTTGCTTTGCAGAAATTTCGCGTTCATCCCATCGGATTTGTTCGGGAAGAAAACTTTGTTGTTATTACTTGACGAGGTACGAAGGTTGCGCCTGTTGAATGCATCGAGATCCACGTTGCGTAATAACGGTCCATGGTGCATGCTGTCCTCATCGTTGAAGACACTGATGTCGTCGTTTGACGTATCGCCATTTTGTTCAATACATTGGAATTTCTCAGAGATTTTGTCCAAGGCAGCACCTAAACGATGCAAAAATGTACTGTGGAGCGAGTCCATACGTAATAGAAAATTCGATGTGAAATGTGATGTCAACTACTGGTACATAATTGCCAGAGGCTAGGAGTAAATTGCTCCGGCCCAGGCGTTGGGCATTGAAGGTTGGCATGCATACATCTGTAATCTGTATTACTATTGCCTGTAACACCGTGGCGCGTTGGCGGACGTGTTGTCTCCCAACGCACAACACATCCGCCGCGGTAGGATAGAGAGAGCTCCGTGAAATCAGCGAGATGCTTATTGGTAATATTTTACACTCCTGCCATACCTAAGCCGTCAATTTCGAAAGTCTGTATTGGGAACGGACTACCAATGTAATGTACTACCAACTAGTACTTCAGACTTTTACGTCATAATAATTCCACGGCCCCCTGAAAAGAATTCCAATTAGGACAAGCCCAAAGCGGGCAAGTCTAATAGAGGCGGTTCGAACAGGTTTCTGCGGCCTACAGAACGTAAGCGGAAATACCGAAGATCGTTAACGCTATTGGCAGCGACGTCACATGATGAGAGCTATTATTAACCTACGCGATCTGACGCCTCACTTGCTATTTTTAACCTACCAAGATCAGACGGAAGAAGACCTTCGATGATATACGACAGAATTCATCATGACGACACAGATTCTGACCCATAACGCCACAAGAGATACGTCATCAACACATTAATATCTCTTAGCTGCGACAATGCGACCGCAAATACACACCCGACATCCTATCACACGCCAAACGGCGTTATACTGAAGTGGAAATGGCTGCGGTACGATGGAATATAAGCCTACGAATTATCATAGTAGTAATCGTGCCAGATAAGAATCCAGGATGCTGGTATGTCTCACAGCAAGATAGAACTCATTATTATAATCAGCCATTCATGTCGATGTCGATTGAGAATTTTGCATGTCTTCTATACTCTCGCCTAAAGGAACCGTCAGCGGCTACTATCAATGTATTGTATTTTGTCGTAATGTAGGTTCACGACCGAAATCGTAGCGTTAGGCCGCGTCGAGAATGATACCCAGTGAGGAGGCAAGTCAACAGCAGTGATGAAATTTCTTAGTATGGTCATTCAATCAATTTATTAATCTCCCACGATTTCAAAGCAGCAAGCGCAGGGTGTACCCTGATACCCAGAGAATGTACCCATGATAGGAATCTATAGCATGTTGCCACGCAGACACAGAGCAACACCTCGTTCACCTACAACTCACAGAGTAGGACATACCAACTCATTCGAATGGATCTATTCATACACTCGAGCGCCCAGGGTATAGAGGTAGGTATAGTATCATGGAATAGAATTTGTGGCAGAATGGGGTAATCAGGGGCCCGGGGGTACCGAATGAATGGTTCTTTTCTTAACGCAATACTTGGCAGGTATTTGAGCCTGTAACTGCACGAGAGGCCGACAAAGGGGCTTTGTACGCCCCCCATGCGTTTGCTTAAAGGTTTTGAAAGGAAGTCAACTATTGTTACTGCGAAGCTCGACTCGATTGGCTGATCACAAATAGGACTCAATTTGAGACCGTACAATAGTTGCAGCAAGTTGACATTTTTTGCCTCAAGTAACTCGAGTTTACCCAATAAAGTCCCATGAACAGGAAGCACACGGTGGCTCAATAACGCCGGGTAGCCTATTGAAGAAACGTCTATTAAACAGGTAATTACCTAGTTCTTTGAAAGAAATTTCATCTATAGAATTGCTTGATTCTTTCCTATCTGTAGAATCAACCGGATCATAGGATTGTCTCTCAAAGCTAATTGACTGGCCAGATGTCTCAACAGAGCCACTTGAATTAGTTTCTGGAACTAAACACAATGGTTGCAGCAGTAAAAAAACACTGGAAAATTGAGAAATAAATCCGATGCTTACCATGTTTCACGCACCGCTGGAGCAAATCAGGCATTTGAGATGGGTTTTGTTCATCAACTAACTGGTTTCTGCAAAGTATTTTACACTGCAATTAAATATTGAAAACAATAACGACTCCACTGAAAATCTAATTCCAAACCAATATCGAATGCTTCATATGAATATTACAGATAGTTTCAGTGACATAAAAATGCAAGGCCTCATCGCCCTCATACCTATTTTCCTCTGCAACATTGGGAAGAGAAGGTTGCTGCGGTAGTTCGGGTTCAGCATTACTTTCATCAAATATTTCTTCCAGCTTGACCAGAGCCTCGGAAAACGCAGGACGCGTGTCTGCATCCCATTCCCAGCCTAAAATCAGAACCAGCAAAATATTTACAAGTTGTTTTTTTCGATATCACCACAAAAATTATTCGTTTCCTACATTCTGACATCAATTCGTACACACTCGGTGAGCAATGTTCAGGACGTTCCATACGATATCCTTGTTCGAGTTTCTCATATATTTGTGACAAGTCCATTCCTGGGTAAGGCGGTGCCCCATAAGTAAATATCTCCCACAAAAGCACCCCAAATGCTGCAATAATAACATATTGAGGAACAACTGGACTAGTCTTGTATATTATCAAAACACGTTATTGTTAAAGTGTTTAATACTCACACCAAACGTCAGACTTAGTAGAAAATCTATTATATGCAAGACTTTCTGGGGCAGTCCACTTTATTGGGAATTTTGTACCAGCACGAGCAGTGTAGTCATCGCAACCAGCCATTAATCTTGACAGGCCAAAGTCAGCAACTTTAACGTGATGATTTTCTTTCACAAGGCAATTCCTTGCAGCTAAATCTCTAAAAATAAAATATCAGATGAAAGTTGGATTTATGGGTAGCTCAGTTTGCTGTATTGACTGTGACGTGATGTGCTCAGTGATAACAGACCAAGAGCTAGAAGAATAGTGGAGCAGATGGTGGATGATCAATAAATGTCATAAAGAAGACTCACCACAGATTTAAACAGGGTGTCGAACCGTATCCAAAAAACGGTTACGGTTCGGTTACGGTTTTTGCCGAAACGAAAGTTTCGGTTTTGTTCCGGTTTCGTTCCTGCTTGCCCATAGAGAGCGGTTACCGGTTTACGCCGACGGATGAACCGGTTCTGGAGCGGTTCAAATACTGGAAATCGTTAGTTCGTTGCGGATGCGATACGCGGACAAATAACCATGTTTATCGACATATATACCCGTCACTTTTAGTGTAGGCTACGCAAGACGAAGTTTTAAATAGAAATTCTTACGATAAAAATAAACTCTTGAACTTTGATTTGTTAAGTCCCTGAGGATTTGTGTGTAATGGTTACTTGCGAGAATTTTAAGCAACGAGTCTGATCGTCAGCCGAGATGTAAGCGCGAGGCTAGCAGTAGGGGAGACCGGGGATGGTTCAGACGCTTTTTTCTAAATCGATCTTTATTTTTTTCTTTTGCTGCACACAACAAAAACCTTTGTGTTGCTGAAAACTGTATACCTTTACGTAAAAAGCCATTGCTTGCAGTTCTTCTAGACATATCGTAAGAACCGAAAAAATATAGAAATGGGAAGGTACTCAAACGTCCGAAGTTACCACGGTATTGGGATAACATCGGACTTGACTTGGGTTACATCGGACAGCAAGCTTAATTACCAGAAACAGCGGTATTCATTTCGAATCTTGAGAAATGTAAACAAAAACTCTAACAAAGAGACAAAATAACGAACATTATGGACGTCCAATATGGTCCATCAACGCATATTTTAAAACAACTCGGGTCGATAGAAAATTTTATCGAGTCCATTTGTCTTCTTGATCCGCTAGTGGCCTCTGGTTTTCGAATGTTTAGTTTTTGATTGCGAGATAGAAAGCCATAAAGACAATCCTCGCCTGCCAATAAATTGGAATTCCAGGAAGGCAGGAATGGTAGATTTAGGCGGTGGCATATTCGTAGACCAGTCTCCGAACGGCCTTGGGTGACAGGCCATAAAACATTTTGAAACAATTTAGCAAGTAATCTGAAAGTGATCTTTCTGCTTCAGGGGGAATCTGCCTGTGTTGGAAACTCGGATAATAGGCCTATATAGTCGCATGTCCGCTTTTTCTGTACCTTTGAACATAATCCGAAAGAGTGGATTTGTTGACACCGTTCTACCTAGCACTCTTTCTAATAGAGGAGCCTTTCTCCACCAGCTTCCATTACAGCCTACTTTGTTCTGTCGTTAGATGCATACCCTCTTGATATACCACCTAGAAAAAATTTTCAATTGTCGGGGATACATCGGCCACCCCGTCCGGCGTATCCCCGACCACACGCAGCCTCATTTTCGAGACAAAATGACTATCGCAAGAAAGGGTTGTTTGAATCTGACTAGATTTCTCTGAAACTACTCAACTCAATCTATCGCCTCAACCACTTAAAGTTGCAACATCACAATCTATAACTCATCCACATCCTTACGCATGTAAAATTTAAACATACGATTTTTCGTGTAACTGACAAATTGGTCCCTAATTTCTTAACCAAATAAGATACGCGAACAGACAGTAGACCAAACAAAATTGCAGTCCGAGTATCGTGATATAAGCAATGTCACAATGCCCCATTGTTTTGTAAATCGCCTTGTCCGGAGTATTCCAGCGTCCGCGGTATCCCCGGTCTCCCCTAATTGAAATCGCTATTCCAGATTGGCGGCATGTTTTCCGGACGACTTTGCGAAATTTGCGATTTGACACACCGATTTATCGTTATCGTACGAATTCGCCCTGTTCATTTCCGCCGACGCTTTGCTCGCGTGCCGAGCTGACGTGTTGAGACCTACCTTTCAATTCCAAGTGCGACAGGGCAATTGACCGGTCAAACTTTTTAAAGAGTGAGATAATTTCACCGATTGCGGAAACATGTTGATGTATGTGGATAGTTCAAAAAAATAAACCGCTGGCACCTCCATTTAGAAAAACGGTAACCGTTTTCTAAAAGAGCGGTAACCGGGAAAATGCCACAACGGTTTCGTTCCGGTTCCGGTTAATTGGAAAATTAAAAAAACGGTTCGGTTACGGTTTCGGTTCACAAAAATCAAGCGGTAACCGTTCTTTTTCGTTCCGGTTCCGGTTCGGTTCGACAACCTGGATTTAACGTCCTTAGTTTATTGACAATTATATTATAACATTCAGTAACATTCAGAGTTGGTTGTGACAGTGCCGCAAACATTTAATTGCACTGTGTAGGGAAGGATACAGAAAAATCCAACAAAAAAAGCTGGTTGCTCACAGGTAGATACCCGGGTAATGGGTGTGGCACATGGGTAATTGCTGTCTGGCTGCCCTGACTCTAGTGCGAAGAAAGCCATACGAAAGAAGAAGGTACCGGGTAATTGGGTATACCATGATCCCAGTTAAAGGATCCTACCTTCTCTTTATGCGAACCAGTGAGAGGGTAGGCTATGAGTACGGTCACTGAGAAACTTGATCACGAAACTGAAGCTAACAAACCTATGTATGTAGTTTCGTTTCTCCAGATAATCCATTGCAGACGATACTTGAGTTGAAATATACAAAAGTGCGACACGATTCACACGAGTCTTATCACACTGCCTCAAATATTGCAAAAGACTTCCATGACTCATGAACTCGGTAATAATATAAAACGGAGGTTCTCTTGTGCATACACCTATCAAATAAAAAACCGAGTGACTACAGTAAGCTATACAACAAAATCTCAAATATAGATGTCATAAGCATTGCCCTTGGAGTAGTTCGCAGATAGAAAATGCATAGCAGAGAATAGGAATAAAAGTCCAATACTAATGACTGTAATGAGCATGTGTAAAAGTTCACAGCTGAATTTCTGATAAAATCATTAGTGTTACAGCCTTGCAGCAATTGCCAGATTATATCTAATGCAGTGCATGAAATCCGGGATTAAGCATGAATAGTATTGAAGAAGATATACAGTTCAATTCCTACATCTGACATTGTCCACACAAGTGCAGGTAAATTTGCCAAGTTAACAATATTGAACAGTAGAAGTTTTTGATAAAGTATTTGAGTTGGGGATCAGGCCTCATCTGGATGCATAATTATAACCCATAAATTACTGGAGACACTTCCTTTTTTGAACTGTCAAACAGACCACCCTGCAAGTGGCTGGCTGGTTGAGGATAGTAACGGTACCAAAGTCATTATACATATAAAACCAATATATCTAACCAAGCAATTGGACGAGGTGTGGGTGAGTGATGCATTTCATTACAGCAGCTTCTTTCATGAAGTCATCTACACTCATTGTATCTTCTTTCAACGTTTTTACGGCAACCTTTCGATTGTAACTGCAGGAAATTGCGAAATGATGGTAATTATATATATAGCAAAATGCATGGTTTGTTTGCAACTCACCGTTTCCAAACAGCCTCATATACATCTCCATACTGACCACCTCCTAGCTTCTGTTTCATCAATAATTCGATTCGACTGATCTCCCAATGATCAGGTTCTGGTGATTGTGATGATAACAGGACCTAACACAAAAAAGTGAAGAATTAGACATGAAATTTGTTCAATATTAATGAGATAAGTGTCCACATTAAACACCCATGCGTTTGGGAAACCCGCTGCAAAGTTGTAATCCTACAAAACAACCAGCAAAACCACAGAGATGCTAATAGTTCCAATATCTAGTCAAATCCGGATCATAATCCTACTGTATTTGAAATAACTACACATTCCATAGATATATAGTAAGATTTAACTGAGCAATGTTTTAGGCAAACATATTGAGCTAAAAGTGAGTTTCCTCTTGGTAAAAGGCATTGGCTAAATCAACCTCTGAAAAACATAGGCCTACAAAAAAGTGCATGAAAAACGACTCTAACAAAACTTTCATCCCCTTCATGAGATATCAAACTCCCGGGTCCTTTTGATATTAAAATCTCAATAAAAGCAAAGAGACAGTAGCAACACTGACCTCAGGAATTGTTTTGCTTGACGCCGCATAGTGTAGTACGGTTACAAGACCATCAGTATTGAAGGAATGATGATGAATGAGTTCTGGTAGTGTACGAAATTTCTGTTCGGCTGATATATAATATTTCTAAAATGAAGAGCGTCTCAATCCATAACAAGATCATGACATGAAATTGGAAAAATTCTAGCTAGACGTATCTGATTTCATAGCCTAGGCCTACCATGTTCATTCTCTACTATCAATATGTATATTAACTGCATCAAATCACTTGGCTAAAATTGCTGGTCTATCATATTACGCCTACTTCTGGTAGTGTACGAAATTTCTGTTCGGCTGATATATCATATTTCTAAAATGAAGAGCGTCTCAATCCATAACAAGATCATGACATGAAATTGGAAAAATTCTAGCTAGACATATCTGATTTCATAGCCTAGGCCTACCATGTTCATTCTCTACTATCAATATGTATATTAACTGCATCAAATCACTTGGCTAAAATTGCTGGTCTATCATATTACGCCTACTTCACTACATTAAATGCGCTATCCTGCAAGTGTTAAGTCCTGGAAATTTAAAAGCACTAGGCATATAGCATAGTAAAAATACTGGTAGCCAACACCAGTTGGCAAATGACACATGAATAATTATTTCTGTACCGTACAAAATGTCACTCAAACCAAATTTTTAACCTTTGAAGCATTTATTGCATCTAGACCATTATCGACCATAGTTTTCGTTACCTTTGATAAATCGACGTATATCCTGTAATGATAAACCCTGTCTTCATAACGAACAGAAACTGACAAATGACCAGGACAGCTTTCAGAATCTCTCACCTGTAACCATGACATTTTAATTTAGCCCGGGAATCTTCAAATGAACGCACATGATCTTACCAAGAAGCTACCGTTCACACCGCTGCTGAGCAAGTACTCAGCCCCTGCTCTAGATAATGCACCATGATACCATATCTGTTGAGTAAAGTTCATCGCAGGAGTGACGTAATTGGTGGGAACCCATCCTCTGGCACCTGAGGATGGAGGTGACCACTTGTCATCATCTATAATCTGTGCTTCACACCACTCCCCAGTGTGGTTAAGTTGAGACACTTTGAGAAGGCATCCTGTGACGTGAAAATATGACACAGCATAAGTTCAAATATTTTCAGCCTGGCGAAATTGATTCCTTACCTTTGGTTATCGAAAGCTGATTGCTACCTCCCGATGTAAAATTATACAGAGCAACGAAAACATTCTCCTTCTCAACCTCTAATGCCATGATATCAAAAGCCAGAACATGGAATGTTCGATGTCGATGCTGGACAATGTGGACATCTCAGCGCGCAGCAAACGATACTAGACCCTATAAATGAGCTACAAAGCCTTCATTCAGTCACTTGGTCAATATAATAATAACAACAAACCCACCTTGTGTTCCAACGCCTCAAATGAAAATCTGTCCCTGCCTCTGCTCTGGCTCTGTGTCTCAAGGGTCAAACGGATCAGGGATGGCGATCTAAATGGCCCTGAGTGAAGTGAAGTGAAGCGAAGCCGTGCAGCGCCTCCTACGCGTCAAGACAAACTTCTACAGAAGCTCGGCAATGTCTGCATTCAGACCACTGAGCTTATAAAGCTTACGAGATTCAGGCCGGGAACTGGGCAAGTGATATGATCGGTTTTGAGCCAAAATGCCTGAAGTTGTCTTCTTGCTGTTGTCTTGTTTGCGAATTTTTGGGTATTTACCGGCTTACCCATTCGCTTTCGCTGGTTATTACAAACCGGTGGCATTCTGTAAAAGGGAGCACTCCGGTTGTGCTTTTGTGGTTCTGCTTCAGGGAACAAAAACGGAGCGGAGAAGCACGAAGCCTTCGCCCAAACACACATACCTGCAGACTCTTACCTGACTGAATGAAACAGACCACTGCCATCACCGTGATACCTTCGAGCGACCGCAACGTAATATTGCGAAGGCTTGCTGATACTGTACGTTTACGTCGTACGTAGGCTACGGTATGAAACATAGGCCTACCTGCTGACTGCCTTTTTATTACGGTCTTTATGATAATATGAAATAGCGGTAACACATACCTACACTACAACACATCGCCAAACGAACAAAACGGCGAAACCCACAACGTCGGGCAACGATCATCCCAGATCCGTAGGCAGGCCTAACCTACTAGGCATAGGCTCTGTCTCCACAGCACGCCAGTCTTCGCGGCCGAACCAAAAGAGCGAGAGCGCACGGATGATTGCAGAGCGGACGAACCGAATCGCCTCCTCTATTTCGTTGTTCACGCGCATCACGGAAAATTCCATAGGGAACAGTCAAAATGGGTGTCTCGAACAGCCCTCATAGTAGAAAAAAAGTGCGAAAATGATAATCTAGCCCGAACGGAAAACCCTCCACAGAATTATATGTGATATAGATGCAGGGATATCTAGATGTAGATATCCCTGTATAGATGAAACTCGAAGCTCAGGTTTGAAACCGATATATATATCGAATAGTAGGCCCATATATTAGCCTATATCCCGCGCACCAGTGTGAAATTTTCGCGCCCGGAAACACTCCACCCGATTTTGTGGATTTATTGTGAAATTCACTAGGCTAATCGGTTTATACATTCACATATATATAGTAGGCTACATCTGAAAAGTGTACAATAGGCCTATACGCATTGCACTAGATTACGATAAAGTAAAATGAACTGAACGAAAGAATAGACCAACTCCTATTGTCTACGATGCATGCACCGCTATAATAGATCCTACTGAATCGATGGTAGGCTAGGAGTTGAGTGAGCACATGTCCATGCCTGCATCTTTCATTCAACCAAGGCAAAACCTTTTCACGGTGCAGTTTGGGAATTTCAGATTGTATATATAGAAATCATTAGGATTAAAATATATATAACACGACATAGGCTATAAATCATAGTCCATCACATCAATAAACAAATTGGTAGTATCAGCGTTGAGGAACTCGCGTCCCGCTTCGGATGAGGGTGATTCCGACTGGTGATTCCAAAAATCGAAATCACACCAAACCATCATACAGTGAAAGCGCTTGTACAATAGATTGATCATTTTTCGCACCTTCCACGAATTCTTCTTTAGTTAGCTTCCCATCTTTGTTCTGAAACATAGTTTTACACTTAACGCTGGCTTAGAGACAAACAAACACTTTCTTAAGAATAAAAAGAACGCCCATGTTCATTCAATAAATAAACTGGATGGATAAAAACGAAATGTAACACGACATATCGACATCTATAATGCTGTTTTTCTTGAACGATATATGCTATTAACTAGGATAAGTACAAATAAGAAAAAAAAATTTTCGCCCTCCAACCAAGCTGGATATGCACTATGCCATGAAGACATTAAAAATTTATCTTGATGCCTTTTCCAGCTAGGCCATGGTATATAGCGTCAATAATACATGAGGAATGTGCAATGCGTAATAGGATTAAATATACAAAGATGTGAAGGAGCGTATAATAATGCTTAAAGCACGATACGGTGATAGGCCATAGACCTAGATCGAATCAAAAAATACAAGTTGACTTCGCTTACAGTAGGCCTATACATAACGGTCCGTGCTCAGCTATGAAAACACGATAGTTTCGAATAATAATTATAAACCTTAAGCTTCATATATCTTCAAGCGGACGACGACCTACGTTCAATCCTAACTTTCTCATTTACAATTTTGACAGTAGATGTGGTTGTACTTGTGCGTGCGTGCGTGCGTATAGACAGGGGTTTGATTCTTTCAAGCCCATCAACGTCAAATGTGACGTTTATATAACGAAACAGGTGCAGGAGCAATGTCACAGGTTATCAAGCGTTCACGCATCCTCAAGGATTAAGACATCACCGTGGTGATGGTAGTAGGCCTCCACTGTAGCAACAATTCGTTTTTCGCAGTGAAGATATCCCTCCAAAACGTAAAGAGAAGCGCTCCAATCAGGTCAATCAACGCTGGACGCAGGTGCTAAGGCGCACCCATTTCATGCGTCTCAATAATGGATACGAGTCCATACGACCATATGGACATCACAATATTAGTACCAAACTGAAGAATTCCTGCAGCAACAGCGCAAGCGGAACCTCTGCGAGTGATCTGAATTATCGAAGCGGCATAGGCTAAAGGAAAAGCATGGCCTACTGTAATACCTACTTAGTACCTACTTTAGTACCTAGAGTAGGCCATGGGAGAAGACTCTCGGCATTTTTTAGAAATAATGTTATGAGGTGCGAGGTACAGACAACAAACACAACCGAACCGCGCAGATCAAAATCGGCATCGTGATGCACCGATGATGACAGCTTGAATTCCCTCACACACACACAACAGCAGTCAACACACCCAACCATGTCCAACAGAGGTAACCCTCCGATGTTTCCGTGGTAAATGGATTAGGTCAGAAATAATAAATGACACTTGTGAATCGCCATTTCAAGAATACCATGGTTGAATGGTGATCAATGCCATGACATATGCTGACATTTGAAAATATAATGTTCCAGAGGTTATCTATTACCCCCAAGTTTCGTATCAATGTGGATGCCCCCGGTTCGCACCACGAAGTCATTCTATGCATTATTACCGGCCGCCATGAAAATTCATGAAGGACTTGTACTAAAACACTCTTGCATTATTAGTAAAGACTAGCTTTGTCAAGAGGAACCTTTCAAATATATTGCCTAGCGTAATATCCGCATCGGACACTAACAATTACGAACTAGAGTTGATTGAAAAAGGTAGTAGGCCAACCTCGCGTTATAAAATCAGACTTGACTATAAAGTGCGGTGCGTAGTCTAGCTGTATATATGATTGCGATATGTGATGGACGAACAATCTAGTAAACCTAAACAATAGGATACTAAACATATAAGATTATCAGTCATGCGCAGTGATGGATAAACTAGCACGCCTAAAAAAAAGGTTCGTGGTAAACCCAGGAGCTATAATAAATATCGTCGGTGACTCGGTAGTTCGCGAAATGCGACGCATTAGATCTTAAATCTGTTTTTCCTTGCTGTGTCAAATAAACACACGGGCATCAAGAAGTTGTACCATAAGTTATCCTCGGACACCGCCGCGTGAAACTGCACATGTCCAGACAAATCCGCATATATTTCAGTGAATGCCCATGCCTATGGGTCTACCGCGGCCAAAATGTTAGGTACCAGCGGCCTAAAATGCCATGGCTGAGAAGAATGGAGAAACATCGTTAAATACTGAAATTGTATGACTGTCTTATGTGATATACTGCTTAGACAACGTGTCCTTTCTTCCAACATTGTATTACCTGGCGGAATCCCGTTGCTCGGGGTGAAAGTTTGGCTCTATATAGACACGAGGAACGAAGGAACCGGTATCAAAATTTATGTGGTTAAACTTGAAGCGCTGCATTCAGTACATTTAGTTTTACCGATCCATGTTCATTTCATTTAACTTGGTCTCGAGAGGAAATTTTTGTCTTGACCCGGCTTATATATGCAATACCGTAGATTTAGGCCAACTTTAAGATCGTCAATCGACATATGCCGACTATGCAAATAAAAAGACAGCGTCAAATCACCTTATCCATTAGGTTGAAAATCTTGTCGACTCGTTTTTCTGGAGTATTTTCTTCCTCTGGGAGTTGAACAGAATCGCCCTATAATACAATTAGCGTAAACAGTATGCCTATCAACGTTTCAGGGGTCACGTCTAAAGCCTAACACATTATAGACTATATTGGATGGTGTTGGTATAGTATTTGGAGATACTTCATATTAGACCCTGCAGGCCTAGCCAGAACTATGAAAGTATCTTCGGTTGAGAGATACACAATGATTGGAATGTTACTATAGAGCAAGAAATACAATAGCCTACTGGTGCCACATCCCATGAATAGCCAGATAGGTTCGAATAAGACTACATAATACGAATCATGAGTATCGATATTCACATGCCCTAGGATATCATATTTCATTACACTATGATATGGAACGACATAACAACTTACGAAATTCAATCCCGATTTTTCAATCAAGACAATCATTTTAGCTTTCCAATGGTGAGTGAATGAAAATAATACGTTCTCACGCACTTACGGTCTGCGATTAATTGGGATAGTGTGTAGGCCTATAATGTGTGATCCATCATTTATTCATGAGTTATATATATCTCGTAGAAAAATCTCAAGGAAGCATTAGGTGGATGTTATAAAAAAGGGAAAAAGAAGTCAATAATGTCCTGCAAGCTGAAGTCACGAGGAAAATCTCAAACTCGGGAAATTAGAATGAGAATCAGCGCTCTTTTGTACAGTTTTTGCTTTTGCTCAACATCTGCCAATTTAGGATATAGGCGGATAAGAAGTCACAGCGGAATTTTCATATAGTTACAAATAAGACAATGTCAGCGCACAATTATCCAGCCCAGTTTATTAGAATAATTCGAGATTTTGGAGCTCTGACCCTCTTTAGGTGATTGAAGTTGGAAAGATTTTACACTACAGAATTAATTGCCGGAAGCAACGTTGACTCCCAGGCCAAGACCATGGCCTACTTTAGAGTAGGCCATGCCAAGACTTTTAGGTCGTGTACGACAGTTCAATGATATATTGGCTGGACTGTAGACTATAAAATATAAAGAGTAGGCCATAAATACACTACGCCTCGACACAAATATTAGGTATTCTTACCACCATCAGGAAAATTGCACCGACTATGTCCAGCATTTCTTGTCTGGTTATGAAGCCATCATTATCCAGGTCATACAGTTGAAACGCCCCTGAAAACCAGACGCCTTCCTTATTACGCAAATTTCAACTATCGAGTCTCAGTGCTTTTGACCGAAGCTGTTACGATGACGACGCCATACCAAAAAATTATTATATAGGCCTATATAGGCTACTGATTTCAAGATCCATTTTTTATGTCATTCGGGAAGTGTACAGCGAAACAGGCACTGCGTACATGAGTGCGTTGGCCTGAAAGTCAAAGTAGACAGAAAGACTTCGACTGTTCATCTGTCTATATTGCCATGATGTGGATGAGTCGCGCAATTAAGATTCCAACCGGAAATTATTTGTTCTGAAAGTACGCCTGTAAGTTGCGCGACATTTCGCAATGTAATTTGCCTCTGGCGCTCTTGGGGCTGCTACACAAATGCGAACCTATGTCTATAAAATTAAAGGTAAATCTAAACCCGACACTCACATTTCAATTTCTCATCAAGGGTTCCACGTGACGTGATACTCAGAGCTAAAATAAATTCCTCAAATTCTATTGTCCCGTCTTTATTCTCATCGAATGTATGAAACACAAATTTGGCAAACTTCTCTGAATTTCCGTGAGGAAAAAACTGCTTATAGATGCCTTTGAATGTTTCGCAAGTCAATTTCCCCGACGGGCAGTCTTTCAAAAATCCTTTGTACCATTTATTGACTTCTTCCTCAGTGACTGCAAAATACAAAGCGACTGCTCAAACCCGTCGGGATCCGTCACTACCATGATTTAACGCTAAAGCAAGACGACGAGGAACATACAGGCCAATAATCTCTACGCTACTTGGAACATTTTTGCGACCACACGCTACAAGGCAGGTAGCCAATGCGTTCTGCCAACAGCTACAAACTATACGCAGTGCAGACTAATGTTCATAGTTTCACACGCTTTGACAACTTACATTTCGTCTCCCTCATAAGTCTTTCCATAATCTCTGGTTTCAGCTTGCTCTTTTTATTCCCCATACTGCTTGCTAAGTCAACCAACGAACTAAGGAAGATATTCTGTACGATTTAGGAAGAATAAACAATTGTAGACAATACGCTAACGATGAACACAGCGCGTCTCGTAACTACGGCAATGACGCTGGCATTTAAATCGTCGGCAGAGCGAGAGATGAATTTTACGGCCAATAAATAAACATTGCGAGAGACCCTTTGTGTTCTTTTTTTAGCGAAGTCTTATCTCCCACTTGTGGATCCACGCGAAAACGCAGAGCCCAACACGTCGCTCATCGTTGTTCACGTGAACAATGTCACATATTTTGTTCTTCATATGGTCATTCGACTGGTCCCGATATTCAGCAGAACTGTCGTGAGTGAGCAGAGGAACGATGACCGGACCGACCCTCCAGCTAGCAACCGGCGTCACGAGGCCATATAGACACCATTACGTGAGTAACTGGACTAAAGATGCCAAATCACCTCTGAAATTCCATTGGATTGCGGCAGCCCACACAGTTCCACGCATTTCATACCATGGCTATACAAACTGTTCGACCGAGTTTCGAGCTTCAGTCGTGCGAAGGTCACGGACGTACTTTTCGGCCCACTGTAGAGTGCATCACCGACACCGTGGCCTATGTACCAAAATGAAAACACGCTAAGACGGAGTAGCGTTCAATTTGAAATTTTCGCACCCTCCTAGCGGACGCTAACCATCGGGCCTGCATAGATTTGAAATCTTCGCAGTTTTCATCCATTCATCATTAACCGTCGGACAAGATGAGACAAGATTCGCAACAGGCCTTCCACGAGAGCATACGAGACATTCCTAACGAGGGTGGTCAATGCCATTACCCAGCAAATAAAAGTACCTGCGTAAGTATCCATTCTCTGTGGGTTACTGTTTCCACGTAAGGAACTCACTATTACTATCACAAAGATGACAAATAAATTAGAAAACGAAATTGCACAGTCAACGCGAGATTTCCGTAATCGACGTGACATCAACGCTTACGACAAAATCGCAAGACCTTATAGGTAACCATATTTAACAGCCCCGTCCTTGCATATATGATTGTGTCCGTATCCATTGCGAAAGTAACGTTCGTGAAGTCGGAAGCTAGCAAATTACGTTCCACCACAACACTGTTAATCTTCTTTCCACTTTGGTTTTCGTACAGTGACACCATTACATCTGAAGAACGACATATCTCCATTTCAAGCAGGGTGCTGTCGTATATTTCAAATTATTAAGTCTATCTCAAACGTCAGACCACGTCATCTATTCGTGTACAATGCACATAGACTACACAATGAAATTAGAAACTGCAGCTAGTCTAATTTTGGCTCTATCATGCCGCGCAAGAACACCCACCCAACATCATCCAATCCAACTAGTACCAGGATTAGGTGGGGCAGGACATATTACAATGGACGGAATTCTGCATACACATTACGCAAGTAAGGACGTGCCGGTAAGCAAAATATCAATCAATACCGTACCGTAAAAAGTCTCTGAAAATGAAAGTGAGGAGATCGAGGAACAGCCTTTAAAATGCAGAACAGCGATGATATCAAGTTCATCTTCGTAAGACACTGACATGATCTTGAACTTGGGCTGGACTATTGGAGCCATTGACAGTCTAACAGGATTCCTCAATTGCCGGCCATAAGATGACCTCACTGAACAGTTCAATAGTACTTTTAAATGCACATTGAACGATGGAACAAGACTGGCAAAATAACTTACATTGTGGGCGAATTTGGCCACCTTGAGAATCATGGTTGGTCTCTTCCCCCGACTCGTCCAACCGGATTTCGAAGCATTTTTTAACAAAAGACCGCTCTACAGAATTATGATGACATCCGAGTGGTGAGCCAACGAGACGAAGAAATCCTGCTTGGTCTTTCTCTGCGGTAGACTTGACTGAGCTTATATCAACAGTAGACTGTCCAGTTACGCCTGCTAAAAAAAAATCATTGACCATGCACTGATTGATATTGGAAAATCACTAGAATAGAACGCACCATTTCTCTGCGCTTTATATCTTTCACTAATCTGGTACATTACCACCGTCTCTTTGTTTATAATCAGCAGACGCCCACTCTGATCATTATGAAAATTTAAACCAGAGATGAATCCTTCTTGCGAAAATGCATTGACCTACGTTAGATGCTCTCAATGAAACATACAATTGAACTGCCACTAACGCCAAGTCTATTGCGCCTACATGAAACCTTGAGACTTCTGTACCATCACTCAATTTCCTCAATGACCAGTTATTGCAATTCACATCAATAGGGACTGCAAAATGGAACGGTATGCCACCAATACGAAATATGTGCTTGATCGCCTGTTTGAAAGAACAAATTACGGCATGCGTATTTTCTGGTTAGTACAAAATGGAGTGCCACAAACACTAAGTCTTTTTACCTTTGTCTTGAAAAGTTCATACTTGAACCATTCTCGATATTCTTCCAAAATTATAGGGTTACTCGTGTAAGGAAAACCGATAGAACAGTCACCAACACAACCACGAATGGTGCCACTAGGATTTGAATAAGTTTTTGATTGACCCAACTGAATATTTTTTGAGTTAATATCGAACATTCCCAAGATATCCTGAAATGAAAATGGTCTAACGTACAAACAATGCAGATAAAAGAGAGGGCTGAAGGTTTTTTCTGTGGTAACACA
Source organism: Botrylloides violaceus (assembly GCA_030412335.1). Classification (NCBI taxonomy): domain Eukaryota; kingdom Metazoa; phylum Chordata; class Ascidiacea; order Stolidobranchia; family Styelidae; genus Botrylloides; species Botrylloides violaceus. The sequence goes on from JASFYC010000714.1 coordinate 1,017,788, forward strand.
GAGTGTATAGGCCTAGGTCTCACTAATCACAGTTAAGTTACGTTAACTATGGAATATACGATGTAAGTCATAAAATTTGGGGTGAAGCATGGGCATAGCTCATATTTTTTAGAGAGGATGGGTTAGCGGTTTAATCTGCTTGACAAAATACTAGAGGAAGGGGCATTTATTCGGCCAGATAGCTCTGGCAAGTGGCTTATATTGATATCAGTGCCTATGCGTTACCACTAGCCACTAACTAGGATTTTCATCAGCTGGAGTTCACAAGTTATGCAGTAGGCCTACATTATATTATACCTTTACCTGTAATCCATATAAAGAAAGCAGCGAGCCCGCCTTCACAGTGAGAATCAACATCTTATCCAACAGTTGAACTTTTAAATTCTTTGTTGTTGAAGCAGTGACAAAATGATTTATGATCCGTAGAGGAAAAAGTGCGATAATAACATACGCTATAAAATGCAGTTCTGATGTGATGCAAGAGCTTGTAATGAGGACTTTACTTTCATGAACATCAAATTCTTCAAGGTAGGAGTAAGTAAAAACCAGAGAAGATATTCGCTCCTTAATTCGTTCAGTCTCTTTCGCTCTTAAATCAATATTTATTTGAGATGCGCTTGTTTTTGAAGATGAGTTGACGAAGAACTTGGTTGGTATGAACATTTTGTTCAAACACGTTGCGTCTTCTAATGAATACTGATACAACCATCCGTCTTTGCTTATTAGAACAACACATGGCAAGTGCTGGGAGTTTGACAGTGGTGTACATCCATTGGGAGGGTTCATAGTGATAGCGTCCAAGATACGTGGTCTACAAAAGGTTAAGAAAAATGACAAAAGGAACAAAATTTAACAAACCACAAAATGGGATTGGCCATGCTGAAATATAACAAGGTTCTGTTATTAACTAAATTCCAGTTGTCTGAGGATGGTCTGAACTACCGTAGACCTACTCTGAACAATGCAACCGTAGACTTGTAACACCACAAAACCTACACACTACCTAGACTGGACACACTGGCTGGACAAAAGCAGGTGACCAATGTGTCAATACGCTAATCCTCAATGGCCTGCCAGTCGCATCAGGCCATTCTTAGAACACATTTGACATTGTGAGGATGGGACTGGAGAAGTGACTAGCAGTAGCTGTAGATGAGGACGTTACCACCACTACACGATTAAGCCATCGAGCTGGAGCAAAAGATCCCCCGATATTGTTGATCACAACCTAACAATCACACCATACCTTGGGTTGACTGCAGATCCGCAGGAGTTCTCAGGGTGAAAGATGTCATTCCTGATTAATATAGGTCCAGATGTTGGACTGGTGCAAAGATTGAACCATGTTCTATAATTATTTGTGAAGAGACGGTTCCCACCGTAGGAAGGGGCGCTCATTCTCGGAACTTGCTTCCCAGCAATTACCTGAATTGGGAAAGCCACAGAAACCTAAGAATCCATCATTTGTAATGTTAAAAATGAACGACATACCTCAAGGTAGGTGTCCTCAACACTTAATAAGCACTTAAGGAGTTGAAAATCACACCTGTAGTTGCTTATTGAGTGTCGTACTGACCTTCCCTTCTCTTTTCGTGGAAGACCCAACTGCCTACGATTCAGCAGCATTACAATGTTTGGCGTTGAAGGCTTATCTTTCATGGCTTGCAGAGTAATAAGTAATTACTGGCATTCAAAGTCAAGCTCAAGAGTTCAAAATATTGTAGTTTGACCAACGGACAATCATTTTACATAGAGACAGAAGCCTATCCATATAGCAAATCCCAACGCCAACTAATGGGGTGTGATGTGCCATTCCAAGTTATATTTCACCGAAGGTATCTATGACCGCAATGATCATACCGGAAACCTCATTGACGCGACACACAACAACGAAACGCAACTGAGATGCATTATAGAGACTGCTTAGGAGATGCAAAAACACAACAGACAACACCTACTCAAGCATGATGGGCTAATCGCGGCGTGAAATCACTGAGGCTTGTCTTAGCAGTGCATTTTTTCTAATCTGAGGCGTAGCACACAGCCAATGTTCTCCGTGACGCCTGGGCACCTATTGTTTTACAGCGCGACCACGTACCCGCAACTGGCCGCAGAGTGATTAGATTTACCTTTGGTTGTATAAGCATACGCCGCTTGGATGAATAAGTAACATCCTGACGAAGATGGTGTTGATATATAGAACCTCCAACACCCTGTTGTAGCCTCAATCAAAAACCCACTCGTTCACCTACTAGTAAAAGCTTTCTCAACTCGGTTACGACGTGACCGTTGGATCGTAGATGCCTACTCCCCCATCTCCATCGGACCAAAATTGCTACATAGTCAACAACTGTGAACATGATATTGCATTCCGTTGCCAAACACGATCTCCCAGGCAATATGCCTGGGCTAAAAAGGAATCCAACAAACAATTACGCTGTCACGACTCGGACATCGAATACAATAAAAACAAGGAACACATTATGTATAAAACATTCATCACTCATAGTTAAAAGAATTAATCACGATAAGCTTTCAGAAGCCAAGATTGGTTCATCAGAATTATAAAATCTATACTGATTATTAACATCTAAAAGTGCTAAAAGTTTCGATTTTCACTACAAAGGACTAATACATTTTATAGAATAGTGTAAATGAAACATAAAAAGTTCAAAGCAACATCTTCTGCATGATAGTTTTGATTGGTTAGTAACATGCATACACAGAATTCTAGCCTTCAAAGTTTACAGTGTCCCACCTTCATGGAAATCGGGCTCAACCATTCTAAAGTTGTCCTCTAGATTGTAAGCCTGCTATGTAAAAAAAGTATATCGTCTAACGAATTGGCTAGAACAATCCGATGAATCAGGGTCTTAGTAACCCATAAAAAACTAAAAATGCTACTAAAAAGCTAACAAGCACATTTTTCAAAGTCGACATGGACATAATAGACAACAGTATAAAATTTTGAGTAGGCCGAATGCATTTAAAAATATTTCAATTAACGAATAGGCGCGTCATAACAACAACAAAAAATATTTTGAGGAAAATGGATCTCGTGCGGGCAATAAATGTGAAATCTCAAATCGTAAATTTTGTTATTACGGAACTGAGGCCTCAGAAAGAGACACATGACATACCAAAATATTGACAAGATTAGGACCTTGGCAATAAGCATTCGTCTTTTAACCGTACATGTACACTTGTGTACCTCAACCTTACTGATGACAAATAAACGAAGCATCAAAATCACTACACAGTGCATTTCACAATGTAGATCGTCCATTGTAGCCCACGTTTGGATTTTCCACATAACGCATACTTTGCGTTGTGTGCCCTGTATCAGCGTGAGAACTGGTTGAATTATACCCAAATGGTATCTGTCCAACCATTTCGTTCGAAGAAAATGGCAAACGCATGGACGGGATGTGATGCGGTGATTGAGAAGTTATCACTGACATTCCAGACTGCAACGGGGCTTGAGATCTAGTGGCGCGATCCATGTGAGGTGTGCACGAGTTGACTGGTAAATGGTTAGCTCCAGGCATTGGCTGTACGTGAGAATGCCGGCTTTCCATTCCAATATGTCTAGGAACAGCGGACGAATGTTGACTAGGATATTGAGGCGAGTTTGGCATGGGAATCATGGTTGGGCGATTCGCATAGGTGGGATTTGGTATTAGAGAATTTGGTATGAATCTTCCGTTACATCCAAATGGCATGGACTGGACCCAACTCATTGGACTCATAGTGATTTGATTTGTCGGGAGATGTTGTTGACGTGGAAGAGAATTTCTGTTGAAACAACAATGAATTTTTGACTTGTAAGAGTAAAATCTAAAATCTCAAGTACACAGTTGAATAGAACTGTATCAAAGTGGGCATGGACATTGACTGTTGTAAAAGCATGCAGTACCGGTACCGACGTGTGGGGTTGTAGCAGTATAATAGTATACTTCAATCTGGTGTCACATCCTTCTTACCTTTCATCAACAATTTTCAATGCTTGGTCTTGGTATCCAGAAGGGGTGCCTGCATACTGTCGCACAATCGAGTCCAAGACACTGTAAGGTTGCATTCCCATTGGTAAGTTTGGAGAGTTTTGAAATGATGTATCCATTGCAATCTGCGAAGTTTCCATCTTCTTTTCCTGAACATATAAAAAAACATAGCGTAATCGATGGTGGATGATCGATCGATATCATATAGAAGATACATCACAGATCATAGAATAATATTCAGAGTGGAGCTACGAAAGCCTGTGAATGTTATTCTCAATAAACCAAGGCTGGACCATCTGTCCTGAATCTTTTTCATGACACTAAATTTGGGAGTGTGGTGGAGTGTGATAAATTTCGGTTAGACGACGGAACGGAATTCTCAAATCCCGTCAATGTTACTCTCAATGAAACATACATCTGTGGCGAATCTTCTTTATGATACCAAATTTGGGAGTGTATCATTTACCTGCAGGGATGGTGAGGCTATATTGATAAACATAAAGTCTATGGGAACACGGGATCTGCTAATTTGTATCAGAACGAATGAATTCAGATTCTCTTCACGTTTATGTATGTAGTACATAAATCAGGTTTTAGTAAGAAAATTACCCTTTGTTTTCTACGTTCTTCCTCTTTTGCTCCATACTCGGCGGCCCCATGATTTCTACAATTCATACTTTTGTGCTGATAAAACACCAACGATATCCTCGATGGATAAAATCGATTCGGCGACCGCAAGGCCGTAGTGGCATGAAGCTCTTTTTTAGCACACTCTATTAAAACCTGAAATATCAAACACTTGCTATACAAATATACTACCACATACTGAAATTTGCAACCCACCGATCCGTGACCGGGAGCAACTGCTACACCACCGATTTCAGAATCCATAAAATTGTCTTCTGAGTCCGAGTACTGTATCGTTTCCTCTGGCACTGCTGCTCCCTGCGACAGATTAGGTGAAGTGCCGTATGGCATTGAATACATAGTATCTCCATATGTACTCTGTGGTGTTGACGGAGTGGAGTACCCTTCCGAATCGACACTGGCGTTGTTGTGCATCATACCGGGAAAGGACTTCATTGCATTCGGAGAATTCGCAGAAGGCTGTGGCACCATCATCGGACTAGAAGACATGTTCTTGATTGGGTGGATATGAGGCGGAGTGTTCGGCATTTGGCCATCGGGATCAACTTGAAAATTTGTAAAACTGGCAGCGTTTTGTTGTTGGAAACCTTGTTCCGGACCGACAAAGAATCTTTTAATAGACGGCAGGTTGTCGTTAGGAGTACCATTGTCTATAGAATTGTAATGATTTTGAGACATGGTGCCAGGATACGAATTCTGCGGCATCATGGGTGCGTAGTTGTGCTGCTCTGTCATTCCACGGTGATTATTGATGGCAGATGGAATGGGTGAATGAAGTTGTACTGGAGATGTCATTTGCAATTCTTGTCTGCAAAAATTTGTAGTTGTAGCATAACAGTCACAGTATTTGAAGTCAAAGTCACTTACGAATATCGTGGCTTGTGAAAAGTGAAATGTTCGCCACAATCTTGCAACTTGACATGTTTGGTATGAAAGAGATTGTCATATGAAGTTGATCTTTTGGGCGGCCGGCCCTTACGCTTAAATGATGGACTGACCGCCGAACCATTCTCTTTCTTTTTCGCTCGAGACTTTTGCTTCTTTGATAATTTAGGAGTACTGCGCAAGCGTACTTGGTGATGATAGCGGTCCATTAGCTGATTAAAAAGTGATACAGTTCAATATCACAATAACCACTATGGAAAGCAAGTGGTCAATTTTAGAACCAACACAGACATGGACTGGCGAGAGATTTGAGAAAACATGAGAATCATAAAGTCACTTGAACCATCAATCCTTTCAAGAGAGAATAAAAAACGACGGAGAGAGAGAGTGAGACAGAGAGTTAAAATGATATATCTGTCCATGTCACATAATGTGAATGCAGCTACAAAAAGTCGTGGTACCGGTAATTGTACATTGCGGATATGGCAATAGGGTGGTATATTCGATTTTAGTGGCAGCTTTGCAGGCTCACATGCAACTCAACCTACCTCAATTGCGCCAGAAGACAATTTTTCATGTATTCCCTCAAGCGATCCTTTTTCGTCCGTCAAATCCAGTTTGCATAGCGGTAAAACATGGAGCTGCTCATCAACATTTTTGCCGATATGGCGAAGTTCAGGTTTCGTGAAAGTAACGACCACTGTTGATCCATTATCCATGTTGTGTTGATCTTTATGAGAATGAGCGCAGAAGTCCATGCACGATGTAACACCACTGAAAGGTCGAGACTTTTTCTTTTTCTCTTCTCCCAATCGGCACTCGTAACCTTCTTCTTCGTGCTCTACCTGCATATAATAGACAAATAGAGATCGGTAAATTGAATTAACATGAAAATCTTCACAAATCCTCAATCCAATATACGGCAAGACATACACACTGCAGACCCGTTATAACGCGGTCGTCGGGATCCACAAAATCGGCCCGCGTTGTAAGTGAATCGCGTTATACGGAGGTTACGCTAACAGCATGGGTGGATCGACGGGTGGACCGCGCTTAAGTCGATTTACGATTCCCATTAGCGGTGGCTGCAATATGCTATCCGTCGCAAATCATTTGCTGACATTTCTGATCTTCTAAAACAGACCTATTCACTAGTTACGCAATGAAATGTCACACTGTACAATCGTAATGAAAGTTGTTTATTTGGTTGAAACGCCCTACACTCTAATCCACAACGTCTACACTAAAAAAGAATCAAGCGTCAACTGTTTCATTGCTTCTCCATTCTTTCCCCTAGCAATTTCCTTCAAGTGCAGGATGTGAATCGCGTCCACGTCCTGACACTCTAACCACTCCAAAGCAGTATCAATAGATGATATGGCCTCACTAATCTTCGGTGGTGGAGGTGGCAGGTCGTCATCTTTCTCATCATCGACATCGACGACGAGCTCATCAGTGGAAGCATTAACAACGCTTGTCACGATATCAGCTGCCGTTAGGAACTCATTTGTCAGACAGTCATCGTCGATATGTATCTATTCTTGCTCATCTTCGATGCCCATCTCTCTGAACAATTGTTCGCAATTCTCCGAGTCGGTATCCGTCTGATCCAGATCATTAACAAGAGCTACATCAGAGTTGTCTCCGTCGTTGGAAAAGGCCCCTGCTAGCCCACGGTACCAGCATTTATGAATGGTTGTCGCCGTGATGGAACTACAGGCTTTCTCTCCCAGATCGAACATGGAGCTGAGGGTCAATTTCTTTACACACTCTGCGAGGTTAGAATCCCGCCCGACGATTGACATGAGATTCTTTCGGTAATGCATTTTAAAAGTGGTTTTTATTCCTTGATCAAACGGTTGGATAATTGACGTGGTATTCTTTGGTAGATAACCACGTTATCATGACTTTGTCTAGCTGGGAATCTTTAGCCGGCCGTAGTCGCTTCCTTTGCAGACCTTCACTTTCATCAAAGAACGTGGTTGCTTGCCTGATGTTCTCTTCGTCTTTTATCCATCCCCGCAGCGTTGATTCCTTCAAGCCCAAATCTTTGCAAACACGTGCATGCGTCTTTCCTGTACGCAACATTTCCAGCGCCTCAATCTTATCCTTAACTGACCATGCTTTTCTCTTCTTTTTGATTCCCTCCATGACACAGCAACACTCAGCCCGATGTTAATCACTGTACTGGCAGCAGGACGTGCACGTGAGTCGGTGGCGCAACATGTATGATGTAACAGCAGCCAAATGTAATGATTGGCGGACCTTTACCAGGCAACACGCAGCCAAACCAAATGCTAATGCGCAGTTTATATTTGAAATTTAGTCTTCGCCAAAACGCGTCGCAAAAACCAGTGACAAATTCGGGGTCCATACTCTGACCGCGTTATATCCGATTCCGCGTTATATCGAGTCGCGTTATATCGGGTCTGCAGTGTACCTAATTGATTGCAAACAGGATTAGTTACTGAACACCTGGCCTATGCAAACTGCATGTGAGATTATTACAAAATGTTGTTCATCGTAGCTCACGGACAGTAAACATAACATGTTATTATTATTTTTGTCTGTAGTCTGGTAGTGGGCATCTGCGATATGTTGGAAGTGTAAACAGCACCAAATCGTGACATATCATGCATACTACGAGCATGCATGCATGCACACTACGAGGTAGTCAAGAACCGATAGGGTTAAGACACGGGTATAACATAATTGAATCTATAACAATTGTTTGTTTACATACGAGTTTTAAGTACCTGGTTGTTGAATGCATCAGGGGCAGCCATCTCGTATAACGGTGACATGGCAGTTGCAAGTGTCTCGCATATCTTTCCTACAAATTTCTCAGCTTCGGGATCTTTTGTTCCAACAAGTTTGTATTTGTTAGGGTTGTGAGAACGTGCATATTTACATCCATTGTAATACATTGACCAAGAACATCCAAATGAAAACGACGCCCCACAAGTTGACTCATCGAATCCTTGGCAAGCACACGTTCTCCTAGAATTGTAAATCATTTTTAATGATCTGCTTTCGTATGGCTTTGCTTTCTTCGATCCAGACGTCGGCGCAGCCACTGCTTGATGGCCTCTTCCAAGTTCTTTAGACCAGTCACTCCATTGGGTTTAATGATCTGTTATGATAACACAAGAAAAACGTTTGAATTAAGCTTACTCATCGTTGGTGCCACATCTTCTCTCTGTTGGTTCTCCGTGCTTAGGAACAAATTTTGCAATATTGTAATAGGCAAAATCAGCAAGAGGTCGTGCGAGTCCATCCCAGATCAGAATTATAACAACGATTGTAGCAGTTGGACAATAATGGCCAGGACGGTTACGACATACAACGAGCACTTTTTCTTCTGGTCCAGACCGGCGAATTACCTGGAAACCAGATGGCGTATATTGGCATAAGAAGGGTCTTGATATGGAAACAATATAGCAACCAGCATCGGCAAATATTTCAAGCATTTAGCAAAATTAGCATGCAGTAAGTCACCGAATTTGGTAGTAGGCAGAGACACAGCAAAAGTTGTAAAAACAGTTTCACTATCAGGCCATTGCATTCTTGTGTAAATTCACATTCAACAGATGGCCCAGGGACATCGGGACAGTGTCCTGTGTCTGTGTGCCGTTGACAATGTGGCCGAGAAAGAAATTTTAAGAAAAAAAGCTGGCTAGACTAACCGTTTTGGCCATCGGACATCCTTGAGACGTTTTCCCCTCTTTGCCAGTATAGATAACCTGAAATTTTAAAAAATATAATTGTATCAACGCAATATATAATTTGACGATTGAACAAATTTACAAACACCTTTTCTATTCGAATAGCCTTTCCACAATATCCCATTCGTTTCTCAAAGAGTGTCCGTATGCCAGCAACATTTTTTGCAGCACCAAGATGTGTGTAATATGGAGCATCACTAGTGTCAACTGTAAGAAAACAAGTATATATGTAGGCCTATAAAGCAAAAAAGAACTGTGTGAGTGAAAAAAATTTACAAAATCTTACCTGCAACGCAGCTACACGCTGGACATTCCGGTTTTGGTTTACAACTATCAACAATAGGCGTATTGCCAGTGAGTTCCTGTGTCAATTTTGTCACCGACTGTTTGCTGGAGTCGTTTAGCACTGTATCAACTTGGTTGGGTCTATTGCAAGCTACAGTCGGCATCACCAATTTGTGGTGGGATGCAGGCGTAACAGACTTAGCTGGCTCGGTCTTTAGCAGATGCATACATGCACTTACACCTTTATGTAATGCAAATACCATGAGTTATACAAAGAAGCCTCAAAGAGCAACTAACATGATCAAAAATTTGTTGGATTTGTTCCATGCAAAGAACACATTCCAAGCAACAAGTCAACACACAGCCCAATTGCACCGAACCACGCCAACATTGAGATGCTCAAATTGCAATTAAATCGTTGCAAAATAGTAGGCTTACCTGTATTTGTTGACGATGGAGCTAAGTCCATAGATATATCAAGCTGAACATTTAGTTTCTTTTTATCTGTTGGTGTTGTGGGTGCACAAAGCAGTGCTGAAATCCTACCACTGAAGCTAAGATGCAAAGAGATTTAGCCATGCAAAATATTTCACAAATCTTAACAGAAATTACCTATGTCTTCGACGCTTCATACTGACATGCAGTCTTGGCGAGGTTGGGTCGAAAGAAGATGCTCGCCTTCTCGATTTATTCCATAGCTGGCATGGTGTTTTGCCATTATTGCCTCTCGTAGGAGATGATTTCCTTGCAGAGCTATTACTTTGAGTTAGGCAACCATTGTTTTTCATCACATCACAAGGCAGCTTATGACGGTTGCAGGCTGTGGATGTAATCACCTTGGATTGGGACATGGCACTACTACTGCTGAAGTTAACCTTTGTCAGTGTAGCTTGCACAGTGTTGGCCGTACCTGTGTCTGATGTACAACCATTCAGGCATGACGATGTTGTGATTTTTCTGCTAATCAGTGACTGCTCAGGGCCTGTTGAAGGGATGGATATTTTGGGAATTCGAGAAAGCTCATTTGTTGGTGCATTTTGAAATTCACATTGTTGAAACAATGCATACGAAGAGCTGCTTGTGGTAGCACTTTGTCTGTAATTCACTGGATTTGACTTACTGTACGAAACCTGCCAGTTCTTAGCAACTGTGCTGTATGCATGGTCTGCAGTGTATCCAGATGATAGCGAAGGATTTAAGTAGAGTGTTTGGTCTTTAGTTGAAGTAGAGTATTGAGATGGTGAAATGACAGGTACCGATATTTCTTTCTGTAAAATTCTACTTTGCTCAGTGTTGCTCTGATCCCATTTCTTTTGTTGCGACGACGGGAAAGGTAAATTCCTTGTAACTTCAGTTGGAGAAATTTTTACTTTTTGGTGGTGATTTTCAACCATTGTTGACATTGAAGCAGAAGTTTGGCTTGTCACAACCATATGATTGTGATTCAACGGAGTAGATCTTGCGATATATTGTCTATCATGGAAGGTATGTGAATATTGAGAATGCAAGCTTGCAGGGTTTTTTGGAAGACTCGGATTACCGTTAAAATGGGGAATTTTTTGTGGATGAGGCCTGTTGTGAACGCTCGAGGCTGAAATTACTTGACCGTTACTATCAAGAAAATATGACTGAATTTCTTTAAAGTGATGTGGAACTTGGTGTCTGCTTGTAGAAGAAACGTGGGGAACATGATGCGGATTTGGAATATATCGCAATGCATTGCCTGGATGCATTTGATTGGAGGAGAGTTTATCATCAAGAAGTGGCTGTCGGCTATTGCTGTTTGGAGTGAATATATTTTTCTTTGTGAAATCGTCTATTCCATAAGGCATATACAAGTTGTTACTGGTGCCGGTATTGTCCATTGTTGAATTTTTATCCATTTGTCGACTGCTTCCAAGCAAGAAGCGATCATGGAAGTCACAAGATATTTTTTAGTGAAAGTGCAATGAACATACGATGGATCAAAGATTGTAATCACCATTCACCCAACAGATCACAATCAACAATTTGATATGATGCATGAAGCCATGTTGAGAAAAGATTGACCTCTATATACTGGCACATGTACGTGTAATTCAAAATCATAAGATTCCCAGTATGAGAAAAAATGATATTAATTGTCCCAGTCTTGTAGCGCTCCTTCGCTAAAAAGATTAGACTTTATGAGCTTCAATGGTTGGAAGATGCTCTTGAAAAATCAGTATACAGTCCACAAAAGTAATGTTAGGCAGCCCTTACTTATAGTGCTATTGCATAGGTATAGGTTGACTATTACGTTTCTAAAACAAAAATTCATTAAAATCTAGCTGTGATTGTGAATGAAGTCTTACGAAGCAATTCATATCATTCACTTATGTAGAGCAGCGGTAGTGATACAGTACAGCGAGTACAGTAGCCGTAACGACTTATGGCATACCGGTATATAATATAAATATACCCACACAATATGACCACCCATAAGCAACCAATTAACGATCTTATTCGTTATCTATCTATCTATCTATCTATGCATAAAAACACTGAAAACAGAACCACCTCTTCTCCCTCGCATTGAACATGAAATGTGAAACAGATTGACTTCTTCATAAAGGGAGAAAGGATGGTGCTATTTTCGTTGTTTTTATGCGCTGCGGTAGATTACGAATACGATCGTTGATTGGTTGCTTCGGCATTGCTATTGCCTGTGGAACCGTACCGTAAGATAACTTTTTTGCTTTATTACGATACCGGCACACGTCATTCCCTCAGCCTTAATCCTACATTAGCCATTTACGAGCAATTTTCATTCTACCATAACTTTATTTTCAGCGATGTCAAATACTGTGAGACTTTATAACTAAAAAATTTCCACGTTCCTATCGATCTAAACCATCAACGGCAAAGGCCTGTCACAAACGAGGGCAACCGGAAACGAAGAAAAACGTACGCAATCACAAAGGACATCAAACGCCGCATAATTTATGCCGGGAGCAGAGTCAATAATTTTATAGTACCGCTAGATGGTGTGATATAGATATCTGTTGTAAGATAGATTTATCTATAGTGTGATGCAGATTTGTCTGTTCTGTACCTTTCTCGCTAATCCTCCGTTGCTGCAACTTGAAAATTTGATAACAATGGGTCGCAGCAGTGGATATTGGTAGGTCTTCGAGGCATTAAAAAGGCTATGGGGCTGCAGTTCAAGTGGGCAAAATCCTTTTTTCTTAATTCTATAACTAAGCCTACTACTTGGGATCTGACATTGGGGTAGCTTGTAAGCAAGCATAAAAAGTTGGTCCACGTATTCAGCTCAACCGACTCCACTCCAGACCCACTCTCGTCCTGTCATAGAATGTACATTCGATATACAGTACATTCGATGCATAGATAATTCTATGGTCTCGGCGAACTTCGAGCTCGATCGCTCCCTAGTGGTGACTACACAAAACTTGTTATGCAAGGCTTCTCAAGCATGACAGTCTCCAGAGCAACAGTTCTAGATACGGTACTTCCCCGTGTTTGTTTCCTTCAGTCATCGCAATCGCAGATGGGAAGAACGGAGAATAGAAATAAAATATAACATGACAATGCATGAAATAGGACTTTATTTGGAGATAATGTTATGGCCCGCCAAATGGTATAAGAAAACTGATCTGACAGTGACTAGTGGGTCTCCACCAGTTGAGTTATGTCGCGTACCGGTACCACAAGAAAAAAGTGATAAGCAGTTCGTCCATGCTAAAAGACTGGCCAATAGCCTTCCTTCTACCGTATCTGCTGATGCTTAATGATATTTGCAGGACTATGATTTTAATTAATATATAGTCTTCTTTATTTGAATACCGTGCAATAAAAGGCATACTCCACCATGCGCTCCGTGCATCACCAACAGACGACCTGTGGACTACAAGTTTGTCAACATCCACTTTGCTGGGATACTAATCGACAAGCTCTCAGGGGTCTTCTGCATGTGCAGCGAAGGAGGACTGGGGATGAAGTTGTTCCTAACAAAAAATTCTTTGAGAGCACTAGGTAAGCAATGGCAACGAATCATCCGCCTACCATTTACCTTTACCACTTCTCGTTGCTATCAACGATGTCGATCTGGCTGACTACACGAAGAATTCAGTAAAACTATAATGCAATATTTTCCAAAGACACAGAACAATGCCACAATATCACTGGCCATTGAGTTTTCAATTTGAAATAGATAAGATGCCCACCTGTTCTTCAGGTCTAGCCCTCCACGCATTGATCAAGATGACACAGAAATTGAAGATGATGAAGCTTTTGGTATGACGAGGTTTACCATAGAATAGTTTCAAGTTCTGTATTTATCCACTCTGTGTTGAATTCCTAGGGCTTCCTACCTTGACGATCTTGAATATGATTGAAGATTATGGAGTCAGTCCGAGTACTATAATCGGACCTGGCGCAATAAAAATGACTGAGCCCCCGAGAGAAGGTGCTGAGAAATCATCACAGACGTCGGAAAAGGCAGAGAATATACCTAAGCTTGGATTGAAATCTCTCGCCAGGTAATGGTTGTAACTGCAGAACGAAATACCATCTTCTATTGTACTGAAAAGTCCTATAGCAGAATGACATATTATTGACTTGCTCAGAACTGCATTTTCCTAAATTAATTCAAAATATACTATTACGATTTGTTCCATCATCTTTACCTGAAGAAGGAGCGGAGCTCTGAATGCTTATGCATGTAATAAACTAAGGATGGATGTTAATTCTATGGTCAATCTACTTTACAATATCTATTGATCATCCACCACAGGCTCCACTACGTTCTCTTCAAGCAATCTTTTTAAAAATGTGAATCACAACAATGGCTTGTGTAGTGCAATTTTCAAGTAGACTGCCAGATTGTATGTGCAAACGTTTGACACTTTACACAGCCAGTAACCCACCCTCCAATCTGTTTTTTCATTTATTTCAATTCATTTTTCACTCAGCATCTTATAATAGTTGACTGTGAGCTAATCCTCATATTTCATATTTTTCAGCATGTCTGTAGAGGATGTAATGGCACCTGCGAATACTCCATTACATAGCTATCATGACTTTGAAGACACAGATAACTACAGCAGTGATACAAGTCATCAAAGACTCAAGCCGAATAGACCGAAACGTTTTCGAGACACAAAAGTAGACTCACCACCACGCAAGTATGGTAAAGTGCTGCTCCAAATCGGAGACACTAATACGAAAAGACTAGCACCAAAAAAGATGATGGTGTGGTGTCCTTCCCTAAAGTCAAAAAGGTAAACTCATTCAGCCGCTATCAAATAGTAGAGGCAGTTATCATTCATAGCATGACACATTTCAGACAACAGGTTTTGGATACTATTAGGTAAGAACCTTCTGATATTTTAGTTGTACCAGACCTAATGTTGGGTAATTGTAGTTTTAAGTTGGCTTCTCTGTCCCCTTCGGTGATGTCATTGAGTAAGTGATCACTTGGGCACTGGGCTGATGTTTGCATAGCATAGCATGGCATGGGATTTTGCTAACAACATATTTGTAATTTGCATTGGAAATGTTTATTACCAATTTGGCCAACTTGGTATTTGGTAGCTTAACATAGAGGCTTACGGTACGCTAGTAATCGGTCTGTTTTGTGATCTTGCTAACATTCGCTTGAAAATATGTGTGTTGTGTGTGTAGCTTTGACTTGATTTTTGATATCGGTATACAACTTCTGCCTAGATCAATGCCTCGGTATGTTTGTAGGTCTAGTAGACAGACAGCCAGATTTTTATTGAAAAATATAAACATTTTAAAATAATTGTACGAAAAATAGTGCAGACGATAGTAGACGATCCAAAGAATAATAAATATAATAGGTCACCACAGATTTAACGTCCAGTCCAGTTTATTGGAAAATGATTCACAAGATTTCGGAGCTCCGCTCTTTCATCTTCCCCTGTCGTAAAATCTGTGGGGACTTATTATATTTATTAAAATAATTGTAGTAATTGTATCTAATTGAGTACCGGTAGGCCTAGTAATAGATTAGATTTGTGTTTGAAATGCGGCAACTCAAGTACCAGAAGGCAGTTGGTTCTTATATGACTCAAACAATTTCTAAAGTACCGGTAGGTGACGTGCAGCCTACAAAAGGAGTAAGTATACAGTAAAAATGAATTGTAGATGAAATGTTGAACTGCCAGACAATGAATTTTTCATTTTTTGCTAGTCATATTTTTCCTCCAATCACAGTTGTGTAGACATTGCTAGCTAGCAATCTAGTGTGTTGTCCGAATTGTCTCATGGCATAACAATATTGCTTAGTATAATTATTTTGGGTGAAAGAAAAAGTGTCTCCAAAACTCCAACTATCTAATGCTTCGATATATAATAATTGTATTCCGCTTTTTTTTTTGAAAGAGAAAAGCAGTCATCCATGAAACATGTTGATTTGCCATTGCATTCTGTTCCTGCGTACAATCTAACATTGATGTCACATAATGCTATAAAAGGAATGGTTTGTAAAAAGAATCGTCCATCCAATGTGGCAAAGCTCAAGGAAATTAAAGATATCGTCTCGGTTCCTCAACCTGGACAAGCTTCTCGGATCACTCCACAAGAGATTGAGATGCTCCGCCGAGTACCATTGGGTTTGTGATATTATTGCTATTTGTCTTACGTACCAGTACGGTACTTAACTACCGGCACTTTGAAAAATAGAACTAGGTATACATCATGAATGCCGATGCCCTATTCCCAATTTACCGATGAATAATTTCCAACCAAATATCGATAACAATATTTATCACACATGTTGCGTAAATTAGTGTCATCTAATAATTGTAATTCGATGCCTGAAGAGTGAAAGACCATGGTGTGGAGCTGGTATTGCAGAATATAGTGATAGTAGTACCAGTACGGTAGTAATAGAGCATCATATTTGGCTAAGAAATGTCAATTCTTGATTGGAACGATCTTTTTCAGATGTACTAATCAGAGTTCTTAATCAAGCAGAAGAAAATAAAGTTATAACGAAAAATCAAAGTAGATATTTGTTGTCACAGGTATTGAACGATTTTGTATTTCAGTGCAGGCTATAATAAACACAGCTGCTGTTATGATGCATTTTTTTTCATTTCGTAGCGGTAAAGGTAAAGCAACATCGTTGTATAACATGCTTAACCTCTCTTACATAGGTTGGAAAGAAGGTGCAACTTCCGCCAATTGTCAAGAAAAATACTACCTCGACAGAAGTACCTTCAACTGATGAGCAAAAATTGGATGTCGAGGAACCAGCAAAGGCCATAGTGAAACCTAACCCTCTTAAAGTAAGATGTTGTTATATTTATTGCAAACATGACCATATCGATCCCACATGCTCACATTTTATCATATTTTTCTAGATTTTAGATTTGGAATATTCTAGCAGTGGCAGTGAACGAATTGCAACGGCTGATCCCTGTTTCCGAATGGAAGTTAATACAGCAATAAGAGCATCTGATCTCAATCCAACCAGGTCAGCAGAATAAATTCATTCATCTGCCTCTACAAGACCCTTTAGTGGTATCCCCTTGTTTATGATAAGATTCTGTGTAGGGATTTTTAATACATTTGGTGCCACGAAATGGATTCTATTGTTTGGCAAATATTTTCCCTGTCGAACTTTGGCTTCAAAGCCAGTTAAAACTGTTTGAACAGTAAATAAATAAAATAAAAAAAAAATAAATAAAAAAAAAACACACACAGTAAATGTACCACTGATTTGGAAGTACATTGATAAACAATAAATCAATCAGATCAATGAATCGAGCTGTTTTCTTTCACATAGAACTGCCCCTCCGTCAACAAGAGCAATGGCTGAAGATTCTCAATATGACAAAAAGTTACGCAGCATTGCCGATGAAACCTTACAATCAGTAGTGGATGAAAGTACGTTTACTTATTTTTACTCTATTATGCTTTAGTGCAGATTCATTTATAGGCACACCTTACTGAAACCAAGCTTTTCTGTGACAGACTTACTAATCTTTAACTTGCATATACAGAGTACAATTGAACAGTAGGCCTACCTATCCACTGTAGGCTACTTCCTCTATCTACCTGCTTATCTGACTATACTGTATATTCACATCAATATGTTCATAGGCATTAAAACTGTTGTATACCAGGATCCCTTCGAAAGAGAACACCAGTTAAATATATTGCAACTTTGTATGACGAAGACATTCAAAAATCCACTGTGAAGCCTTTTCATTATAAACAAAGTTCAAGAGATATATTCCTCGGTGAGCAACCGGAATTTTTAGCCCGATCGCAAATGTCAGAAGCCAGTTACAAGTATAGTCTTTCTTTTTTAGGTCCTGTACCATCTCCAACACCACCGTCTCCACCCACGGAACGTGATTCTATGTATGATCCTCAAATCGGTGGATCCACTGTGATGGTAAATCCTTCATTGAATGAACCCTCCACAATTGCATCGTTCGATGACAAGAAGTTATCACCTCGATTATCAAAGACTCCGTTGTCAGCAGCTGAGGAAGATGCAAGGTTGGTATAGAAAATGCCACTTTTAGACATTTGCCAAGTAATGATATAGCCCAACAAGTAAATAGATTAATCAAAGCAGATAGAGACAATGATTGGGATAGGAAGAATCAAAATTATTCTGCATAATTTTTCTCGCTCATGTCCTAATTGGATAGGCCACATCGGGTCATGACTTTGACAATGATTTGGTAAACCGTTGCACCAAACGACCTTCATGTTGCAACACTTGCCACCCACTTCTTTTGCCCGAGCTTATTCAGATTGACCCTTGGCATTGGTGAATAATTTGTGTTTGACCAAGACTAGTAGCATTCTGTATATCATTTGTAGTGTGTAAATCTGTTATCAATGTGTGCAACGGTACAGACTCTGTGTCAATGCAGTAAAAATATTAAGTCCTTTCTCTTATTCAGACATGCAAAAATGACTCAAACCAGTAGTTCACAGATAGGCCTACACGACATTCCAGCTATGTCACCTTTCGACTCAAGCTTTGGAGGTGATGCCTGGCCACAGGTAAGAATTTAGATCACCTTCATTACTGAAATAAATTGAATTGGTATGATGCATCTTACAAGTGCATATCACTCCAATACTCAGACAATATGCTTTGGTACTTCATACTAGAACTTTCCGAATATGGAATGCCTACCAGTCTATGTAATATCAAAGATATTTGGCTTATTATAAATCTAATGATAACTCTATGTTGATTAGATCAATGAAGTTGATTTCTTGGAAGGGGATCAGTCGTCAGACTACATGAGTTCACCGATGCCATCCTACATCGAAAATGAGGTCACATCATTGCCAAGAAATGACTCTACTGAGCCAATGAATGATAATGCTGAGGTAAGTATACCCACATACTAAGGTTTGGTCAGTGAATAAGGGGGAAAAGAGTAATTTGGGCGACCACTCAGTAGACTGTACTGTTTTACTGCCTGCCTTCTAATAGAGAGGTCATCGGTTCAATATCCGACCGAGTCCAGACTTACACTGTAAATTGATATCCTCACCTACTTTCATCTGTGACATAACGGTATATCTTTATAGTTGACTGAAAGAGCGGAAATAACTTCTCCAATCCCACCTCCGCCATCGCCAGAACCGGTGTCAGGAAATAAGCTATCTGAATCAGACAATAATGCCGAGAGGAGTCGGATCTTGGGTGCAGCTACTGCACTTGGTCTAGTGGCTCTTCCAAAGAAAACATCACTTGAAACAACGCCAGAGACAGAAGCCCATGTAACACCTACACCTGTTGTCAGTAGTGTTAGAAGCGATGAAGAGATTAACTCTAGAGTGACTACCGCCTCACTCATTGCTGATCGCTTGACGATAGCAGAAACTCCTTTCGAAAATGAAGAGGAAGCTGAATCAGAACGAACATCAGCTGATAAGGTCTCGGAATCTGCAAATGGGAATAATTTTGAAGAAAACATTTCCCCGGAGGCTGCAAGAGCAGAACTAGAGGAAGAGGTTAAAAAACTAGGGATTTCATAACTACATCACTTTTGAATATCATATCTGATTTGACCTCGTTGCTTTTATATCAATATTTCCGTTGTTTTTACACTCGTTACCATACAATAGATTTTGAATACTGTGTTTATTCTTGATTGTTCAGTCTTCATCCATATAGTGTATCAGACCTGATAAATGCATAGATGGAGCCCTTAGCAGTGGGTTCAGTAGCACGGACATGACTGACATCATATAGGCTAGCATGGGTATCACATTGCACCCTGCCACCATGTTATTGCATACAAAGAAAGGTCTCATTCTCATCAGTTTAGTAACCTTCGCAGGTCGATATCGCCAGCAGCATTTGAAAGATCCATTCAAGTAAAAGCCGAGAGCTCACATCTGACCCTCGGGCGTTGCAGACAGATAAAATTCTCTTGGCTGGAGAACCAATTCAACGCATGCGTAGGCCTACCCTACAAGAGTAGCTTATGTGGTGCAGACAGACAGTTTCTCTTTGGCTGGAGAACCACAATTTAATGCAAGCGTACCGTATATGCGTAGGCGATGCAGACAGACGGATATATACGTTGTAGGCCTCTTTCTCATGCCTGGAAAACCGATTAAGCGTGCGCGTAGGCCTACTTGGTAAACATATCTGAAAGTTCAGCGATGAGTGTTGCATCTTTGCAAGGCATCGACCACAGCAAACATCTATAGACCACTCTGAAAATCTATTACTATGTGACAGTGATCAGAATTCAGAAACCCACAATAAATACCCAGGGATATCTATCTATCTATCTAGATATCCCTGTAAATACCCAATCACACAAGCTGTTGTAGGCCGGCAGAACTTAGCCATGTACTTGAAATAGAAACTGTACACTTGAATATTACGATGAGCAAAAACAGCCATAGGACGCAGTCTACTAGTCCCAAATGTTCAAATCCCAAAGAAAAAACCGCTGTAGAGTAGTACGACTGTAACAATTTGGCACATTTCATGTCAACAGCAAAGTTACGAAAAAGCACAATTTGGGTAGACGCCTTATCTGGACCGTGTGACAAAGTCCGAGCCTCCCTATTACAACCGCTTAACTCAAAATAATGACACCGTAAAAATAGAAGATACATGATTTTTAACAAGTTAGCGATCGACTCCATTGCACCGCATCGTATCCAAGTAATGCAGTGAACAACTTCACAGCGAACTTGCCTCTATAAAACGTTTTAACAACATTGATTGATGGCATGACAAGCAGCGTGAAGAGCGAACGACACATTAACTGCATGTAGGCCTATTATCTAGGGGTCGACCGATTTTATCAGACCTGCCGATATTGAAAATCAGTCTCGGCCGTCATCCAAGCAAGGAGGTCGATATTAGATATCGGCCTCAATAATCAGCCGATAATACTTGGCCAAAAGCGATCCCGGCGGATATTCATGATTTTTTGATAATCTGTATCGGCCGTCAGTCAGGCGAGGATGCCGATTATCGTATCGGCCTTGAAAAAATAATATCGGTCAATCTCTAATATTATCTGCTGTAATCTCATACCTGAACAGCCGCGATACGTGTAATCATGTGAAAGGTTTACTTTCTGCATTCACAAGAAAATGTAGTATGCCATCTAACCTACACATAAGAATTAATCCATAGTGTGAGGAAATTAATGTTAGATAGTTGTGTGTTATTAGAAGCGGCCTGGCGGGGCGGGATACCTTCAGAAGCCCCAAGGCAATTTGATTCCGAGGCCCACCTGGCTAGGGAAAAGTATTCGAAAAACTGAAAAAAAGGTTCCTTTTCAGAGATAGAAGTGGGTGGACGACTAAGAACAATGTCGTCCATCTGATTTTGAGGCGCCTGTGCAGCAGCCTACCTAGCGTAATGGTAAATCCGGCACTGCGGGCAGGTATGCATGTCATAATAATGTTAGCACATTCAACACTTCAACCTCGCAATATCAAACATAAACAAGGATACCAAACCAACAACCCAGACATTGATGCGTCACTACTACAAGATATACACGTAAGGTAAGTCAGAAAAATAACAAAAAAATTTGTACGGTGCTTTCCATAAATGTGTTAATATAGAAACATCGAATAGTAAAAGTTCATACAGCCAAGCTAGAAGCAAATAAATTCAGAATACCATACTGATAATGACTAAGGTTTGGGTTTCTGGAAAATATATTGGCGATATACAGATGTACAAACAGTACAACAACAAAAAAACCCTGATAATTTCTACTTTGAGTGTCTTTGAAACGTTATACCAAGTCGTACTTTGCCATAGGCCTACCTGATTGCATGTATGTAAGTTTTTACTAGATGTTACAAGCAAGATAATGCAACGAAGAGCCGAGTAGATGCACGAATCTGTAAAGTAGTTCGCTGGCGGGTATAGATGGGCGTTTCGAATAGAATATTCGGATCGATCCGAATTGCTAGATATCTGAATCATTCCGCCAGAAGAGAGACTCCTACTCGATTTGAACCGAATATTTGCACAAAGATCATTTGCCTATTCTTTTTGATTAGATGCGATTGAATGTTTTGCCGTATAAGCATCAGTAGTATGATGCAAGAGGTCAATTTCTACCGGGTAACGGCTAATTGCACGCAGCAAGGGGATTGAACTGAAGTGATAGTCTACCGTAGGCATTGTTTTGACGGTGCAAGTCGTAAATGAGCTGGTATTTCTGCGGTAATTTTGAGAAAAGTCTTCAAATGCAGAAAATGATTGGGATACGCAATTACTCGATGCGATTACGTAAAAGTACTACCTGTACTCATCCGAATCGCATTAGAACATCACAATATTCGAAATGGCAATCCCTAAATGGCAATTCCTATGATTTACAAGAAAGTAAGGTTACAGAGCACAAGGTCGAAGAGCCAATATCCGGGAATATTCTAACAGAAACGGGATGATGAGTTGCACAACAGAATTGATCCACTGCAATATGCTAGTGTCACCATGTAGATAATATATCACAATGCTAAACCAGCCAAGCACTGGCCTTTACAGCATTTGCTTTCATCAAATTGGGGCCCCATGACTGTATTTGGTCAGCTATCAGCATTCACTTGCTGGACCAGTCTGCGATATAATCAAATTCAATAAACTGAGCCTGTTCCGCTTGGCTCAATATTCTATTGTTTTCATGAGGCGGAGTCAAAACCGGATTCTCATTTGTGAATTCCTCATCAAAGTTGCTCACGTCAGTAGCAGATTGCTGAAAAGAAACACACGCCCCTGTCACTACCAACACAGATAAAAATCCGTCAAAGTATGATATAACACGGATACACTTACAATGGTAGGGACAAATGGAGGCTTGATTCTTTTTTCCAGCAAAGCCATCCAATCAAGTTTCTAGAATAGATAGAAGATAAGATACCATGTTAAAATCATTTCAATGCCGGTATCTTAAGATTTTCCAGAGCACAGCACTGAGGGGTGGTTCCCTGTGTTGTCTGATCCATTGAGGACAGAGCTAGATTTTACAGACGCTAAACTTCAACTTGCGAAACAGTGCCAGTGGAGTTACGTCAAATTTTTATGTCATTCTCTTGGTTACAACTCCAGGGTGTATGTTATTGGGTAACCCAATTCATGGGACTTGGTTACAATGCTTAACCATACGGTATCCAAGGAATAGTAGAAAATAATAAAAAGGATTTTCAAATCCAACCAATCTTTTGAAAATGGCAATCTACACTTGTTATCGAAAAGAATTAAATCATTCACAAGCTTTCGGAGCTCCGCTCCTTCATCTGTGGTGAAGGATACGGTGAATTGTGACACCAACCTTAAAAAACGATTGCTTCTTTACATCCTCGGCATCCTTCTCACTAGCTCCAAGTCTCCTTTCTGGGTTTCGACGTAAAAGTCTCCTCATTACGCCAATTGCTTCACTGGAGAGAAATCGAGGATACCGAACGTCGTCATTCACAATCGAATCAAACACTTCTTCTTCATCGTCACCGGGGAAAGGAGACTGAAAATTTGAAACAATGTTAAAAGCCGACGAGACAGGAGCAATTGAAACGATGATATTGTGCGGTACACTACACTCTTCACAATAACATAAGTTACACCTACCTCTCCGACCAACATTTCAAATATTAAAACGCCGAGCCCCCACCAATCAACAGCCCGAGTGTATGAGGTATCAGTTAAGACTTCTGGAGCTAAAAATTCTGGAGTCCCGCAGAACGTTCCTGTACGATCACCATGACCCATGCCTGAAAAAAACGGTCGATTAGACAAAACGCAACTGTTTTTACAGTATATATTCTGTACCTTCTTTACAAAGACCAAAATCAGCAATTTTGACGAATCCTTCCTTATCAAGAAGCAAATTATCCAGTTTGAGATCTCGATACACAATTTTATTATCGTGAAGATACTGGAGCCCAAGCACCACACAACCAGTGTAAAATCTGTCACATAAAATATATTTAATGGAATTAATCTTGTATGGCAATATTCCAGTATACTTCAGTAAATGACCAGATAAATCCACTGGAAGATAAAAAGAAACATTGCCTTGTAGTTTAATGGACTTTTTCAAGCAATTAGAGTCTTCAATCCATGTCATGGCTGTGCTTACAAATTCTAGGTTTGATCAAATCTTTCATGACCATTATACCGTTTGACCAAGTTCTCACGTTCTTATGACTGCCACACTGCACTACCTGATTGATTTCTAAATAGCACACAGTTGAAATTAAAACGGTTAATTGCTTTTGTCTCTTGGGGTAACTCATTGATAGAAAAATCCCAATAATCTTCAAATATGCATCAATAATTTTTGATTTTCACAATCTATCTTACTATAAAAAACTAGTGAATAACTCCGACAATACCTATACATAAGCGTATCGCACCGCCGTGAAAGTCAATCCAGTTCATTTTGGTCTATAGACAGGCAATTTACTTTGTGGTAAAATACAATGAATTTGATAACCCTTAATTGATTTCCACAAGGTTATCAGCGTAGGATTACATAACTTACACAGTACGGCTTTCAGAAAATACATCAGTGTGAATGTGCAACATAAGATCGCCACCGCTGGCATACTCCATGACAAAGCAGACATGCTCGATGGTTTGGAAACACGCATACAGATTGACGAGGAACGGGTGTCGCACTTTAGAAGCGCACTCAAATATCCGACGTTCGCACATCAAACTGTAAAATGAGGTGAGTATAAGAACATAAATTCTTTTGATAATTATGAATTTAGCAATTATTTTCAGTAAATAACTGACCTGTCAATCTCGTCTCTAGCTATGATATCTCCTTTTTTCAAGGCTTTGATCGCATACATCTCATTTGTTCGTTTATGTTGTGTGAGTAGAACTTTACCAAAGTGACCACGCCCCAAAACAGCGACTGACCGAAAGTCCTTCATTCCGACTTGAGAAGATCTAGATAGGAAAGTTCATGAATGCTACTATATCTCAAAGCCTGTTTTTATGCGAATATATATATACATATATACATACATACATATATATATACATATTTTTGCAGATCGGGTTAGAGTTTTCAAAGGTATTTTGCACCGGCAAACCGACCGTATGGTAGGTATGAATAAAACACAGAAAAGAGCCTACCCAAAACGTGTAGCTTTGTTCGAAGGGGCGGCAGACCTTCTATTTGGTTTGGGTGGTGACTTTAGCGAGTCATCAGCGTAACTCCTAGGAGCAGGAATCGGTGTTGATTTACCATCATCGACAAGCTTTGAACTATGAAACTGTCCCTGAGAAATATGAACATTTGATTGTCAGACAAAGTTTGCATTATATAGATAAAGCTACGTACCATAACTTCATCAACCATGGACGGTGATTCCGGATGAACGGCTCTCTTGTATGACGGTCGTGCATGAGACATAGATGATCTGTGACAGGCATGTTGAATTACAAAAACTAGCAACTACCGGTACTACAGAAAATTGTATGCGGCTGGTGCCAGCAGCATTTTGAAGCCAATATTCAAGAGCTAGACTTTTTTTATCAGGAACCGACCTGTATACCAATGGACCTACTGATATTTCCCAAAGTCATATACCAATACAGTCTACTGTATTACCTACACTTGTACCGTCTCCTGGAAAAGGTTACGATGTATTGAAATTAATCGAATTTATGTAAAAGTCCAAAGAAATAATTTTAATAATTTCCACGGGGCGAACTTCTTGCAGAATTGCTGAGTCAAGTCATTCACCACAAATAACTCATGTCGAGTCATTTGGAAAGCATGACTCGACACTGCTGTTTGGCATTTTGCAACATATTCTTAGGGGCACTAGGGGTTGATATTGAAGTATCGCCCACCACAACCAGAAAATATAGTTTAGTATCTTCTAACCTATCAGGTTCCTCTTCCTTAGTTTTTGGTAAAGTTCCTGGAACATGCCAAATCATGGATGGCGTCCGAGTTGTGTTCGTAGGCTTTTGTTGCACGCCGTTCTCAGGTCTCTGTGGTAAGAGAGGTTCTTTTGAAGGTGAAAATTGATCTTTGGATTTCTTTACCTCTGCAAATTCTGACGATGTGACTTGAAAGTCGAGCTTTTGGGCAATGACATGCTCGCTGGCCGGTCTGAAAACGGATCAAATTCTATAAGACATGTTTTTAAGCATGGCCATGGTTTAGGTAAACGTCGTTTTTGCTTTCTCAGAATACATAGGCTAGTTACGGAGAAATAAGGTATTTGCGCAGAAGTACTCCTGACTCACTACGGAACCGAAGAGAGGTGTCAAATCACAGATTAAGACATGCTGAATTTAAATATCACCCGCTGGTCCGTCGGAAACTGAGGATTTGGAAGTTACGGTTACGGACAGCCAAAATGTCAACGAGCCAAAGCGAAATCGCGCACCACCGGACTATCGGCTACGCCACAACCGCTATTATGCTTTAATGCACATATGTCATCATTTTTATGACGCTCTTGGACTGAGTCCAGGGACTAGGATAGAGGAGGAGACATGCGCCTCTGACGGGGCACGTTGCCTGATGCATGCACGGAGGCGGGATGTATATGATGGGAAAGGCCTCGTGACCGGTGCGATGTAGAGCGTAGCCGGGTCAAGCGGTGTCGTCCACCACTAGTAGTAACGCCGTGAGCCATGAAACAGGGTTGACGTATGTGCATTGAAGCGTAACAGCGGTTGTGGTCGTAGCCGATAGTGTGCGATTTAGCTTGGGCTCGTTGACATTTTGGGTGTCCGTAACTTCCAAATTCTCGGTTTCCGACGGACGGGAGAGTGATATTTGAATTCAACATGCCTTAATCTGTGATTTGACACCTCTCTTCAGTTCCGTAGTGAGTGGGGAGTACTTCTGCACATTTATCACAAATAATTATAATCCAAGCCTGGTCGTTGGTAATTGGTTATGGTTAGTGTTCACTACATCACAGAAATATTTTCACCTCTTAACGGGTGCATCGATTGCCGTCGAGGCCGATTCGACATCTTGAGAAACTGGTCTGCGTATCTTGTCATCTTGAGGGCTTAACGTGGCCGGCGTGTTGCATGATTGTGGAATGGCTCTCTTCATCAGTCGTCCCCATGTTGCAATATTGATGTTCATTTGTTTGGCTCGTAAGAAACTCTTACCTGTTAAAAAATCAGTATGACGCTATAGCAGTGATAATAATTTGAAATGCGCAGGACTGATTAGTTGAAGGCACCGGTTTAGCGAATAGCGATGTTGACAGGATATCCCCAAATGTTTTGCTGGTTGTTGAATGACTGGGTCTACCGAATTTACCGTATCAGGTTGATGTACTTTTATGACCTGACCTAGATCACAGATTTGGACCCAAACCTGCTGGCACCGTTTCTATACAATAATTAATTATTAATATCGAGCCTATGGTGTTACTGGGGCTGTAGAACAGCCTGAAAATATGATCATCCTAATAGCTATATTTGCGCGAGCTTTCACTCGAACGCTGAACTTCCAATCTCCAAGCATACATACCTTTGTTCCTGAAAATCTTTTGCCGTTGCAGTCTTGGTCGTCTCTCTATTCGAGGATTACTGAATGTCACCTACAATCAAGAAATTTCCTATTGGTTAATCCTAATATGCGCAGTAGGCTACATACAAATGGCGGGGCAATGCAAGACAAATAGCAATTTAATAATAGTTAGAGGTATAAAAATTGTTTGCGAATCGGAAATTTCCCAAGCTATGGGTTCTTCTCGAAGTGGCTCTCATTGTCATCAGGGCCGGCTCAAGAATTTGGTTTCCAATTCCATGACTAAACTGTAGATAAACATGCTAGTGGGTTACCTCAGCGAAGAGTATTCCTTGAGGTTCAAGATGCAGAGCCATTCCATGCCGTTCATTATCCAAGAAATCTTCGAGTCTGAGAAACTTGACAGCAGCCATAGCCCGCCAGTCTTTCCAGTACACACATATTTCCATTTCTCTTGCCTACGATTGGGATGAAAAATGAAATTAGAGTGCATTTAGAGGTAACTTTATAGACAAGATGAAATTAATGACAGTAAGCTATCGAAATATTGGAATGGGACTTTCTCAGTAGTATCGGAGTACCAACCAAATTTTGGTATAATATATCGTCTGTAGGCACATCTCTATAGAATATGGCATAAACATGTCTTACCCGGTCCAAATCTTTCACAAATCTTGAATCCCAGCATTGCTGGCTTATTGGTCTGTACGGAGTCTCAAAAAATTGTTGGTTATCCAACTTCAATACGGCGATCACCTCATCTGAAGAAAATAAACAGTTGTCTATTCATTGTGAGTCCAAGTACGAGAACACTACGATAGAAGGTAGGAAGCTTAATTGTAAAACAATGTACTTGCACACACATCTCATTCTCATAACATTAATTATTCAGCGTAAACGTTTCCAGCGATGTCACAACAAAATGTACACAACACAACGCCTAGGCCTCCAAGTAGATCAATAAGTGGTTGATAGTGACAGTAAATATGCCTATTGAGGTAACCGAACTCGGAAAAATATAATCTATATAAATAAAAGAGCCTGTTTGTCTGTCTGTGCACGAATCAACTTCTTTATTACGGAAGCTACCGCCATAAGATTTCACAGAGATGAAGGGACGGACGTTATGCGTGCGACCAGGTGGTTTTTCAGCGCTTCCAACATGTATTTCTCAAGTTATACATCGCCCAATGGTGCTACTTCCACTTTTTGCCACGAGGAAATGAGAGATGCACTTTTTAGATCGCTTCTGTCATCTAGCGGAACAATTTCTTCCCTTCTGGTCGCGTAAGCTAGCCTGGCTACAACGTTCTGCTTATGTAGGCCTACTGTCCTTCGGTTGGGCGTCTTAGATATATTTCATACGGGTTTAGATAATGCATATGAGAATTGAATCTAGGAGCCATTTTCTTTCGCCATGAGAAGAGAGGGAAGCTTCTCACCCATGATTAGATGGAGGTCGCATTTTTCGCGTTGGGCTACAACGTCTTATGTTGTATCCCCCGAGTGAAACCGGGAAAACCAGCTAGTTGTCAATAAATGTGGAAGGGGGTCTCAATTTGAGGAAGGCACAATCCAAAATGACTTATTCCAAAAGTCTTATCAGAAATAACAGAGCTTAAACAAAGTTGCACATCTCAGAATCTAAACACAGACAACAATTGACTTAGATAAGCTGGTGACATACGACCGATGTTTGTTGAATATAAACTGCGTTGAGCAATATTATATAATTTAATCATACTTGACAGGTCGTCTGGTTTTAAATTATATTTGTTGACGCTTGACTTTCCGTGGAAGCTTTTGCTTGCTCCTCTGAGGAAGGTTGGTTTGGCTTCTGCGTTGCCACTTGGTAGATGAACCGATGCCGTCCTTAAACGACCAGGAACATTCTCCATGATGTCTTGACAACCAACAATCCGGACCTCTAACTTGCCTGTAAAGTGAATTTAGAAATTAAAGTGTGAAGTGAACTGTAGCGGTTGAACTAAACAGCAGAATCTGACTTGAATAAGGCTTTTCTGGTAAGTTACTCCCATGAGTGTTTGAGTGTTCGTTCAGTTCCTAGTACTATTCTGGACTGGTTATGGCTATACAAGACCGGAGTTTTGAAAAGACAGGCCCTTTTTCCAAACAAGAAGCTGTCTGGTGCAAATTAATATTCTGATCCCGTATCTATCCATGCACTGTTTGGAACGTAGTGATATACCATATGACTACAAATAGCAGCCGATCCATGAACAGACGAGAAGCTAGTAATAGTAATAGTGATAAAAAGTAGATTAATTGCACCTATGACAACAGCGTAGAAGAATCAAATATATAAAAATGATCTCATTATCAGCAATAGCGACAACTTGACAAAATATGCATCTCAGTCACTGATTTGTGGCCTTTTTCTGACAGAATTCCCTCTCCTTCATGGATATTGAATTTCAATAACATTGCCAGAGCGTGACGTGACGACATGGAAGCATTCACGCTTATTCACCGTATGGATTTGCCAATGATAGCTCTTTTTGTATAGTTTCAATGCCCTGGTACGACTAGTCAACAAACTACAAAAGCAGAAAATACAGTGCTTCTAAAAATATCCAGCAATTTTCCCCAAAAGACATGCCATTGGCCTACATAAAACTCTTCTATTGCCGGCAAAAGTTGCCCAAGAGTAAAAAACATTGAATGTCTCAACTAGGAAAGAAAGTTGGTGTATAGACTTATTTACCAGTAAGTGCAACCGGCTTTGGCATAGTTGCATATGTATTCACTATATTCCCACTACTTCGACTTTCCCTTGACGATTTCGCATGATGTCCGGTAGGTATTGAATTCATCTCTTCCTCCAGCTCCTTTCTTTGTTTACTCTCAGGAGGTAGTTCGGCCATTCGATGCTCCAATGATACCTTCAGAAGGTCTAGCTTCTGGGATGATTCTTGAAGTTTCATTTGAGCCTTAACATAAGACGATAATTTATATTTTAATACCGGTATAATATTTATATCATTAATATACCAGCGTTTCATGACAAATGATGAAAAAAAATAAGCGATATCGGGTCTTTTTTATTTACGGGCAAGCTACAGGTACATCGGCAAAAAGAATTATTGCATGGCCAGTTTTTTTTCCATTCAACAAAATGACCATTGCAATCCAACAAACCTAATTAATCGGCATGTCATACATTTATATTTAAGGGAACGATACACACTGTATAAGAATTATTGCGGTAATACCATGGCTCATTAACTCGAAAAACTAACCAATGTGATGATATTCGGGAGTGATTCCAATTTCAATCCTTAGAACAGATGAGCAAATTGAATGGGCATATGAGTGGGCACATCTATATCTTTACTCAGTAACAAATGAAAAATTCAATGGGGAATACAAGAATACCTAAAACAGTAATGGTTAAAAGGGAGTAAGTGACAAATTCGAAACCATCAATATAAAATCAAATCAAAATTTTACATAGGCCTACCTCTAAAATTGCATGCTTGTCTGCATTCTTTTGAATACTACTCATTATCCTTAAAACATTTCTCGAGCCTTCCACGATCGCACTCTCAATCTTGATATGATGTCTCAGCATGGCGATTCTCAACGACAACGGATCGCTGATCTGTGCCGTAACACTCTCCCGTTTTGATTTATGGTTTCCCCCTAAGAAAAAATTGAATTTATAAACTTGAATATCAATAGACATTGAGAGGAGGTGCTGAAAAATTTCATAGTTCAAAAAGCATTGATAAGATACAAAGCATGCTTGGTAGCTGGGACAGTATACGATTCTGTAATACGGCCTAAGTCGTCCAAGTTTCCGTGCGGCATTGCTTACATATCATCAAGTGACCCACATGAACCACGTTCAGATGTCACGAATCCACTAAAATGTCACTGGGTCCATCAGCACTTCAACCACAATATGATGACAGCGTCTGTTATTTAACATCACAGTACCGAATGGGCTTTCCTCTTCAACTGCCATCACAGATTTTCTTTTGTTTCCATTTTCATGTGATGCAGTCGCCTTCAAAATTTGCATCCTGATGACTTCGATCTTGATCTTACTCTCAGAATGCATCTGTTCCGCCGTGGCGATCATTTTCCTATCCTGAAAAAAAAATTTGGTAAAAGACATTTGCACATGATATCTACCCCTAATCACAAAATACAAAACACCAAATGCATCAACGGGTGGTCAAACAGACAGGGGTGTGGTCCAGCACAAACACTTACTAACATTTATGGTGACTGTAATATGCTATTCAACCAAAGTCAGTGGAGGGTGTTGTAGATCATTACGATTCATCTTCACCTGATGAGGGTAAAGTAGCACTACTGCGAAAACTTGTGAATGTGATAATTTTCAATAAACTAAGGCTGGACGTTAAATCTGTGGTGAATCCTCTATACGACATATTAGTTTCTGAAATACCGCAGTCCTGCAGGCCTTACTACCATCCAATGTGTAGGCCTACGTTTTGCTATGACCATTATGATGAGCATGACTGCTTTCTGAAACAACCCAAAAGTCTAAAGGTATTTACTGTATTATAAGCCGCTTCTTCAGATCACATATGTGACAGTCTGGCAGACCAACAAGCCATGATACCAGCATCCACACAAACTACAATATATTGTAGGATTAATGCATCAGCTTGTAAGACAACTGAATTGGGATGGATGTGTTCCAATATTTGGAAATAAAGAAAATGAAGACAGATGTGGCCAGCTCACAGTTGGTTGACTATGATTACAGAATCAATTTGTTCATTGACGAAAATAAATAGAAACATCTAAACAAAGCATGATTTCATGAATGATTCGGTCAGTGAATAAACAGAGACCTACATAGTATATAACACAGTCCGATTCACGAGAATGATGACTGTGATGAGCTTCTTGGCCAATTGGGAGGGGTGAAATGTGTAGTTGAGAACCAGAATGATAAGAAACATATCAAGTACGGTATCACAATAGGCCTATCAGTACACGGAGAAAGCCTTTTAGCCTTATATTGAAAGGAGAAGAGTTCAGTTATATAGCAGTAGTATATAGGCCTAATTATCTGTAGTTGTCTTTCCGATTTCCTTTTGACACCACAATTTTTGGTCCTAGTACAACTAACCCCTTTGTAAAAGCCACTCAACCAAACACACATGAGGATGAATTAATGTATAAAGAATGCAAATTGACACTACCATCGGAACCATCTGTTTCACACGCTTGAATAAATCATTAAGAGCAGGAACAAGAGGAACAACTAGGCAACATACCTTAGTATGGCCCATATAATACGACTGTAGAAGTTTTTCAGCCCCTTCTTTGACTTTTGTTTCAATTCTTAGCTGTTTTTCCAAGGCGGCAATCCTAGGGTTGGCTGAAAAGTGTTAAAAAAACAAGTGAACCCCGCCACAAACATAATATATCTTCGAATAGAGGCTATTAAAAAAACATGGAACCATGAACTAATATAACGCTACCGGTATTGTATAAATAGGATTTCGTAAGGATAAAATTTATAAAGAATATTCTCCGCTCTCAGGTGCAATGATGCAACAACTGATTAAGAATTTCAGAGCAAAATTAAATCTTACCAAAGACACAACCACAGTGAAATGCTGGCTGGCCAAATGAGAATATAGGTATATACCGGTATATATATTCTCAATCGGTGATGTCACAATAGCCACACCCCACCGTGGACGGTGTTTTGGCAGCTCCTTACTCTAGGCCAGTGTTGCTATCTACCTTTTTCTTCAGAGCCAGTGCTTGACTTTTCTATCTGATAAGCATCAAGTTCGTTCAATTCCTGCTGTAGTGCTTCCAGTTTTTTATTTGCCTTTTTAAGCATATTTTCCACGCTAGCAAGTTGCTTTTTATCTGTACTAGCCTGCAAAAGTTCATCAGCAATCAACCAAAAATTCCTATCGGCATAGTTTTATCCAGTTCAAATATGACAAAGGAAAGGTTACAGGACACATATTTTCTTGTCTGTCAAATAGGACATGCCAGTGAATGGATAAATTTGATGAGAATCTTAGCTGGGTCTATACAATCGGAAACCTCTAATAAATACCGAAAGATATTACTGCATCGCGGAGATCAAAAAATAGGCTATCGTATTCTGGATTATTTTTATACCTTTCTCAAATTCTCCGCACCCTCTTTGAGTTTGAGTTCTTTACGTATTTCTTTGCGAATGTCTTCTTTGACTTCCTCGATAGACTTTTGAAATTCGGGTTCCAAAAAGTCGAAATCATCATTGCCATCCGCCATTTCTTCAAAAGTAGTTGGAGTATAGGCCAACCTGCTTGGAGTTCCAGGCTAAGAATAGTAATTTAAAATAATGAAATTTTTTCAGCAACTTTTTACAGTGCGCCTAAAAACATCCAATCATTATGAGAAACTGAAAACATATGCAAAAACATAGCACTTGGTCAAGTTGAGAATGGTAAAAACGTGAAGCTGATTAAGTATGGTAACCATTATAGGCTAACATCAAATTGATACAAAACAAAAACTAAGACAAGCAAACAACCAAAAGACTTTTGGAAAAGCCATTGATTTCTAGGACCATGTAGTGTTTGGTCTGGTGTCATTATATATATATATATATATTCTCATATTCTCAATACCATAGTATAGTGTGATAATGACATCATCCTCATACCTGATAATAATGTTGGAACAAAGAGGCTTTGTACATCTATGGATGAGTGAAAAATTCTCTAACATGTTACAACAGTTTAGCCTAGGACCGTACATAAACACAACACATGCCCTTTTTATAATCATCAAATCTGCTCAAAAGAAATTTGGCACGGTGTAAGACTGGTCTGCCTAGGATTGACACTTATATACCGGCGCCGCATTCAGTGTACGCTACGCTATCATGTGTTTATAAATTCATGTCGTTTATAATATAAATATAATTATATTCGTAAAAGCTGGTCAAAGGAAATTTGGCACAGTGTAAGACTGGTCAGGCTAGGATCGACACTTATTCTGTGTACGCTAGGCTAATCTTGTGTTCATAAATTAATGAATGAGTTATAAGATACCGTACTCACCTGACTCATATTCTAAATAAGATTCCCTTCAAGTGAATGGCACCTTTGGTTGTTTAAAATTGTATCAACCTGCTTTACACAAAAACTAGACAACAATGCTGTGTTTACACCTGCGACAGTTAAACAAAAGAAAATTAAAACTTCTCTTGCAGAAAGTCTAATCACACAAGTGAGTAAGTAACTACAAGAGTTTTCCCCCATACAACAGCAAAAAAAAAACATTCCAAGAAAGCAAGTTATTAAAATAGTTATATACCGGTACCTTCGTACCTAGTACATACTTCTACTGTGGGTTACTGTGTACCGTACTAAGATATAATAATAGTGTAATACAGCTACATGGCTGTGTAACTAGGAAAAAGTTGCCCTGGCATTTTAGCAACAACGGTGGCCTTTGATGTTGTGACCCATAGGATTATTGCCCAATATGAGAGAATATCGTACAATCAATGACTGCCTTAACGTATGCATTGAACCTTGAATATCCAACATTCCATCTGAATGCAAAATCTGTTAAACCTGACTGAGAGAGATTGGCAAAGTTTCTGAAGCGCAGTAGAAGCTCTGTCGCTACAAAGTCCGTGGCTCTCGATAAACTTGGTGGTATTTTGCAACTGCTTCCAAAGTTCACCTACACTGACAAACTGCATTCATATTGGTGTTCCTAGTTGCTATCCACTTTACCAAGAACTAGATGACTAATTGACTACAGAAACTAATAAAACAATAGAAATGGAGTGAGTATATAATAGCAGCTCTAGTAAAGAACTCCCGATCTCATGCAAACTAAAAATGTGGACAAATCACCTACAGGTCACTAATGGTGATTTTATGTGGGCGATTAGTGGCTTAGACTTCACGATTTGCTCTCTTAGGTCACAGTGAGTTGTTAACTATACAGTCATCGTACATGGACAATCCAAATAGTAGCCTTTACTTTATTTGTATGTTAGGCGTACAGATCAAGATCAGTTACGGACTAGCAAAAGTGGTATAAATACAGCAACTGGTTTCTCATCCTAATCTGCTATATGAAGTGAAATTAAAGAGAGTGACTTCTAACAACAAATGCTTTATAATATCCGTACCGTATCTGGACCAGCCATCTGATGACAGACTGCTGGTAGGCTTATATTGAACAGGAGTTCATTCAAGGAACGGAGACACAGGATGCTGTGTGTTTCGCCTATACATTTAACTGTATCTGGCTTGATCATCTAAGAATGCATAATATACGGATGAGGGCGTGTAGGCCACCACACTGCAAACGGCAACTAATATTAAACATAGGGAATAGGGAATTAGATGCGCTAGGCAATTTCAAAATCACAGTGGCCTATGATATATGCAATCAACCGTGTATCAAAGAGTATCTTGTAATCCGGTATATTGGGTAGGTTAAATAAAGTACCAGTATCATACTTGCTCCCAATTATTTCAACTCCTGTAGCCCTGTAGGTGTACATTGTTTGGCACATTTTCTAATTCATACGGTGGGAAAAAGGGATGTTTGACATAGTAGTGCGCTATCACAGTATTAGTAGCTGTAGCGGTTGAAAGGTGGTGGCCATCAAATTTCACATACTGTTTGTCCAGTTTATTCACCCGATGAAGGAATGGACCTCTGAAAGCTTGTGAATTATATTCCAATAAACTGGACTGGACGTTAAATCTGTGGTGACGTACTATATCTAGTGGTGGTGATCTTATTTACAATATAGATTATTTCAGTCATTACAAACAAATTAAACACCTTACACAAACGATTGGCAGCGAAATTATTATAAATTTTAGAAATATCCATACTTTACCTTATTTCACTACGTAAGATCTATTGCATCACAAATGAATAGTGACTGATGCCTAGTGTGTACTGTGTAGTAATAAGACTAATCACCTGACAGTCCAGTAGCCAAACACAAAAGATATATATATATATATGAAAAATTTGAAGCGAACTACTGGCATTATACATGGCTGAGTCAAGAGGTATTGCATTAGAGTGAACGGACACAGGTGCAAACAAACGTTTTACCGATAAATATTTTATTTTTAGACAATACCTAATGTTTGAAACACCTCAGTGTATTAGAAACATTTAAAATTATCAAATGGTTTGACATTAAAAATTCAACTATTTCTCAGATAGATAATTCACAGCAATCATTTTACAATTCTCCCACAGTTATGAATCACCATTAAAATAGAAATTTATATGGAAATAATTAGCAAACTATACATGCCATTGCTCAATGAAATTTCTCCAAATACTGTAGACCACCAATAGTGTGCAATTACTATTTAGAAAGCAAATTTTGCAGCAAGCTTTTTTTTGGACAACCTGACTCATCACTTATTTAGTTGAGATAACAATCTAATATAGTTGGTCTACAATAAGGCTAGAAATTACAGTACC
Source organism: Botrylloides violaceus (assembly GCA_030412335.1). Taxonomy (NCBI): domain Eukaryota; kingdom Metazoa; phylum Chordata; class Ascidiacea; order Stolidobranchia; family Styelidae; genus Botrylloides; species Botrylloides violaceus. The sequence continues at coordinate 1,054,823 of JASFYC010000714.1, forward strand.
AAGGAATTTATCAGCTTGAAAAAAATATTGTGTAGCAAACATAAGCCACTAGCAACTGTATATTTATTGTTGGGTATATTTATTGCCAGTATACTTTCAAATATATATATAACCTTTTCAATACAAATTTGAAAGTCAGCACGCAGTATTCTACTTGAGAGCCAAGACAATTTCTTGCTTGATTATATGAAAAATAGCGGGGTGGAAGTTGCAGAGAATATTACACATGAATCACAGATATTACTGCGCTCTAAAAACTGCTTTATAAATACTGCGAAGAGAAACAGACGGAGAGAGAAAGAATGCCTCTATGTACAAGGGTACGAGTACGCCAGGGCCAAAAGACTTCCCTCATGTCAGTGAAGTATCGCTGCAGTTGAGATCACGAAACAGACACTGGGATTGAAATTGGTAATCTGCCATGCCAAGACTTCCTGCTAAAATCGTAGGGTCGTGCACACCCAAACCATCATATTTGCCAAACAGGGCCTCTATGATAAATAGGAAGAGATTTAAACAGAAATATTTTAGAAATTCAAATTAATGCAATGACCGAGTAGTCTATTTTATGTCTTGTAATAGAGCCGCTACACTCATCGGAGTCATGAGCAGGTAAAATAAATCAAAATTAAATGAATATATACGGTACTTAATTTACGGCGGAGATCACCGAATCGAATACTGGTAGTGTGTCCAAATTTCTGGAACTGGCTCAAATTGCTAAATGAGGTAACGAGAAATAGTACCACAAATCTATCGGCAATCTAAAAAGCAGCGAGTCTAAGAGACGGGTTTTCCTTTCACTTCTTAATAATACCGAACCAAGTGATTACAGTGAATTACTGATACCACAACACCACTAGTACCAATTGTGTGAGTGATTTTGAATTTTGGAATGATCGGTCTTATAAAGCAGGGCAGAGTCCCATTTTCTATGCCAAAATGACAGCCCAACGAATCCTGCGATGACCGTCAACGTAAGCCGGGAGTGGGAGAGGGTGGATATAAAGGTGGAAGGTTGTGATACCCTGGTACCGTAACTGAACATTCAGAATTCCATTACATCGGCAAGAAGAGACCAATCGCGTCTTCACGACTACTAATTTGAAACAGCAACCGACCTCAGATTGAACCGACTGTCCGACTCGTACCGACAGAATTCTATAGCCCTTCCAATCCACAGAAACCTCAGTTTCAGCAGCTAGTAGGCGCGCCTAGCCGCCTACATTGTTTGGGCGACGAGACTGCGGTGTCACGGTGAAACACTTTTTGGTATGAAGACCACTGCATTTTTACGGGAAGGATATTTTGGATTTCGGGGTCAGCTCTCAGCTGTGCTAGCGAACTGCAGTCTCGCCTCATATAAAGTATACTGCTTTCTACGCTTACACAGCTTTTCGCGTGCAACCTGCAACCTCAAAATCATACAAATTTTGTTATCCATCAAGTGAAATAAGAAGTACGAGTATCTGCCTGTGACACGGGCTTAGCATTTGCGCTTCATCACCGGTGAGCTGACCCGTATTTTGGAGAAGTCACCATCTGCGACCAACACTGCGTACACCCAGATAAATGCCTCATGCCTGTGCTTTTTCGCTCCGATTTTGGCGAAAGTTAAAAGCCAGTGACGGTGGCGAAATCGAACTGGATACGATCGCACGAATCATCTTTCGGCCAGCGGAAAAGCTCGTAATGCTAGATGCTTCTTTTTAACCATGGCCTGCGTCGATGTCCCTATGTAACCGATACTAACCGTGCTACTTTGGCTATAGCTTACAACTTGGAGCTAAAGGTAGCCTACTGTACTTCCATCAACTATGGCCCGCGACTGACTATGAAAACAACAGAAGAATCGAGATAGCAAACAGAAAATCCGTTCAACTTTCGCTTTCTGAAGTGACATAGGCTTACAGCAATTTAGTAACCGCTCAAGAGAGAACAGAGAACATTTACGGTAATATAATATAGTCCACAATGAATAAAGTGAAGAAACATCAATACTCTAATATCAAAGCACCATACGGCCTAAGCTAGACAAACAGGTTTTGAAACGACATAGGCAAACGCGAATAAAATTAAAAAAGTACCAGCAAAGCAAGCAACATAAATGTACTGACAAATTGAGTGCAAATGACAGATTTTTGTGATAGTGGAACCATCATCTAAACTAGTCTAACCAAAAAATTGACCATATCTAAGCAATGCCATCATAATGATATTAAAAATCAAGCAGGTTGTGTTCTTTCCAAATCTGCAATCGAACAATAACCGCTAGGCATACTAAGTATCATCCTACTTGGGCATAAAGGTTTCTGCTGGGGATCAGGGGACTTACAAGTAGGCCTACCATCGACCACAATGCTCAGCGGAATCCAGCCAAACAGAAATGTATCAGAGAATACTACTAACCTTGGGATGACCTACTGAAAATCTGGACACATCAGTGGCTGGGGAGCAGTTTGATAACACTCAGCTGTCCGCCCTCCGAAGGAATATATTGAGTACTATATCACACAACGTCTTAGGGACATAACTGTCACCGCCAACTGTGGAATGTCAATGGAATAACGCAGACAGCTCCTCTACAGTTTAGGTAAACCAATAGTGAGGATGAGCATAGGAGTCCAAGTAAGTATCATGTCTCAAAAGTTAATTGCCGATGCGTTATGTGCAGCAACGGGAAAAGCTACTAGTTGATCACACATGAACCCAGAAGCAGTATCATAATTCAAGTGCTAAATTTCATTGAGTATAAATTTACGATTGCGAAGGAACATTGGTAGCATCGTGCATCGTTCTTGCCACCTTGTGAATGTACTCGATGCCAGGTCGCCTATCAGGATCTGGATTGATACATGCAGAAACAAGATTCCGGAGCTGCAAAATTCACGTAAGATTAATATTTTAACCACACAAGAACCAAACACACAAGAAAATTTCCCAAATGAAAATCCATGTTGTGCTTCTGCACGTCTTCAATGGCAACATTAATTCCAGCGCATGTACCTGCATGTTGGGTCGGGCACACCTAGAGTACGTCACACTCAGGGCATGAGTGAGCGTGGTACCGGAGCAAATAGTGTATCTCATATTCTCGTAAGGCTAATTCAACAGCGTATCTCCACATATCATGCGAGGTTGACTAGAAGAGGGGTATGACCAATTGACCAGCCAAACTGTTTTACCAGATCACGGTCAGGAGAACACCACCCTGCCCTGCAGTGCATGTCACAGAACAGTCAACATAAAGATCAGATGCAGTTTAGTTATTGAGATAGAATGGGTGTGTATGAGTAGGCCTACTCTGTGCTTAGCACTTTATTTAGATTACTGTTCAGTAAGTTGAATGCGTGCGGTACTTCATGAAGTTAGCTCCAACTTACTGGACCGAAATCTTGAGTATTAGTTAAATAAACCAATAGGTGCATATTAGTCATTAGATTCAAGCAAAGATGCCTACCTGATCAGAGTAAACATCTCCGGGCAGAGGTGGGTATTCACAGCTTTCAATCTTCTTGCATAGAGCATAAAGATTCATTTTATCACCATAGAATGGAGACTGTAATGCAGCCATTTCATACAGCAAACAACCCAGTGACCATGTGTCAGACTTAAAGTTGTACCCATTTTCATGTATCCTTTCTGGAGACATGTAATATGGGGTTCCCACTAAAATGACATAAAAATGGTGTTAAGTTATGCCATAACAGGATGGCAACACAACGTTCTTGAAATCATCACAAAATTTCACCAATTTCAAATGCAGTACCGGTACCAAAATCTATGCAGTACACAAGGGACGACTTACCAAGACTTTGAGCAAAGCTGGTTTTCGATGAGAAGTAGCGTCCTAAACCCAAATCACCAAGCTTTACGATTCCCTGGGCCGTGATGAATACGTTAGCGGGCTTGATATCACGATGCATAACTCTGTGAAAAGTACAGAATTAGCGATACCTATCAGCCATTCAGCCTATCACAATGAATTCAGTTTCTCCTTGTCCATGCATGAAATTTAATTAAGATTCCACGTGTTGGAAAGTTACCTAGGTTATTCAGAAATTCAAACATATCAGCCACCATGCCTCTAAACGATTTGTCAAGTCAAGGTTCTGTGTGGTCATAGACACTGAGTTGTATAGAACGGTGCAAATGTTACAATACCGAAAAGCCATAGCACTATTAGGGTACATTCAAACATAGATGGTACGGTAGGCCACTCTGGCTATCTTTGATTGACGAGATAGTTGTCCTAATACCTTCTCGAATGCATGTGCTCCACAGCTGATGCAAGTTGAACAAAGTACTTCCATATGGTTCTTTCTGGAATGAGCCTTCTCTGTTTCTTGAAATGCTAAAAAACATAACAATTAAATATGTGATATGATACCATCACAGTTCATAGCTTCCTTATTATATGAACTAGTGTACAAGGTTGAGCATGCCAGGTATCCTAACAATTCTCTTCCTCATACGCAACGTGACTAGGTCAAGTCATGTTCAAATCATCAATTTATGTAGCGCGTTTCTAGACACCGATAACATGTCAGCAATGCTGAACCCAAAAGGCTCACTTTTTGTTGTGAAATAACATAGGCTACTGTTACACATCACGAATAGGCACTACTTGACTGGCATGGCAATGAAATGTTAAGCACTTATATATGCCACGAAGTCCAAATTTTGAGACTGGCGTTATACCAAATACACTTAAATGATATCGGTGCAACAGCTTCTGTAAATCATACTACACCAATTTCAACATTCTACAACTAAAATGTTTACCTTAATCATTCTACTCAAGTCTCCTGCATCCGCTAGCTCGAGTACAATGTTAAGTTCATTATTTTCAATGAAAGAAGCGAGGTACCTGATGACATTCTGATGATTCAATTGCTAGAAAGAAGTTTTCGTCAGTAAGGTAAGTCTACACATTGCAACCAGCTCAGGAAAGTATGATGTTGAAATGATACGTGAGATATGAAAACGTTTGTCTGAAGCAACAGTCGCTTATTCGACACTCATTGTACTAACTAATGATCTCTACATTACTATTATAATTATGTCTCAGTCGAATAAAATGAATCCCTATAACAAGCCTGTAGACTCAAGGTGTGACATTGCCCACCAGCCATAGAGCTTATTCCAGATATATAGTCTGGTCTTCCAGCATTGAACTCATATATTTTAATAATATGTGAATAAGCTAGACTCTTTGTACTTGGTTATTATGTAGGGTTTTCAGCTGTAAGTAAGACAGGAGTACAAAGAAACAGGCAGTAACATTTGCGACCGGATAGTCTTAGGTTGAATTGTCAGTAACCCGACCATCTAACCTTGAGCAGGTCGATTTCTTTAATACAGTCCTGCCGAGCTTTGGCATCCATCATGTCAAATATCTGAAAGAGAGCACATTTCAAGTCTATCCTACACCAAAAGTTTATGTAAGATTTCATTGGAAAGACTTTTAACTAACCTTTACTTTTTTCAAGGCTGTTTGAGTGTTATCAAGCAAGCAAACAGCCTTATAAACTTCACTAAATTGACCTCTTCCGATTTTCTTTTCAATGTGAAAATTTGACAGCGAATTATATCCAAGTTCCGGCTTTAATTGAGGCCGTCCCGACGGCTCGTCCATTGCAAGTTTGATATGATTACCTTAGTTTATCTATGATAAGGTAATATATAATGCCGTATAGGCTAGAATAAACGATACAAAAAAGCTGGTAAATTCGTAGCTTAGCTCCATTATAGCAGTTATATGGGTTTACTTCAAGTCGGACTACACCATAGAGGACAAACCGCTTGGTTAAGCGCTAGGCTTCAGTAAGCAACGGACAACCACATCGTTCACTACTCTAGTAGAAATGAAAAAAAAACGTTCAGGAAACGGCGGAAGGACAGGCTTCGGTGTAATTTCATCAGTTATCCATAGTGGAACAGGGCTATTGCAGAATAAATCAGTTCCACGTACCACGACAAATCTGCAAGACCTGTATTCCATTTTAAGTGTAGTGCTGGTTCAATTTTTTTTATCCATACGTTAGGACGGTGTGCCTACTAGCGATAGCGGTTAGTAAAGATCTCCATCGTACCGATTCACAGGATCATACTGGATTGAGTTGATGATGAGGGATTGAGGCTCCATCGCAACCCTATTTGTTTAGCACACCACAAAGCTATCAGCCGACGAAAATGAGGCGAACAACGAACGTTCATTTTGAGTCGTGCTCTGACTATAGAGACTCTTCGAAGACTCCGAAGACTCTCTATACTCTGACCCAAAGGCTGTTGGCTATTGTACCGCTTTTCCTTTCCAAAATGCCTGTCACCTATGCCATGCCAGATCATGGGCAGATGCAGAAAGTTCGTCTCATTATAGAGAGTCTTCGGAAGACTCTCTATAGTCTCATTCACACGATCAGCTGATATGGTAGGTCTACCTTTACAGTTGTGCTGACGTCAAACCAAAGAGCCTTGTGACGTATCCCTGACAGGGGCATTTCAATCAGCTGCTTTTCGTTTTTTCACTTTTACTGTGGTTTGTATTGCACCAGAAACAAGGGTGAGACTTTGGTTCGCAGGGTGGCACTATAGAGACTCTATAGTGGCACGGACTTTATGACCAGACGCTGACTGCGGGCTATGTAACCGACAACATGGGGATCATAGGTGATCGGACGTACCGCAATAGATCTACCTTCACAGCTTTCGAGTCTCTTGCAGTAGACCTATATGTTTTGTCCACACGATAGCAACGGTTGTCTTTGCACCCATTACGTTACGTTAAAACGTCTGCCAATACTGCGCGCTATAAGTGCGTGTGTTGGTAGGCTTATGGTAATGTATTGACATTTGTAACGGTTGCATACGCAGGGTGTCATATTTAACTTCTTGACAATATTTAATTGACTCGTGATAATATTGCATCCATAGGAATAGCACGGCTACAGGCGTATTTTCAGTAGGTGACTTGCGGACGTGTCGCGAATCAACATCTCTAGTATGCTATATACTTCGTGACAAACCCAATCAGGTTAAAGCTACCACGCCTATTCATGTAATCAATACATTAGACCTGCGCCTATCACACGCATCCTTGCAACTTCGTGTGCGGCAACTGAACAATATATGGCGGTGGTCACTGCAACGAAACGACGGCGTGATTTAAAAACCTGTCAATGAATTCACGATACGATAAACTCGCTGCCCTCCCCTGGCTGATACAAATGTATTGAAAAATCACTAAAATCGGTCGAACCCAATAACTAATATTGACGTCCATGGTCCTTACATGTCTGATGGTGACGGCCGATACCACGAAAACACGATTAACGATCGAGTAGGTAGATAAAATAGCCGATATCTAACATGGATATTGGATAACTTCATGAGATATTTCGGGTCATTATCACCCCACAGTCTCGCAAATAAGATTACACAGGAAGGTAAGGCTAGATGGACTCAAATACAGCACTGAAGAGGATATCCTTATTGCGTCACGGAAGTCAGTTTATTGCTACTATGTTTTGCATTAATATAAGTTCAGAAAATTAACGTATAATGCCAATCATAGAATATAGATATTTATATGGTAAAACCGCCCAATAAAAGGAATGTGTCATTGACAAATGGTCAGAACAGCTAACTAGAGCTTGTTGCTAGACCGATGAATAAGTGAAGCTGTCACGACTCACGACACTTAATTTATAGAGTAGCCTACAATCTTCAGAACTATTCCAGGAGAGAGAGCTCATGGAAATATGCAGCGACAAGTTTGACACCATTGATGTAGTTTGAGCGATCGAGTTTTTCATTCTGTGAATGAGCGCCATCATCACAAGCTCCGACTGGTAACAGCATAACATTCTTTCCAGTAGCTTCTTGGAACGTCAGAGTAACTGGAATGCTTCCACCTTCTCGGGTTAAATCAGGTTCGATTCCGAACACGGTTTTCACAGCTTTCCGTCCAGCCATATAATGGGGATGGTTGAAATCAGAGACCCATGGCTTTCCCCCATGCATCATGCTCACAGACATTTTGTTTGATGATTTCCTTGCAGCGAAAACTTTGTTAACATGATCTGCCACATTTTTCTCAATCTGTTCTGGTGTTTGGTTCGGCACAATCCTGATAGAAAATTTTCCAATAATCTTTCGAGGAATCACAGTCTTTGCTCCAGTGCCATCAAAAGCACCTTCGATTCCATGAAGTGACAGACTTGGAAACCTCCAGCGATGCATCAATATATCTTCCTTACTTTCATGTTGCAACTTGACCGCACCTAAATCATTTTTGAAGTCCTCAGGGTCAAAATCGATGGTTTTATATAGCTCCCTTTCCTGATCAGTCACTGGAGCAACTGTCTCATTTACCCCTTCAATGAGGATTTTGCCTTTATTATCTGTTAGTGAGTTCATTATGGCTATCAAATCAGCCATCCCTTCTTGCACACTGCCTCCAAACACTCCAGAGTGTAAGTCTTTGGTGGCACACTGAATTTCACAAAGGAAGTAGCATATTCCTCTCAAGCCATAAGTGATGCAAGGCTTCTTCTTCCCAAGCCAATAGTTGTCCGAAATGCAAACGTAATCAACGCCTTTGAAGAAGGTGTCCTTCCTTGAATAAATGAGGTCATCTAACCCTTCGGATCCAGACTCTTCCATTCCTTCAAAGCAGAACTTTATATTAACGGGAACATCTATGCCCAGAGTTTGGTACGCTTCTATGCAATTGAGCCAACATAGGACTGGTCCTTTGTCGTCAGTTGATCCCCTACCAAACATTTTGCCATTTATCTCTGTGAGAACAAATGGCTCTGTATCCCAACCATCTTCTTTCTTGGCTGGTTGCACATCTAGATGGCCATAAACACAAACAGTTTTCTTCTTTGGGTCTGACCCAAGATGTCCCATCAAAATAGGTGGAAGAGGTATTTTACTGCCATCGGGTAGGGTTTGCATTCCTACATCCACTAGCTCTGTTGTACAGCCAAGCTTGTCCATCCAGTCCGCAACATATTCAACCATTTTCTTTATTTCCGGTCTGACTTCAGGCCATGCTGAAACACTTTTAATGGCGACGGCTTCAGCGAGTCTCTTGACATACAATTCCTGTTTTGCATCAATATGTTCAAACATCTTCGGAAGAAATGCCATGATGATATCGGGAAAGTATAGAACTATGCTATAAATAACCAATGCTATGATAAAATGAAATGTTACACAAGGAGCAAGGCTGCTTCACCAAAATGCGTAGCCAATATTCCTATCTCCAACGAGCCAGAGAGCTACCGTATGTCTGAATTTTCCGAATAAAACCTGCCTGCATTGAGTGCAGAACCACCGCAAGGCAAGTCTGCACCTACTGTGGACTCTTGCCCATATCAGCTCGCAAACAAGTTGGCTCGTTTCCACTTCGTTCGCAAGTTTGCACAAGAAAATCGAGTACGAAGCAAGCGTAGCGCCTGACACAGCATAGCATAGCAAACACCTGTTTTTGCTGACTTTATGCTCTCGATGATACGAATGTCACGAGACTACGGGCGTTCGCACGAAATGCAACTGGCATGCTTGTTGGAACCAGAGTGACTACTCGAATGTCCGAAATCCTCACCATTGAGCAGCAAATTGACGAGGCCCTCCGCTTCACCGACACCATCAGCTGAACACATGGCCCAACCAAAGTCAATAAATATATTCACTCTGGACCCAACTATTGCGCAATGAGCATTGGCCTATAAGTGTCCGAGGACTATCTGTATCGTCTGTAAATACTAGATCTGTAGCCTACCTTCTTTGTAGAGCAGCAATGGCCGTTAGTTACCTCGACAATTGACTTAGTTCTCTATCAAAACAAGTTAATGCAATGGCTCGATTAAAAGGCCTACAACGTAACATCACATAGGCCTAGGCCGCTTCGGTGCGTTCTCCTCGCTTCACTATGATGTTTGATCTTGTTCGGTTCCTTGTCGGACTATATCCGACTATGCCAAAATGCGGGTAGCTGCAGTCACCGACTTACAGACGTGTTTTGGGACAAGTCATATAGCATATGCCCTAAAAGGTAGAAGTGATCAAAAGGAGACCAGCTCTGATACAATTTTCTTCTACAAACGTGCTCTGAATCCTCACGTTAGTTCACAATCTAAATCTGCATTCCCCTTCGATCGTCTTTGGACCGAGTAAATTAATGTCTTATCTGTCATCCGTTCTGCGACTAGAGCGATGTGAACCGGCCGTCGAATATCCATGGTGATGGTCCTATGCATTAATCATTGATTAATAACCAAGCCACATTACGAAACGGCTGTACGACGGGATAACGGAGTTTTAATTGCTTCAGACTTGAGAGTATATAAATCTCACATATTGTTAAAAGGGTCGATTCATTCATGATGGCATGGAAAGTTATATACTAAAAATCCATAGTAATGAGATAAACTTGTGAAATACGCAAGATCTAGAGCAATTTTAAAAACCTGCAGAAAGTCGGATATAATCATTACACGAATATTTGATACAGAAAAAGTACTAGTGACGACATGCAACGGCCATAAATAGTGGACTTGAGATTCAGCACAATAGCCTGACGACAGACATACTCATGAAAGTAGGTACTAAACAGGCAACTCATACAGTAAGTACAGTGACATTCAAAGGAAACGATCAGAATATCAGCAAGCCGGATGCTTTAGATATACAGGAATGGTTTAAATAAACCACGCCACATAACAGAAGGAACACAGGGAATGATCCGTCTTGCACAAGTTGTGAGGCTGACCAGTAAACTTTGATGATACGGCTTGGGTAATGGCAAAATTACCTTGAGGAACAATTCATCCTGGACATGATGTGAAACTAGTGACCATTATTATTATAAAATAATAATCGGGTAATACAGTCCGAGGGCGTAAAATGGCTCTAAACTTGATGTGACAGACACATTGAATAAAGTTTACAGTATATAACACACAATTATCCAACCAGGTCAACTGACACTATCGGCAGCAGCCTGCAGGTGTTGTGATGAAACAGCAGCAAGCACCAATATCATAATCGAGTTGGAAGCGACAGCAGCAAATAATTTATATAACTCATGGATGGAGCATAACCGCGGTGCCATACACGTGAGTAACGAACAGTAAGAAAAAGCAGCATGTATTACACTATAAAAAGTTTTGAAATTCGAATAACTCGTCCTCTTTCTTCGGGCTGTACCCCACAAGAGGATGGTGAAGATCATGTTCCTCACCCATGTTTTGGTCCAACAAACTCTTTTGATTCTGTAGCTTTGGAGCATGGGGATTACGTGAAGGATAGCTGCTGACCAAATCATGAGCGACAGTCGTTACGGTGGTGCTAGTCGGCATTGAGGAATAAGTAGGTAGCAACAGTGACTCAGGGTTGTTTGAATATGCTGATTGAACATTTGTACTAGATGCCATAGGATTGGAAGAGTTCACTAACCATGAAGGGTTTATCTGAGGATAGGGAGTCGTAAGATGAGGTCGTGGAGGAATGCCATAGCCTATTGCTTGCTGAAAGCGAGAGCCCGGATTCACAGTATGCCTGGTTATCATATTTGAGGGCGAGTGTTCTCGAGAAATTTGCACATCCTCTGTCAATGATGGAAACATTGGAGCGGTGGCACCAGTCATAGGAGATAATTTGGCTGGATTCCAAGAATTCCCCGATTCCAGACTCTTTGTGCTGGGGTTAGTACCAGGACGGGGTCGAGGAGTGACAGCTAACGTGCTTGGTCGCTTTGTGGAAGAGTCATGGATACCCTGGTCACTTTTCCTTCGTGAGTTTGCTGGTGCTGGTATTCTGCACAGTTCAGGATCTGCCTCCGGCGTGGGAGCTGAAAGATAATAATGAAGCATATGAAAGCAAGAATGAGTAATGGAATACAGCAATCACAATACAAGGGGTCATACCGGTGGCTTAGTCTCGAAGGCTGAAAATTCACACTTCAATACCACCGGTACCTGATGTTGGCTTGTCATAAGAAAAAGCGCTATGCAAATTACAGACCGACTCGAATCACCCAAATATATGGCTGACATTGTTAGCCCAGGGCAGTGTTTTTTATCCTTAGATGGTGATGCTACATAAACTAGAAACCTCATTGTGATTTCAACAACTAGCAGCAACGTGGCTCAAACTATATGAAAAAGAGATGCAACTCGGACAGGACTGATATTTGATGACAATGAGAATGCCATTGGCTCATTGATGAAAGCTGTCGACACTCACATCTTCCAACTTTGGCATTCCGATGCACTAATACTCGAACCGCGTTATCCAAAGACGGCATTGGAACCCTTCCATCAGAAGGAGTCCTACGATGACCCCTTTTTGGATGGGCCTCTGCTTCATTCCATATCCTGACTTCTGTTGGTCCCCACGAAGAACGTTTTTTCTCTGGATTCAATAGACTAGCTCGTCCTGTGAAAAGACAGAATTATTTAAAATCAAATAAAACTTGGACTCAAATACGACCTATTCAATTAATCTTGTGATGGTTTTTTGTAATTTCAGCGTGGTTGTCGCGGAATTTGGAAAATTCAGTGAATAAATCAAGGAAACAGACGATGAAAATGGAGAAGTTTGATAATGACCAGAGAACTGTGCGACTGTGCGTGTGCCTTGTAGTTACTGCCAAATTGTGGAATTCCAAGATTCCACTCTTGGACTTTGGTTTGTAAAGGTTACACAAAAATTGTTAAGGTCGCTTGTGGTCGATATCAAGATCTTCATAGCTCATAGCTGTGCCACACTAGATTCATGAAGTACTCAGACCCAGACACTCAGATAGTGGCAACACAAGGCTAGGATCCAGCCTAGTTGAGTTGAGTCGGGGTTACAATAGAAAGTTATCCCATCACATTGTGATTGTGTCATATCCGTGAGAAATATTCCTATTTCATTCGAACTATGATCCAAGATCTCTCCTCCTAAATTAGCCAACAAAACAATGAAATAATTTTTTTCAGAGTGTGCGCGCGTGTGTAACATGTTTGTGTTAGTTAGAGGACCTTAAAAATTGCATGAGTGAATTGTCCAAAATTTGGCATCGCCTCAAATATACCTGCTGCAAAACCTCTTGACTGCTGGTTTGCGTCTTTCTTAATGGTTTCATCTTCATCAGCAAAAAAACCAGCATTGACGCATTTATTCGAATTCTGTTGAGTGATAGCCGTCAGTGAGCTGTTACTTCCCCTTGTATTTGATACTTTGTTCATAGCTGGGAGAGAAGTTCTGCTGCCTGATGCCCGTATCGTATTGTCTGCTGAATCCTCAAGAGCGGGCAAAGAGTCGGTGGAAATTGATAAATGTGTAACAGCAGAAGAAGGATCACTGTCCAGACACCTGTCCGTCATGTCTTGCATTGTACCGTCCTCTCGGTTCATTCCCGCCCTCGCCGGAGTTCGTTGGTCGCTGCCATTAACATCAGTCATAGCTCCTTTGTTATTGCTAGGTCCAGGGTAGACAGTTTCATCGGTATCAATCAATGGCAAAGGAACTTGGGCGTAATCGCAGAGATTTTGACCAAACGGTACAGCGGTAAGTATGACAGCAAAGTTCATTAGCAGTTTTTGCAAGGAGTGATTCTCTCTTCTCAAGCTAAACAAAAACACAGCATATATGTCACATGTGGAAATACATTTGGACAGGTGCAAGCAGGAAGCAACTGTATACCTATTCTCACGACTGTCTTCTGGAGTAGCATAAGGTGTGCCGTCTTCACTGCCTTGATTTGGGCTTGAGTCTTGCTTCAACTCCGAAATCCCTGGAAGAACTGGTAAATTGCCAGCAGCTCGCACAGTCACAATATTTTCATCGGCAAAGTTCAAGCCTCCTGTACCAGAAGACATAAGTTAGAAGTAGACAGAGAAGTAGTAGATGCCTGTCTGTTCAGCGCAGATGAATGACAATTCAGGCCTTCAAATAATATAAGTCGCTAAGTATTTTTCCTACGCCAGGTTTCAAGCCTACATCGATTGTGCTGAAATAAGAGTCGAGCAGTTCGCAGTTGATCAAATTCGCTTCACGCATGCCACTGATTTGTTGATAGAAGATACTAAACAACAGACAGAGGTGGATTTCACAGAATACTGGCGTGCTCACTTTCATGAGACAGCTGGTTTATTTACCCTCTTGGCAATCCATCACAATCACCAGGTAGATGGGGCGCCCCACGAAACTGCCCTCATGTGTGAAATGTTGTATATAATGATACATTGTGGGGAAGTGGGACAGAGTCAATACTCAAGGTATGATATAATACAATCTTTCTAAGGCAATCCAACCAGACGAATTCGCTCACAGCGTGAACTGAACATACCTTCCTGAGTTGTCGAACTGACAGACCTTTGCTCTTCAGATAATGAAGGATACGCATTATCATCGCTCGAAATTTCTACACAAAAATCAATACAGGTACATGACACATCTGCAGTGCAAGGCAATATTCCCCAGCGGTCCGCCTTCAGCATTTCATGACAGGTGTGAGATCTCTATGACTAATATGACAAGCTAGGATAAATTGGAGGGTTGCATCTTGGATCTAAACACAAGCAAACAGCCAAGTCGCTATCCACAAGTGAGTCATTGAGTCGAGGATCAGGATTAGGCAGTGACTCAAAGCAGGATGATGAAATTTGTCCCAAGCTTGAACTCGAGTCATACCATGTTTTTTTTCTAAACATGAGGTACCAGTAGACCTACAATTTACTATGTGCATGGTTATCGTTCGTTACATATTTTTTAGGCTCATTCGTAATGAGTGACTCGTGTGATGCCCCTGCCTCAGGTTCAACCGAGGTTCCCAACATGGCAACAAATAATGTATTATATATATATACCGGTAGTCTATTAACCATTCAAAGCCTGAGCACCAAGGTTAAATGATGATTTAGAATTTAGGCTGATTTCAAAACAACCACAACAACAATTAGACCATAGATATAAAAATACCTCCATTTGTTCTTTTTGTGCCTTGTCCTTGTGCCTTGTTATAATTACCAAATTTCGAGGCATCTGCAAAAAAGATTTGATATTTGTTTTGACATATGACAGGCTAAGTCTTAAATCAACACTATGAAATCATTGAACGTACCATTATTGAATAGCCTGGATGTTTGGAGTTGCATGATTGAGTCATCCATGCTTGGATCTAGGAATAACAAACAGGTATCATTTCAGTCGATATACACAAGTCTTAATTTATGTCACTAATATATAATAATGGAACCCACATGATTGATTACCGTATAATTGTAGGCTTACTCATACCATGCAGGAGTCTAGTCAGCTGACGTTGTGAGTTTGTTGAGTTTGCGTCTAGATACACCCCCACACATCACATTCGCAAGATTGATGAAGGATCACATTATAATCCACCCATTTCTATCCAGTCATACTATAGGCTATTATGCAACACTGTGTCATAAGCACAGGCTGTCCTTCGCCACCTCAGAGAGAGAAACCCGTATTATGTTTACTTCCCAAACGGATTTACAAGGGAACACTGAGTAGGCTGGGAAGGATTGCAATGTTTTCTACTTAATCAGTGCACAAAGAGATCCTAAGTTCTTGGTCAAGGCAAATCAGAACGAAGTATGCCAGGTCTTTAGTCTTACTATTACGTCCACAGAGGTAAAGCGAAAGGATGAATTATTTTAGTATCAATACACTCATGAGTTGACCGGCTCTAAATTAGTACAAGTTGACGTACAGACCAATCCATCTAATAGACCACCAGTATCAGTACTGAACCGAGGTTTCATCACCAGGTCAATTCTGTATGTTCACCAATCTTATTTTAGGCACAACAACCCTTTTGTTTGTATTTTTGAGGGTTCAGAAATTTACTTGATACACAGAAGGGGTGCGGTCATCTCATTGTGCGACATGTAAACAAGCAACAGGATTATTCAAACAGTGTCTGTTTGTACTGGGGTTGTGTCTTAAATTGTGGGAATAGGTAACGTTTAGCCACAAGAAAATGTTCTGCCCAATTACAGCTATGACTGTTGACGATAGTAGGCCTACAACGATGAGTATAAATCAACAGCTCGGTGGAATATGAAGACTTTGTGTTGCCACTTTCAGTCCAGCACCGCTCTCAACACGTCCGTTATAGGGACGCCGCATCAGCATCAGATTGAGCCGTATCTATACATAACATTATACGCTCAAGTACTAGAATGAAATTTTCACGACTACGACCCACTTAGTCAACCTGTGTTACGAAGAGTGATTCAACCATGACCAATAAATTCTTAAGACTGTGGAGTCCAGATCACACCAAAATGGTAAGGGCAACACATTATAAATTTTACCGCACAGCATTTGAAACTACCTAGGTAGCAAAATGTATATCACTTACTTTGAATAGTTTTTAACCTGATGGCATGAGGACGATCAGGTGGCGAGTATACACCGTCACTATTCTTCTCAAAAATATCGTCGAGTATAGTCTTGTGTTTATCATTAGATTCCTGATGAGCTTGCACTGAGATTTTATGTTGGAAGTCTACATATAGAGACGAATGCTTAACATAAGAAAATCAATGGCAAGACACTGTGAGCTCTCAAAATATTCAATTACAATAAATCATTGCGATGAATTATTCAAAGGTGTCTGTGTGTCTGGGACAGACACTTCCGGTTGTCTTGAATTAGGGTTGCAACAATCATTCGTAGGCTATCATCTACATTCCAGTTCACAAGCGGATAGATCTCATATCCAGGTGGAATATTCTCATCCAGTCATCCTTATCTATTGAAAGGTTTTATTATGTAGAATACAGCATGGTAGAACAACCCTAAGATGGGTAGTTGAGCACACATCATGCTGCATAATAGAGTAGGTATGGATGGAGTAAAAGTTTTGATGAACTGTCTGAGTATTCTAATGTAGGCCTCAACCTATCGAGGTGCTGGTAACAATTAGATCTTCCTCGTAACACGACAATCAAGTAGCATACATAGTGTTGAATTTAACCACCAGGAGTACCGGTACCGGAAAAGTTAAATTTCATAGATTGGCACAATCTCTCTGAACCCCTTAAATTGCCAATGCTCACAATAGACATAATTATATACATGTATATATATATAATTATATATATACAAAAATCCATGAATAAACCATCAGAAAAATTGCAAATCAAGTATTTCTTGTTCTACATAGAAGCGTTTTCTTCAGGAGGGTGCTGACAAATTGTGTGTGGTCTTATTCTTATGCGAGCAACAAAAACAGGCTAGGCCTATCCTTTTATCCCATAAGTAGTGTGCTAGCACCTCAACATCATGGCTCCAAAATTTAAACACAACCTTCAACACAATGCAACAGAACGATCTACTAGACCGAAACATGAAATGACAAAAACAGGAGACCACTGACCTCACCAGACACCAGTATATCTACCGGTATATACTTTAAATTTGGAAATTAACGTCAATAATTGTATATATACTGGTACTGGTACTAAATTGGTGTAATAATCCGAATGAAGTTCAATGTACATTTTAATTGATTGCAACCAGCTTGACTCAGGTATTATAGAAAAGTCTAGTTCCACAGACCCTTGGGGTCAGATATTTACTTTCCCCCTAATTACAAAATGTCATTATTAAGGACATAATATACTGCAGAGTAGCAGGTGCTCATTTGACATGACATTTACATTTACCATTCGACGCTTAAAGTCGATATCTCATCTCATACTAATGAAAAATACAAATTGATCACGATCTCAATCAACTTGTTTGTCAAAAATAAGAAAGGCTGGAAGGTTGCATAGGAAAGGGTATACTGTAGCTTAGCAGGCCACTTCCAATTTCATGTGGCAGCAAATCAGAATGGCTTATAGTTAGTTAGTTACGGACCTACACAAGATTTGGGGGTGTTGCTGGTTGTATTGGTAAATAAACAGAACAGCAAACATACTACTTGCTTACAAAACTGCCTTATGTAAGCTTTATCTACTTGTTCACAACGTAAGTTTCATATTATTCAATTCAGAGTATAGCGCTGTGTTATGACGTCTCAGGAATTTTCTTTAAGCTTTCCCTAACTAAAATAGCCTACAGTGACTAAATCATAACTTTCCAAGAACCTAACACATTGCATGCAACAGATGAAAAACCAACAGTCATATCACATGTTATAAAAGAACATATGCTTGTTTGTAATAGCCTCAATGACTCACGCAAAAATCGTTTCAAAAGCTAGTTTTCACACAAAATAGGAACTCTAGTATATTCTAACTGCTAAATGACATGTGGTGAATGTTTATCGATATTGGTAAATTACCGAGAATCACCGTTAATACTCGGAAATAAAAAATTGTTAAGGCTTTAGACAAATCTGTTTACCTGGACAATCTAGACGCGCAATGGTGAAGCAGCATTGTTTCATGCGATTTTGGACGACTAGCTCAGACACCAGGCATTATTCTAAGCAGCATGATAATCGCATTACCTTTCGGGGAGCTAATCCATCCACGCTTCTCCAACTTGTTTCTTCGAAACTTCCCACTTCGCTTTGCCGGTTTTGGAGCCTTGTTTTGCACCGATTCCTGTATGGCGATTCTCAATTCTCTCTCCACGATTCCCACTTCTCGTTCTTGTAACTCTCGCTGTATTCGAGTCAAGTATTCCTCACGAAGTTTGTGTTGCATCGCTGCACGAGTGAGTTCTTCTTCTCTTGAACGTAATTCCTAAGAACGTTGTTCACATGTTACTCTTTACCCAATGGATGAATAGTAAGTATACCTAACTAACATAGGCCCGTGGGACGGAAGAGGCAATATCACTGCAGATACAACTGATAAATCTGTGGTGAATCTTCTTTACGATCTACGTTGATAATATTATAAACATTCACCACAGTTTCAGCATCTCGCTAGATTTATTGGGAATTTCGCTAACAACCTTTCGGAGTTCCCTTCCTTCCTCAGGTGAAAATGATTATTATGTTATTATTATATATTCCTAAATTACATTGCTTTTATCTACTGTAGTTCGGAAATGATTTGCAAGTCATGATGGGAAAGCACTGTTCATTGATTATGTAATGTTTCCACAACAGCAGCTGATCGCTTACCTTTTCCTTGGCACGGAGTTCATCAAACATGGCTTGAATCTCCTCTCGCCATCCATCTTGCATGCACCGGAATGACTCATTTGGCACAGTGATAAAGTCAGACTTGGCAATCACTTGAAGATCATTAAGAATAGTACGAAATGAAGGCCTTTCATGGGAGTTGGAATGCCAGCAACCTACAATAAAATGGAGTCGTCAAAGCTAGCACGTAAAAAGCAGGGTTGGTTTGACAGAACAGGAAAATCTAAAAGACAGCACACCGATTCAATTCAAATAATGATGATAACCATGAAATAGATTCAAAATATCCGCAAAATCACAGTACATACATTGAAAGCAGTTTGATTGGTCAATCACTCCATAAAATTGGACGTGACTGTGGAAAAGCCTCACTCAATCATAACAAGGAGACACAATAAGACTGTCGAATAAGCCTACAAAACAAACAGATTAATCAATTTGATAAATAGTAAACTGGCAAGGACTCCATATTATCTCCACGCTATTTCACAGCTGCAAAAATCAATAGCACAATTCTTTTATGCATTTGTCGGTTTTGACATGTTCCAGTATACCAAACATTCTTAAAACTTACGTTCAAGTAATTTCTTGAATACATCCGGGCAAGTAGATGGGATGGGTAAAGTTAATTTGTTCACAGCTACACCATACGCCACAGCAAGGCCGTCAATTCCTTTGTATGGCTGTTCACCCGTTAACAACTCCCACAGAAGAATGCCGTAACTGGAATACAGAAGAGCAATTAAACGATAGAACAATATATATCAGAACAATATCAGCTGCAGACGATAAATCCGTAAACAGTAAAAATATCACTAGTGCAAGTGCAATATCACACATTCAAGAAAACCGTAACTAGCATTGACCTGATGAGGCTAGATATAGGTGTAAGGGTCATAGCGTGCTGTATCACTGCAAAGTGGACTCTATCAGTATATTATATATACTCCGAATTTCATTAATAGCACACACAATCATAGGCACAGTGACCCCAAGTTTTTGTTTTGTCATTTTTCAAAAAAGCACAACACCAAACTCAGTTCAAGTAGCATCCTTAAATGTTGCTTGCAGGACAATGTTTCAGTAGGCCTGCTACAAGGAATAAAAAGTGTGACGTTTTCAATTAATACTGAGGCCATTACTGAACGATCATCAGGACCTATGATAAACCAAACATGGAGACCCACATGATGATAAGTGACATCTGTTTGTACAATTTTACCTCAACAAAGTGCTGATGGTATTCTAAAACGTTTCTTGAGTAGGCCTAGGCTATGATTGCTGAGATAAACTACAATAGGGCAAATGAAAAAAGACTGGGTAGTCAGTTACAAACAAAACATGTTTACAAGATACTTATCGATACTCCACTTTTAGTCATGTTTTGAAAAAGTTAACTGCTAAATTCTATTTTTATGCCAGTGCTCCCAGACTGTTAGCAATACACTAAGCAAAAAAACTTAGAAGACAAAGAACTAAGGCACCTTTCATTACCATCAGAGCACAACAAAATCCCGATAACAATACCTCCCAAAATTTCAAGTTTCAAGTACAGAGGGACATTGCACTATCAATGAAAAAATGTGTGACCATGATCACCTAAATTGAGAGTGGCAAAAATAGACACTAACATAGATATGAACTGGATGGTACCGGTACCGGTTTTCAAAATTTGTAATGCCATCAAAATTGTAAGACTAAAGATGTGTATGCCTACTGTATGTGTACATGCTTGACAGGGTGTGCTAATGATATTAGATTCATGTTTCCTAGCAGACATCTTATAGGCTACTGGTATTTGATTGACACCAGAATGGGATCATATCTTACAGAATCCTCAAAGACGTTTTCATTCAATTTATTCTCATAATGCAAACTCAATCAACCACAAAAAGTAGGGTGAGCTATCTTAAAATTTACCCATTCGACCTACTGTTGGAAAAGTAAACATTTATACATTAGCCTGTTTCTGTATTCTGAGAACTTGGTAGAAACAGGACATTGTCCATTTTCGTCTTTTGTTTTTGCTATATACTCATTACACACTACTTCACATGATATACAGACACACTACCAATGCCTCATTAGCCTATGCATATCACGTGTGCATGACATGTATAATTATATGCAACCAGACAAGAAGGTACAGAAAGCACCAAGTTACTATCAAGCATTATAGGTCTAACTTACACCTCAGTAAAGTACTAAAGGAAGCAGTTAATATTCAGTAGCTTTAAAAAATGCATGTAAAACATATCAAAGTGTTTACCGAGTACACAAAATTATAACTGACCTCCACACATCGCTCGCCTTTGAGAACATCGATGACTTGATAACCTCTGGTGCCATCCAAGCGTATGTCCCCGCAGCACTCATTTTGGTGGTTTTGTACATTTCCCTGGCCAATCCAAAGTCTGTGATCTTCATTGTTTTATTCATTAAATCATCATTTGGATGTACGGGTTCCTTGATCAGGACTGAAAAAATCAAGTTGATATTTATTATTAATGATGGCATCATCAGGCAAGTAGCAAGGTGTATGAATGTTGCCTATTGAGATTGCAAGGGTATTTGTTCAACCCCAGATGAAGGAAAATCTCAACAGCGATAAACCGAAGATTTAAAATAGGTTAGACAATGTAATTTCAGTATGCCTATATTATATATACGTAAATGCATTAGCAGCCTACCACTTCCAACTGCTGCATAATGGATTAGTGTGTTTGATTTCTTGGGTTAATAAACATTTATATATACACTTTCCTACATAGGCAGTAGTTAGCATTTAAGGCTCAGGTTTGATGGAAAAGATAGTTGTTTCTTTTATCCCACATATTTTTGCTCGATTCAGACACACCCTTGAATTGACAGATCAGCAATTATTGTTGTATACCATGCCACAATGCCGGTATACATATTATATAGTACATCCAATTATCCATGATATTTATGATGTGGTACACTGCAGCTGCAGGCTAGACTACACTTCAGGGTGCGTCAATCCGCAACTCCATAATAAAATGCAGCTAGACAAGCTCAATATGCGTGTAGATATAGACAAAATTGTCTATGGCCTGCTCTGCATAAGACTTTTGTCTGACATGACCAAAATCCACAATTTTCCAGCCGATTTAACAATGTCGGCCGCTTGTCCCTAACATTCATGGGAGTGAGATGTCTAATTCCATAGCTTGTAACTGTTTGAATGACCGAAGCAGGCTATAATGTCGGTCTCTTTAATTACGTTAAATTTAGAAAGCCAGCAAACTCGCATTCTAAGAAAAGATACCGGTATTTATAACCTAACATCACAGTTGGATTTAGACATGCAGTGAAAGAGAGTTTGTCATGCATCCAGTTGTCGTATAAGCTTTTTGACAACATGTTAAACTAAATGGCATGTTTCCCAACATTGGTTCCTCAACTACATTCCCTACATTTTAATGTTCTTCAATTTCAAGAAGGTAGCCAATATAATAATACAAAGAGATGGTGCCAGAACCCTGTAGCAAAATTCCCCTCTTCTTCACAGAAGTCAACAAAGAACTGAACTGAACTATCAGCAAACAATCAACAAAAAGCAGAACGAGACAAAAAATATAATAATCTCACCATTGCTGGATTTAAGATCCCGATGTATAATATGAGTTTCGGCGTCTTCGTGAAGATAATTCATTCCCACAGCGATTTGTAAGGCCCAATCAACCAAAATTTGAGGGGGCAGCTTGTGTCCAGTTAAAAACCGATTAATAGCACCCCCTTGAGCATATTCCATAACGATACATAAATTTGGCTGTTTTAAACAGACTCCTTCCAACGATATAATATTGGGATGAGATAATAATGAAAAGAGACGGGCTTCTTTCACCACATTTCGCATTGTACTATTTATGTCTTCGTCGGGATCGATTTTAGCTGCTTTGATAGCGACTTCACGATCACCCCAAAATCCGTGGTAGACTTTTCCGAAGCCTCCAACTCCAATGATCTCTTCAAGCTTAAGTTCGTTAAAATCTATCATTTTTAACGTCGCTTCTTCTTGAGAGAATAATTCTTCTGCTGATATTTCCATTGGTTCCGACGGTGAGTCTTCCTCAGCCAGCTTCTTGTAGACTTTTCTCATAGGTTGTTTTGCTATGTTAACAAGGTTTTGTGGGCTAACGTAGTTACTAGGAAATATTCCGACTTTTTCTGCAACTTTTCCAGTCCACCATCCCTCATCCCCCGAGACGATTGAGTCTTTTGAAATCACTTCCACCGGTGTACCTCTATGTAACGAGAGTTCATCTTCAGCAGATGCTTCATAATCATACATTGCAACATGACATGGATTCGTGTAATTGTAGTTAGGATATTGCCACATTTGTGGTGGGTTAGAGGAATATGAAATAGGCATTGCCGGCACAGCATGGTTCATGTATGATTGGTCTTGAATTGGTCCATATTGAGGAATCCTGGCAGAGTTGGGATGAAATGCAAAAGGAGGGTTATTGCCGGACATGATGGTTAGGTATTTTGTATACTACCCTGACGCTGAGTTTGTAATGCTCTTGTAGAAGGCGATTACAACTCAGTCAGTAGTTTATGGCAGCAAAAGGTTGTTTTTCCAAACTAAAACTCCTTGGAAGCATTATTCATTCACCAGCAACACAATGCCAGAAATGAAGCTTGAAGAGTGTTCTTGATAAAACAACACTGTACCAATCAGACTGTAAAAATATTGAGCAAAAATTAGTAAAACAAAAGGTTAATAAATCATATTGGAAATAAGATTCTATTTTTCAATGTCTTTGAATGAGAAGAGTCGACAAGAGAACGAAGGCAATTTTTATCAGTAGCGGTAGATGTCTAGCTAGACAATCAGCTTGCCCACTAAATCGGTAAGTCGTCATGCATTTACCTCATTAAAGGCTCTGGTCAAAGACTTTGTGGTTACATAACAGTTATCTGTTGCTACTCTCATCCTCATGGAATGAATTCCCTCAAGACAAAGGGGAGGGATAATAGTATATGGACGTACTACTACTACAGGTTGAGGAGGTAAAAGAGCCTATAGAAGTAGAACTATTACAGACGATATCGACTGCTGTGCTGACTCAATTATCGTATGACTTCTGCTTCTCCGCCTCTTCTTGGAGCCTACAGCAAATATATAATATAGGCCTAGCTTATGTAAATCTTATTTATATTCGTCACTAAGCATTTTCCTGTGATATTCCTAAAACTTCAGCAATGTGTTAAATACAGTAACACCAATACCAGCTCTGTTTATTCCATAAGATAAGCTGGACGGAAGTATCGTGTGTAAACGCAGTCAAGCGGTGAACAAACAACGTGAGCTTGACATGAGACAAATACCTGATGTGAAGGTGGTCAGCACAACATATCCCAGACTGCACTGAACTAAGGTTACAGTCCCTATACCGCATGGCGTACCCTAAGCTCTCTAAGCAAACATGTACCGGTATATAATTATACCGTTCGCTGAACTGCACAAAACCGACAATAGCCAAGGAAGTGTCAATACCTTATGACAGAAACACATTGGCTTTTTTCTATGACTCCGCACTCTACATATATAGTCTATTTGGGCAGTGACAATTTAACCATGCCAGTTTAATACTATAAACACATCGAATATATAATAAGCACGTACTGTAAAGCTGTTTAAAAACATTTTGTACTCCTGCATCATACTATGCTGGTTGTAAAAAACAAAAGGCTACGGACTATACGACCTGGGTGAAACCCATATGAAACTATGCGTCATTTTCACTGAAAAACTACGTGTCGGCACATTCATATAAGTAAATATCGGTGAGAATTCACATAAAAAAATCTGCAAGTCACATTTACCCCTTAAATTAAACTTTTCTCACCGTCAAAGAATTAGAACAAGACGCCTTTCTTGAACACCTGACTATTTTCTCAAACACCGAAAGTCTGGCAGCGGCAGGAGCACAGGACCTTTGGTCGGTGACGTCAGTTATTTTTACCACATGTGTGCCAAGCACATTTAATATCACTCATTTTTGTAACCACAGAAATATGGCCCACTCTTTCCAGCACATTACCATGTACTGTATATGAAATATGTGACTTACAAAGGGCATCATATTCCAGGAATTAAACGAAATGTTCTGCACAAGACGCTGAAACGTAAACGGTAGGAACAAATCAGATCTTCGGCATCAAGAAACGCGCTTTTCTGCCTACGTCCACAGCTCCGCACTACGTCACCAGCATCGGCCATCTGTCAATCGAAGTGGAGCGGGCGTGGGCCATCGTTAGAGGTTTGTGGGCATGGCCAAGGCGATCCTAATTCGCCTTGGTTATATGGAAGATGGTGTTGGCCTAGTCGAGTTTACTGATCGGAAGAATATTACAGGCCTACTTAGCCCCACCCTGCCAGTCCAAATAATAGATCTCACTTATACACCTACGATCTAGTGACCAGCTGATGGCGTTATATTCCTAGGCAAACATGTTTTCTGCAAGCTACTGATTACTCGCAGACGGAACGAACCCACCAACCAGACCTCCGTTAAATGGCGCATTGAAGAAAACATCAGGTAGGCTGGCAACGCTCTCTACCGCAGTGCCCGAAAATGGTCTAATAGCCAATATAAATAATTGTGACTCATGGAACAGACCTGCTCTTTTGGAGTATGCGTAGGCCTATATAAAACTACGATAAACCTCGGGTAGGTAAATCTGTTTACCCAACTAATGCGTGATAGCCCGCATCTCAGGCTGAGCCAAAGTTTAGAAAACTGTCATCTCATGACGGAAAATCGCAGGGGAACCGACACGTCAAATCGATTGCGCTCCTGCAATTCTATTCCAACCGCCGGGAGCGGGTGTACCACGCTCTCATTCCAGCGTATGTTCAATAGGGGCGGTCTTACAGATGCAATATCGAGTGGGCCTACACAGGGCGCTCTCCCCATCGCAGACCGCGATTTTTTTCAAAACTTGGAAACACAGACGATTTCATAACATATAAATTCATATGAAAATTTTGTAGCTATCAGTCACTTTCGTCGTCACTCCACGAATCTGCAAAGGGATTAATCGAAGAGCTGGGCTCCTCCAATGCGGCTACGTCTGACATGTCTTCTGTAGTAACTTCATCACCATTCGGAGACAACGGCGCTGACCAGACGAGAATGTTGTTGTCTTTACCACCACTGTATAATTCCTGTTCAAGAAATAATTAATAGAATCACACGTACATGTATACAGTTAATCATCACACGTCGTTAAGCCACGACGAGAGTTGGGAAGGAGTCTTGATAGTCAGAATGCAAGTGCGATCACTAGGTGACTCATTCAACATGGCTTTCTAAGATCGACCGTGGTTGCTCTCAATGCTTTTCTTGCAGTACAATGTAAATGAGCCGCCAACAGGGATTTTACTAAGGTCGCCAGTCGCTATGCGCTGGAGGCAACTTGCAGTATATGCTAGAATATATACTTGAAATATAGGTGCTACTAGTCGAGGCCGTAGTCAAATTGCATAAAGCTAAAAAGCTTCCTTGTTTTGTTTCAATTGACCTTGGGCTGCTCGCTCAAGCTGAATGACGAATTTCAATCTGTGAGGTCTTACTGTACAGTAGGTGTAGCTGTAGCAACGGGATGGTTTCCAGCTTTGTTAGCTACAGCCTCCGTACCTGAGCATATCGGTTATATTCACAGCAAACTGGTCTATTGAAGTGACCTATCAGTTTGTTGATGACATCACCATCGTGGACGTTTAGCATAAGGATGAATTTGTTGTTCGGCACGAAGGCAACGCTTGAATCGGATATGAAGGCCATTTGTATAGGAGTTCGGAAGTCGTTATCCACTCGCCCATAGTTCGTCAACGTGTTTCTTCCTGCAAGACATGATACATCAGCAAAAAAACGGTCTCTATAACTTCAACGATTGAGAACGAGTATATAGAGAGTCTACGGGTGCCCACGCCCAATAACGAAACGCATGAAAAATCAACCGTGCGGGTTTGTATAGCTGGCAACAATCCCTGGTAATTTCTCGCAACAATATCAACATCTCAGACCCAATACTTGACTGCATCAGTAACTTATTATTTAGCAATCATGAACCTCCAGAGGCTTTGTAACCATGCTTCAAAAAACGGGCCACAACCTTAAACTGACTAACAGAAAAGGATAAGAGCCGACCTTATTCACAGAGACGCGTTCAAAACCCTACATACAGTACTTGAAGAATCGCGTCGGTAGACCCGATTCTAAGGCATGTGGAAATCAAGTGTTGTCTGCAAGACAAAAGAATTCCATTGATTAGTGGATGAAGTAGAAGTGCTCGCCTGAATGTGCATCCCACAGCCTCATCCTATTATCTGTGCCAGTTGACAGCAGATAAAAGCCATCATTTGTGAATCGGAGTCCGTTGACAAATCCCTGATGGGCAGATGTTTCTAAAAAACACAAGACCTGGTATAGCTTCAGGGTGTTTGGAGTCATGGCGTTTGTAGTACTCTTATATTCTTTCGTGCTCGTGAGACAAAGAATTTTTCGACCACAATGCCAACGGACGTGCATATATCGCTACCTTACCGTTTTTACGGCGATCATATGCTAAATGCGTGGGTATCGGCGGATCGGCCGCTTGAGATTTGTACGTGTACACTGTACAGGCATGGTTGAGCCATTTTATCTTTCTGTGCAAGTGAAGCGGCTATGAATTGTTTTGCGACTCAAAGTGCTATTTGGCAGTATTACGAAGTTTATTCATTTTCAAGTGATATTTCACCGTCATCTTACCATACCTTACCATCCCGTAAGATAAACTCACGTCCAGCAAATTGTAAGAGCTATAATAAGGAAGTTAGCTAAATATAGATAAAAATCTCTGTAAGCTGATTCACCAACCTTTCCGCGTCTTCGCTTCCCTTCCATTGTGTTGATCGAAGCTGAGTAGATTGCCCCTCGCTTGCCTTACATCCCATAGCAGTAGTCTGTTGTCTTCACTGAAATGAAGAGAAAGCATTCACCAAAAGTTATCGCATAAAATTCGACCGTTTTTAGTCGGCGGAAAGTCGCATTGCGATTGTGAAACATCAAAAAATGGAATTTCTACCGCAGCCCATACAGGAAGTCGTCTCAAATTATTCGTGCTGACGGGCGTAAATGACGGTGGTGCACAACGACAATAGTGATAGGCCTATCGTCAGATAAAAAATGCAACGTGTAAGGAAAATGCAGTTAGTATCTCTAACCTAGAGAAACATTTTGCCCTTTCGTCGAATCGATGTTTTTCTGCTGATATTGCCTACATGTTGTAATGTAGTACACGATGTTCAGCCCATAATAGCCTTTAGGTAAAGCATACAGCTTCTTTGCTTGAATCACAACAAGCTGAAAGATTTACCTGCAGGCTAAGAGGGATTTCAGAAGACATCCAGAGTAGATCAAGTGTAACTCGACTGATGTGATAACCCCAGCCCAAACCATAGGTTATCCAATGACGGTTTACTCGTAAATTTCTGTGTATAGCGAACACGCTCGTCCTATTTCTCGATCTTTTGTTCCTTATAATGTCCAACATCTATGAGCAAACATTGGCCGATATAAACAATGTTTACTGAGCACTTTTCCTTTGGGTTATAGAACCAAAAGCAAACGTAACCGCACGCGCAAGCGAAAGCTCATGTTGGTCCACCTAGAGGAAACATGACTGCGCGTACGGACGCTCAAATATCAGCCTGGCAAGCCGTTAGATCTAAGTATATTGAACATTCAAATACATGGCGAAACGAGGCGACGCAAACACTTTTCAATAGGTCGGAGAGAAACGAGTTCTTACTAACTTCGTGAATCTTCTATATCAATAGTTGCATGCGCAGGGCCTGGAGATCAAGCTCATAACTGGCTCTAACTCACAGAAGATACTACATTTTGGCTCGCATTCTAACACATGCCAATTTTGCCACGCATATCTTCTCACAGCCGGTGCTGAGTTAGAGGGCCATAGTGACACAAGTATGTCTACATGCGTGTACAATTATACAGATAACCATATCCACCGGCAAGGAAAACCCACTAACAGCAGTCTATGCGCGCCTGTACTAGTACTCGCCGTATTGCGAACATGAGATGGGGGAATGACGCATCGCCGGTGGTCCATTCAATCACTTCAATGCAAATTCACTATTTCAGTTACCGGTACATTATAACTAGGGAGGGAATTCAGCTACCATTCAGTCACAACACAAATCTTGGTTATAACCTCCGTCGTCACCGCGTACATACAATATACAGTGTATCAAAGGAATAAATACACGAACTGATATCGCACACGTCCGGAAGCTACTCACATAATTTTCAGACCTTGCGAGGATGAGGCGCGTTACTGCGACTTCAACGAATTAACTCATCCAACTTCCCGTGAAAGGCGAATGAAGAGTTTGGGAAGATTTTAAAAAGATGACTTCTTCGAAGCGTCGCCGTTTAAAGAGGTTCATTTAACTACAAAGCACACCGGCAACACTGGCCCTAAACGCCAGAATTTAGCAAAAAATATAACAAACTAACATAGCTTGTAGCATAGCCGATGACGAGAGCAGAACGTTGTGTATCATCTTAATCCTTTAGTTGAGAAGTTACACACACACACACGCACAGCCAGAAAGTCAGAAATCGTTACACCGTACCAGAACTATTTCTTCTTACCTTAGAGTGCTTAGACAAAGTGGCTATGAAAACGATACCCAATTGAATTCGTCTCAAATATATACAGAAAAGCTACAATCGGATATCTTATACGATAACAGATTTTTCAAGACATAATGCTCCGAACTCCATCCCATATTGGCAACCTCCGAGAAACGCCTCACAGAGGGCACCCTGTGATTCAATAAATTCACGGAAAAGCGTCAGCAGACGCAGTTCAACTAAAAGAAACGAGATATTGTATTCTTAGAAATGCAATGGTGTCGCGGTGAATATTCTTAATCCAACAATCCGATGGAAATGTAACAATGAAGGGACTACTCAGCAACCGACACTGTGAGCGTCAGCAGCTGGCGAAGCGGCTGTAGAGGATGACTCCACGATTCACAATATATCCCTCAATACCTGTATCAATGCAGTTCCCAGAATCGACTGAAAATCCTTCTCCGAATTGATAGAACAGCACATACGATCGATTCCATCAGAGGTCTCAACATCATTCAACTAGATCTACGGTATACGGTATATATAGATACTGGTTATCTATAGATACATTACAGCTCTAGAGCATACTAAAAATTATGCCTGCACCTTGCTACGCCAGTGTCTAATGTCTCAACCGCGCAAAAAAAGGAGGGAAAAGCAAAATTCTTAACGCTGTGTTTTTTAAACGTGGAGGCCGACCACCAACGATCAACTATAACAATCCATCATCTGCGTAAGTCTAAGGTAAGCTTATAACGAACGATGTTTTTGCAGCCAGGCCTTGGAAACACTGTACATTTAACATTGCAGACATAAAATGCCCACTGATCCTGATGAATGGTATCAACAATATCGACCGTTACAAACCCGCCGAATGTCCAATACACATATTACTATGGAATATATCGAAGGGGATAAATACCTACGCTACACTTCGATATATTCCGTAGTAATATGTATATTGGACATTGGACAGTAGGCTCAAAAAACGGCTTTGGTGTTTCAGTGCCTTGGTATACCGGATAATATTTATTGTATAGCTGTTGCGCTGCTACGCTTATAGGGGGATAAATACCTACGCTACACTCGTAAGCGTAGCAGCGCCACAGCTATACAATAAATATTTTCCGGTATACTAAGGCACTGAAACACCAAAGCCGTTTTTTGAGCCTACTGTTTCAGTATCAGAACCTCATTCAACACGACACGCACGACCTGTTCTGCGGAGCGCGCGCATCCTGTCATTCTTCGACGTTAAGAATGCTCACAGATAAGGTAACAAATTCAGGCTGTTTCAAAAGGACAGGCTTGCCGAACAGCCTGAAATTTGATTTACCTAAGCTGTAACCACCACATATGCTAGTATCGCAAGACGCAGTGCATTACATCTAATCAGAAGCCACATGGCATGACATAACCCAACATGCCCGCCAGTTGCAAATTGAACGACGCGATTGCCAAAGAGCCTGGTAATAGACATACCTCGCCGGTGCTGCAACCAATTCATTAATTAGTCTTAATTAAGGTCACCTTGGCGGTAACCAACCGCGTGTATTGCATGTAACCATTACAGGCGCCTGATCGAGTGATCGTGTCACCATAATAATAGAAACGCAGCAAGGATTATATCCGCCAAATATTTAGTTAGCGGAGTGCGAGGAAATTTGCCAATGACTTTTTCGTATGCTATAACTAAAAGGCTTAACCACCACTAGTTACTAGTAAGTCACCTTCATGAACAAACCTCGCAAGTTGAGCTTGGAGAAAAAACACTAGTCTCGTCAAATATATGACACCAATACTTATGTATGCATTACATAATCTCTGCCTTTTTCGACTGTACCAACTCGGCAGTACTGTTTTAGCCACGTCAATAAGTATCGGTAGTCAGTACAACACTCGACCGAGTCGACTGCGAGAACTACGGGTAAAAAAACGTGATAGAGCGTCGTGAATTTCGCGTTTAAAATTTGAATCTATCGACTCGGGTGAAGTGAATGTCGGGAAACGCCGAATAAAGCAGCATGAGGTCCAACCGAAAGCTGTGAAGGAAGCCTCATCGCTCACGGGGCTACATTCATATATTCATAGTGCACCGATCAAATTTCGATCGCTCAACCTCGCTATACGTCAAGGAAAAGGATATATGAGGTACTTCACGCGAGAGATCGATGGATTCTATGAAAAGGCAATCCAACAGCAGCCCATTACAAACAAACGCTAGTGAATGTAACGTATAGTTAATGATGACAGGATGACAAAATAAAGGTTGCATTAAAACATGAAATACCCTCAGCAGTTCACCGGTCACCAAATGTTTTGACTGAGCGCCGCACAACCGGTGCCACAAATTGAGTTCTCCTAATCCACGGCAATGAGTTTGTCCCAACAAATTTCGAACAGACAGGAGAGGTTCTGCCAAGTGTAGTAAATAAGCCACAACCTCTGATCACAGACCGACATCGATCATTGGAACCGGCTTGCGGTAAGTTCAGTGCCCCAAGATTACGTGCTTTCCTAGCATACTATCAACCTCAGAAACGAGGACCATATTCACAGATGGTAACTGCAGAGCAACTGTATCTTGACGTGTTGACATTGGCGAGATAGAACACAAGCGGGAATAAGGAATCATTTCGGCAGTTACTGTGGCACTATCGATAGTCCCTTTACTAGGAATAGTGCATAGGAAAATGAATGAAGAAAGTCTGGGCCAACTCACCCATTCCTACACGCGGAGATACGGACGATGCAGTTTACGGAAACTTAGCAGAAACATGATTTTGATTATATCAATTTAGCAACCAGCTGTCAGTGGCATTTCAGCTTAGTCGGAAGGATTCACATCACGTACACGATAAGCAATATTCCTGTGGATCACCGCAGTAGTCAGATACTTGTATTCTATAAGGTCACACTCGCTAGACGCTAGAACTTACTGTTGAACACCCTCCCAGCACCACTAGACGAACATCTAAACCGAAGCTACCACTGCTTATAATAAGTCACCACCACCGCCATTCACTCGCTTCGACGGATCGCTACCAGTGTTGAGCAAGTATAGTAACTTACTGCAAGCATGCATCACATCCGCTGTCTAGGGTATATGTAATAGAGAAGGCTGAGAAACGAATTCAAAAAGTGGGATAGCATTCACTTGAATGGATGAGCACCGTTGATGCTATGAGTGACGGGAAGTGACGCTATTCTCTGTAAATCGAAACATATGCCAGCTAGTGCGAAACTAGATCCAACGCTGAAAGCAAACAACGTTATTTTCATGATTCATGCGGTGCAGTATTTTACTTGGGCGTCCTTAAGCCGCTCTTCAGATATACATTTGATTTTATGCCTAGGAAAACCTACTTTTCATGTAGGATAAAGTATGCATTTCAAGGCCTAACTCCATAACGTGCTGTGGTATCACAGTTAGGAAAGCAATTTTGTTGCCTGCCTTTAACTAACATCGATAAATTTTCGATATTTCAGTGATTGTGGGCTTGACTACAACAAGATTTCACTTCACATATGCTAGGTCCTTTCCTAATTTCATGTGAAATTTGAAACAATGCTAGCGGGACAAACACGTATGCAGCTTCACACGCCGCCGCGTCTTTGTTGAGCGTTAAAGGCGTTGATTGCTAAAGCGTTGGCAAGTACAAAGCGTCATCAAGAATTGGCGCGGGAAGGTTCCAGGTTTTTCGTCCCTGGATTAATGTCCACACTCCACATACCATTGGCGACCCTATATCGAGAATATCACGCGAAACATAATTTTGCTATCCCCGTAGTTAACTATGCGGACTACTGGCCCATGATCTGCTCCTGTGCTTTTATCTATCCCCCATCTAATAGCGACCACCTCATGTGCTAACACATTGGAGGCATGTTCGACTATTGTAGAAGGTTATTTGAGCCTTACTTGGTAAGTACAAGTCAGAAGTTAAGCAGTTGCTTAATCACAATCGGTCTAGGTCGGTTTTGATACTGTCAATTGTCGTTCCAAACTTTGCATATATTGAACTCGTCGTACTAGAAAATTGCCATACGATAACACTAACGACTAGATTTGCCAACGCTAAAATACATGAACGCTATTTACCTGTATACACACTTGACCAAGTCAACCAAAGCCTGATGGAAGCCAGTTACAGAATTCATCATTCAAAATCTACATCACATCTGATCAAGCAAATACACGGCTAAGCCGAGCAGTCGGTGTGATTGAGCGATCACCAAATATTAATGTACCCATCATTTTACGGGTATTACTTCTATCTAAACCGACACGCCATTCCACTCTCCTTTACCCCATTCCATACAGAAGATAGATAGTGTTTGTCGCCACAGTTTTAACGTCCAGCAAAAGTTTTTTTTTTGGAAACGTGATTCACAATCTTTCTGGGAAACGGAAGTGTCCAAAAAATTCGGCTGGGCTAAAAAACCGCGGTGGCATGGTATAAGTGATCATACGGTATACCAGGGAACAACATTTCTGCTGCAACAGCAGAGGCACGATATACCGTATCTGTAATCGGTTCCAACCTATCCCCGATTAACGACCAACTAGAAACACTGCGCGGCCCTTCCCTTCGGTACAGCTTCAACAACTACCCGTATGTAAAGTAACACCAACGCTATTGGACATGACTACATCATAATTACAGACGAACTATAGCTAGGTGACTCAACCAGCCATAGAGTTCAGAGAGGCTAACCGGTAAAGTGATTCTACTGGAGCTTGAAATAATAAAGAGGTCATATATCGTGATAGAGTGGGCAACTGCCATAACAGGAAGGAATTTCACCTCTACATGCAGCAGCGACATGTATTGTATGATGCGCGCTAG
This sequence comes from Botrylloides violaceus, assembly GCA_030412335.1. NCBI lineage: Eukaryota > Metazoa > Chordata > Ascidiacea > Stolidobranchia > Styelidae > Botrylloides > Botrylloides violaceus. Next base: position 1,089,496 of record JASFYC010000714.1, read on the forward strand.
TTTCCCAACCGCATAACACCGGGAAACAGGTTTGTTCAGTCGGGTTTACAAAACGTAACAGTAAAACCTTATGTATATAACGGAGGTTACACAACTCCGATATGGCAAGGGATACCGACAAAGAGATGCCCACGACAACTCGCCGCGAACGCTGCTATAACGCATCCTAGTACGTGTATCCGTAATCGAACAGATACCAGGAACGCCAGGAAATAGAGATGTAGGGTATTGCTTAATGATTATGCCTATACAAGTTGCTACAACAGGCTAGAGTCCGTACTTCGCTCGCTAATATCAGTGAACCCATCACTCCTAGCGATCGGAACGTCCCACAGAACCAGGAACAATATTTGGGAAAGTGGATACTGGTTATGTGAACATGCTCTCTATATTGCACAACCTGCACCTCGCGCCTGACAGTATATCCCGCAACGAAAGACTCGCTGGGAATTTCCGAAGACAGTAAAACAATCTTTCGGAATACGCGTGGTTTGTATCTGCTAGTAACTCATCTCAATAGCCTATACGCTGAGTGTGGCATATGCGCTTTTTTCCAGCACGACACTACCCAAACCCAAATATTAAGTTGTGCTTCATTATAATCATCCCCGCCTCCAAAGTCTGAGGAAATCTAATCACTTCTCCTTGGCAGCACATGTCAGCGAGGAAGGCCTAACCAATCGTAGAGGTTGTTACACTGGTCGTTCTTTTCAACGACTAAACAGACGGTTTGCGGTTCTATCTATATCAGTACAAAATCCCAACTGCTACAGCGACATGTCGTAACGAAAAAGCGTCTATTCACCATCGGCGATCCCTCGTCTGCGGACGTTTGTTTTATCTTTTCGGGAATGTTGCAAATAAAAATGTTGTTTACCTTTACGAGTTTAACCATTTCGTAACTGTGTACACATGGATCGAATGAGGAAATAACGTCGAAAGATTTTTACGGCGATTCCGTACGCTATTTCGCTCAGTTACTAATTTACTCGCTCATCGTGTTCGAGTATTTACCAGAGGCGGTGAGATGCTCATAAATTCCTTCGATTCCCGTAAAAAAGACGGGCAGCTGATGAATCCACTGGGTTGTGAACGAATAGCTTGCAGGTAGATTCGAGAACGCTGCGGTTGGGAATGAACGTAGTAGTTCTCTGAACTAATTGAGTTGTGTAACAGTTCGCCACAAGTTGGTAAAATTGGTACGTCGACGGAAGGAAGGTAACGCGCGTTAGCTTCCTATATGCGCTGTAGAGAAACGCTTGACTCATGACATTTCGCAACAGCTAAGTCCGACCCGCCTTCAATGAAATCACAATATCATATTTTTCATATAGAATACAGCATCTCTGGTCCTATGTACTTCCGTATAGCTGAAGCTGTTTTACCTATATACTTAACGAAAACGGCACCAGGACCATATGGTCCGCCATTTACCACATTCAGAGCAAACAGCCCACAACGGAAATACGCAATCCGGGGGGCGGCGCAGGGCGGTTGGACAACACAAACAACCACTCCGAAACTCCACAATGCAATTTCACCCATCGATTCCATGCATGACAACCAGCACGCGGTGCCTTAATTAGTCCGAATCAAGCTACACGCGTCATGCTTTGAACGACAGTAACATCTTAGTTTTATTACATCTAAGTCATAATGCAGTACATGTACAGTTCCCGCTCCAATCTTATCATTGCATTGGACGATCGCAATATCGAAACCATTGATTCTGGTTGATTGAAACAACGACCGCCGGGAGGATAATCAGCGAGTGACGCGTAATGATGAAGGATGCATAATGTATATCGCATAAATCTTCACCTGATGAAGGAGCAGAGCTCCGAAAGCTTGTGTGTTATATACCAATAAACTGGACTGGACGTTAAATCAGTGGTGACTTATTATATTTATTACTATATAAATCTCAAAGTAAGTGAACGGCGTCCTGATACACAGTTTTATCCGTTTGCTAGTGTCACACATCCTTGTTCGAATTGGTATACAAGAATATTGCGTCTGTCATAACCACCAGACCAGTTATCCTGTTAGAAGAAGACACTCTCATACGCCACCGCTAATATCAGCATTCACTCGAAACACGTGATCGATAGGAACTGGTATTCCACCGTGGCGGCTTGTCAGAACACTTTACAGTACAGCACATGTCTTCCATATGTTTGGAAATACTGCATACATATCTGCTGTGAGTACTGCACAGTTCCATACATACCCTTTCCAATAGCCCTATTAGCCCCGAGGCATGAAAGCACAAATGTAAATCTTCAACTATTGGCAAACATTGCATGAACGCGCCTCGGAATCACATCGTAGTGCGTGCTAAATGGCAAATTGTCACAAGACGGTAAGACGCGCCACGCCGCCACCCTATCTTCTCCGTCAATTTAACGGCAAATTATGTACAATACTACACGGAGCAAAAACGGTAACGATATTATTAATTAAAACTTCCGTAACGGTAAGTCTAATAATAACTCACCTTCCAGAAACTAGTACGTGATCGTTTCGAGGTGACCACGCCAAGCATAGCACAGCCTTCCTGTGACCTGCAATCGCATCAACATACTTAGAGCTACAAAAAATAGCGGCTTGAGCTTCAAATTCGGATGCTCGCCTTCTCGGACAAAACTTCGCCACGAAAAGAAACGGCGAAGCAATCTACCAATAACATATATTCAAAGTAATTTACGATGTTACTTTATGGTGCCGAGCAAAAGTACACTTTCCTGCGAGTCTTGGACATCGCTAATATAACAAAAGCGTTGTAAAAATCCAACGAGCGTTCGACTTTGTAAGCGAATCGTTCCATGGGCCGGAGATCGTAGCAGACACGTAGGCCTACTTGTAAATGATATATCTTCGCAATGCAAAACACTCCTTGACGATCCCTTGCATTCGCAACACTCTGACAGGCCAGGCGATCGCTACAGAGTATCGGCCCAGTGTGTGTCGTCTAGTAACCAACGTACGGTAACTTTTATCTGATATTGCGGCACACCCGTACTCTTCGTCTATTACTAACAACGATGCCGACGAGAACTGCAACATTTGTACACCACAGGCCTTAGCGCCAATCCATTCCCACAAAGTGTGAGGATGAGGCTGATACGATTTAAATTATCTGGCATATACATCATACGACAAGTGGTCATGTGAAACAAGCCTTTGTTGGGAATTTTTGAAAGAGACAGATGCGTCACGTCTGACAGGCGAAAAGTGATGAATAACACGTACAATAACACTTTCCCTTTCCCTGCTAAAGGACGCATCCTGGAGGCAACGATTCTATTTACCATATGACAACCGTGACCAGTAGGCCTACCGGGCGCTAGGATTTTACTGTACCTTGAAATGATATGTTTTCGCACATGGAATATCGTGGGCACATTTCTCAACGAATCGGAATCTTCGCTCAATAAACTGGGAAGGAGCAGTTGATAGAGCCTCGGTTTTAGTTCTTGGTACAGTATCTATATTTCTTTGGTATCGATTCATTCACGGCTTAATAATGTCAAGCTTAATTTATTAAAAACTTAGTTCACAAATAAATTAGGCTAGACGTAAAAACTACGTGTCACTTGCCACTCCCTATACTGGTATGAGTGGTATCCTATATCTATTGAAGTGAATGTAACATTTGTCTGCCATCGGCTACGATAAAGATTTCATCACGGAAATTATAATGGATGAGTCTTCAATGGAACTTACTACGCTGCTACTCGATGAAGTTGTAATATCTGAGATGTTTATGTTAACAATTTGAGAGATGCGAATGCAACATACCTCTCATGATATGACTGTTTGTACCGGTCCTCATATCTGCCAGATAAATTGCATTTTCTGCCGTGGCAACTATAAAAATAAAAATAGTTAGTGAAGATTGCTTGGTCTATCCGATCACAACTGGTTGATTGATTCTTACCTGCGATGAGATTATGAGACTTGGTGACAGTCGACATAGCATGCATATTGATTGTGCTTTTAAATCGGAATGTTTCAGCAGGCTGCAAGAATAGATACAGTTACGAAGCGCCTCTGGGATCAGTATTCTAAGCAGATGAGTCCCCCTTGTGTATAAATATACAATATAAATACATAGACATTTTCCAATTTTGCATCAATATAGTGTCGGAGTTTAAGCGCACTTCATAACTTACTCTCAAAGAATTCGAGTCCCATATTTTGACAGTCTGATCGGCAGAGCTTGTTGTAAATATGGCACTATCATGTTGATACCATTGGACACTCGAAATGCTGTACTTGTGTGCAAATTTACTATGCTGCGGTCTGGGAAAAGAAATCTGCACTGTACTGACACAATTAACAGGTGCCGATAATGTATTTGATTCATCAAGTGTGAATTTACACAGCACTGAATGGACATGTGCATTTAGTACATACTTTAAACTACTACAAAATGATAAAAGTATTTGTGAAAGCCGTCTGCATTCATAAAGCATAACCTGGATTGACCCTAATTACATCATCCAGTCTCCAGAGTAAAAATTTTGTATAAGACGCTGCTGTCATAAACCATATATACATGTCAAGACAAGCGGGCATTCGCAGTTAACAGATACCGTCGTGCCCACCCAACTAACCAATTTCAATGCCAGACAGCCATGCATTCAGCCATCGTTACAATTCTATCAATATCAAACAGTCAACTCAAGCACTTTAAGTCTCCAACTCCAACTGTTTTATATTTGCAAAGAATGAGCTCTAGCCTTTCAACCTCCACATCAGAGAAATAATTTTACATATGAAACCAGCAAGCAATACGAGTTTATGATAAATAAAGTTACATGTTGGTGGAGAATGAGTACTGTAGGTGCAGAGCAGTCAATTTTATGATACCGGCATATTCAAATGATGTACCTTCCAACAACTGCAATCGGTTTTATACGATACTTCAACTCTTGAGTGCAGTTCCATGTGTCATAGATTGCAACGGTTTTATCAGAAGATCCGCTAAGTAGACTGTAAACAAAATTAAAAGGTTTTCCCACTGTCACTATAAAGATGGTGCAACTCATAAGTGACTGAACTGGTGAACTGGAACAATAAATCTGTCTGTGTGTCTGTCTGATAAGTTTTTGGCTTGCACGAGTGGATCTGCAACATCTTGTAAGCATCTGCTTTGCAATGCGTACTCACCCACCCATGTGAGGATACTAGAGATACTAGATGAATTATAAGTGGGCTCCGGATTGGTAAAATGCCTCAGGCTTTCATTATCCGAAAATACTACACCCATACATTGTACAGGTCTTCATTGTAAATTTTACAGAGGACCTGCCACTGAGGCATCACAACAGTACCCGTACTGAAAGTAAATACGCCGATAATTGGGACCATTTGGACATACAGGCTTTAGATTCAGTTTTCAAAAATTTGCACAGAAGAATTATCGGTCAAGCACAGTAGAGCGGCAGAATATTAAGACATTTTTAGCGCAGCAGTGGAACACCGACTGCAAACCAATTTTCAGATCTCAACAACGAATTACTCTATTTTACAGGCCGATCCACAGCCGCTAAGCTGGAATATGCAGATTTTCAAGCACTATATCAATGGCCTAATATACTTACTATCTGCCTTCTTGTGGGTCTAAATGCATAGAATTGATTCCGCTGGTATGTGCATTCTGAACCTCGCAGTGAAGAGATAGCTGAAAGCTAAAAGTAAAATAGACATACTAGCATATACAGAGCACGAGAGCAGCAAAACATATAAATTTATTCAGCAGAAAAATATCGTACTCATAAACTCTTTGACTCTCTTCGGCGGTTCTGAATAGTGTCGAATGGCATTCCCCAATTTCCCTAGCCCATAGTAGGGAAATTCTTGACATGCCGCCACCATGAATCCCCAATTATCAGATCACAAAGCCTCGCACACGCACATATCCAATTTCGACCATCGCGATTATAATCACTCACACATGACACATGAAAAGAAGAGCCTACTACAGTTTAATTTTAACCCTTTGTTATGTATTCATGCATGCAAATTTCACCAATCGCATGACGTCACCTAAGAATTAGTTCATAGCTCATAGACTGCTAGTAAAGTAAATTAAAACATTAATATGCCGGGATTAGGTCGTCTACACAGTGTAATGTAAATGAAGCACCTGGAAACCAGCTGACAATCTCAAATCGTGAAAAAAGTTATGTAGCAGAGCTCAAACTTCGTTAAAATTTCGCTGAGTGACATGGGTTCTAGCGGCCCAGCATAGAAAGTAATTTATATTCGATGGGCACAGGCTCTTGTTATTCTCGCAAGGGAAACTCCGATTAGATTTCCTCAACACAATTAGTAAGGTCGGACTCTGTTTACAGTGCAAAGCGAGTGATGTCGAAACAAATTGAATCTAAGTCTTCTGAAACTGTCCAAGCCGAGGAAGCTATTCATTTTACCAGAGTTATCAAATCATTCCAGGCTTATAAAAAAGACGCATTAAGCCAAGTAACAGCTTGCGAAAAACAATTTAAAGATCTTCCAGAGAATCACCAAAAATACCTCCCTAATCATGTACAAGTATTTGAGCAGAAAAGGACTTGCATTGAGTATAACAACGTTGTATGCCAACTAATTATCCATAAATGTGAAAATGCTTTTCAAAACAAGGAATTCGAAGAAATCCACAAGAACACAATTGACACTAAGCCTCGGCAAATGGATGTTGATAAAGTGCGAACAACACTAAAGCAAATTGTTCGCGATTGGTCATTGGATGGTGCATTAGAACGTAGCTCTTGTTATAAAGTGATAATAGATGAGATATTGGCACGGTTACCTAAGTCTCACTACGGCCATAAATCATCGGTGCTAGTACCTGGTTGTGGACTTGGTCGTCTAGCATGGGAAATCGCACGCTTGGGTTACCGTTGTGAGGGAAATGAGTTTAGTTTTTTCATGTTATTTACCTCAGATTTCATTCTTAACCGCACACCACAGTCGTCAAAACAAGACTTTCATCAGTTTAAAATTCATCCCTGGGTCACTGGAAAATCTAATGTGAAATCTTGGGAATCTACTCTGAGACCTGTTAAGTTTCCGGACGTAAACCCGGCCGACCTACCTGAAAATTCTGAGTTTTCCATGGCTGCTGGAGATTTTTTGGAATGTTATGAATCTGCTTGTTCTTGGAATTGTGTCGCTACTTGCTATTTTATAGACACTGCACATAACATCATATCTTACATTGAGCGTATATTTAAAATTCTAACACCTGGTGGGTTATGGGTGAATTTTGGTCCCTTGCTGTATCATTTTTCTGACATCCCAAATGAGTTTTCTGTTGAGTTTTCATATGAGGAAATACTTGAGATTATAAAACATGTTGGTTTTCGAATAATAAAAGACAAAAGAGACCTTCCCAGTATGTATATTAACAATACCACAAGCATGCTGCAGTATACCTATTATTGTGCTTTGCTGGTTGCAGAGAAACCTGTTTCAAATTGCTAACGTAAAGCCAATGTCTTGCTCCATATAGCTTGGTTTTAATATTGGCCGAGAATGATGATCAACACGTTGTTCCTTCAGCATTCTGGAATCCGGGGCACGACATTGTATAGTGTTTGATGTGCTGATTTTACAGTATCTTATGCAGGTTGGTGTTGATACTGTGACTCCCATCTCTAAACATATGACTGGTTGGGGTGCAGTGGTTGCCAGACAGGCAGACAGACGTGTCTGAATTTGGCAGATAATGTTTTAAGGCTGAAGTTGTATAGTTCGGGAACAAAAGTCAGGTATACGTTCTCGTAGTTATTTCCCATGATATAGACCTAATTAGCACCTTGTCAATGCTTTATCATTTGGACCGAAACTATTGTCTCTTTTCCATGATTTTACACCATTTCGATGACTGCCAAACTGATGTTTTCATGGTGTTTTTCACAGTTTCTATATAGTATTGCACAAAAAATTAGACATCGTAAAGAATATTGCCACAGATTTAACGTCCAGACTTGGTTAATTGAGAATTAGAACATTCACAAGCTTTAAGAGATCGGCTACTTCATTGGGTGCAGGTTCTTCTTCTTTACAATACCTATTGATCGTCCACCATCGACTCCACTACACTTCACAATAAATCAGAAAGTACATTCCATTATCAAACTGTTCTTATAAGAAATTATAAAAAAAAGAACTGACAAATGGTAATTGATTATAAACCTTACCAGGCCTACTATTTTGCCACAGACTTACAGTTTGATGAAACTTTTTTGGTATTTTTCAGCTCAATCTATCTGGTAAAGTTGGCATCATAACAGGTAAGCTACCATTTATTTCTTCGCCGTGTCTGTTGCCATTGTGCTGTTAGTACCTATGTTTACATTTTTAGGTGCCAGTTCAGGAATCGGCCGAGCTACAAGTTTGCTATTTTCAAAACTAGGATGTGATTTGTCCCTTGTGGGAAGGAACAAAAAAAATCTGAAAGCCACACAGGAAGAATGTGAAAAGAATGGTGTCAAAGTCAGCATTTTACAATAGCCTAACCGGCTAGTGTGCTAGGCTAGGTGCTAAATGCTAGAACATAGTGACGGTGTGGCATGTGTGTTCTGATGTTGCTGACAAATAATGCACTGAACGTCCTCCTTCCGAGAACAGGAGGAAAGTCACAGCTGTTAGTTCCTTTCAGAAATGATCACATATGAATGGGACTTGAGTCGGAGTGTTTCTGCATAATAGCAGATGTCCATTGAAACATATACAATGCAGTTGATTGATATATGTTGCATGTAGTAGTTTCTAGCAGACTATAGCCAAGTTTGTGATGAAGTGTCCACATTCCTTAGGAATATTTGGCAGATTCGTAAACATTTCGCTTCTCAGTCGAGCAACGAGCAGTGCAACTGTTAATGGATTAATTCAGAGCGTAACGTTTCTATAATTTGCATCTTTAGGTCATGACAGTTGCTGCAGATTTGACACATATCGATGACATTAATCGCATTGTCAAAGAAAGTCAAACACACTTTAGAAAGCTAGATATTCTGGTCAACAACGCGGGAATTCTTGAAAACGGCACTATAGAAAATACAGTCATTGAGGAATTTCAGTCTGTGATGGATGTCAACTTGATGTAAGGTGATTATGCTGTATGGTGGAATGCATTTGGGTATACTGACTGTGCACAAAATAGTTTCACTGTATGATATTTTCCCAATTTGTATCAGTCTGCATTTCACTTTTCTATAGGTCGGTTTTTCAATTGATGCAGTCCTGTTTGCCTCACCTTATTGAAACAAAAGGAAGTATCGTCAATGTATCGAGTGTAAATGGAATTCGTTCGGTAAGATTGTAACTATAAAGTTTACTCGGCATGGCTCTGCCAGGAAAATAATCATGTGTTCAGTTTCCAGGGGCCTTGGCTTACAATGTTTCTAAAGCCGCCCTGGATCAGCTGACAAGGTGTAGTGCTTTAGGTAAGTTGCTCTTGTGGTTTCAATTTCCCACTCCCGTTATTTAGCAATTTGTGGATGCTACGTATTGTGAAGCGCCGCTTCACATTAATCTTATAACCCTGGCACGACCGCTAAGTTAACCAGCTCAATAGGCTGCATATTCAGTCTGTCAGTGATGCGTTATACTTAGTCTTATAGAGTGATTTTGAGTGGAAAAAAAGCGTCAAGTGACATGCGTCTAAATATCCATACCTGGTTGATCTGACATGGAATGACCCGTTTGGATCAACTCTGTTGCCAGCTAATGTCTGATTAATATTCTTCTATTGATTTTCTGTGAATTTCAGAGCTTTCAACAAAGGGAGTTCGTGTGAACTGTGTGAAGTAAGTGCAGCATTTCTCCATAAGCATACTAATTGACTGATTGAACTATTGGATGAGACACAAATGTTTTCGGCGATGCAGTTCTGACTTTTGAGTATAAAACATAATAGTGGGTTCTAGCTAGCTCTGTTCTGAAATTTTCACTGCGTCTCATTTCTTTTCGTTTAATTTTTTCAGTCCTGGCGTGGTCCGTACTGAACTACACAAGAGGAGTGGAATGAATGAAGAAACATACAAAGCTGTAAGACCGGATTTATGAATTTTCTGGATTTGCTGCTGTTCACGAATTTACACATTTTCCCAGTTTCTCGAGAGGTGCAAGACGACTCACGCCCTGGGAAGGCCTGGAACTGCGGAAGAAGTTGCGTGGGCCATCGCCTATCTGGCATCCGATTCTTCCTCGTTTGTAACCGGTCACAGTTTACCTGTTGACGGTGGACGTCACGCCATGTGCCCAAGGTAGATGTATTAGAAGATCTCGGTTCTTCCGTTCTCGTTTTGCCAATCCTATGGATATCACAAGGCGAGATATCTCATCAGTCATCATCTTTCCGTGGGCAAGACATGTGTTTTTGCTCAATGCTTTCCGCCGATTTTACTTCTGCATTATCAGGGATATCTAGATATCCCTGTGCATTATTCTCAAGTTTTTTGGACGCAATTTTACAAATGGTAACCACGGCATGCTGTTCTTAGTGATAGTGGATTCGGGGCCAGACAGTTTTTGATAATCGAATCTTTCGTCTCGTGGGATTTACGCAGCTTGCTTGACCTTGGGCCTACATTCACGATGGTGCCAATCTGCCAGTAAATGAAGTAGGCTAGTCCTACAGCGACAGGAGTCAGCAGTTGGGCTTATTTCGAAAGAAAATAGTTCGAAATTGGTTGAAAGCTGGAATAACTCCTAAATTCATGAATTTCGCGTTTCCGTTTTGTGTGTCAGTATCCCATTCCCGAGTTGAGATCCATGTAGACCTGTTTTCAGCAAGTCATTTTTGAACTGCGATAGCCTTGTGGATTAGCGGCCGTCGCATATATTTTTCATGACATCTAGCGTTTCAGCGGACGGCATTGATTTATTGACGGAGTGAAAAGCTTGACACAGTTTCGCGTTTGCAAATGCATCTTTGACGGCAGATATCTCAGTGTATGACCATTAGAGTGCTTGCTTCGCCGAAACAAGACGTATTGGGTAGGGTTTGAAAACTGAGGGAGGATGAAATAAAGGTAGCCGAGTTTATGTGACATGTTAAGGTCTGGTACAGACGGTTAGGACAATCCTACGCCCGGGTTACATCACTTGTAGGGTGGCCTTCCGGTCCCGATACTACGACCGTGACTACTCATGTAGATTGAACGATTGCTGGATTTGCAATAATGGGTTATCTGTAATAACTACGTAGACTAGAAATGTGTGAGAGAAATAAATGTCCGTCTAATGAATAAGGTCGCAGGTTGTGACTGTAAAGACTCATCTGTAGGCCTAAGACCCATTGACAACAAAAGATATATTTTTTCTTGTCGTCGTTGAGGGATTGAGGCGTCAGCGGGACAGATAGGGGATATAATAGGATATCGGCCTAATTGAATTTCGGTTCGATAGTAGGCCTATAAGCCAGTATGCTAATGCAATTTCATCTATCTAGTAGGCCTACTTGAACAGTGTGTTTACAAGCACTAAGCAGACGTCTTAGGGCGGTTGCTATGACTTTGGGAAATTCAAACGTGACTTGCAGCGCAACAAAAGGTAGCAAGGTTTTTATTACTGTGATTTGAAGTAGGGAGGGTAGCATATATAGTCCTACTAGCTTTACGCAGAAGAATTTGGCGGGCCGAAACTGGCATTGCCATTGGATTGGCATTCCACTGTGGTAAACGAACTAATGGGAGTGTACATAAATGAGACAGAGTGTAAAGAAGGCGGCCTATGCGATTTGATGAATGTAACGGTAGGATCGATAGATTATTTCGTTGCACCGGGTATTGGGTGGTTACGGTGTGGTGCGTATGCAGGGCTGCGCTTTTCTCTAGTATAGGCTTCCTAGACAAGTGAGCTTGTGTACGCTGGATGAAGATTTCAAATTTATAGAACGACACATATATAGGCCTAACGTTTTTAGCGAAGCAAATGTGTTTAATTCCGGTCGTCAACCGTTCAGTTGGCCGAGTGGGTTAGGCTGTCCGCCTTCTGATCGGGATGTTACGAGTTCGATTCCCGACCGAGTCAAATCGACGACTAAATTGGTATCAGTTCCTTCCGTGCTTGGCAGTAGGTAATGGGGAAGTGCAGAGAGCCGTGATTGTAATAGTGATCCGGGCTATAAGCCTGAAGTATTGACACGTATACCGTGAGTGTCGACCTGTGGTGCATGACCTTAGTATGTGAAAAACGCCATAAATTCCAAATACATAAAATAAAAAATTCCGGTCGCCAGTTTTGCGGCCACCGGGTCACGTCGTCAAGATTTTCCTTATATAGTCGCTAGGTAGCGTAAGAGGCCTTCATTCGATAGGTGGAAGTATCAGTTCTTCTGGCACCATCCGCTGTTGTGTAGGCCTAACTATGCGCATAAACGTTCGAAACAAATATAGCGATTGTACAAAATACCCGGTTCGTCGGCATCAGGATCAGGGTTATTATAAAGTGATGGTGATGCAGGGAAACGAAACGCTTTACGACTTCGGAAGGCAAGTTGCAACGGCTGTGTTTGATATTTCGCTAGTTATGAAGATAAGACATAGGCTACCTATAGCACTGTTCAACTTGACAATGCCATCATCGAAACAAATCAGAAGAGCAGTAATCATGCGTCTTCAAACCCCAAGTAGTAGGTGTGTGTCCCCGAATGGCCATTCTTCCTGTCTTGTCTGAATATTCAACAACTTATAAGTGCTTTTGTGAAAGGTTCTGATCTTCTTATAAAGGTCAAGCATCTTATTGTTGAGGTGTAGGATCGGGTGTATATTTGAGATCTGAGCCATACCGTAGGGGGTGCAGGGATATATGGTTTGCAGCACGCTTAGCCTAGACAACATTAGGGATGGAGCCAAAAATTAGTTTTTGGTCATCCTATACGATATGCGTAAAAGCACAAACTTTTGACTTTCGATCTCAGTCACAACTGACCCACGTATATGATGAAAGTCTAGGCTATAGGCTACCATACACCGTAATTTTGTACCTTTTCAGAAATTTGTGTCTTGTTTTTGCGCTGCATCCTAAATCATAGCGTATGTTCTTGTTTTAGTTTAGGTCAGACGTCAAACGTACCGGCTACTTGCTGTCGTTGACGGTAGATAGCACCATCTTATGATACTGTGAGTCTAAATAATATATAGTGATTACTTAATCGTATATGTTACTCGTACGCATGGCAGGATGGGACATGATGGCGAAACATTTTAATTTAAGTCCGCACTAAGCAAATTGTTTGCTTCACTGACTGCTTTTTGTTGTGGCGACTTTTCCGTAAGTAACATCAGACATGTCCCTTTCACCAGGTGATCTGTATTGCATCACTCCACGTATTCTCTTGGGATTATCTTCTGAACGATGTCAAACTTAAACTTCGGGTATGCTTCCTATAGGTTAAGTCTCCGTCATATTTCTTAGATATATACGTCCTATGCCCACTTGCCTACCAGCACAGTTCAGTAATACCCGTAGGCAGCGTTGCAATCGAGGTAGTTTTATGCAATTAGTCATCGGAAACAGCTCTGCCGGTAGCGAAACCTGTCATTATTTGCCTAGAAGGAGAACGCCAATCTGTAATCATCATGCTATCTATTCAATACCAGTGCCAGCTGTGGGATATCATGTAACAGCTTGTCAAGACCTAGCAGACAGCAGTATTTATGTTCAACATTCACGCTTTGTAATGAAATGATCCACTGCTGGACTGGTGCATCATGTTTGCTGCACGGACCGGTGTAGAGGTCTATACTTGCTATGATATAAATTTTTGTACAGCTTCGATAGAGAGTTGATTATTCTCGAAATTCAAGACGTTTTTATATCGGCCTAATTGCCGAAATCGCATACTGTTAGTCTTATAATTGTAGATCGCAGGCTTTGCACTGATTTACTTCGCATATGGGAAAATTTCTCCTTCCCGTGTAGCAAAATCATCAACTACATAAATGTAAGTAGACCTATCTCTTACACGGTGGACGCGCGTACCAAATAGCATGAGAGTTTGTACGCTAGACATGAAGCTTTTTCCGTATCCTGACTTGCCCACGCGGAATTTTCTGTAACTGTCATTATGATAGTAGTGTATGGGTAGCGGGTACGATTGACAGCCCCATAATGATATTGAAAATAGAATAGATTAGCAAAACATTTAGTCGTCAATCCCAGGGTCCATCTCACGGCGTAGAAGCCTGCGTCTGCGCAACGGCGATACTGGTATTGTGGTTATACTTTGCCTGGTGAAATCTGCCATGTAGTCAAGGTCTCTGTATAGGTTTAAAGTCGCCTTGAAACAGGCGCGCTAGAAGTAGGTCTATACAACTCTATGTCAATTGCTATAACCTTTCATGTACAGATGTACATTCTTGTACTTATATTCGTTCCGCCTTGGTTATGAAAGCTGGCGCTGGTCGATAATGGAAACGCTCGTTGGATTTGAATTAATTACTCCGTATATTCTCATTTAGGATTTGACCTAAGCTCTACTCATATGCACGTAGACATACAGCTTCTCTCATACGCTACGGGCGTGTTATTGAACGAGTTTGTGAGAAATTTCATTATATTCGACCGGCGAGGTTATTTGGTTATTACTAGTGGGAGACTTGGAGATTTCATTTGAGTTCATTCTGATGCACGGGTTCAGAGATCGGCATAGGTCAGATCTAAAGTTTAACGTGACGCGAGGCTATTTCGGATATCTAAGTTTTAGCATTCTGAATTTTCTAATGTTTGGTGTGTAGCCTGCAGCGTATAGTTCTTCCGCTTATAGCCTTAACTTATTGTATGTTGACAGATATAAATGATATCTTAGACACGATAGCATAGAGTAAATTTTGTAAACTGAGTTATTTGTGTAGCTCGCAAAGAATGCGACGAAATAGCCTCGGGTCTCGAAGGAGACAGACAAGGTTGAACTTCATACGAAAACATTTTACGATCAAACGGTCCAAGTCCGAGACGCTATGATATTATTCAAGTTTTCAGCAAGTCCGAGACGCTATGATATTATTCAAGGTTTCAGCAAGAAATTGAATTATGTGGTTTTGACAGCGGGTGATGGTTCGGATTCCATGGTAGCGCGTTAGAACAGGTAGCATTCCTTTTGTGAGGCAAGGAAAGGCGAATCTGTAGAAGTACAAGTTATTCAGTGATGTCATGTGATATAGCGAAAGGAGTTGAGTATCTCGATCGTGATGGCATGGTCTATGCACATTGCACACGGAGGTCTTGTTCTTGACTTCAATGGGCTGCGTAAGTTTGGAGGAAATTGTTGCATTAACAATACCCCAGCGTATTCCATTATCCCCACACTACCTCGTTGTTGGTTCGATAGATTGAGGTATAGTTCCCCTTTCATCTAATTATTATCAAGCTTGTAGATTGGTGAGTCAGAAATATATATAATATGTAATAAAGCATGAATGGTTGACGGTATATATGATCACGAAATATAATCTTTGTAAAGGCCGCTTGGTTGGCTACTATACGCTTTCAGGCATATTGCAGTCGCAAGAATAAGCGTATAAGGCCTATACGATCAGGCTACCTCTATCGTATGGTGGTTTTTAAATGACATTTTTACGAGATTGCATTGTTGACGATTCGTGAATTGTTCAGGCGATTCGAGAATGATATAAGTTCTGGAACTAGAATTACTGCAGGCGTAGACCGTAACGAATCGAATATTAAGTTGCATATGCGGAAATCAACGCCTTTTGTGGCTCACGTTCTTTACCTCTCAATCGTAAACGTATGCTTCCATAAGTGTATATATATTGTATAACTGTATCGTAACATATGATGGGACGAACGAACGTGATGTTTTCTCGCTTGAATTCTTTTTTCGCCCCACTGCCTCTCAAACACTCGTCTGTTCGAAAACCCCACAAACGACTCCCGTTTTTTTGTTTTATGTTGTTGATGCGTGTACGCTATTTTCGACAAATGCGTAACGACTAAACCGCAGGCTTTTTTTGAGCGTGTTCTTTAAACGTGAGTCTTCACATGGGTTTTAAAGCTGGTGGCATACTAAGGCAAAGTGTGTAAGGTTAATGAAATCGAATTTTTTAGTTTTAATGGGTCTTGATCCACAAAATAAGTACAGGGTATACTTGTCATTAGTCTATTCAGCATATCGCAACACAGTGACGTGATTCTTTCGTAACGTTTTCAGGCTTTACAAGTATTCAGTAGGCATTGAATTTTTTCTGTATTGTCACCTTCGACCACTTCACACCAGCAGCCTACCACAGATTTCGAGCGTTGTTGTCAGGTAGATAGGCCTACGAAGATACAAAACACATGTAAGAGGAATTTCACAGTTGACTGAAAATGCATTCCCTGCTATCAGCGATTCTCCATATTGAACGCTTACGTAGACATTACATTAAAGCCTACTCTATTTCTAATTGAGGAATGTGTGTTAGAGGATGTAGATTGAGGCCTCCGACTATCCTATGCTATAACACGTTGTTCCATCGCATAGACAAGGATTTTATTCCTACATGCTACAAAGTGCTATAATCACGATAGAGAGTAGATGGTGGAGATGGTAGATGAAGTGCAACTGTATCAGGGTTGTAGTAGGCTTTGGACCACCCATAATATATCCCCTTCATTACTAGATATAAATGGAGATTATATATCTGATATATCCAAGTCGATATTGCGCTTGACTTCGTCGTTAAAAATTGCTAAATGAATTCAATTATTTGAGTCTAGGACAGATCCAACATTCTCTATATGCTGACTTGCAAGTCCGTTGATAAACATTCGATTACATTCTGCTTATAAAATCAGCAAACCACAACCGTAACAAGATGGGACAATTAAGACATTTTGAATTTTCCATAACCGTCGCAGCTTAATTGATTTCTTCATACCAATGTCCATCATTTCGTCTGAAAAGGATGCAACAATAATTGTCGAAGACTTGGGATATGTTAGTGGCAGCTTCATGCAGGGATATCCATTATTTGATGATCGCTAGCACTTTACCAACAGAGCTTATATTAGCGTATAACTATTAGTATTATACTATATACCGATGGGTTATCGTATCTAGTTTTCAAATTTTTGTTAAAATGTATTGACACCTTGTAGACTGCTTAAAATACATTATTACGTTCAGGTAATGACCTTTCAGTTAAAATGCAGTTATTGTACCCTTTCTTATCAGGTCAGGTGAGTGTGTAGTTAAAAAGTTGTACATTGGTTAGTCCTCTATCCCCAATCTGTAATATCGAATTTCTTTTATTACTTCCAACGTTGGTGTTCTCTAGAGTGGCTTTATCTTTTCTGACCTTAGGAAGTCGATACTTACTTCCACTGGAAAATATCTAATCGGAGAGTTTTTGTGCTTTTG
Organism: Botrylloides violaceus; assembly: GCA_030412335.1. NCBI lineage: Eukaryota > Metazoa > Chordata > Ascidiacea > Stolidobranchia > Styelidae > Botrylloides > Botrylloides violaceus. The sequence continues at coordinate 1,106,879 of JASFYC010000714.1, forward strand.
TTTGAGTAATTGAGTAATCCTTTAATGGTGTAAACGCAGATACACGTCGCGTTCAAAGAATAGATGACTGATTTTTTGTAGTTTATAACTGTAGTTGGAAGTTGAGCAATGCGTTGAACAGGTTTCTTTTAGTCGGTATTTTTCTGTGGCCCAAATTGGTCAATCGGTGAGTGGATCTCTGCAACTGGTACAGTGTATCCAAAAACTTTGCATGAAAGGTTGTGGCGTGTGAAGTTAAATATGTAGGCCTACGGGAGGCATGCGGTTATGAGGCGACGGTTAGACACGCAGTACTTGTGATCGAGCAGGAATTGTCTCAGCAGTAGGCCTAATGGCAAAAGCCGCTTTGATTATGATTGACTTACAGGCATCGAATACCAAAATACATTACGGAGTCGATGCTTCGTTTTCCGAATGATGATTACAGCCTTTAGCCAAATGTATTTTACAAGGATCCCGAGCTATATGCCTAAGAATTTGTTGTCTGTCTTACCATCGGATATGCCCTTGTCCCTACAAGTGTACAGTGTGCCTACAGTTTGCACGTGACAGACCACAGAATCGTTCATTTCCGACGGTGTCTAGTTATGATGGACTTGGTGTAGTAACATTCCACTGAGCATTTCACACTATCCAACCTAGAGTTGTTAAAATGCGTTCATAAAGCTTTGATTCATCCCATATATGCCATTTTTCTGCGAGTTGAAGGCTTTCTGGTACTTATCGGTTACCTTTTCTAGCTTTTAAAATCCTGAAAGTCTGTTTGGAAGGGAAAAGTATAGGTTTAGTTGTAAGCATTGAAACTGTTATTTCGTTACTTGTCACGGTGATTAAGTATGTGTTTCATGGATAGAACATAAGATCTAATGCCTCTACTCAGCTGCGAACACTGTAAAAGGCGAGAAAACAATTAGTACTTCGATCGTCGCGAAGCTGCATACGTCTGCCATTGTTCTCAGGCTCAGGCTGCATAATCGGGAGATATTAATAGGCCTGCAGTCCCGATAGTGCAAGCTTCCTCCATACGAATTAAGCCAAATAAGTTAATTCGAGTTCGGGTGTGGGAGGGGGTATTTCTTGTGCGAGTAAATGTTGCTTCATTACTGATGAAGGTGCTTGACAATATATTTATCGAATTGTTATTATCTAGTGCTCGACGTCTATCTACGTCAGTGGTGAAGACAACTTGATATCTTATGGGAATGTGAGACATCGCCTCACAATAGTAGTGAAAACTCGTGGATACCAACATCTTTGCATCATGTTGTGGCGCACAAATATTCGACGCTTCACCCCAGTGATTTTCCTCTGCAGTCATCTTGTTTTCAAGTCGTTTCTCACCAGAACAAAGCTCCCGCAGATCCTGAATCTTAGTCACTTTATGACAAAGTGCATATATTGAGGAAATTTTGAGGAATGAGACATAGAAAATTGGATACAGTGCGTCAAATACTTGGCGTCAACATCCCATTCAAGAGATATCCATTTACATAAACCAGCCTGTTGGATAAGGGACTTTATAATCAAGCGCATTTGCAGTTAAAGTGATCAGTATTCAACTTTGACCGAGCTATATGGGAATGTGGGTATAAAACCTACGATCTGTCAATTGTCATGATGGCGCCGGCGGCATTGATTTTGGGACATTAGAAAGAGCCTGGAAGGAATCAATCAAACTCCACGTCCATGATTGCGTTTTACAATCTTCCATCTCCTCTAAGACAAATTGATTGTTTGTTGGCAGGTCTTTCATAATACTATACGAAAACCTATCAAATAAGCTTGCGCGCTACATATGATTACTGTTACTGTGGGAATCCGTTCAAGCCATAATGTTTTCGAAGTCGAAAAAACAAAAATCAGAAGCGATCATGCAGCAGCCAAAATTACGTGGGATGCCTGCTCTGAAGCACATGCGATCTACAAAAAGAGAGGAATATTTATTGAAAAAGACTAAGAAAGGAATGCCAAGCATCTCAGGTAAGATCAATATCAACAGAACAGTTATTACTTCCGCGCGACAACCACAGACGCAAATATCATGTTTACATTCAAGCTTAGCTACCTGGATTATATTTGGCAGAAGATGTCTTGCAATGAGTGCAGTCAGGATTTACTTCCTCTGTTATGGAAAAGGTCATCGTTTACGTAATTGTGAGGATGTGGATTTTTAGTCTAGCGCATTCTACGGAAAGTTGTGTAACGCACTAATAATGTCTTATTTCAAGGCTTGCGATATTACACTATCGATTTTATGACGCGTTTCAAGTTGAGGAATGCGCCTCTAGCCATGTTTCAAGCAGTAGGCTATACTGTACGTGACGTAAGATATTCGTTACGATCTATTCGTTTATACTGTGCAGCAATCGGGTCAAGTGACAACCGAAACCCATGCAGAATAACTTCTGTGGTAGCACCCATGATAAACGTTGCTCGTTGAGGCGAATCCTCTTGCTGGCATGTTGAGAGCATTGCTATATTTACGGTTTCGGTTTCTCATAATGAATGGGCACTCTTGTGCATGTTTTGTGATAAAGAATGGGGCAGTGCACATTCTTGCATTTGTACAAACAAATAGCCTACTGAACTGAGCAGAGTAGCTTCTCATACCATCGATTTCGCTGATCGTCGTCATCGCAGTTTCGAAGAACTGTATTCACTTCCATTCTGCGCTAGACAGTTCAAACATGAAAATCTATATAAATTGACATACGCAAAGGGGAAGACTATAGCAGCAATGAACTCATACCGTAGTAATGCTTGACATTCGACTGCAACCGCTCTGATGATCGATTGGTTTGGCTGCCTGCCTCCTGATTAGGAGGTTCGGGCTCATTTCCCAACCGGGTTAAACCACAGTTGGTATTGGTGTACCAAAAGTGATATCCGTTCCCTCTCTTGTTTGACGGTAATCAGTATCGCGGGAGCGCAGAGCGCTGTACATGTCATAGTGATCAGCTGAGCTATATTTACTGAATGTATCGTCAAGACAAACGAATTAGGAAGGAACCGGGTCCGAGTCTAGCTCTTGCAACGCTGGAAAGTAGGCTAGTGATGCATAGGGAGAAGATTTGCATTCCGTAGGGGAAGTTGCGCCAGAAACACGAAAGTTGTGATTAAATGCCTATTTTTGCTTTCCAAAAAACGCATTTCTTTGATATAATCGGCTTGCTTGAAGGGAACAAAAAAGACAGCAGTAAATTCCCACAGAAAAAGGTGTCGGTGGGTGTTATTGAAAAGACCCATGCTTTGTTTACTCCACCCTGCAATTACAAGAAAAATTTGTTGAAACTGATACACTCAAACAAAGAAATGGCGCAATATTCACCCTTGTTTTTGAGACCATAAAAATACGCAGGAAAACTAATTTTATGTGGAAAGCATCACGTTTAGTCTTTGAATAGATCTCGTTTGGGGTGATCTAATCGAAGTCGTTGTTTTCAGATTTGGAGCAACAGAACGAACGACAAGACATTAAAACGACGGGGCAATTTGATGACGAAATTCACATGCAAATGAAAGTTTACGTGGTAGGATAATTACGTATTCTTGCACTTTTCACTCCACGTTGTAGAATACGTGTTAAATAATCTGCAATGACCATGGAGTTTATAATACATTTATAATGTTTCATAAACAGAGTATAGTCTGTAGCATTTCTGTGTAACTATTTAGTGACTATGCCACAACCATATCGGATGGTCTTATACGCCCACACTTTGCTGCACACGCATAATAAATACAATCACTTGTGTAATTTCGCTGACAGCGAACTGCGGTTCTGGTAACTTTGGGAAACGTCTGATCGTGAAGTTCACCGATCACTTTATTCATAACAAAGCACTGAACCCTCCTTTGTTACTTGTAACTGTAACCTATTGCGACTTAGAACCCTGATAAACCGTCATGGTTGCTTTATCAAAAATGCTGGGAAAGCGCATAATCACGTACGTCAAAGACGTGACAGCAACGAAATGATAGGTTAGACCTCTGATTTATTGCCAACACCCAGATAACCGACGATCAGTGCCTGAACTGAATAAGCATGTTACTAGATGTATACTTGTCGCATTACCTCAAAGGAAGCTGTTACTGACCGCTCCCAAGCCATACCTTCCCTATCAGTCTATAGCATTAGATCTATACTTTATATTGTAACATTTTGCTTATATCTGTTTATATTCTATTCTTAATTGTGAATAAATAAACAAACAAATAAACATAACTATTAACGCCAAAAGGCTTAAAAACGTGGAGCAACCTGATTTATGCTTCGAAGAATCTACCGGTAGTAAGTTTTTAACGCGGGTACCAGATTTTGCGGATTTGCTGACGTCACTCACCTCTTCTTGTGCGTATATTTCGGTTAGCCATAGCGACGTCATTCTGAATAGCCTACTCAAACCTCATACATTTTATTTATATGTCAATAGTTGTACTTATTACCGAGGATGACGAAACGATTCCTAACTACATTGTTAATTGCATAGTTCACCATTTAGGTCCCCGCATCGAGCCACAAGTCACCGAGTGAAGTACATTTGCTTGGCAATTCGTCTGCTCCTGTTGCCGTGAAATATGCCGAGCGCAACACAGACTGTATGGGCTCTGACATCGTCATCTACGAAAACGCTACGCCTCCAATTACCAAGAAAGTCGATTACCATGAAAAGGAGCTAGGTAAGTCGAGGGTATCATTCGCCGTAAGTGCTCTGTACCTTTACAAATCATTACGCATGTCGAAGTGATACATGCAGGAATGTTATGAGAACTCCCTCGCGAAGCACTCGCAATAACTCGAGTTGCGTAATGGCTTAGTACTTTCTTGATCAACTCCCTACTACCCATGCAATGGTTGTCTATATGAGAGATGATGATTCGAGTATACATTTCTACTCCTTCCTTCGACACGTCTAATATTCCCGGGCTTGGTATTGCCATATTGACGAAGACCATGCCTGCGAATTTGATTTTTGCCCCCGTGACGATTTTGTCTTGGAAATGATTGCAATGGCGTGAACCGTGTTGCACCACCAATCCATAGTATCTTGCTAGGGCTGAGAGTATGAAAGGGACGTTGTCATAATGATACTCTCCCTGATTTAAAATCCATTTTCCAGGGGGATCACCAACGTCGAATTCTAGTTGGCGCTTATCCAAAGGGGATTCAGGTTACAAATCCCAGGGTGATAGCTACAATGGTCAGGACAAAAAGAAAACAAAGAAGACCAAACGTAAGAACGAGGCACGCTCACAAGCGACGAGTGGACTTCACGACATCAAGCAGCAACGAAAGGTAAATCAGTATATAGCCCAGCGCCAGCAGGAATTTGTAGACTTTTCGCTATGTATACTGTCCATGGGCAGCTCCCTGGGTCCCTGACTACACCCATGCATTCACGAGTTATCGATCAAACCGTTTTAACCCGAGCTTAACCCTACTGATGAGTACTCGGTGTAAAGTAGTCAGTCAATCCCCGAGTGAATGAAAAAGTGTCTTCGATTAGTTTATGACAGATCTCTGTTGTATCATCGAGTGGAATGTGGAATGTAATATGAGTCAATCGTGTGTATCGTTGTAGTGCTGTGAGGCGTCGGTGCTGGATATTAGTGTGGAGTCCGACCCATAATCGGAGAACTTGCACACTTGAACCGTTTTGTGGATGATATTGCATGAAATAGCTCCTATAAAACCTCTGCGTAGACTACTGGGTTTTGATGACCTGCGATTATTCTTTAACTTACGCTTTTCAATGGAACAGGCCAGTCGGGAGAGCGTGAGTCAAAGTATGCGGGCTCTTACACCGAAAGAAAGAGAGAGCATACGGTTTTTGGAAAACGTCATCAAAACTGCTAACGAAAATGACAGGTGAGAAAACCATAGTCAGAAATAGACTGCGGATTGAATTCTTCAGGTTATCATCATACTATCTGTTCTTTCAGTGCCGATGAAGTGTTCAAAAGTGATTCTGAGGGAAACAACAACTTGGATGCATCTCGTAACAGTTCATGCACGAAAATCAGTGAGGATACGGATGAAGCAATTGACTATGGATATGCATCAGTGAACGACATATCAAGAAGATTCAGTATTGAAAGCATGGAAAGTGTTGGCAGCATAATAGATCTCGTCGGAAATTTATCGACTTCCGCATCCTCCTCGACCTCACCACTATATGTTTCCGCTGACAGACTTCACCAGCATCCAGCCTTGGAACATGACGACACCCGGACACCAGGAGCTGTTAGTCAATCTGATACGAACGGTGACAACAGTAAGATTCTTCGGTGGTCGGATTCATACTCTCGTGAAGCGAAAAAACACTATGAAGACGTTTTATCACATTTCGACGAGGTGATCAACTCTTTTTGCATTCCTACTGACGAGGAGAACACATATGAAGACGGTGAGGAAGGCATCACTGCTCAGCAAGTTGAAACGGTGTCAGTAGAGAAAATGCACGTGGTAGAAAGATCGTGCGCGACCACTAGCGGTATCGAAAGAAAAGAACGGAAACGAAAAGAGAAAAAATACCGAGACCCTGATAAAGAAAAGGAGAGAAAAGAGCGAAAGAAAAAGAAAAAGGAAGCAAAAAAGGCTCTTAAAAGAGACCAAGAGCACCAAGAAGCCAGACTGCGTGAGGAAAATATTGCCCGTCACGTGGACACGATCACAGCCCTGACCCAAGACATGATCATGACCGTCCAACAAGAGCCCATTTACGCCAAGGTCGATAAAACAAAGAAACGCAAAAAGGACAGGAATCAAAACATCGAGACCAGCGAAAAAAATTACACGATCGACCCACCATTCCCATTTGCCAACGTCCATAACGTTCGCGAAGATGATCTGAAAAAAGACTGTAATACGTCAAGCAACCAAGAGGTTACGAACCTCAACGATAAGTTCAATTTAACAACTACCCCGTTGCCATCGCCAGAATCTCAAAAAGGCAATGAAACTCCTGATGGGCAGAGTCACCGTGCAAATGATGAACATTCTGAATCCATTACAAATAGCTTAAACTACCCCAACATTATCACCCCCTCTGACACAGCGGTCGACATATCCGTTTTACAATTGTCACCTAAATTATTGCATGAATCTACTGAAAATCTAAAACACACAACCCCGTGTGTGCGGTCTGGTAAAAGTATTAAAATTAAGCCCAAGCATTTTGAACACATTCCTGATGAACAAGCGAGCCAGGATGTTGACAATAATAACGCGACGTCTGCCACAAGTTCAACCAATTTTTCCCGTCTTTCGCAAAACAGTCGCACCTCTAGGCCGTTGTCTTTGAATTTAGACACTACCGAAAAATCTGCGGCCCCCGTGAAACCGTACTCATCATTTCGCAAGGATAAGGACGGCGGGGGTAAGAGGAATAACAATAACAAAACAAAACCATTTGTTATAACAGCGCTAAAAAAGCCGCTGCAGTTATGTTAATACCAGAGGTTGATACAACATGGACTCCATGGCGGCAAGCGACAATCCTCCTGGTACCGGCCTACATGCGACTTAGACCTGGAGAAATAATAAGCAACTCTCAGGCTGGTCATGGCTGTGAGCCTCAACAGGTATTGGCGACTGGGCAACTCGCGTCTGCCTGAAAACTATTGTGTTGATCAGTCGAGCCAATATTCTTTACCCATAGCTGGCGACGGCTCGTTCATTGGTCACTAAAAGGGTTCTGCTCATGGTTTTATTCTTATGAGTCTGTAACCCATGCCATATGCAGTACGTTTCAGCACTTTGAATACGGATTTGCGCATGATGCGTGCGCTAACCATAGGCTGCATCGAAAATTGCAATCGCTACTGAAGCATATCGTTATGTTGCAGCCAGGCTATCTTTGGCAATCGAGTGATTACACTTACAGTAGTACTTATCTTGTTAAATGCTAATATGTGGAACTCTAAATCCCTTTCACTCATCGGCACATCGGTACATTTTTGTAAATAATATCTGTGAATTATATCCCTGAGATATTGCTACATGTTTGATGTCGGTTCATATTACCTATTGCAATCATTTTCGCGATTTTACTGTGTATCCAAGCGCCGCGCGCATCTCCACAGAATGGAAGAACAGCGGAAACGAGCCATATTGTGTTTCGTCGCCGATCTCAATTTTAATGCTACGTTTACACTGGGCGCTGCACTCAATTTTTTTTGTATAGGTACATTTTATTCTATTACATAAGTCAAGTCTATTTTGCATGCGTGCAGTAAAAGTTTCGTTGGAAATACAGCGAGTTCAATTTAAGTCTGTGAGTCTGATATTTTATTTTTGGTACAGGTTTCTACACTGAACTGGCCAAACTTTATAATTCCCGGATTGAAATCTTGCAGACAACTGCTGTTAGTTGCAAAAGTTTTTGCTCTCGCTAGGTGACATGAAAGAGCACGGCTAATCCAACCTCCACTAGCTCAAGGGTAAAAGGGGTCTTTTCAATTATATGTCTGTGCTATGCTCTGGGTTACGTTGATGAATTTTTGAATACAAAAGATACAGCCAATTATACGGGAACAACAATCCCCACATTTCGCTGACGATGTCGCTAACCCTCGAAAATCAGCAGAAAATGAGTGGTGTTCCAGTGCTCAAATGAAAACCAGCGTCGTTGCATGGTTTAGAATAGGTCTATTTGTTCATGAAGATGTACAGTCTGCTATCGTCATGCCGCCACCATACCAGGTTGAATACACCCGATCTCTCGTGACACCAGTGGTACCGGCTGCATACGGTGAATTTGATCATAGACCTTTCTTCAAGACAATACTGTTATAATGTCTTCCGGAACGACGCATCTTCAGTTTTAAGAGCTCAAAATTCCGATTTTTCACATACGGGACAGAAAGTAGCACGCACTAGGTGGTAAGGTCTACAATAGAACGTTACTAAGAATGTTACTGTGAGCTGAAATCTCAAACAGAGTCTTGGTGACGACTAAAAGGCCTTATTTGCATACACTGCTTTCAGATGGATTGATAATTCAATTCTATAAATGTGTGTAATGCGTGGTCCTTGAGACCTTGACCACAGGCGGTAGCCTACTTAGTAAACTTTGTCTGTGATTGATCCAAAAATAGCCCTATATATGACATGGCAAAAAACTTTCAGGAAGAGCAGATAGGCTACTGAATGAAAAAAAGTGGCTCGTACGAAACGCGCTCAATGCCAGGGGCATTTTATGACTAACGGTGGCAAAAACGATAGGTTATTTCTTTCTTTACAACGTAATTGGAGCGTCATATACCTTTTATCGTCTATTTCAATACGGTAAGCTTTGATCTTCCGAACCGTTGGAAAGGAAGTAGGCCCACTATGGATCTATATGTAGGCCTATCTGTATATAACACGATTGGTGCTTGAATATATGAACCTTACATTCAACTTAGCGTGATCAGTGGGCCACGTTAGCGATCAGTATGCTGCAGAATACCGGTGTCGCAATTTTTCGCGTTTGAAGAGCCGTATAGTGTGGATGTATAGTGTTAATGAGCAAAAGCGCGGTTGGTAGGATTGATTGCAGCTGTGACCCTACGGCATGCAAGTGACTCAGGCATGATTGTGGTCAGCAACAGATTATACAGGCAAGAGCATCCGGCGTGAAAGTTCTGCGAAATCACCTTACGGAACACGGTGCGTTGTTGTCAGCGAGTCTAGGGCGGATGTATATAAAAAATTAGTACTTCCAAATTTACATAATTTTCACGCTTACCACAACGATATATTCTAATACAGATAAATATATTCACATTACTTCTGAGGTTATTTATTTCACTGAGCACCCGCAAGATCAAATTCAGCAAGGGATGAAGATATTGTTTCTCGTGCTGTCAGCAACATTTTTCGCCTCGCATGTAGCAAATACTGAAACAATTTCAGGTAAGCTCAAATTTTTAGTGAAACCGGATAGTCTGTAAGCAAGGCACACCATTCACGATGTGTGTAAAATGGAATTTGTTTTTGTTACTTTGTAATGTCAAATACTCTCAATGACAATTATTGTAGTTTTGCAGCCGAGCGGAGCCTAATTTCTGTATGAGCATAATAGGAATGTTCCCGCAGACCACGAGCACGCTTACACAGCTGTAACGGGTCAAGGTTCATGCGCAATCATGCATATCATCACAATAATGCAAAATATATAATGTTCATGTATGATATTGAAATCTCATTACTGTTGCTTGATACGGCAACTTGGCAGAGTATAGATTGGATAAGTAGATCATCCCAATCACTCTTTTACCTATTTCTCACTATCATCATTGTAGTTCGTGTTTTGTTCAATTCGACGACACCGAGATTCCAATGTGCTGATGGCACTTTAATATCGAGCGAGAAAGTCTGCGATGGCTTCGTTGATTGCCTCGGCACCTTCAAGAACGACGAGTGTGGCTGCTCCACTTCCGATGAAAATTCCAGGTATAGGCCTATTTGATTGTTTAACGATGATGACTATTGTAAAGTTTCAACGACCGTGTCGTATTGAAAATAGAGTTTTGGGATGGAATACTAGATCACACATATCCGATGAAAAAAGACATGAGACATTCAAGGCAAAATAGCTGAATTTATTCCATATGAGTTTCTGTTAGTCCATAAGTCCACGAGGCTCTTTAAACCATTTAACTTGAAGAGATGTGCATCGACCGTATACGGTATCCGGGACGCACCCCAAATCCCATGAATATACGTTGTGTACACTACATGTTGTCATATTGGCGATTGGCACAGGGCTCGCCATTAGACGGGTACTGTCCCAATATCATGAAATTTTATGCTCACTACCAATGAAATGCGCTGGTATTCCCATTTTAACAAGATATTGTAAAGACAAACACCACAGATTTAGCGTCCAGTCTTAGTTTATTGAGAATCACAACATTCATTAGTTTTCGGAGCTCTGGTAACGGAGTTGGCCAAGTAAATCTCTCTCTCTCTCTCTCTCTCTCTCCCGGCATGTGTGAGGGTTTGTGTGGAGTTACACATTTCCCCAAGGATTTATCTTCTATCTAAAATCAAGATCAAGCAGTTCTATCGTTGTCGCTTAATGAAGATTCTTTGATTACTGAATCTTTGTGCATATTATCACATTCGCATTTATTTCTAAACATTCTCAATTATTCTTTAGAGCGATTTGTGAAAAATGGGCCATCGCGCAATACCTATTTCCTGGTGCAACTGAAGATTCACTGAGGAAATCCGATGAAACACGTGGGCTATACGAATGCATTATGGAGGAGAAACTTGTCAATTGCTCTTCGCATCCTGAAAGTATTCAATGCGACACACCTGAACTTTGTGTTGTTGCTTTATCGTTTTGTGATAACAAACCGTGCTGCCCTGACCACGAAGATGAAAAGCACACTGGTAAGTAAGCACATTAGCGTATTTCTGTATACATTGATACATTTTAGCCCAAATTTCTAGCATAGACACCTTGGTAGCGATCTTGTATATGTTACTGTATAATATTAGGTCTGTGTCAAGATATTTCTACATTTCCAGTTGTCTGATCATATATAGGCTCTGGTTTATGTGCTATCCATGAGGTTGGCAACTATTACGTATTAACTTGATTTCTAAAGGGTTCGGACTGAAATGCCAAGTTAAAGGTGGCCCTCAAACCAGGGAATGTGTATTGCCAAAAGTTCACCTGAATGATGCTGAAGATCAATGCACGGGCGGAGATGAAAATTGTTATGTTATGGATAGCGAAGGCAACCGGACAGAGCAATTAAAGTCTCACTGTTTCCAGTGTATCAACAAGGAACATGTATGCACGTAGCTTAGACTGAATTTTTCTTCCACAATCGCTGATTCCAAAGGCACTCTGATTGATTCTAGATGACGATGTTACTTCAGTTGTAACGTACCTGTAACTGTAAATATGAGCTGCTAAGTGGTATGGAGACTGAAAAGGTGTAATCGACATGTAAATGCATGCGTTCGCAACACAAGTCCTGCCATAGCTTTCCAAACTTTCAAGACGTCTAATTACGCTCCGAAACTGATAATATTACAGGTGATATTAGCGAGTCAAGTCTGCGATGGCATCTTGGATTGTTCTGATTTTTCGGACGAATGTTTATGCAGTTCAGTACGAACGCCTGGCATATGTCGACTAATGTACAACGAAAGTTACCAAGTACAAGATGAATGCAGAAACAACACAGGTACAACAGTATTTTAGATTGCAGCAGCTTACTAACCTGCCTGCGTTGTAAAGTGAAATTCTTCCTTATTAAATTCAAGGTGATGTCAGCTGTGGGGATGGAACATGTATTTTAAGATCATTGGTTTGTGACAATAAGAACGATTGCAAGAATGGAATCGATGAAATATATTGTTCTACTGATAAGGCAAGTATGAGCTATTATGCAGCACCGCAGCATCCCAAAAAGCTGCTACATAGGCTACTTGTCCAGACGTCCATCAAGCTGAAACGCGTAAACACTGCGGTCCTCAAGCAGGGTTTTAGGGTGTAGGGTTGGGCATGGCCTACTTTAGAGTATGCCATGAGTAGGGTTATAAGCTTTCTGAATCCCTCTCCTTGACATCAAAGCGGTCCGGACATACAAAGCATGATGCAGGCTTGAGCCTTATCTTACTTTCATCAAGCATATAAGTTCTTCAACAAAGAGTCCATAAAGTCGTTGGATCGATGTACTGTGCGGAACAGCGGGGGTATCTGTGGTAATGACATCAGTCCCTTTCTCAAGTTTAGTGGACCGTGCAAAAATCGAGATGCCAAAGTAGGGCCTAAGATGTTTCAAGCATGAACTATAGGCTACTGAGCTTTCCTATTATACATGTTTGATAACATGATGAAGGGTTCAAATCAAAAGCAAATCTTGATTTGGATTATGTATAGCTCAATGGCGATAGGTTGTTGTCCCGGCAACGGAGTTAACACTAGTGTCTGTACGCAAGTGAAATCTACACGAGTTGCTGGACGCCTTGATATTTTCAAAATACCTTTATGATTATATATAGCATTCAGACTAAGAGCGTGGTGATGTTCTCTGATGGCGCTTTTGATAGCAAACGAAAGACCGAGGCTCTCAGCAGCAGTTTTCAGAGGAAACGTAGAGCTGCGTTAGTTTACATATTCATTCATTTTCTCCAGTCTCAACGTCCGCTTGACCACCCCATCGTTCCGAAATCCAAAATCTTTTGCCAAAGACGGAGACTGGACCGAAATGTAACAGAAATGAGACAGGCGACAATGTGTGACCAAAGACCGGAGTGTGATTCCTTTGAAGACGAATGCGATGAAAAATGCGTTCGCAATGGACAATCCGCTCCTGCGTTTTGCAAATTGAAATCGGGTTGTGTCCCTGGTAATATCGTGTGCAATGGAATTCGTGAGAGTCAAACGTTGCGAGGATGTTATTTTACATACATAACTGGTGAAGAAGAAAACTGCCCTAATCGATTCTACTGCAGCGCGGGCAACGGTACCTTGGTCAGCATTGATAATAACTTGGTTAGTGTACTTGTTTATATATCATTTGCGATAACACTGTAGTCCTACGCACAGGCAGTTCAAGCTGATCATGGGATATAGCTTGCCTAGATGTATGCGTTTGCGCGCGGCCCTTGATCCTATTTAGCCTGGACTGCGGTATAGGTAAATTCATTCCAATCTGATCTGATTGGGATGTCGGGTTCAATTCCCGACCGAGTACAAACCAATTGCTTTTAAAATTGGTATTCCTACTCTGGATGGCATTCATTATTTAAAAAGTGTGAACGGTTGTGGTTGGGATCATGATCCGCGCAGTAATACTACACCAGATATATCGATATATCGCAAATCGCATTGACCTCTGGTGCAAATCACCTAGTTGAAAACGCCGTTAAGTAAAAAAAAAATGCGATCTGATCCCCAGATAAATTGTATGTTTTAGATTTAAATTACAACGTGCAAACGAAATATGCTGAACCACTGTCCAGTGTCTAAAGAATTATTCATAACTCACATTATATTTCTCCGCAATCATGCGTTAAGTTTTGTTTTCCAGATATGTGATGGAGTCATACACTGCGATGACGAATCTGACGAGAATGAAGTAGCCGGATGTAACAGGATCGATGGCAGGTTTTACTGTGATACCACTAGCAGCGAGAGTACTCCAGGGAATGACACACGAAGAAGTGTTCCGTTTGTGGCTCGCTATCAAGTAGCTGATGGAATAACCGACTGCAATGACGGCTCAGATGAATGCCCAAAATCTCATATCGAATCCCAAGTATTCAGTTCAAATACCGAGATGATAAAGTGGACCTCGTTGCGAATCATATTATGGATTAACGCTATTATTGCCATTACAGGGAACTTGACTGTCTTGATATATTCTCTTAACAAAATGCGTCAAAACTCGGAAGCTTGCTCAAGGTCATGTGCCTTTACCTGCCACCACGCTTTAGTTTTTACCTTGTCAATATCAGATTTACTGATGGGTGTATATCTCACGGGTTTAGCCATTGCATCAAGCTCCAACTCTGGACATTATTGTTCTGTTGATAGAACCTGGCGACTCGGGAATACTTGCATAGCATTAGGGGTGATGGCGTTGGTATCAAGCGAGGTTTCGGTATACATCATGCTAGTCATGGCTGTGTTTAGGTACATCACCATCAAAGACCCGTTATTCATCAGGTTTTCAAAATCATCACTTAATATAATTCGGTTAATCACTTTTATAGGTTGGATGATTGCAATATTTATTGCTATTGTCCCTGTAATTTATCCATTTAGTCAATTTTTTCGCTCACGGGCATTTGTGCAAAGCCCCTTATTTATGTCATCTGAGGTAAAGACTCAAGATATAACATTGATAGCACAAAAAATCAAGACCGCAAGCGACAGAGGTTACTTATTCAATGTAAATTCTCCATCCACCGATTCATTATACGAGGTTGAAAACATTGTAAATCAAATCTTACCGAACAACGGACGCCTACAATGGCTCCCCGTTTATGGAACAACGAGTGTATGTCTGCCGGGACTTTTCACTGTCATGTATTCACAAGGGTGGGAGTATTGCATGGCTATTATCCTGTTTAACATAATGGCATTTTGCGTCATGATCGCCATGTATATTCTTTTAATAAGGTCTGCAAGAAAATCGAATCAGACCGTTCAAAGCGATAACGACACCACTGCTGTTGAGTACAAGTTAATGAAGCGGGTTACGGCGATTCTTATTACAGATTTCTTGTGTTGGATTCCATTTTGTATTGCTTTTTTCATTTATCTTTTCGGATTACTAACCGATCCTCTTGCGTTTGCTATTTGTGGTATACTTTTACTGCCGATAAACAGCGCTCTGAATCCTATTATTTACTGTGGCCTCCCCGATATCTTATGTGACATATTCCAGTCGAGATTTAAGCGCGATAAGATTTCAAGGGGCTCCTGTTTCGTCGGGCAGTCTTAACTGTATTGCAAGCACCAAATCCACTAAACGCTTTGGTGTAATTTGATGTTTGATGTTTATGAGGTGTTATTGATATGTGAATATCTCATAAGAATGTGACTAATTGCGTAACCTTCTATTGATCATATCTTGCCTTACTCCGTGGAGTGAACTATAAAGCTGTTTGGGCAAAGTCTGGTCCGGGCAGTTCGGATTCATTTGGAAGCTTATTGAAGAGAATTTCGCGTGAAGTAGACAGGAACGACCGCTATAATCTTTGTGGAACTCAATTTACGGTGATTTTAAACTAGTATGGTGTAACCGCAGAAACGGTAGCCTGCACAGGAAACGCGGTGCCACTACCGTTGCTTGCTATTATCCCAATCAAGCAATTAACATAAAGGGCAAAAAACCCAATCTCGTTTAGAAGTCTGATCATCGCAATTAACAATTACTAAACTGACCATGACTACCTATGGAAACGGTAGAGTTGTCACACGCGGTGCTCAGACGAACACTTTGGTGTCTCGCCATTGGATTCCTGCGTTGACAAAAAGGAATTTTCTAATACGCCACAAGGTGACGGTGTTACCTTTACGTTTCGTTCAGCCCTGGCCACATCGGATCGAACAGCTTTTGATTTGGCAGTGATTTACACGCCGTACAGTATACCCTTCCTATCACATTAGTTCTATTTGTCCGAGCTAGGGACAGGTTATGGCTGGTGAATTCACTTTACTTTAGCGATAAGTTGAACCAGCGAAAACAAAGGAGGTAATCACCTAAAGTTTGTGATTTAAATCCCTGGATGATCCACAGTCAACATAGCCTATGACGGATCTCTAAATGATGATGAATGGTATTCCTACTTATCGCGAAGTATGTCGATTTGTAATCCTTTTTCACTTCTAAAATGAACTACACAGTTGAACAATAGGTGTCGTACCGCTTAGCAAGAGGTGGTGTAAATTTGTCTTATATGCCACTACAGGTTTGCACATACGCATTCGTTGACTTGAACAGGGACGTTTGTTACAATATATGAAGTGACAAGACAAATATGTTGATTTGCAACTTGTCGTGGGTCAGCAAAATGCAAATATTGATTTTGACTTATTATGACTTGCATGCTGATATATTTATAATGACCGTGACGAGGGTGTCAGCAGCTCGATGCATTCATATTTCATACTTCCTCGCTGATGCACCAAACTTACCTCATATCATTTCCGTGTATGTTGACACGTTCTCTACGGCCTTGTTTGTCTCTATAATGTTTTCGTATCACAAATTGCTGGAGATCAATGTTGATGACGAAAGAATAATTCAATTTACACTATGTGTAATACAGAAACCCAGATATCCTGTGTCTAACCGTTTAGTTTGAGCAATTGTATTTGGTTAATGTTGACGAGCGACAGAATCTGATCACGTCAGCAATCAATCATTCTGGGAAAGTGACATAGGCATTTACGGTGTAAATCGACAGCAAACATAAATTTTATTGCACAAGACAGTATTCTTGTGAAACAATCGCCGACAAAATAGAGCGCGCGCATTCATTTTGTATTGCATTCCTTGTTTTCGAAATCTGCATACGTATTATGAACTTGTTTATTGGTGAATGGTAGCCTACCTTGTACAGTATTTCTGGTCGATGTGATGTATCAGAGCGGACGGCAGTTTCCTGTTTTTACTTGTGTTGTTATAAACTGCCATCGCCATGCCAAGGTCATTGACACCGACTTTTGTTTCGAATGTGTACAGGTTTGGATTCCCCTGTTCCGATTCACAGCCACACATGTTACATCCACAACCTTTCGTACACTTCGCCATGCTGAATGCATGTTCATGGAATATTAGAGGGCATCGATATTAGAGTCTCTGTTGTGAAATAGGTCGGTAGCGGTACCGATACCAACCAGAATAAGGCGGACAATCAACCCACCTCGTCAACGCGGCGCACCATAGATCATCAACTTTTGTTTGTAAGCGCTATACGAGGGAACGTCTGTCGCGTTATGCTACCAATCCCTACAAGGCGTTGAAGACAATTTGCAACATTATTCGCAATCCTGTGTAAAGTGTAATTGCGATAAACTATTCAAACCAACGGAAGCGATCAATTCAATTGCTTCAAAAGTACAATGATCTCATTGCTTGTACTTATGACCGCTCGTTTTCTCCGTTGCAGGGCAACCGTATCTTTTGCCGCTTCCTCGCTATTTCCTGTTTGAACTTTCTAGCCACATTCTGTATAGGCTTCTCAAAATATATCAACAAAACATTTCGTGCCACCAGAAGAATGGATTATGGAAAGTATTTATATATGACACATGGGATGGATAATCCCCATATGATTAGGCAGTGAGAAATTGTTTGCTTGCATAAATCTATAGCCTATATTTTATACCGCGGTGCTTTTCATCGGATGCAATTAGAAACACACTTCAGTCGTCTCGTGGCTATGCGATGCCTACGGACGACTGCATGGTTTCTGGAAAGACAACCCTGAGAGCTTCGATTACCGTAGCACAAGGCGATCTTAATTAAGATCGCCTTGCCTCAGCAATATATAGTTGTCAGGTGGTATATTCGGAGCTGGCAACCTTACTAAAACTCCCACGTGGTACTAAGGCTATATAAGGTCGTATAACTTATGGATTGAAAGTTTCTGCTTCGTATAATGTAATAGTCATGTGAAAAGAAATAATTAGAGCTCTATCATGGCCTACTGTAGGCCATGATCCCATGACTATACCGTTATGGAAGGTAGAAGTGAGATTAACCACACAATGAATATATATATAGGCTTTTGTAGTTTCTTTAGACAGAAGATTTTCTGGAATGGGAAATCCACATTTTCGATAGGCGGATCAGTGGTTATCCACAATGGTTTAGGTTGATTGTGAAGCAATTTCATGGAATTAATGACCTTTAATCTTAGTTCGCACTTCGCCGATACATCGATACAGATATAAACGTTTGCTTCCACATTTGCACTCCACAATTTCCTATACAACAAGTCAAGCCGAAGGAGATGCACTGAAAGAAAATCTCTGTCACAATGTACGAAATTCGGGTGATCACGCAATCACGATACTCACGAAACGGCATTTTCTAAGGGAGAAGACTTCTGCTCGTAATATATATAACCTCACGACTACATCACGGTCGTGGTTGGGTTATTCTCTCTCCATCGCCGTTATCAGTGAAAATTTGTCAGATATAAGTTGCTTCTTATCATCCATAGGCATTTGCAACACAGGAAAGTTCAACTTGAGCAATCAGTAAGTCAGTAATAAATATCAATGGGTTTAACTCGCAACAAATTTATTGCTACGAGCAGCAATAACCATACGGGACTCGAGATGAGGTTGAGCAGCACAGATAGGACACCTAATCGTTCTAATGCATTAGTGGTATTTGGTAAGGAGTATTTACATAACCCTCCTCTAGCATTTTATGATCGACAGACCCAAAGTTTACCATTAGGGCAAGGATTGAAAAGGAAATGACGAGGAAATATGACGCACTATATGTTAGCTATCTTCACTTTTGTAAGCCTACAACCCACCCATATTTTAAAACTCATGGACTGGAAATCGTGCGCTTTTCGATCGACAAATCGAGATCACACATCAAAAACGTATGATATGAATTTTTTTCTGTTAACAAGACTGTCCTAAACGATCAATGGATAATAACGTTTAGACATCAGCCATGACTGCAACCGTATTGATTTTTTTGCAGTAATCTAATAGCATGCAAAAACCACGTATTCAAAAAGCAGACAGAATGGCTTCGATCTGACTTATGTAAGATTGAGAGGTGGGGTGACCTTTCAAAACTTTCCATTCGACGACCCGATGACGGATGACCGCGGTTCCGAAAATATGTATCAGCGCGATATGCCGATTTCCAGCGACGTGGTCAAGGCTATAAATGCGCATAATTGCCTGAAAATATTAGGGCCTGATTCCAGTGAACTTGCAAGACGGAAAATGTTGAGTGAAACTGAAAACCATAAGGGGTAGATTTATCAGCCAGGCCGATATCGCATTTTTGCGATAATCAGCGGTATCGGCCGTCAGCCAAGTAAGGAGGTCGATAATACTAAATATCTTTCTCGATCGACTATCATGGCCAATATAGATAGGATTAATATTCATGATATTTTGATAATCGGTATCGGCCAACCTGTATAGTCAAATGAGGAGGCCAATATTCGTATCGGCTTGGAAAAACTATAAGTTGGGTCGGTCCAATTCAGGTTTTGAAAGCGTCGATTTCTGGCTATGTATCATTTTATCACGTCTAGTCAAAACAATCACTTTCGTACGATCGAAGGGCATATAGCGTATGTCTATGCGCCAATCTGTCAGATTGTCAGATACAATTGACCTTGTTCTTACATCTACGCTATGTTACGTCCCATACCAAGTGACAACGAAATGATTAACCTCTTAGCTTTAAATTAACACTTAAACCATTTCATTAACAGGTGCCCGACTGAAACAAACACGACCTCGAGGCGATATTTCCAGAATGTCGTTTTCACTCGCCTCGGGCAATTACGGCTCCGAAATTTCGAAACTACTGGGAAGAATAGCGTGAATTGCGATACAGATATAATGCTCATTGGTGGCCCGGCTGTTTCTACCTATTGCCACCTTCACCAGCCCCGAAAAGTCATATATACTGTACTTTTAAGCCTACTAAAACAGCTGCTTTGACATCACAAATCAAACGGCTATGAGATACTGGTATCACTATATACCGACAACTCATTGCACCAACCACATCAGACGTGCACCGGATTACGGGATTAGGCGAAGAAACGACACGGCGAGTATCTCGCTTACCGGGCCTGCCAATTACACCCAAAGTCTAATCCATTAAGCTATAGACTACAAACACGGTAAATAATAATAATTAGCGCATAAACGCACCTGCGCATTGAAGGTGAGGGTGCATGCGCGTTTAAGGTAGAAACATCGCAAGGAAATTATGAGGGGTGTTTTACTAGAAAAGGGTGTACGCGGATTTTTCGAACCCTCTTCATCGGTCACACCCGCAAATTTTGGTTGAAATATTCGGTGTATAGGCCCCGTAGGGAGTAGCGTCAGCTATCTTGGCACCGGGTTCTACTCTTGGTGTTCCCATTCAACGCCAACAGCCCAGCGATAGCAGTTCTAACCACGTCACCATAGAGACACCGGATAGGCCTACTGAACGCTATATGTATAGGACGAAAGGGAAGATTCGGCGTCTCATGGGAGTTCTTATACATAAGTGAAATAGAAAGCAGAAAATTCGTTCGCTATCTCAAAATCGCTTGTCGATAAGAAGTAATATAGGCCTACCATGGCCTATACTAAATTTAGTTATTTTTTTTAGAATTTAGTAGGCCACTCGTCACCAGTATTAGATAAACTAAATCTGCCAATTGCTAGCTCGGCGAAATATATTTTATCTTTTGATGACGTCAATAAGTATTCCCACAAGAATTGATTTGGCATTTCACTAAAAATTACTCTTGAGATACGAAAACGCGGAATGTCATTGCGACGGCGGCGCAGAAAATGGTAAAGGAAGCGTCGTCTTTATTTACGAACACACACTCAGATCACAGCGTGATCTTCGCGCTAGTCTGCAGAATGCACCAACCGATCAAACGCAGGGAAGATCCGGGAGTTGTTCTTGGAAAGCTGCTGAATCTCTCGAAATAATCTATAGCAAGAATGCTAGACCTTGGTGGTGGCACGTCGTCTACTGTCCAATAAATACATTGCAAGTGACAATATATTGATCAGCCGTCCGTCACCAGTTAGTAAGTAATGATCTGGAAGCAACTAGGCTACACATGCGCCTTGAACGGTGAACCATACGAGATCAATATAGAGGACTCCTGAATAATAGAATATTCAGGATACACGAAAAAACAGGCAAGCAGTCCACCAAATACTTCACGCATGATTTATCGCAAGTGATATTTCGATCGAAAATTGTCGGGTAGGCTACACGCCTAATTAGCTCGCAGTGTGTGAATAAATGCACGACATATGTGTTCTCTAGCACCTGTGTCTTTATAAGCTCACGACGTCATAACATCAAGCTTAGCGATGTTGTCTCTGCAAATTCCGCGTAGCGTGGCATGTCATCAATCCCGGTTTAGCCTTAACTGTATACTTCTGAGTATTCACAATGTCAGTCGCTAGCGATAAAGGTAAGTGTATCGAAGGAATGGGTATCATCTGTCAGCTTACACAACATCTAAGTGATCGGAAGGTTGAAACATCTGGAAAGTTTGATGCGGCAAAGTTTCGGGTTGTATATGAACCCGATTTGAATTGCGTATGCCTTGATAATACGACTCGCTGCAGTAAACGTCAATGTGCTCATGCAACTGCAAACTCTGTGACAACCCGAGATGCTAGCAATCCTAGTAACGAAGTAAAACGACATTGCATTGCTCGATGCCTCAACATTTAATACATTCACAATAATAACAACACAGTGGGTTTTTTTAAACATAAACTAATCAACGACAAACAAATTGAAATCGAACATAATTCCAAAAAACGAAGTGCAGAGCACGATTGGTTGAACTACGTAAAGAAAGACCGTATAATCGACTTATTAACTAGCAGAGTATGACTGTCAAGGTTGACAGCACGCAGTAATAAAATCGCCTGTAGACAAAGAGAAGCTTGCTGCCGTTACGGATCAGGGCAAGGGTAGCTGTTACATAATTTATCCGGTTGATATTGCAAAATATAACACTACTAGCTATGTGAAATGCAATGGCGGAAATTGACTTATCAAGCAGTCATTGCCAAAATGATATTCATAAAGGTTACGTTATTGCTCAACACATTTAAAACGGACACCAATCGAACGTGTTAGAATTGCACGGGAATGACAAACTGCACGATGTCATTAATTAACATAACAGCAAACTGCCATTATCAAGCTATGGCTATGCGACGGTTGCTTAGGCCGACTTCGAAACGCGACAACGATGCAAAAATATATGGCTCTACCATTAAATCTTTTATGCAGTACTTTGACGGATATAGAGAAACTTTAACGATGTCATGTAAAAAGGGAAGAGTGCTGTTTCTTCTAAGACTGACTAAATAACCTTCTAAAATACTATGATACATACAAGTGGAGCGCTAGAATTGGATGCAACGTATTCATGAATCACTTTGAAGCACTCCGTCACTGACATTTCCGAAGTAAATACTGTATACAATTGAGCTTACGACAAGGAAACTCTTAAGACTTGGTCATACAAAACTAATACTTTATGAATAGCAAACAATCGAAGCAGGTATAAGGCGGGCTGAGGCAAGTGCTACAACATACCTAAGAGGGCAACTTTCGTCTTAAAAGTGGCAAATCACCACCAACTTCAAACTGAACACTAGCAGGATCTACATAATAAGCACTGGTACGCAAAATAATGATATCATCATGGTTATAAGGAGAATCCCGCGTGTTTTTTCCCAACTGAACATTGACCACCATTAACCATAGGCTACATCAGAAATTTGAAGGCAACTTGAATCCTACATATTATGATGGTAGCAGCGTTTTACGTTGTGACATTACAGAAGAACCATTTCCAAACTTGATTATGGAGACCTATTTTTAATATGGAATTGAATAGCCTACCAATTGATGCAGGACTCCACAAAACACCAGCAATTTCAGTTACTGAAATTCAGATTAAATACTTTCAAGATATCCATAAACCAAAGCGTACTAGCAATTTTATTTGTATAAGTATCTCTGGGCCAGAATATTATAGTATCTCCCGTTACAATATCTATTAAACGGTGCAATTTAACTGAATCATGCGAGATGCAACACCAAAAGTAAAAGCTGATTTATGGCAAGTTTTGGTGACGGTAATGAACAATGCTGACAGTTGATGTGGTCATGTCAACATCCAGCAAGTTCTACGACAAGGTTATTGGTGCATCATAATGTGGACTATTCGTTGTAGTAATCTTTTCTGGGAGCAGCTTTATCGCTTCAACTGTAAAAATAGACTCGTTATCTTCAAGTGTGTGAACTTCAAGGGGCAGCAAGTGAAATAATGAATGCTTCATTGCATCACTGGCATTTAACCTCGAGTTTGGATCATATTGTAAGATGCTGTAGGCAAACTCCTCCCCATACTCTAATGACTGCAACATTGGAATCAATATAGACAAAGAAATACGCTTTCGTGTTACGACAAAACAATTATAGTGAAAGTCTTCATAATGTCCATAATCACAAAGCTGTGGCCATGATGACAAGGTAGGAGTACCTAACAGTTCAAAAATTTTGTTGAGCTGATCACATGCATCCGTTTGGCCTGGACATACCGGTGTTCCAACAAGCATTTCTAGGAAGATACAACCAACCCCCCACATGTCTAATGAAGTGTTGTACTGTGTAGATCCAAGTAGCACATCAGGTGGTCGATACCACAGTGTTACAACTTCATTTGAATATGTGTGGGTTGGAATTGACTTTGCTCTTGCAAGTCCAAAGTCTGCAAGTTTCAACTCTCCCCTTTCACTTATCAACAGATTTTGTGGCTTCAGGTCGCGGTGTAGAATTTTTCTCTGGTGGCAAAAATGTAGTCCTCGCAACAATTGAAAGGTGAATAAAACAGCATTCTTTGGGTTGATTCCGCACGACACACCAACTTTTGCCATGTATAGACTGAGGTCTGTGTGCATATATTCAAATACCAAAGTTAGATTTGAGTCGGTATGGATAATGTCATACAATGCGACAATGTTGGCATGTTTCAATGTCTTTAAAAGAGAGATTTCCCGAATAGCAGTGAAGGGGGTTCCTTCTTCAGAATTTAAGGCAACTTGTTTTAACGCTACTATCTGATCAGAATCTTTGAATCGACCTTTGTAAACGGTAGCGTACGACCCTTCTCCCAATGGCTCCAAGAATTCATAACTGTGTAGTTTTCCGAAAGGAGAATTTGGATCCGAGACACTAGAGCACCTCCTTGGTCTGTGAGGAGACGATAACAGACTCTCGGATTTTGATCTTCCTTTCGTCCTTTTATCATTTCTTTCTCCACTTAAATCTATTACATGTTGTTCAGAGAGTGAGCCAAGAGTCGACCGACCCCTTTTTCCAGCCGCATCACCGCTTATACTAAATTTTGGGTTATGCTGATTGTCAAATGTCGAGACACTGTGAGAAGGTGAGTATTTATCTTTTGTTGGGCCTGGACGAAGAAAGTTCCTGTCTATGATTACAGAATTTTCATTTTTATCACACCCCGTGCCTTCTGCTTCACATAAATTGTGGAGTACAGAATCCGAGGCTGAAGATCCTAGATCCGTTAAAAATTCAATAGCTTTCTCATCCGAGTTTGGGATTTTTATATCTTTTTCTTCACTACTCGTGTTAAACCGACCAAATTTTTCAGAGAATGTGCGCCGTAAGCGCTTCATAGTAATTAGATCTGAAAACATTTGCAACAAGTCATACAGTAGTACCAGTAGTATCAGAAGAAGGAGGCTATCATTGGAATGAGCGGGGCCCCATAATTGCTATCTAAGCAGAATATCATCAGATGGCGTTCGCGTACACATACTGTGAGAGTGTGAGTGAGCAGGCAGCAGCGAACGCTATATCCATGATGCAAAAGCAAAAACAGAGTAGGCCTACCGGTAATGTTTCCATGCTGGCCTTACCGCCTTGCCTTATTCACTCCTGCATCTTCCCGATATTCACACCCAATCACAACCCAAAGAAAGGTTTCTTAATTCTCATGTCACTTTCGGTTGCACTTTTCTGTAATAATTGCCGCAAACTGCTGGACCATTCGGCTTTCGCGATGTACCTTTAAACACGCAATTCGTTATGAAGTTGGACCGGCGACCGCTGTATGCGATAGTATAGCAAGGACTAGCAACAACTCAGATACGCTCGCTGTCCACAGTTTGCGGTGTCGTGGCAGCGAGTCCAGCGACACTATCAACTTCTCTCCTCGTTTCTCGCAAACTCACGATCTGCCACACGCCAGCGGCAACGAGATAAGAAGAAAGCAAAGGGGAAAAACAAAATACGGATGGACGAGTAAACAGTATCACCTTGCGGAAGTAAGTAAATCATCGACAACAAAATAAAAAAGGAGTAAGAAATTAGGTGTCTGCAAACAACGTATAGTCATAGTGCGCGTTCACATCTGATATCTATATATCACAATAGATGTATATTTAAACCAACGTCGTCTCCGAGGTCTGCGTCGACTGGTTGAGATTTTGAATCTGGCTGAATAAAGCTTCTTCATCTCAATGGTCGAGTGCCATCTGTCTCGCATGAGTGAAACTACAGGGTTACTTTCCATGATGAATTTCGTTTGCTGGCTTTCCTGAGTCCTGACCTTTACCATTCGATCATGGAATCATGGAAAGTAACCGTTTCTGTTATGAATTACTAGGTTCACTAAACTGCGCTTAGATGCCGAAACCGTAGAGATAGAGAGCATAGGGCCGAGAGAGTAAATAGGGCCGAACGCTTCGCCACACGTACACGCGATACCAGCATTGTAGTGGCGGCCCTAACGTCTAGCCGAAGAAAGTCATACGTGCGAGAGTGAGAGAGATATAATTAGAGAACATCACACAAGAAAGAAACAAGAAGAAGATGCCTAACCACTACCACCGTGTGCCTTGATGGTGATGCAAGCGTTTATGAGACTTTATAAAACTGTTCCTTACTATTAATTTATCCAGTAGTAGCTAGGCTACTCAATGTGTAGCATTTCCATCCAGGCGCAATTTCGTGGAATACACGGTAATTGAAATGCAGAGCTTCCCACTCACTCCCTTATTTCCTAAGACAGAAGCATGGATCGGATTGATAATTGATGTAAAGAATGCATCAGAACTGCGGCGTATGTCAATCTCTGGAGATTTACAAGCTTGCCTTATTAACCCGGATCACGTCTTAAATCCATTTCAAATACTAGTTGCAGCAAACAAAGCCATCCACAGTGACCGATCAGGGAAGATGAAGACAAGATCATTATACTCAGAACTATTATTCAACCTTTCCCCGACTAACAAGATAAATAGCAGTCTCAATAGATTCGGCATCACAGAGGATGCTACTGATATACTTGTGGTTGTGCTTGGTAATGAGGCTGATGCAAATTCTGTCATGAGTCATGTAGATGGGAAACCTGTAAATCTTGAGCGATTATGTGAAGAAGCAAAGGAGAAAAGGATCCAAGATGTATACAAGCTTAACGGATACCGCAGTGACCTACTTGGTTCTGTAGTAACAGCAATGGCTGTGAAGGATTTAAAGTAGAACAAGATTAATCCCTGTTCATGAGCGCGTATCACATGGTCTGGTTTTATTCTCTATCATGTGCTATTGCGCTACATCACACAGCCTGGTTCAAGTAGAGCGACTGCCTCGATACGGGATTGAGAATTGCCACCATAAACTACATTTTAATATTGTCTATTGGTGAAACAAAAAGATTGTTTATAGCTGGCATTTGATGCAGCTCGCTGAAGGCCTGTATCTCCAATCTATTTAGGGGCTTGCTTAAACTGATGTCAAAATTTCTGAGACTTGATTATGAGCTTTACATGGTGAATGTAACACCCATAACGTGTGGAGTGTCATATGACAATTGCAAGTGAATGAGGGGTTGGTCTGTTTCACTGGAGTAGAATCTAGTTCATGTTCAACGTTTTTCATTGTGGTAGTAATTGCTGGAAAATGTAGTGTCAAACAATGGCTGCCAAATGCTCTTGGTTGGGTTCATGGTTGTATCATGTGAAAATCTTTGCTCCAACTGTAACGAAGAAACACAGAAATATAGTGAACCTGTCATCACAGGTTGGAAAAGATCACGCAAGATAGCACGATCACGTGGAATGCTGTGGGGCCTGATGTTCATGTCACGGATCACACAGTGAGATGTCATGCGCAATATATTACGCTGAATGTACCATCTCTTCCAATCAGTGTCACCTTTCCAAAGGAACACACCTTATTGAGTCATTGTTTTACTATCAACCAGTTATTGACAAAGCTGCAAACAAACACTTGTCCTATGTCCACAATAACACACAAAATTACGTTTATGAGAAGTACCAGTAACAACCTCTTAACTTTACTAATAGTGGTTTGAGTCTATGACTTCGTAAAGATGGTCACGCGAGAGGTAGGACATAAACAGCTGTTAGTCGATCATCCAGTGCAAGGGCTTGACAAAGCTATAAAGTCAACGAAATGGTTCAACTGCTGATTCCCCAGATTGTATGTGACATGCTGATAGTTTTATGGAGTTAGCGAACATGAAATCCTGACCACGTTCAGCAGTAATCAGTGAACTGCAGGATTTAGACTTATTGTAAACAATAAAAGTTGCCTAGACCAATTAAAAACGAGCACTATATACAATATTAAAGACTGCAAACTAGCACACCCAACGTACTTCCAATAAACTATTTGAGGCATATTGCACATTCTATGAGAATGGGCAATCTCATATTTTTCTTGTAAATATATCTGTTTATGGTGAATGTCAAAAATCCCCACCAACACGATCTCTGGGTATAAGACGCAGCTCTGACCCATGTTTCAAGAACACTGTACCCGCATCCTGTGACGGGTTTATTCCTACACCATCGTTCGTGATAATAGCAGTTGTTGCAGCAGGTACTTTAAACTGTTCAGCAGCAAATTTCAAAACAGCTGTGAATGGAGTTGTTTCCGGTACGCTCATCACCTTATACGGCAACTTTGGGTCCGAGGTCAGCGTGATCTTGAATGTAACTTTTGACATGCCTTCAATTCAGTGGATAAACTAAGAGAGAATGATGCTGGATGGCGCGACTCTCAGTCCAGATGAGATGCTTTTATAGGTAGGTTACGTGTAGCGTGTTCCACCGTAGTCAACTGCACAATCTTGCTCTAGACTTACTTCCACTGCAAAATACGCGTAATTACTGGCAAGGGCGTAACGTAAAGAAATTTTAGAAAAGCATAAGAGATGGGCAAACAAATACCGACGGATAATAAGAATTCTCATGAGCAAATTTAGAGCAAAGGCCGTTTTACAAAATCCAAATATAGAAATTGTTCGAAAATCTAATAGATGCTGCTAGCCACCGCCACCAGATCACAGCACGAGTAGGCTACCTGTGGCACCTATCCCCATGCCGGTTAGCTGATATGGCTGAAACGAAACGAACAATATGTGCGCTACACGTTTCCAGTTTCCATCTACCGCAGAACTTACCTGCCTTACGTGAAAGATGTATCCCTCTAGGTGGCACCATAGGCACTAGATCGTGACGGCGCCAGAGAGAGAACCTCGGTGGTAACAGCATAGAATGTATGGTAACAGTATGGACCTTTCTCATTATGTATAGAAGCTATGGTACCAGTATAGATATCTATAGTAACAGGCTATGGTAACACTTGGTCTCCTAACCCGAGCCTACCATTTCTAGCCTCGCGACTCCACGTGTATTCTCTATGAGATACCAACCAGGACCTATCTCATCCATTGAGATAAAATACTCCTTCAGGTCATCTTTCTGCGTGTTTCTGGGCTTGATTATTGTTTTGGCACTCATTTCCACCTTTTGCTTACTTGGAAAGGGCGCAGGGCTATGCTGGGGGGAGGGGGTGTTATCAAGACCCCGTTTTTACTGTTCCCCATGAAATTTTCCGTGATGCGCGTGAGAAACGAAATAGAGGAGATGTTTCGGTTCATCCGGTCCACAATCATTCGTGCGCTGTCGCTCTTTTGGTTCGGCCCCGTAAACTCGCGTGTTGTGGAGACAGCAGTACGGATCTGAGATGATCGGTGCGGGTTTCGTTGGCGCTGTGTTGTAGTGTTGGCATTCCTTACCGCTATATTTCATACCGTAAGGTACAGTCAGTCTGTGGGTAGGCCTATGTTTCATACGGTATCAGGAAGCCTTGGCAAGATTCCGTTTCGGTCGCTGTAATGCCGCTGCTCTGTTTTGTGTTGTTGTATTTTATTCAGTCAGGTAAGAGTCTGCAGGCATGTGCTGTGTTTATGCGAGGGCTTCGTGCTGCTTCGCTTTGTACGTTGAGGCTGAAGGCTGCTGGTGTATTTTAGTTTAGCTTATGTCGTACCTGTACGGGTATTTCATATCATACAGTCAGTCTTTGCAATATAAGGTGGGTCGCAGGACTCGCAGTTGATGTAATCTACGGTAGCACGGGCGCAGAAATTACTTTGCGAAATCACTTCGTGTTACAAAGGAATCAAAGAAGAAGGTATCACATTAAAACGTGAAGGCGATCGGCTATATCGACCTCATGCGCACAAGAATTGCTATACTGCTAATCATTTGACTACTGCAATTCCGCGACCGAGCGCAGCTGCGCCTCTCTGCTAGTGATCACATAAGTCTATTTGGCGTCAAAGAAATGTTTTTCACCTACACTATAGAGACGCAGTCTCTATACCTACACTAGAGAGTCTCCGAAGACTCTCTATACCTACACTATATCACAACAATATTCATATTGAAGCATATCAGCTGATCGCTTTGAAAAGGAGCATTGTGACGTGCCGCACTCCGTCTCAAGCGATCAGCTGAGATGTTTCAATGCGAGCATTCTGTTGTGATGTACCGTAGGTGAAGAACATTTGATATCCCTGGTTTATATATCGCACTTCAAGTTGCAAAGTGAAAGTAGACTATTTCTGTTTGCAACTGATATAAGAAAGAAGGTCGAGCATTTCCTTTTTGCAGCTAGCTCCTCAAAAGCGAGCTGCTATTAGTAGTTCAATAATATTGTGGGCTACCCAGCAACTATACCGTAGTTCAAACCTAAAATATACCAAGACGTCTCGATCTATAGACGTTTGAAATGGCGCAGATGTTTCTGCCGTTCGATTCCGCGACACTATGATAAATGTATACCCACCCACGTGTACTAAAAAAGATTTATCGCATACCATATAGGCCTTCTAGCTGTCACTTACATCATCAGAAAGCAATGTTTCTCCACGCTTTAAATCGTGTATATGGGGTTTTAAGTAGGCTATTAGTAGCCATATTACCAGTTATTCATTTTAGACGTAAGCTGTTTTACGACCTAAACTGTGATATTGTTAAACGACTTTTCTTAATTACGAAATGCACTTTGGTCACAATGAATGTGTGAAACTACAAAGCATATATCCTGCGGAAATTGACTTCCATCTTCTTTAAACGTACTTCGAAACTGCTTTGAATTCTCCTCAATGCTTCCGGAAGCACGGCGGGTGTTAGTTCAATATCGAAAATTCCACAAATACAAATGATTTATTTTCTCTTACGAGCATTTCTCAATGCGCGTTGCAAGGCCAAATGTTCATAAAGCCTGCTTGAGTTACACGCTGATCTTCAATTTAGTAGCCTAGTATATGTAGAGAGTTCGTTGATGTAATTAGAGATTGACGGACGTAAATAATGGAAATTATAGGAGATCGTTGTATTACCTTTATGTATAGGCTATCATGCATCAAGACATGACAACTAAAGTCTAGCCGGCGTGAAATTGCTTTGATTGGCTCGCTATACAATTGAAATCCCCGGGCATCTTCATACAGTATCGAAATGAAATACAAAGCATGGACCAACTTGCAATGGAAACACCAACTATGTCATTAGCAATTTGGCAATTAACTAATTATAGTGCTGCAACACAGCCCTGGAGGAAACTGGAATGGTGTGAGCACCAATAGATGCTACGCTCTACCAATGTGTGTAAAGTTTTAGGCTTAGACAGATGGTCGCGGAGGGTAACTCACGCAGCAAAAGTATAGTCGCTTGGGAATGTTGAGCGATAGGCGATTTTATTAGTCAGGTTTTTGAGAAACGCTAGAAAGGAGTGTTGCCGAGAAGATTTACGTCGTTTCTTCTTATATATCAAAATTTGCGACCAAAAGACTTTACTAATTTGAGGAGGCCTATACGCTAGTGCCATATATACCAGCGGTGATTACCTTGAAGCTCCTATAGTAGCTTACGATGATATATGCTGAAGGTGTCAAATCTCTTTCAGTTCACTTGTTATTCACTGTTATATACTATTATGAAAGTTATCTGCGCTGGATTCCCCAAAACCGGGACGAAATCATTGAAATCTGCCCTGACGACGCTTGGATATACAGTATACGATTACTCGGAAAATATGCTGCATTATTCCGACGAATGGCAAAGAATCATGGACATCGGTTGGAGCGACAAAGACTTTATGGAAATGTATGAACATGTCGACGCGGTTTGTGATGCACCCGCTTGCTATTTTTGGGATGAAATATTGAAAGCATTTCCCGATTCGAAGGTAGGTCACGAATATCTTGAGAAACCAGCGCCATACAATCAACACGGGCCTCCCTACAATTGTAAACAATGCACGTGTTGAATTGACGCACACAAATTCGGTGGGCAACCGTCAACACACTTGACAGTTGGGCCTTTATATATAGTTCATTGGAATTAAGTCCTGCCAACCTGCAATATGCAGTGATGATGGAATGCCTTGATCCCAATCAGGTTGTGGCATCTCTAGCCGAAATCGCTACGGATTGGCTATAGTTACACGGGGTAATAGGCGGTCGGGTTTCCGAACGCTCCCTATGAAAAACCCGTTTATTGCCTTGGTCTATAATCCTTTCCCCTCCACGTTCACACTGCGAGTAACATGTATATGGCGTTACGTAAACATGCCTAGTTATACAAGTGCTGTTCGATATAGTTTAGATACGAAGGGCCTCAGTTACTTTACTACTATTCAAATCGTAAGATTATCGAACATGTCACGTAGGCCTACCTATGTATTTTCCCAATGCTATATTGCCCAAAAAAGACTTCTCATATGCCAACAGAATTTGAATTCACTGTGCGATGTATATCCGTACTACGCGACGAAAGTTATATCGAACTGATCGATATATCATGGATAGTTGTTGTTGTGATTAGCCGGAGACACACGACTGTGAAGAACGTGCCGTGCATCATCGCTTAGTAAAGGTAGCAACAACGCTTTCCTTGCTTTATTTACAGGAATTTGCAATTCAGACTAACAATCATTTGGACCCAAAGCGCAACCCGACGAAAAATACGATTTATAACCTTCAGCTTATACAATAATAATAATATAGTCATCATTTGAAAATACTGTTTATCGGATATCGGGTTGCACGGTATGAAGATGAATCCACATGATCAACCTGGAATTATTGAGTTTCATAAACCTTATATTTATCCTTACCTTTACATACCTATTCGGCGTTTGCTAACTACACCGTAATATATAATGGGTTTCTCTTACCAAGGTATTAAAAGCCGCACGAAATTTATAAGGAAATTTTTCGTTTTTGTAGGTAATACTCTCTACACGATTGCACGAAGATGAGTGGATATCCAGCGCTATTCGGCAACTCGAAGTATTGCGTAAGAGCAGGTTTATTGCCGCTGCCAAAGTACTTTCGCCAACGTTCGGAAAGATACTGAGAGCTCAGTCGTCTTTAGGTACAGCAGTGCGCCATTCCGTTGTGTCATGCCATGGCTTACTCTAGGCCATGGTCATGCCCTCATGTGTCTGTTTGAGAGACGTGTGTGACTAGTTTTCCGGTTCGTCCGTTTTCTGTAAAACAAAATCATTTGACTCTTGTCTTATGCCTATATATATATAAGATTATCCCGGCGGCATTACCTGGGGTTCTGGGTATGCACCCCCAATGGGCCCCCTATCCTAAAATTATAAGTCCTTTGACCACAGGCAAGTCACCTTTTGTGTCTTGAAAATGATGGGTTTGACCACACATCACTCTCGATTGCGCAAGCGTCCATTAGCAACAACAAATCCATTCTCGTAGCATTCTAAAATATATTCTTCGTTGCAGAAAGAGTTATATTCGGAATTTCTCTCAAAGGATGGGGAGAATCCGGATGTAATGAAGGCGTGCTACGAAAAAAGTATAGAGAGCATAATTCTTTCGTCACAAATGTAAGATGGCACAATATTATAAGTGAAATTAGGGGGCTATATGTGAGGTATATATGACATGAGACGTGTTCTGCACGCCTACGACCCATGGTATTTGGAGACGGACTCTCCAAAGCTCATCCTTACTCGAATCAGGCACAGAAATTATCTAGCCCTACTTCGAAACCAGCGAGTTAAAAAAACTGTGGAAATCACCCCGAAACTAGCCAAACATAACTAGCCCATGCCTGACCCAAACGAATTGACTATCTCACAAATGTTGTGGAAAATTAATTGTTGAAGCAAATGACTTCCCCAATCATTATCATGATAATTATCTATTACCTTGCCGGCGGAAGGTGCGGGACAATTATCGGCCCGTTCTCAAACAATGCGAGGATCGAGCGTATTTGTGTGTTGATGGCCAATCATCACATCACGATTTCGAATTCAGAACCGTCGAGATTTCCGAGCCGTGACTGGATGGACTCATTCATTCAGACGGTTTCATCTGCCATCCGCAAATTTGAGATTCCTATAATTGAGAGTGATTTACTACTATACTACAGTATATTGGTAATAGTCCATGATTCAATTCTGATCTCAGCATGTTGGGTATATAGGCTACGATCCTCTTTAGACTTATGAAATCAGCAATTATATATTTAAGGCAGGCTGGTAGGCAAAAGGCTAGAGCGGCTGCGCTTATTGGTTAGCAAAAACGGCGTTTTATAAATAAATGATTTAGGTATTGTTCGTTTGCAGAATGCACCAAAGGGACAACTTTTAAAATATCATTGCATGGAGGGATGGATACCACTGTGCGAATTCCTAAATGTTCCCGTGCCAGACGTTCCTTTTCCACATGAAAACAAGAACGGAGAATTGTTGGGAAAAAATATGAATAAGGACCCAATGATTTTGAAAGTCAAACGGGAAATTATTCGAACTAGCATACTTGCTGTCACGTCAACGATTATTGCAATTCTAGTATCAAAATCTTACTGGCAGATAGCCGACACGCAATGACAAAAGATGAAGAATTCGATTTACGTACTTTGTGCGGTCTGGTGTAACAAAATGTTTAGGCTAGGCATATTATAGCTTATATTTACATAAGCAAAGCTAGGCAGCAACAGGTTGTGTCTAGCTCAAGTCAAGAGTCAAGACATCCCCTGGGTTGTGCACCTGGAGAGATGTTGGGACCCTTTCAGGCTTCATCAATGTAGAGACTTTCACGGCATCAACGCTGAGAAAGTAATCTCGCTCGACTTTTGATTGGCTACAATGGCAATGATATGATCTCGTTTTCTAGAATACCAACCAATGTAATATAATACGGTGATCTTATTTCGGAGCATATGCATTTCTCCAGCTTATCGGAACGTCCGGCTAATCGGCCGCTAGACCAACCTTACGAGATGGGCCTAGACCTATATAGTGTGTGTCATCAAGATGGATGTAAGCCTGGGCCTGTGGTCCTACCAAAACGCTGCGTGACATTGCGAACAAGAAATGGTCAGATCGCAAAATGCGTGAGGCGACTCCCAGGAAACAGTTTCTATAGGATAACGGGGAGAGATCATTGAGGGAGGATTCAAGTCGAAATTCGACGAAGGGGCGATATGACGAGTCCCAGAAAGACGGCGCAGCTGCAGAGCCAGGGCGCTTGCTCATATGCTCAATAGTATGACTAACCTACTACAGGTATGATTGGTTATCTTTTAAACGTAAAGCATATAGGCTATTGAGTATATATTCGATGCTAAGAGTGAGAGAGAGATGGAGTTCTTACTCCATGGAGAGAGACTTTGGCGCCCATGCGTATAGCGTAATCTCTATGGTAACAACTCTAAGCGGAAGTCTGGCTTGGCCCCGGTTGAAACCATACCGTGTATTTCAGTGAAATAAGCCGATGACAAACCTTAGCCTTCATGTAAATATACATATGAATATTCTGGTATGCGCTATGCATAAACCACAGCGTTTATGTAGATGGAGACGAATGTCTATGGTTTTATGGATCCCTCGCTGGACGGCACGATCCCGCCACTCCAACGTCCGGACTCGGATCGTCATATCCGGATTTCTGCTTGAGTGACAGATAGTGAAATATACTGGGATTGATTCAGTTCCTAAGCTAACCTCAGTCTTCTTAGACGATCCATGCAAGGTATTTTGCTTTTATCGCCATATACACTAAAGATATGAGTGAGCAAGAGAGTGATGAAGAATTGGATGACTTGTCATGGAATCCTGAACTTCAACAGCTATGTGCGGATGATTCGTGGGCAATAGCCAATGTAGAAATAGATGAAGATAGCGATGACATTGCCTGGAAGAACACTCTTGCTATAAAGATGCTGGATTATCCAGAAATACTACTTGATTTATACCAAAAGAACGAGTTGGATGCCAAAATCGATTCAAAATATCCGAAAAAGTCTATTTTATCACGTTCTGAAATGGAAAGGTACGTAAGGCTGGGAAATAATTTTAGAAATATTCAAAGCATATCAGAACTTGCAAAAAAGAATTACAAAAGCTTCAAAGACTGGAAATCTCTTCAGAGTAAAGTATTGATAGAACAGGATGAATACCAGAGATTTTTGATGGGGATGTCATCAACATTCATTCAGAAATACAATCATGTAGATCCCGCTGCAAAAACCTGGTTTGAAAATCAAATGAAAATTGCTGCCAACCGCATCAGGAACTATAAACAACTGTATGTCCATCTGAAAGACTTTGGTATTGTATTTGTTCCATTCAAAAATGATTCAACCCCGTGCCCCATAGGAAACTTGGCTATACATTTGGGCAAAAAGAGACCTTTAGTTCATGTGTCTCAGAAAACTAAGATCCCAGATTCTTTAAATGACATATCATGTCGGCCTAGTTCTAATCGTCATACCCAATGTTGGAAAAAATGTGTTGTTAGTGAAGATATTAATGCAGAAAGACTTGCCATAGCATGGAATGCAGATATTGTAATTGGAATGAGTGCATTGCAAGCATTAGCAGACAACCTACCACCATATCAAGCTGAGTGGGAAATTCCTGTCATAGTGCGAATATTAGGAGATATCGCATATTCTGAAAAGCATAAAATTGCATTCATTGATAAGCCATTTCCACCGAGACGCATTGCGCCCCGAGAAACAAATCAATTGTATTTTAAAGAAATGTTCAAGCAACTAAGCTGCGCAAAAAACTCAGCGCCAGAATGTACCAATTCAAGAAAGAAGTCCCGACGATTGGCAAAAGATACAAGCAGTGTCGAAATAATTAATCAACTTGACGGTGCAAATGATGAAGTATGTGGTAATCATTGGAGAAATCATACACCTCAATTTGGTGTTTTAAATCAGAAGACTTTGCAAACTTGCCCTTTCTTACACCGTGCTGATCTTGTTAGTGCATCTACGCATCTTCGTATGCCGAGCGATTCTATTATGCAGGTAGATGGTGCGAATGATGATTCGCTAGATGGAGCAAAGAAACAAGCGCAAGATGAGAAAAGTATCGAAATCAAAAATGATAGAAAATCTAAAGATGTTGCACCATCCAATAAAAGTGCTTGGATGAATCCGAGGAAACCTGAATTGAGGAGTTTGAGAACACCGTTTTCCGATTCTGCTAATGTTGAGCCTTTTAGTGTAAAAAAATCTACCAAAAGCTGGGCAAAGACACAGGAAAGCACGGATGATTCATCTAAACACACAAGTGAAATCGCTGCTACAAAGTGTTCTCAGTCATCTAGTGCTGCTGATACATCAGCCGAACTCAGTTTTCGTATTTTACCTGAATCAGCCTTATCGCTTCCTGCAAATGAGTCAAAGAATAAGTCAAGATCATCTAAAAAGGCTACAGAGAGCGCTGAAGATAATATGAGCTTTACTCCTCGCCGTTCTACGAGAAAAACGGCGACAAGAAGAAATTCGAATGCCCTAAACATATCCTTGGATAGCTTGATAAAGCCAAAAGGAAAAAAGACTGCATCTAATGCTAAATTACGTAAAATAGGCCACAGAGATGTTGCTGTACGGTCACAAGACAGCAGTGGTTCTGACGAAGAGCCATTGATAATGATTCAGAAGAAAACCGAGCAGAAAGTAAGGTCGGATGAAGTGGAAGATGGGGACCAAAATCAGAAATGTTCAAATGTGCACAAAGACGAAGCGCATTGTAGCAAAACAATCACAAAAAGCAACAAAATTTTGGAGAGTGATGTTCTTGGACAAATATTAGGTGCAGAGCCTCGAGTGGTACTGACCTTGAGTGACGTTTCTTCCACATGGGCAAGTCAGGCAAAGAAAATGGAAAAGACGGATATAGACAATTCTTTTTCTGCGAATGATCTGGCGTTGCTAGAACCTGATATGAATGAAAACGTGTCATATTCACTGTGGAAATTTGGAAAAAAGAGAGTGCTAGTTCGCTATACACTAGACGGTTGTCTAGCCCCACTTATAATTCCAAAGGCAGAAAGGAAGTTAGTTGACTCAAATGGGCAAAAACAGACATATGTATCGTTACGAACCAAACTGGAATACCAATCTGACTATGTATTCGAGATGTTGACACAAAGCGAGATATGTCGCGATTATATAACTATGCTCTTCAAAAGACCTTCTAAAATCGTTAGGGCCTGTATAGAGCCAGTGAACAAAGAGGTTTTAGATGTGGAGTGGACCTCTTCGATGCATCATTTTCAAGATAAAGCCAAAAAAGTTGGATACAACCCAGCAGTCACCACTAAACTTCTAACAAAACTTTTTGAAATGGTAGGTGATCTCGAGAAAGGTGATTACGTATTCGCTCATCGAGAGAAGGAACAGAAGATAAGTGTCAGAAAATCAGTGGATGTTGCCGGGAAGAACGTTGTGTATGACCTACACAAAGAATACTGTAACCCTGGCAGGAGTGTTGTGTATACCAATGTTGTACCGTGGGTCCCGGGTGACCCGCATAAACTTCGAACTTTGAAACCAGGGTGGCCCATCGTACCACTTATGTTTGACCCAGATGACACTAACCTCAAAGGAGCTCGTAAATCGCAGAAAATGTAGTTATTTGTCTATGCATTATAATCACTGTGCTCACATAAGGAAGCGTCAGACTATACGTCGGCAAAAGCACTGGGGCAGGTCTAATGAGACCTGGTACACGATGCCATTTTACATTGTTGCATAATTTTCAATATGCTATCCAAACAGCGATGCTCCCTTCTGACATGTGCACTGTTCTCACGTCTTCTTTATCTAAAGCAGACATATGGGGTCTATACTCACAATGATGTGGCAGGTTTCTTATCGTGGTCTGTCGTTTGTTTATCTATTTTTTCTGTGGTCTTTTCCTTGCTTATCAACACCGCCCGTTTTGCAACTTCAGTTATACTGGTTTGAACGCGGGACATTCGTAGATCGCATTGCCACAACTGTAGAACAGATAGAAGAAAAATCAATATGCTGATAACTGCGGTTTTAGCGAGCCTCGTACTCGTATCATCAGGGGAGTTATACAGTGGATGCCAAACTGTAGGGTTGACGGTAAGGACAATATGATAGGCCTATGATGTTGCTTTACGATATTGTAATAGGAACCTGCGGTACGTCGTTCAATATTTTCGCCAGGTTTATGCGCCTAGAGCAAG
Organism: Botrylloides violaceus; assembly: GCA_030412335.1. Taxonomy (NCBI): domain Eukaryota; kingdom Metazoa; phylum Chordata; class Ascidiacea; order Stolidobranchia; family Styelidae; genus Botrylloides; species Botrylloides violaceus. The sequence continues at coordinate 1,145,997 of JASFYC010000714.1, forward strand.
TTGGTGGGCCTATATGACTATGGTCAACTAGAGCTTAAGGCCGCCAGGGATTGTCTTGAATCACTATCCCAGCAGTCTCGCATTTTGTAAATTGAAGTTAGGTAGGCCTACTATGGACTGTTTCGTAGGGAAAGTGACACTGCTGGTAAGACAGTATATGACTCTTGGGTCGGGAGGAGAAGGTGCCTTTCCAGTAGGCTCACAGTGCCCTTCAGCCTACACTCGGATGCGAATATAGGATTCGACTGCTTTGCATACGGTTAAGATATTATATACACAGACGTGTATAGCCAATGAAAAGACCGGGGCCTACTTCTGTAGACCAAATTGACGACTTACTCATCGGCCGAGCATAAATCTAGTTTACCGAGAAAAACGGAATCGCTCATTTTGCGACTTCACCTTTCCTAGATCTAGCACCAATGCATGCTCGTTTTCTTGTTTCAACTTCAGGGCTCGGTATATGATGACTCCTATGCAACTCTAATGGGAGAAAACGTTGATATGGCCGGGCTATACGGTAGAGTTTCGGTGTTGATTAACTCAGCCTCCTACGCAGAATATACCTCCGAGATGATGACTGGATTGAACGATCTTCTCGAGGTAAAATGGCGATTTATGGGGCTTGGTCTAGCTCGTCAATTGCCGGACGCTTGGTATTGGCGATGGCCTAATTCTATAGGCGGTGGGAAGAAAAGATTTGGAATCAAAGCCTTTGAAGCATCTATAGGTTGAGAGACAAATCGTCGTGAATTCTGACACTGAGATTCATTTAGAAATATGAATCGGCTGGAGTTGTTGGTTTGAGTTTCCCATGCAACCAGTTTGACCTGGGACAACCGGGCACTTCCACTCAGATTTTTAACACATACAAATACGTTCGTCCTGGCAATGGATGGACTCCTCATAACAACCTTTACATGTTTACTGTTACTAACGTCAACGGTGATTCAGCATCAAATCTTTTCAAGTACCTAAAAGTAAGTGTTGTAGGCAGAATTCCGTCTAATTGTTTGATGACATTTGAACTGGAAGCTCAGAGACTCTCAGGTAGATGAGCGAGCAACCAATATTTAGTAATATTAGTGATTATGCATATGCAGATTATGGCCTAGAGTAGACAGTCCTACAAAAGAACATAAAATTCGATGTAGGCCTATGCCTTATCCCGTTTTCAACTCCCGCATTGCGCCATCTAGCGGAGAATATTAGAAGACTAGCTATTCCTTCAACTGTATTTTTATCTAAACATCTGAGAACTGTTGTACACATGCTTAGAGTTAGACGTGTGAAGACAGATATTGCATTGCAGTTGCTAATCGCCAACAAGATGAAGTTTTTCGGCTACCATCTGGTGTCGGGAGGCCTTTTTGCCTCCTCGCATTGCCCTGCTATAGATTGTTCAGCTTGTAGTTGCCTTTGTGTTGATAGATTGACAGCTAACAAATTTCTTTATTCGATAGGCTGCGTGTCCAGCCTATAGTGAAGACATAGGAAACAAGGATGCTTTTTACTGGGACAACATAGTAGCTCGCGATTTGAGGAAGCCATACGAAAAATTTCTCGTTGACGTGAATGGTCTGCCAAGGTACAATATCTATACACACTTCCTTTATTTTTAAAAATTTGCTTAAATATGGAGTGGCTGGTTTTATTGTTACCTTATGGGCTGAAATCGACGGGCTGCTTTGCTTCATGGGTTTGCATTCCTGCGAAGAGGTAGCGTTTTCGATTGACCCCGCACTCTGCGGTCGACAGCGTCACCCCATGGATCAAGTTTCCCTGCGATCCAATCCCATTTTACATCCCTCTCGGCCTAAAGCTAATTTATTGTCGGACAAGGAGTGCAACCAGTAAGATTGCCAACACCGTGACTCAACCGCCATCCCAAGTTCATTTAAAGTCAGCAGCATGGGACTCATGTTATGTTCCAGGTATCGATTCGCCGCAGAAGCGCCCATGGAGTCACTATATCCTTATATTGATGAATTGCTGACGGAGACACCTATTCAGCCTACCGACTATCCCCTAGTTCAACAGCAATAAGGACTTTTTGGAAATCTTTTAAGACCGTGACAAGCATATGATCCGAAATTTTGGTGTGAAGTAAATATATTTCCCGGAGGTGACATCTGGAATGATGACCGGGCGCAACGAGGTCTTGAACAGGGCTAGCCCATTCACATCGCGATAATGGGAAGTGAATTTATTCGGTCCACTAGTGTATTCAACAATATTTTTCGTCACGTACCCAACGGGCGGAGTCAAGCTCAGATAGTTCGTTTCAAAAGTGTATCAACTTTAGTCGGCGTGATCTTCCGCCACAACTGGCTCGACCGTTTATCAGTGAAGGAATTCGGGCTATATAAACCAAAAATACCGACATCGCGTACGAGTACTGTAAGCATTGGCCTGCCGTGCATGACCTGAGCCTAACGGTACAAAACGCCGTAAATTCAAAACAAATAATCCTGGCACTAAAATGTGAATATTCCGTCAATGTTAATCTGAAATCACTTACCCCGAATCTACCTTCTTCGCGGAGGCTGACTGAAGAACGTTGGGAAGTACGCAACAAATACAAAGGATATATATTCATATTCACAAAATATAGACTTAATGTATTCGGATTTTAAAATACTGTACAGGTAAATTGATATTGTAGATAGAATAACAGGCAAGTACTGGGCCCATGTTCGAAAATACTTCTACGCTTGAATTAGTATAGGCTAACATCGAACTCAACTTTCTCAGGATTTAAAACCAGGTTCCAGTTTTTTTTTGTCTATTTGACAAGGTGTGCTCAATTCGCTTCGAATCTGCATTGTATCCACAAACACCATCGGTCGTTGCCCTCGGACGAAATGGACTAGCTTCGCATTTTTGGTGGCCAGCAACACAGCAGCAAGGTCTTTATTTTGCAAATATTTAGCCCGCTGACCTAGCTTCATAACCCGCTCGGAATTTCCTTCAACAAAAAAACCCTTGTCCAATATTAGAGTCTTGTGACGATAGGAACGCCCTTTATATTTACCAGTCTTGCCACCCAAAGACTTTGCTACAGCAGGATCAGAAGCCAATTTTTCTGGCAAATCCTTGATCCATTGCGGCTTTCTTTCATTGGGTTCATACAAGGAAAATTTTCTATAGAAAAGAGGGCAGTTTTTCTTGTACTTGTTTGCGTGGTAAAAATGCTCAACACTCGCCCATTTCAATCCATCAATTTCCAAGTTGCAAATCCAGAAATTTGATAGCTTCTTTCGCCAGTCTTTTATCTGATCCAATTCACGGAACTCACTTTCAAGCTCAGAAGGAATAGATTCACCCGGGCCTTTTCCGGGATAAACATCTCTGGATTTTGAATAAAATTGAAACACCACTCGTTCATCGAACAGCTTGGTGACTTTAGTTGATACTCCTGCAGCCATGTCATGTTATATCTGTAAAATCACAAACAGCTTAGTAACCGTTTCATTAGCTACACAGCCGAATGCCAGCTGCTAAACTAGAGACACATTTCTCATGATTTTTTTGTCAATAATGAGACGGGCATGTTCACTAACCTACACTCTTTCCACTACTCCAGTGGTAAATGTGTGGCCACCCAAAGAAGGGGTGCATTACAGCACATTCTGTGATACGAAAATCAACTCCAACTTTTAGTTTATCACCTAGTGAATCTACTGAAATTCAATTTAGTGCCCATTGCTGTTTCACGAATATCACCACTGCAGACTTTTCCTGCCTTCTGAGGTGTATACATGAATTTAGGCACAAGCATTCACTAAAAGTGGTTTCCTAGACATGGTGCGATATCCTAAATATAGTGCAATTGAGAAGTGTAACTCCAACATAAACATTGATTACTAGTACCATGGTGATGTGAGAGCTAAGTATCAGTTGTAAACCAGCTAATTTTATAAAATATGCCTCAGATGGTAGTGCATAGTTGAATTCATTCAGACAAACTGTCAGAATAGATTCTGTGGATATAACATCATCACAGGCATCCATCACAACCAATTTAATATTGTTATCCTATTCAATATCGTAAAGGAGATCACCACAGATTCAACGTCCAGCCCTGGTTTGTTGAAAATTATAACATTCACAAGCTTTTTGCAGCTCCTCTCCATCAGGTGCAAGATGGACGTTGAATAAGTGGTGATATTATTTATGATCCATTGCTCCACTAATACTCTCCTATACAAGAGATGCAATTTACCTGACCCTCCTTGATACCCCAGCTGCAGTAGTAGTAATAATGGCAACGTCAGCTGACTCTAAAGACAGAGATTGGAGTGTAGAAAATGTTGTAATATCTATGTGATATACTGCCTGGGTTAGGCGGTTAAGGTAATCAAATATCCGGTCCCGTTCCTATAGCCGAACGTAATTTTATTTCTTTAACTGTCCATGTCCCATACATAAACAGATAACATGGGCCATATTAAGCAACCAGATAGCGGTAATGTGTATGCCTAGCTGATATTCACTTCAGCATACTTATTATTGCCTGCTCGAGGCCTGGAGAATATGCCTCAGATGGTGATGCATTGCATATATCATTCCATCAAACAGTCAAAATATATTCTGTGGATGGCAAATCATCATCGGCATGCTGTATGCTATAGAAACGCAATTTTGGCTTTCAGCGTTGTTAATCCGACCCTCTATATGTATATATATACCGACAGGTATATCATAATTTTGAAAGTCGGGTGGCGGTCAATAACTTTTAACGCACAGTATATAGGCCTATCTATAGATAGATGAAGAGCTGTACCTGCACATCACGTTCCTCATCAACGAGAAAGCATATCTCGTGGCATCCCGTCCATAGCAAGAACACATGAGCAGACGACGACGACGTCACTCGCAGAGTCGTACCTCAGCACAGAGCAAAGTGAGCACGTGGACCCGGCGTCTCACGTCCCGTCATTCGTCTCTCGTCTGGAGAGTGAAAAAAAGCGAGACAGAGATTTGGTCACGTGTTCACGCTTTATAAGAAAAAGCTTCACTGAATCGAACCACTGAATCGAATCGCTTCGCTTCGTTGATATCCGAAGACCAATGCCGCCTCCTTTTTTTTTTATCCAATTATCAGCAGGGTTAATCATCTGTATCTGCACGGGTACAGTATGATTTTAGTAGAGATACATACCCTACGCATATATATATACTGTATATTTCCTTAGACTTAGCCTATAAGCCTGTTTTCCAAACAGAAAACCTAGCAGTCTGATGGTTTTAGGATTTTACGACAAAGAGGGCGTAAATCAAACTGTCATTCTGTGTTGATAGCTATGCTTACTTCCCATTCCTCCCTCGGCGTATGAAACCGGGTGGCGATGAAGCAATTTGAATAATCACGTCCGACATTTAACCATCCCCACAAACTACGGCTTCATCCTGAAGTTTTTGCCGCGCTAACGAGATGAAGCATCGTTATTTCCGTTCCAAAAGCGACTCAGGCCAGGTTATATATTTTGTTATCGCATAGATTGAAAATCATATTTACGTTGTTGGTGAGTGCATAGCTATAACTGACTGATGCTGTCGTGGCCATACAGTCATTCGCTGAACGACCGAAAGTGAAATATAGGCCTATATAAAAAGAAAAACCTACAAACGCACCGCGATTACGGTGAAGGCAATCATTGCGAGTAGGCCTAGGCCTACGTGATAGTCCAAAGTTTTGCCATTTTTTCAGGCGATTTCACTTAGTAGGCTTCATTGTGGTTGTGTCAGTTTTGACGTACGTATTGTTGGAGGACAACTAATCAACTATGCAAATTCGAACATGGACGTACTTATCGTGCGCATCAATCTTACTGACCGTCACAACGTGTGAAGAACTTACGGGACATATGTTACCATTTGGAAATCACCGAAGCCCGAACGTTGTTATCGATGAATTCACGGTAATCCATATATATATTGCGGTTTCATTCTCAACAGAGAGAGAAGAGGTTTTACAAAAGTGACAATGGGAATTTCATTCGAAGAAATAATGATGTAAGGCTTATAAGCTTATAATTTCGTCTATGAAATTCCCATTGGCTATAGGCTATAAGCTGTTGCCTCTATGCCTTGGCCTATATGTGAGGGCTGAGGATACAGTCAGTCGTCTAGTGACTTCATGAGTATAGTAAAATAGCGTATTTTTGGGAATCGGTTTTAATGCATATTGCATTTAATAGAAGGAAATTGCTCCGCACCCGCAGGAGTTTTATGAAAATTATGTCAAGTCCAGTAAAGCGGCAATATTCCGAGGAGCAGTCACCGGAAGTAAAGCTTTCAATCTGTGGACTGACGACTACATACGCGAGAAATACGGCGAAAACGAAGTACGATTAGAAGGGAAAAGAGAAAAGGTATAGCCTAAGTATGAATAATAGTTAGGCGCGAGGCAACGATGCTGGAGACACCAATGGTGACTGGTCAATAATGACCTGTGGTCATGTATAGAATGTCACGTGACCAGCCGCTGCTAGAGTGAGGTTTTTGAATTCTCCAACTTGTCCCTGCGCAGAACCACGAAGCTGCAATTGCTATTCCACACATTTACGAGAAAAAGGACTATTGCCAAAAGCGTTTCGCAGTTCTAGCTTTTATGTACCAGCCAATATCTAATCTCTCTATAAATTTATGGACGCCATATTTAGGCCTGCTGCGTAGGCATTCATATACAGTATTTTATTTCAGCAACATTTCCCGCCAGTAGGAGAAAAATATTTGGGAAGGGACACCCTCCGTCACTTTGTGGACACATATCACGAGGATGGCAACCGAGCGTACGTTGTGTCAGATCTTCCGAGAGACATGTACCACGACGTCGACGTTCTGCCGTCGGTTGGGGCTTGTGGATACTTGTCGAAAAGAATCGTAGAAGTAGACATTTGGTGGAGTGGAGGCGAATCACAAAGCATAATTCATAAGGTACTTCTAGTGTCATAATATTGCTATGTTGATTGAAAAGTAGGCCTGCGCTGGCGATGTAATACAATCTTCGTGCGTCACAAACATCTCGCAGTTATCTGAGACATACAAGGCTTATTAAGTTAATTTTTTATTTGGAATTTATGGCGTTTTTCACCTACTAAGGCCGTTCAGTTGGCCGAGTCGGTTAGACTGTCAAAACCGACTGCCAAGTAGGGAAGGAACGGATACCAATTTTAAAGTCTTCGATTTGACTCGGTCGGGAAACGAACCCGGGATCTCCCGATCAGAAGGCGGACAGTCTAACCCACTCGGCCAACTGAAGGGTAGAGGGCTAAAGTAATTGGCTATCATATATTCTATCATGGTAAATCTCACAAAATGCACGACATGGTTACGTTTACTGGGTTGGTAGTGCCCACAATGGTGCCGAACCCTGAGCAAAGGCCTATATCACCGCTCCACGTTAACACATGTCGATCTCCACAGGATGCTTTTAATCAAATAAACTGTCTCATAAACGGGACGAAATACTGGAAACTTATAGAATATAAATACGAAAAGGAACTGTACCAGCACAAAGAACGTAATGAAGGCTATGGAGGGTAAGTAGTTTACATATGGAAGTTTTGTAGGATTCACATTCTTGTTTCAAGTTTAAAACTTTTTGATAGGCGGAGGATAGTAGTATGTGATTGCGATTACAGTCTTATCTAAAGGTATTATGAAAAGCTGCGAAGCCGTATTATTTGGAATCTGAGGCTATGTCGTTACAGTGTCACGTGAACTGTAGGATCGATGCATATTGCATCATGCATCATACCACGTGTTTAATGTCTGCAGTATTGGAATAGACGACTGAAAGTCTCTCTATCCTTTATAGCGATATTCTGAATGACGGTTTGTATAATTTGCAGGTTCTCAGATGTGAATCCGGCTCAAGTCGATCTAAAAAAGTTCCCTATGGTGAAAGATATTGAATGGTCCAATATTACCATCAACGCTGGAGATTGCCTTTTCCTTCCTAAAAGTGACATCGATATTTGGCTTAGCCGCACCATATGGTGAGCTCTATTGAAATTACAAACTATATTTTGCTCAATTCAGGTTATTATCATCAAGTTTATTCAACGGGTACCAACAATTTAGCGGTGTCGTTACTAATTTCACGTTTTGACGATCGCGATAGCCTCGACTTCAGTGACTGCACTGAAAATACAGGTGAGCATTGGACCGATATATCTCAGGTTGAACTGAATACAAATCTATGTCGATCACTAGCACCACCGTGTGGTATATGTTTGCTTTCATCCCGATTTTGGCGGTATGCGGGCATGCGGCAGAAAGGACGCTCGGTAAAAGCGTCAGCAATTGAAAAGGACGACGCCAAAGATTAGCACTCCGCTGTTGATTGCTAACACGTACGAGACAGCATTAGCCTATTACATACTATATACATCTTGCAGTCTCGTGACGAGTAGCTCCAAGAATGTGCAGAACGAAACAATTACAAAGCTGAACGAACCTCCACGGAATTACGTACCATACGTATATCGACCCGAGCTGTTTGGCTTCCAATCTGCTACATTTTGCGCATTTATGTTTGTTACATTATTGACCTTCCATGTCATTAGCGCCCAAGTCGCGAGTATGATCGTTGATTGTGGCTCACCCAATAAAAATCGTTACAAAGTACAGTACACAGTAGTAGGTAGGTATATGTAGTAGGTAGGCTTATAAGGGACTTAATGGTATTATTAACATACATGCTTCTATTATGCAGACTATAAAGTCTCCAAAACACTGGACAACTACGACGTGCAGCTTGTATGGAATGGCACCGGAGTAATGGTCATGGGGAGGTCTGATTTGGAGGAGGCCTATCGGTAAGATGTATACTGGGTTTCGATATGTAGACCATTTCGTGTAACATATTTTCACCATACGAAAAATAGTGGAGCCGATGGCGGACGATTCAAATAGTAATAAATATAATGAGTCACCACAGATTTAACGTCCAGTCCAGTTTATTGGTATATAACACACAAGCTTTCGGAGCAGAAATCTGTGGTGACTTATTATTATTATTTTCACCAGGAATGAATTTTTGTCAATAACTGCCGAAGCTGAAAGTGAAGATTCTTTAATTGATTACAAAACGTGGAAGATGTTGCATATTGAACCAGACGATATACTACGGACAGGAGACCTTAAAACGGTAAGAGTAGATATACGTTGACCGGAGTCGTTATTGTTGGCATTTTCATCGACCGCAGGCATTCGCTATAATGGACAAAAATAATGACGGATTTCTAACATCAACTGATATCAAGAGATTGACGCTACAAGATCTTCAAGCCATTAGTAATGAGGTCAGTACTCGGAAGACTCCTCCCCTAAAAATTCTTGACTTTAATGTATGTGATAAGCAAGAGATGTTTACTACTACATGCATGTGCATTTCAGCTGGTGATATTCTACTTGTCGCCGTAAATTTGCAGAGACAATTGCCAGCCTGTGGTCAATTTTATAATTTTTCAGCTTGAACCTTATGAACCGTCAAATCATTATACTTTTGAATACTCTATAATGTCTTTCGATCGTATTTGGAAACTTTTGAATGCAATCAAAGTCACAACCAAAGTACTAATGAAAGCACGATGGGAGAAGATCTATACAGCGCGTGGGGGAACAAAGCACGCTGCGAACGAGGTATATTAATTTGATGGAAGTTATAATATTCGCAAACACCGTAATTAACAAAACAGGAAACAGGACGCAGCTGTTTCTTCAAACTAGTATCGGGCATCCACGCATTATACACTTTGCAAGCATTGAAGGCACTATTAACCTTTAACTTATGATATTTCATCCCCATATACTTGTTTGTAATCGACAAATTTTACAATTTTGACATTTAGATATTTGAAAAACTCGCGAAAGGAAAAGACGAAATTGATATGCAACAAGTTCAACCTCTTGATATGTGGAATGCTTTGGAGAATTGGATAAAATATTGGGCCCCACAATATTCTAATTTACAAGAAAGACCAACTAAGGAAGCTTATGGGATTGCGGAATTAAAAGACGAGCCCAGCTATGATGAACTTTGAGAATTGAACAGATTTTAACTGATGGATTTGCTATTTATTCAAGGGGTTTAGGTTTAATGGTATGGTGCCATATATCGAAAACAGGCAGTGGACATTGTAGTCACAAGTAGAAATTTATGGAATTTGGGACGGTCGCGGTAGCTCTATACTCTTAAGTCTATCAATTAGAATTGCAATCGTTTCCCATAACGCATCTGTTTGTGCATTCTGCATACCTCAGTGTCATATACCTCAGTGTCACAGTTTGGTGGAGTTAGAACAGCACGGTCTTAGTCTTACATCAACCACATCGTGCAAGATCGCTGACCTCATCAATCAACTTTGATCTCGTTTTCTGCAAGTTTGTAGTCCCTCTTGCCACCATGGGTTTGTTTTAGGATTTGCCATAAAACTGCAAGTTTGGCAGAGAGTGTGAGATACAGACTCATTGCTGTACGTCGGTTCAAGTCGCCTTCGCTCTTGCGTTTGTACACCTAGTCCTTGCGACCTAGCCTATATAACCGTTAGCCTATGCACAGCTCCATGGGTCGAAGCTTGAGAAACTATACGAACTTTTACATGAAGCAGCTGCAAAGTATGTATTACGTTGTGATTACAACTTCCGACAGGATAAATCCCTACTTTATCGCACGTAATGCGGTAACAGAATTATTGATACCATACGTTAAGCTAATGCATTAACGTGGCCACGCATGCAGATTGAGATAAAGTGATGATGCAATAAAGAGTAACTGTCTTCTGTCTGATTGTGATTGATTTCTTAGTTCACACGTGCATAGAGGTGATTTAGAATTGCCTTTTGTTATTTTAGGTAACACTTGGGTAGTAATGTAACTGATTATGCATCCGGTTCAAGCTTTCATTCTCTTGTCGTGTAGCTCAGTGGTGTTGGCTTCGGAAGAACTTGTGGGACACTTGCTGCCATTTGGCAATCATAGAAGACCGAGCGTAGATATTGACGAATTCACGGTAACTCTTTCATTTAAAGACTTCGGTTTTTAGTGAAGTTGATTGATATGATGCGGTGGAATCTTACCGAAATATCGAAAAGGGGCTCGGCTCAGCTCGGCTCGGCTCGTCTATCAATCTTGCTATAAGGCTAGGCTACGCATGAGCAAGAGTTCAATGATGAATGGACCGCGGCATTTCATACGCAGTTCGTTACATCGCCTCTACGCACTGCCTTGTCTTGGTATATGGTAAACAGATATTTTTCGGAGGAGGGGGGGGGTCAAATTTGCTGGCTCATGTAATATCGTAACAGCAGCGTGTTGAGGCTAAATGTTATTCGGACAGCTTCACGGACTTGTGATACAGGTAATGTTGCTGACGACAGGAATTATTTCCAGGTGGAAAATGCTCCCCATCCTCAAGAGTTCTACGAAAAGCACGTTAAGCCAAGTAAACCCGCCATCTTTAGAGGGGCTGTGGCGAACAGTAAATCATATAGGCTGTGGACGGACGCCTATATTCGTGAGAATTACGGAGAAAATGAGGTCCGAATCGAAGGGAAGAACGAAAAGGTATAAGTGACACCCATGGGTCTCTACTATGTGGTTATGCTATTTGAAATCCCATATGTCCATAAATTCAAGACACGCGCTAGACTGAATACTTGAGTACCTATGGTGACGAAAACGGATGTGTCCGATATCCTGCCTTGTTTTACTCAATTCATCAAAAGAAAGGCTGTGTCGCTGCCTTTGAAATATTATTCAATAGTTCTTGATAGAAAAACCTAACAATTTAGAAAGATAGGCCGCCCGTGGGTGAAAAATATTTGGGAAGAGACACCCTCCGCCATTTTGTGGACACGTATCACGAAGTGAACAATTCCATGTACGTCGTATCCGATCTTCCCTTCGATATGTACCACGAAGTTGATGTTCTTCCGGCGGTTGGAGCGTGCGGACAAATGGCTAAGAGAATAGTAGAAGTTGACATATGGTGGAGTGGAGGCGGTTCGAACAGCATAATTCACAAGGTGCATGCATATATTACATATTACCTTCATTTAAACAGCCAAGAAAGTCTCGCTTATATTGATATTAGTTTTGACATATGTTTTTTATACAGGATGGTTTCAATCAAATTAATTGTCTCCTGAATGGAACAAAATATTGGAAAATTATTGAATACAAATACGAGAATAATATATATAAGCACGATGAAGGACGAGAGGCATATGGAGGGTGAGTACTGAAGTATACTGAGTAAAAGTGATGCACTGCACTGCACCCTTTCTACCGCAGAGGTATCATTATAGAAACGTAAGACAGCCCACCTCCACCACGGTGATACTCACATAGTCACATTTTTTACTTTTACTTTCAACGTGTACAGTATTTATATTGTTTAGTCTCAAACTACTGACTTCGAAATGGGATTCTAATTACTATGAGCGTTATACTTTTTACAAGATTGATTTATGGCGAACGCAAAAAAACTTATTTATCTTTGTGATTTCGTGCTCGGGTAGTCAGGAACAGAGCGCTTACTATATGCCTCATGATAAGCCTGTGTTGTAGACTAGGCCTGCAGCTCAGTTCTTTTACAAGTATATCCTGAATATGAATTGTCGAGAGTTAAATTTGCAAGACAAAAATATGGATGATTTACGTTTCCTCTCAAGAGCCTACCAAGAAGTTGGAGAGTTTATTTGTTCGGCAAGGGCGGCTCAACGAAACAAATTAATTACTCGAAATATTTGGTGACCGTTGTGCAATCCTTTCATAGGTTTTCAGACGTGAATCCGAGACGAGTTGACTTGAAAATATTTCCCAAAGTAAAAGACATAGAATGGTCAAACATCACTATCAATGCTGGAGACTGCCTCTTCCTTCCTAAAAGTAATCTGTTGTCTGTTGTCTATCATCTCGATTGGCTATAATCATGTATGCCCATCATATACTTCTTTTCTGTCAGATCGCAAGATTCAGCTATCTACTCTTACTCTTACTCCGAAGCTTTTACTTATTGCAGGTTTCTATCATTTGGTTTCATCAGTTGGTACTAACAATCTAGCAGTATCCTTGCTACTTTCTCGATTCGATGAGAACGGTGAAGACGAGGAAGGTGGTCTTGATTTCAGCGACTGCACTGACCAAACGGGTAGGTGTTTGTTACTGAATGATGCATTGTACACAAATGCATCTTAATGATGATCATTACAAACTGCCACAAGTGCTGTTTTAGTTGAGAGCAAGTGTGTGTGCGTGTGTGCATGTGCAAGTGAGAGATGACGTAGTGTGAGTGTTGCGTGTGTTTGAGAGCAAGTGTATGTGGGGGCGTGCGAGTCTTTGTGGGTGTGGGTGTTCTGGTCGTTAGTGCTGCTTCTTGGGAACGAGGTGTTTTGCGCACAGATCTAATTTGTCGAGTGGCATTGTCACTCTCAACTGTTCTTGCAATTGGCCGATGCTTTATTTTAGGATTGAGGCTGATAGACCGCATTAGGCGCCGAAGTATATTAGACAATCGACTTCACGTGACGTGATGCGTGAGGGTATATGACACTGCTCTCGAATCGCCGATAATTCTTTTATGACTGATAGAGTTTGATTCGAGCCTAATGATACCGAAACTATGGCGAAAAAACGCCTGCTTGTTTCTACTTGTATCTCAGACTACAAGACTCCAAGAACGTTGGATAGATATGATGTACAATTGGTATGGAACGGCTCAGGTGCAATGGTCATGGGTGGATCAGATTTAGAATACGGCTATAGGTATTATAGAGTTGTTGATATGCGGTTCCTGTTTCATAAGCAACTTACCATACTCTACGTAGACAAGAGTTTTTATCGATTGCCAAGGAATTTGAAAAGGAAGGTCAACTGCTTGACTACGAAACGTGGAAAAATGACAACATCAACGAAGAGGAAATTTTCATCAAATCAGGAGATCCAAAAATAGTGAGTCATATAGAATAACCTTAAAATCATGTAACAAGGAAGCATTCTTCATGACCATATTCCCATCTTATTTAGGCGTTCGATATCATGGATAAAAATGGTGATGGGTATATAACATCAAATGAAATCGAAAGTTTGACTCTGCAAGATCTTCAAGCTATCAGTAAAGAGGTCAGGATTATGATTCCCTCATTGTCAATTCCCAGCGTAATAAGATAGTATAGAGTATATAGCGGTTTTAGGCGCCACCATCCTACTATTATATGACCCCAAGAATGTAATCATCATTAACTATGGTCACACTATGTAGTGTATTGTATTGAATTGTATATGTATTGATCGTGGCGCAGAAGGTCCTTGGGCGACAAGCGCCATTCTCCTTATCATAATAAAAAAAAACTATGCTCACACACTGTTGCTTTTCAAGCGCAAACATGTCACGGGCGTTCCTCCGTAGTGGTGAAACAGATTCTTGTGTCCCGCAACTGAGACACTTTCACACGAAAGTAGGGTTCCATGTCACACGTGCATGTAGCCAAGCACACGAATTTTGGGAGCGTCGATCTTTTTGGATATCTGGAGGTCTTACCTTGTTTCGAAATTTCTGGCAGCCAATAATCGAATTAGTCTGTCCTCTCTTTACTTGTAGATTGAACCGTATGAACCTTCAAATCATTACACATATGAATATTCTTTTCTGTCATTCGATAACGTTTGGAACCTTATTAACAACGTGAAAAAAGAGATCAAAGTATTGAGTCCAGCTAGATGGGAGCGGATTTATACCGACTTCGGAGGATCAAAGCATGCCGCAAATGAAGTATATACTATATTATATGATAGCAACAATCTTAATTTTAAGTGTGGTAGTTTTATATCGGAGTATACGGGCATCTGCTTTAAAAAGCTTCACAGTACCAGTTCCCGCGGTGTCAACTTCACTTCTTCATCGACACGTCTTCGTGTAGTCTATGCTGGACCTATATTAACAACACGTGTTTTACACATTCACGATGCGTGCTGAACGACATGGCCGCGAATCGAAGTCGACATGTCGGATGCTGGCCTACACCCATTGATTAATTGTCGGCGCTGCAGCTGCAAGCGTGTATATATACGTTAACTAAAATTGTTCATGTCGGATGGATTCGTGATTTTTCTGCAAAGAAATGCTGACATTGGTTAGCAATCAACGGTAATCAATCAAAGCAGAGGAAATGCACTTAGGAATCCTCGTTTTTATTTAGATCTTCACGAAACTTGCTAATGGAAAGGAGGACATTTTCATGCACGAAGTTCAACTAATTGATATATGGAATGCCTTGGAGAATTGGATTACTTACTGGACACCATACCTCTCGTCCCCGGACAAAAGACCAACGAAAAGAATGTATGGAATAGAAGATTATGACGAAGACGGTTACGTATATGACGAGCTATAGCTTTGGAGGAATAATTAGCTTGAAGATGTTTTCTGTGTTTTGAAGGGTGGATAATTTTTGGAATACAAACGACGATAGGCCTACAGCTAGCCGTGCCACGCGATAGCCTGCCACAATATGACCGAACGTTGGTATACAATAGATAGTTATGGAATATGTATAAATCTAATGATTGGGTGAAATAAATTGGGACTATCTGGACACAGTAGCAGCTATTTAGTTAGATTTTCGGTCCCTCGACTCAGTAGACATATGACCATCAGTCCAATAGGTTTTGTAGTGCGACCCGCGAAAACAAGTTGTGTTCTACCATGGCCTACTACTACTATTTTAGTAGGCCATGGTTCTACCAAAAACGTCGTCGGCCGAAAGCCCGAAACGTGGCGCCTTGTTCTCATATTTTCCTGATAAAATCGGTGGATACAGTCGTATTTAGCATAGTCTATCGCGCTAGCCACGGACTCATTCCGTGCTTCGATAAAGGAGAACACCCAGACTGTTATCTGAAGTATATGGTGCAGACCGATGAGATATAAGCCGACATGAAGAGTGACATATGATGAACCGCCGTATGCATGTATACATAGTTAGGGCTGCGTCATGACTCATGACTTCTGGACATAGCTATCCTCGTAGGATACTACAATATCTGTCATCTTCGAAGGTCCTCACGAATGGTCTCACTTCTCATTCTCATTTCGATAGATTCATGTTTATGCCGTCAGAACATGCTGGCAGAGGAGACTCCCTGTACACAATAGCCTACAAAATTTGGAGCCATTATTTATTCCACAAGATACAAATGTATATATAAAACTTTCCATACTACATTTTGAATTATAATACCTCGTAATACAACAGGATTACAGAAAGACATATTCTGCATAAGACGGCAGAATCGGAATTCGAAGAGCGAATTGGTTGGCTATGATAAACCGTTGTGTAGTATAAATGATTTCATGTCGGTGCAACCTTTGAATATATAAATTGCGAACGGAGCTCTGGCTTTTCCATGGTGTCGTAGAATCAACTGAACCACTCATCATCTAAGTCGGCCTCCATAAATCTAGCGCGACCAGAGACCGTCGTCCCAACCCTGTGATGAAACGTTGCATGTTGAGACTTGAGAGTACATGGCATGACACGCTGTCATTTTTCGCATTTCACGCCACTCCGCTTTAAGCCAAGTGTTTACGAACGAGACTTATCGCTACCTCATGGCATATCGTGATCGAAACGTGTGCACGTTGCATACCTGGAAAAAGCCTTTGAATGTAAGCGGCTCGAAGCCTTGCTGTACTTGAGCTAGTGGAGTAGATTCGTCGCGATCACTAGGATCCGATTTCAAGTAATCCGTTGCTGATTTCGAAGCATTAATCCTTTCCTCTTCATTAGAGTTGACTCCTGAAGGAAGTTTAGAAAACGTGGATAAGCACTACATTAGCAAACAAAAAAATTCACTATACCAATCCATATGTAAACCATTGACCAGGCATCCAGCATCATGACATTGTCAGGGTTGAGATCTTCCTGTACCCAGTCACCACCAATCTCTTCGACTTTGAAATTTCCAGTAGCATTGGAGCACTCAAAAAGGCGAGGCTCGATCTGATTTACCTGCAAAATGTAAAATAATATAGAATTGAGTATACGTCCGACAGGGTCAATATAAATAAAGGGATCAACGTGTAGTATTATTATTAAATTAGGTGACGCAGAAACACAGGCTTACTTCTTCTCTAATGTCTTTGGCATATTCTCCTTCGCCTCCGATTGTGCTCCAAAAATCTCCCGACTCAGATCCTTCAGATATCTGTTCAGGGTCAGTAACTCCCAAGATTTTGGCAGTTTCCACGGCGCCTTTGACTTCCTTATCGCTAGCTCCTGCAACAGAAAAGGAGTTTTTCACATATGCTGTACACATTACACTACCAATTGCAAGCCGCAGCTATTTTACTAGTCACGCACAACACCTTTCCTACCGCAAGTTATAGTTATTATAAAGGTTTTGCATTTACGTTTTCGAAAGTTGTATTCGATTTCAAACACCAACACGTATATATTATGTTTATCGCTACACATAAAATCTGTGACGTTATAGAATACGCTAAAAGTGATTATCATACCGTTGCCAACCCAGATAAATGCAGACGTCGGTGACAGAAGAAGAAACGCATCGTTTGAGTTCAATGAAGCAGCTT
This sequence comes from Botrylloides violaceus, assembly GCA_030412335.1. Lineage (NCBI taxonomy): Eukaryota > Metazoa > Chordata > Ascidiacea > Stolidobranchia > Styelidae > Botrylloides > Botrylloides violaceus. The sequence goes on from JASFYC010000714.1 coordinate 1,163,606, forward strand.
TACTTGGAACTTCAATGGCGCGACAGTTTCCGCCGTAGAATGATTTGACATGGAACAGCCTGTATGACAGTAGAGAGGATGCGTTTAGTTTTGTTACACGGACGGATGTCACTATTTCATACCTTGTGCTAGCAGTTTTAGTTTGTCCACCCGAACGTGAAGTTCCACCAGCGTGTATAATCAGAGGGTTTCCACCAAATAGCATCATCATATGTGCTGGCTCTTTTCCTTGAACGACTCGGATCTAAATATTTCCTTTGTAAGATCTATGTATACTGAAAGTGTTCTGGTCTGGCAATAATTATTATTAATTATAATATTGTTGAAATATGCGTTACGTTTGCGTTCAACAATACCTCACGCCGGTAAATGTAGCTGCGTAGTGCTGCGTATAGTGAAGTCTATACCTGAGTTGAATTGTCTTCGCATTCTTTTTCATGAGTCTCAATGGTCAAACGTGGCAACGCTGTGACTTCGTCTCTGGTAGCCTTGCTTCCACGCCAATAATATAAGATATGATTCCTGGTTCCCCTTGGCGTGTACATAACGATGTAACAGTCTCCACCGTAAAATTGACCATGCGTTTTCGGATCTACTAGTTTTCTCCTGAAACCTTCCACACGCCATATCTACAGAAACAAAACAAGACATTATAGTCTGTTTAGCTGGGATATCGCCAACGGACGTTGTGGGACCTAAAGAGTGTAGGTTGCCTTGCGAAGGTAAAAGAATGTTACAACAATGTAGACTCCTAATCCTTTACCTGGCACGAGCCCGATCCATCATCGACCAAAGCGGTTTCAGCGGCTTTCCTTGGATTGTTGTGCAATGTACTGGCATCAAAGTCCTCTTTCTCCACTTTCGCGATTTTATTAATCGACCAGGTCTTTCCAAGACCTTGTTGAGCATTGAGATCCTTCCAGTCTTAAATACGAGAAAGTATTTCGGTTTAAACTGCCGCCAGCGAAATTAACGTGTCTGTAACACTCATATATACCTTTGAACATAGCTTTGAACGACGAAATCTCTCCATACTGCGACAGGGTTGTTAGGCGAGATCGAGGCGACATTCCAAGCTTCTTCAAGAAGTCGCGACCAAGAGAAGAAGCAGACATACGCTCTCTAGCGGACGAAGTCTTACCTGCAAAGTTGCCACATCATAAATAAACTGCTGTTTAGCATTCTCATATCAGTTGTCAATTAAATAAAGGTACTGTGTGTTGTAAAGGAGTCGGTGGGTCGTATCAATTGAAAATCAAATACAAAGTACGAATGAACAGAACATTAACAAACACCCATAAACAAAATCCAAACCGGGCGAATGCAGAACGATGAAGTGAAACCTTGTGGGCTGGATTTGTATCTAGTGGCGCTCTTGAATATGTTATGTAGTTGGTGCTTAACACCAATTTAACGAATTGCAATAAATAGTAGCAAGGGGACTCCAACCTCAAAAATCCAATGCTGTCGTAAGCCTGGGCAGCTGAGAGATTCCCAACTGCTTTCTGAACACACACACACATACCCTATCTAACGATTACGTAACCTAACACCAGTCACCACATAACAAAAATAAACAGAATCACAGCAAAATGACAGTTTGCTTATCAAGATGCCGACCCATCAAATCAAACCGGACCTACCGTACAGAAAAGGATGGGCACGAGCTGGTACAGAAACATTCATTTTCAAGTGATGATATTGGAGTTAAACATTACAACTTGACGTCAACTAGGATTTAGTGAAGTTATTACGGTATTAAACTAAAGCTTGTAGCTTGTATTATTAATGACCAGGCCGATTGTTGAATCCCCGGAGTGACAGTGAATATTTGAGAGGCTGCTTGCTTGCGACGACAAATAAATATCCATTGATTCACCATAATGATATGGCTTTCCTCATCAGAACCTCTGCAGCACCGGGTGCAGCACGGCTACGTTTTTATCTTCCAATCGAACCTCGATCGTATATTTAAACCAGAGTTCTCTTTTAAATGTTTTATATCGAACATATGGATTTCCATAAACAGTCAGAGGCTAGAAACGAAATACTTCCAACAGCCTAACGCGTGATGAAATTTCAAATTCAAATGCTTGTATTTCCTTAAATATCAAGAATGAAGTCAGTTTGTCAGTTCATGATAAACCTATACGAGTCTACACAATTTCCAGAATGCACGTAAATATATACCTTTCCATACATATACATGTTGAGTGCCAGAATTTGTCACGACATACGTGTTGCCACCATCCAACTGATTTTGTGAGAACGGTGGTTGATCCGACACTAGATCAACCTCAACTTTTCCACTATCGTCAGATATGCAAAACAACTGCGAAACGGGTGACATTAGGATTAGAACTGGAAGATGGCAAAGTCAGAAAAATGCTGGTGTCCCTACGCCGTGGATCACGTGTGGGGTTACCCACAGCTTGCGTACGGAAGACCACACGTTAAATGGCCCATTCAGGGCCTTTTAGGCCGATGCCGTTTCACACTCATGTGGGTGAGGTATGGCCTGAATAAAACCGTAAATGGCCCTAACGCGACATTATATACACTTGTCGATGTTGCGTTTGCACACTTTAAAAGCGATACACGGGCCATCCAAGACCTCGCGGAATCACAGCCTTGTGCCATACGTGGCCGAGCGGGGACCTACCATGAAGTAACATTTCTAAATTCTACCTTGACACTTTTGTCCGTTGGTATGTCATCGTCTGACGTGCTGGATGCAATGCTTCCAGGATATGGTTCCGTGAAAAATCTCTTCAGCTAAAAGAGAATGTTCAAATGCGTTCACAACAGGGTAGGCATATATTTAATGCTGCGAAATGCACAGACCTTGATAAGGTATAAATTATAGAATAAGTCTGTCTTGCAAAGCATAGGCTTGCCTTGATTTTAATGTACTTGTACTTGATAACTTCAGCTATTAAATAATTAAAGGGCGTCTTGCAAAAGTGATTACATGTCCGACACTGACGTAACGTTTTACTTATGTATAGGCTTACCTTTGGGATTTCGTTTGGTTCCATCTTCACCAGAGTGGCACGACCTTGACGATCATCCTTTAATGAGTTAGCCACCATGATGGCTTTGTTTCGCTCGAAGGGGTTGCTGGATGGACCGCACCAAATGAAGATTTCCTGAATTTATGAGAGTTGCGTGAGCAATAATATCAATGATATTTTCTGTATTGCGGTATAAATATGCTATTCAGCAGTTTTGTTGTTATACCCACAACGACATTGGACATGCTCATCTCAGACTTACGGCAAGAATTCTAAGCTCCAGCAGCAACATAAAAAGGCTCATATTCGTCATTCTCCCTGACCACTGATGACGACGCCCTCAATTTGTCTCTTCTCAGACTTGAAGAGCTTGTTTTACTATAGTGCTCATTACGTTCGCAGGCATAACGGAAAGAGCGGTAGAAAATTCATTTATGTCACGGTTCCTCTGAAACAGTTTCCAAAACATACCGTTCCTTTGTCGAATATGTAAGAGTCTCCTTCAGTCAGGCTACTCCATTTCATCGGGACTTCTTCCGTCCTCACTGGTCGTTTCCCTTTCACTCTCAGCAGCATGTTTCGATCTTCCACAGCGTTTGTTTCGGCATGAGTAAAGCCTGATTCAACTCCGCCTTCCTAAAATAAGCGGGATCATCACCGCAACGTTTGAAACGCAAACGCTTTCATGATAAATTATAAATGCATGAAGCCACTTGAAATTCCCGATTAAGGGCATAGTAGGCCTATAATACGGCCACTAATCCAGACCCATAGAAACATTTTTTGCTTTTCATAGACTCGTGATAGAACCACAAGCACAAGCAAGGCATATTATCTCAAGTTCGCAAATCACGGGAGATTGTGGAAATGCAAGGTACAGAGACCGACGGGTTGAACGCAACCTCACGCAACTCATCTACCAGCATCAGCCAATAGACGGCTTGAGGAATTCCCAGGTCATTAAAGATTGCATTACCCGGTAGTGGATTGCTGGGCGGAAGTATCCCGAGAACATCGTCGATTCGTATCCCTGCACTTCCCTGTGTTGCACTGGAGCGCCACCTAACGCATCATCAAGCTTCACGGCTAATATGGCAACAGAGCCTGTTTCGTCCTGAGTGCTGTTTTCGCCTGTAACAGTTCAATGATTACAGTCTGGTGTGATATGTACATAGTATTTTATTGCAGTAGGGCTAAAATATTGGGTGTGTTGGTTTACCCGGGAAAGTGGACTTGATATTCGTAAAGTCACGGTTACATATAACTCCTCTCTGTCGACAACAATTGTTGCCTCGTCTTGTGTCGTAGCAGCTATCAGCTACATATTCCACCATATTATATCTAGGCATATGAGGGAACAGCGGAGAAACTCAATCGAGCTCTCCTATTTCCTTTCCAAGAAAAATACCGTCGCAATCCGCGTGCATTCACAACTTGTTATTTCAGTTGATTCCGGAATCCCTAAATACCATGAGGCCTTTTTTTAGGACTGTTTAGTTTACGCGCGGCCTAAGTGTGTACGAATTATTACTAACGACGCCTTGTCAATCAATCGCAACGGAGCCAAACAATTACAGAGTCTTCAGCCGTGCTTCACCGGCGCTGAAACCAAGCCATGAAAATTTAATAACATGCATTGACTGCGGCTACAAGCACCGATAGGTTGCGTAGTTGAGGTCACGAATTACACCAGGAAGCTTGTCTTAGAGCTACTGTAACAAATACCAAATGTTGGTCCGAATTCGCTGTTACTGCGCGTCAATCTGTCCCAAAATTTAAGATCTAAGCCCGAGGTTTGAGTTCGCCTCCAAGTCTGTTGCAACATTGCTATCAATTTCAATGATCAATATCTTGCTCGAGTGGCGTATAGCTTATCCATATATATTTATGCTATAATGCGATCTCTGAACAACCTCTTTGAAAGTATTCAAAATAAATAGGTAGCATATACATGCCTTGCCAATAATGGATATTCCATTCCAATGCACCCCTTTTTGTTTCCTTAGTGCTTAGTACGATATAAGAATCTCCTTTGAAGAAATAACCGTATTCCTTTTCAGGCACTGATACCATTTCGAACTTTTCGATCCTCCATATCTATAATTTGAGATGATAATTATAAGAAACCACGATTCACAATTGATCGCAAGGGTAATTATAAGTAAATGTATTGTAAAGGTGTACTTGCAAGGTCAATGGAGTCTCGGGGTAACATTATATATGTGGTGACACCACACGAGAAACTTTTGAAAATTCCTAAGACTATGACCGAGTAGTAACAGTGACATTGGCTTTGGATCAACTGTGTTACCCTTGTCACGCGATATGACGTACTGTATAGCCGGTAGCAGTGGATGGGGTAGTTATAGCAAAGGGCCTGACGAACGAACCCAGGGCATATAAGTAATGCTAACGACCAAACGAACCTGCAAGCCTGGAGCCTTTCCAGCTGCTTGAATTTCTTCGCTAGTACCCATTAGTTTGAAGCTTGTGATATGTTAACCAAAGGAGATACAAAATAAAGTCTCTGCATAACAATGCACTTGCACATTAACCAATCGTCAATATAACGATATTACGGAGGCCTGTGTGTCATAAATTATGAATCGCAAAATAGGCCAAAGTAATAAGGTTATACAGAAATCACAAAATTGAAGACTTCGTTTTCTCAGCTTATTAACATATTGAGTGAATTCCAGCAAAATTATCCCGATTTGCCGCACGAATGATACAAATTTCAGCAACATTTTCAGTAGCAGTAAATTATACCATTCTTTCTTGTTCTCCTTCCAAATCGATTAACCTATTTAACCTTGCGCGCCCACCGCTTCGAATTTTACGGGCTGTTGTAACTCGTAATCAGACTTGGATTGATTACAGCGCAGCTTGCTGCATACGCTCACGAAGTGCTTAAAATAGTTCTTCCCGTATCCTTTCCAAATCGACGATAATAGTACACTTTTCGTCTCTGAAGCACCCTGAAATTGCTCTTTGGAGACGGAATGCTAGCCACTTCATAAATTTATCAACCACAATACGAAAAGACGTGCGTTTGCTAGCTTCAAATTTTACAATTTCCGATTTTAGCTATGAGGCATCGTCGCTGGGGTATATATTAATTTTTATCAACTACCGGTGTCTGGCAACGATTGTGATCACTGCAAAATTTCCCAACACAGGGAAAGTAAAGCACCGCGATCACGAGCTGTATAGGCCTATTTGTACAATTTGCATCGTTGTGATCAGTCCAATACATATGCATGCTGACCCCGCGTTTAGTATTATAGGTACGGATATCTATAATTTATCCAGGGCAGCCTGAATAATTGAAGTTTCCTGCATTAGCTATAAAGCAACTTCAACTACAATGGATTTTAAATTTCGCTGACACGGACTGTCATAGACTCATAATGCGGTGGAAGACACAGGAGGATCATCAGAGCAATTCCGTTACAATCTTAACGTTGGCTAAGCGAAGCCACACTGCAAACTGCAGAATTCTATTTACAGTCTACACTCTCTAACAACTTCATACAATATTCGCAATTAATTTGAAGAATTCTTTCTTTTACACTGGCGTTACGTTAAAAATGACAACATAAACCTAGGGTACGTTCCAAATCATGACATAACGAACCAGACTGCAATCCAGAAATAAAACTATGACACATACATGAATTGACTGGCGGTGAACTACTGCACATCGATCGTGTATTTCCTCTCAATACCAGTTTGCCTTTCCGAACCACGCGTGACATTTACAATACGCCAAACCTTCCACAACCCATATCAAACTTGACGACTCAAGGCTATAATTTCAACCCGCAGGCGGCTTGCGAAAAGCAGTGAAATAAGGAGTGTTTCATGTCATACGAACCTTATCTGTGTGTATCAATCTGCAGTATCATGGTTGTTTTCTGCCGTAGTATGGTATCTACTAAAGCTGCTCAATGCTCCCGATGACATTCGCGCTGAAATACAGTTGGCAAACGACTGTACTGCGCGACAGCATCAAGTATGATAATTACTCTCTCGCAGGATAATTGAACCTGTTTCAAACGACGTGTTCTTCACGACACCCTCAGCATAATAATGACGTTTGGCGGCGAACAAGTGACCGATAGAATCAGCATGCCGCAAAACGAATGCCATCTGTTTAGTCCATATTGTAGACTACAATGAGTGCCTGTTACTTCCCTTGGGAGATAATAACAGAGACTCGCAAGATACAATTTGAATCGGGAACGTGAGAACGAACCAAGGCGTATAAGTGCCGATTGTATGTATATATACTTTACTACGTAGCCTAGGCTTTTGTGGTTGCCGGTAAAGCAGTCACTTTTTATGCTGGAGGCATTCTCATGCTGCAGTGAGCACTGAGTAGGCTACGTTGAAAAAAGTATTCTTCCCGTTTAAAAGTGGCAGGCCTACCTGATAACTGTCTACCATCGAGTTGAGCTCAATCTTAGCTTATGACGTTGAAGTCTGACAACCAACTAAAACTAAACTGGAATCTGGATACAATATGTCAGTCCTACGACTACTTAAGTAGCTTTCCAGAGACAAGTTTTACTCAAAGGTGCAGTAAATTGGTTTTAATCACTATACTAATGCTGCCTCTGCCTAAATTTAAGGATGATTTTTCACTGTGTACGCCTGTATGCTAGGGGGACGAGAGGACGCAACGATTCAGCACTGCCCGCTACGATTTGCCGTTTAGGGAAATCGCACGACGCTCCAAATATGACAATGAGGTAAAAAAACTAACCCAAGAATTCCCACTACGTTTGCTAGATTGCCACAGTACATAGGCCTTCAGTAGCCTATATAAAACTTCAATTACCCCTTTCTTGATTTCCGTTTCTACAACAAGCTTTAGGCCTATTATTGCCCGCTTTGGTTGAAGGCGTCGATACAACATAACAGGCAGCCTCGAACAAATTCACGATTGTAATATCGACACATGTAGCCCAACGTAACCATCTTAGGCGTTGTCAATATTTTAATTTATTGATCTTTATTCTACGCGGCGTTCGATACGTTGCTTCGTGCTGAGTACGGCAAAAGACGTCAGCACGGCGTATCCTAGCTGCACGTTTTCAAGGCGTGGCCGGTAGTGCGCATGAAATTCTAACGAGAAACAACCAGTTTATGACGCAGCAGACCTCCCAAGCCTCCAGATGACCTCCCACATGCATTGACGAAACTGAAAGTCGCTCAAAGCGTCACTGGCATAGCGCGATAGATTCATTCCGGAATCAATCCTAAAGAGCCCCCAACTCCATAAACAGAACCTTGAGTTTGGGGATAACAGCGTCAGCGATCTAGATTTTGAGCCTCACACTTTCCAAGTGCATGTTCATTGCTGCCCAAGCAAAGACACTGCCATAATATCAGTTTAAACCAGTGCTACTGTATATTCGGTAAGTCGTGACAACACTGAGTTTCTCCGAGGTATGACCCGGCCGCCAGATAAAAAACATCATGATGGCACGATCCACATAAAAATTACATGTCGCTTGAATAAGGCGGCGCCACAATACACCACGTCTTGGCGGAGCCCGCACCCTTATTTCACGGCTATCTTACTCGGCATTCGATCAGTTCTAAAATTTCGCATCAGACACTGTGCAAAAAGTTACGTATATTCCAACGTGCCACTGCGAGCAAAATGCATCCTCCGCCACAGCAATCCACAATGATAAACATGTTCAAAAGACTAATGAAGCAATGAGTAACATATTTGCTACGGTGGTAATGTACACATGATAAATCGAAAGGGCAAGTAGATATATTTACGCAACGTCAGTAACGAAATATTCTACATATGGTGTGCCGATGTTATGATCAGACCACGATCGCAAAAATTAGACTACCGTAAAACGTCTTGGGCGTGTTCCATAAAAGTTATAAGTCAACGCCTATCCTGTGGGACTTCGTGAAAAAAGAATGCACCTCAAAGCAGAGAGTACGCAAGTCAAGTGCAATATTTTTGTGTAATGCAGTCCACTAAACATAGCAAGTAACTTGGAAAATATGAAGTTGGTAGAACGTAGAAAGCATACCGCCATTGTTGTGTAATGTGAGTTATGGTTCAATATGAAATTTAGAAACGATTTGGCACGCCATGCACTAAGCTGCTAAGACGATGCATGCCGGAAAGTACTTTCAGTATTCTCTACGGCAAGAATACGAGAAAAGCATTTATAAAACTATCAAAAGAAATAATTAAACAGATTAAATAGATATTTGACCGAATAAAACATACTAATCCACAGCCTATTTCTAAAGGAAAGTACGAAAATGATATTTAAAATAAACATTATGAGCTTATAGCATAATTTGCACAACCATAACCCACAGTTGGGGAAGCATTCACAGTGGAAAACAGTGCATATCGCATACCTAGAAAATAGCCCCACCTTTCGATGCGATCAGGGTATTCTTGCAGAGCATTGCAACAGTCATAGGGCCGACGCCGCCAGGAACAGGTGTTATGAACCCAGCTACTTTCTTCACACCTGTTACAAAATATTTTGCAAGTGCATTAGACAAGACTGGATAGTCAAAAATTCTGTTACATATGAATACTGTATATAATTATAGCCTACCCTCAAAATCCACATCTCCAACTAGCTTAGTTTTTCCGGTCTTTTCATCTGTGACTCTGTTAATGCCAACATCAATAACACATGCTCCTTCTTTAACCATATCCGCAGTGATAAGGTTTGGTTTTCCTGTCAAATATTTTAACATAATTTTATTAAAAATTTCAGATATGGACTCCCAATCAGAAGAAGCATCTGCAAAAATTTTGGTGGATTGAAAATGATGATATTTGCAAACTTTTGCTCTTACTGCCATGGTAAGTCGCACATACCGGGACCCATGACCAACTGTGGCTAAAATAATATCTGTTTGATTTTCGCCCACAATCATACATCCAGATCGAACAGCGCACACCGTATGAATTTAAATGTAAACGGCTGAATGGGTGATGGACTGAACTGAGACCCTATAACGTTAGTAGCCTGGTAGGGGAACTGGGATAACTATTTTCCTACATTAGACTTGACGCAGATGGTGGTAAATCAAGCAGCCAATGTTGTAGACAAGTGGTTACCCAATACCGATAGTGACAGCTCAATGCCACAGCATTACAAATCAATTGTAAAGAAATCTACATATCATAGATCATACCAGCAGCCACAACAATAATATCAGCATTCTTTGTGAAAACCTTCAAGTGTTCTTTCGGTGTGTATCTGTGAGTGATAGTGACTGTTGCATCTCCGCCTGGCCTTTCATGCCTGTGATCACTATGCAAAAGCATAGCCATTGGCATTCCAACGTTTTTGGAACGCCCACAAACAACCGCAGTTTTTGCAAATGTATCTATGCCTAGAACAAAAAAATCATGGAAACGTGTCAGTCGGTTAATGCATAAGTAAACTATTTGACTTGTAGGCCTATCATATCAATAACCAACGACTTGACTACATATTATTTGGTTTTATGCAGGCCTAGATCTAGCAGCTAACGTGTATGTCACCGTAGTAAGCACCAGTATACCTTGTGACATCTGGTACTGTTCCGAAAGTGACAAATTTCCTTTTGGAGGTTAGTATCAAAAGGCAGAAGTTGCTTACTCTGCCCATCTTTCTTTCACCTCCTTTCGCGGAACTTAGAAAAAATCTCACCTGAGCGTTTCAACATTTCCCATACACCAGCGGGCGTAGCAGGTAAAATTGAAGGAACGTCAAGACACAATTTTCCAACATTAGTGACGTGGAAACCATCGACATCTTTCTCCGTTATCACATGGTTACAGACAGTTCTTTCATCTAAACAATGAAAGACTCCATGGTAGCCCAATCACTGTTTGAAAGTATATATAACTCGGCCTATAACAGGTATGGCAATGGATGAGGGCATGAGGCGCTGGCAGCTGGGTTGGAATCCCAGTCAAGTCACAACAACAAAGACGTTAATATTGGAATGTACAGCTGCCCTGCTAGAGTGCTAGGCACCAGCATTATAGGGTTAGCATGAAGGGGTGGCCCTTGCTTGGAAGGGTGACAGCTAATATCGGTGTCTCCTTGTCCGAATGACAAAATAAATGGAGCCTCCTCCTCATCCTGATGTAGCATCACAGTCAGATAACAACCTATGACTTTCAGAGTGGGTCATGGATGTACTACTGTCCATCAAGATATATGAGATCAGTGATCCCTTGGTTCAATATTTTTCTCATTTGATCTTGCTAAGTTTCTGTAATAGCCTGGCAAGCCATTGCTGTCATGATGATACAACAGTTTGACTTACTTATATGGCTTGGTAACGGTAACTGTACAAGTAGACCATCAACGGAAAAGTCTTTATTTACATTGTTAATTGTGTGTAATAGCTCTTCTTGTGTCACAGTAATCGGTTCGATAATGGTGTTGCTGGTGATACCTGAAGTGCAAAACGAATTCGAATCTGCAATAATTTTGGGTTCCCAGACAATAACACAGAAAATGTGACAAACTAGGCCTAGTAGGAGAAACGACAGCATCCAGGTCAGTTTGAACTCCCAAGAAAGTGTAACAGTAAGCAGAGGCTCAAAATTTCCACATAAATATACATATCACCGGTACTGCGGGCCTAGTACAGATAATTCATCAATTCACTCAGCTTCTCATCTGCCATGGTTGCTTGGTAAACACTGATCTTAACACAGCGAACACAAAGCCCTACATAATAATCACAGCATAAGCAGACAGAGTAAATAATCACAATGTACAGGCCAACAGCTCAAATATTCTCAGACAAACAAGGATTGTGACAAGGCAATCAGGTGAGGCCTATTATTGTCATTGTGCCATCAATTTGCAATATATATATATATATAATATACTGTTTAGAAACCTACCGACATTGTTACACGCTTTCATTTTATTCCGAACATATGTTTCACTAGCAGGATCATTGCCCACCAATATTGCTGTAAGATGAGGAGCACGATGACCCAATTTCACTCTCGCAGCAATCTCCTGTTTGACCTCTTCTCGAATCTGCTTCGCCATTGCCGTCCCATTGATGATTTGGGCTTCATGTCTAAGGATTGAATCTCAACTATCGATGCCAAATCATTAGGCCAACAAAGCTATTCCAATCATGAATTCACATTTTCTAGTGACCTCCGTTTCCGACCGACAGACCGACCAACAGATTTATTATTATTCAGGTTTCGGTTTCAGCAGAGAGAGCATGATCATTCATTGACCATGTGCATTTGGAACATTCGGCTGGGGAACATATCTCCCCAAATTTTTCTCACCTGTTTTCAGAGACGTGAAACGCCCGATTTATGCAGAGGGGCCGTGAAACACAGCGCAATAATTTCGGAATTGACCGGCTGCGCACGGCGTTTACCGCCATGTTCTTTACTTTCTTCGCGAATGTATAGATTGCCCGTCACGCTTCACCGCAATTCACAAAATGTTATAGCTCAGTGGAGTTAACCCTTGACCCCCCGAACTTGCAGACCATTGAGGTATATTGATCACGGCGTAGAAATCGCAGACAGAGGCATCATAGAAGCAAACCGAAGACAAAGCCACGGAGAAAACTACTTTCATAGATCTGTTTTACCACCGAATGTCTCATCATCCTTTTCATGTCGGTCAGCGGCATGGGTGCTACAATGACCTCGTAAAGTTGAAGGTTATATAGTCTATACATTTCGGCTTCATCTCGATTGACCGCTATGAACTCGGACTTTATCCCAACACTACACAATAGTTATCCTTACAGAGTTACTGTGACTATGTGTACAAAAACTACGATCGTATAAAGATATTGTCGACAGCGTAGCTATCGCAAGTAGGCTACACGACGTTTAGGTAGGCCCATATATTATCGTGGTTGCGACGATTGGGTTCTGGTTCTGTGTGGTAGAATAGTACCGTTTTCTCCCATATCGATTACGACCAGCTGACAACTCCACACTGTATATCCGAATTTCGCCAAATTAACTTAAAAAATTGTTGGATAGTCTAATCCCACTCTTATATTAACTTTTAATCCAAATTTTAGACCGGTCTGTTTGTACACACGTCCGCATGCATATCCGGCTATAGCGGCTAAGGAGAAGAAGGGTGAATGAATATAGGCCTACAACAACACAGATTTCATCTCTTTAGGTTACGCAGGCCCTTTTGACATATTGTACTGGATTAGGCCTATATTGATGACACATAAACCTATAGGCCTATAGATCTAGCCTACCAAACCAACGCAAACAATTTCACGAAGGCACGAGCGTTGCATGAATCAACTTTTTATGCATGCCTTTCGTGTTATTTCCATATATAGGTCTGATGAACCAGTCAAAATAACTAGCACGTGACGTCAATCAATTGGACGAATTTCGCTAATATGCCGAATCTGTTCCGGTAGCAGAGAAATGGAGGAAGGAGAATGAAACATCATTGTGCGTTGAGCGAAAGATTGAAATGCGATATATTACTTCTCCGACCCCGAAAAGAAATGACGCGTTTCTTCCCGACCATATCTGGTTCGAAAGAAGACTTTGCCTTATAAAAGGCATATGATACAATGAAACTGGCTGAGGGCTTATGAAAATTCTGACGTCACGTGAATACACAGTATAGGTGGCTTGACGAAGTAGTATAGTTGGAATGACGAAGTGATGAGATAAGGTTGCGTAAGTAATTCGGTAAGTAGGATACGTTATAGAAAGGTCATGCGCTTCGTCGCCAAATAATGTAGGCCTATACCTCGATTCTTCAACCATGAAAAATTATTGCGGTGCACAGGGCCAATTACTTCCGAAATTGTAAACGTTGAATCCTATAAAATGCCAACTAATTCGTCTCCGTCAGGCTGCGCATTCCGCTTTTGAATAGGAATCGCATACCTTCCATTCCGCGGTCGGTCAGATACAGTATCGTAGCAGGTGACCAACTCTGTCGAATGGGATGCCGTTGCCTGATAGCAAATATCGATCGTTTGGATGCGTTGCGATAAAAACCTGTCTTCGTTTTGTCATTCAGTTGTAGGTATAAAAGGAATTGCAGAATGTTAGGTCAAACAAGACCAATTGCTCTATTTGATGCCATATTATTAGTATTTCTTGGCACAGCAAGTAGTGGGCTAGCTTCTCCAACTGATAATTGCAAGTAAGTAGGCTTTAACATTTGCAAATGCATGACGACGACGGAGCTTTGAGTAGGCCTTTGTGGCTACTGTGACATTGGCGTTGCTAATCGTCCAAGATGCACCTATGGCATCGTTTTACAGTTGGACACTTACGACTGGGTGGGTAGGCTAATACAGTCGGGCAGTGCAGCTGTCACTCGGGCACACTAATACTGTACTCTATAGGCCTGCTCTAATACTGTTTATCAATACAGAAATTGTCACTTTCATAGTTTAGATGCGGCCAGTGAGGCTAGCAGAGAATTCAGCTACAACTTCTACAAAGAGATTTCGAAAAGTGCAAGTGACAACGGTGGATCTGGTAACATATTTTTGGCTCCGACCACTGTGATGACTTGTCTCACAATGCTTCATGCGGGCGCTGGTGGCAGGACACGTGAAGAAATATCGTCTGGCCTGAACATGTAAGTAGGTACACACGTAAGTTAAGTGCAATATATATTAGCATTCCTGCAGGATGAGAATGAGATGCATATCTTGTCAAATTCACAAATGAGGCATCCGGCATCTCCCATCAGCACTTCGATTGTTGATGGTGGTCATTACGGAGTGCATATTCGAACCAGAATGCAGCTATGGTTTTCACGACGGGTGCCTTTCCACTGCATCCCACCTCATCAACAGAGGCTTGATGAGTAATCTAAAATATTATTGCGCTATATTTTGAATTAAGGCCAATCATTCTCCGTCTGCCCCTCGAATTCTCTAAACCCAGATCCCATCTAGACGTCTCGATCAACCCTATTTTCAATCGCAGCGACTGCATTCAACAGCAGATTTTCTGCCCAGCAAAGGACACATAAAAAAACTTCTTCGTGATTATGGTTGTAACAATGAATAGCACAAGGTTTTAAATGCTACAGGCCACAACTGTCCGACGACGCTCTGCCGTGCATTTACAAAGTCAACAATCCAACTGGCGCGACGGGTGAACAAGCCATTCATGAACCAAAAGACGGTGAAGTGGTATTCAGCACTGTAGGCAGATTGTTTGGAGAAAAGTCGTTCAGATTCCGACGATCATTCGTCAACAGTACAAGGCAGATGGGACAAAAAATAAAAAAGGTAATTTCATTGGCATGCTGCAGCATTGCAGAATGTATCGTGATACTCTCTAGTACACTATAACCATACGCTAGGTGTTAGTGATTGGCCAAGACGTTTCTGGGTCTCGGTAGTGCCTCGAATCGTCATTTTACCAACGACGTTGCGGTAATGCTGAGTCACGACGCAGTGTCAGTTTTGGTCATCTTGAGTTCGTGTTGACAGACTTTTTAGAGCCCAGATATGGCTTACTTTACTTACTTTAGTACCCATAGAGTAGGCAATGGCCCAGATATGGGCAAACGGTGGGCTACAGCCTACAGGCGGTCGCGCAAACGTATTAATCTGACCCGACGATAACAAACGTGTTACGACTAAACCTTGTTATTAATATTATATTTCACCTGCAAATTTGATGTTTTATCGACCTCTATAGCATCTAGCAAGAACATTTATTTCAAATAAAAATCACATATTTTCTCCATATCCCACGATTTAAATTTATGCCTCCGTGAGATAAATGCCATCCATTTGCTCATGGTCCGCTTCTTTTATCGTATGTTAGAGCGCTATGGAATTTGTAGACCCCTGATTTAGCCTAAGATTTCGATTCTGACCGATCACCCGCCAGAGGACTCACGAAACTCTATCCTTTTAGTTGAGCTTCTCGACGCAGCCGGAAGAAAGCAGACATCGAATAAATCATTGGGTTGCTAAAATGACAAACGACAAAATCCGTGAGCTCATGGGTAGCGGTTCCATCGATTCATCAACAATACTCGCGATCATATCAGCTGTGTACTTCAAGGTAGGTATACGGCTCAGGCGTGTAGCCATCGGAGCTAGAAGAGACATAGCCGTAGGTGTACTCATTCCCTTCCGATAGGAGGATTCCTTAGAAGTTAAGACTCTTGTCATCGAAATTATGAACTCAATGGTATAAAAATGTGAAAGGAAAGCCCACACGAGGTCAGACAATAGCTTATAGTAGAACTAATGGCTCCACGAAGCCACATGTTTGTGATCTCTCTCCTCAAATGGATCTACAGCTACCGACACAATTTCCTATTAGGTTCGGGATTTGCTTTAATATTTGTCACTCGAATAACACTTCATGGTGTTATGTCATGTATTTAGGCGCCGTGGCTCCAACCATTCGAATCAATGGATACTGGCATTTTTACAAAGCATGACAATCAACAAGTAAGGGCCAAGTACATGTCCACGGAAGGAGCTTATAGATGGACTCTGTCTGCATCCCTTCAAGCTGAACTTCTGGAATTACCCTTTAAAAGTGACAGTATGTTTCTCACATTTATTCACTGCTTACTGGACAGGGCTAGATTACTCATAGCCAACTAAGTCTTTGGGTGGAGATCAAAAAGATATCATAAAATATGCATGGTTAAGTTCTAAGTCTCATGCTTATTCCGTGCGGTTTAAAGTATATTATAGTCCCTGACGTTGCGCCACGATCCTGAATTGTAGCAATGCTGTTTTGCCTTTAAGGTGAAGGATTGATAAGCGCAAGTATGATCATACTGAAACCTATAAAGACGATGAGTGAGTTGGAATCTAACTTCAACGAACAAAACGTTGACGATGCAGTGTCACGTCTTCTCGTAGAACGCCAGCAAAGAGTAAGGAAGATGATTTTGTATAGCCAGTTACCATGTCACCTAATTCTATACTTTGTTCTTCAAACAGTTCCGTGTTTCGATGCCAAAATTTGAAATCTCATTAGAGTACGATCTGAAATCGATTTTAAGTGCTATGGGAATGGATGACATGTTCGATGTTAGTCGAGCAGATTTTTCACTGATGTCTCGCTCATCGGACGGCCTATATGTATCTGCCGCAGTTCACAAAACTTATATAAAGGTAAGAGTGGTGTTTAGAGATTCTGGTACAAGTTTTACGACGAATGGAATCAGACATTAGAGAGATGTTTAGAATGGTGAAACAGTGAGTGTCAGTTCATGGCCTATATTAGACATTTAACACTATTTTAGTATTAGGATCTTCGGATTGTTACACCAACTTTAGTCAGACCCAGGACAACATGGACTGATCTGGCGTCCAAGCATGGTTTGGGCAGCCAATTATCCATATACAGACAGCATGATACCGAATTAGTCTCTTTACTATTGACGAGCTACTTCTCTTATTATGCCCAAACCTACATGCATACGTACCCTTACCGCAACACGCCCACAGAAACATCTTCAAGGCTAGCATTTTAATAATCTCGCAAATATGATTGCCTCATCACAACCTTTGAATACTTATAGGTTGATGAAATCGGCGTCGAGGCTGCTGGAGCTACTGGAGTCATTATATCTGCACGCAGCGTGCCAAGAAGTTTCTTTCTAAACAGACCGTTCATTGCTCTAATTTACAATAAAGTGTCGAAAAATGTTTTGTTCATTGGGAAAATAAATGACCCCACGGCGACTAACTGAAAGGCGTGCAATTGCATTGCAAATAGAATTATGGCTCATGTACTTACTACTCGCTACCAAGCTCAACAGTCAATGATTTTATGTCTTTGAATATTTTGTTATCAAAGTTTACAGCAAGACATATATGACTCGTTTTCACAAGGGTATACTTTATTTTAATTTCGTCAATGTACTCAATACATATATTCAATTAACCGAACTAACAGGAGATTTGATAAATAAATGGCGAAAATATATATCAACAGTTTGCGTTCTTCTATACAAGCATTAAACGACTCCATGCCTTTCGCTCGGTTTCCTTGATCGAAGTGAGGCTTTCTGTCAGTCTAAAGTAAGTTACAAGGTATCGTTGTTATAATCACAGACTCGGACTTGGCGTTTGGGACTCTGAATCAGTGACTTGATCACAACACCGCAGAGATACCACATGGCCTACTCTAGGTAACTAAAGTAGGTCATGGGTACCCGATCATTGAGTAAGCGAATATTTTTAAATTGGGTACGATGCGAACTCTCGTATTGACTTCGTGAAACGTATGATTTCTCGCTCCCGATCTGCCATTACTGCTGTTTGGAAGTTGCGGTATTTTCAATTTCCAAGGTCATGTAGGCCTACGCCAGGTGAATGTGGATGGTACACGTGTCAATACTTCCGATTTATAGCCCCGGATCACTATCACCACCACACTACTTAGTACTCCCCCAATACTGACTGAAGTCATTTTCACTAGTATCGCCACCGAATTCCAATTCAAGATGTCGTTTTGCGACTTACGTTATTTGTTCCAGGGTAGGATGCTTCTCGGCTGCCTCTATCATTATCATAACATCGGGATAAGCCAAAGCTGTGTCAACAATATTCAGTTTGCGGATGCGACGCAGTTTTCCGATGCTCGAAGCAGTTTTTCTAGCGCCATTCTTTGTCACTTGAAGTGGCAAATCCGAACTCAAACCTGTAAATTTTTACAGTATAATGGCCGGTGTCTATTTTAATAACTACTTACTATCTCCCTAAACTTTTAATAAAAAATATTGGCGCCAATATGTCAAAGACTAAAATGCAGATTGAACTGGGGCATAAGTAGTTTCCTAAGTTATCTATGTGTTCTTAAAAGCTGACCTGATATCGTAAGCTCCTTGATGGTTTCCTTCAATTTACAAGTCGGTGCTGAAAAATATTGAAGAATGGCATAGGCTTCAAAATATTAGATATCTATATATATATATATATATATATATATATTCCTACCCGTCCAGTCCGCAATGATCAATAGCGCATCTGGGGATAGCGGATTTTCTCCAATACTGAGGTATTCTAGATTTTCCAGCGCACAAACACTTGAACGTAGCGCGTTGAATCCAAGCTTGCCCATTTGCACGTAGTTTAGCCTAAGATCCTGAAGGTTGCTTGTTTTTAGCAACTGAGATGACAACACGCATATTACACGATTGCCAAGGAAGTTTCTGCTTAAATTAAGCTTTCGCAACTCTTGCAAATTTCCCAGAGAGCTGGCTAGTTCTAGCAAGGACTCTTGATCATTGATGTGATTTCCCATTAATTCAAGTACGCGAAGAGTGCTTTTTAAGTTGCTGACTTTAAATGAAGCAGCCAAAGCAGTCACACTGACAGGCGATAAGCAACATTCTTCCAGTTGCAGAATCTAAATACAAAGGACAAATGGCATTCATGATTGTCCATTTACAATTTTCCTTATGGCTAATAATATTCAAGGATTCAAGGCAAGATGTGCATTTGCTAGCGAGATTAAGTCAATGTGGGTATGCCCCAGTACATCAAGGTCAAATTTGTCGCAAGAGATGTTGGTGCGGGTCAGTTTTAAGCGATCTTCTCGATAGTACGAAAACAAAGCGTCTGGATTTTCATGTTTTTCATCCCTCTCTCGCCATATATAGAAATTACAAATATCGCGCCATATTTCTCAATTCTATATATGGGGGAAGAGGTCTTCCTGATATTTACCTGTAAAATCCGAAAATGGGTGAAGGCCTGCAGAAAACAGGTCAGTCCACCCTGAATTGGATTATGTGAGAGATTGAGAAAACGCAAAAAAATTGATCTCGACAACAATTTGCTCAATATTTGGCATTGTTCCTCAGATACTTCATTATTCGAGAGATTTGCTCTTTCAATCGGAACAGTTGTCTCAATCTCATCAAATAAGGAAATAAAATTCGCATAAGTCAATGGTTGAATGTTAAACTTTTCCAAAAAGGTCAATTTCCGAAATATAGGTGCAATGACATCGTAGCGTGGTACTTTGTTCAAATCAAATCTTGTCTCGCAACGAAACGATATTTCCAATGCATGCAGTGCAGATATTATTTTCGGACTTGTTGGCACTAAGCTATCACGGATATCAACAAAGTCGTCTGGAGATTCAACTACAATGCCTTTAAGCGAAAGTGAGCTTAAAAATGGAAGCTGTGCAACCATCAATGCGGTGAATTTGACGACCTTTGGTCTGATATCAGAGATCGTAAGCTCCCGAATGCATGATGTTTCGCGTCTGCGACCTACACCTCGCAATAACGGAAAAATAGTTCCCGATTGGGTCAATCCTGGTTTGCAGGCGGTTACAAATGTAAGGATGGATTGTCTTGCTGCATTGGATAACTCATGCGGTGCGGTCAAATGTAACGTCGCACAGACTAGGTCGCTTTCGTCCTCGTCCTGGTTGATATCGCTGTGAATGCATTCTAGAGTGTTGGAAATTTTGCAATGTCCCTCCGGCCAGTTTAAATTGCATTTGTGAAATGCGTTGAAACAAAGCATGCACAACGTCACCAAATTTTCTTTATCTTCCTCTTGGCATTCAGTAACTTAAAAGTGTAAATACACAAATTAACATAAAGCTCTTAATATTCACAACATTTGATAAAACATCTCACCCAACAACTTGCTAAGTATGTCCAAAATGGTTTCTGTTAAATCTTTAGTTTTACAACAATAGACGAGGAAATCCTGCAATCTAAACGCATCTCCACCAGCTTTTATCCATACACGAAGGCTGGCTGCATCTCGCAACTTACAAAAAACCCTGCCGATAAGAATGCATGTACTTGGACTATTAGCATCAATAATGATTAAATAATTATGATGACAATAATGAAGTGACGCATACCGTCAACAAGCCAGGAGTTGTAAAAGTCGGCATTCGATGACGCCATATAAATTTTCTGTATGGCATACGACAGAGTACAAACTATAAACTCTTGAGCCGTGGAGTGTGCGCAATTTTAGCGCGTTATGCACGCTGCTGGAGTTGTGTACATAGCCTTGTATTACCTTGCACATAAATACGCTTTCAGCAGCGGATGTGAGAAATGTATGACGTCATTATCAAATGGTTTCTTTACGACTCCTATGTCGGATAGCCGTTCCAAGTGATCGGAATAAACATGTGAGTATCGCAGGTGTTCTCGTTGTAATAGAGATTCCAAAGCTGCTTGTCCGAATTCACCCGATACGTAGTCGAACGTAGTGACCGATCTATAAGATATGAGTCGCAGTGTAAGAAACACTTTACACAGTAAATCATTGTCCGATAGTGGACGATTCAGATAGTAATAGATAAAAATAAAATCACCACAGATTTAACCTCCATCAAAGTTTATTGGAATATAATTCAAAAGCCAGCCTCAGCCTGTCATTATTATATGGGGGGCGGATCGTAAAGAGGAAGGGAGTCTGGCGTAAAGACTAGGCAGTAAAATACTATATGCTGTGGTCACCAAAATATAAGGCGAAGAAGAGAAGAACGAATGATGAGAGTGTAGGAATTCGTCTTCCAACGCTCGTCTTTCCTAAATTCCTGTCATTGCCTCTGACGCGACACTGTGCGGGAGTATAATAGTAAGTCAACACAATATGGTATGATATGTCCCATAGACTATCAATACACTTGGCGGTGTGAAGCTCTGTATGTTTTCTCTCTGTGAGAAGTTCTTCCTTACCCATCGAAAATTGCTGTTAAAACTTGTTCCATCGATGACGGCATGTTAAGAGTCCCTGAAAAAGATGATAGCGATCGTGCCAATGCTGTACACCTTGAGATGGTCAACAGACTCGTTTTACCGTTTACTTGGATGCTTTGTAAAATTGCTGTGCAAACTATGGAACACAAAACCGGGCTGCTATAATACCCTTCGTAAATATCGCGGTGATATATCCGTAGCAGATTGCAAATGTGTCTACCTATTGTCATTCGATCGTTTTCTGAAAAGGCTATTGGTACTGCATTAAAGTACCGTTGCACCTCATGCACGATATCAACTTTGTTAAATCCTTCTATGTAGCAAACCCGGTACTGCTTGGTCTCGTCAAGCAATGGTGGACTGTTGCCGCAGCCTTCTGCCTGTGACTGTGAGTAGTATTGCGGAGGTTTTGATGTGATGATAATTCCACATTTTGGCCATATATTGCCTTTTATGACATCCCACAACTCATAAAACTCTTCAGAGGAACTTAACTCATCAACGTTGTCAAGTAGCAACAGTACTCCTTGACCTTGACGGGAGCTTAACGCAAATTCAATATCATCGGCAGATATATCTGAAAATCAATGACAATGATTAGATCAGATATCAAGTCAGATCTACTTTCCGAGTATGGCTAAAACTGTTGAGACAATACGATAGCGTTCAACACATTCCACCAACAGTATAGATTACTAATAACTGCCGAGTCGATAGATAATGGTAGGCCTACATTTGATACTTATTGGGGTACCTATAAATTACGGGCCGTGTAATTATTCCAATCACTAGTGAGCAGCCCATTATGCTTCGTGAAGATTTATGTCTTCGTCGCGGTCGCCAACCGCGATGAACGCACTTTACATTGTCGGGCCATTAAATGTTATTACTAATAGGCTGTATTCTTGATTAGCCACTAATAGAATAGAATAGAATGGAAACCGACCATTGAGTGTATTCTTTAGCAAGGTTTTATTGGTGAATGCATGAATCCAGCAATTCTAGTCCCTGTCGCTCAACATGTGGCCTAATTGATTGGTCGTTTACATTCATACCTGATTCAGAATTTCCTTGGTCCAATAACTGACGTTTGATGCAATCGACCATTCTTACAAAAGGTTTTTCAGATTGTATGATTGCAAGGTCGACATACACAACTACATCGCACGTTGAAAGTTGTGGGCAGTCTTTTGTGGCACAGTGGTAGCAAATCTTTTGCAGCAATGTAGTTTTACCTAAGCTCGGCGGACCTACTAAATGCATACGTAAAGGTCGACCAGGCTTGAAAGCAGTTAAGACCTCTGCCCAACAATCACATTTCTCAGAACCTGAATCAAATGAAATTTTACAAGATTATTTAAGTTATGTGGCGCGATGATAACGTCAGGAGTCAATTACCTTCTCGAAGAGTGAATTTGACATCCTTCATCGGAATTAAATCAGGTTGCTTGAATGGAAACGCGACAATGTTGGCAAAGATCTTAATAGCTTTTTCCTTCCAACGTCTTCGAAATATTGTCAAAACCTCAGATACATCCGGAAGATCTAAATAAATTTAAATGATTCAAGGGAAAGCAAATTTTTGTCTTCTGCGGTGTATCATTGACCTCTTTTCTCAGTTAGCAAGGCTAGATGGCAGGGGACGGGGATATATTGCCTTGTTTACCTTGACTATAAGACTATAGATGACGAACTGACGATGAAAAATCCACTACTATTTGCCTATTGCAGTTGGACAATTTTCAAGGTTATTCTTACGGAACGACTCGAGCGAATGATCAGTTCGGAATACGCGCATGATGCGCCGTGATTCCTTGAGTCTCAGTCATTTCCCATACCTTCGTCTCAGTAATATGGCTCAATGGATTCATCGAGGAAAAATCCCGTCTAGAGCTAAATCGATTTGTAATTTGCATTCGGGCTCAAAATTGAATGAATACTCAATAGCACAAAGGAAAGAAATCGATATAGATGAACGCACCGTCAATGAATATAGTGTCATCTATAGATTTGTATATTACACTTTCTTCCCTTGTCAACTCGTCCAAGCATTTATGTGACATTACCAACTCTTTTAGTGGGGTTACTTTCACTTGAAAATTTCCTTTGGACAAATTAAAGTATAAGGCTAGAGTGCATAATATGCAAAATATACATAGCTGATGTATGTACCTGATGGCAATGACCTTTTCCATACCACGTCCATTACAAATTTCCAATTGAGGGCTCTCGCATTATCCTCAATTGTCGGTAGATAGCTTCTATTTGTCGGATCATTAGCAGGATATATCAACTGTCTGACCTCATCCATTTCACTGTCAACACAATTAACCTCGCACACTTCCAAATTTCGCATCTGTCCGAAGTGGGAAATAAATTCACCCCATCCATCTGTTTTATTAGCCTGAAATATATCAGGACTTACAGTAAATAAAAAAACAATTTGTCTGAATTACAGAGAATGATAGTCTGATGACTATGGAATCGAATGAGGGTATTCCTCCCATTCCCGTCCCGATCCCGAACGTTGAAGCAAGACCATGCAAGGGCAGGTGTGGCATAAGGATTTCGAGCCCGATTTTTCTTTGGATTCACATAGATTGGCTAAACCTTGAAAATTTCTGCGAGATTGGGAAACCAATCATTGTTGGCTAAATAGGGGTAGAGTCAATTCAGTCTTGGACAAACGTTAAGCCGAATTTTAAGATCATTGTAAAGGTGAATAGTCGCTATAAGTGCTTGGATGCTCGGAAAAGACTTCTGTAAAATAGCATCAACGCACGACGCATACTTACAATAGGCTGTTTCCCCATTTACACCCTCAGTCCAAGCAGGCCATTTACCCTTCAGTATTTTACCTCAAACTTTTGGAAGTTTTCCTTCAGAACTAGATATGTTTCATTCCGTTCCTTCACCGTTAGAGTCTGCCATCTCATGATTGACAAAAAAGTCAGCGGCTTTTTTTCTTTGCCTAATCTTTCCTCTTCACGGTATTCGATGACGTCATGTTTCCATCTCTGAGCTGATAACTTATAGCCACGCAATCTGTTTATGATTTGAGTGACGTACACGAAGGATTTCTCGTACATTGTCGTGCTGATTTCGTAATTATGCACGATATCTGTGAGTCACCATAGAAAGGGATATTATTGCTGAATATTTTAATCTTTAATGACCGTGGAAGTTTCCATTCTAACCTGTCATTTGCTCTTTAAACCTTATGAGTCGGATAACATCAAAAACAGGGGCCTGTTGATGAGGTGCTGGATCTTCATCCCACCAAAGCCAAGTTGGGTGCTTGATTTGGCACATAAACCTACGCAAGAATACATAAGATTCAACTTCGACACAACTCGCCGACTTGGAGGACACTCAGACAACACATTGAGTATAACCTAATGAGTAAGACTCACAACCGGGCATTGGTTTAGCACGCATACAATACCCTTCGGTAGACATGCTAAGCAATTTATTTCTACCCACTCAATGATTACATCGTAGCCTATTTCATGCAACGACAGATTTCGCCGGTCATTAATTACTGTGGAAAAAAACAAACGAATTAGGTTTGTATTACCGTATTAGGAAGTAAAGTAGCGATATTTCCATGTTAGTGACGTCAATCTCGAAGCCCCTCATTGGATATAGAATGTCAAACATTTCATGACAAAAGTAGAGATTCTGCGATTTCAACTCATCCAGGATGATGTCGTGGAAATCATTTTTCTTCTGTTTTAGAAGCTTAACGGAAACGCGGTTGATATAAAAATCATTTCGTACAGTGAAAAATGTTGCTGCAGCTGAGAGCTTTGTACCCGATACATTTGCAGATACAGTCGATACACAAACGACAATCTTCTCTTCGAAACCGTTGACTAAAAGGTCGACTACACACTTGATCCCATATACTAACACAAATAAATCGCAATGCCTCAATGAAAATCATGGTCCTAGCGCACTGGGCCATCGTGGCGGAAAACACCACTAGCGCGGTTTCATTCGGGATAGGCATAACAGAATGCTATAGGCCTACGTGAGAACCCCGTCTCTTGCGAGTGTTAAGTGCACTATAATGTGTGGTACTCTTCTACAACTAAGCCGCGAGGTTTAGGATGATGATAGCGCTGCATATACAGTTACTGCCTCATTGACATTGTTTACAGACATGAAGAAACGGGCTTGTTTAACCCACAGCTGAGAAAGGTATAGGTTTGGTCTCGCAATAACGGAGAAAGGTGGGCCTCGTAGATCCTCATAGAATCGTCGAAACGGCAGATGCCCTGGCGAGGCTTCTGCATTGCCTACCTGCTTGAGATCAGGCTCCACGTTCAACGGCCGTGGCAGATTATCCAGTAGAAACCATCTTAAAACGTCCGTTCCTTCATTTAGCAACAAAGTCGATAAACGGGAAGCGTAATCCAATTTATCTTTATCCAAAGTGAGAAATTCTGTCATACCCTCTAGTCTGTATCCTTTTGTATTATAGTGAATGAACTGTGACGAACGGAGCATTAGCTTGATGATAGCTTATAGTAAGTAAACTGTGTATACGTTACGCCGTTGCCCTGTTATGGTGTTTGTTAGATAGCTACGCGTAGCCTTCAGTATACTTTCAAGTTTGTCTATAAGCACTTCCATCTCAGATATTACTACACAATATCAATTCCGCACGGATATATCAGTGGTATCACACACATAGACGGGAAAATGTTTTGCCAAGGTCTTGCTTCAAAATGGTTCTTCTTTGCGATTGGTACGATTTTCAGAACGCGTTCCTATTTGGATCCGTACGTTTTGGCTAAAACTGCAGGTTAGGATGATATTGCCGCGGCGTTAACCCCGGATACCGTACCAACGTCCATTTCCAAAATAATGCTGATGTGACAATTATCTCTCCGCACAACACGACGAACTAATCAGTATCTATCAACGTATAGCCCCATGCTTGGCTAATTAGTAATTACACATCCTCTTTTCATTGAACTCACTGCTCGCGATATGCTATACGGCTGAAACTACCTAACCGGTACAAGCCTCCTGAATTAACTCTTGAAATTCAATGGTCACCAAAACTTAAGATAGCGTCAAGTCAAGGCTAGAATGGGTTCAATCTTGGAGAGCTACTCTTCAGTTTATACACACCATTGTTAGTATGATGGCTGCTAAGCGTGAGCTATGTTTGGTTACGTTTCACGGTGGTCATATAATTCCATCGGATAAAAGCTAACAAAGGAGTGGAACAATACTGACACGTTTATAAGAACAATACTTATCGTTCAGTGCATAGGGTAATTTTACATCGTTATCGGGTAGCATAGCTTCTTTATAAACACTAATAGATATAGTCCTACAAAACACTATTGTTCAGTCGACGTTTGTTGCTGAACTGTACACTGTGGTAGCTGCTGGTATGTTCGTTGTGACGCCATCAGCTTGCTGCCACCAAATTTTTGGAACATGTACGGCTGTTAACCTGAAACGAATTGAAGTCTTTTTCCATTATCCTCCACCATTTGCATAGGTTTTGTGCTTATAGGGTAAGGATGACCAAACGTACGCCCCCGCCCTACCCCGGCATTTCCGTTCACACTACATACTGCCCATAATTTCCTGGATAGATCTCAACTATAATCACGCATTGAATACGCATATATTCTTTAATTTATTTACAGATAACCAGTATAGTCCTATCTACGAAAACAACTGATCATGAATAATACGAAGGCAAATGGTCAGTGCGGCGCTGTCTACACACCCAAGTTGGTCATCAAAATGTATACAGTATATAGAGGCTTCTCTTCTACTTTTCTACCTATTCATATACACTTCATTTGGCTTAGCTTCGTATGTAGATTGTCGCAAACATGCAAGTGGCGGTGTATCAATTTACAAGGACTATAGTTGTGATGCGTGCATGCCGTATGGAATACTCCTACCTAGTACTAATAGAAAAAAATGGCAGTAACATAACGACTTGTAACATTATATCTAGCATACCCCTGCCAGTAAATACTGTGAAGCAAAGCATTTCTATAGCGCCATCCTATGCCGAAGAATAGAAAACGGGTCTCTAAGTTGCGTAATTTTGGACTGATTACACTGAGGAAATCACGTTGCTTTTTCCACTAGAGAAGCGCTCTTAGCACGAAAGTTCCTGACTTTACGATTGATCTTTTGAGATTTGCTTTCCGCGGGAGTAGTTAAGTCGGTATTGATTTTGGATCCAATGCACGCCATATCCATAGTCCCGTAGTCAGTCACAACATTTTTACCAAACCTAGGTTGACTGCTTTGCGGTCTTCCAGTCAACGGTTTGGATTTTGACCAAGGTGTTAGATTTGCTTTCTTGAAATCTAGAACCCGCTGAATAGGATGATCTTTGCTGGCCGGCGAAAAATCATCGGCATCAATGAGTTGGACTCTTTCTCCTCTTCCTTTTCTCAAAATTGCCGTTCCTTGAACACTTGGCTTTGTTGAATCTGATGTTTCGTCGTCGTCGCCGACAATTCCGCTATATGACGATCGCCTAGGCGTATTGAAAGGAGTGTTGCTACAAGATGATTTGATCTTGTCGTAAAGGCTTTGACATTCACTAAAAAATGCTCTTCGTGGGCGACGAGGGTCGGCTATCCGAGGCAGCAATTTGGCGGAGGAGGATTTTGACTGAGATGCATCGTTGCTATAAGGAGCTGGTTTACGTGGTTCGAAACACGGTTCCTCGTCAGTTGATTCGTCATCTGAAAGAAAATATAGTCTGATTGGACTGACAAAAATTGTTAACTGCGTAGGCCGAGTCGTAACTAAACGCCTCACTTTAAATAGGGAACCAGTCCAACATCGTACGACTCAATCATAGATATACGTTCGGCCCACGTATGGCACGCGACTAGGATTGCGCATAGCCTTTGGTGGCCCGTGTGTTTCGCTAAGGATATGCAAATGCGTCATTGGCCATCCTACATGTGACCGTGATTCGGCCATTTATGGCCTTATTCGGGCAATACCTGGCCCACATGAGTGCTAAAGGGTTAGGGCCGTCTGTGGCAAATATTAACCCTGGCCAGGCGTTGCCCTAGCAAGGTCATGTGTGAGACAAATAACGTGTGACGTTCAATACGCAAGCCTTTTGGCAATCCCACACGAGAGCCACGTAGGAACGCTCGCATTTTTTTGACTGGGGAGTCGACTACAGGTCAATAAAATTGAAAATCATACCATGACCCATGGCCTAAAGTAGGCCATGCATGGCCTATAGGCTGCTAAAGACATGATCATAAGTAGTGCGATTTTCCGTATAATGTCACACGGAATGGAATGGATACTATATTGGGTTAACTAAGTTTGACCATAATCACCAGCACCCGTGATAATGTGATTGATTGGGTCTCGCCGTTGCTAATGACGCGGGGCGAAACTCCGCGATTCAACAGAGTATTTCAGAAGAGAGCGTGCTAGGCAGACCGTTCACACAGATACGTATGTTTACAGAATATGCTTCAATAAGATCAGTCTAGGACTCTAGGCTATCTACAGTTGGTCAAACCTAATGCAAGAATTAGGTGGTGATGGCCGACACCTATTATATGAAGGGGTGCAGTGAGGACGACTGTGAGCGATTTAGCGATTTTAAATGCATTTTACCGTTACAATAAAATATATCATAGAGGTAGTATGTCAAAAGCTGGAACAAAAACGCAATAGCTGGTAAGCATCAAAATCAAAATAATGATTGAAAGGATTTTGATTTCGAAAGAGTTGAGATCTGCTAGAGATTTCATTAGTTGTGATTAATAACAGTAATAACAAAAGCATTCAGTGTCGTTTGTCACCTTGCGGCCTTCTGTACCACCACGGTATGTGATTGTGAATAAGTTCCTGACGGGAATAGGTGTCATAACGGAAGAGGTCAGAGTACCTACGTCTGTTTACAATATTTTTTGTGGCATGCGGAATGCTGATATACCAATTGCACCACACTATACTGTAGGTCAGGGGTCGGCAACCTTTTCAGTTTCGCGGGCCACATCAGTCAAATCGATGAGCCCGCGGGCCGCGCATGTCGCCGATTGGGAAAAGTTGACGATAACGGAATCCCCTCAACCGTTCAACGTCGGCTTGGTCGTTATTTAGTAAACCGTGTTAGCGAATGGTTTGCCAACGATGACTACGCCAATTGTATCTTCGACATGACGTGTAATAATAGCTTGAGTTAGAAATGTAATCTGTTTCATTTTGCATAGACATTAAGCCCAAATTGGAAAAATCACGGGGGCCACATTACAAGGCTTCGTGGGCCGCATGCGGCCCGCGGTCAGCGGGTTGCCGACCCCTGCTGTAGGTAATGCGACAATTCGGGAGAACTCAGGAAAATATACCGAATGAAAGGCCGTCGGAATCGAGTTGCGACAAAATATTGAAGTGAGGAATTAATCAATTTAGTGGTGTATATATCGCTGGCACAGTTTATAAACGCAGGAGTATGGAGAGGTTTGCGAAAAAAATTGTATCACTCGTAATATCTCATTTTAACCATTTTCCGTTAACCTAAATCCTAAGTTCTTTAAGACTTAAAGCCAACCTTGTACCCAACGTGATCTTGAGGAAGAGTATTCCTGGAGATCCGGAAAAGTAGTTTCGACCTCTTGATATAGTCCGACAGTTACCTACGTCGAATAAAAAATAATTGTCTAATTCCGATTAATTATAGTGGAAACGGTTATCCAATCCCCTAAATCAACAACATCTTCACGAATGTTATTTCAAGAGATTTCTGACAGCTAACATTTGACCCGATAACCCCTTGGGGAAACTTGAATCGCTATAAGCGCACTTTCTCCAAGCAAAATCTCAGTGCACCGAATGCAAGCGTATTCTGGTACCGTGAAGGAAGTCTGAGATTTCTGATCCATTCTTCATGTACTTAACGATTTTCTGTTAAATTATAAAAGCCCGTACCATACCCTAACGGGCTAACGCAAGCAATTGAATTCATGGATCTGAGCATCACAGTATGAATTACATACTCATGGGAGAATGCTGGATTGTACATGAAGTCGTTGTTAAGTGACGCATATTGTATATACAGTATTGTTTGTGGGCCATTAGAGAAGAATGAACCAACGCACAACTCATGCCTATCTTATTCATTGGCGTTTATGACTTGTTCCAACAGGTGCTCGTTCATTGCCCATCTCCCATACACCCTTCCTCGACAGGTAAATATTCCCAACGATATTAGGCAATAGAAATATATAATTTCATTGTGATATTAATGAATGCCATATTTGCCCACCCGTACATCTGAATGACATATAAGTACAAGCACTTGGCTCTAACTAATATTCCTACAGTGTACCGGTCATACCTGCCTCGTCGGTCGCCTTTCCGGATGTGACAACGTCGTTTGGGTACCAAATATTACTGTGTCATTAATTGAAGTATCCGCGTTCCCCAACCACTGTTGCACAGCGTTCGGATTTTGCCTTTTCCAATCGGCCATCAGCTGCAAAAATGCATTTGCTATAGCTAGGCGATCATACCAAATCTAAAAGCATCCGAATATCATCGTGAGATAATGTCAAAATTCGCTAGTTATCTAGTACTACCATTGCCCGGAATCACTTGTGCGTCATTTGAAGGGTGCTCGTGCAGTGGCGGGCACAATAGCACTTGGATAAGAATGTAGTTCACTTTGTCGTACCAAAAGAGGCTTTCGACTTCTTGCTACTCGAGTTTGATGTGAACTGGCTTCATGGTCAAGTAACAACGATCCACTTGCTCGAGTCAATCCGATGATAATCAATGTATATACTGTAGTTTCTATAGCTTGTTTGTTTTTGCAGCAACACCCGAGGTATCGTAATATTCTTTTCAAAACGTCAAGTGCCACGCTGATGCACCGGGCAACTATGACAACAGAAATTTACCTATACTAAAGCGCTACACGACCATCAAACTTCGCATATAGGTGTATATAATTCATTTACTTTGCGCTCAGGTTTCGTTAATTTGTTCTATTGTAATATAGGGATCACCCGCGTATCATGGCATTGTTAATAAATATAGCCTGATACCCACATGTTGGGTGTAATGTGTGATAGACTTCTGTGCGAATTTTGTTGATTATTGCCTGTGAATACATCTGTGTATAATAAATTGTGCCTCTCTACCAAAAGGCGTCTTTTTGAAACCGCAACGCAATATCGAACAACGCAATAATCGACAACGCAATATTCGACAACGCCATTTTAAACGTAATGTGACGTTAAATTTTCGGCCAAATTTGGCGTTGTGATTTTGCGTTGGTACAACGGAATATAATTTACAGTGTACTGTAGATATCATCGAACAGTTCTTGTTTGGCACATCTTATTTAAGAAATTATATATCTAGTGTGTGCGTTTCGTGCGCTTATAGCCGGCCATGGCCTACTAAAATTTTAGTAGGCCACGAGCCAGCTTATACAATGTTTCGGGATCGGGTCTTTTTACGTATGGGTTTCTTCGCACTAGACGTCAGGGCAACCGCACACAACTTGTTGTTCCATGAGCTGTGAGTTGTTTTGGGATTTATGGCGGTTTTAAGTAATAAGACCATATATATATACGCCAAGTCAATACTTAGCAGGTAAGCCTATACGCGTGCCGATAGAATATATACTTTCCGGTTATAGCCCGGATCACTATCGCAACCACAACGCTCTGGGTTCCATCAATACCGACTATATAGGAAGCAGAGAGGAATGGATGCCATTTTAGTCGATGGATATAATGCTTCCCTATATGACAAATTTCTGTTCCCAATCCCACGTAGCGGTCCATATAGCCGACGCTAGAATTATTCCGTAGAGGCAATTCCTTATATTGAACCATATTACTGTGGCTGCATTAAGCCATCGTTTTAATTTTCAAGTTGTTGCGTAGACCTATGCTATAGACCAGGTAACATATATTGATAAGAATGGGGCAGTCTTTTTTGTGACAGCTGCTGTATAGATAGGCATGACAAGTTGTTGAAGTTCAGACGAGATGAGTATATCGCAGGATTTAATTGATTTCAGCTAGCAATCGCGGCGCGACTGCGTACGAAGAACAAAACGCCGCCATCTAGCTTAGAAAATTGAGTCATATCCAATAGACCGATACCCATGGAGTTCTTAATTGATAATTATTATTATGAATATTATTATTAATTAATTGATTAAGAACTCCATGCCGATACCCGAGAAACCAGCAGAGAGTGAAGTGGAAAACATATTCGTCTCATCGTGTGCTGCTGTGCGCTTGTGTGCAGGGGGGATGAAGTACTGCGCGTATAGGATTCCGTGTAAGTCGCTAAATTCAACGTCCTACTTCTCAGCTCGTAGACGATTCCGGAGTTCGAAAATTAGTTCAGTCGATTCTTTAATACTTCGGCAATCACCGAATATGTCTATTATTCTAGGTATTTCGTTAGGGCTATCGCAGTACTTCATCTCCCCAACACACAAGCGCACAGCAGCACGCAAATGAGACGCAGATGTTTGACTTCACGCTCTGCTGGTTTCTCGGGGTATCGTTCTATTGTAGCTAAGTCAACTGTCACGTCACAAAAAAAAAAAACAGGGGAGTTTTGAAATCAGATAGTGCAGGAAGAACAAAGATGACCCTTTCATATTGATTAACGGTTGATTGATTGATTACGGGCAGCAAATTCAGTATAGAGCTACAGGTCAGTTTGTTCACGCAGACGAGACTTCCTAACGATTTGAGTTTTGTAGTGGAAGAGGTCGGTGTTGCGTCAAGGTGAGATTTTCTTTACAGCAGATTTCCTTTCCTAGAGGTTCAGCTTCTCCCATATAGGTAGGCCATGGCGGGCCTACTCGGGCGTCAGTTGGGTTCTCACTTCTTAGGAGGTTTGTGCGGTCCGGTTTAGTACGATATCCATGTCACGTGGTGAAGTAGGGCTCTGAAAATTTGTAAAAATATTGCTAAATAACTGATACTGGACGTTAAATTTGTGTAGCTCTGGTATGTAGATATAGGCCTGCTCATGGCGTACTCTAGGTACTAAACTAGGAAATGAAGTAGGCCATGGCCTGCTTATCAATGATTGTCACCGAACGCTTTTCTAGTTAATGTTTCAATTTGAAATTACCTAACATTTGCCTTATGAATAACCAAAATAAATATTAGCAGGTTGCCATGATAGAGTGATGAGCTTGAATTTCTAGGCTACGAATAATAGTGTCATAGTAATTGCAATATAGAATATTTCTTGTTGGATTATAGGCATGCTTAAGATTACGTCTGGTACGGTTTGTCTTCAGATATCACGAAACCTAGAAGTGCAGTTTCTTGATGCATCACACGAGTTTATTCTTTTGTACTGTGATCATGCTATACCTCGTTTCAAGCTCAAACAATTACCGGTATAATAATGTCCGCCCGTTGCACTGACGTGTGGCGATCTAGTTTCATGCTTAATGGTCGTACGCCATTTGAGTTCCTATAACGCAGCGATAAATTGAGAACACCTTGTTTGATACCTATAGTCATACAACAATATTGACGACTTTGACATTGTCAACATTGAAGTTCTGACTGTTAAACTAAGCCAAAATATTAGACAGATTGCGAAGATAAGTGCAGCTGGTGCTAGGCCAGTCTGGGCTAAATACACCATGTAGCATATGAAGGTGTTGATATTGTTGAATACTTAGACCATTATTTAGTTGTGAAGCTTCTTAGATTCGGCACGTACGGTGTTCGTTATGTAACCGAATCATTTTCCTTGAACTTGGTGGTTATTTACCGTCGGTCCGAGGTTTGCCTTAATAAACAGTATGCCAAAAGTTTGAAGATTGCAGATAGAATATGTTGCAAATTTTGCTAGTGCTAGGTGCTACGTCAGTGACACTAGTTGTTTTGTGCTGAGTGTAATTGCCGGAGAGTCTGTGTGTTATCGTCAGCCGATTCAAATGCTTGCCTTCACAGCTCTGCACAACAACGGCGTCTGTGCATTATGATGTCCAATGTCTTCTCTCGCCAATGTGTTCGCGACGTGAGCAGTCCAGGTACTAATAACATGTGGATTGCTGAGGACGGCGAGGACGTGCAGGCTAAGAAAACAATCTGCTCAGTTCTTCTACCTGACACCTGTTATAGGCGTGCGAATTAGCATATATATATAATATATACCCCAATCCCCAATCCTACGGACAGGGATGTAGCCATGGCCATATAGGCCATGTAGGCCATGTCGGCCATATTGTAGCCCCACGAACAACAATCAGTTAGAAGAAAAAATCGAACGAAGGAAACGCATAGGCGAGTATGAAATCGCTTTGAATCTGATGAATCGATGCTCTGTTCAAAAGCTTCAATTATTTTGCTGCACATATGAAAATCCTATTAAACTCTATCCACACCTCCCTTTTTCGTCTAACAGGTTCTCACGTACGCGCAATTTCCTTTTCCCCAGGTTCCACTAAGATAGGCTAGAATTCGAATTTGAATGAAGATCTGTATTATGAACTTTAAATGGCGTGGAAGTGTGACCCAGCATTGAAGAAATTGATCGTCGTGTTCGCAGTCCTAATCCTTATTTTTCACCTTGGAATTCTGCAGAGACAATTGTAAGTTGAGTTTGTGGCGACATTATTATATATGTATATATCTGATCGTTAGCCACCGGCTCCACTATTTGCTATCATTTCAATTATTGTCAAACCTACTTTGTAAGATACCAGGACCGACCTCTTCCGCACGGTGAACTCAGACTTTCAGCCGAAGTTTCAAAACATGGTGTAGGTCTACGTCCAATCGATTTGCAGATGCTTTAATCAACTGAAGATATTGGGCCAAAATTTATGTTTTATCAATATTTCCCAAAGTGGATAAATTGGATATT
Source organism: Botrylloides violaceus (assembly GCA_030412335.1). NCBI lineage: Eukaryota > Metazoa > Chordata > Ascidiacea > Stolidobranchia > Styelidae > Botrylloides > Botrylloides violaceus. Next base: position 1,199,238 of record JASFYC010000714.1, read on the forward strand.
CGTCGATTCCTAGGGCACAAATATAACAGCAGCGACTTTCTTTCCACGGGGAACAAGAAACTTTTATGACTAATGCAAACCAGCGGTGAACAAGATAACAAGGTAAACATTTATCACTAATCGTTACAGGTACGAGAATGTCAAACATATCGTTCGGTAAAGTATACCGAATATAAAGGGAATCGAACTCATCTCATTCTGGTACGGTTGCAAACGAAGGTATGTGATATAGCCTACTGCGTAGCAAGATCACCATAGCCTAACTTGCTGTAGACATGTTCGAGCCGCCGCGTTATACCGATCAAAATGACGGAGGTCAAGTTAATGCGATCTGAAGAATCTGAAGATCGCCTGACCCAATTAACATCAATTTAGATCGCCTTGAGTCAAGGTCGTAAGCACGTAAGGTAACCTAATTGACTCAGAACCACACTGCGTTTGAAAAGTCAATGCTCGCATGATAAACCACGGAAATCGTCGAAAAATGTATCGGACAGGCTGGAGCATGGCCACCATTTCAAAATATTAAATTCCGTAGGCGACGTGATTGAATCTGCGGGCCTACTGATTTTGTACTTTAGCCATAGACCCTCTAACGTTACCACACAACGCCAAGAAGTCGACAAATCATTTCCAAATGTGACGCTTTCAATAAATATCAGGTGCTCGATGGGAAATAGTGCAAAAGAGACTGAAATTACGCCGTAAATCTGATCAACGTTTGCAAAGTAAAGTCCGTCAAATGAGAGTGAAAATCTGAGTGTCACCTACATGAAAAATAGATTTCTCAAGACTGCTTTATTCTTTCAAACAAACAAAAGGTGCCTAGCCTATATAGGCAAATGTGGGGTGAGTTGCAACAGGGGAAGGGCATTCGACGTAAAATCACTGTCAATCAACTGATTCTGCCAATTTCGGTATATATGCCTCACACGTTACTAACGAACCCTATTTTTGCTATAGAGAGCCTTGACGACTGTGGAGATGCTATAGCTTTTCTGTTTAATTATAGCCACACTTTTCTCGCCAGATCTTGTTTTGCCAAATACCAAAATGCGGCACACGAAGTCAGGCACGATTTCTTGCTGGTGTAGATGAACTTGTGCGACCATCAGATGCTCACATTATCAGAGGTAGAGCTACCTCGCTAATAGAGAAACATCTATCAGCTCGTAGAGCAGACTCTCTAGAGGATATTGCGAAGAAAATGACAGAATACACAAAAGTCATTATTGTTCGTGAACCATTCAGCAGATTGCTCTCTGCGTTTCGTAATAAACTCGAACGTAATGCGAGGAATGACCATTACGCTAGTTTGGCGAGTCGGTTGCACATGAGATACGGAAATGGCAGCGACGAACAAGAAGGAGGAGCTCCTGTTATCAGCATTGACGACTTTTTATCGTACTTGATAAACGAACCAGGCTCTCAAAATGACCAACACTGGAACTTCTACCATCGTTTATGTTCCTTGCGCTATTCAATACGATTATGTTGTACTCATGGACACTATCGACGAAGATATGGAGTACATAAAATCTCGATTTGGCATAACGGTACCCTTTCCACGATCGTATAATTCGTTTACCGACAATTTGAAAGTAATACAGTACTTTTCGAAAGCAAACCCACTTCTCGTAAACAAGATCTTTCATACATATCAACTCGATTTCGAATTATTCGGATTTCCTCCACCACCACAGTTTTAATGCTTAGTATCACGTGGCGTAGCCAATTGTTTACTTTTCTTATCAAATCGTTACTATTCTCACGGTTTTCGTTAGCACGTTTTAACACGATATATTGTAGGCTACATAGCCCAGAATCATCAATTAATTTCAAACTTTAGTTTGCATGTCACGCACGCTGATAATGCCACGCGTATATATTCTTTGTAGACAGTTGGACTAATCCATCGTGTACATGACATGAGTAGAGCGATAGCCATGCTGTAGTAGGCCTATATGCATTTTTTGGCTACAGCTCTAGTAAAATATGTGTTACCCCAGGCCATGGTTACCATAATCTATGCATGGACATTAGCTCTATCTATTTACATCTGCTGAGATATCATTACAGAGTGGCATTGGTCCACTACGTTAGGCATTGGTCTGCTTCGTCATACAGGCGTCGAGAACGACTGGGCCTGTAATTCTATATGGTCGTGATGATGGTGAATCATGAACTAGCTATATATACGACTTGTATTATTACACGGGAGGGGCTTGCTGTATACTAGTAGGTAAATATAAGAATATTATGTACAAGCAAATGTATTAGATATGCCGATCAAATGCATTAAATATTCCATATATAATAATTATTTAAAAATATATGGCTAATTCGAGGTATGCAAGGAATACGTCGCGAGTTGGCGCTCTTGTCATCGATTCTGACGCATTATGGTGAAGGCCAACTATCAAAACTCGGCCGAGAGGACGGCTGTATTTTAGGCTACTATGAAGGATGCCGAGAACAGTTTGTTAATTGATTTCATTATGCCCTAACTTCGGGTATTCTGCTTTTTTGGTGTCTGAATGGCAACAAGAAAGATTCCGATCTTGGGTACACGTAATGCTACTTTCCTCCTGTAATAGGCCTATATATCGATTCTCTGCAGGTCGCTCATAGATTTTCGTTAATAAACTCGATATCGACTTCAACAAGGATGATGATATGTGAGCATTGATCAAGCATATAGAGCACGCATTCATCGCTGCACTGTGCTGACGCGTCTCGTATCCAAGCTGAAAACCATTCCGAGGCCATTAGCTAGGCTACTTGCTGCCGCTATCTACCGCTATCTAATCTAAGATCTACCGATGTAGAAGACTATAGGCCTATATAGGCTACTTGAATGGTACGTGGCAGATTGAGAACTTCCCTCGACCTCGACATGGTCGTACCGAAGCACATAACAGTGGTTTTGTGACATCTAGTTATCTGAATGCCCGCCGCCGCTACCTAATCGTTCCGCCATGAATCGTTGAAGAGGTGAGCGATTAGTGGATAACTGGATGCAAGGATGCAAACGTAAACAAGATATATTGTGAATGTGTAGCAGACCGTGACGACGCGATCATGCTTGCAATCATCGAATTTTCGATTGCAAAGTTCCGCCTTGGCCTTCACCCAACACACTACGAACAGCTCAAATACAAGGTTGCGGAATGCCGATGTAGTTCTGGTTATTACTGCCATCTACGCTGTTATTACCCACACAGTTCCGCCTATGTTGAAGTTGTAATTCTTTGCGTTATCCATAAAGTACGGGAAGAACTGGGGAGCGGGAAACATGCAATCCTAAAATGCGGAAGGGAATTGCCGCATTGACAGAACGGGAAATCACAAACAGCAGATGATCGGCGATTGCCAGAACTCCTAAAGGCTCCAGTCGGTACTGAAAGCTCTGAAAAGCTTTTATGTCTGGGGAAGAGGAGAGGGGAAGGACCCCGCAGTTCTGGCGATCCCGATTATTGGCCATCCTCCCATCACTCCTGCAGCCTGTTTGATCACATCCCGCTTTGCCGTTCTCCTGATGCCTTTCCGTACCGGTATTTTAGGATTGCATGTTTTCTGCTATTTTCCCGTTGTTCACTTTCAATTTCCTTATTACAGTGATGTCTCCCGTATTTTAGTTCAGTTCGATGAGTTGCGTAAAGTGCTGAAGATAGGCTACTTGATTCATTTATTGATGCCTACTCTGTTTATTAGGTAGGTGATTGGCCTATGCCGATACTTTAGTTTTGAGATATTATGCTAGGCACAGACAAGCAGCAGTAAACATGGCGACTTTCAACGACTTCTATGATACTGATAGTGATGATGAACTTCCACATGGATGGGAAGAAAGAGCAACAGAGGAAGGTTGGGTGTACTATGCGAGGTAACTATTGTTTATGCCTTGTTGATCAAATGGACGCTTTTCGTGGTCATGAGTTTGCAAATAGTTTTGGTTTGGAGGGGTGGGCTTAACAATATTAAGATAGCCTTATGAACATAGTTTTTGGTTTTCTTGTCTTGTGAAACTAATCAGCCCACCGAAAAACCCGCCTGCCTTTTGCTTACTCGTGAGATTTCCAACCAGTGCCTGGTTTTCTATATGTGGAAATTGTACTTTTCTTTATTTACAGTCACATTCTCAAGAAAACACAATGGGAAAACCCTAAAACATGCAAGCGAAAACGAGTTGCCTCAGGTACGGTATAGTGGTACACACTGTATTTTGGTTCCTGTCTGCCCTATAAAGGCATAGGTCTACTGCTACTATATGAAGATTAAAATTGCCTTGACAAAACTTGTAAGTAGGTCTACTACTTCACCGTTGAATGCAAGTGAAGTCACAAATAGTTGTTCCACATGCTGTAGAGTAGAGACACGTACCCCTATTGCAATATTACCTACACAATCATGTATAGGTGTATTTCCGATTTACTTTGATTGACACCATGTCCCGGTATAGTTTAGGTCATAGAAAAAATTTGGTTTCTGGTTTCTGTACTGTGACCTTGTTGCTGCTAGTGAAAGAGAATATAATTAGGCCTACATCCTTGGGTAATCGAGCTGTGCAGTGGCCTAACTGGTAATCGAGCTGTGCGGTGTCCCAACTGGCCCATATATCAGTGATTGGTTTACAGCCTGTCTCGTTGAACTTATTCCTGTATTGGCATAGTCCCACTTTTGTTTTCAGAATTGCCCTATGGATGGGAACGAAAAGTGGATGAGAAAAGTCGAATATTTTACATAGAGTAAGTAGATATGTTTCCTTTCATTGAGGGACGTCAGTGAGTCTGAATAGGCGTACCAGTACATTAAATAGCCTATATTATACGGGAGTGCAGTATATTAAGCGAAAGGAGCGGGCAGGCTTCTACGTACTGGACCTCTAGTTGAGAAGCTACTGATAACCGTTACTCATATCTTTGGCATGATTAGGTTGGGATTTGAACCTGAACCCACCCTCCTACCAATTGACTGGCCAACACCATAGTAGGTAGGCTACTGCACCTCGAAATCAGTTTACCCATCTTCGAATATTTTGATAGTCTTGTGATTCAATCACAGCCATATCAACAAAAGAACGACATATACAGATCCACGACTGGCCTTCGCGTATGACATAGGTCAGAAAAACAAATTGGATTTCCGTCAAAGATTTGATAGTAGCAGTACGACTGATCAAGTATTGGATGGACGCGATTTGACTGGCAAGGTGGCTATTGTGACAGGAGGAAATTCTGGCCTTGGTAAGTGTAGGTTATTTGTAGTGTAGAACCGCCTTTTCGACTACCGGTACAAATATGTTTAGTGTATGTAGATATTGAATATATAATATGATGTTATAATTTTTAGGACTGGAAACAGCAAGATCTTTGGCTCACCATGGTACAACTGTTATCATAGCATGTCGCAATATGCAGAAAGGCATTGCGGCTGCAAAACTCATCCGAGAAAATAGGGTGAGCTTACAATATGACTTGTGAATCATCTTCCAAATAAGTTAGAATGGACTTTGAATCTGAGGCATTAGATCAACTTACAATTTGACGTTTCAAACAGTATGCCATCAGCTTTGAAAACTGTTAGTGATTTTGTGAAGCTACACCGTTTGATTCATGGCACTATGCTAATGGTAGTTGGTGTATGGGACTATGCTAATGGTAGTTGGTGTAGTTGGTAAATACTTGTAGGACCGGTTGTGATTTTGTTCTTACGAGAAGTGCTCCAGGTTATAATAAGTTTCTTGGCGATTTCCAATTACTATTTTATCACCACCTAACTGTTCTAAACCTGATTGACAGGAAGATGCTAAAGTGGAAGTGTTACAAATTGATTTGGCATCACTAAAGAGTGTAGAAAAATTTGCGAAGAAATTTCAATTGCTTGAACTGTGAGTCGTAGTTTATTACAGATAGGCCTATGTTAAATTTCATCTTGTTATTATATATATATATATTATATGTTTGTGCAATTGTTCGTTACTGGGGTCTCAATCATACTGTAGATAACCACAGGTACGGGCTTCTCATTACAATCCTTTCAAAAACATTGTTTCAATAGGCTTCTTTACTTTGCTTCTATGCATTAACACCAATTTTGAAATGTTTGGTGTCTTTCGAGATTTGAACTAGTGAGAAAATCAATTTGGAAATAACATGAACCTGGTAAATATTCCCCTAGCTCCTGCCAAATTGAATGACGCTATCACAAGAGACAGCAGCGACAATGTACTTCTCTCACTGACCACACCAAACAAATGATCCCTCGACCTGATTTGAAGAATTCTATTCTAAACAACCACAGAAATGTCCTTTCTTCGTGAAAGTAACTTTACACTTATTCTGGTCTCTGTAGTCTGTACCAATGATCTAAAAGGGTATTTCATGTCATGACGCCATAGATATTTAATAAAATAATCTATATCATTAATTCGTCTCATGAATGACCCGTTTTCATATGAAAAAGGTAATTGTTAGGCATTGACAGTGCAGGCAATCGCCCATCGCATCGGTGCTGTTGGATATGTTAGCTATTGTCATTTTGTTGAACAAAGTGACTTTGATGAACTTCTAATTTGGTTCACTACCAAACAAAATCGTTCTGTTCTTCATGGCTTCTCAACTTCTTTCGTCGACTGAATCTATCTCCTAATAACGAAGTCAAAGTAATATATCGAGAATCTTGCATCCAGTTCTTCTCTCCGTGATTTATCATCTGCCCCCATCTTCCACGAACTGGTGCTAACGGCTCTTTGTTACCTGATTGGAAGTTGCCAGGATGTTCTTGACTTTTCCAAGAATGGTATGCTTGGTTACTATTGTGTTCATTATTCGGTCGTCCGGGTGCCATGAGACGATTTCGGTTACTTTGCTACATGAAGAAAAATGATAGACAATAATTCGTGACGAAGAAGTACCGGTAGGCATTAACTTACAAAATCCAAAATTAAGTCAATGTAGGAATACCCTATTATTTGTATGGTCAAATCAAATATGCACAGTGCAGACGCGAACCACAGTGGGTGGCAATAACTATAGGGTGCCTCTCTCAACTCAAAACCACATTATAAGTGATTCTCATGCACAATAGCAATGTGGTGGTGGAGTGGTGTAACAAAAACTCATTTGCCCTTGGTGTTTGCTAACCATATAGCAGGATGGATAGGAACATCAGCTGGAGCAAGAGAAGCGCTTCTATTATAGCTGTTTTGTACCTTGTCCTTGAAGCCTTTACCATAACTGTAATCACATAACCGAAGTGTCTTACTTTCGGAAGCCTCGTGATAAAAACCTTTGATGTCCCGCTGTCAGATTCACTGATGTCATGCTGAGGTGACGTCTTTCTGCAAGTGACTCCAGGGAGAATTTGAATCCGTTGTGATTGCTTTGGCCTTTGAGTAGAACATATTTGATGCTTGCTCAAAAAGGTGTGATTTGTGTTACTTACTTTGATGCTTGGATACCTCTTAGTGTGTTGATGGCTGATTGGTAAGGATAGTCCGCGCTATGGTAGAGGCGACCAAATTTAAAACTGAGGTCTGGCATTTTTTCTGGCTCGAACTGAAATAGCCCAAGATGAATGCAAGGAACTTATCGTGTGCTATTTATAACATCACAATACAGTCCAGACTCGAGAGGGTGATAAGGGAGGGGGTTGCTCACTAGTACCTAGGTCATAGGGAACCATGAACATCCTATTAGGCATAAATAGATTAGGCACACAAGCGGGATCGGTCTGGTTGACTGAAATGCCCCTAATACGAGAAAATGTCAAAATATTTTAAACGAGAATATATGATCCATTTGTAGTGTGTGTGAAGGCTCTAGAATCAATTTTACATGTGGCCGTATTGGGATGTCCTCGGTCCCGACCGACTCAAACCAAAGACTTTATCATTGGTGTACATCCCCCCCTCTGCTTGGCCGTTAGTATTAGGAAATTCCGGAAGCTTCTGGTTGTAAAGGGATATAAGCCGGAAACATCAATAGCACCTATTATATCATTGGCTGGGCGTAGTTGCAAACGCCATAATTTCAAAACAACAAGCAGCAACGGATATATTAAAACCTTTTTAGCCACTCTTGCATCTAGTCTTGTCCACTCAGTCTGTTTGGATTCCAGCTTCTGAAGAAATGTTTCTTTTCTTCTCTTGGTATTCCTCTCCACCAGTTCATGTCGATGGTGAAGAAGATGTAGCTTCTTTTCCAATAATCTTTGGTGGTTGACGTTGTCATATAATATAACCTAGTGAAGTTGAACACCGTATTAAAACATCTATTTTCAATGCTGAGATTTTTCCAAATCAAATATTTTCATCAATTGCTTGGTCATTTGTCATAGTGTCAGCCTTGCAATATCAAGTGGATGTTACAATTTTGATTTTTCCACATACCTGTGTTAAGTACGTTTTCGGTTTGTACTGTTTCGTCCGAAGCACTTCCTCCATTTTGGATTTCTTTCTGTCAAGTTCCTCTTCCTCTTCCAAAGTTTCAGGATGAAGTGGAAAGTACATGGCTTCGTAATCTGAAAGATATTGTGATGTGAAACAATGATGCCTTCTTAGAATTTTAAGATTTTCATTTTGGAAAAATACGGGTATGCCATTCACTGCTCATAGCTTTACAATCGACACTCCGTACCAGCCATACCAAATAGCCACTGCAAATCGGGGATGTCTTGAATCAAGTCAAGACGTCCCTGCTGCAGATCTGAGAAATATATGCTTGACTATGCATTGCTAACTATTTGACTGACGTTCGAAATTCCAACAGTAAATAGTCCTGGGTCTACAGTGTCATTTAATTCATCAGAAGGAACTCTTTACTTGTCGGCAATTACAAAACAGCTTTTATATTGATGTAGGAAACTGCACTGATCTATACACTATACAGTATACACCTTGAAGACTGCTAATTGGCCTTTTGTATCAACTGCAAACCATTGCCCGTAGTAGGGTTCTCGAAGAGTACCGCATAAAAGTAAAGATATCACCTGTGGTTGGAGTAGTGTCCGTAGAAACTATGTTCCCATCCCGTTTCCGTTGATATATGCGGTTCCGGGCGGAAATCCTTTTCATTTTATCCCATATCCTTTCGATATCCGCCTCAGTGATGACGTCAGGATCAAATATACTCCTTTCACTCTGGGAAGTCGACTGCTTTGTGAATTTCTCTTCTTTATCGATTTCGCGGTGACTTCCATACTCTATCGCCCTTGCGGACATTGTTTAATGTAAACTAACCAATCTGTTTACCTGTAATGGATCTATGCCATGAGAAATTGTCCTTTTTCTAAAACACAATAGATCAGTCACTGTGTCATAATATGATATAACTTAACCTTTTGTATGATTAGGATAGTCACTCCACAGGATAAAACTATCTTTCAACTTTTTTCATTATCAAAAACGCGCTCCCCGAAGATTACACATGGAATATGGAAAGTGTCATGGAATCTTTACTTTGTCCAGTGACGCATTGAAGATACTAAGAATCTGATTTCTTGTCCTCTCCCATTTGTTGTTCTTCCAAATACAAAACGTTGATCTCCAAGTTTTGTGTTGATGGATCATTCTCTCTTGTATTGACAATTTTCAAACCCTGCTGTGCGATCATTGGGCCTATGTGTTTCTGTGTTGATGATATCTAATGCCTATCCCCAAAGCTGAACGAGGATCGCTGTAGGCCTACTCTTTTACAAACAGCTCCGGACCCGCTAACCCTCTGACCGAGAATTGCTGGCTTTCCGTCTCATAAAATTTTGTTTCAACGCCTAATTTTTGGTTTTGTTAAAATACATTTGCACAAGCACACTTCCCCTTCTCTCTTGCACTGTCGAATTTTCCATCATTGTTGACCAGCGTATAGCCTGAAGTTCCGGTTATACGACTGTCATACGCCGTGGAGGTCTATTGGCCCAAAGCCACAAGGCTTTAATCAAACATTTTGACTCGCACTCGTACTAGGCCCAACGTACGTACTCGAGAGAAAGTCATATTTGAAGTGTTTACCATACGAGTTATCAACTTATAGCGACGGATGACAGGAAATTGAAATACTTGAAGCCTTAGTTAGCAGCTCATTAACCACCAGTCCGCATTTCTAATCTCACCTCACCGTGATCGTGATTTTGGTAGAATAAGCAACAACAACTTCAACAATGCCTACATAGTATCTAAATAAATAATGATACTTTGAAACCTGCCAGGGTAGCTGCAATATTTATGAAAGCATACACCTCAACACCGCCCATGGGCGATTGAAAACTTGTTGCTAGATGCCCTCCCCTTCAATGTTCTCTTTGTTTTTTCATTGTGCCATATGATATAACCCTCACCTTTGTTGTATGCTCAGATTCGGAGGCATATCTTCTTCACAAATATTCTATTGTTACCACTTCGATTATGTGTACTGCTTGTAAAACTATTGTAAGAACGGCTGTACCGGTTTGTCATTTAATAAAGTCATTCTATTGAAGAAAACCTAGCTGAAAACGAATGCTTTATTGACTCTGTTATCAGTTGCACGACAGCTTGATCTTGATCAATCCCCACCTTTCTTTCGTCCATAATGTGTCGTGAACTCTATGAGTATTCATTGGTCGAAATTCTAAATCGTATGTTTTATGGCGGTGGCTGCCAAACTTCGTGATTAATTTGTTTGTTGTCCATATAACGACAATGTTCAGCCCGAGTTACACAATTTGGAATACACTGCGGCATTTAACAAAGCGCGTGTAATAAATGGACAACGTTAAGAAATGTTTGTCTTGATACCAACACGTTTGTGATGTTTTCCAACAGGGGAAGGGAATTTGTCATAATCGTTACATTTAGCAGAATCGAATTTCATGGATGAGCGTGCTATGATGCAATTGTTAAAACGACTTCTCTTCACTTTCAGACCTTTGCATTATCTCATACTCAATGCTGGCGTATTTGGACTACCGTGGAAGCTTACTGAAGACAACATTGAATACACATTTGCGGTGAATTACGTTGGACATTTCTACCTCACTAAATTGCTTGCCAAAGAGTTGGTCAGGAGCGCCCCATCAAGGGTAGTTGTGGTATCTGCGGAGTCTCACAGGTAGGTATCATTAACTCAACGTTAAACCAAATTTTCATCTGTTAGCTTGATGCCATTCAACCTCCACACATGGAAATCACAATGCGGAATTTCTATATGCTTGTGATACATGTATGATTCTAAAACACGTTGATCCTACGTGTTTTTAGTCGTTCTTTTGTGTCTGTGGTGTGAGTATTCTCGTCATTTTCGTACTCGGAGCACAAACACTTGTGTGGGTTGGGGCTATATTGCCATCTTGTGGTGAGCTGTACGACGATATGAGCAAAGCTGCTTGGTTTACCCGTCTCGTTCACTCTCGCTAGAACTCGATGTTTCTCTAGCAACGCCTATATGTATTGTTTTTAGATTCGTTGATATTGATGATTGCATACGCTTAGAACACCTGTCTCCGGATAAACATAATTTCTGGCCCACTACTCAACACAACAGGACGAAGCTTTGTAACATATTATTTAGGTGAGAACTGAGAATCTTGTCATAAATTTTTCACACAAAATGGAAAAATTTCATTGAACTAAATGTCTAAAACTGCTGATCTACAAGACAGCCATCTCTGTACGAATTGTTGAAATATATGACCCCTGCATATGCATTGCATACCGTATCCCTAGAAAAGGAAGGTCTTGGCGGTGTCTTTATTTAGGTATTTACCACTAGTACAGTAGCATGCCGTTCGTCTGAGACGAGCTGTTGCGTACTTACAAGAAAGCGTTTGAATCTCCGTTACAGCAACGAATTAAATCGAAGACTACGATCAAAAGAAGTCACATGTAACTCTCTTCACCCGGGAAACATGATATACACATCACTGCCTAACTCTTGTTGGTTCTACAGGATATTATTCTTCATGGCAAGGCCGTTTACGAAAAGCAAGGTAAGGATTTTCTCCATTCTAGGCCAGTGTGAAACACGAAGCAAAACAAGTATACAGACACAATGAATGGATATTACTAAATACAATAATTCACACTGCAATTCGCTATTAATGAGCCAAGCCATTAGGATACTAGATATTAAATATTTTTCAATGTATTGGCGAGATTATTTTCCCGATGCACTTTCTATATACATGCGGCTTAGCCGTCATTTTGGATACTCCAAATCTTTTTCATTTATCCCACTTAACGCGTGATTGCCAAACGCGCATTTGTCGTAACACAACATCCATCGAAAATTGTCGGCACAACGACACGATAACATCTACTAACGACCAGTCGCACATTCAAATAATACCAACACTCTGGATAAGATAACGAGATCAAACCGGCGTTTCTCTGTGACTGCATGCAAACAAGTGTACAGATATACAGTATTCGCGACAACGAAGTCGGAATCGTGTATTTCGCATGCCGTTTAATAACTTGTGTACGCGTTCCATTCCTCACTTTCGTTCTTGGAACAAGTTTATAGCGATCTTGATGTTGTTTGTAAATGATGTTGTGCTACAAGCCTAAACAAAAGCGGAAACCGGTAGAAAATGGTATTTATCTTAGAGTGTCTAGGAAAGCGTCGCGCTTATGACAGGAAATTGGCTTTGAGCCATATGTCAAGTCTTCACTTTGCAATCGCTCCGCTCATTTACATGGCAATGCTATACACGTCCTTCCGCGAATTAGGACATCCCTTTTGTGCACGCGCGCACCTGCGGTCACGTTAACAGGATGTGTTGAGGTAGCATTTGTCTTATTAACTGGATTGTGCTATTGAGTAGTTCGTATTCTGTTTGCCGCTTTGTCACCTGCACAAACGTCAATAGTCACTGTGCTTTGCTTTGTATGCGGTATAACTACGATGTCTGTTGGCCACAGTACCAGTACAGGGTGCACGAAGAATCTTAGTCTAACGTGTAGGAAAACCGTATATGACTTAATGTCAGAATTAAGGAATCGATTGAGTTAAAAGCCTGCAAGGACTATTTTCTGAAAACGACAGTGAATTCAACGAATCCTTTGAGCGTACGGAAGTTTGAAAGTTACAAATTGTGTGGTTGAATAGAAGAGTAAAATTAAGGTTTAACATTTCAGGGATTTGATTGAGCAAAGGACGAAGGCTTTCCTGCTACTGATAACCATTTTCAAGTTGAAACTGATGAAATATTTGTGCACTGCTATTTCTGTAACTAGCATACCATGGCCTAACCTCATATTTTGCTTCTATGGCGAAAAATTCGGAGGAAACCCGCTAGATGGCGCGCGCGCATAATTCGGTGGAATCTCCAAGACGTTTAGTTGAATCACAAGCGTTGGGTTAATTCATATACTATATATTTGTGTTTATGACATCGGTGTTGTCGTCTGCTTTCGATACGATAGTGAGAATTCACTCAAAATGTCCCACAACCCTGCCTCGCTACGGAAGGTCTGCGCAGTAGCTGTAAGCTTATTACATATACGATAGATGTTCTCATTGCGGTTTTAACCCCCGGCCAAGTTTCTCTGCGAGTTTGTCAACTAAGTTTACAATAGTATTTCGATTGACCCTGAAATTGTGGCGACATTCTCTATCGTAAGTGATCATCCCCCATCGGTTACCATCAATATAGGCAACAAAATCGCAAATACTATGTTGATGAATACCTCACATTACGCTCTGTGACAGCCAAGCTGAAATGCGCACGTCATGATTAGGTCGCACTTGAGTGTGGGGAAGTTGCCGGGTGTAACTAATAAGTAGACATGCATCGATGCTTTACATACTTGGCATAAGACTGCCTGCCTGTCAATCACTCTGGAAATTCTCGGATGCATCTAATTGGATTTACGAAGCTGTGCTTTTGCGATCTTTATCGCGCGATTTGTTTGTAGGTAAATATGCGCATTTTACGACGTTGTTTGGTGATAACCATCGTTGACCTACCGCATGACGGTGCATGGCAAAGGAAAGTGTTCGCTGAATTAAAATAGTCCAGGAAATCGCGAAAGACATATTTCGCATTTGTACTGAATGTGCTGTGCAGTATTCGTACTCTGGCGTCGTTGGTCGGAGGCCAAGATTATGTAAGTAAAAGGAGCCCTGTTATTATTAGAGCTTATTCTCTGATCTAAATGCTTGATGCAGCGAGACATGTGGATTTCCTGACGGTTGGTATATGTTTGATAAGGGTGTGTCCATGACTATTAAACATAAACTGAATCGTGAGTATCGATCGTTATCGTAAACACTGGCTTAGATAAGTACGCAAATTTCTGAAGTTTTAGATTTGTAATTGAGATTAGGAAGCAAAAGCGGGTTTCATACCACCTTCCAGGTTGATGATACAATGACCGATACATAGACTTGGTGCCATCAGAACTGCAGTCTAGAGGAACCGCTCCATGCCTACCTTGATGATCAAACACAAAACAAGGACGGGATGCGCAAAATGTACCCACTGACTTACATAAGTCAGTCTCTGTCATTAAATTATCCGAATTTGAGTTATTATTATTTTTTTCATCTGTGGAATATTCTTCTACTCACAGCACAAGTATTCACTTGGGCAAATTACTCTGAAAGACAAGCATTGCGTATTTGTACAAACCGTAATCACTATTTGCTTGATATGAGGTGATTTTCCCGCCACAATGATTTACAGCTTTCGATCATCGGTTTTCACTTTCTTGTCGTACGTTGATTTCGTCACGTCGTCGACGTTAATCTTCCTCAATGTGGAAATTTATCCCGAGCGTAGATGTTCTTGAGTCTGCTTGTTAACATGGCGAGGCTGTGATAAACACTTCTGTCGTATGGATAAACATTCTTTTCCTAAGCAGTAACCATTTGGTTTTGAGAATGTCAATGTTTTTCTCGGATTTTCGATGTACCATTCCGACTAGCGGTAGGTGCAATGTTTGACAGGAATCTCACTAAGTCTATCGATTAAGAAATGATGAGGGCGTTTTCCACCAAACTAGTATCTTTGGAATATGTTTGCTATGAGCAGAAATGTTACGTTACACGGGATTTATGTTTTCTTGGCTAGTGGGCGTGTCTTTAAGTTTGGCAATCTACAGCGTCCGTTTGATGTTGTGTTGAAGACTCTTTAATCCGATTATGTGTTCCCGGTATTTTTGCTTCTCCATTAAAACGTCATACAGAAGCCGATTTTAATAATCGCGGGGATATGTCTGTAGTTGAAATAGGATTTACGTCCGATTAATATTTATTCTGAAACCTCTCCCATAGTGTGGATTCTGAGAAGCTCAATTTCAAGTTGGAATCGAGGCTGTGTATCTGCGACGATTCAAGTAGGCTACTTCACAAATGGCACGTACTCAGTAGTTTTGTTTGCGCAACGCTATCCACTCGACGAGACTGGAAGAGGATATTTGCGAGGTCGAAAGACTTAGTGGCATCATCACATCCAACTTCAATTAGTCGCTTCCATAGTGGATATGAAGACACGCAACTTCTAACGCTACTCTGATCAGGCGTATCGCGCGCATCTCGTGAGCGGACTCGTTTTCGCCACTCTGCTGTTATACATGATTGCTTATGCGCAGCTTCGTCCCAAGGATTCGAGTGGGCGTTTGGGATGTAGATTATATGTCGGGACGATCCATTTATGTTATTGGTAGGAAAGTATGTGTCAGGGTGGATGAAATATTGGAATACCGTGTCTAAGTTGCCCCTTGGATTTGCCAAGTCATTCTGACTTGGTATCACCATCAAATTTGAGATATGCATTCGTTGTTGATGTGATTTCGTAAGGCGCATTTTCGCTTCTATTTTGATACGCAATGAATCTTAAATAGAACCTCGGTGATGCAATTATTGCTTGTTGCTCTTAGGCGATTCGCCGTGTTTGATGCAGATAAGACATCATGAAATTGCTACATTCGACCGTGGTAATGCAAGCAAGCGATTCGCGGGTTTATGCGAATGCGGCACGAGATACAGTATAGTCTTTGCCTAACTTGATTAAAATCGCTCTTAAAGGTCATGCATATGACGTTGTCATGTTTTATATCTAAATATAAATACTGTATCAGATAGTTATCTGTATGTCTATAGTCATGTAATCGGTATCTGGGGTGATTTCCGTAAGCATCGTCACGTGTTGGTATAGATAAAGCCGTTTATTCTTTAAAATGGAACTTTCTCATCGTACGGGTTTAATAGTATGATTGCTTTATCGTGGTTTTAGATTGAGTTGAATCGAAACGCTTGCAGCCTCATGGTGTCGAGTTTTGCGGGCGATACCGCAATAATTTGAGGATGATGGATTTTCCCCGAGAAGTTTTATCACCACATGATGCTAATGTCATGTGCTGACCCTATTTCTGAAGTTGCCTGGTGATGTCATATCTATTTTGTGCATTTAGTCGCCCGCTGAAAACCCGGCAGACATGATAATTTTATCCACCTGTATTGCGTAGTTGTGAAAGGCGTTAATTTTGCATTTCTTTGATCCAACTTGACGCTTTACTAAAAATAATGCAGACGGTTTGTCACACCGCACACCGGAGTAGAGTTATCATCCTTTAGAACTGTCTATGTATGCGAAGACATTCGCCTCTCACTATCACTACGCGCTATATTCTCCACATGCCATTTCGTATTCAGGCTACGTCTGTATCAGGATATTACCCGGCAGACGTTTCTATGCAATGCCTCTGGGTGGCGCTACGAGGCCAGTCCATGATTTCGTAAAATTGGGAGCTTGCATCTCACGCAGGTTGGCTTGCAGAATTGTGGACGTACTTTACTTAGTAAATCATGTGCTCGTTATTAGGCGTCTTACATGTTTCGGCTGCACTCAAATATGGGTAACCGTTCCCTCGACCCGCTACATCTAAATCATTAAGCCCGGTGACAGAACGTATTGACGGCGCTATATAATGTCTCATTTAGCCTACGCCTAACGTGGAGATCCCCATTATGTTTGTTGATCGGTGCGAGCGCGACATGCTTCTGTATTTGCGCATTGTTGAATTTTGCGATTGTTTTGATGTCTTCATATGACACAGGTCATCGGGTACTAAACGAAAGTGAAGAAAGCAGCGCTCTGAGTCATTGCCTTGATCTGAATTTATTTAGTTCATGCAAAGGAATTATTGCAAGATATCAATTCCTAGCTATTCAAGCTCTTATGACTGTCCGATAGATGGCGAAATGCTAACGTAAGTGAGATCGCCACTTGCCGGTAAAAACATCACGCGGCTTATTGTTGTATCTGTTTGACTTGTCAATAGTTACGTGTCGCTGTATGAGGCCGGTCTCGTAGGTTTGCCTTATTCGGAAAGGGTATTGCGAAATTCTCGCGGTTGTTTGCTCTGAGTCGTACGATCGTGCATGTGTGCATGTAATGAGCAATACGATTCTCGATGCGATGACTGCATGCTATTGAGCTGTCATGTGATGGTGACTCCAAAACTCAGCCCCGTTTACCTGCACAATATTCTACAAAAATTCCCACGGACAAATGAGACATGCAGTGTAAAGGAACCCATTATGCAATGCAGTTGTTGTGTGGATTTCATTTCATTTATTACCAAATTGCTATCCTTGACTTTCTTCGTCGCCGTGTTCTGTTGTTAATTGCGGTACCAGGAAGCCGCGCAAACCATTCTGCCTTCTTCACGGCATAAACACTCTGGTTGAGTTGTTGCGGTGGGTCATTGTCGCTCCCCATTCGAATATCATTTCGTATCGAGAACCGCCAATCAATCGTCAGTGCGCGTTTGGAAACGGATAAGTCGAAATTGGCTTAGCGTACATTGTTCTCCATCCGATCGTTCAGATTTTGCATGAGTGATCTGCGATGTATCGCTTGTGCTACATGTAACCAAGTAGCAAGCCAAGGCCAGGTTCGTTATCGCAATGGTGGCTCTATCGGTGGATATCGGGTGGGTTGGGGCTTGGGCTCGGGAACTGTATAGCGCCGAGAAACGGAGGCTACAGTTCCCGAGCCGCCCAAGCCCCGACCCATTCAATATCCCCCATACCAGACTGTCAGTCGCAGTTCTCTCACGTGGAATATGAGAGATGATGGTATAGCCGCTTAATTCCGGAGTCGACGAACCCCTACGGTGCCATAATGCGTAGAAACATAAGTTTTAAAGAATTTTACGATGAGGAGTTTAATATTATTATGAAAGACCGTTTGCCGCCCTACTCTGCAATAGACTCACAAGTTGTTTACGGACTCGGCTTGCGAGTCGCGACACATGGTTGTAACGTTGGCTTGCAGACGCATTTTGCGAGAGTGCATATTTTTTATCGCATGAATAAAGTGGTTGTACAGAGCATGTGATTGGCCAATGTATTGCCGTCATGAAAGCATATCGCGGGATCAGCGACAATAAAGAACTATGTTACACTGTCTGTCATGAGGATGCTCCGTGATGTCTCGCGTATTCCGCCTGCTTTTCCGTTCAGGTGATCCGACAGTATGACGAAACGTCTCCGTTGCGTTTAAATAACGCCGGGAATTTGCTGAAATCTGGTCCCGAGACAGGATTTAATTACCAATCCTGAGTAAACCGGGAAGTCGTTGATTACCGGCGTACAATGAACGCGTGGTATTATATCCGATGTTGTGTGGAAGTTTCTCGTGTTCAAATGGTGCGCTATTACCTCATGTTATCATATGATCAAATGAAGACAGTAGTGCTTGCATTCAGTTTTTGGATTGTTGAAATGTTATGGTTTCTAGTAGGACGTTGGAAAGCCTCCTCATGGAACTAATATATTGCCTCAATATGTCTGGATTTGTAGAGATTACTAACAATCCAACGCAGTTTGAATGGTCTATTGCGTTTAGTTTTCACGGTCTGATTATACGGATATTTGTCATTCATTTTCTTGGCCCTAATCTTTGCCAATGAGATTTTGTTTGTGTCAGCGCATGCTATAAACACTTGACTGCATGAACTCGGGTTTTTAACATCCAGGTATAGTGCATCCAATTGCAAAAACAATGCAGGCGAATTACCTGTGGAAGTGAAGTCGCTGTCGCTTTAGCAATTGTGTTGTTGTATTTCCTACCTTTTTTTCGGGACAATTCACCTGTTCACCTCATGGCCAATTGTACTGTCCTAGTTCCCACTTAAATTTCTGGTCAAGGGAACTGGTCACTTCGTTCTTTTGCATGCAATGTAAATATTCTTGTCATTGATCGAGCGTCAGCATTGACCTATGTGATTGAAATAATAATTATCAGACACTGAATCGGAAATATTAAAGTTGTTTACGTACAATCGTACACGAGATTCAGGAGGGAATTCCAAACCATTCAAATCAATTGAGCACAAACACGTCAAGTCAAACTTCGTAGATCGGACAATTGGCGAACGTGACTATCTTTGTCCCAATATATCTGTTTACCTCGTCGTCTATGGAGTGAGTACGCCAAAACTTACGCCGATTCTATTTTGTAAGGTCATGGCATTGACAGACAGTTCACATGTGTTTATTTAAAGCATGCGTTTGCTAATTATTGTTGGAGATTTACCTTTGACCTCGCTTGATATCCGTAGCCTGACCTTAAAACGTGAATATTCGGTAGCCACAATCAAGGAATCTAATAATCACGACCTTTTGCTCTGGAAACTTTATTGCGATTGTTATTTTTTTGGCTCCTTGATGGTATGCTATACCACACCTTGCACTACGTCACAAATGGCCTGCAGTGTTTGTGCGTTCTTTGATGAATACAAGACGTCAAACACACCCAAAAAGTTTAGTGTACCGGATTGGAATTGAAGAGAGCAGGGAGATGAGGACCACCACAGATTGTATGATATGTTGTGACACTCTAGGAGTCATATCAAACGATGTTGCTGATAACGATTGATAGCTGTGAAAAAAATCGTTTCCATGTTTGTGTACGACTCCACGTTATTGTTAGTTGTCTCGGTACCTGGAAATATCATGTAAAACGGTGGCGTGGTGTTTTATAGAGGGATCAAATATGTTGTTACCTAAACATTACGACAAATACCAGTCATTCATAGCCCAGCTCGTGATCACGTAACATACGCAATAATGTTTAGTAGATTATTTATTGTTTGTAGGATCAATTTCTTGAAACAAAAGAAATTATCTGTTACTGTCAAAAAATAATAACCTGCAGATTTAATCCTCACGTACTGTTTTTTGCGGGTTGAGCGAGAATTTGAAGCGACAAGAATGTTGTATAGGAAATACTGTGACCTTCGTGACGTGGAATGCAACGCATGATCTTATTCACCACCATGCCCATTTTTTCCTATTTATGCAATAACCTGTATACTTTATTCATTAATAGTTCTTTGTATGGAACTTTGCAAAACATTGTATTTCCATTACCGCCCATTATTACGCTTCGCAAATATTGACTATAAATTCAGGCTGTGGTTATTATGGCCTTACCGCCATCGCATCCAGGTTATTTTCAACCGGTATGGTGCGATATAAAAGTATTATACGTCAACCGACCGACGAAACAGTTCATGCAAAATGAACGGACTCGCGGATTTGGTGGAATATTACGACATCGCGTGGTTATAAATGATCTGCCCTCTCCGGCTCGGTCGTGTCGCCACTTCATATTTTACTGGCTGCCACCCAACGGTTCACAGGCTTTTTCCTCTTCGTTTGGCATTCTTTTCATCGGACTTCAGAGCAGCCACAGAGCAGCGATTGTTTCGAGGCCTCATCTATAGGTTTTTCAGACTAGTCACTCCGTTATGTCGCCTGTACACAGTACCGGAGTGGATGACGTGGTCTGCGGTCTGCTCCTCTTCATCACACTCAGATTTCCTAGAACACATCTATAAAGTTGGCATTTTTAAATCGTATTTTCCAACTTCTAACCATAGGTGATAAAGTCGAAGATTGATTGAGGCCATCAATTTATTCTGGTCATCAGCGTCTGGTTGCTCTGCCGGCGCATTAGAGCAATGTGATTCCGTTAATCTAAACCGTTATCAATAACTATGCGGATTGGGGGGATATTTCTCCCGCGCGACACGAGCAGTAGCGTACATAGTCTTGGATTGTGTTATGTTCAACTCTTATCGGCTGCGCTGTTAAAGTAAATCGTGTATATATTACATAAGTGACATTTAATTGAATATTTACTTTATGGCGATTATGATAAATATTAGTGTTTGAAGATAGCAGGTTATAAAGATTGTTATCTAGCATTCGGCTCAGGCAAAAGATCGCTGGGAGTTACACTCCTTCATGTTTCGAGGAAATCTCGTATTTCATCTCTTCCATATTTGGTTCCGATTTGTACGGCGTGACGTAATTGTGTAGTTTCTGTCCGTCGCATTTGTCTATCTCTCTCGCAGGTATATGCGATTCGATTGCCCACAATTTCTGACACTAGCGCCATTGTGTATTGCGTGTATACTGCTTGGTGGCTCGGTAGAGTTGTGACATTATCTGGTATACCAGCGACGTTTTCAGGTTATTCAGTGATTTGATTATCTATAAACGGGGATATGATTCCATGCTCCAAACCTGCTGGGTGGTTGTTGCTCTTTTTCGAAACTCAATCGTTAAGATCTAAGAACCGATGCTGGTTTATAGTCATAACATCACGCCTAACATTGTCTAAAGATGGACTTTTCTCAATAAGTTTTAATAGTCTTTAAAGGAACAGCCTTAGCAACACACGGATAGGAAACAATGGGAATCGCGCTCAGCTAACGTACGATATAAAGCGCCAGAGTATCGCCGAGAACAGCGTGAGCCTTTATTTACAGTTAGGGTGGCTGCAATATGCTGGGCTTTCTAAATCTGCAGAAGGCCCATCTTTTCCTTGTGATCCATGCCCATTTTCTATAACAGGACTTAGCACCTGTCTTTGCGTATATGGTCACACCTACAATAGGATTTTATGCAATGCCCACACTTTTGGTTGGTTACCTTTCCGAGGTCATCTCTTCAGACACTCACCTATAATAATGTTTTCAGTTGTGTCTCAAAATAGCTCTTGTATGAACCTCTTCTTGCTGAAAGGCGGAACGGCCCATCGGAAGAATGCTGCATCTAATATTAGCTTCGAAGGTGTCTTAAGTTTATCAGAGACGTTTTAATGATTTGAACTTGTCACCCATCATTTGTTTTTCTCGCGGAATGCATTGTCCTTGCTTTTCTGATTTAGATCATAAGATGTTTAGGAAGAGATAACGGCAGGATGAAACGCATGTTAATATAGTCTATTGTTTCTGCTTCACAGTCTGGACGGTAGAGCCGCACCCGTGCGATTTGTTTATTTACGACAAGGGTATATTTATGGTATAAAGACAACGCGCCTTTTTACACGGCACCACATAAGAATACCCGCCGAAATCATTTTTTATGCTTTTGTTTTTGGAATTTATGGCGTTTTCAACTACTAAGGTCATATAAGCCATGTCAATGCTTACGGTATACGTGTCAATACTTCCGGTTTATAGCCCGGATCACTATTACAACCACGATTCTTCGCACCCCCTGTACCGACCACCAAGTAGGGAAGGAACGAACACCAATTTTAAAGTCTTCGATTTGACTCGGCCGGGAATCGAACCCCTCTACCAACTGCACGGTCATTTTTTTGTACTTGCTGTGAAATAATAATCGACTGCGCCCGCTCTCTGATTGACAATCCAATTATTGATAAAGCTGTATTTCAATCCTTGTACGGGAAATTTGATTTGCTCTCAGTAGTGATTTTAATACACTTTGACGGAGTGGCTCTTGCTAACAAAGGGGCACCACTTCTTTCAGTACTATCACGATATTCCATTTACTATTGCATTCCTTAAAAATTGCATTGTATGGGGAGATGTAGAAATGTCTCGCATATTGTCCTTCACCACCTGAGTTTGTCAACCCTCTTAGCTGCTCACCTAACGTCTAGGGACTATAAGCAATGTAAGCAATAAGCATACATCAACATCATTTGCCATTTGGATAGCGCTATCAACTATATCACTTTGTTTACGGCTTCTAGTGTCAGAGCCTTTTGCATAAATTATTATTCTTTCGTTTCTCCTTAAAGATGTGATGAATGACCTTAATGATCGGACATACGCGTGTTCGCTGTCGTTAATGCCGAAATCTCACGTGTCATCTTTCCACCGCCCGCAATACAGTGCGCTCCCGATGTCAATCTACACCGGTCGTTTGAAGTTAGCGACTGTTTCGGCAGGTCAAGTGACATAAGCTCATGTATGTTACTGGTCACCCGATACGGCTAGAAGGTGGAGACGGTAAAGCAAGCGTTGTCTTTACAGTAAACGATATAAGCGATATACGGCCAGAGCTAAATAGGTCTTTGCCTATCGGTGCTGACTTAGATTACATAATTTGAGACCTAGGCACATTAATAAATTAGGACTGTTGGAGAACTCTGACCTTCTGCGTAGCACTCTGCGTCAGCAGTCAACTGTCCAGCAGTTAACGCGATATGAAATCACCCAAAGAGTGAAGTTTCAAGTTTTTCGCGTTATTATTGCTATTGAGTCTAAAGTTCTTTGTTTCCTTTATGGCATTCCCAAAGTAATTTCGATTATTTGCTGCGTATGCGCCTATTGTCACTGTAGCCGGTGATAGAAAAGTGCATTTACAGTCACTCTAGTGAAAATGTCGTCTGCTCATCCCATGGGAGTGCAGTAAAAATTATCGCGCTCCACAGGTCCATAGCATAGCCAACTTTAAGCAAGGCTAATCATGCTGATGATGCTTAATTTCGACATTTGTGGTGTGCTACAGAGAGACCTTTCGTCGCTATAAATTTTCCCCTGCCATGATGTTATTTGACGAGTGTATATAGTATGGTAGTAGGATTGAAATATCTTTAGAGCTCCGAACGATGTTGTGCAACTATACTGTATATAGACTCCGTGAAAAATTTCCAAGATACAATTATAGCTGGTACTTTCTCCACGAAATTCGGTCTCATTTTCGATAGGACTAATTCTATGTTTTTTCCGTCTAATTTTACATTTACGGCACTTCATATCGAGTTCATTCCAGAATACAGGGCCTTGTTCGCACGGTGTTAGCATAAGTGACAATTTCGAACTTGAGGCTCACATTTGACTAAGCCCCGCGAAGCCAAAAGGATATCCTCGCCGACGACTTCAATGAGTATCTGTGCATCTTCTTTTTGTAGACATGTATAGAGAGTAAAAGTCAATCTGCTACGGTGTGGTAGTAATCATGCTGTAGGCAAATTTGTGGCAATATGAAATGCAGATATGTTGAGGGAATCGTATTAGAGAAGGTATTATTCTTCCCAAATGATAACATGGCAGCTTCAAGAGCTTCAAACATTCTTCTGGGCAGGAATTATTTTAGGTTTGGTGTCACTTTCGCTTTCCTTCTACTGCTAGTACCGTAATTAAAAACGTAGCCATTTCGAATTCCGCCTCGGTATAGTCAATGTCGTCACATGTAGATTGGTGTCTGCTCTCTGAGGGACTTTCCTGCTGGGATTTTGTGCCCAAGGCATTTTCGCGCACAATGTCGCCTTAACAATGGGTGATATTCACTATACTTAGTTATCATATCATGCTTGTAGGATAATTATCGATTCACTTGCTAAGCCACAGTTCACACGCGAAAACAAGGCTGGTGTGACTCTCCATTCTTCCGCTATACAGTACTTGTAACTAAGCATCTCGCTGATATTGATTGTTTCGCTGCGCCTTTTCCCTACATCCCATCCCTTCTGTTTATATCTAGGGAAAATGATAATTTATCACTCAGCATTATTTCCTTACACACTGAGGTATACACGGTATATCCTTTTTATTGTCCAAGACAAGTAGGGCGTCGGTTTACCTTGCGTTGCATTAAAGCAGACTTTCGGTGCACTCAGTGATTCTTGATTTCATTGCTTCATGTAGTAGATGTCACGTGGAATTTTGGACACTTCTTGAGTGTGTATTCGATATCGCACAATTTGATCAATTTTAATTTTAGCCTTCCACGAAATGCGGGTCGTTTGTAGTATAGAAGCTTGCGGGTACTCCACTCAGTAATTTGTCAAATTCGCAAAGTTGAGAGACTTGAAATATGGTCAGTATTATATCAGTTCTAACATCCCACCAAGTGTATTGGAACTTTATGCGTATGCATGAAACCGGCTGCTTCGTGAATCGTGGCCATCACCTTATCGTCATCATCCATCATCCCCTGACGGAGAAGTTGAGTTTGAACAAAAATCAAGCGAATTAAATTTTCAATAAACTTGGCCGGGCGTCATTTATTTAACTCTTTGGGCTATTTATACTGGTCGTCCGACATCGGCTGCTTGAGCATAAGAGGTATAAAAGCACCCGCACTGAAGTTACGTTGTTTGCCAAGACCATTGGAGTTTTGGGGTATCAGGGCCACGTTTCTGGTACGATCCCTAACCTTACATGAAAGCTGCTTATGCGTCAAGAGAAATGGGCGTAAAGTCGCGCTTGATCTCGATATGCAGTCTTTTGTGAGGCACTGTCTTCAGTGTCTGGCCTATCTTGTTAGTATTTTCCATTCAGTTAGAAGTTTACGCCTACCTTCGCTGTAGTCACGTGCGGTATGCAGATTGTAAATTCATTGACCAAATTTGTTCAAGCTCAAGCTAGCCTGACTCACACCTCGAAGAGGCATCGCTCCGAAATTCTCTAATTTTATGCATAGATGCTGTCGACCCAACTTCCATATTCGTGTGACGTTAATGGTCTAAACTTGGCTACAAGACTAGAATGTGCTGTCGTTGTCGTGCTGTGTGCCCGAATGTTACCTGTACGCTTGTAAATTTGATATCTTTTGACGTAGACAGATCCACGTGGTTGCGAAAAAATATTCAACATTGCATAAAATCGACAAACTGCTGTCGTGTTGTGATCTGTAAATCTGTAATAGCAAATTTCTGAACTGATAATATTCTCGACATAATGTCGTGGAATTTTTATGACGAGCTTAATGTTTCGATTCTACCGAACCCTTTTGAATGAATGATGGCCGGAGGAGGTCTCTGTGGTGTTGCTATATAGTGTCTACTGAATTTTAACAGTACTAGTCTCAAGAGGAGTCAACCGTCTCGTTTTGCAAGTATCAGTGTCAAGTGCTGTGCGTCACTCTTGCCAAATTGGAATCACTATATACGCCTTCAACTCTCTACCGGGGTGCTCGATAATACCGTGTCACGACCAGTCGGTTTAAAGTCGATTTCGATGTACGATTTGGTTGTCATCTGCGATATCTACGGAAAATACAACCGTGCGTGATGGTCGCAATGGCATCGTATGCCGCCGACAGCTCATGGGCATAAATTTTGTTTTCTAGTAAGCCTGAAGTGTGTAGTCTGATTAAAAGGAGAAATAGTATGTTGGCGAGACGAATGGGAATCGTTCCCGGACATGAGCCCGGTTGTTCAAGTAGACGATATCGCTCAAACCACTAATCTAGTCTAGGCCATGCTCAGACCTACACTATTGACAAAATTGAGAAAAGTTGGAAATTTGGAAACCACGTGTACCACATGTTGGACATCACAAGTATTGGTTTTTTGCAACTCTTTATATTTTTGATGTTTTTATTGTTGCATACATTGTTGCATTGTTTTCTTCGGACTAGACGATTTGCAGCATCCCACCCCTGATCTGATACGGTTGCGACGCGTCCACGCTAGACACGACAGGTTGAAGCCGGTCGGGGACGATTCAAGGGTGGGGATGTAGAGGGGAGTGGCGCGGCGAACGACCATTTTGAAAGATACAGAGACTGTCACCACAGTTTTAAGGTCCAGCCAAATGTAGAGTGGAACGGTAAAACTGTGGTGACACTCTCTGCATACAAAACTGTAATGCGTTGGGAAGGTATTTGATATTATTAGGGTAGGCCTACTGGTACTAACCCACTCGAAATATTTTTACATTTGTTTTAAAATATCAAGCAGAATACTCTGGTATTGTTCTCCCTCTTGTATATACCTCAAGCTTGGTCACGTGGTCAATAATAATTTTTATCTAATAATAATGCACTAATCTGTCCATTGCTTGCCTTATATGGAATGAGATTTTCGCGGCATTCGTTTCGATGCGAAATACAAAAATTATCGAAATGATAACATCTACAAACGTGATGAGACGAACTACCTTCTTCTACATTTGTGTGTGCCAGCTTTGGCCGGAAGCATATAAGCGGTGAAGCCATCTTACGTCACGGCCCGCTAGTTGTAGTTGCCATAACATAAGATACACGGTACAGAACAATACAATCGTAAACACGCAACACTATCTCGTCAGATCTTAAGCACGTTAATGTCAAAATAAGATGCTTCAAAAATAGCGGTACGGTATATTCTGTTCTTTTCCATCGTCTAGTTTCGTGAGTCGTTTGTTTTCGTGTACTTATCGCGTGTTCTGGAACGCGGAGGGGGTGGCTGGTACGATATGACAGTGCTGTTTTCATTTCACCGCAAAAGATATTTCGGGTTGTATATAATTTCCATGATACTTATTCCACGCTCATTTTCGCAACAACAACTTGCACGCGATGGTGCTGTATAAATTTGAGTACCGGTATTTCTAACGTCAAGCAATGATTGGCTATATGTACGATATATGGTGGGACCCCACCTTGACCCTTACGGCTACCACGTAAACCGATCAGGAAATGAACCATAGACATCCTTGCAAATATCTCCATATGTCATTTACGATGCCGGCTACTATTTGGTTCTCTTTTACTTTCGACTTCCTTGTTTTGCAAGCAGACCTTGCTAGTTTGGTTTCTATACACCACCTATCTATACGTATACATGTGATTATTTGAAGGCTTGGCTTATACAGATATTGCGCTCAAGTAGAACATCCCGTTTTAGTATCCACAGCCTCTAATGTAACTGTATCATTAAAATATAACGGTAACATTCGGTATCAATGTGTCAATGTCGCCGTGTTTAATTAAACGCTTCACAGATGTATTTATTTTTTCTGAAGCAAAACGCTGTTGTTTTAGTAACGAATCGACCGAGTTCACGATAACTGTGCCGTGACGATTGTTTTAAGTTCTATTCTTATCTTGGTCAAAATCACTTTGGATGATGAACAGTTTTAGCTAATGTGAGAATTTGTTGGCAAACCCTTCCGTTTGTGATAAATCACCGGTGTGTATATCAAGTCTTTGTGGTTTGTATTTTTTTGACTGCACATTTCTGGCATCATTACGTCATGATTTTGTACTTGCAAAACCAAGACAAACCATAGGTCCTTACGTTATAAACCGCCCTCTTGTGTGGTAAGCACAAATATAGTGTATATTGCCGAAACAGATTCATCTCTCTTGGTACATTTAGGCCAGCAAGCCCAATAGATGGATATGCACAACTATACGCTATGACGCTGTGTCATTATTACGGGTCACTCTACCAGTAAAATATCAACGGATCTTATTACATCTTTTTATCGCCATGACTCCCGATATTGGCGTATGTTGTGATGCTGCTACCCGTCAAAAGTCCCGAGTAATGTTGAACTTCTAACAGTGATACCCATTACCTATCCTTCTCTCTGAACCTCAAAAAACGTTACGGCGCTGTGGTTTTACAATCAAGTGCGAGGCGGGTCTGACAACTCGAATATTGCTAGCCTCTATTTGAGTATGTTCTGGTAAATATACGCAGCCGACTATTTCAGGCCGAAGTTTCTAATCTTTTGGGTGACATTTACTGGGTGGTAGAATCCATCACATTATTATATGAGTATGTTTTACACTTCTATTCTTGTTGGCAATCCGGGATGATTGTGTGACAGGGCTGAGTGCTCGTTTACATGGCATCAGACTATCTTGAAAACGGATCTAACTATAAGAACAATTATTCTGTCGGCCAGGTTTTATTTCTATAATTGCTCTATACGTGGTCTTTCGTAAAGTCTCAGAAAACTAAGTATAATCCTCTCCATCAAAGATGTTTGGTTGGCTGTTATTTGCTCTGCAATCTGTTATCTACTCGAACGGATGTGTTGGATTCTATAGCAGCCTTGCCTTGAACATGTTGGTTTCCTATTCCGCACTTAATGTAATCACCGGAAAACATGAGTTATCGTTGATTAAAGTATTGTTTATAATTTTGTGGTGCGCCGTCATTAGGCTGCGCCATATTGTTGTGATATGGTACACCTGTGTATATAGGTGCTTATTGGAATTGCGGGATTTACATTTAATGCGGATTTGATTGTAGAAATGGGCTTGGCATAAATGATAGTGTGTTGTTTGGATCATCACGATTGCCTCGCTATGTTAAAACATATATAAACAAAACATGTCGTCAACGCCGGACAGTGTGGTCTTAGCCTGCTTTATCTCTATTCCATTACAACAACGCGAGGAGAAAACTTCATGTAGCTAACAGAGTCGCCGTTCTGTTCCTATAGCGTAAACACACTGACTCATTGCGACGCTAATGCCATCTACCCGCAGGGTAACTTTGTGGTTGCAATGATTATTCCCATATTATCCCATTCCCAATGTACACAGACGCGGATATTTATTCATTACAATTGATCTTCGCGACTGTCAAGTAATCTGCTGTGAAATATAGTCAGTGGTGTGGAGTGGGAACAAAAAACGTTGTACCCACAACACGGTAACGTCTCTTTCATTTTATGTTGTCAATGTGCTTTGCTATGTCCAACTCACCTGTATCGCAAATTATGATTTTACCTGATCAACTGTCCTACTCAACGCTGAGAAATGCCAAAATTTCTCCGGCATATTCTTTGTCGGTTTGTAGCGTAGTGGAAAGTCGGAGTGTAAGTTTTGTTATGGTATGGTATAGGGCAATTACTAAAGTACGCACTTGTGTTCTTCCTGTTTCAATTATCCATAACTTTCGAGAAAATCTGTTTCGAGTGTTAAATTTGAAGTGCCAAAATTGACCCCAAAATTCCCCTATCTAGTCGCTAACACTACCACGCAACAAGCCATTACATGATACTATAATAGTTCGGCGGTGTCTAGTTTTATTATTGCCCATGGGAAAACCAAGCAATATTATCGGTCTATTTTTACTGTGACCTTACAATAAAATAGTCTAAATTTAGCCGCTGTGCGACTTGTTTCAAAATCTCCCGCTTTATAACTCAATTATATGCAATTCATCTAGGTGGCCTACACGACTTCGCTTCCAGGTTATCGGAACTTCAATAATACTTTCTCTCCCGCCTTTTTCACATTCAAAAACGATTTTTGTATTTTTCCTGGCTTGTCAAGTTGTAAGGTATTTTCCTTCGTTGAAGCTGTTGGTTAAAGCTCCCACGGCACTGCTATTTTGCGTGGTGTTAACCTACGTGTCTGAAAACTGGCTTATTGAGAATCTGAACAACTTATCAGGCAATCATATTAACATCGCTGGTGGAAATTTACGTCTCAGGATACGTGTTTATGATCATGATGAGACTATGGCAGGCGCCAGATCTAAATCTCCAACTGTCACTATATGCTTAAATATTTTTGTTGCACAGCGCACCCACGAAACTGCTAATCGTTCAAGAATAAGTACTAACCGTAAATGGGTGGCTGACCGCGTCGTATTGTAGGGGAGCCCACATTGTTGGCATGCTTGTTAATCGTGAAATTCTTGTTTCGTGATTATTAATCTATATGGGGCACCAGGATATAAATTTATCGGCAATTTCGCTTAGTACAGACATAGTTCTTATAATTGGTTGCGGAACACGAAAGATTCGGATGTGGTAGCCCACTACGTCCTTGACCCCCACAATTTCTCGAAGGCACTTTTTTCATTGCGTTGTGTAACGACTTGGTAGTAGTGTGACAGAAATAAGTTGCTTGTTGTTATGTTTATAGTCTATTAGTAGGGCGTCTCTCAGAAATAGACCTGCCAAGAATATACCCGCCATTTCTCCCATGTAAACCCCCCGCCGAAATCAATACAAATCTTGCTAGACTTGACCGCTAGAGCTGCGATATATGATATAGTTGAAAGATCGCTGCCGTAAAAATAGCTGATGTGTTTTTGCGGATAACCTGTTTCCTTCTGACGCCATTAATGCTATACAACTGTATGGTTTGTGGGAAATCTTCTGTCAACCGTTTTAGATTAATGGGACGTTGGCATATTGAACTGCGGTTCCTAATACCCGGAGGAAGTTATTTCACCTACGAATAGACGTATGACGCAAAAATAACTATTTTTGTCTCTTCCGTTATTGCACATCTTCAGTGTAGGTATAGACTGCCAAACACGATATCCTTAATCTAGTGTGGGACACTTCATGTTCGTAGTATGTTAGTTGAAGTCAAATTATTCTTTCGCGTTTCTTTGGTTATCAGCAGGCGACCGTCACTCACTTCTTCTGTCGCGATTGTTTAGCGAACCAATGATCCCTTGACGAGAATATGTTGTTTACGGTTATTCAACGGCTTCTCTATACAGTTAGGCCGGTGGCTCTTAACCTTTTATTGTGACTTACACACGGTAGTCACCTACTATGGACTCTCAGTGACAGTAGTCCCCTGCTGAGCAATAAAACTTTCTTTCTGTATCAGATTCGTATAGGCTACAGATATGCAGTTTGTTTTGCTGCATGAATATAAAAACGCATAAGCGTCAGCTGGCCGTAAGTGGTTAATTACATTTAATACATCTTGCGCTTGTGGTCCGCTGCGTTAGATTATTGGGCGTTACCAGGATTCTCTTTAACACTGACTTTCGACCTGAAGGATTTGAATTTATTATCCTTTGCAATTTTCAGTTGATAAACTTTGGTATTCGTTTAGGAAATGTGGTGCAAAATACACACACTCAATCCAGATCAGCGTCCGACCGTATTTAGAAATTGTTTGTTTTCGTCTATTTCATCTATTTTTGTTGCATTTGCTGTTCGCTTCACATGGATAGAAAAATTGAAGCCTATTCTTAAGGCGTCCAACTAATCTATTTATGGATGGCTTTTCGTCGATAAATGTCAGTACAATCGTACAATCAGACATATGCAAATTCATTCGCTGCACTCAGTTTATCTGAGGTTTTTAATCTTTGTGGACGATTATGATCGTTGCAACTATAACCTATAAAGCAAGCAACCTATGTGTATGCCGTTTTTGCGCATCCAGCGTTTGCAAGAAATTGCGGCGTAATGATCATAGCTGCTGGGAACCCTGGAAGGGACATAGCGTATGTCTGGAATAATATAATCTGCTATACGTTTGAACATACTGCATAATGTCTCGGATGATGCGCTGTGACGCTATGTTTGAATCTGTATTTATCTTGGATAGCAGTCGATGGCGGACGATCAGCTACAACCGATAGAGAGTGTCGCCACAGATAAATTTCTCACTAAGTAAAATAAATTATCCGTTTCACCTGATGAGGGATCGAATCACCGAATGCTGGACGTTAAAACTGTAGTGACACTTTACATCGATCCGAACTTGCGCATGTGCCTGTGGAAATGATAATGAGCTTCCAGTTGAGTTACCAAATAATGATGTTTAGTTCTAGTCTCAATCTGGCGACGCAATGTATAGAATTGCGCCCAGTCTAATCACTGTTACAGTCAGTTTGCTTGTGCGGTTGTGACTGGATCGCATTAGCCAGACTGGCGGATAAATTGATTAGTAATGAGCTAATTTGATGAATTTCGTCATCAATTGTGGTTAGAGATTACACGACGCTTGAATATGACGTATATCATTCTGTTTAGGTGTGGCTGTTGTTAGTTGTATACGTATTTGTGACTCGTTGAGTCAAATATAAATTTGTCTACTTCCCTTCATTGTTGATATGTAACAGGTAATGTCAAAGCGGCGAAAGCGACACGTTTTTTGAATCCGTGACATTTGTCTCCATTTGAGTCGGTGCATAATAAAAGCGTTGATAACATCTCCACCATTCTGTACCAAGGCATATCAATGTAATCAATCTGCCTTGGTTGCAGACGATTCGCACAAATAGCGTATAATGTTTCCTATAGTGTATCCTGATTGATCGTGTCGTTGCGGTCAAAGTCAAAAACAGATTTTACCTGGAAAACAAAAGAAACATGATTTGCTTACGAGATTATAGAAAAGCGATACAATGCGTTGTATACATTAGTCTGAATTTGTATGAAATTATGTAAACAGAACAAATCGTTGATACATAAAAAAGATTTTTCAACAGTTTAGATACCTGATGCTATTTACTGTTAAGGAGATGTGACAAGAATCTTTCTATTTAATTCGAGTCGCTTTTTTTCATCTTTTTACACCGCCCCCCCCTTTTTTTTTCTTTTTCGCGCATTTGTAATTCACTATTACGTGTACAGAGAGAAAGTATTAAGTCACAGTTTATCGGGTCGTAATTTCACTCAATACGCGAGAGCTTAAGTCTCAATTACCAGGATTATGGACTTTCTAAATAGCCTGGGCAAACGCGCTGCACATTGTCATCCGTCATTTTAAAAAAAATCAAAGTTTTGTTGATCATTTCGAAGAAAATTGCCCAGGGCAAACGGAAGTGAGATGTCTGATGAAACTTTCAATTTGACTGGTATTTTCGACGCTGCGATTCCAAGACAGCGGGATTATTTGAGACTACTTTACGGATTTTTAGGATTATGTTTCATAACTGCTTCGAATAGAAACAGGGGCTATGTGCCACTTGAAACGCACATGCGTTAAAATTCTTTCGAACGTAATGCATGTTGTCGGTTGCCTACTATTATTTCTTGACTCCGGACTTTTCAAATCCGAATATTTGCTCAGTAGGATTCTCCGTAACTCGTAATAATCAGCCTGACACTCCATTGTGGGTGCTCGTGAAATCTTCTTAATTGCTAATTAGTGATATTGACCTGTAAGACGCCTCGCCGGTCGGTAATGCAGCCGGCGTACGTGTCATCAACTCATCAAATGTAAATAGCTGTCGAAGAGTTTCTTTACTGACCACAGCGATTAGGCTATACCAAGCTCGGCACGCGGGTCTTCGGGAACTGCTTAACGCAGCCACTCGGTCGTCTCATCCACGATTGCATAATCATTTGTAGGCAAAATGAGCGAAAATACCTCGAATAATATGTTATGTCCCGTAAAACATACTGCTACAATTGCCGCCGTTGAGCAAACCCCATAGGAAGCATCGAAACCAGACTGGAATGCGTACCGAAACATGCAGGTCCCGCTTGACTTGTTATGCAATTGTAAATATTTTCCTGTCGCGCCGGTGAAATAGCTTCACGTATATGACGCGCCATTAGCGTAACCGTGGTTTTCGCAGTATCTTCAAAGCATAGTTTGGATCATTAGATAAATCTCAGTTTTAATATGTGTAACTGATGCTAGAAATGGAACCCTTCGAAGATCGTGCAGTATGACATGCAAGGATTGTTATTGACATAGAATCAGTTTCGTATCAATGTAGGAACTTACTACTCTTTGAGTATTCATCTGGACCCTGAATATCATTTCTCATTTTGCTGGTTACAATAACCCTCCTTCTCTCTCTCTCTCTCCTACTGCTACATTCCCGATATTCATTTTTGTTTACATTCACATTTGATCCGGTATGATTCCGTTCTTGTCCATTGCGTTGAAGGGGTACCCGCCTGATCCATGAATACCCCACCCGTCTGTGTTTTCAATTCCATCATACGTTTGGTCAATTTGTAAATCCGTATATTGGTTAGTCATGGGTGACTACTCGTGCACTCATAATATGTTCCCCAGCCCTGGATGTTGAAATCCAATTGATGATATATAAATTACCTTTAAAACGACATGACTATAGGCAGTGACTATACCCTTCACACCTGTTGCAAATCGATAATGCCTGAATTTTTTTTATCATGTTTTAACAAAACGATTTTCATTCCTAAACCGCTTCTGGGATATCAACGTTATCAATCTTTTACGCGCTCCTTGCTTACGTTTTTGGCTTGTATTCTGGCTAATATGGATACGGTAGATCATAATTATACGGGCATCAATTTGTTAAGCAGCTTGATTATGGTCTCATCGGTCATGTCGCTTGTAACGGAAAATTTGATAACCAGAACTTGGTCATGCGTCAGTAATTCAGGTGTTAAAAGCTGTTGTTTTGAGAGATATGCGGGACAGTTCTATCATGATATGTCACCACTAATATTTGTTGGAATATTGATATCACCGATCCGGATAACCTTTATATGGTCTGTTGTTCAATCGTGCTGATCGTAATATATGGACTGCAATAATGTAGTGCCTATTAATTACGAGACCCCATAGCAGTTGATGCTGTACCGATTCCGCTTGGCTGGTTGAAATTGATTGGTTTAGTTTGCGTGATCATGCCATTGACTCTAGAGCATTACACAGTATGTAAAGTGAGCGAATAACCGCCATTAAACGAGGTGCAGATATCAGTTAAAGAAAGCATCAAATTCATTCTCAAATCTGTATTATCGCCAATGCAGTGCGCTCGTCTCTGCGGGTTGCCACTGTCATTGAAATACAACTCTCCTGTAGAATTTTGTAACACGTCGATTATACGGTTTATGCCAATTGCACAATTCATGACCGGTACGCCAAATTAGGCCCAAAGATAGCGTTAGTGTGTGTTGCAAGCGGCTGTTACATCAACCCAGCACCAGTTTCGAGTTGTGCACTCTTGAGGGTTTACGCATACATACGTCTGCGTTGAATCTATTGCGGTGAGGAAGTGCAAATCTGGAAGTTGCAGACCTACAATTGATCGTATATCTGTACCCGACATAGATGCGCGGTGCGCAGAAGCAGGCGTTGAATGCCACCCGTGGGGTAATATCGACTGTTAAATCACTGCCTGAAACATACAGTTAGTTAGGTACAGTAGATATGAAACGCTATGGCAGTGGTTCCCAACCGGGGAGGAATTCTTCCCCTGGGAGGAATTCTGCCACTTCAAGGGAGGAGTGTCAAAACTTCGATTTTAAGATAACTAGTGGCTTTTGTACAGCGTGTTGCAGCTGTTTACTTCAATAATATTGGCCGGCATGTGATTGCATTTGTTCTTGTCAAAAATGTGTTTATAGCGTATAGGTATTGCTGTAAACTTGTAAAGCCCGTTTACATTGAGGTTACGAAGAAGCAACGGGAGGTGATATGAAGCTATTTTGCATTCTGTGTAGTGCATATTTAGATTAGGGGAGGAAATATATATTTTTTAAATCAGGAATGTAGGAAAAAAGTTTGGGAACCACTGCGTTATGGTATGCATTAACACCAAAAATGGAATCTTCGAATTACCAACCGACAGTGACGTTTGTACGTAACTGGTAAATACTATTTTGTGGTGATCAAATCCAGTGGTGATAAATTTTCGCTGTGGAGGATCGATTTTCGTCTGGTCGTCGCGGCAAATTTACGCTTCCAAATTATGATTGTTGTTCATTGGTTTGATCACCTTGTAAGTAGGACACCGTGTAATCATACATGCTCAGACTCTTGTTCAACATGGTATGAATTTGCATGAAATTTGCTTGTATGCATCAGTGTGTTTGTGTTATTTGGCCCCCTGTGCTGACTGTGGACCTAAGGTTTTCGTCACAGGTTTAACTTCCGCTCTTAGTACTTTGTGCCATTGTTAATTTGCATGCATTTGGTCCTGCTTCATTTTCGTTTCATATGGGTAGAAATGGTACTCTGTGAGACTGCATGGCAACACGTAACAATTTACATACAACATGCAGTGGACTCCTATCATGGCTACATTCCGCGCATTTTGACTCAATTGCTTGCTATACGTTTCCGCTTGTGAAAGACTGACAAATTGGTTGATTGATGGATTTTTTGCTTTGTGCCTTTGAGTATTCTTGTGTACATCTCTCTTTGCGGCAGATACTTCCAATTCACGAACCCATTGCGCGTAGAATTTTCTTATCGGGGTGTTTTGACTGGCGAAGGATTCATTGTTGACGGCAGAATTACGGGTGTTTTCAGGCCGTATTTTACGGCTCTGTGGTGTGTTTTCATTTCATCGAAAACAAATTACTTGGAGGTATTTCTCATTCGGCAGAGTAGGCCTAAGCATTAGTCCACTAGCTCATTTGCGTATGACTTATTATGACCATTCCGTGATGAAGCCTGGCGGTACCTGAACGAGTTCAAACTGCTTGTTGCGAAATCCAAGTCGATGGTGATCCATTCGACATGAAGACGTAACCGCAGCAGTTCTCGTGGGCGAGAAATGGTTTCCTTCGAGTTTAAAGATTTTTCCATCAAAACTACTTCATATCTAAATATATCATGTTTGTACTGCGAGTAAACTGCATTGTATCGTTGCGTAGGAACCATAAGTTTCAATTAATTTCATATTGATTAGTATAGTGGAGCCGATATCGGACGATCAATAGATATTGTAAAGAAGATCACCACAGATTTAGCGTCCAGCCTAAGGCTGTGGGGATCTTCTTTACAATAATTAATTTCATTCAATACACAATGCACCTTTTTCAATCTGCCATTTATGGGCAGCAAGAGTCTGATTTGGTAGAAAGAAAACATCTCATTCTCGATACAGGGTATTTTCTCCCGGATTCATTCGGTTGTTACAAAACAACGGGAGAAGTTACGAAATGCTTGTTGGTCACTTAATGTGCTTGTCAATCGTAAGATACCGTTGCTTACTTTTGTAGTCATATGTCACCTCGGTGCCTTTCTCATAATGCTTCAAGTGGTGATAGGCTACTCACTGTTTCTGAATTTTCTGACTGGTACTTCTCGTTTTGTATGCGTTAAAGGTAGTCGCGTCAAAGACTGAAGAAGACCACTGATCCAATTATTGTGTTATGAGTTATGAGTGTACTTTTTTCCTTTGTGTTGCTGTTCATTCGATTAGTGCCTGTATACTTGCTCTCATTACTCAGTGGTTTACGGCACGCAAAAAGAATATCATTGTGACCCAATTCGAGGCGGATGTCTTGGTATTCCTGAATTTTTGTGTTTCAAGTCATTTATTGGAATGTATGAATTTTTTTAATTTTCAAAATATTATGTCTATGACATTGTTGTTCTTCATAGCATCGCGATTCATTCGGCGTTCTATAATATCCATCCGTTAGACCTTTCAAGAATTGCCGTTACGATAGGATTACAGTATATGATGTCATTCTTCCAGACAACTTTTTTCAACCTTTTAAGGTAACACAATCGGCGGCCTTGTGTTTGCTGGGCGCCCATCAGACAGTCTCAGTCTGAGTTGCGTTCATGAAAGAGGACTTAAATGGTTACATGTGCAAACAACGTGCAACTGCAAATGAACCATCCGACACAAACGATAGAGATCAAGCTTATCAATAACCTTTGGGTACGTCTACTCATACTCCACCAACCTACCCAAAAACATAAAGTGAATACATTTCTCTCAAGCACTCGAGCATGTGGCCACTGGGCAGGGTATGCATCAAACCACTTATATTGTGGTCGGTCCATTTGCGAACCTTGGATAACTTGTGCTTATGGGTATAAAGTAACATATTTAGCACATGTGTAAGTAAATGAGAAGTGACTTTTGTCTATATGAATATCACATTGTCCTGAACAGCTGGACAAAATGAATGGTGTTGTCACCGATTATGGAGGGTTACGTTGTACTAATGATCGGTAACAATTGTCAATACTAGATAGATGTCTTCCAAAACAAAAATATGATTCCATGTGATTTATGAGTTGTGTTTCTGGTTTGTGGCAAATGTTGGAATGCTTTAATCTAGCTGACTCTCTTGTTGATTTATCAGAATAAGAACACCGTTTCGATGTCTTTGATGAGGTATTCACCAACCTCCGACCACCATTTTGACCATTGATGGCCATTAATCATCTTGGCCTACATTTCGAGTTAACTATCTTTCTGTTGTAGTCATTGTGGAAAATGGCGGAAGGCTTTACGATTAGTCATATAGAACCCGTTGTTTTTAATCAATTTATTATTGTTATTCAGAACCCAGAAGCAGATTTCTCTTATCCTTGATCGAACCATGGTTCTGATATAAACAGGCACATACTCCAACCTGAATCGCCAATCATGTGGCTTATATAATGCGATATGCTCTAATTATGGAATTTCGAAACTCTGAAAAGCATAGATTTTAGGTATGAGAATTTCCTGTTCCCCCCTCTCGCACCACAGCCACAGAGAATAAATGTCTGTTATTGTATTAACCGCACGCTTAAGATAATAATCAGACGGATTTTCAGGAAAACGTGCGCAAACAGTAGATTTCATGAAATCGTACCGG
The DNA here is from genome assembly GCA_030412335.1 of Botrylloides violaceus. NCBI lineage: Eukaryota > Metazoa > Chordata > Ascidiacea > Stolidobranchia > Styelidae > Botrylloides > Botrylloides violaceus. The sequence goes on from JASFYC010000714.1 coordinate 1,238,482, forward strand.
ACACATTACCGTAAGAATAAGACACGTCGTCGTTTGCGCCAACACGAATCATGCGAATGTGGCAAACACATTCGATCCTGCTTTTGGCATCGGAATTCGCAATTTTTCTTACTTCCTTACGATAAGACATCGTTATCAACTAACAAAAGGTTAGGGAGTGAGGGAGATTCATTTTGTTATCGCTGCAGTTTAGGCCTATATTTTACCCCGCTATTAGCATATATCCTTCGATGGCGTATCTGTTGAATTATAATAATGTTCCCGATGCCTTATCTCCGTTAGTGTTTGTCTTCTACTGGTGTTGGCCATTCTTACCGGTTGATCTGCTGACTCCCTATTAATTAATGTCAGTGGTCGTGATAAGTTTGAACATGGCCTACTGTAGAGTAGGCCATGTCTAAAGTAGACCATGTTTTGAAGATCTTATAGGGAGGCGCTGTTGTTGACGATTAATTGAACTAACTATTTTGAATCGTTCCTATGTGGGCGAGTCTTTCAACACCCATGTCTTGTTGCACGTCAGAGTTGCACGTCTGCATGATGTCATTCACATGTATTCCAGTCCGTTACACGCAATAACGCACTAGGTGCTGGAACTATTGTATTGGTATAGATATTTAGATTGAGGGAAAATGTAGATTCTATAGTCGTTATTGAAGAAATGTTGTGACTCTTGTGTTTATAATGCAGCCTGAGCAGATAGTCTTCGGCTGTTCATGCTTCAGCGATAGTACTAGTAAGTGACAGCGCCACCACAGTCTTCGATCATGCGCTGCGTGCGCATGTATTGTAAAAATCGACTTTTTCGCGTTGATCTAGAAGTTACGACTAGCTCCTCGTTCATTCTAAGTTTTTATCATGCCAACAAAAATAATCCCCTGGGTGTATACTGTATAGTAAGCTGCTGTGTGACCGCATGATGATTGTTTGTTATCTCGCATATGCATACATCAAAGGCTAATAGCTTGCTTAGTTGGAAACGTCGTCTTTTTTCTCTCGTTCTTCCGTTGCGTAATTAGTAGAAAGATTGTTTTTCAATGATTTTATCAGTCATCATACGAAGGCGATTGAGGATTAGTGGGTTGACCCACAATCCACCCGCACACTCTACGCTGTAATTTGGTCGCACAAAGCATTCTTTAGCCTTCATTATAGTGGCTTTACGGCTGACCAACTTGATCGGAGCTGATCGCGACCTTTCAGCCGTTATCGTTTAATCGCGCTTACATGTAACTACTTCTAGTGTAAATATCTGTCTCTGCTTTGTGCGTTGCTACCCTAAACAGAGGCGCAATATGCCAGTGCGTGTGTGTGTGTGTACTGTCGATTTTGGTGCCACTGGCTCAATGGCTTTGTGCACAGGGACGAAATAACTTCGTAAGAAGTGAACTTGATCTTCTGTTTAAATCAATCCCAGATTTGAAGATAAAATGCAGTATTGCTATTGGCTTCTATCAAAGTTGACATGTGGATAGAAATTGTACTGTAACTATTGAGGGCTTCTCATATGGGCATGGGCAAATGGTGACGGCTATTCAACATTTTCTGAACAAGCGCATGGGCTGCTCTAATCCTAAATTCCGATAATGTGATCAACTTTCTGTACAATCGGACTCGGGTTCAAAATGCGCTGAGATGCGCAGATTCGTTGTATGATATGACGTGTCGTTACGGGTTGCATTTGCTAAAACCTTTGCGGCATTGCTGCCCGCCTTGTCGGGGTAGCTGGTTTTATAAGCAATTCAACTTCAACTTGGTTGCATCCAGTACAGTAAGAGCTAAATGGTACTAAGATCATGATAATTACTAGGCGATCGTTATCGAAATTTCACGCTATCGATTGATATCTCGCGTTATCCGATCTAGTCACGCGAAGTCATTTATATTATCGCGTCCCCCGCGACTTTCATGGTTTGTAAGTTGCGTGACAATTTTGACAGATATCTACTATGCATAGTCAGTGCTTGCTTGACTAACGTCATACACGTTACTGTTTCGTGACATCAATTTTACAACACTTATATATGTGGTTAAATGATCAGCAAGAGAGACTTATTAAGCGAGTGTTATCAGAATCGGTTGATACGTTGATTTCAGGCTTTAATTTGCATACGGCGTCTTTGTGATGGGACTGGCAACGAATTACGCCACGCCCACCTCCGGTGTTTTACACTTATTGTTGAAACGCGCCTTTCCGATTCAGTTCACGTTTTATAAACTTATGATATGATCCAACTTTGTTGTGCTTGTTCTCTTAAAAGCTTTGATGGCGTTCACAACGCCTTGTTTTCTGGAGCGAGCGGCGCGGAGTCTACGAAATTGGAAAGTATAGGAGTTATGATAACGAGAGTAAAGCGTCTACTGACAGTTTGACACCATTCCAATGCAGAAATGTCAACACAGAATGAAATCGTGTTGCAAACATATTCAATGTTTCTGATGGCTAGCGGAACGGAAAATCTTCCGATGTGGAGAGTCCTTGTGTTATCATCCATGCATGAAGCTTGACGGCATTACGTTGAAATCAGATAGTATTCCTGTGAAAATTGCCGTCATCGGATAATGCAACTAGAACTCTTGTTTACGTTGGTAAACATAACAGGCAATAAACCCGGTCTTTTGATTAACCACTACGCAACCGCTGGCTTTTTACTTCCGAGATCTTAGAAACTTTAGATACCTTGAAACCGACAATATTTTCAAGTGTTATAGCCTAGTAGCTGTAATAGATGTGAGATAGTTTCACGGTTCGGAAGCGTAGAGTCTGCAAGCTAAATATCTTCGCGAAAATTTGTCGACATAACAGGAAGCTCCATCACCTACTGAAATCGAGGTATCATACAAAGAGGGGACTTAACCGCTAAATTACTTTCGAATCCCTTCTCTTAGAGTGTAAGCTCTGTCTCCATTTCATTCCAATCGATGATCCCAGAAAAAATTTTCAACCGCACACACTCAGACTAATCCCCGCGTTCCCAGGACGGCATTTAGATTAAGACCATTCAAACCGTCGCTGCGTACCACGTAGGCGCGTGAAGCCAATTTACCATGCATATGAAGCCGTCTTTATCTGCAATGGAGTTTTGCATTCTGTAGATTCCCAGTGTCGTTTCTTGAATTGCATCGATACGTCGTGGACTTGAATTTCGACGAAGCGACCACAATTTCTTTTTGCGAGATTAATTTCTCAGAATAGTAGGATTCCTTCGCTTGATGCCGTTGTGAAATCCTCTTTTACTGTACAATGAAACGAGAGTTCATTTTGTTTATTTGAATGAAAGAAAAGTGTCTTGACATGGTCTTAATTGGGCTTTAAAATTGATAATAATTTGAGCCGGTTGCTATCTACTTCATATTCTAACTATTTGCAACACAGCGTGTCGTTTTGACAATACCCTCGGTGCCGGAATGAACTGTTTACCCCATGTTTCCACGAACAGGCTTGAGCGCATTTTAAAAAAATGGAATATCGTTGTTTTCTTTCTTAGACATTCCATCCAACGTCTGAAAACGTTGGTAAGAGTAGCCAACAATCCGATTCTTTCAGATATTTACTTCTAAAACTGAAGGATTAAGGTTATGGTTCACGACCGATTGATTCATCGCTACTTTACCGCCTGATAGGGTGTTGGTTAATATTAATAAGTTTGCGATCACATGTTGCTTTTTGTTACATGAATGCAGGGCTACTGCAGTTCTATGCTACCTGTTCTACAACGCGATGTGTATGTTTTATGTGTATGACTTGTGAGATGCACTATTCTGTGACTGAATGTGCGGCCTTTCGAGAAACAGCTGAAACACTGTATCCAATTAACGCTACATGATAGTCTAAATGAAGATTTTCTGGCTTCCGCTTATATTGCCCTCATCTCATCAGTAGCCCACGTTTGTGTGTTGGTGAGGCTCTTTTCTTGCTTCTATGTTTGTTATTGTAGTTCGGGTCTGAACGTTTTGCCAGCTTCTAAACAAGAATCTCTCGGAAGTCATTCCAGCTTTTATTTAAAAAAAGAAATTTGTTTGTGAGCATTTACAGTCCGATAAGACTGACCAACAGAAAAAACATGTTTTCCTATTATTTCCATTGCTGACTTTCGAATAGCGCCTCTTTGTTCTGATAAATTCTACCGTATTAAACAACCACGTAGAGCTTCTGTTGAAATAGTTGATGTTTTTGTACCATGTCACCGGTCTTTACTAATAATTTTTTTCCGCTTGGGAGTTGTTTTAAGTTTATGTATTTCGTATATTCTAAACTTTAGTCATGGCTTTGCTTGCAAATAAAATATGAAAATTATGAAGTTGACAGGCATCTTTTTTCTCACGATCGTAAGCTTTGTGATGCGTTGAGATATTTCAAGTTGTTCTTTATTTCCTTTAGGCGTGCGCACTTGTTTTTGGACACGAAATATGCGCATTCTCACACTATTGATAGCCAAACACGATTTTGATATATGTAAGACTGCTGTATCAATATTGCTGTCACCTCTTCAGATAAAGCTCACATGTACCGATTGGAACTAGTTTCTTGCCAATTTCACATGTCTTGCGCGGCGTTAACAGATATCATCCGATTGCTTTCGAATTGAGAATTTTTCTATTACATTGAAGTTGAATTCATAATGTACTATTTAAAACTTTATGGAAAGTATATATCGAATTTTCCATTCCCGATTCATTAATTAACAGCAGTCGTGAGAGCTTATGCCGATTTTTAGTTCGCTTTTGCTGTCGTAGCAGAAAACGGCATATACGCGTATAGGCTTCCTGTTAAACCGCGCTAACCAATTGTCTATAATAATGCTCTAATAGAAAGCAAATCCAGTGGTTTTATTAGGTATCGTTTTAATCGTAACAATTTACATACGGAAAACAGTGGAGTCGATGGCGGACGATCCAAATAACAATAGATAGAATATTCTACACAGATTTAGTTTATTCGAATGTACTGTAATTCGAAACCTTTGGGAGCTCTGCTCTTTTCGTTTTTGTGGCAAAGAGCCAAGTATGCGACACCTTGCAGGAACTAACCCGACAGACCGAAATGATATTTCAGTATGATTTCATACTGCATTAGTACAGTGTTCATAATCCTAAAAAACCACACTTGACTGAGCATTAAACCATACTACAGTATATGCACAGTACCGTTGTATATAGGTTTCACCCAGTTTAATTAACTCTGCATTGACATTTGCTTTCGGATAAAATATCGGATTCTTTCGCTGGACGTTTCACTTGGCGTAGAATTTCAACACCGCATTATCTTCCTTTCGATTATGCTTATCGGGAGTCGGATGCATTGAAACTGGTTAAATTTTGGCAACTGAAACCCGGCGCTACGATCTCTTAACCTATTGCATCTCTGTTTTTCAACCGCGAAATTGTTTTTCTGTCATCTTTGAATAACCCAACACCAATCGCGCGTTCACCCGTCACGACCGGGGGATATTCTTTCTAGCAGATTACATTGCAGTGTACCTCTGCTCTGAAAAACAACTAACCAATAAAACTGTGTTATTGCTACTATATACCATCAGACCGTTATCAAGATCAAAATGTTCGTTTATTGCCAAGGAGCCATGGCCTGTTTTTCACCGTTTGAATATAACCAAGTTCGTGTTAATAAATCCCATTGTGACATGGCATAGTTCTTTGTTCGCACGTGATATTTGGCATTGCATTTCGTGGATTCCAATGATCAGCTGTTCTACTATTTTAGACGAAACGTAGTTCGATAGTCTACGTAAACGCCATAGTCACGTACCTATAAAACAACAACAAAATTGTTCGACCACCACCCCCTTTGTATAATGAACTATAGCCGCTCATTAGTTTTCAATTCACATACGGATAAGTGGAATATATTCATTCTGTATTTGTGGTTGCTGTTACAGTAATAGACTGTCTGTCCCATACTCCATGTACTGTAGGCTACCATCACTGCGTACGACTAAATTTCTTATTCAGTGCTTGCTACGTCATGGCAGCGTCACTATCTTATCTCTTTCTTGTTTTGTTTCTGAGAAACTACTTGTACCACCAATCCTGTCATATTTTGATACAAGCCAATTGTAGCATATCTTGGTGCTTACGTGTATCACGTGTGGAATCAACGCTTTAGCGGATTAGTGGTTATCCTATTTACATGTTTTTGCCGCTCAGTGGTTGCCGGTTTTTTCGATTCGGGTACGTGTTGCTTCAGGACTCGAGAACGCTCTTCGTAAAGCTTACAAGTGTGCAAAACCTTTGTCTTCGCTATCCATTCTGAAGCTTATGTTTTGACCATCATCTGCGAGGCATGGCTATGTATGTCTAAGTGTCGTGCATCGTACCGTTAAACAAATATTATCTACAGCGACCTGACAAAATGTTAGGAAAGTGGTATTCCGCTATTTTGATTTGGCTAAAATTGATAACCAGAGAGTTTGGTGTATTTATGGTGGTTTTCATAACATATTCATCGTGCGATGGGCTTGAGATATCAACAAAACATTTGTTACGTGAGACTGTATTTTCTTCAAACATGATTGGCTTGGGTATTGTTTCTGGTTGTTGCACTCGATCGTACTGGTTCTGTTTCGTGTATACGTATTTCCTATCTTGTTCCATGGAAATGTTCAGTGTTCCCCTTTCTGTGATTTGGCTTGTGAATAAGAAGTTTTATCGGTTGGATTGTTTGTCAAAGAGAAATTCCTTGATTTTCCAGAACTAGAGTTCCGAGAAATCCCATGCTGTTAATGGTGGCAAAACTGGATGTAGTAAAAAAAAATAGATTCTTTCACTCATTCGTAATTGTACATTCATTAGGCCTGCGACCTTGAAATAAGCGCAGAATATTTGCATTGTTATCACCGTCTAATAAGCGTTTGTAGGGTGTGCGTATATACGAAGTATTGGACAGACGCTCATACATGAGTGGGTAATACCTGGCCAGTGAAGCTGATGCGAGGGAATACTTTTATATCTAGTATCCAAATTGATTCGACTGGATATAAGACGTGCTTGATAGGCCTACGGTACGATAGGAAATCCGAATGAAGAAGTACGTTGAAACCCTAATCGAATGTGCCGGATCATTCTAATTGACTCTGCATACGGAGTTTCGATTTTTCTTGCCCATCACAAATGCAATATTGGAAGGGGGCTCAAGAGCTTCCTATACTGCGTAGCGTAAATTATATTCTTGATTAGCTAGGAGATGACACGCGTTAATGAAGTTACAGTATACCATGTAAGGTCAATTATATGAGCGTGATGCCATAGCGGAAATATGTTAACACGCACTAGCTGGATAGTAACCAAAATACTCAATGCGGTTAGGAAAGACAGCTTCCCGACATTCTGGGGCGCGCACATCATACGTCAGTTATGATTCCCCCAAATTACATAAATAGTATTTGATGAGGTATACATTTGAAATTGTGTAGTTACATTACGCATAAATTCTTTGTGGGTTGCGTCAGATATAGGCAACACTGAAACGTCAACCACTTCGGGTCGCCCACTGCGTTTCCACACAACAATTTTGTTTTTTCGTTCATTCTGAAAATCGACTGTTTTGTAATATTGCGGCGAGATGGAGTATATGCTAATGTGGCGAGACAGGTTATCTATTTCTTCCGTGAAATTCGGGAGTTGATTTTGACTTGTTGGAGAGATCAATCCTAACAGTTTGCAGCTTTGCACTCCGCAGTTAGGGGAAATCGGCTAGTCTATCTGACGTGATCAGCACGCTGCAATGGTCTGTAATGAAATCCGGACGGACGAGCATGCTATGCATGCTTTCTATCCGGGTGGTTTAATCTGTGGCGGAACAAGAGGGTGTTACCGAAATGTAAGCATGAAAATACATGGGTTTACTGCTACGTGACGGGAATTAGTAATAACATCCTTTTGTCTATAAGACTAACAGCTTTGTAGGCTTACGTACACGCGTTTCTACTCACGACAGCATTGATTTACGCTCGGACGTGTCTCGTAAGTTGATAACGACCTCGTGATATTCTTGACTAATCGTTCAAGTCGGAATCCTTCGCCTTTGATCACGTGCTACTCTTAGATAAAGTTGCTTCCGAATATAGCTTCTGGAATATTGTTACTCCCTATGGGTAACCTTGCTGTAAGAATATCATACTAACCTGACATGCGACATCAGTATAGTCTGCTTCAGCATTGACTGTTTATCGACGAAGCTACAGGGTTTAATAAATGCTAGTATGCTGTCTGCGCCCAGCACCACGAATTTGCAATATTGCACAATCGCGGTCAACGCACGGCTGTGCCTATCTGGTGGAAGGGCTAGACAGTAGACACGACATCGTCACCTACGCTTTGTTTCGTCTTATCACCCAGAAATTTTTGGTTATGCGTTTGTATCGTATATCGTTACGTGTATAAACTCCCATATTTGCGACTTTATGCAGTTTTTGGCCGTCATAACATGGCGACTTCTTCGTTTACATGTAGCGGCGTAACGATTAAATTAAAACTACATATCATGTACAGATCGCTATCTACTGTTATCAAATTTTCTACCTTACTTTCGGTCACGCCCTGCTGTGATTTTTACAGCCTCGGCTAATATAAATTTTCGTATAGTGTGACTTACAAACAACTGTCGCCTTGTTGTGGTTGGTAAGATGGCAATGATGTTATCTGTCCAAAATCAAGTCATAGTCATCAATTAGATGAGTGGTAAGCGAAATTAATGCAACACCAGGAGGATCCTGCGTGTTCAGCTTAGAAAGCATGCGTATGGTTTTCCTAATGTGCTTGGCTTCAATGTCAGGCTGCTGATTGCCGTGGTTATCCCATGACCAGTTTCATTATGATATTGGCATAGTGAAAGATAGCAATTCAATGGTTCTCGTCATGGAATCTTTACAAAATGTACAGCTTTCTGACGCTAAACACTGCTTGCATTGGGTTATAGAAGATTGTCGCAACCGCATTGCCAATTATATGTATGTTTCTCTGCGCCACTGAGGCGGCCAGGCGATAATTACGTGCGACACGTTTCTTCTTTGACTTCGTATCATCTAGTATAGCGATTTTGACCGCCATTCCTCAACTGTGGTTGCAAGGTCGTTTGCTAATCACACTGAACGCGGTAGAATGCCTTGCTTCGCATATTTTTCTCTGTTGCGGCATCCATCAAATATTAATTTACAAAACATATGTCTAAGCCAACTCTGATGTTGGTTCGCACCTCAAAAGCTGGTGATGACTGTGATCCGTCATACTGCGTTGCCAAGGAGTGACCGCCCTCGATGGCTGGTTTTCGACTGACATTTTGTTGTGGTCGATCTTACTCTCAACTATTTAGCGTTCAGTACCCATTTTTATCAAGGGGGAATTAATTATCCGCTGTCGCAACCCGTCTGGAGTTGATGAAGGAGAAGAAGTAAAGTAGACACGTTCTCTGAAAACGATGATGGCGCTATAGCGTGTACCCAGAGCAAAGCTCATTATGTCGAACCGCAGATCGCTCCCAATTTGATGCTGACAGACTTGCTACACCAAGCATAGCGGTACTAAGGCCGACTATAATTCTATAGAACTGCGTGGTGAAAGTTATATAGCATCAGAAATTTAATCCGATATAAATAACACAAATCGTTCTCGATCGAAACCTTCCTTATCTCGTCGGTCTTGTTACCTTTGTTTGCTCAAGGGAAATTCGCATTATCGTTTGATGCGGTTGTAATATTTCCCTTTTCTTTTATCATGAGATTCACGACCCACACCACCCTCGCAAAATATATATAGCATAATGCATTCTATTTTTATATTCGAATATAAAATATCACAATGTCTGACTCGGATATTGTTGCGATATAATTGATTTCTACTCAGTCGGATTTATTGATAGCAGCCAATCACGATAGATAAAACGGAAAGTGTCGTCACAAAATACAACAACGTCCAAATTTATTAGAGACTTTAAATCGCAAGCCTCCGAAGCTTCGATGAACGGGCGCAGATCCTACAGCTTGTCAATAGCCTTTCCAAATAATTTCTTTGGGCGATATAAACGAATAGCAATATAGTCCAAGTTCCAATCACAATTAGATTAAGGTACCACAATTGGCGTGTAATCAGTATATTCAATAAGAATATCACTCTGGCTCTCAATGCGTAGTATAATTTATAGCTGGAATATATGTTCGCAAAATGCGTTTGGAGGGAAATTTATAGTGTGAATAAAGACTAGTGGTCCACAGTGGTGAAATCTGAGCTCAACTATAGTAAATTTCTATACATTTAATTGCCTATCACTTAATGTCGATGCATTACCTTTGTGATGAACGCATATCTATCTTCTGAGGTACTCAACGAGTAGTAAATAACAATGTCGGTACTGTATGCATAAAAGTTCATGGGCAGTGGAGCGATATGGTTACGCATCTATAAGTTGCAAACAAGACTCGACTCTGACGTCACGTACCGTAGCTATCTACCATCTAATAGTGAATCCAGAACAAATCTTGTGAATTTCGAGATGAATGGAATATTTGATGATCAAAAGTAGTATATAGTGGTAGGACGTAGGTAATGAACATTTTTACAACTAAGGACGTGTACTGTCAACTGAGGTAATTGAATTAAAGGCGGTGACTACGTCAAACGTCAGCATCAACGTGACTGAAGCACATTGATCGGGGTGACATATCGCGTAAGGATTGGTTCTTCAGAAGTTCTGATAATGCATTCTTATTATTCAGATTATCCGGATTTAAATCGAATAGTACACCGCATATACCAATATTGAAAATCCAAATAAATTGTAATCATATCGTTCATTCTATACTATATTTCTCTGGACACCTCGCAAAACAACCGGAGATTAGCAAATCACGTTTCAACGTATTTAAGACATCTTTTTTGCTCACGACATGCCTAAAATGGTGCTAGACCAAATGGAATTGCAGTAATCACCTCTTGTTCCACTATTGTTGTTGATATTGTATCGACATGTTCTCTAATTAGGAAGTAACGGTGCGGTGACTTTCTCGTTTCTCAAAATGACATGTACATTCCTATCGATGTTGTGTTTCCAAACGAAACTTCCGTCAAAATATCAACAATTGATATTACTGCGAAGGATCAAGCCAGTGCCTGGAAAACGATGGGAGTAATTTTACGATTTAATCTCCCGTCACGATGTATTCTCGAAATAGTGCGGGATATTTACATTTAACAACGACTGCCGATTTTCGCCGAGATCAAACAAGAAATGCCATTCGTATATATATTGCCTCGTTTTGTCGACGATATTGTAAATGCGATAAGAATCATACAAACATCGGCGTTACGCTCCAACTAACAAATATATTTTTGTTTATTTCTAATGCGCGTTTTCATGTATTGGAAAATTTCGACGAGATGTTATCACCAGTAGATACCTTACGAATCCTTTGTTCTTTGATTTTCACCGACTCGGAAATCCATTGTACACGTGATCAATACCATTCGCCTATCAACATCTACCTTCACAGTGATTTTCCATATGATTTTCGGAATTCGACCTTTGAGACGTGTGGTATTACGATGGTGCGTTTCTCATGTCTGTTTCCACAATCACTTGTCAGACTCGATACCGCTTTCGGTGTGACTTTGTGGAGTTTGGAATGATCAGTTATACTAGCAAGCGCATTGATCATTCCTCTAATATCTTGATAAAATGCATGTACGCCGGAGGCCCGATACGCAAAGACTGTTTTACGCCCGAACTACGATTTGCCTTACACCATGTGTTCTATTCGTGACGGAGGCCAAGCTTCCACACGGTCTGGTAGGACAGCAGATATGCTCTTTTATAATTTTGAAAATATTGATAGGCCTACCGTTCTCAAATTATATTTCTGGTCGTTTAATTCCTTTCGCTAATTGCTATTTAAACATTGCATCCATTCATCCCGACCTTCACCGGCTTTAGAATGACTATAGTAGGTCCTCGAATTGTCGGTTAGATTCAAAACATATAAATGACAGCGCGGCTGTCAACTGTAACGATGCATATCAATCTAACGATTGCGTGGTTGTGTAGATGTGGTGATGTTCTGTTACTTCATTAATGAAATTCTTCCCAGTTTGACCGTGAGTGTTCCCGTTGTCTGGTAAGCTAGTAAAGAGCCATTTCCTTAGTCTTTCACCTTTGCGCTCTCAAATAGATTTCTGGTGCCTATAGTCCGGACCGCATTTCATACCAACATTCCATTCGTGGTATTATGAAGATGCAATGATTGCGCCTTATCTGCTACGCGAAACCCGCGCATTTTTCAAACACTCGTGGCGTCATCTTTGTGTCTCGTAGACTTCACGGAGTTTTAGGAATTGTAGCCTGTTTGTGCGACAACAGAACGCGGTGACGCCATTCGGTGTAAATATGTTTTTGCTCCACACCTGATACTCCCATCGGTGGCGATTCAACTGTTCGTAAGAAATTGCTAGCCCACGTTGCGTCATGATTCACACACCACTATTTACATTCATGCCATATTTCCTTAACTGTGCGATACGATGTCTATGTGTACCAAATTGCTGTGCGATTCCAAATAATTGGTCCGCGATCAATATCAGTGTTGGTTCGATTTTTTTCGCTGTGCCAATGGTAGCAGTGGAGTGAGTCGCGAGTTACCTCCTAAATGGTTGCAAGTTGGGTTTGCTTTGGCAACCAGGATTGCGGTAACAAACTAGCATTGTCCGCCTTCCACTTATCCGCCGATTCAACGTATCCAGTGCATGTGGGCTGGGCAAAATCGAATAGTATGAAACATCGGATCGAATCGAATAATTTCAACCGAATCGAATCGAATACCGAATAGACGCGTCTGACCTAGTTATTAACCTAATTCGATAAAATTTGATCAAAAATATATGATCAACGGTCAGGAACATGCAGAGACGCCACTAGCCAAATGTGAAGTCATGTCTACGACTTCATGGCGTGCTGTCAGAGTAACAGCAAAATGCACAAAAGTCCAATTCAAAATTATGGTACAAGAGAAAAGGAGTGTTTCAAGCTAAATCTCTCCTGGCTACGTCCACGTTGAAACGCGTATAGAGCTTTCTCAAGTTGTTGTAGTATTCGAAATTCGAAAAGAGGACGAATTACTATTCGATTCGGGTATTCGAATTCGAGTGCCCAGCCCTAGTGCATATGCTTTGACTGAATCGGGTTTGAAATTGATCTGTCTCTTCCTGGGTGTAGGCCTATTCAACGCGATTCCAACTGTTTCCAAGCATCGCAACGCACCGTATCACATTGGCGGTATAAGACCTGTCGGTTTTCAATGGAGTTTGGTGCGTGCTAATAAAAAACTGACCGTACGGGTCGCATCCCGTTTCATTGAGTGGGCTACGAAAAAAGCAGTAGAGCAGTGGTTTGTTCGTATGCCGACTTCACAAAATGGCGAGCGATACTTGTGTGACTCATGAAACAATTATAGTTGGCGGAATGAGTCGTCTTGTTCTCGCGTAGCTAAGGCGTCAGTAATGCATCAAACACCCCCATCATGGTGTAGTTGCGGTTTATCTTTCTTTACATATATTTCAGTGACCAGGTGCTAATTCTATCAGAAGTGACCACTAATTTCTTTGTTAAGAGGGAAAAACAATTTTCCATGCATCAGTCTTTTTCTAATGCCATTGACTGTCTTCCTTGATTCGGCTGATGTTTCCTTTGAACTATTGAGATTCATGGATTAGCGGGGAATCTTTGGTAGCTGCGTGGAATTGAAATGTTCTTGTTTCTTTTTCATCGTGTAATGATAGAATACTTGGTAAACAGTTGAAAATTTTTAATGAAAACGTTCTGCCGATACTTCGATTGTCTGATTTCCCGTTTGTGGTGATTTGACTCACTTCTGACATTATGAAAACAGCATACTCAGCGTTGGAGATATTTCGTTTATACTTCACAAGATAGAGCAATGCCAATGGATCCCCAATCTATGAGAAAGCAGCTTAACGTAGACCAGACTACTTATTAGTGGGAATATCTGGAATAACATCTTGCTCTTTCGTCTCACGATATGTAACGCAACTCTCTAACCGAACCAAGTTCGTCGACTAATTATGGAAGTGGGAAATGGTGGCAGCGATCTTATCTGATTTGGCATTTCCCTTCACGTGATACAAAATACGTGATATGGATATAGTCTCATTTACACTGGGAACGGGCGTAGCAAACTTTAAAAGTTTTGATCGAAGCCGCGGAGGTGGAACTCATATTTGCTTCGTACCGTGTTCAGCCATATACCCCTTTGTGAGCCCGGAGTTTCATGGGTATTAAGACAGTCGACTGCTATGGAGCTATGGCCGGACATGCGTAATGAACAAAAATTCGGTGCAAACACACAGACGAACCCAGAACAAAATCCGAACCAAAGTGCCTGTTACATTCTCATTGACAAGAATCAAAACAATACCGGTGGCGTTCATGAGACGATTGGAAACGAGGCAGTCGCGAATGCCAGCTATCGACAACGGCATTCCTTAACGAAGGTTACTAAGAGTCGATTGGAGTTCGATTTCGACCTCAAGCTCAACAGCAGATAACAAAGGGTCGTGTACGAATGTGCAAAACGGCGGTGCGACATACAAACGTTAACTCCAGGAAACGTAGATTAGGATTAATTAAGAGCCGTGATTACAATCATCACAGACCCACAAAGGTTCAACGATGTTAGATTCATAATAATTGCACCACCACCCAATGTTGCCTGGAGAAATAAAGCTTCAATCTAATAGATCGGAGCAGGGAATAAACGGATCATCGCGACTAATGAAAAAAATTGAAGAGCGTTTGCCCACAACATGCCGTCTAAGCTTTTCGTAGCAGTCCATTGACGGCTCGGCTTAGGGTTTCTCATTTGACTGTGTGTTATGACTACTGCATTGCAGCGTTACACCGTAGACCGTATAGAGAGAAGCTTTACAACTCCTTAACTCTGGATAGATAACCTGAACTTATGAGTATCTTTTTGTTACGATCAGAACTTTGATGAGCACAACTCTTTCCCGCCAAGGGCATGTATTCCTTCTTATTGTAATTCTTGTTTGTTTGGCCGTTTCAGCCAATTGGTGATAACACTCATTGCCAAGTTCCGGTCTCCTTAATTTTCTGGTTCAACAGTCCCATTATACTTGAATTATACGTGAATCCGCGTTGAAAGCGCTTATCTCTTCCTATCAATTCCGCATATTTGTCTGCTGGTCGGAAACTCTCTCCTTGGTTTCCTAGTGTGACTTATTAGCAAGGAGTATCGACTACCAACAAGAGTTGTTTTGAATCCATCTTGCAGTTAGTAATTCCCTTATGATACGATTGAAAATCAAGTCAACCGTGTACTTGACTGATTTCGTCATAATATGTAGTCAAGATCATCCTTCTGCGTGAAAGACAGTGTTGGGTAACAAACAAACCCTTCCGTCATGATTACATAGGGCCTACATGTTGAAGCTGAGTATGTGTGTTGCTAGTTTTCTCTGCCGGTAGGACAGTATGAGTGTTGGTGAAATATCTTGGATAGTGGCCCTAACGAAAGAGTCCGATGCACAAACACCCCCAAACACCCCAATTAAGCCATATTAAAGTATGTGTGTTGCTAGGTTTCTCTGCCGGTAGGACAGTATTTAAAATAATAAAACACAATATGACGCAATACTGTTACTGCTGGAACGACCACTCTATTAAAAATTCCTATCCCTCAATATGTGACGTATGTGCAGATGAATGTACAAGTATATTATACAATGTACATGCACGGACCGCAAGCGTCATGGTTTTAAATCTGAAATCTTTGCTGTGGGTTAGGTAAAGGGCATTAATTGAAAGATGTTTCTGCTGCATATTCATAATATTCATATCCTGGAACAATGTAGTTTAGTATGGTCTATAGCTTTTACATGATTTTCGATGGTGAAAGCTCCGTGCTTATTCTGAGAGTGGCGCATCTTGAGCGCTTCACTGTATTGAGGTAACTGATAATGGGAATATGGAGCTAGTCTACCTGTGCAAAGCATTAACCCAACTTTCCGTCGTTGTTTAGAAATATGCCTATCCAATCTGTTAGTTAAGTCATTGCCGATATCCAATAGCGAAGTGTTTAGTTATTCTTGTGTTTCTAACAAGACGGTAGCGTTGATTGTTATCACTGATCTTATAAGAAATAATAAAGTGAAGCCCGCTATAAATTCGTACGTATATACACAGTTGAATCTCGGAATGTACCTAATTCTATTACAAAGATCGCCTTTGAGATTGGTGGGCACAGAGTTTCGATGCCTAGCGATATTTAGGAGAAGGTGTCGGTTGTTTTTGCTCTTGGACAACGAATCTCCTGTGCTATCTTATCAAACGTATAAGGGATACATCCACTGTCCCTTCCTTGATGTCTTCCCATTTCCAATCCCAGCGGAACAAGATAGTAGTTAAATAGTTTCGTTTCCTTAATATGTTTGGCGAAAGTCACTTGAGATGGGATCAGTATACTTAAACTAGGCACTTGCTATATACTATCACATTAAAGTAAATAAACATCATCTAGTATGTACCGTATGTTATAAAATATCAACGCACGGGAGTGACGGTTTAGTTCCGATGGTGACGCCTCGGAGCTTAACCGCAAGTTGGTTCAACGTTGAGTCCAAACAGGGCATGAGTACCCCCTCCCCGCCCTTGTCAGAGATGTCAGTGCTTGGACATGGATTTCAAAATTCGTTTACTTCGCAATTCCGTCTAAGCTTGTGAGCTATCTGTTCCAAAACTGTCATGAATGCTATATAATAAAAATAATGGCAACGCCGTCATATATGGACATTGACTCTATCCATTCTCCCTATAATTGCGAGTTGCCAAGTTTGTGATCTGTGTATTCCAATTTTTCCGTAACTTCTGATCTCATATTCTGCATGAAATTGTACATTGTTTAAATGCAAATTCGTCGGTTAAATGTGATCTGCGTGAAACGGTGACTATGGATTCGAAACCCATCCGTTCGTTCCAGTACCGTATACCGACATACGATTCCCCCTTTATACTTGAAAGTTGAATGCATTTTGTCTGATAGTCCTGCTTGCAAGATAGATAGTACGTATAGTAAGCCTTTCGTCTCTTGTTACCATTGGTAACAATAGGAAGATATATTCAAATACAGTATCTATTGAAACAGCCGCACGTGCACGTGCATGTTTTGCTACTGCGGGAACAGCGAGCTATCTGTTCGGCATGTACTTATTTGCATGTTAGATTGGAAACGAAAGTGTTTGATGTAGTAGAGGGAGATTACTTGACGATACGACAAGCTGTTGATAAAGTTGATCACTTCTAGTTTTGAGAGACAGTGATGACTCAAACCATGATTATCGCGACTATATGTTGTTACGATTAAGAAACTTCTCTGTTTGATAGCAATCGCAACATCTGTAGATGGCGATTCTCCTCTCTCAGCCGTTGAATGCCGCAGAGTATTATCGGCAATGTTTTTTTCTCGTTTATAAAATGTGTCCTAACGACCTAATGAGATCCTGGATCAAATGGGAGTGACGGAGTAACGACCGAGTCAATGAAACTGTTGTCTACTTCACAACAAAATAGTAACGAGGCGTGTGTGGTTCAACCAAAGTTTGTCTACATTGCAGTAGAGTGGCTTTCTCAGAAAGAGCATTTTGTTTTTCTTGATCCCGGCATCAGACGTATAGTGATTGGAGATTGTGGGTATACGCCCTCGGCGGCTGCGTGTAATTACGACACGAAATCACGAGCTTACCATGCTATATTTGCTATACAAGATGACTTGAACGTGACAAATTATAATGCTGTATAAATCGATGCCTATGGTCGAATCTTTACCGAATTTCGTTACCCTGCTCGCTAGATATCCAATTGGTTGATGATACTCAAAACAATGATAAATTCTCCTATGCGTCTCCATAGGTGAAATTTGGCGACAAAGCAAACGCAACCCTTCTCGTGAATTATTCGGAAGCAATACGTTACTCACAGTCACTACCGCGATTTGTTACGCCGAGAATACTTGATGATGAAATAGTGAAATCTTCTACTTTCACCTTGCAGTCCTCGCGTATATTTGACAACTTTCACATTCGCTAGTGACTTTTCTTCCTGAATTTGATAGCCTGACATCGTCACTGACTCATCGTGCTTGGCAGTGCTCAATGAATTAATATCACGATGAAAGAGACATGATCCTTCACGTATTTGGCAGCTTATTGAAACTATACGTTGCAACACCTCGTTTCGTAGAGATCCGAAGCTATGTGATCTCGGAACGGAACTCGTATTCGTTCCTTCTCTCTATGATTTTTTATTATTTTATTTGGAATTGATGGCGTTTTTCACCTGCTAAGGTCATGTAGGCCTACGCCAGGACGACGCTCACGGTATACGTGTCAATAGCTCCGGCTTATAACCCGGATCACTATTACAATCACGGCTCTCCGCACTTCCCCGATACCGGCTGCCAAGCAGGGAAGGAACAGATACCAATTTTAAAGTCTTCGATTTGACTCGGTCGGGAATCGAACCCGGAACCTCGCGATCAGAAAGCGGATAGTCTAAACCACTCTCTCTATGCTAGGCGGTCACTATCGGGGTAATGTGTCGAATTGTGATAGTGATTTGGGCTACAAACCGAAACTATCGATATCGCGTACTGGCCTGGCGTACATTACCTAAGTGGTTGAGGATGCCGTAGATTCAAAACAACCAGCAAAAAGGCAGGAACTGTGAAAAAACCACCACGCGTACCGTACTGTATATGATGCATGCCAAATGTGCCGATGACATTTGACAACATGAATTTGATATACCAGTAATAGAAGTATCTTGCAATTTGGACATCGACGTGCTTGCTGCATTAGTGGCAGTACGATGCCCAAGCAGGAAGCGAAATATCAAGCAATAAAAATCAATAACATTAATTAACAAGTGGATTTGGATAAGTAAGCCAGTGAATGGTACTTACGCGAACGACGTAATGCGATTACCCATTGCTTCAAGTGTCACTCAGTTCTAAAATAAACTTTGATTAATCAGTCTACTTAATACTCTACACCTGAGTTTGAACCTAGGCCTTTTTCTAACTTATCTGATAGTATATACTTATACATGAGAAATCCCACACTCTGCGTTGATATATTGTACAATTATCACGGTCAGTCTCAGACCACGAACTAGAGCGTCGCCTGCGTCGTTAACGCGTAGCATCTCGATTGCAATTTCAAAATAAGACGACGCGAAGTCCAAGTGTATAATGTCTATGATTGTGTTTCAGCGTCGAGTTCGACAAACGGCAATAGACCCGCCGCCCGTCCGTTCCCAGCACTTGAAGGTAATGTGGGGAGGAGTGGGCGACACGGGATATGTGCTTGCTTGCCGGCCGGCACTGACTGCCTATAATAGCCGCATGGACGTGTATGCGCTGTGACTTCACCGCTCATACTGAATCGTATACCATATGGCCACTGTGCGAAGTGGCCGCAGCTTCGCGACGGGCGATTCATGCACAACATCATTCATCACTATCAAACGTGTATACCCTTGATTTCTTGAATACAGTGAGTGTACTTGATGCTGTAGAATTCTCTATAGCTTTACCATGTGGTCTCGGTTGCTGCGAGGGGACTGATCGATCTTGACAAATCGCTGATTAGTGAAAATTTTCGTTTTCGACGAACTAATTATATCAGCTTTGTTACCTTATTGACCACGCGTGCCTTCGATGATTTATTTTGAAGGCACTTTTAAAGCCTTGTCATCATTGTTTATTATTTACGAGTGTGACCTTCTGAGGTCGACCCTGGACGCCGTTTAAGCAGAAACTGGATATACACATGGTAATTACGCAGATAAAATCATTCCTAGCCTGCTAGTCTTATGCACCGCCTGATATCTGTCAATCGTAGTACAACGTGACACGTTCGTCGCTTGACTCTTTATCCGGTCCGTAATCGGCACATGCTTTTCGTTTCGTTCGAACTCGATCATACTTTAATATGTGACGTCACGCCCGCGACGTGTAATCGCTTCAAATTGTTTACGTCATACTAAAGCGATCGGTCAATTAGTAATTTAGCGCGAGTTTTATGACAAGATGGCGGTTGGCTCTTGTTTGTTGCTACTTTACCTTTGCGGTGAATGAGACTTTTCCCAGTCGTTTACGTTAGCGAGATTGGATCCCTCTTATATAATTTATGGGTAAATAGCTCGTGACGTGCTGATGAATTGGTTATCTGGACAGTCGCGAACCGGTGCAACACCAAATCCATCGGGGGTCTCGCCAATAATTTCTTTTTTTTTTTCATAGTAATTGTGTGTCTGTACCTGTCGTTGACGTGGCACGTGCGGTTTTGCTGCGGTTCGTTAGACGAGTGATTAATTATTGAAGTCGTCCATCATCCATTAATTGCAGGTTGATCACCATGGGTGGTAAACTTTGTACTGTTTCGAGTAATGATAACACTTAGCAACGAAATCCTTTTGTTTAAATTGAGGCCATCAACTGTACACTTCAAGTGTTGAATCACGTTACCGTGCAATTACCGACTTGTGAACGATATACCAGTGTTGTGAGTGCTTGGCGCATGCACCGATGCAATGAGTAATCGTTGAAATTTCTTGAGCCACTCGAATAACGATTTACATTTCTATTTAGTTTTTTTTCTTTGTGGCAGAAGCTATATTGATATGTTTCCGTGACCTTGTGCGATGTTGATGCATTCTAATGGATAAATTCGTTCACGCAAAACACTTGGTTACACAGTTTAAGATCGTTAAGACTTAGCCAGCCCGTTACGTGTTTTTGCAGTGTCTAACATTGGTAAAAGTCTGTCCTACTTGTGATTTGGTTTTGATAAGTGCCTTTCTCACGCCAAAGTGCCGGCGTCAATAAATTGTGGCGTGTTGGTGTGTTTGTGTGTGTGTTTGTGTGTTAGTGCGGTTGTTCCTTTGTAGTATGAATCGTGGTTCTTTTGCACAAACCTATCGAAATTTCCTGCATTAGTCAAACACTAAAATTTACGGGAATTTCACTTGCTAGACGTGACGTCACCGTGCGCCTTTCTGCGCCCACACCGTTTCACGACAGCCACTGTGCTGCTTTCTGATAATCGTAATTTTGCATAAACGTTGTTCTTATATTCCGCCATAGCTATGATGCTTCCGGTCGGGAATCTGGATGTGTTCGTATTGTACTACTGCAAAGAGAAATACAACATGTCACATTTGGTCGTCGAAACTTCCTTAGTCCGTATCGTTCATTTGCAATGCCGCTTGCTTATCGTTTCTTACGTATCTTTTCTCCAATCAGCAACCGTAAATCTTGATGTTTTTCGCAAGAAATCATGACAACGACACCTTTTCCAGCGAATCACACGCCTGGCTAACACATGTATTATTTGCAAATGACTATCGATATCGAATTTTGAGTTTGAAAACTTTTGAGGCATTGCGGCGTATCCGACCCGTCTGCAGCAATTCGCCAATGTCTTGCTGTCTGATGCGTAGGCCTGTAGGTCTAGACACCTTTTATACACTTGAAAATAAATCAGGATTAGTAAGCAAAAAACCCGACTCATGGAGCATCGTGACGAAATGCTTGTAATAATTATTGAAATTTGTCATCGTACAAATTCAATGGATGCGAATCCTGTATTACCGTTTGTAACAGCCTTGAGTCACATGTTGCCAAACGATTGACAGCATATGTCCGCCAATGGAGACGTTCTTGATGCTGTGATATGTTCCGTGGCGCTCAATGCGGTACAATTTTCCTTGCCGGAAATATGACACAAGCGCTATATAATGACAGGTTTCGGGGATACTGCAGAGATCCTATTATTTGACCTTTGCCGAATAGGCGACGGTAGTTTCACACTTTGCAAGACATCGACTCATAGCGCACCCGAAAATTCCCTCGCACATTGCAAGACATCGACTCAGAGCGCACCACCCGAAATGTGCGAGGGTATTTTGTTCATTGTTGAGACGGGTTTGATGCTATTCTTGGGAATTTGTATCGTCATACAACCAGCCTAATTGACGAAAGACAGCTTCAATAGCCTCAACTGCGTAACAGACCATGCGTTGCTACAGTCTCCGCCAGATGATTGCACGATTAGTTAAAATGTCCATGCTTACACGAAGATATGTTGATTACGTGCTGCCTCAATTAGCGCGCAATGCTGATGAAACGTCGGATGGGATCACATCCTCGTGTTACCGGTCGTTTTAGTGCGTTCGGAGCAAGGCAATCTTCGCCTTGGTTCGGTCAGAGGTCTAACGATGTCGCGGGAAGAAATCCCCTTGCACTCCCGGTATAGATGTTACTTATGCGTTTGTAATCCATTGAATTACGGCAGATTTGGCCTATGACTTGTGAACGAATATACTGTAGAAGAGTTCTATTGATGTTGTTTTCTGCTTTCTACCGCGCGCCATTCACGTAAAACAATTTTTTGTAGTATATCCTTGCACCTCGCGCGCATTGATTCCGGAGTTTCGCCGACGGTGCCATCTTTCATCAGCTCTCGTAAGCGATTGTGAGTGATTTTCTATGAAGATCAAGGTTGAATACTCTTACGCCTGTTTCGTTACATTACGACATCGACCGTATGAATCACGCAGACGCCTTATTATGAGATGCGGTCCGCGTGATATTGTATACCAATTTCTTTAGCAATCATATCGACTTGGAAGGCGCACTTGAATTGTTTAGACTAGAGCATTCGCTACCAATGTAAGGAGTCACAAGCTATATT
Organism: Botrylloides violaceus; assembly: GCA_030412335.1. Classification (NCBI taxonomy): domain Eukaryota; kingdom Metazoa; phylum Chordata; class Ascidiacea; order Stolidobranchia; family Styelidae; genus Botrylloides; species Botrylloides violaceus. The sequence goes on from JASFYC010000714.1 coordinate 1,261,270, forward strand.
TAAATCGTGAGCTGATGCATCATATGATCTGTTTTATCAAACCTTGTTTCAGAACGCGCCATTTTGTGGAGCGACCCGCGCATCGCATACAGTAACCGTTGACGCAAATGAAAGCTTACTAAAGTGTACCTCAATTTGCACACGCACGGTCGCCTTATCTCTAAATACACAAGCATACACTCTAAGGTATAGCCGGTCAGATGTTCAGGAATAATACAAATCTTCCCAACTATCTCCGCACTTTCTCGGTCGGGTGGTCACCTTAGGGAGCTCGGGTTCCGCTTCAGTTTTCGTTGTAACAGCAAGCCTGTGCGTTACGTTCTGCCTTGCTGATGATTAAGAGTTTGGGTGTGTTGTACTGAATGACGACTGCTTTTAACCTTGTCGCCAACGTAGCGAGTGAGGTATTTCTTGACGGAGTGAGCGCTAGAGAGTACTAACGACGGTTTTACAGGCTGTAACGAAACTATCACGTAGCCCAATCTGCTGTCTACAGGTCACCGTAAGCCGGTATCTCATCAATCTACCCTTACTATGGATTTTATTTACTTCATCGTAATGAGAATGAAACGGGTATGAGTTTGGTATCTTTTTAGATTGGATAGACCCCTCGTGTATGAAATTTCACCCTTCACACGAGGACTTGATCTCTGTCCGAACCATCGGCTTAATGTGACGCGTAAAGGGACTCCGCATAAACTTTGACTTGTACCACCCCTATGCGTTATACCGACGGACGCGCATTGACGCTTCTGTTTGTTACGAATTGTTTATGATTCTGTAGCGAGTTAGATTCACGCCAACAAAACGCAGATCGACGAAAAATATCCAGGTCGAACCAGCTTGCGTAAGCAAAGTATAGATAACGCCGGTGACTACGATGACGAATTCTTTCAGTGGACTAGATTAAAGGGATCAGCGTAACGCTACGTTAGCAAATTGCATCCAGAACGCCTTCGAATAGCACATTGCGCACAAAATACAACTCAATTATTACAATCTTGCCACGCCTCTTGCTATTCAGCGGCCGTTTGCGCCATCAAAATCTGTGTGTTGTGGATTTAGGCCAACAAGTTTGCAAGTTAGTTGATTTATCACCGTCTGTGACAACAAACAAAGGCACCTCTATTTCGATAGATGCACAACCTTATCCTGGGGGCCTTTACACTTGATTTGCGATATCGTGTTTGCCTTCAGCAGCTGCATTACAAATTTCCAGATCCACATTTCAAGTTCCAAATTCAACCCAGCCCTCTTAGGAATATTCCAGAGTCTGTAAAGGGGCGAAGTTGGCCGTAGCTGCCACCTTGACACAACTTGATAAAATGAAACGGAATCTTTTACCATACTGTAACTGGATGTATTGGCGAAATTTATCAAGCATCGTGGTATGTTTTGCCTACGTTTTTGTCCCATTGAAATCAACTTCTATAGTCGGTGAACACTTTGTCACACTGACATAGAATAGTTAACAGGGAATTGTGTGTAATTATAAATCAAGACTCTAAACCATCTTTAAGATACTGCGCTGCGTTATAAAGAAATTCTTCTTCAACGGCACGATCGTGGATATCTTTTTTGTTATTGTGTTATGGCTAGTCGTTGCATTCAGCAGTGTTACTTACCGTACATCGAAACTCGATATCGCAAGAAATGCAACTGCAAAGTTTACAAATCCTTTCGCTGCGTTGGTGGTGATCGCCGTCAAAGCCTCTCAAAACTCTGCTCGTCGAATGAACCCACGCTCTTGTCATTGCATCATACATTCTTCCGTGGTATGTGGGCTGCGGCTACTTCTCGATATCGGAACCGATGATTTCATGAGATTGGCTGAATGCCACTCCAATTCTCCTGAGACCATTCGTGAAAGCCGCGAGTTCGCGCTGCCTTGTTGGCACGTTGAGTACAAAATTCCTTCTGCATGGACGGGAGACGGGAGTGCGTTCGTGGGACTCTCTCTCACGATGATGCATCACTGCTGAAAATTGCATAAATATACTCGCGCGAGTTTGTGCGATCTCATGTGCCAACGATGGCTTTTGAACTCCCAGCAGGTGTGTCGTGTTTTCCAACAGTTTTGGAGTTGTGTCACGTGGCTCGGTATTTATCGACAACATTTTTGTGAGATGCTATACGCGATAGCAATTGGCATTAGAAACATCCGGGAGGGCGCCTTTTTCGATGCATTGTTTGCTGGATTGTTTTCCGAGGAGTTGTTAGTTGGAGAGTGAATCTGATTCATTTTCCATCGTCCGCATGCAATGGCATTCAGTGAATTTCTGCAATTCTTTATTCTTCATGAGTGAGATCATATTTCAATTGCCATTCCATCAATAGAAGTTGTAAAAACCATTGATGTCGAATCCTTACAGATTTGATGATATTTTCATGGGAAACAGACAAAACAATGTACTCTAAAGCTGGGCTATGTTTGTCAAACATTGTGGTTGAAAATACTAGTTGCTGAAGACTTATTAAAATCAGACACATTGCTTCGAGGCTTTCAAGGCCTTCTACTGTCTGTCTGATATCAATATGAAACCGACAATCTCTTCAAATCGCTCGTCCTTTGTGAAGTTTTAGTGCAATAACATCATGAATATCATTGAATAATTTTGAATAACGATGGATGTAGTTTATTGCGTTCGCATTTCCGTTCTTTTGTCTCGCTCGCTGGGATCTATGAGTTGCGAGATCTGTGGCTGGAAGTCCTATTGAAAATGTATACCATAATTATTTAGAATACGACTCCAGAAATAGTACGATGCCACCCTATGTTCGATGTACATTGATCACTATCATCACATTTGGAGTTTAACCTGACTGCGCGAACTGAAGAAGTACCAAACGAACTCGCGCGTACGATACTCAGTCGTCGAGTGCATGGCTGGCGACGTACACATCGCATTGATTGGCGAAACGGTTGCCGGGTTGCGTCTGAGATGCATGGCATTTAACACGTTGTGCTGTCAATCACATGGTAGCCGGTCTTCATGAGGTCAATTCTTTGAAAAACAATGGATTCGATGAAGCTGTCATTTTGTGGTATCTTCGGCCACATTTTTTATCATTGTCATATCGAATTGACTAGAATAAGAAAACCGATGGAAATACCCGTCGCCAATTACTACCCCATCATCAGGTCAAAGAAATGACTCCGTTGCCACCTACGCGTGTGTTCACGGTATTACGATTATGTTCATACTGATGGCGAACAGCACGAACGTGATATAATATATACAGTGGTTCAGTGAGATAGAAACAAGACTCTTGACCACATCGCCCCAGTAATGGGCGCGATTGCCATGAAGGTTGGACAAATTTGCTTGGTTAAATTTAAATATGTGACAGGCGTGAAACAGTGACAAAGATCCTTCTATTCATTGCTGCCACCAGGCAATATGTAGCCTTAATTAAAGTGAACACATTTTGGCTACGGGCGAGATTTGATTGATTCTAACTGTGTTAACTAGCGGCCTATCGATATTTCTCCAATATCCATCTTACACAAAGTCTTAATACGGGAGATTTGTCACGTACGCTCTGTGGTTAAGCAGTTCCTGGAAGCGTAACATTGTCAAGTTTGTTAGGATTGAAACGATGCACGTTCACCGTAACCGTATAGTCGTCTCACTTTCACACGATGTCAAATTACTTCTTAAGAATAAACCTAGTTCGTTACAGTCGTGTCCCACCTGGCATGGCATCATCTTAACTCTTAATATATATGTAAAAGCAGACTGCTGTGGACGATCAGTTATGGATGATAGATAGAGTGTCACCTCAAATTTACCATTTTCATCTAAATAATGGAGCGGAACTCCGGACGGTTGTGGACTAAGGCTGCTGCGATGGTTGTGTTATAAAATTTAGCTGAATGGTAAAACTGTTGCGACGCACTCTATGCGTTATAAGTTGATATTAAATAAAAGACAATAGGGTTTTTAATAATTATTGATGCTATTTACGTCGAACTGTTTATGTAATGACGTTCCATCCTGCTGCTGTGGCGAAAGTGGCATCGTAGAAAGGAAATAACAGTTCTATTGAGGTGGCAGTTTGGAATTTGGCCGTAGATGACGGCAATTTCGGAAATCCTTCGTTTTGATTTTTCTATTGTACTCATCTGCGTCTAGATTTCGCTAACTTTCTGCAGGAAGTTTCCTAATGTTTATTTTTCTGGACTTTGAAATCCGTCCTTTTGTTTACTAATCCCGGCCTGGAAAAGGTTTTGTTTTTCGTCGCATATCCCGAATGAATCATATTGACGACGATTTATGAGCAATTGTTGTCGTGGTAACACCTACCTCGCAGTTATTGTACGCAGTCGCATTTTTCACAATCTGTGTAGTAAGTAGGCCTATAGTATAGCACGAGGTTGTTGATTTCTAGATTGCACTCTACAGTCTTTGTATTGCCCACGAGTGATCAATACAAGACAAGCGCCGCGGTAACGATATTAAAACAATACCGGGACAATTAAGTTCTCTCCAAGTTTGAGTGATTACAAATTATGACATCATAAGCCAAATTTATTTACGGTCATCATCGGTGCGGCTTGCGTCCTGAGCAGATTTACGGGGTTACCATACGCTGTCATTCTTTGAGAGTTTGAGTTATGCCATTAGAATAGCATCACGATGTGATGAACGTATTGTAGTTCTATGGTATTTCTATATAGAAAATTCCCTCTTTCCCGGCATTGTCTAAATGCTTCCGGTTTGGAAATGCCATCTTGAAGTTAGCCATACGAGGAAATGAATGCACGAGAGCCATTCCTCTGGCTTCAACGGGATTTGATGTGCGTTAATAGAAATATCATGCTGTCCGTTGATGTTTTGGTATTGCCTGTCTTGGATCAAACATGTTGTTGCAAGGGTCGCCCTATAACGTCCCCACTGTGCAACTCACCACAAGATAACAATTCCCGTTAACTAGGTTTCTGCACGACAGTCGATTTGTTTATGTATCCAACATTCTATACTATAGCATATCAGCCTGACACCCTGCGAGCCCCTTTCGGACGTGCGAAATGCGCCTTACCAAAGCTTGGTAGTTGATGAAACAATCGATATCATGACAACGCATTTATGTGTCTAAACTATTTTTATTTTAAATATATTCCATAGTTTTGTTGACGTTCTCACGAGGCCAGTGGTAAATACCGAATCATCAAATGTCAGAAATATTTCAAGATTTGGTTGATTGTATCGCAAAACAGGTTGCGCTGTAGACATTCAGCAGATCAGCAGAATATGAGGTCTTCTCAATCCCATGTATCTACAAGTATAAAATTGCTAATTGAGTGTAGGCTATAGCCTATAGGCCAATGTGTCAATTGCATGCTGCTCAACTCAATATTGTTGTATCCTTTCTCGATGTCTACGCATCATATTTAGCTTGGTGTTCTCATAGTAGTGGATTACATCAAAAAACACTGTGTCGTCTGCAGTCCATGTTGTGCGACTGGTACCTGTTATGATTTCACGCGAAATATGTGTTGCGGTTTACCGCCGCCTCCCGTTCTTGCGCGCAACAGCGTACATACGGTAGTTACCGTCTGATGATGATGATTCAATCATATTTTGATCTATTGTTGTTTACATGATAATCATGTATCTTCGCTAATTCGCATTCCCATGCTGTGATGAAACTTTGTCACTTTGCGTCACACTTTGATGCATTACTCCTCGTGAGTTATGATAGCGTACTAACGCATTTGCGCGCACAAATCGCGGTTACTTATGCTAGGTCTGTATATGCGATGTCGGTGAGCTATAATCCGAAAAATGTCTCCTTAACGCATCGCACCGTGGTAATTGCGATCATTTAATTGCTTTGTGACAGCTCAGTCGTTTTGCGATGCTATCAGGCGGTAATAGCTAACCGTCTGAACCTCACTTTGAGTGTAATTGCTTGGATTTGACTAAACATTTTTACCCTTGCACGGAACTTTTGTGTAATTCAAACGCGTTGCATCATACAGACATGGATTCTGATTTTGGTATAGTTATCGCATATATATGACTTATCTGCAACGACTGTGCACGTGCAGAGTGCACATGTGCAGTGAATTTATAATTGATATCTGTTCCTCCCGCTTGGCAGTTGGTGCGGGTGGTTCTGGTTCTGGTAGTGATCTAAGCTATCAACCGGAAGTATCGGTATTGGCCTACACTTGACTTATGTAGTTGAAGGCAGGCATATGCAATTGGTTGGTATATTAACCAATTATCACCACAAGCGATATAACTTCAAAACAACAACTACTAGAAAATTCACATGGAGTTATAACGTAGCGAATCCCACAAGTAGGCTTCGCTGCTAGACTCACGAGAAACTTTAGTATGGCGTCGAGGTGTAATTACTACCGTAAAGGTGTTTAACTATTGTACATTGCACAGGTCCTGTTACACCGTACCATTGCACTTACGACATTATTATTGTGTTTTACAGAGTCAGGGAGCGGCCACTACTGTTTTTGTTGCTACTGCTCGCGAGCTTGACGGTATTGGAGGAATGTATTTTAACAACTGTTTCTGTTGTGAGACGAGCGAAACCGCACAGAACAAAAACCTTTCAACAAGATTATGGAATATTACTGAAAATTTAATATCTGACCGATTGAAGCGAGATCAAATTTGACGCAACGAAATTTATCTGTGATTGATATAACATGAATTGTTCGTCGTTCGGGTTACTTTACATCCTTGATAAAAACTAAAAAATCACCTTACGGAAAGTCTAATTAGGACCGCCACACTGGATTGTGATCCACACCATGACTCGGGAAGCTTTTACTCCATAGCCCTTCCTGATGCCAGGCTTGTGACTTGGGCGGCAACGTCCAACCAAGAGTCCGCTGGCAGGGGTTCTAAGTTCTAACCCAATTCTCTCACGTGAAGAACGAGAGAATGTTTCCTTTACATTACAACAAATGAAACTCAATCAGCTCTTTTGGTAAATCACGTCTAGATATATTGCGAATTGTTTGTCAAGCTTCTATTTATAGTCTATGTTTGATTATTGCTTGTGGTATCTTGATTCAAAAGGACGCGTATTACATGTCAATATTTCATGATCTAAATGTTTAAATCCCATTTGCGCTCACGCAAATTTTCTTTGCAAATATAAGCAGACAAATCAGCATGCCTGAGTAAAGTTTCAAGAGTTGTTCATTTGGCTTATTCTATTCATCGAAAGGTGCGGGTCTTATTTCCTTTAGAAAAGTCATCTATTCGGACGCATTGCACGAGACGGTTTTACTTTGCTGTTACTTCTTCTCTGCTGCTGGAATTAGATAGTTCGGGACTTTTGAAATTGCCATTATCGGATGTCCGTATATACCTCTCAACTCATTTTACCCTGAAGGAGAGAGGATAAGATAAAATGAGAGTTAGTATGAACTAAAAAGAAACTGAAGGGTGGATCGAGGCTGTGTTTCCGCGTTTCGATGGAGCGCAAAGGCTAGGAAATTCGAGACACAGCAACCGCCTATAGTAAGATTTCGCTAGGCGTATACGCCGTGACTCTGGGTTATTCCCAACACAATAGTGCTATGGCCCATGGGCTTGATCTTTTGCATTTGTACACGTGCCGATAGTGAAAGTGCACATTGCCATTTTCGACATATTGTCGGCCTTGTCGGTTTTGGTGTTACAGGGTGAAGAACGTACACATATTGTAACTTTAGCACCCATGCTGCAGATATCTTACCATCTCTCTACACATGATTTCTGTCGATGAAAAGACGTAAACGGTCGATCTACAGCGGAGGCAGGCTAACAATGCTACCATACGCCACGCTAATAAGTCAATCAATCTAGTAGTCACGCATTCCAACACATGCTGGCTGATGAGGTTCTACCGTAGGCCTATAGTCGTTTGACCAATTTCTCAAGAAGTGCGTGACTGAACGCATGTCATATCATCACCGATTTGCCGAACCGAATATTATGTCACCCTCCGTCACTATGCCATACAACGTTATCCGTGGTATAGCAGGAATCAGAAATGTTCCAATCATGCGAGCTGCCCCGTGTGCGATAAAGCAGCTGTGTTGGCGGCAGTTATCATGAGACGCAGGTATTTTGTCAGAAATGCACGTTTATTCGACTTAAGAAACGAAAAAGGTATAAAATATTGCGCAGACAAAGACCACAAATTCGTAACGGTCGCATGAGGCTGAGAAAGCCGACTGCCCACAGACGAATGATACAAATACGGACACAATGATTAAGTATTGAATAAATAATTTTCTGGAACAAGTGTTTACTCCGACATGGATACGATTGGGGTAATTACTCCTAGTCTTTGGATAAATCGTGGAATCAAAATATCACGACAGGTACGCCCAATGCGACCTGCGCTATGAGCACTAGTGTGTGTATAACACGACAGCCGAGTGTGGCAAAATGGCGTCCGTTCGACATCGCATGCTGCAAAATTGGAATGGTGAAAATTGACGTTAAAACAATAGCAGCAATCAATATTATGCAACAGAGGGAGTTACTTCCCGGAAGCGGAATCCCACGACCATGTACCTTGTTGCACGAACTAGAGTCCACTCCCAGTTCGTTGATAGCGGGGTAGCAATAAAGAAATAACAAAAAAATCTTGAATAAATTATCGTGGAACAATGTCGATAATAAATTAAATAATTCCTTCCATCCAAAGGCATTTTTGATGAAGTATTTTGGTAACGGCAGCTTTAAATAAACTGCGTCGTTTCGAAGTTCGTGAGATCGTGAGTGTTATCGCATACAGCGCTGAGTGCCTTCGGGAATATTGACTACATGTTTCGCAAGATCTGCGCGTTTCGGTAGGCCTATAGCGTAGAAGATGTCGGTCTTGGGCTTTTGTTTCTGTAATGAGTGTTGCTGTTACACATTCCTCGCCTACTGTGTGGCGTCCTTCATGCCTTGATCCTTTTTAAATTCTCGGGCGATTTTCTGGCTTTTTTCAGCTCAGTTTTGATAGAAGTTTGCTGCTCCTTGAACTCTTTGAGATATTCTTGTAACGTTTTCACAAACTTTTACATATACATATCATGCATTTGGTGCATCGGTGTCGCCATTTGTTCGCGAGGAATTTGGTCAGGGTGAGGCGCTGGCGGTTGCGAATGTTGTTGCATATGTTGCTGGTTAACCAGTATCGATCTCAAGCGTTCGTATTTGGCTCGGAAATCTTCCCGCTCTTGCAGTACATTAGAAAGTTGACGTTGTAATTGGCTGACCTGATGAACAAAAAAAAGCAAAATATGTTATTTCGTCATCGGCATTGTATACCCTCTTTGCTCTCGGGGTGCAAGCACTCAATATTGTAAAACTTATTTTACGACGTGCTCTAGGAAATTTCGCAACGGCAGTGTGGTAATAATGTTTGTTTGAGTTCGGGCATGTCACGTCCATTTCAACTAGTCTTCCGCGTAAAAACTAACTACCGCTATCGCTAATATTTACCAAAGCCGGCGGCTACACCGTATCTGTTATCTCAAGCTTCCAAGCATTATAAAACAGGTATCTCCACTAGGTGCCCGTAAATTATTGCGCTTTTTTCATCAATAATTAACCCTGCTCTAAATTTGATTTAGCTTTTCTATCGCAGCTTTGTTATGTAAGAGGAATGCCACGATATCACTAGCTCCAATAAGGCAATGCACGGAGCAGGTTACAGATCTTCTCATTACGGGCATGCCAAGTTGAACGGCGCGCTCAAAGTATATTTTGACCGGCACGGTTGTCAATACTTTCGCCGGTTACCACGTCTTGTTCGCAAATTTGTCAAATTCATGTAATTGTTTCGACAATATTTCAGCCGAATGGCTACGATCAACTAATTCTGGGACAGCTTCGAAATCGAATTAAACTTTCAATTTGCGCGGAATCAAAGTGAAGGAAATTTTGATCGTTTTATCTCAAACACTTGTGAAAATGATGTAAGAGTATTCTATTTATCGCTTTCGCGTATTGAAAAAGTTGTTTTGTATTACCTGTCTTTGCAGATGCGTTTTTTCGTTTTCAAGTATAGTCTTTTGCATGACACGTTTGCTTCTACAAGACTGAGCGTATCCACGGTTTTTCAATGTCCTCCGCCGTTGTTTGAGGGCTGTTATTTGTTCTTTACTGAAATATGAGAATTATTGGTTTACAGTAGAAATTCAACACCGATTAGACCGATCGCCGACAGGACTTCACAAGTCATTGAAACAAGAACGATCACTCTATGTTCTATGACCACTTTGCTTTTTATTGTTCTTGAGTGGACGTTACAGTGGACAACCTAATTTCCAGGCTACTTAAATTACCAACTGTTTTATTGAGCAGCACTCCATTGATATTCCGTAATTTATCAAGTGAAAGTTGTGTAACTTAAGACTAAACTATAGCGCTCTAAATGCAGTTACGTCATGAACACTCACCTCATTCCACGCAACCGTCTGTTGAGATCTCGCACTGAAATTGAAATTAATTCGTTGTCTGGCAAAGCTTCAGAGTCGCTGAGACTTCGTGGTGACTGACAACTTCTTGATCGGTTCAAGCATTTTTGATTTGAGTCAAAATCTGTTTCGCCTTGCTCGCTTGTCCCGGGGCTGTCGAAACTCCAATTCGAGCACGACATACCGCGATTAAGTACATGCTGTCCGTGATAAGGTCCATCAAGCTTTCTTGTCATTTCAGCGAGTCTATATTGGGTTCCATCGGGCAAACTTGCTGATCTATACGCTAAGGGCGGAACCGGAGACATTGACTGGGCTGTGGGGTAGACCCCAGTGCATGCTGCGGTGACACTTTGCATTGCTGGTTCAATCTGATACGGGTTGTAACGAGTGTCCGCGGTCGTGCCCACCGATGGTGCCACCGTATATCTGGTGAAATCTTGATCCTGTTGTTGCGTCATTTGTGGGAAACTGCCGCTAACAGTTGCTAATATTGCATCTATGCACTCTTCTTCCGTTGTGTCACAAATGCTTCGCGATTCATCAACTTGGTTTTGTGACCAAAAATTGTCGCCGTTGTCAATTTCTTGCTTCTCAGAACAATGGGTCATATCCGGGGAGGACGCAAGAGAATGGCAGTGTAGTGGTGAGCCAGATGGGCTCGATTGGTGAGATCCTGTTTGATAACAGTATCCGTCGTTTATGCTTGGGTTTGCAGGTATCTCTTCAATAGGGTATGGTTCTTGTTTTACCAACGATGAATTCGATTGCGAAAACGCTGACCCGTACGGACTATTGTCGGAAGAAACATCCATCGGTGATCTATGGGGGGTTGCGAAAGATGCAACGTTGTAGACAGCGATAGCTTGAGCGTCCATCTCTGGTTGCGTAGCTTCTGGAAAATCGACGTCGTAATTAACCATTCGGGTGTTTGAAGCTGATGTGATGAAGCAGAGCCGCGTTTACGCTCAACTCTGATTAAATAAATATCGAGTATATATCTGAAATGAAAACAAATCATATTTATATATAACAAATCTTTGCTGCATATTCATGCATGCACGCCTCGAGTCTCTAGACAATGGAATCGCGTACTGCACTCTTATCGCGACGTCTGAGCCAGCAGCTGACTGCAGCGTATTCCTGAGAAACTGTTTGTTTGACGAATGACGTACGTAGACGAGAGTATTTTGCTCATATCCCGAGCTTAACCTGAGCATTCAGGGCAGCTATCAGCTGTGAAATGTGAAAGAATATGCCTCACAAATCAAATATATAGAGAGAAGCGATTTTTTTCGTAAATCTCTAATTTCTTTGTTTGCAGCTTGTGTTTTTGTTGGAGATAACGCGAAAAACGCTCTCTACTGTCATGCTTTAGGTCGGCTCTCAGCCTAAAAGTACCTTTTTTCGAAATATATGCTCTCGAAGCCGTGCCTTACTATAGTAAGAAATTTCTCCTTACCGCCTATGAGTAGGACTCATTCGCGGCAATGAGCGAAGTCGGCGCAGCGTTGAAGCTATCAACAGAACACACAAGAAAACTTTCCATCGCAACACTAGGCAAGGTATCCATAACGCGGCCTGGTGCATAAAGTCTTGAAACTGAACACCACAAACCCTATACCCACTACATATACCTACTAACATAACTAACATTCACTGTGCCCCCTATTAAATGATTTTGATCCCGAATAAAGGTGTTCCCACGTTTTCACTACACATATTATGCTAGGCATGCGGGTGTTTTGGTCCACGTTATACCTCGGTGCAAATTGCTAGCTTGACAATAAACTAATTGACTTTAATACGTTATGTTTCTGTGCTTGCGTTTACTGGTTTTTCGACGTGACTATATATGACGTATGTTGATCCTCAGCCTGGTTAAACCAGTTCGCATTTTATAATATACTGTGAAAGCTATACCCGACGATAAAATATATTGTCAAATTGCACTTCAGCGTAAGTCATGTGGACCTTCTTACGAAACTTCGAGATGAAATACAAACCATGTCGGGTTGTAAATCTTACGCCTACGCCTTGTGTGAGAATTGGTATCACTTTTTGCTTGCCTTTGCTTGCTTTGTTTGCTTGCCTGACCGTGAGAGGGGCGAAGGTCTAAAAACATTGTGGCGTAGAGCTTCTTTTCATATCCGGAAACCGCTTCTTGTTATTTTTCTAAATACCCCGAACCGGACCCCATTCATTATGTCTCTGAATTTGTAAGAAGCCGCGACGGCGTCATCTGACCAATCGTAATCTGAAAACTAACTGCGACTCAATCTGTTGCAACTTCCGGCGCCGTCTAATTTAGCTCTATCCTTCCACCATTACGCGTTATCTACCGGAACAGCTTGACAGGGAGGTGCTTGATGAGTGCAGCATGTAAGCATATATTTGCACCCCGCTTATCTCCTCGGTGGCTTGATGAGTTTTGCACGGAACGTTTGCACTAGGCTGGTACGATATTTTCTGAACTCGACAAGTTGTTTGCAGGCGGTGTAATGCGGCTTTTGGGATAGTTGATCTATGCGAGTAACCGACACCATTTTAGTTACGCTTTGTTTGCTACCTTGGGATTCCTACGCACTATTGCTTCGCTTCAACTCAAACGCTGCTGCATAGATTCGTTTACGAAATATCACGGCGTTCCCACTATAGAAATTGCACCTTAGTTATGGTAAACAGTTCTAAGCTATGAATTGCCTCTTGGTTTGTTGAGTGACTCATGCAGCAAAAACAAGGAGTGCATATTGGCGATAGCTCGGGGTTCGCCCAATAATGGTTTACGAATCGAGGACAATGATGGGGAAACGTTATTAAAATCATTATGAGAGGTTGTCAACATTACGATTTAGGGGTGTACTGTATTACTACTGTTGCGGCATGATATTTTTTTTGCTTTGAAAGTCACGACACAAAACAGCATTAGAATTATTAAGCCATGCTTCGCGGTAGCATTGTGCCTACCTGATTGTTTTCAACTACGGACGCGATGTTTGGTGTTTAGCAAAGCATTGAGTTCGTGGCCAATGCACATTTCGCAATAAAGAACCGGCTCGCGCTGGATATGTTTGCTTCGAGCACACGATAAAGCCACTAGCAAACATTAATCCTTATCTATACTATCCATTTGGGAAATGATTACTAAAGTCGGTAAATGCATATTGAAAACGGATCAAGCGGCAATCGTTATTGTATACGATCGAGTCGAGGTCAGTCTACGACGGTTTCCTTCACAGCAGCGATGTATGACTGCCGTCGTTCAAGGATTGATTTGCTTCAACTACCAAGAATTAAATACACAAAACACTTCAACCTGTCCGGTACTGTGACGCATACAAAATTTTCGCCCGTGACCTCGGCCACTGCACACGTGAAAAACAACTGACTATAGGATGGAATGAATGGCACTAGGGTGTGTGGCTGATCGGATTTATCCGCTTAAACTCAGCATTCATAACCACAATATTCTATCAGTATCAGCAATTTTCCCCGGCTAGCGCGAAACGTGACTTTCCATAATATCCACATCCATCCATATATCTTTCCGTTGCTATATTACACATATTGTTGTCACTGTCTTGTAAGAAAATTCTATTATACACAGCTCAGGAAGATCGGACAAACGCCATGGAATACAGCGGCATTATATGATAGAGTATGAGCCCTCACGGAACACCGCCCGCGAAGAATTCATCGCGAGGCAGGATCTCATCCGTTAGCAGATGGCACACGACTAGAATATTATTATTATTATTATTATTATTTAAAAGAGAGAATGGCGCTTATCACCGATCACGACTAGATGAAGCAGGGGAAAATATCAGTTCAACAATATCGCGTTTTGTCGATCTTTGATGATAAACCTATCGAAGATCGATGATGTCATCACCATCATTCGATCTGTGTATCGACGAATTTGGCATGCCGTACATAGCTCCACATACATGCGGGTAATCGCTATCTCAAAAGGAGTTTGTTTTTTCTACCGTAAGACTCACTCCTGATTTAGCGTTCGAAATTGTTCTGCCATTGCGATCATCTCTTGACGTAGTTCCGGTTGATTTAGCCTTGCGTTGCGAAAACGGAGCCTAAAGGTTGAACTTTGTTATTTAGACCTGTTGTGAAGTCGCCACGAAGCGCCAGTAGTCTTACACAAGCATATGCAATACATATTTCCAATAACACCAGATTTATAAAGACTATGTTTGCTCCATCTGAGATCGCCCACGGGACATTAATCCTGAGTTTAGGCTCGTCGCCTACGCCCATGTCTAATCACAGAGTGATTCACAAAGCATGCAGTACGGTATTTTTCGAGCGCGATAATCCGTATAGCAGCCATCTAGGAACCAGTGCACACACAAAGGCAAGTTTTATTTAATTTATTTATTTGAAATTTTGGTGTTTTCAACTACTAAGGTCATTTACGCCAGGTCGATGCTCAGTTTATACGTGTCAATACTTCCGGCTTTTAGCCCGGATCACTATTACTATCACGGCTCTCTGCACTTCCCCAATACCGACTGCCAAGCAGGGAAGGAACGGATACCAATTTTAAAGTCTTCGATTTGACTCGGTCGGGAATCCAACCCGCAACCTCCCGATCAGAAGGCGGACAGTCTAAACCACTCGACCAACTGAAAGGTATAAAGGCAAGTTAAATCGCATGATATACGGGAACTCACATGATATTAGACTTGTAGGCTTACTATAGGTCTGTAGGCCTACTTGTGAGCCATTTACTTGATGAAAGATTGGATGCTTAGTGTTAAAGTAGATTCCAAGCGAATAAAGTGTAAACTTGTTAAGTGTTCAAGAGGATGCAAGCAGTAGAGACAAGCAGACGTTGACGTCAATGTCCCGAGGACACGGTGTTACAGTTACAAGAGCAGAGCTGTCCACAAAATGAGATAACCTCGTTTTATAAGTATCGCCCATTGGAATAGTGAACGAGCTTATGAAAGCCGGAGTAATGATAATTTAACATCGCGAATATTCCCGGAGATTCTAAGAACACAGGACACGGCCTAGAGACAGGAAATGTACGTGTTAGCCTGCATCTCTACGCATAGCTTCACCAATTTGTTGGAAGTTACGAGAGCCAAAGTTGCTAGCAGTAACCAAAATCTATTACGTTGCTTAGCGGGGAGAAAACAGAGGTCTTTGGTTCCACACGCTACCATCATCTTGTCCATTGCATTCAGTGCTGAGAGTGAATACAGCGGATGTCCATGATTACATAAACATCCCGGAATGTAGGCTAATCAAGAGTGCACTAGACGTAGGTCTACGATAATCACCGAGCTCATGCAACCGGACTACCAGCAAACTGAAGACCATAAAATTGGTGTCCATTCATTATCTGCAATTGACAGTCAGTATCGGGGGAGTGCGGAGGATCGTGGTTTCGATAGTAGGCCTAATCCGGGCGATACACCATAAATATAGACACGTATACCATAAGCATTAACATGGCGTATAAAACAAATGCCATAAATTGAAATTGATCGTCCGCCATCGGCTCCACTAACTCTTCAACATAAATTGAAAACAACAATAACTTTCAATAAAAACCATTCAAAGGCTTACAATGTAGGTTAATAGACCTGCTGTTGGGCTATCAGGTATAATCGTTTGATGTCTTTACCCTATTCCCGATAGACCTACCTATAATCCATAAGCTGTATAGTAATCTATAGTAGTAGGTCTAGTATAGTCTATAAGTCAAACTTATTTCCACGGAGAAGCCGGTGTCAATAGGTCAATATAATTATTGTGAATGGGTAGGCCTATAGATTTAAATTTGCAAAATAAGGAATTCCACGGGACAAGAGAAGCATGGATGGGAGTTATGCCACATCTAGAGTGTTAGAAAGGTCAGAGGCAGTTCCATCGTTCTTATGACAATAATTATTTGATATTTGATAATTATCCAACCTATTGTCAAATTTCTGCTAAGACGTTGCAACTTTTGTGTAGTAAGATCAAATTCCAGCCTTTCCCTGCCGTATGCATTCATTCTTATGACCGGACAATGGAATTTCGGTAACATGTTGTGGAAGGGGCGGAAGCACCTTTGAATATGGGAATGATATTGTTAGTGCGAGATTCAATAGATGAATGAACAACTTGGAACCGTATTCGCGCGTTCTTCCGAAATTCGTTTACAACAAGCTATGGAAAGAATAGTCCATTCTAATCTAACACTTTCATGACAGTCGTTAAGTCCTGCATATAGGTAAAAATTATGGGCCCGCGCTAGGCCTATAGTAATTTGCGTAACCTGACCTGTTAGCAAAGACGTAACTTATCTACGATCCAGCTATGCAGTCTATCGTTGATGAGTGGCACGAAGTGTGCGTATCTGATTTCAGATTGTGACAGAAGCTAGGCTAAAGTGGAAATAACCTCGAAAATTGTCGTACCAAAAATCTCAAACAGAAACACCCGCCGCACAGTAGGCCTAATGTCTTGCGGCGTTGCGAAAGTTTAGGCTTGTCAATCATTAGCATAAATTGTGTATTACATCAGCCACTGAGACAGGCACTCATGATCGTGAAGGGTAAGGCTGTATCTATGAAATGGCGCAGCGTCGCGCGAGTTCTTCGTCTACCTGGCAGTTTGACTTAATTAACTGACAGGCAAGTTCGTAGTCACGTTACTTGACTGTTTTACAGCAGGTATCACATCACTTTGGTCTGGGTTATAGCCGATGAATCAGAAATAATGCACAATGGTAATGATGACTAAAACGACTTCCCTGCGCACGTCACAAGTCGGGCTATTATTGTTGGTCCTCTGCGTAACTTCATCGTAGAAAGTAGCCTTTATACATCGTCCACACTGACTAGTTTCGCATCGCAGAGTCTCGGACCCACAAGAGAAGACTTGCTCACTATATAGATATGACCATGGCCTACTCTAGGAACTAAACTAGGCCGTGATATTGGTGCGTAGGCTTTTAGACTTTCAGGTAATTGCCTAAGTGTCGACCACAAACAGCATCCTGACAAATCAAGTGTTCAAGCTGGGGAATGCGAAATATTCGGGTGAATAGAACAGCGTTACCACAGACATTATGTATTGACACATGGAGATTGAATACGGGCGGACACTTCGTCCGCCTTTAGTATATTCCAGACAGCAGAGTCTGGTATAGGCCTGATGTCAACTTCAGTGGCTCTGAACCAGACAGCCAATTGCAATTTGTAACGAAAGAGCGACACCATGCGATCTCTTTTACATCATAGTCTAACGAGTTCTGGACGCGAGATCAAGTTACCGAGAACATAATCTAGGCACAATACGAGTCGCCCCAATAAGCATGGTGTCTGCACTATAGTAGGACTACTAGGCGTCCACTGAGGGCAAATCCTTGGCCACAAAAAAACTTGGTCGTTGAAGGCAGAATGCTATCGGTTCATTCGGATGTAGGCTGCATGCGACCACGTGATCAAGCCTACCTAGGCGGTAAATTGTCCGATATGAAATACCATGGAGGCTGCCTTACTTTGAAGGAAGCGACCCGCCTATAAAGTAAGGCTCACTAGGCGAGAAATGGAGAGTCGAGACCAGCATCACTTCCTCATAGGTGGCTTCCTGGTCCGCCGACCCCTATCTTCATCCACCTCTAAAGAACTATATTCATTGTACGGAATAATCTACGTGCAACTGATAATCTATTGTTTACGAAAGGAATAAAGTGATCTTTTGTGCAATGTGTCAGATAGGATATGGTGCGTAGCCTAACTTGTATCATAGGGTTTCAATACCACAAAGGCTCTACAAGGTGCAAAGGGGGAATCTCACGAAATACATCACCAAACGTAAAACTATACGGCACTAAAATTTGCGAATATCGGTGAACGATTCAGTCATTTCCATATCAACCAGCTCAGCCTCTAACTCTTCAACGGTAGGCAGCCTTTCGTCTTGCAACCAGAATTTTTCAAGCTCATTCACTTTAGCCGCGATAGTATCCACTCTTCGGCTTAATACTTCGTGTGGGTAGTGGATATAATCCTTCCTCGCAAATGTTTCTTCCTCTTTGACTTTGTAATTTTCTATCGCATGAAATGTTACCTTAAACCTGCATCGGCGAATTGCATATGCGTATCGCGTAGCCTACTCTTTTGTAAAGGCGGTATTGACGTGAAGCGCGTAATGACATATAGACACATAAATGACTAAAATTTAAAGCCGCTGGCTCAGGATCTGACCCAGTTTTGGCAACTGCCAATCGTCCTGGTCAAAAATGCCACTCACCGAGATCTTATCATAGGTCGAAGTATGAGGTCTTAGCCTGCTGCTTAGAAACACGACGAGCCGTCTTAAAGCATAGACCTATCTCTACACAATATGAAAAGCAAGGAGGTTGGGGTTGGAGACACGGTGACACCTACAGTATATTCACATGACATAAGGTTTGAAACGAGGTAACTATTCATATATGCTCAACGGAGGTCCCCGGCTTCGTCTCCTGGCCGAGTCAAATCATCCATTCTCTCCGCTTGGCAGTCTGTAACGGGGGAGCGCGGAGGATTGTGATTCTGGCTACAAACCAGAAACACCCAGATCACGTACTATAAGCATCTTCATGGCGTACAACCAGGTAAACTACTAGAAGTCGAAAACGGGATAAATTTCGAAAAAAAACAGCGACGCATATAGGTAACCTTTTCGAGAAGACAAAAATGAAGTTGGTAGCTTCGACATTATCACTTCCTTAACTTTCTTCTTGAGAAAGTCGACGAGTTCAAATTCATTGGCAACATATTCATTCCTCGCCTTTGCCTAGAACGATTTACATTACAGCCAAATGATTGGACGACTTACAGGCACATGCTACACACCTTCTTGATGCTTTCATCTAAGATCACTACGAACATATTCACCAGTGCGATGGAACAGCAAAATGTGAACGAGGTAAAAAATATCGGACCGAGCATTCTGTCAGCGGTTTTCAACTCGGTAAAGTCGAACCGTCCAAGCATCATCACAAGCATTTCTTCCGCCTGTTGAAATAACAAACTATCTTGTCAAGATTCAAGATGCAATGACACGACTAATGTCGGTACTTACCGCAAGAATCACTGTGCTGAAAGCATATATCTTTTGTTCAAACCAGAGCCACGAAAGGAACAGGAAAGAACAAAAATACAACGCGAACATTGCAGCAAAATACAGCAAGGGCACAGCAGATATTCTCAGAGTGGAGGTCAACATTTGGATGCGAGTGTTAAAACGTAAGAGGCGGACAAATTTGGCAATGGCAAAAAACACCACAAACGCCATCAAGAATCGGAAAGAATCGTTCCATAAAGCAATGAACTGGAAGTTGACGAAATTCTCTAAAAATGAATATGATTAGTCAGCATCAAAATTCGTCAGGGTGGGTATCAAAAAGGTGGCGCAACTCTTGGTATGAATCTTATGTCGGGTTTAAAAGCTTCTAACGTTCTAACACGCAACAAAAACGTAAAACAGACGGAAAACCCTTTTTGCGAGAATGAATTTATCCTCGACTTATTCCGTCTAAGGAGGTAATTTTAGCTAGAGGGATTGCGTAGTCGGCCCGAGTTTTGGATCGGAGAAACACGCTTCGATTGACGCAGATGGAAACCAGGTTTAAATCTTAAGCCAGTCATATTTTATGATATCTTTTTGATCCCCACCCTAACTCACAGGTCACTTACCTTTATCAGGATCCTTGTTCAACTTGCCGAGTATGTATTTACATTGTATGTATCTTATTGCATACAGAGGTATCAATATTAGAGACAAGATAGCACTCAGAAAATCGACAGCATTCCAGAAATCCTTGAAAAATTGGATCTTCAACTTCTTGATTTCCAGCACAATCTGGAGTAGGTTAAAAGAGAATGCCTGAATAATTGCCTACCCAAAGCCTAAGCAAGCGCTAGAGCAATCTATCGAAAAAATGGCTTCGTGTTGCAAGCAAAACTTGGATGGATATTGAATTTGGACAAATAAGCAATGAAAAAAGCAGGTGCCATGCCATGCCGTGCCGGTCATTGGACTTCCCAAGGCGGCGTTACGTGGAGATTGGTTTGGTGGCTGAATTTTTAATAAAACAAGATGTTTTTCGAGAAAAAGAGTATATACTTCCAGCTGAAAATGTAATGCCTTCACCCTTTCATCATCAGTGTTTCACCCTAGCATCAATTTTCTGATCGGCCTAATCACGAAAACCCGGGGAAGCAATCATCGCACATAGTTGGCGCTACACCTTTTCATGCGCTGGATCATTTGGCCGCTGTTGCCGTGTTGGCCGGGCCGGTCGTTTTGTTTGAGTGTGGTATTTGCAGTAAAAGGTGGAATAGCGTAGAAGGTTGCACCGTTGAGTTTTCGCGGCAGAGTTTTCTTGATAGATTGCGATACGCTAATGAAGGCTACTAGCATAGTGACAGTTCAAAGCTCGCGACGGTTGGCGTTTTTACGCTTAAGGAAAATGGGCCAAGTTGAGCTTGAGAATTGGTCAATTCTCTGGTCGTCTGGCGTAGGTTAAAACATCGCAAAGGCACGATAGCTTAACAGGTAGCGAGAGCGCTAGAGCATTCTCGTGAAATGACAGACAAGCTACATAGGTCGACAATGATACTGCTGCGTGCTGCGTGCTGCGTCGGATGGATCTGTGCTTAGAAATGGTCGTTAGAGTTATCCCCCAACATTTCCTAATCGCATTTATACCTGCTTACTACTTATGAAGTTGATTGCGGGAGAAAATAGTGGGACTTATCTTGGAGAATCGACACAACTTTTGGACTTTACGTCGCGCTAAGATGGAAGCTCGCGAGGGAGTGATAAACAGCAGTTCCAAACAGTTACCTAGCCATGGTGACTGTAATCACACAACCCCGTGGATGTAATCATTGCACCGAGTCGGCGCAAAAATTTTCGAAACCTGTTAGCGAAATCATTTGGGCGACGATTTCGTTCGTTGAGCTTCGAGTTACTGTTGGGCGCAACAACGTAGAATGCAGCGCTCGTGCGGCCGAGCCTGCACTGCTCTGCACGGTTCTGTTGAATATGTGTATTTTGGTAGCGCAAATGAAGGCGAATGGTTAGTTCATGGCTTCTGTGCGGTTTGAATTTTCATTTCTGAACTGAAGTGGCGGCGCCGAGTTGTGAGCCTGAACGTAACATTTGAATTTCTATGGCTGAGGAAAAATTGTTTAATGACGCAGCCTATGTGGTCGTTTGCAGAGATAGTGGGTGCTCTTCGTGGAGTGTACAGCGTACCGGCTGAATTAGCGATAGGCTTCTGAACGCCGGACCTTGGAAGCGCTGACTAGCGAAAACATTGGCTTTGTTAAGTTCGGGTGTTATGAAAGACTTGGACATACCGCACTTGCATTTGGACTTATGAAAGACTTGCTATTCAAACTGGAGCGTGACGTGGAGAAGGATCGGTATTAAACTATCTATGCACTTAGGCCTAATGCAAGTCCAAAGCCATATTTCCAACCGCGGAAATAATGGCGAGATTAGGAGCACCAAATTGTTTTATAGGGCACCGTTATAGCTCTTCACTCAAGACGGAAAATTGGATTAGTTAGTGTTAGTAGGGAAGCCTACAGCCTGATGATTCGGCCATTTTACCTTCGCCTTTTGTCCTGTGCGTTTCTGTTTATTTATGCTTATTCTTACTACCATGTTTCCTCCTGTTGATACGTGTGGCGCTGGCGTATCTAATCTCAGCCATCGTGTGTAGCGCCTGCATAGCCGAGGCCACTAAGCTCCTTAGTGAATACATTCTGTATAATATTGCTAGCCTAGTCTATTTGTATATCGCCATTTTCAATTTTACTCTTCAATTCGTATGTGTTAGGCCTATTCGTTGGCGTATGGTAAACTAACTCGTTACTCTAGAAGTCATTCTAATTCTGTCATAGTGTCCTTTGGCAACACGTCGGTTATGCAGAATTGTCTGAATTCTAGAGTATGCTTGTTAGCTAAATTTTTGGCTGTAGGCTGATAGGGCATAAGTCTGCACTTTTCTTCAGGGTCACTGCACTAGGCTGTGATACTTATCTTAGATAGGGATCTGTTAGGGATAGTTATTGAAGCGAAGTCACTGTCATACGTGTTGTCGAGGCCACTGATTAGGCATTTTAACCGTGTCCTTATCATTATAAAATACACTGTTTTGTACGCTTCTGCCACTCAAGGTTCAAGCATGGCAAATTACGGTCTCCGATATCTCGCTTCTCAAATGTGATGACAAAACACTACTAGCAAGGAGTGTGCTTACCTCCTTAGCTAGGCTGTTGGGTGTCCCTAATAGGCCAACGATACGTTGACACTGACCTTGCCGGGTGGTAGGTATAGGTGGATTGGGGGTCACTAGTGGGATTAAAATTAGGTCTAGAAACACTGTAAAGGTCTCAAATAGAGATGAAGAGGAACATAACAGTGAGTTTGCCTACGTTTTGATATGTCTTTGGGGTTGGAACTGTGGTATTTGGTAATTTATGTCTTGAGTTGGTTTTCGTTTAACCACCCCTCTAGTTTGTAAATTACGCCTTAAAAGTGTGGCGTAATAGTAATTGTACCAGCATTTTTATCAGAATCTTGGGCATACGGAACAACTTCTTAAAGAATGGTTGTATTGGGGGGTCATTTAGGCGATACGTTTCAAGGAAGCACCTTTATATGCTTGCTAGGTATATTTGTTTGCTCCAAGAGTGAGCTTTTTTTTTTATAACTGGTCAGTTGCGAGATGGGTTTCAAATGTTGTGCCCGATTCACCTGAGCTTCTGTACCGGTCAGGGAGTTTTAGTTTTCTGGCAGTGATGCAGGGAGATGCAAGACTGGCTCTGACCGACAGGGCCAGTCTTGTCATGAGGGATTGAGGTTTGCGAGGCGAAAATGATCAGGGTGTCGGAGCGCACTGTAAACAGGCAGCCTAACATGTAATCAGCCCGGCGGAGCGATGCGTAAATAATGCCCAGCCTAGCTGGTCATCGTCGGGGCGCTGTACACGGCCAATCCCGTTTGGTCGAGATAGCTTTAGGTATTCGAGTGCAGTTCAACTTCGGTCCCCTTCAGATCAGGTTCACTAAAATTTTCACTACAAACGCACACACAAACAAATCAGCGCAGGAAAGACTAGCTGTTATTAATAGTGTAGAGTAGTACTCAGATATGCAGATACCGCGTGAGTCTGTACGATCACGTGGTCAAAGTGGCTTTCTGTTCGTAGGCCTCCTAGATTGTACCTACAGGCCTCCTAGTTTGTACCTAGGCCTAGATCATTTATGACTACCAACCCAATTTGCTTTCACATAGGTTCTGACTCAATAATTATGAAGATTTCTACATTTAAACCTGTGTGTATAGCAACAAGGCTTTTAGTTTGAATAGAATCCCTCGTACTCACCTTGTACCATTTGTATACCAGCACCAAGATAAAGATGACATAGACAGTCATGAGAATGTAACCTTGTCCATCAATAAAATCAAACAGTCTCAAAGGATAGATCTTCACAAGAGGCTCAAAGGCACCGTTTCCCGATCTTTCAAAAAGCAACAGCACAATCCCAAACAGATTGATATTTGCATTATACACCTGAAACAGACAACGAAAATTAGAAAGAAATATCGCCCGTATAGAGGAGGAGGAAGAGACACGGGTATGATCTGTATAGTTCGTTCCCAAGCAAGCGCCACCTATCCAAACTAACCCCATATTGCCGGCGCCTAGTGCATCTGCCGATACCAGTCCTAATTAATGTCTTTAGTGTGACAGGACAAGGATTCAAACCCAGCCTTCCATAATTGGCAGCTAGTACCTTGACCACTGTGGCAGCACAATTTCGGATTGATCTGAATTTATGAAAGTTTTACTCGCAACGGTTTATTGACGACAGAGATAATTCGATTCAGTCAAGCGTTTCATCTTTACGATCTCTCACCTCGGGTGAGACAAAATCAAGTAGCAAGTGCACTTACACAACTCTCTAACCAGTTACGCCACCTATAATGTGAGAAACTGAGCAGTGTACAGTACAATGCTATAAATTTCACAGTAGCGACATGATATAGCAGACATGCGTGAACGTTATAATACTTACCGTGAACTCAACGAACACAGCGCTGGTGTAACGGTCGATCCAATCTTGATCTTTCAAATTGGCAAGTATGCTCCTTGAACTTTTCGCAGTATTTCCCAAAACCGCCGCGTATCCACCTCCACCGTAAACATTCAGTTTGCCTTCAAATGGAAACCCTTCCAATTCACTGCAATGGGATCATGATGTACCGGTATTCAATTACAGTCATCACCTTTTCTGTTGTACTTTTCAATTCATTAGCGTTTTTGAGTACGGAACTTTGGCCGTATACATCAAGTCGATGTTTTTATTTCAAGATATCGATATTTCCACCTTAATTCGCCTTGGTATTACATCATAAACCAAACTTTTCACACTCCTGTGATACTGACTACCAAGCACAGAGAATGACTACAAATTTTAAAGTAAACGGCTTGATTCTGACTCATTCTCAGGCGGCATACTTCATGAATCAACACCATATTCTGCCATCGGCTCGAATGGGTCTACGTATCACCATTAACGGCAGATGTAAAAAGAGGAACTAACAAGAAGTTTTGATAAATCCAAGGCGTCTTTTCTTCCTTCTCATTCACCGAATAATCTCTAACCCAGAAAGGAAAATAATCCTTCGTCTCCTCATTGTTGAAATTGTAAGTCGGTATGCAATGATCGACTATTTTAATAGCTTCACCAGGAGGAATACATTCATCTAGAAAGAAAAGTGCTCAGGTTAAGATGTTAATGACAAGTTTAAAATCTACTTACCATCAACTGTCCGAATCTGTCTTAGTCTGGCAGGTCCCAACACAAATGATTCACGGTTGCTGATGAAACGACTTTCCGACCATGTTACTCGCTGACCGTTGTACCAATTTGGTGCGAATAATCCGTCGACTAAACTTGTTTCAGACCATTCCCAGAAATTCGCAATCGTCTGAACCTGAATTTGTAAATAACACAAAGTGGCCTAAATTGAAGGCGAGTTGGATCATCAACCACGTCAAACCAAAAGGTTGAAAAATAGGTTTCTGTATGCGGCACCCACGTCAGTCGCGCAGCGTAGTGCGGAGTAACACGTGCCACATCAATCCACAACCTCCTTTCTCAATTTAAATTCTCACACTGTATTTAAACCATGCAAATTGTTTGAATAGCAATTTTGCAACACATTTTCATTCTCCACTCCACTACTATTCATCAAATAGATCTGATTTTAAAAGTGTCAGCCTAATTACACACATGTCCGAGCATAGTCTGTTAGAGATCCAGCGAAAGAAGCCCATCCCGACATATGGCAGCTTTACTTATACTCACATCTGTGAATGGCAAATCTCCACCATCAACGAAAACTTTTGACAGTGACTGGTGATAACTGAAGCTGTTCGTATCCTTGGAGCTATTGCTTGCGATGAGCAACAATATAACATACAATATGTACGAAAAGATTTCATATGCGGTCGTGACCATTCGGTTACGTTTTAGCATCGCTACTCGGGCACCCTCCAACACTTCCGGGTCTGGTGGTAGCATGTTTTGCCTCGAAGATTCATCTAAAGAATTAAAATCACTTTCAGATCCAACTCAAAGCAACTTGAACAAATTGAAACCTATATCAGAACAACAAATGTAATGCCAGGACAGTGCAGATGAGTATGATTGAAGCGGGTTGCTTGCAAAATGCACAAGCACATGCATACTATGACTATTACACCCAATGGGCGTCGCCCACAGTCAAACATCTAGAACATTTGCAGGTTGTGTTAGTATTTGATATTCGTAAAAAAAGTGCAAATTGCTATTCGATTCAGTTTGAATATCTTACTATTCGATTCGATGTATTCAAATTTGAGTTCCCAGCCCTATGACCTCCCAACTAAGTATTCAAAAAATAGAATCCGGTATCGTTTTCATGAGGTCACAGGCGATGAAATGTATAATGTAACAATGTACCAGTAGTTTGTATTAGGCAACTGTAATTGGGAATGAAGTGATGACGAATTGGGTCACACTCACCCAAGTCCTCGTCAGGAAATCTTAATATCCACTCTTCCTGTGATTCGAGCTGAATATGCAACTGTTGCAAAGTACTCTCGTCATCTTCTTCCGCTTGCATCATTTCATCAACTGCCTGATCGACTTTGCTGCTGGCAAACCATTTCACAACCACCGAGAAAACCACAGCCATTACGATTACCTAGACGAACGCAGCAATCGTGTGGAACATTCTCTACAATTAAAATTTCAATGCAACACCACTTTGAACATACCTTGCCTGGTTGTATCAAAAACACGGACTGCACGAATGCGAGTACGATCGACACCAACCAATCGTTTGATTTCTCGGGTCCCCACATAATGCTGTATAAGAACACGACTCCAGCACAGGAGAGAGAGGTGACTACGACCAGAATCCAAGCGATATACAAACACCAGTGAGGAAATTTGAAGCTAACAAACATTGTCTGTCAATTCCGATTTGTCTAAGTTCTTATATCAGCTTTGCATACCCTTCTTTCTTTGTATTATTTTTCTTGTCTTCATTTTCGTTTTCAATTGCGTTATGCAATGATACAGTGGACAAAACATTCTTTACAGATTCAGAAATGTAATGCTTTCCAGATTTTTTTGGTGCCAGTTTTCGGAACATCTGCATAGTTACAGTAATTTTTTTATCGTATAGAATATTGACCTTAAGATTTAACGTTCCGCTCCGGGTGTATTGAGAAGTAAAACATTCGCAAGCTTTTGGAGCTCTGCTCCTTCGTTAGAATCTCGGAAAGCTTGTGAATGTTATTATTCTCAATAAACCGAGGCTGAACGTTAACTCTGTGGTGGATATTCTTTATGATATCGATTGATCGTCCGCCATCAGCTCTACTATGTTGCTTGGGAATATTCTTCAGACGTAAGACATTAGATCACAAAAATATTTCATTATCACCTGAACGATCAGTATGTTTACTGGTACCACTATAAGCGAAGACTGCAGGCTTACGATGAGCTGCTGTACTGAAAATTTAATTGGGCCTGAAGAACAACAAAACTGTTAATACACCAAACACGCAGTCATTACAGCAGAGGCTCAGACGCTCACCTATTTCCAATTTTCCTTGTTTGCTAGAGTTTTCCGCTTCCCGCCCGTAAAACATAGCACTGGCGAGCATGGTACAAAACAAAAGAGTGATAGCACAAGCAAGTCGCTGAACTCGTGTGAAGTTGCTCTTCGTAGGTCTCGAAAACACTGTCAAAGTCAAAATATTGTACGTGAAATTATAGTTTTCCCAGTAAAGTTGTATCACCAGTGACAGAGATTATGTCAATGCCCGAAACCCAGAAAATTGATTAAGGCATGTCTCATTTATGATAGTAAAAGCAGATCCATGCAGACCCAGTATTGTGTTATGTGTGCGTAGCGTCTTGGCTATTGTAGCTTTTATTGGGTATGGCTATTGGAAGAAACACCTTGTTCTGCTGAGTATTCTAACAAGCCAGAAGAGTAATACAATCTTTGGTACCAAAAGCATGACTGCACTTCAGATGCACTATCGTTGAGATCACAATCTCGTTATTATTCAAATTAATCCAATCCCAGTCTCAACTCATAGAAATTATCACATGCGCTGTGAAGGGGAACGAACTACTTTTCTCCAAACAGTACGCTCCTTTATTCCATCACAGGTACTAAGATCGAGGAGTTACAATTCCACAACCTACTTGAAAACCACAAATGTCCATCACTGAAATCTCTCGAGGTTGACGCTTGAAACAAATTCTTAAAACTCCGAATTTCCTCTGTCGCAGCAACCAAGATAACTCGATCAATAGCTCCGTCGGATTGGTCAATGGCCAGCCAATCATCGCAAAGAAAATAGAACCTTAAAATTAAATTACAGATAAATGGAGATATTCATTCCAGATGAAATTCTTGCTGGATTACTTTTTATTGGTTTGCAGATCCGTAACCATTATAGCATCAAGAAACCATGACGACCATTTCCCCTCTCCTGAATTATCATGCCAGATTCGTATATAATTTAGCTTTCCCAATGGCTTCTCAGTTGCCATAATGACTTTGACCACGCCCCCAGCTTGAAACACCTTTAAAGTCAATAATTTTTATTTAATATTAGATTTAAATGTAATTGTTTCTATTCTCACCATGTCATCTTTGGATGACAGAGTCCGCACGGTGGTGTCAAAATTTTGTCCACTAACAACAAAGTGAACCTTGCTTCTCGTGCCCGCGTTGGATGCTTTACCCGTTTTCACCATGACTTGGTAAAAATATTGGTGTATCAACTGATTGTCCAGCAGCGGAGAAACCGACCACTGCAAAAATTCAAAATCACTGTGATGTTTGTTTGCATTTGCGAGGATCAATAGCCTAAAACAACCTTTTCCACATCTTTCTTGTCTTCCCGTCGAAAGTAGATGATGCCGACAACGAAAAGAACGATTATTCCGACCAAGGTGAGAAGGACGGCAAGATTATTAGCGAGGTTGCCGATGTTCTTTGCGATGACGGAAAAGTCAATCGGATTAGGCGCTACAAAGAAATCCGCTCCGAATGAAGTCAGATGGTCGCAAAGGCATACTACCACATCCTCTGACGTCTCTGAACTCACGACACAACCTGTGTATATTATCAACATTGTCAACAACCAGGTTAAACCTTGTTGATTTCATGGATAAGGAGTCCTGTTCAAGAGGATCGCTTAATTTCAAACAATTTCTTCAGTATGGAGATTGAAATGCACGACCAATAAGAGAGAAGTTTATTAACATTGCGAAAGTTCACAAAATATCCCGAAAGGTCAAACAGCGATATGACCATCAGGCCGTCGAGTCAGCTGCTTGGGGTGGGAGTCCGGTTGCGACAATAATACAAATACAATACAACACAAATTACATGGATAACAATTATCATCCTATTAACGAATACCTACAGTAACTAATGATGCCAAGAAATATTTTCAAGGTGACGTTTGAATTTCATATATTCCATATATCAGATTGAATTATATGACTATCCAGACAATAGACAGCTCATGTGATTGTCAGCTAATGCATCCAGTTGTCATCCTCCTGGGAACATTATCCATTACTGTCCTTGGTTAGTTTCAAGTTTGGATATATTCGAAAGATCCAACAAGCATGGCAAACCACACAAGTCAAAACTGAAAATATTCTTACGAAAACGTTGCTACATAGTACTGTAATCCAGAAAAATTAGTATCAAAAACCTCTTGTCACTACAAACAACATAGCCTTGAATTCCTAGTCATCAATTTGTCATCTTACCTGCAGTATCCCATCTCTGCATTTCTTCATCCCAATACCTGCACGACGTTACAATCGTGTGAAGCGTATAATTTTTCCATGTCATGTTAGTTGGATGAATTACATTTCCCCTCTCATCTAAACAGATTAGACATGTACTTAGCTAACAATATCTACCCAGCAGTTCAGTGACCCATGAGGTAAGATATATAGGCATAGCGACTTCTGTCAAGTCAGGACTCAGGACCAGTGACCATTAGCGAATGACTAACGGGCAATCCAGCTATATCTCAAGTAGCCTACTAAATATGTTATTGATAGGTGTTAACACTACATAAGTCTACAGTAGATGTCTTTGTGCCATGTACTGTCACATTTTATGTAGTCTTGAAATGTTCCTACCTGTTTCATGAATTCCGAAAACGAATCTCCCGATGCCGCCTAGATTATCACTGTCCAACCGTATTCGATTTGGATATTCCGGATTATCGGCAAATTCCTTCACGTCAATCACCAATGAATTGTTTTCGATATTGGGAAAAATAGTCAAGCTAGAACAAATGTGAACTTCCGTAAGAAAATTTCTCACAAAATGAGTCTTACAGCAAATAAATGAATCAAGTATGGCGCTTGGTGAGCCCACATAAAACATAGCATGACAATGTAATGAAAGTTACACAGTAGCCAACTTTGTACATAAACAAGGAAACAGGAACTTCACCGCAGTTACACGTTAGCCAATTTCATAGTTCATACATTGAGATGGACATGGTGAAGTTCCCGTTTCCATGTCAATGTGCAAAGTTGGCTAATGTGTAACTTTCGTTAGAACCGGATGAGCACAGCCGTTGAGAGATGATAGTTATTGTTGGCTGATACAGTGCTTTGAAATACTGTGGTATGGTGCCCACCAGTGACTAAATCATACTTACTTGTCAGCAAATTCAAAATACAATCTTATCTTTGCATCGTATTCGGGTTCGACAGTCAGAAACATCACGTCTGATTCATTTCGTAGCACAACCTCATGATACGACATTTCATGAATCCCAGACGGGTCAAACACGTGTTCTTCTGGTTCACTGTATTTGGTTTTTTTGGTTGGTACTTCGATACGAAATGGACTAAAAAAGATATGGCATAAAAGTTAAACAACTCTTACCCCTCTCCACCCAGATGAACTGCATGTTTAATTCACGAACTTGGCCGATTTTGTGGAGTTGATCTTTTTGGAATTCGGTAGATTTAGGTTTAAGCTGACTACGGCTGAATTGATGCTGTCTGCAGAATCGTCCCAAATAAAAGGATTCTTGTCCGCAACAACGTACTGCAAACAAAACGCTAACTCTTTGAACAGTATCCGTAGTATCAGAAAACTTTTAACGTTGCTGGAAAGTCAGTTCTACAGTATTTATAGTAAAAATATTGCTTGCATGACCTAGCTTATGAAGAAGTCTTTTAGCACATTTCAACATTATTTGGGATGGTTTAATAGAATTATATACCGGTAGCTGTCAAAGAACCTTTGCTTGTGGACTACTGATTCAAATATTCAACATAGGGCTGTATTTAAGTTGCAGAACTCAATATAAACTCAATATAACCAGACTATTTAATCTCTCTTTCATCAATATCAACCACTATATTACCTCAACATCAATTGTTACATCATCATCCAATCCATCTAAAAGGCCTGCATCGCACGGTAATTGAAATCCTTTTTTTCCGGAGCCGTTTTCACACAATGTTTTGGCTGTCTTGCGTTCTACCTACAATACAAAATTTAAAAACTCAACAGAATCTGTATGTATTAGCTTGTTTGTCTAATTATCCAGCCATAAAATAAATCCTTTCTTGTTGACTGTGGGACTATAATGATACTCAATTAATTGGCATCCATGCAGTTAATAATATATCATATCTACCTCTACTTTCATATCCTTGCCTTCGAGCTTGATACTCGGCTCACCGGCTTGTTTTTGTGACATCAACGTTGCCGAGAGTGATCCAATTGATCCGATGGCTGAACTCCCCACTTTCTTTGCCTACAACATATCCACACGTTATACATTTCCTATTACGTCACTGATATATGCTGACAGTATTTCACTCACCTGTTCGCGATTCCTTGCATGTAATATTGCAGCGTCATGTTCTTTTTGTTTTCTGTATTCCAAGCGTTCTTCCGGTGACAGATAATTTTCCTCTTCATCTAGAATTGCTTTGGCAGAATCGGTTGATGGTGGTGGCAGACTGTATTTTGTCACTCCCTCTTCCTGTTAAATAGAAATCCCTTGAATTGACTTGACAGGGTGGTAATGACTTTGCAAGATGAGTAATTAATGTAAAGGGACATATAATAACATATGCTACATGAAAATGATATCCAAACACGCAGATTCACTTGCGTGGAAACTGTCCAGGTTATACTATTGGAGGTCACAATTTGACGAAGAGCTCCGGATGCATTTACCAGGCTTGGTCTCTAGTATAAACTCTCATGAAAAAGTGCTCACCACTGCAGCAGTGCTAACGAATTGCTCTCGAGCAGCATCTACTACAAGATCCAATGCCCCGACTAAATTTGAAGCCGCCTCTTCTATATCCTCGGGAGCTTCCGTTCTTGCAATCCTTGGAAAGTATTATTTGACAAAATATAAATAGTGAACTCACAAATGGTGTATTTCCACAGCTGCGTGTGTCTACGACTATGTAGGCGCACCGATTTCAGTACCGTAGGTGTAATGCTACAATACATGTAATCTACAAGCTCATGGAAAATCTAGACATTCATTGTAAAAACCACAGCCAAATATGATGTGGATCAGCACACTGTAGTCAACTGATGATGGAAGGGACGAAGAGAGAAACTAGTCATTCAAGGATTTTCTTAAACACTATTTCAATACATTAAACATCATGTTGCCAGCTTGCAACGCATGAGAACTCTTAAAAATTTCCAACTGACCCGCTGAGAGATGTTGCCATATCCGACAAAGCATTAACAGCATCTAGCTGCGTGTCATTGCCAACTTCATCTGGAGCTCCTATGAGACTTTTTAGGGCACTGCTGGCTTGCTGAACCCCTGCAAGAATTTTTCAAGTGTAATTAACGTCGAAATACCATCACTTTACGAAGCAAATACCTTCAAGGTTGTTGTCGTAACTCGTTTTTTGCGTTACAGCTTTCACCAATTCACTTCTCAATTTCGCTCTGTTCTCCTTCCTGTTAGTAGCGTCCTCAGTGCCAGCACCATCTATATATCATAGTCATATCAAATCTCAATAGAGTTTTAAAGTATAGTAAATGTGTTTAGTTTGATGATACTCGAGCACAAACAGATGTAGGTAGAGTCTCACAAGCACTCGGAGGGAAACTACAAGGCGCAGTAAGAGAGCGAACGATTACAATCATTCAGCATTTATTTTGAAAGCGTGCTTTGTGTTATAATAACATCAATGCAACGAAAGAAAAATGGAGAACTTCTAATCGAAATGTGCAGTTTTAGAAATTTCAAGCAAAATCCTTCCATTTATAAACATTGAATGATAATATAGTGGAGCCGACGGCAGATGATCAATAGATATCGTAAAGAAGATCTGTTGACATCAACAACAAAAATGATTCTATCCGAGTAGGCATGCTCAAGTATTGGCAATTTCCAGAAATGAAATAGAAACATAATATCTTTTTGAAAGACTGTGTGTGATGCCTTGAGAAGTAGACACAAAGGCAATTTGATCATGCAGAAGTCACTACTAAATGAGTTAAAGCTCTACCGTTTGAAGAATTACTCTCTTTATCAGCCTGAAAATATTGATTACAACTCGCAAACATTCAAAATATTGGCATAGTCCTTAAAAACTTCAGCAACAAGAACGCTGATAATATTAGGCTACCTGTGCATTCAGAATTTCCCCTGCCATTTGTGAAAACTGTGAGGTGGCTTGTGCACCAGATGATGTAATCGTTAAATCTGTCAAGTTTTGCAATCCTTCATCATCGGAAATCTAAAAGTTATGAAACCAATCGTAAAGGTCTTCCTGCAATGTAGATACTACATCTTAACAATGTGAAAATTCTGAGGTTTTTTTATCATCAGTCTGCGTCTTTAGCATTAGCTCCACAAATCTTGGAGTAGGGACACCAAGATATGGTAATAACAAATAGAATGGACAATTTTCTTACCAGATCCTCATAGACCTCGGCTCTCATAGTTATGCTTGCTTTGTCTCCGAAATCATCCACAATATGAACATGTATTGTCACCCTGCAAAATACTAGCTTCTAGAAACCACGTCGCACAAGAATCGATCTCGGGCCTGCCAATGTACTGCACTGGTTTGTGCAAAGAGGATGCTGCTTGCTTTGTAGCTATTTGAAATTTTGTTAGCCATATCGACTAAGAACGTCGGAAATGCGTAAAGAAACATTGTTGTAAGTAATTTGGCTGCGGTTTTCATCAGATACACGTCTGTTGCAGCATATTAACCTGTACACAAAGTCAACCGTGCCTGGGACATTTCCTAATACCCATGAGCATTTCCTATATAATGAAAATAGAATACTGGCAACAATATTAGTGAACTAACGATAGCAACTCCAAAATACAATCAAGCACACAAAACTCACCAGAAATCCTCTTCAACGATTCCCGGCGCCAAATATTTGTCTCCAATTATCGCATTGTTACCCGAAGACAAAAGGTACGGAGCTTCTCTGCTATGTTTCTGGTACCAGATCTAGAATTCAACGTCAACAAATTTGACCAAATTCTCTGTCAAAGTCATCAATCATATTGACGCACTTCATATTTCAATGTGGCAGATTCATCTTTCTCTGCTGTCTCTGCATTAACTCCTTCATCGGTCCATCCCCAACAGTGTATGGTGAACGTTTGATTCATGCAGTTACCTTCATGACATCAAATTCACAAGCCTTGTCTCGAGAGCTAAGAAATTTCTGACGGCTACCTGATTTTGGATTGATATCACAATGCCCATCTTTCGGTGGCATATTAACCGTCACATCCTTCGTTGTCATCCCAGGTAAATATCCATCACTCGTCCCGATTACTGTAAATCTATATTTCTCTCCTGGCAGTAACGATTGTGATTTCACCACAAACGCAGGTAACCTGTCACCTAAATATTATAATGGTGGTTTATCCGCACCTTCTCTGCTCGTTACTCGTCATTGGTAGATTGTGGATTGGCCGTGATAAGGGGTCTAATATAAACTGGGAAAATGGATATCACATTCTAAAAAGCATAGATGAAATGTCCATGACATTATACATGTGCAATATGTGTCTCATAAATATAAAACCGGCGTTGTATCCATTCCTTCTCGATTAGGTATAAGTAGTCAGTATTTTGGGTGGTTGTGATAGTGTATAATCTATAAATATATAATAAATATTATATAAAATATAAATATATAATCGTGTACTAAAAAGCATTGACCTGACGTACATGACGAAATAGCTGAAAACGGCATGAATTCAAAACAACAACAAATTGGCGTTCATGTAAATGAATAATAAAAAATTCAACCCGTTTTCTAACCTGTTGTAGTTCTGTTTACGAAATTTTCTATCAACGAGTAAGTTTTGTTCTCTCTGTCCAGCTGGTAAACTGTCCATTGGTATGAAATCTGGCTACTATTTGTGCACTTGAAGCAGTGCACTTTCATCGACAAAACTTTGAAGCTGTTGATTCTTGCCTTGCAATTTACTATGCACTCAATCCTATGATATATATTAAGTGTTAGACTACGGAACGATATCGAACTGGAATTAAACTAGCCATCTGGCCTATATATATTGTTTTTACTAGATGGTCAGTCGGTCACCCTGGTTCTGTATGCTAGAATGGCTATTTGTGTGCTTACACCCAGTCTTCAATAGGCGTAGCCATCATAGAGTCGCCTGAGATTCTGAAATATGCCAATGCAGTGCAGATACATCACTTTTAAGTGTCAGCAAGAGTTACTGTTTATTCTTTTATTGATTCTAATTGTTAAGAGGTTTCAATGATGACCTGACAAGTGTACCACATTTCACATATTATACAGGTGGTAGGCCTGCGATATTATACCGGTATTCGAAACCAAATTTTTCTCATTTTTTTTGGACGTATATATTCACATTACGAGCTACGAAATGGAGAAGAGAGCAAGAAAACCTTAGGGCTGGTGTTTCTCCATCTTGAATCCCTAAAATTTGATAGGAAACGGCCAATCTTCCAGTGCTAGGATCTGTCACTTTCACAAACATGATGTAATTCTGATCTTGTTTTAGTTTCTTTGCATTTACCTGGAATTGTTTAACCCAAGCACGGTAACTTATTCATGTAAGATAACTTGTCACATTACATAACCCTGGTATGGACAAATAGAGAGACATGACAGTGGGGACCGAAAAGATTTTATAATCAGCCGCAACCAGGCGGAGATAGCAATATATATCAACAAATCCAACCTCTAGTGATGGACATTGATTTGTGTCCGCATCATTTCTCACCGAAACCGCGGCCATGCCATTTTCTGCTTCTTGTTCTGCTGTATAGTATCCGCCGGATAAACATGGATTGTGTGATTTGAAGTATACATACTCGTCTGCATTTGTATTTGAATCATTGAATCAAAGGGATTTTGGCATTACACAGAATATTTGCTTACTCGGCGTAACACAATCGTACCACATATCTACACAGTCGTGGTCAAAGATATCCGTTTCGTTGTCTATTCCATTTCCGCTTCCACTTCCGAAATCCAGGTCAGATGTTAAAATTGGAACCATGAAATCGCAGGTCGATTTCCCATTGCACGACAATAGAAGTTGACTGTACACTGCATTTGCAGGACATTCCTGATCCCCGTTCTGACACCTTCAGTACAGGTCATTATATTAACAGAATTCAACCCCCGATTTGTCTTAACTTACTTTTCACCGGTCGTGGAATGGAACGAGGAAATGTTCAATATATTGATTAGAGAAATTCCAGAGCAAGTCATATCAATGGTTGTATTGGTACATGCTGAAATTTCTGCAGGGCCTGCAAACAAAGGTGTATGACTACTTTCTTCAATACCGATAACTCAAAACCCGATTGAATCGTGCCATGTCCTGAACGCTGTACTCGAGAGTTGGGGACACAAGTGTTCAAATATCAAGTTGAGTGAAATCGCTGACTGTCTGGGTGGGATAGTCATGAATTATTAATTCACAATTAGTCGAATTTGCACAGATTGTGTATATAATGGAGTGGATGGCGGACGATCAATACACATCGAAAAGGAGATTAACCACAGATTCAACATTGATTGATTTATCGAGAATGTGATAACATAATGAATTGAACCAAAATTATAGTCAACTTAACTTAATCACAGGCCCGTACTGGATGTGTGTGTGACAAAGTTACGAAGTAGCAACTGTTTGAATATGGTGGACTATACTGCAGTACTGTTACATGGCACAACTACCATAGTATCATATAGAGGCGTCCTCTAGCTTCTAAAATCACCTTGCTGGCGACTGAAGATGCCATCCAACTCTTTTGTTGTAGCTCCATTGCTGTAGTCTCCAGTGGAAGTATTAGCAAGGAACAGAGCAGACCATTCATAATACAACCTTTTCCCTAGATTCCCGTTCTTTGCTTGTTCTGCATCAGGACTTTCATAGTCTGGATCATAGGAGGCGCCTAATCCAGTTACAGTGATTAACTGAAAGCATATCACAAGGAATTAATAGCAGGCCTATATCACAACGGAAGAGAGACGTCTCCATATTCTACAGAACAAATATGAATGAAACAAGTTATAACACCGCAGAGGAAATTTGTCCCCAAATAAAGGATATCCGGTCTTCTTTTCCTCATTAGCAACTTTCGGGACAAACCATAGTGATTCTAACAAATAAATTAAGCTAGCTAAGTGTGCAATGCAAGGTTGTAGGTCACTAAGTCATGGGATTGAGCTCGACACGAAAAAGGGCATCAGCTTCCCTGTTATAGTAGATAGCAAAACCCAAGTCTATGACTTTAACAGCCAACAAAACTCTTTGTCAATTCCTTGCGTATGTTGTGTATGCCCAGTGCCATGCTTCTGCAATTCATTGTGTATACCCAGTGCCACGCTTTCCAATGGACATCATGTGCGTAACAATGCAACTGTGCATTGTCGTTCATGTGCATGATAAGCATGCATATTCACCAATAGTGTGTGCGTATATATCATGCTGCAGTGAGTCTGTATTCAAAACAATCAAACGACGACGACATGTCGCCAAATGACACTACCGGTATATCATTAAATATCCATCTTTACCTGATGAAGGAGCAGAGCTCCGAAAGCTTTAGTATCATATTCTAATATACTGGACTGAATGTTAAATATGTGGTTACTTAATATATTTATTATTAAATATCCTGCAATTCATATTAAAAAGTAGGACTTCGTCCTCGTAAACTGTCCAATTATTCAAATTTTAATACTCACGTCATTTGGTCCAACGGTACGAACGTTACCATTCAATACCCTCGCAACCAACGGTGTCGGATTAACATTGACATAGATACAATCTGTCGAAGACACACCGTTCACTCCGACCATCGCAACATTCAAGCAAACCAAATGGATGTCAAGGCTCAAGAATCGAGGTGGGATCCTCAGATTATCCGATCTAAAAAGATGTCATGCTTACAAATATGTTGTTCTTTCGTGCATATAAGACTTCAGTACACAATTTCACACTTTGATGATATTGTAAAGAAGATCACCACAGATTTAGCGTCCAGCCTTAGTTTATTGAGAATTAAAACATTCACTAGCTTTCGGAGCTCCGCTCAGGAAGGATGAAGGGCGGGCCGCAGTGATGTTTTAATTCTCAATAACAAGCTGGACGCTAAATCTGTGGTGATCTTCTTTACAATATCTATTGATCGTCCGCCATCGGCTCCACTAACTCTTCACACTTTGATGAGAAATTCAGTAAGACTTAAGTACAAAATTTCATACTTGAATGAATAATCCAATCCTGGCACATTGACATAATGATATGTTTCTGTGTCAAACTGCGTTTGGACGTAATCCTTTATGTGTCTAAGCCCCTCCTCTTGATACCAATTCTCGTCGCTTATATCCACCAAATTCAAGAAATCTTCGACATTGTCGGAGTCATCTTAAGAACGTGTAGACATTTCATATTCAGCTTGTACAGTGTACATTATGGTATTTAGACAGCTAGGGTTTCTAGATACAGAACTAAGGTCCGTGGTCACATTTTTCTGCTGACCACATAGCATACAGCGTGAGCAATCTGACCATGAAGACCAGACATGGAGATGATGGAACGTGCTCTGTTGCATCAACCGCCACACTATTCCCATAAACGCCCGGAGTCTGACGTAGAAGTTGGTAGTGTTGGCGATGGTCACAGTGATGGAATTCGAATCAACATCCTTGCAAGTGACCGGTGGCCTGCCTACCATTTCCAACAACTCGACGGCACTATAGACCAGGAGTCCTGTATTTAAACCTACAAGCTTCGTCATCTTTCCTACAACCAGTAGAGCAGTGAGCAAGTCACAAGTGGGTGAGGACTAAGGTCAAATACAGTAAAAGGTTTGAGATGACAGAAATTTCAACTATTACCAGTCGCGGCCACCCCTTTATTTTCTTTATAGACTGCCCATGTGCTGAATGTCTGACTAGATATCAAGCAGCGAGTCCTTGTCGTGCTATACAGTTTCAAAGCTAACGACTTCAACACCTAAATAGTTAACATAATAAGCATCATAGCAAAGGAAACAAAACAGCAACATACCTTTCTTGGTTTGGTGCGTGAGTTTAACGTGTCTTTTTCAATTACTACCTTTGGGTAATCACATAATATTTCGATCACCGCAATGTCTTGGAGTATCAGGAAGGACGAAACTCGGTTAAAGACAAGTAGCTTTGCCTGCATGTTAAATTTACAGTACTTTCTGAAATCGTTGCTGTGATGCATTGCCTACATCTAGTCTGTTCATTAAAATGCTAGAACGTATACGATCTTCAATTAATCGAGGATTTCACCACAAACATAGGAGTCTACTTGATTAACCTCCATATAATATTTCAGAGAAGTGTAGGCTAATGAAAAATCCATTTTACGAATAATTATGCAAAGGCGATTAAAAAATATAGCTTTTCTCAGATTTTTCTGCACGCAGTCAAAATATGACATCTTTGGTAAAAAAAAAACATTTTTTAGTGAAATTTTAGGTCGTTTAGTTTGGTAATAGCCAAACGGAGAGAATTTACCCAAAAATAATAATTTTTGACAATTGACCTCTCAAGGCTTTTTCAATTGAGGAACCAATAATTGCAATTTTTTGGGGGTTGATGACATTTATGTTTATACTCACAGATGTTACAACAGGTATTACACCTATGTTGCTTATACCACACTCCTAAAAGTACAGTGCCCATTTATTAACTCACGAGATATATACCCTCGAGCACATAATTGTGCGGTATGATGATTACTAAATCTCTCTGTGTAGAATTGGCGTTGCCGTCGAAGAAAAATGAGACGGTTAATCCAAAAACTTCGATTGTCGCATTCTCTTTTTTCGGAATGAAAATGAAATAAGAATCATCTGTTCTATCATCACCGGTGCAAAAATTGCGGTCAAAACCAAATGAGATCGGTGTGGTTCCATCGCCCCAATTTAACAGAATACATGGATTGGAATTGACCTGAAAAGTAAATTTATAAGCTGCAGTTTTCAGAAATACTTGCATATTAAATTGCGTGGATGTATTTACACAGTGTTGTTGTTTTGAATTATAGCGATTTCAACGGTACAATTTTAATACGCGATCCCAATATTTCCAGTTTATAGCCTGGGTCACTATTCACAACCAGAGCCTCGCACTCCGCCGATACTGACTGTCAAGGAGTGAAGGAACGGATACCGGTACCAATTTTAAAGTATTTGGTTTGCTTCGGAAAGGAACAGTAAACATTATCCTGTAAGCTATAACAGCCGAATTCAGATTTTTTTGTTTGTTGCTGCTATAGAAAACAGGTTTATAAAAGCACCTTGGCTACAGCATAAAAGTGAAATTTCCGTCAGCTAGTCAAAAAAGGTAAGAGAAGTCTGTTACCTGAGGAATCGCGAGACTCATATTTGTGGTAAAATTTGCAAGAGGAGGCTCAGTTTTTAGAAACTCTGCGTCTGCCACCGAGACGCGAACGTCAAACTCCAGTATCTTGCTCACTGAACTCACAGCATTCGAGACTTGCAGTTCAACTGTATGTGAACCTGGTTGTATCCAGCGAATAATTAGTGTAGATTCGAATGCACTGTCAGTGTAAGGTGACTTGGCAAGAGTAATTGAAATATCATTGCTGAAAATAAAATAAAAGCAACATGACAAGCAGGTGAGAAAAGAATGCATTTATATCATTGAGAAAGCATATAGAGCCGACACAACCAGTTTATCAGCAATGAGCAGCAAGGGCTACACATACATGTGTCCACATTCAAGCTGAGAGAATCGAGTTCGATTACTGAACGAACGGTGCATCAAATTCTCAGGCAATGTGCACAGAGTGCAGTTATATATTACGTATAATATACGACACGTGTGTAAATCAGCGGTGAGCCTCGGGCCAGGTATACTGGGAGGTTCAGCGTAAAACTGTCTGCTACATAACTGAGTGATATCCGTTGTAATTTGTGATATCCCCATGCAGAATCCAAGGGTACAACGTACAAGAGACAGAGCAAGCGAATGAACATATACTTAAACTTTCAAGAGATGCTGTGTCAGAAAGTATATCGGACAGGTACTTTACAGCCTACAACGATGCGTTCCCTTCATTCTCTATTATTAGAAAACTGAAAGGTAAAAGCTCTCAGAAATGAATGTTGGAATGTGGCAGATTCCCTAGATAGAACAAGGGTCCGGTTGATTGCATACTGACAAAATGATAAAATCCTACATGTCTAGGCTTCCATTGGAAATTTTTAGTATTGCATCAGAAGTCGAATTGATATATTTGATTCCATTTTCCGTTTTCTCAAGTTGGATCCCAGCTTCCGCTATACTCCAAGTGAATGTCGCATTGCTTCCATGCATAATCACAGCAATTATTACCAATGTTTTATTTGCCGGGAGATACCGGTTACCTCTGCAAATGTCACAAAAATAAATTCTGTATGCATACTTAAACCGGCATAAAACCAATCTCCCTATCCTGCGAACAACCAAGTATTCTCAATCTTCAATATAAATTTGATTAATGAACTACATCTTACTGGTAAATCGACGTAGCTGCTTTTTCATCAAAACCGAGATAATTAATATCATCAACATCAAACTCAAAGTCACCGACAATGTAATACTCCGAATAGGAGACAGACATGATTTCTTCATAAGCACGAATAGCTTTCGGTAGAGTCAGTGTTTCACTGCTAACGTTGTTTTGCGCTACGACATCCATATCGTAAATTCCCACATGTCGAAAAGTATGCTCAACCTCAACGAAACGTTCGGAACCAAACAGAGTCAAACTATCCACTGTTATATTTGGAGATCCGTCGCCAAATAATATGATGTACCTAAAATGCATATTTTGATTAGAAAAAATTCTTGTTTGCTCTATTCGGGTTTAGGAATTTTGAAACTTGAGATCTTGAGCTTGA
Source organism: Botrylloides violaceus (assembly GCA_030412335.1). NCBI lineage: Eukaryota > Metazoa > Chordata > Ascidiacea > Stolidobranchia > Styelidae > Botrylloides > Botrylloides violaceus. Next base: position 1,303,771 of record JASFYC010000714.1, read on the forward strand.
AATTATGTTAGGATCAGGGATGTGGAAGCAGAAACGGATGTGATTCAACATCTCTGATTATATTAGAATAATAGATTCTTCACCTGATGTGATGAAGGGGCACAACTATTATAAAGCTTGTAAAGGATCTACCTAACAATCCTAAGTGCCAAGTGTCACTTTCACATTAGGTCAAAAGATAAAAGGAAGACTCGTACAGCCACCAGCCTAGCCCATCTCGAAGCATTCCATGAGAATCTGTGTGCGTGTGTTTTAAAGGTGTGTGGAAGCACTGGAAGGGGTGGAATTTTGTCACTGACGCTTCCACATCTTTGCTATGACTAACTGGTTTCTCAGTGTGGTGATAGGTCGATGGCAGTAAAAGCAATAGGTTGTGGAACCAAGTCACAGCACTCCAGACCAAGTCAGAGCAAAGACGATAAGAAAAGTATATGCAGCTTTCCCAATAAATGACTAGTACAACAGGGATAGTACAGAGGGAATCGCATGACTCCACAGCACATATTAAAATTTGTGTATTAGACAAACCTCAAATGTGATCCTTTGTCTGTAGCTATGTAAAACGTCAAGTCTTTGCCGATAATGATATCAACCAAGAAAGTCCCGTTGGGGTATTCTGTCACTATACCGTCGCCGTATGCTAATTCAGGAATTACATTGATGTGTTCAACAATCTCAGACATGGTAAAATAGAAACTATACGACATTGAGCTCACGAGATTGCTCAGCAACGCTGAAATTTCCACTTTGCCAACTTGAGCAACAGGCAAGGATATATTGAGTGGAAAAAGATCTGTAAATACGAAACATATACTGAGAGAATGGCTGGCGATAACGCAAATGGGGGGCTGACTTAAGACAAACTACCACCTGCCTTGGTGCTTTCTTATCCACTGGATAAAGTCCAACATGCATTAAAAAATTCTGCAGTGCATGCATGCTAAGCATTTGAATAACGTATGTAATAATGCATATTGCTGCATATGCACCACATTGGACGAGCATTGCATTTGGTCATGTTGTGGATCTATGCTATATACCATCTTATCAGAAATGTGGATTCAATAATATCCCTGTCATCAAATACTCACCAATTTCATAAGCTGCATGCACTCGCTTTAAAATCTCTCTGCCCAAAAGTAAATCCATATCAACCTGATTTGCGTATCCATTCGCAATAGCCGACGGGGTTAGAACAGATCCTTCAGCAATGCTCAGAGTTGCAAGCAATGAGACATTACCAGGTGGAAATGGAACGGTATCGACATCAACTGGAACCAACACAATGTCACCGTTTAATGGATTTTGCACTACGAGTACTTCTTCGATAGTAGATTCTGTGGAGCCAAATATATTCTCAGCGGTCACGATGCAAGAGTAGTTTCCAGGGTGTCTGAAATGCATAATACAGACATTGTAAAGAAGATCACCACAGATTCAACATCCAGCCTTGGTTTATTGCGAATTAAAATGTTAACAAGGTTTCGGAGCTCCGCTCCTTCATCACGTGAAGATGGATGGATGGAATGTATCGTGATACACTCTAGCGTACTAGCTACATACGTTAGGTGTTTGGGATTTGTAAAGTTGTTTCTGGGTCAGACAGAATGTGACATACTGCATTTTAGGCAAGCACGAAATATATCAATCGTGAAGAAGAATCACAACAGATTTAACATTCGACCTTAGTTTATTGAGAATATAACATCCACATGCCTTAGAGCTCCGCTTCTTCTGTCCTCACTTGATGAAAGAGCAGAGCTCCAAAAGTTAGTGAATGTTATAATTCTCAATAGTCCAAGGCTGTATGTTAAATCTGTGGTGAATCTTCTTTGTGATATCTATTGATTGGCCGCCATAGGCTCTGCTACATTCTTAGACTAGCACAATATCAAGTAGGCCTATATAATTTGAAATGGCATACTATTCAAGACATTGTCAACTCATCGAGAGAAACAAGCTTAAACTCGTGGATGTAATTCCTTTGCACTAGCAATCTGCATTACCAAGACTAAACAATACCTGTAATAGTGACTAAGAACATTGTAATCGACGTCAGTGGAGAGTTGTCTTGTAATATTTTCCTTGAACAAATATGGCTCATCCATTGTTTCAGACTCGTCGCCAAACTTCATTCGATAAGTTATCTCTGACCCTTCCGCTACTATAACATGGAGTATTGCTATATCTTGTCCTGTTCTCAAGTATCTGTGCAAGAAGATATGGTCATGATTAACTCAATCTGAGCGGATACATTCCCACAATGTTATCAGTATATGTCAGTGGTGGTAACTACTAAAGTAGAATTACTCAAGTTCAAGTACGCAAATTAAGTATATCACTTCACTATTGAAGTATATTCTCTGCATGTAGGTTGTACTCAAGTATGCTTATGGATCAAATGCCGTTAAAAACATTCACATAGTAATCAATGGTCTATAGACTATGCTACTGGGAGCCTTCTTCTCAAGCATTGAGAGCAATTTCCAAGCACATTTCAATGAATGCATTCATAAGACTTTACAAGTGATAAATCTCATACTAAAATTTTGTGGTTCAACGAGTTAAGTGAAGGCTTGGATAACTCTCTCCTACCTAGACGAAGCAACAAAAATCTCCAATCCAGATATATTCTTGCCTACTTGGACAGTTGTAGACAACCTGACTTGACTGACATTATTCATCACATATGCCTCAATGCTGTAGATTCCTATTTCTTTGAACCTGAAAAAACCAAAGACAAAAACGTGTGCCAAGAAAGTCAACATGTGTGCAGCAAAACTCAACAGTCAACTGCAATCCATTCAACCTTGCCGCGTGTCAAACTACCTGTAGATATCACAGGCACAAGCTCAGCGTATATCACGGGTACAATAGGACGCCCTTACCTATGAGACACTATTAATGATCTCGTGTCATCGTCAAACAGCAGAGGGAACTTGTCTGGATCTTCTTTGCCAGAATATTTCAATAGAAAAACTCCAGGAGTAGGAAACGGTGCATCATCATCCTTCATTACCAACGTGATTTCGACAGGTTTGAAAGCCATTGACACGTCAGAGGCATGTATTGTTACTGGTGTGACCGGTACCTCGACTCGAATAGCAATATAACGTTGCAGAACAGAGAGAGCATTGTACGCCATAACAGAAATATTATACACTCCGTCACGTGGAATCTTGATAGTGTATTTCCTAAATTATCATAATACAGAGTCATAAAAATAACAGAACAAAGGGTAACACGGTGGAATGTGTATGCACTCCAGTTACTGATTACCATTCGTTTCCAGTGCCAGAAGCATATAAGGGATTGTTGAGTATGACCCAAATGCATTTGAATAGTGTAGTGGAGCCGACGGCGAACGATCAATAGATATTGTAAATATGATTACCACAGGTTTAACGTTCAGCCTTGGTTTATTGATCAAATCAAATCTAAATCAAAAAATATCATACCTCGTGGCACACTCATCATGCCCGCAGATCTCCACAAAGTTTTTTTCCGGCTCATCATCAAAATCCCAGTATAACTGAACATTTCTGCCTTCCTGTCGATACAAATTTGCCAAAACTGAATTTCCCAATTCCAACTCCAAACTTTTTTGTTATTCCCAGAGCTAATCACGAAGCTCAACAGTGTGACTACTGTATGCAATTCATGGGTTGAGACGTAGGTATCTTGGCCAACAACCTACTAATTTCTCCCATTCCAAGTCCGAGATGATTTGTCAAGCACTGATTTAATCAAACCTAAGATGCAATTCATGAGTAAAGGTGTACTAGGTTTCTTGGCCGATAATAATTTATTACTAATTTCTCTCCAAAAATTTGAAATTTGCCGATGCCTGATTTAGTACGACCCCAGATGCAATTCATGAGTGGAGACATACCTTAACCCTGACGAGTATCGTCATCTCTTCGTTTGGAGTAAAAAATGTTTTGTCTTCAAAAACATCGACATCCAATTCTTCAATTTTCCCTTCTACCACCAAATACGTTAATGCTAAAGGCACTGGATCAGTTGCAGAATTGAAACACATCACTGATATGATATAAGTCACTGGAACAAAGGGTTCCCCAGTCAAACGGTACAGATTCTTAGAGAAATATGCCGTTCCTTTCCTCAGAACTGCATCGAACGAGAAATATGACGATGCTGGAAAAAAAAAATTCATCACCATTCCAGTTGCTTACAATGAATTCATGAACCTCTTATTGAAGAGTAACATTCTCCACTAGAACTATCGTAACAACAACCAGCTGCAATGCAAGAAGAGATAGCATGATATCCACAACTCACTCTGACGAAAGGCGACAATGCATCACATGAATCTAAAAGTAACAAAACAGCATAAACAAAATCAGAAAATGTGAATAGATGTATTAAAACGAGAGTTTGACATCTTTTGCTTCCAGGATGTCCATTGTTGGGCGGCCAGCTCCCCACAGACTGAAGAACTACGACTTGGTCGAGGTTTACATGCATCGAGGTGAATGACACGTCACCAAATTCAGATGACTATTAGAATCAAGTGAGGGAGAAGCAGGGTTTCCCTGCTTGCTAACACTTACAATTTTCCCCACTCTTCTTTTCCGGTATACTCAAATTGCCAATATAGACTTGGCAAATGATGTTTGATCCACCAAGCACGTTCCAATCATGTTCATAGACATCGACGTCATAATCGACCACAACATTGTCCACAGCATCGAGCAGATCAATTGGAGAATCGATAACTGCGAGGCCTGTTACCGCACTAGTTGCAATATCATTCTCACATGAGACGTCGACATCAAAATATCCAGCTTCAACATATCTGGTGTAATGCAATATAAAGAAGTTTAATTCTTCTGACATATTCTTCCTTGTAACAGGATCTTTTGGTTTAATAGTTTGTGATCACATTTTCGGTACATGACACACCTAGCCTTACTGGCGATTAGTGTCAATGTTTCTCCATTTTCTATCACTAATAATAATAACAATGGGATGAATTTGACACTTGTGCTTGAAAAGTTGACGCTTGTGCTTACAAATGTGAGCTTGTGCTAACAAGTTTGACGCTCGGGCTCACAAATATGACACTTGTCCTTACGAATTTGATGACCATGCTTACAAATTTCGCACTTCTGCTTACGAATGTGACACTTGTGCCTACAAATTTGATGCTTGTGTTTACAAATGACTACATAGATGTCACGTTCATCCTTACTTGTGATCCACGACTGGGATAGGCAGGTACCATACTTTCTTTGATGATTTGATATTATTCTGATTCCATCTACACTTCATCGATTCCCCAATCAAACCAGCTACCGACAACTACAAAAGCGTTAAAAGATACAAAATGTTGACACGAATCTCACGAAAATGAAATACTCATACCGGTATCGATTCTTCAGGTTGACCGAAGGGGAGAGATAGATGTGATAATATTACAGTAGATAGTGGGCGAGTAACCGTAATCGTCTTTGACGTATTAGTGATACTGTCACCTGGCATTGTCCTGGTAAAACAATTGAATTTCCAGTGATTTAATCGAGGAATTCTAGATGACGGACGATTGATATCGAATAGTGTAAAAATGCAGCATGGATTTAATGTCATGATCCATTTATTGTAAAATTTAATTCACGAGATTTTTGACCTCTGCTACGGATGTTAAAGCCATGGTCTCAATTTCTTATATATTCTGCAGGAATTTCATGACAGTCTATATAATTTTTATATTCGACAAGTTAAAATATTTTGACAAATTCAATATACGTTTGATTCAATATCAAGTGTAGTAGATATTCGATTCCATTCAAAATATTCCAATTTAAGTGCGGTAAAATATGACGTACTCGACAGCAACATATACGATGTAATCGCCAGGATCAGTGTAATAATGGGGAATGCGTAGTTGCTTTCCTTGATTGTAATTTATTCCGTTAATTTCTTCGATAGTTCCGTCACCAAAATCAAGAGAAACTTTGAAAATGAGGCCGGTACATGAAGGATCTTGTATCTCTGAAAATCGTATTGTATATAAACTTTGAAGAGTATAGTGGAGCCGATGGCGGACGATCAATAGTCACCTTGAAATAATTTTTGTTATTGTAAAGAAGATCACCACAGATTTAACGCCCGGGCTTAGTTTATTGAGTATAAAAACATTCACAAGCTTTCGGTGCTCTGTTCAGGTGATGCAGGAGCGGAGCTCCGAAAGCTTGTGAATGTGGTGATCTTCTTTTACAATATCAAAAATTATTTCAAGGTGACTGTGGAAGTGTAAAATATTCATAGGCAATAGTCATTTCAAACCGAGACTTGTCAAATGGATCAGAAAACCATTCCAATCGTCTTTACATGCAAGATGAGATAAAAAGTCAATAGCGATCTTATTTAAGAAGATTCGTGATTACAAAATGTGCATCTTCAAATATTACGCATAACACAGGATATGATCCGGCTTGTTGACCTCACAAAAGTTGTATTGTAGGTTGTATCCTGTACCTTATTCGGTATTTTATATTCTTATATTGCCGTTGATGATGTAACAACTGTACTTGGATTTTGGTCAGTTAAAATAAATTTGTCTCCCTTTCTCTGGTCACTCACCTGCATTATTTGGATATTCCGAGCTTGTATAACATTTCAATGAAAGAAATGCGAAATAAAACGGAATGTACGTTTCAAACATTGTCACGGCGCTCCACGTAGAATTTTCTACCAGCATAAAATTGACCTCGTCCAATCTGTTTTTAGATGTGACAGATATACTGCTACGTTGGTACACTGCTACATATTTCTGAAAATATGTAGATGATAAGACGTATGAGTTATGCCATTTTCTTTATGTTTGATTTGCAGTCGGATTCGTGATGTAATATTCGGTCATCGGCCACGAAACAAGTAGGTCCTGCATCCAGGGTTCAAATCCCAAGGTTGCACCCCACCATGTTGGATGTTGAAAATGGTATACATAGCTTCCTCGTTAGGCAGCCAGAGCATTGAGGATAGTACAGAAAGTTTGTGCTTGACTTCGTTAATCTACAGATTCCTCCGGTGCCTCCTTGTCCAGCCTGCATACGCACATCATGCTTGTTGATATGCAGCATTAGTATATGTGTGTATAGCATTAGAGTCTATGTCACATGAAATAAACACACGCTACTCGTGCATATGCATATCATTCGTGCACGATGTTCATATGCAGGTCAGACAAGGAGGCACTGAAGAAGACAGAAGGCTGTCGAAGTCAAGCCCTCCACCTCCGCACTAGATATACTCAATGTACTGACTGCCTAGCGAGGAAACTACGAATACCATTTTAAACGTCTTTGGTATGATGCAGTCCCAAAATTCAAACCCAAGACCTACCGGTTTCATGGCCGACGACCTATACCATTACACCACGATTTAGAAGCGGTTAGGTTGAAATGACTAGGTTTGAAGGGTGCCAAGAACGACTAACCGTTGCAGAATTCAGTAATCCAACATCTTTACTCCACGAACCACCGCACTTCATGGCTCCCGCCAATTGAATCGGGCCGCAATGATCCCGATGTAATCGGTTATCGGTGCCTATGTCAAAATAAGCAAGCGACATTTTTCCATCCACAATATGAGCTTTGCAATGGTGTTCAGAGCTCAAAGAGACCGGTGTCTCATTTAGATCATAGTCTGATTCAAAGCAGATGCAAGTCCCCTAAATATAACCGAGTGCAATAATATAGCCAACACAATAATCATGATATTCCAACCAGTACATACTCGATTAACAGCAACAGTCAAAGAACCGTATTCCATTGAACAAGCTCTCATGCAAGCTTTCGGAATGCTGTACGTTCCATGAGCGTTGGTGCCGCCCGCTCCTTTTAACTCCATTATATACGAACGTGATAGATCAAGTATACTTTCTTCCACACATCCATAGTGCGATATGTCTGATGCAAGGACGTAATGGGTATAAAAAAGCATCAACCATTTTAGTGGTTGTTAAAACCTCGATATGCCACTTTGATACGTCTCGATGGTACAGTATGCTCTGTGGTACGGATGGGCATAACGAATAGAATATTTGGAATTCATTCGAATAATAAAAGTTATATTCGGCACATCAGCAGATATTTTTCAACAGACCAATTCTCATTCTCAAGCACAATCGTATTTATCAATCCATGCAATATTCCTTATTGCTTAATACAAGCAACAGCTCAAACCTCCTGCCACCCACAAACCTCCTGCCACCCACAAACCTCCAAGTCCACGTATAGTCGTGACTGGGGAATTAGATTTTTCCTTGACATCATACAACTGCCATTCACTAACAATACACGCTATACACACATAAGGTATTAGCTTGAACAATGAGCATGCATAGAATTGGGTCTGCAAGTGATGGATTGAATCGTGTTGCAACACCCATCCAATTGTGGGTCGTGGGCCTACATAACGTGGATCTTCCAGCAAATAGAATGGACGGCATGATCTGCGGTCCATGTTTCTGCCCCACACTTGCACACATGGCTAGGCGAGAGGCCCCATTGGCGATTTGAAGCATCCCACACCCATTCTGAGTCTATCGAGGGGTGTCTTGCTCTCTTTCCACAACCCTCTGAATGGAGTGACTAGTCTGAAGAACAGGCTGGGGTCTAGCTGCGTTTACATCTAGTCCAGAATAGAAGGCTCCTGGCAAATCGCCATACAAAAGAAGATTAAGCACAAAATACAATGTAGGCGGACTCTTGGAAAAGTTGACAACAAATCCCTCACCTTTCACAGTATTTTCACACAACACATGGTGACGAGTTGAACTAACATCCAAAAACAGTTCTCGATGAAGGCTGAACCAAAATTTTGGGTCAGACATATCGTAATTTTGCATGGGGAAATATCCCTGAAAAGGTAAGAAATAGAGATGAAATACTAAAACTCAAGAACAAAATGACTGGCGCCAAGAAACCAATCACCTAATCAATACACATAGTACACTTTACTGATTCACCAAAGATTATTTACATGGCCTTGATTTATTGAGAATTATAACATCCAGAAGATTTCAAAGCTCCGCTCCTTCATCATATTGGACAAAAATAAACAGTGTCCTTTCCTTTCCTATTGGCATACCAACTGTAGATGATGCTGGACAAATAGGGAGAGCCACAGGTTTTATTTCAAGATTTCACCTGAGACAAGTGTGAATGCTGCAGAATCACTCGTATAGTATCTTACTACTAGTAGTAGACTAGCTAGCGGGCCATGGAATGGTGGTCTCTACTTTACAACTACAGTAGATCTCACCACCAGGGTGTCGAACCGGATCCAAAAAACGGTTACAGTTCGGTTACGGTTTTTGCCAAAACGAAAGTTTCGGTTTTGTTCCGGTTTCGCTCCTGCTTGCCCATAGAGAGCGGTTACCGGTTTACGCCCAAGGGTGAACCGGTTCTGGAGCGGTTCAAATACTGGAAATCGGTAATTCGTTGTGGATGCGATACGCCGACAAATAACCACGTTTATCGGCATATATATATATATATACCCGTCGCTTTATAATGTACGCAAAACGAAGTTTTAAATTGAAATTCTTACGATACAAATAAACACTTGAATTTTGATTTCTTAAGTCTATTCATCCCTGAGAATTTGTGTGTTATGATAACTTGCGAGAATTTTAAGCAACGAGTCTGATCATCAGTCGAGATGTAAGCGCGCGGCTAGCAGTAATTGAAATCGCCTCTCCAGATTGGCGGCATGTTTTCCGGACTATGACTTTGCGCAATTTGCGATTTGACACACCGACTCTTTCGTCGACTTATCGTCATCGTACTTGAAGAATTTTATAACAGGATTTGAATTCGCCCTGTTCATTTCCGTCGACGCTTTGCTCGTTTGCCGAGCTGACGTGTTGAGAGTTGAGACCTACCTTTCAATTCCATGCGTGACAGGGCTGAATTGACCGGTGAAATTTTTTAAAGGGTGAGATAATTCAACCGACTGCGAAAAAATGTTGATGTTAATGGGTAGTTCAAAAAGATAAACCGTTGGCACCTCCATTTGAAAAAACGGTAACCGTTTGCTAAAAGAGCGGTAACCAGAAAAATCCCACAATGGTTTCGTTCCGGTTAATTGGATTTTAAAAAAACGGTTCGGTTACGGTTTCGGTTCACAAAACTCAAGCGGTAACCGTTTTTTTCGTTCCGGTTCGGTTCGACACCCTGCTCACCACTAATATTTTTCAAACACTCTCAATAGACAGAATGCCAAAGAGTGACTGCCCTGACGTCTAGTCCGAAGAAATTACAATGCCAAAGAAAAGAGGAATCCAACAAACCATTTCTTCTGTGGAGATGCCAGCCTTCGATGCAAGTATAGCGGTATCTGATAATCTTTCGAGTCCCGTCCAAAATCCATTTATGTCATAACCTTGTCTGTGCCGCATCAGATCATATGCTATAAATTGTTGCAAAGTGGACAGAGAACTTAACCCTCCACCACTATCTTCACAACGATTTTTTGCATCTTTTCGGTCTGATGCTTGTGCTACTACGTACATGCAAGATTCGCCAGCTTCAATGCTGGAGCCAGCACAGAAGGTTTCTGATTGAAAAACCAAACATTATATTTATGTCATACTGCTATTATTGCATATAAAAACATAAACAATGTCAAATATCAACAGGCAAAATGGTATGCTGATAGATTTTCATCCAGCTTAAGGAGAATATAGTGGAGCCATTTGCCAATGATCAATAGACACAGATTTAATGTCCAGCTTTGGTTTATACAGAATTATAACATCCACAAGCTATCGGAAATATTCCATCTTTGCCTGATGATGAAGGAGCGGAGCTCCAAATGCTTGTGGATGTTATAATTCTCTATAAACCAAAGCTAGACATTAAATCTGTGATGAATCTTCTTTGGTATATCAGCTTAACGAGGTGTATGAAAAATAGAAAATAAGAAAGTGGTTATATATCACATAAAGTCTCTGCAATCGTCTATTGTCATTTGCTCTATGCTAGAACCCTGTACTACCTCTAATACGGAAAAGAAACCAATATTCCATTTAGCTATAGAGCTATAATTATGATACATCAAATTATATAAAATACCTGCAAAGATCATGAAAGTGTCAGTCGACACAGTAACTAAAGTAAAAGTTAAGAGAAGCTGAATACATCGTGAACTGACCAAGGTCTGCATATGGCTTTCCTTTAACAACACCATCCCAATAATACAAGTGATGGATTTTCATTCGCGAACAGCTAGTGTTATCGTGTGGAGCACATCCAATGACGAGAGATGCTTTTGAGTTTGCCACATCAGAAGCAGGATTTGCCTTTGGTGATTTCTCTAGTTCTAAGACATCGTTCACGAATATGCTCAGACCTGCACAGATTGAAGTTTGTGATCGTTATTTGTAAGTGATGTACAAAATTGAAAATTTACTTAGGCTACCCACTGTGGCTGCTACAGTCCAAATGGGCATTGAGCGTATGATGACACTCTATCTAGCATACCTGATTGCCATCATCCATAATTGATTGGCATATGGTGAAACAAATCATGTCTTGTGAATAAGTTTAGGAATGATTAAAAAAAAGCACCGATAAAAGTTCTCAAATTCAGTTTCATGCTATGTTGGTCAGTTTCTTTGAGTGCAAGCAGCTTTTGCAGTTCATGATTACATGAAAACGTTTTTTTATGAATGGATTTGCTTATGTCTTCATGGCCGGAAGTCAGTTGTACTCTGTATAATTGCTCTAAACACAATACCAATACCTACAATATTACATTATCTACTGACCTTGGATAGGATGCCAAGACATTCTCAACAGGACAAATTCATCTTCAGGCCATCCAAGATATGTCTCTAACCTACAGTATATACCGTTAGTACCTAAGATCATTTCTCATTTGTACAAATAGACAAACCTGCTCTCAGAAGTTTGAACCACTACTGTTACATCGTCACTATCATCCATTGAATACACGGCAAACCCTTTATTGAAGTCACGCACAGATGGCATGTTTGTGATATGCACACAAACCCCACTAGATGATCCCGACTAAAAATAATAAGTTGAATATCAAACATTGCTAATCGCTATATATTCAAAACAATAATTTTCACAAGTGCATTAATTATTATGTGTGTGTCCTTTCTTCATCGATCCTACCCATTTTCACTTGATGAAGGGAGCACAGCTCAGAAGGCTTGAGAACTAAGTTTCCAATATATTTCGCTGAACGTTAAAGCTATGGAGACTCTCTACGGCTATTGTTAGTGGTCAACTGATCATGCACTATTAGCTACTATGGAGATGCTTCAAATTTTGTAGTTCTTACATGCAATTTGTCGCATTCATGCTTTAAAAGCCAAAACTGCATCGTGAATCCATCGACACATGTGTCAATATCTGCCAAACATGGTAAGGACGTCAATTCTCCATTCGGGATTTCAAGCCACGCCACATCACTGAAAAATAGGTTATACCTCAAGAAACTGTATGAGCGCGAATTTAATAAAATTAAACAAAATAGATGCCTTAAATCCCTATTTCCAGCGTCTCCAAAGCTGATTCCTATAAAGTCTTGCATGGTCAATAGTGATTCATTGCCTACTACCTAAAATCATTGAAATAAAAAAAATTGCATTAGTTTCACATGCAACGACTGGCACATAGTAAAATAGTA